>OX376186.1:18243042-20643042 GCA_947363905.1 Lithophane semibrunnea | reverse complement strand
ACGTTCGCACTAGCACTCAGGCTTTATATGATATTATTTACAGCTTATTTGACGCTTGTATCTCTAAAAAACGCCGAAACAGAAAGATAACTAGAAGATATCCTACCTGGTTTACGTTGGACATTATTCGGGATATCCAGGTAAAAGTTAAATTGCATTCCACCTGGAAGAAGAGTAAATGTGAACTAGTATATAAGCAATTCTCTGACTATAGATCTAGCCTAAAATCTCGTATATCGACTGCTTATGATACTTACATTAGGTGCATCGAAGGGAACATTAAGAAAAACCCCAAAGAATTCTGGCAGCATATTTCTAACCTAAGATCAAAAGGTGGGTTTGAGCCTAACGTATCCCATAAAGGTAAATCTCACAGTGGTGTAGCAGCTGCTGAAGCGTTCGCAGAATATTTCGCGAGCGTTTTCCAAACTGAAGTACCAAAGTTAGACCTCGAGAATATAGCCAATCCAAGCAACTGCAATATTAGTAATTACATTAATATACTAAACTTCGCTGAAAGTGATATAAGCACTGGAATAAATAAAATTAAACTCAACAGTTCTATTGGTCCTGATAATATTCCTCCGTGGTTCTTAAAAGAGGGAAAGGAATTTCTCATTCGGCCCCTAAGCCACATTTTTAATTTAGCACTAAAATCTGGAGTCTATCCACCACCATGGAAGATATCACGTGTGACTCCCATACCGAAATCTTCAAATAAATCTTCAGTCGATGAATATCGTCCAATAGCGATACTATCTTCTCCTGCGAAAGTTTTCGAGAATGTCCTACATCAAGGAATTTACAAGCAAGTGAAACAGTACCTGTGCAATGAGCAGCATGGCTTTCGCGAAAAAAGATCCGTTAATACTAACTTACTTACTCTTGTTAATTTTATCTCTACTAGTCTTGATCGCAGACGCCAAGTAGACGTTCTTTACTTTGATTTTCAAAAGGCGTTCGACAGAGTCAACAATGACGTCTTGCTTTCTAAGCTCAGTGCGATAGGTGTTGCTCCAGGGCTTCTACGGCTTCTTGCAGATTATTTGCGGGACCGACAACAATTTGTCAGATTAGGACTGTACGAGTCACTCCCGTACCACACTCGCTCGGGTGTGAGTCAAGGTTTGGTAGTCGGCCCTCTCCTTTTTATTTTGATGATTAATGACCTCCCTGATGTGGTTACGAATGCCAGAACCCTCTTATACGCTGATGACCTAAAGCTATTTTATGAAATAAATTCTGAGCTCGATTGCCAAGCTCTGCAATCAGACACTGATTCAGTATATAAGTGGAGTTTAGAAAATAAAATGGAATTTAATAAATCAAAATGCTACGTGATGTCTTTCGGTCGAATGCGGCGCCCAGTCAAGTTTCTATACAAACTGAATGGTGATGCAATTACAAGAACTGATTCCATGAAAGACCTGGGAGTCATATTCGATCGTAAGCTCACTTATCATGACCACATCACATCAACTGCAAAGGAGTCCTTTAGGCGCCTTGGCTTTGTTTTAAGGAACTGTCGTGACTTTCATAACCCCCACGTTATCAAGCTTGTTTTTGGGGCATTGGTCCGTAGCAAACTCGAGTCTAGTGCGTGCGTATGGAACCCTTTTGAGAAGCAGTATGCGTTAGCTTTGGAAAAATTTCAGAAAGCATTCCTTAGATACCTTTACAAGCACTTGTACGGGTTTTATCCTTTCTTGTATCCCACTAAATTCCTGTTGGGTTGCTTAAGTTACAATTCTCTAGAAGTAAGACGGTCGCACGATCAGATGACTGTAATATTTAAAATTCTTAGGGGGATTATTGATGTTCCTGATCTGCATAACGAAATCTGCAATCTATTTGTCCTAGACAATTACTGTCGTGGCAGGAAACACCGCTTACTGGCTGTTCCAACTTGCCGTACTGTTGCACACTCCAAGTCACCTATACCTCGGACAATAGCCGCTATTAACGCTCTCCTGAACTCAAACACAGATATTGATATGTTTGCGGATGAATGGAAGATGATGCTGTCAGAATGTTTGAATTTTTGTGAGAAGAATGCATGACTGTGTTAAATAAATTATGTTTAAATAGTGTAATTGGCTTCGGCCGTTCTATTTAAATAAATAAATCTAAAATCACGATTTTTTTGCCAAAATCCTGGCAGATATATCACTTTGCACCAAAATATTTCCGAAACTATAGCAGATAGAAGAACGTGAGTTAGACTAAAAAAACCGCAATTTTTTTCTGATAACTCATCAGAATATGTAAAAATCACAAAAGGGTTCACTGATCATAAGAGGCACAGATATCTATTAATGTCGTTAATTCAGCTAACGAATTCTTATAGGTACTTGTCTACCTGTTATTGGACTCTTTTATTATAACAAGTCCCTTAGTAGGACTCAATAAAATAACCGGCTTTGTGGGACCGGAAAAAATACATTCATCAACGAAGAAATAATAATAATATAACGAAAATGTAATTTATTGGACAAATATTTTGGCATTATTGACTAGCGCACGCTACGTAACCTTTTGTTTATCTACAAGATATCGATTGTACGCGATCGACAATTTTATTTAGAGCCCTGTTATTCCTTCACTTTTCTCAATCTTATACGAACCATGGAGGTCAGATAATATACTGGCGGTCTCACTAGATCGCCCAGTTTAAAATGATCTCTTAGGACGAAGACGAAATTCAGATACATAGACACAACTTTAATGGTCGTGGTGTGTTTGGCCGCACCTAACCCTAAAACGGCCAGGTGTCGTGTGTTCCAAAATCAATGTGTTGATGTATCACACGTCAATTAATTATAGTAGCTATTCATCGGTCTTGTGTTTTTTTTTGTTTCAAGAACCGGGTGGGGTCGTAAAGGGAGCTTTTGTTTTAATCCGGTTACTCACAACGGGCAAAAATAATAATAAGTAATAAAATATTGAATGAGGAATGCTCATGATGACAGAATGCTTAGGATGGATGAAATGGCGGCAGGTCACGGGATCAATGTACGACTCCCGCATCCCCTTATAACAAATGATAAGAAAAATCTTACATTCTACCCAACATCAACTTAGAGGAGGTGCTTTCAACTGTACACTGCAGTTTTTCTGGGCATACCTATTAGTAGTAATAGTAATTTATAAAGGTACACCTCCTTGGGACGGGGTGGCATCACCGGTGATGCCGACAAATACATCTGGTATGTCCCCGGATATCTAGGTTATAATAGTAGTTAAAAGACTCCAAACTTCAATGTGCCCCACATAAATCAAGCCCAGCGGGAAGACTCAGTCGGCCGCCAACGCCGTCAGAAAAGTAAGGCACTGACCAGGTAAACTAGGTATAGGAACGAATCGCACACTTGGTCGCAACGGCCAACTATCGATCTAGTCCGCGATTCGTATCGGTTTCTGTATGTTTACCTCATACCTGGTCCAGTTCGCGATACCTGGTCCAGTCTATTGCGCGAGATCCCTTACGCATACACTGACGTTTATAAAGCTCGGATAAGCTTTGGTTTCCAGTAAAGCGGTTCCGTCATGTAAATCAGTAATTTTCAAAAACGCTCTATATGTGGACAGCTGGATTTTTTTGTATGATAAAATATAGCCTAACCCGATTCTGAAGAAGAGAAGTGTACGTCCGTCCCCGTGATGTCAGAAATGTCACTTGCGGTTATTGGCAGCCACAACACCATTGCCGTTACCTGTAGTACCAGGTACCACTGTACCGATAGTGTACCAGGTCAGTTCAGACCGCGACGTGAAGCGACGCGACGCTGCGCGCACTTTTTAACAATTATCGAACTTATTTTCTTCACGAAAAGGTATAATTTCAGTGCGAGTGTTGACACGTGTCAAAGTACGCTGAGATGCGCGGTGCTGCACATTGTGCAGTAAATAAATTCGATATTGTATCGGAACATACAAAAGCGCGCTTCGCGTCGCGTCTTGTTGTGAACTGACCCTTAGTTTCCAAAGCCTTTCTGTTCTGCCAAAGTATTTTATGAAAGGGAGGGATAGATTTTGTGGTAGATACTAGATTGGATTCTTACAAGATGTGACATAGATTATTGAAGATGATTTGTTATTATTTTTAACCTCCGACGGAAAAAGAGGTGTGTTATATTATGTCTGTCTGCGCCATCGTAGCTGCCAAACGGCTGAATCAATTTTGATTTTTTTGGTTTTGTTTGAAAGGTGACTTGATCGAGAGTGTTCTTAGCTGTAAAAAAAATCGTTTATTAGAATATTTGTTTTTGTCGGAGGTTTTTAAACTTTTAATTTAATTTAATTTGTATTATTAACTATAACGTTTTATAAGATTGGTAATTAGATAAAGGGTAATTAGGTAATTAGATAAAGAAAAGGTAAATCAAGGTTCAAATCCCTGCATTGATATACCATAACACAAAATATTTATAACTATAGGTACAAGGTTTAAGCCCTGAAGGAATAAAACGTCACCACGTGAATAATAAGTATTTAAAAAAGTTGTTATCGCCCGGAGGCGTTAAAGAGGGTGGCCCGACCCGCCCCGAGCGTCCCCCGCGATTACCGGCCGTTCATTGAGCATTGCTAATTACCTACGAATGGTAGATTTTCCTACCATTGAAAAGTTAGGTGGATATCGATTGTCATGTTATGAGCATGTGAGGCGGAAGAATGAGACAAACTTTTGAGTATGAATGATTATGGTTGCAAATAAACCGTTTTAAACCAAAATCCATATTTTAAAAACCATGTTAAACAAATTTAAAACGGTCTTTAAACACGGATTTTGGTTTAAAGCTGTAAATACACCGTTTTAAACCAAAATCAGTGGCATAAAAATAGTTTTAAATAAATTTAAAACGGATTTTAAGCCACGGATTTGGTTTAAAACGGTTTATTTGCATCTTTAATGTGGATGAAATGAAATTGTTTATTCTGTTAATAGGATATTGGAATCACTTTTACAGGTCCTATAAAAAAATATGTAAAAATAAGCTAGATGGAGTCGGCGTTTCCTATCTGACTACTCTGAGAAGAAAAGCCGAAACAAACTCAGAGGTCGCAGTCTCTTTAAATTAAAGTCCAGACACAATCTTGGTCAGGCCATAAGGAGGACCATGAAGATAGCGTCCGAAATGGTCTTTTGAGGAAAGAACCATACAGATTTGAGTAGACCTGTCCAGTCAGTGCAAGCATTTCTCATTAATAGTGGAGCTCAACTCAGATGCTATAAGAGTAGTGCAAGGCCAAAGAAACGATGGATAGACTGTGTAAAGATGATAATGATTAGAAAGGGAGTGACTACCAAGATGACGACTAATAGAGAAGTATGGAAGAAAAAGACATGTTGCGCACAAATAAATTGGGATAAGGGTAGGAGAATGATGATGGTGGCATTTCCTACCACGTGAGATTCCGTTCCTGGCATCTGTTCTACTATTGAGGTTGTTAATGTGTATTTTGTCATGATGTTCCCTGTAGAGCAGTGGTGGCCCAGTGGTAACTACTGTGAAGTTGCAGGTCAGGGGTTTGAACCTAGCCAAACGCGCACATTACTTATACGTAGTCTTATAGTAGTAACTTTATGCAAAAGGTACATACCGAGATCCTCCTTATCTCGGAAAACAGGTAAAGCTGTTGTTACCGGCTGTCATTTGTAGATCTTTCACTTCGTGAAGCCCGGAAGTTTTAACCCAATCTTACCGTGTTAGATATCTTGGTAGATATCGTGGTACCCAGTAGCTGGGTTTTGTAGGTCAGATAAGCAGTTACTAAAAGAAAAATACTGGTGAGGATGGAAACCGACAGGTATCAACAAAGTTTGGAAAAGGCAAGGCAGATGTTACCAATAAGTAATTTCTTGCAGTCCAACCAACGCAGCGCGGCAATGAGATTCACACACAGTCTCTCTAGAATAGTTTGAGCACATCGTTGATAGTTACTGTTGCGCTCAGCTGTGTTATCAAAGCGTGGTGGGGTTTGCGAAGCCAGATCCCTTTCAAGTACAACAAGCGGTTTGACCACGACCACGGACTAGATATTAGTAAAGGCAGGGAAATTAATTGTGTACTAACAGATACTTATACAGGGTGGCCGGAACATTGACGTCCAAAAAATGGTAAATGGCGATTTGAATATACGGACAATTTGTAGTTCAAGTTGGTAGTCAATTTGCTTAACTTATGAAAGGGTCTTTATTGCCTAGGTATAGGTAGCAGTAAGGATAGCTTTTTGTAAGTATTCAATTCAAGTAAGTAGGTATCTGATGGAACTTTTATTTGATGCAATGAAGTCGTGATGAAGATTTCAGTAAGTCATATTGAACGCGAGTCGAACGAGCGGCTCCATACCCGCGACTATAAAAGTATGTCGTATTGGAAATGACTGCACTGTGTGCAATTTGTGCATAATTATCATAAACAGTACCAGTACCTACCTAGGTAAATCACTGCCATAAAATTGGGAAAAAACGACGACATGCTTTGCTTTAATAAAAAAATGATTTAGTACGTTACGTATGTACAGTCAACGACAAAGACATAAATATAAAGTTTAACTTTCTAGTGTGTTAGTTTCACCTTCAAACGATAGCACACAATGTGTATCTAAGAGTATAAAGAGTCCAAAAAGTTGGTACTTGATACCAGTTGGTAAGCGGAACGTCTCTCCTCAACTACCATTGAGCCAGCCCGGGATAACCCGCGCAGGCGAGCCCAGGCTCCGCCCCGGGGCGTGGCTTCACCTTCCGGCTGCCACCCCCGTAACCCTCCCTTCGTCTCCGACGACCGGACGAGGCACCTCGCTTTTATCCCGGTTTCCTGTCGGTGGACGCTCGCTTTGCTCCGGTCTATCGATTTGTTTATTTTTTTAACAAGACAAATAGGTCAGACTTGTCCCTTCCGAGTACCGTGTCGTGTCCGTGTTGCGTCCGGCGCGTCGCCGGTGCCGTCGGAGTGTTAGCGATGGACTGTGTCCGGTGTAGGTGCGGCAGCGTCTGGTCAGTGTCTGTGGCGGAGATGGAGGCTATTGAATAAAGGTGAGTGGACAACCGTCTCGTCAGGATGTCCTGCATGGGACATCTTGTAAATTGGAAGATTCCTCTTGTGAAGCAACTTTTGCATTTTTCTGGGTTTACCTTTGTGAGTGTCGATGAGATTTTCCCGTACGTCCTTTATACCGAAAGGGTTAAGAATTGGGAATTCTCACTTACTGTTAAAACAGATCAAATAAAAAGAGTAAAATAATTCCTATTCCGCCTAAATTAATTCTACTATTTTATCATTTGAAAATCTAAAAAAATGTTTGTGATAATTAGGTGCAATATTTATAACATTAAGTAAGTATACTACAATAATTAGGGTTATTGTACAATTACCTAAAGACCACAATTATTGAGCGTGGTATACAACTAGGTACCTAAGTACGTCCCGCTAGAATTTAACAATTTGATACTATCTGGCGTCATCAACTAAACACAAGAAAATACGGAACCCTAATCGCTAAGCGGGTACGGGTAAGCTAACTGTATTCTTGAAACTGGTCACCATCAGCTCCGTCTTAAGGTGTTGGGGTGGTGATGGGGAAGGCTCACAAAACTCACATCTTATTCGTCATGATTTCAGTCGAAACACGTCCATTGCTGGCCCTAGGCCACTACCAACCATCGCCACATCGACCGGATTCCTCAAAACTCACGCTTTTGACAGCCTATTACCCCTCTGCCTTATCTGCGGAGTATAAAATTCTTTGCGTCGGTCTGACCCGAATTGATTTAAACATGGCGTCTCTGAGCAGTCATAATGATAGCGGTCAAGGTACGCTAATGTTCGTAATTTTTGGTCTGCGCGTGTGCCACCCGGTCGCTTAGAGTTGGCAACCTGAAAGTATTCATAATGTTCATATCTTAGATATAGATGTAGAACTAAGTAGGTATATTACTTAACATACTCTGAGGTTTTGTTTCCCCTGAGAATAGCCCGATGGACCCATGACATACAAAACGCCAAGTGTTACTATAATGCTACGATCCTATACTCTTACTCATTTTGTGTCGTCCTGCACGTCTCATTCGCGACGTTACTCAACAGTACCTACCCAACAACCCTTGTAATTTAATTTGTGTTTATAAACTCAAATTCCAAAGGAGTGAGAGTACTACTCACTAGTAGTTATTTCAATGACGGTTTCTTACTCTTTGAATAGTCTCTTTTACTTCACGATTTAAAAAAAAACATTGACAAACAAAAAAAAATTGCGCTCTGGTTTCCATGCTTGTGTGCGAGAGCATTATGTTCACTAAAACACCAAATTAGTGTCAGTTTAGGGGTTCATTCTGTATAAAAACTGAAAAATGTGGGTGTACCAACAACCCTACCTACCCTCTTTTGGGGATAGCAGACGTAATGACGTTGAACTAATGTAAAAATGAAGCCACGTGCGCAAAACTTTCCTAACACCACAACGTAATAAAATAACGCACCCGTTGCTCGGGTAAGAGCATTCAAGACCCATTATAAATAAATTGCGAGCTGAATTCAGGCCTTGCAGCCTTGCGTACGAGTTGATGTAGCGCATTGTGTGTAGTCGATGCAACAGTGGCTGCTATCCGGCCCTATTGTGCCACATTTGAGGGCCAATTATCTTGAGAATTTGCTATCGAGTTAGTTTATTTGTTACCTACTTCAGCTTCGCCTTGAGTGGTAGATGGACTTGAGTCAACATCTTGATAACTGGGCGTGATGAACAAACCAAACATTGCATGGCTTTATGGTTTTGTCGCAAGGAGATACTTTCTGAAGACTTCGTGAAGATAAACGAAAAGATGTAAAGAATGTGTGGTTTGAAAGAAAAAAAAAAGGTGAATACAGTGACGGGTGATTGGGGAGACTGGCAAAAAAAACTTTTTGCACCACCCCAAGGAGCATGGGACAAGGAAAGGAAGATGATGATAATGGAGATCCTTCTGTAATATGGAGTAGAGTAATAACTAAGGTACCAGTCCAAAGTCAAATAATTTATTTCAAATAGGCACTTTCGAACGTCAAAACAGTACTAGACAAGCTATCGCTGAATAACTGGGCCATCGCTGAGATACAGGAGGCGGTCGTCTTGAAAACGGCACGCATTGTGACAAGGTGCATCAGTCTGAATCCCTAACCACCGTTGAGTCTTATCCCCCTTCCAGCAGGTGGAACACGGTGGTGGTGGAAGATGTTGTAGGTAAAACAAGGAAACTAAAATGGAAGTGGGTAGGCCACATTATGAGAGAGAGAGTGGTAACAAATGGACGAAGGATATAACAGAATGGACCCCTAGATTTCAAACAAAAAGGAAGAGGGGAAGACAAAGAAGACGTTGGTCTGATGACATCAAAAAGATAGCGGGTCCACTATGGCACAGAACAACTCAAACAAGAGTAGACTGGAAAAAGCTGGAGGAGGCCTTCGTGTCTCAAAGACACGCCGACGCCCAATAACATACAAATTGCTAAAAAAAAAAAATATATATATAATAATAATAATATAATATCTATCTATTGTAAAAAAAAAGGTGTTGGCAATAAAAGGTTTAATAATAAACATTATTTATTTATTTATTTTATTATTTATGTAGGTACACCCAGTAAAATACGTAGAGATACGACATAATTATAATATGAGTACAAATAATGAGATAGTCCCTCCTTCTAGGGAGGTGCATAGACTCTTTATACAGAACAAGGCCGTAGGTATAAAAATTCAGGTTATTTGAATCAACTTCAAACAAAACCTACACAAAACAAAAATATTAAATACCGAAACATGCACTTGGTGTGTGCAACAAATAAGTAAAGCATGTTATTAGCATGCCAGTAACTGTGTATTCGCCAGTAATGTGGCCAGTTTGGCACACTCCCTGGAATCTGAATGAATGGCATATGAATGGCACGCGAGGCAGCCGTCGCAAGTCGGCATTTTTAACTAGTTACGGGAATGTCGAAAAAATTGAGTACTCACGTACAGTAAGTACTTTATCATTGCTAAATTAACTCTTGAAGAAGTTTGGTCTTTTGAGTCGAATAGATAGCGGTAACATTATTTTTTGATATATTGCTCATAATAGGGAAACAACACACTTTCCTCATTACCTCCCGACGGTGTGGGCTAAAAATGTACTATAATAAAATACAATAGACGCTGATATATTTAGTAACCTACTCGTATTCCGCTTGACTATTCTTCAAGAGTGATAAAAACCCTGTAAGAAATCAATGTTTTAATTGAAGAACTAAAACATTGTTTGCTTGTCAGGCCTTTTTCTCTTGCCAGATTTAGGATCAGCTAATCTCGTGACTGATTTAACCGTCTCCTGCATAAACCGAGCAACTCCATTGATGCATATAACGTGTTCCTAAACGGTCTACCACAAAAACATAGACACTTGTTAAACGCATGTCTACTGTCAGTTTCATGTCAAACTCCATACAGAAATGTCGTTTTAAGATGTTTAGGCTAAACAGCTGATAAACATGGTTTTGTGGTAATATGACCTTATCATATAAGATTTACTTTACAACTTTATGGGCCCGTTTTTCTATTTTTTCTTACTTACTTTGTAAAATAAAACATGGCATTGCATTTTCTAAACTCCCACGTACAATTTTATCTACACTGTGCCTAACACAGTCATAAACTTACGAACAACAACACTAATAAGCTAGTACGTAAATGAATCACGAAAATAAAAATGCACTTTTAAATGAAGAATTTTAAAATCCACTCAACAAAGATAACGTACCGTTTTTATTTATAAACGCAAATATATTCCTTGTTACATCAGCCTGTATTACCATAGATGCATAAATCTAACGCGCGGTAGACACTCGGAGCTGGGGCCGACTGTACATGTATGTGCTCGCATAATATTCACATAAATCACACGGGAATTAATTATTGCTTCTGACTGTACTACGTGTGGGGTGAGGAAGATTATGCTTGTTTATGATGTTAAGTTCATCTCTTTTCAAGTGTTACCAACTTGGGGAAATCCTTGAGCCTTCTAATGTAAGGCTTCGTATCTATTTCATTCGTTTCGCAATCGTAAACTATAACTAATTCGCAATCGTAAACTATAACTAAGTAGGTACCTGTCGCCTGCTGGTCTATTCTGTAATAAATACACAATTGTAATGTCTTTCATTTTGACGTTATTTACGTTCTCGAGTAAACGAATTTTTCAAACAATCTATAGTCAAAAATGACAGACAAATGTTTTGTTACGTAGTTCTATATTGAAATTCTCTGAAAATCTGTATTTATTATCGCATGTTATGCCCTTGTGCTTTTACTTTTCCAACTAATAAAGATTGGCCATCAATTCCTAACAATCCATCGTGTATTTTGCTTAGATGGTGCTCAGCAGATGTCAGCAGTGTTCCCGACTAAGGCCCACTCGCAAATGGTTATTTTACAAGCTTTCCTGTTGCATGACGAAGTGTTATCTTTGTTTTTGAATTGAATTTTTGTTTGGCGGCCCTGGAACTCGTACAACCATAATATTTACTTCGAGTCGTAAATATTCATAAATCTTACATTTTAAGCTTGCCACATGAACCGCTAACCATTCAGCATTACTATAAAAGTGTGTCTGAAACTCGTCACATTGTACTGTGTAAGAACTTACAAACATACAGAGGTATACATATGTCGCCATAACCATACGATCGAATCAGCAACAGCCCAGCCCTTTCCAAATCAATACAATACTTGTTTTCCAGTACAAACAGATTCAGAGGGGATGACGTGTTTTAGTTCGCATGCCTACAAAAATAGATGAGGCACTATGTGCTGTATTGAATGCGAAGTTTGGGCCGATTTCTCGGTCGATTAGGCTCGTGATAAGTAGCCGATGGTCGTACAGGGTAAGGGGGAAAATCACTGTGTCTGCTATTTTAGTAACGTATGCCGAAGAAACAAGAGTATATTTTATCTGTATGTCGCAGGTTTCTGATAAAATAAAGGAACAAGACAAAATCATTACACTTAGAAGAAGACAAAATTATCAAAAAACGGAATTTTTTCAGGTAAATGAACCTGAAAAAATCCCGTTTTTTGATCAAAAACCTCAAATTTTTTAGGTATCATCCTGAGACTAAGAACTAGATTTTGAAAAACACAACATTTTGTTAATTTCTTTCTTCTTTTGTTAATACTTACCTATATATTTTTCCCTTTCTCACAAATTGTTCGATTTCGTACACGGCCTCATAAATGTTGTAGTTTTTAGCGAAAGATATCACGACCAGAACCAAGTCTTGCAGATTTAATGCTTACCTAGACGATGACTGACACAGCGTGTCGCCCGTTTTCAAAGATGTGTTCTAAGACTCTTTAATGCAGAGGCTATTTTAGACCTCGCCCTACATTGTTGCACTAACCTATTCCAGTACAGACTTAACTTGAGCAAATTGGATTCCTGTTTTGATGTGTAACATCTTTCCTCTCGCTTTTCTGCAAATCTTCCGTCTCGCTTTCCTGCAATCTGTGGGAGTGCTTTCGTGAAAAGGGACGGAAGTGTGTAACAGGAAGTCGGAGAAGCGCGCGTTATTTGATTTGACCAATGAGCGAGCGCGGTTCTAGAGTTGGGTCGTCAGATGGTACCATTTTCCGAGAGGATGATGATGATGTTGATGATTATTATTATTTTTTAATATATTTTATACGTCATCTAAGATGTCAGATGTTACACATCATTATTATGCGAGTCCCGCTCGTTTTTGGTCGTTCCCTTCGAGAGCCTTTGACGGTGAGTTTGTTTTGCTAATCAAGGCACAAAAATTTTAACAGTTTTAGTAATCTCCAAATTGAAAGGCGTCATTATGATCTTCCGATGGCGTGCCACTGACACTCCATTGGTTTTTTTACGTTCCCACAAATGATTTCTATTTATATTTGGTAATCTCGTACATACCTACTTAAGACAAGTCGTAATATATTATTATTTTGACTTTATTTTGACACGTGATTTTGCTTTGGTATGGTTTTAATAATGACCAATCATTGAAATAGCAGGTTTGGCTCCCAGGTCTACAGCCAGAGATGTCGATAATCAACTAATTCTGACAGAGTTGACAAAAATGTATTCTTCTCCTTTTTGTGTCGATTACATACTCAAATTTTGTCTGCCCAGTATCCGGTCAGTAACAGCCTGGACTGCCCAGTCATTTTACTTTCAGATCCTAGAAAACGCGCAGGTGTGCATGATAGGCAGGAAAATAGGTGAGGCAGATTCTGTGAAGGGCCTGTGCACACTGGCTCTGCGCTTGGAGTGGGTCGATGATACCCCATTTAGCCAGGTTATTTCCTCAGCGGCTAACAAGGTGGCTTTAAGGTTTTGACCATGGGTTATCCCCATTCAATATTTTCCAACTAAATTATTTTCTTAAGAGCGGTGCTACCATTTGGTCAACCGATTTACTTGTCTTCGTCGTTGGTACGAACCCAGACAGGCACTTTACTTTGTATTATTTATTTCATGATATCAAAATGCTGAAGGGAAACATCGTGATTAAACCGGGTCAGTGACAACTGGGCCCGTGTCAACTCAACCCGAATAATAATACCAACCGGCGTGACCTAGAACCAAATAATCGAAGACAAGTGACTCCACTACCCCGCAATGAGGCCGCGTGGTAGATTATGGCGCACTGCCTCTCAAAGAGAGGAGACCTGAGTCCCTGGAGTGGGAACGTTAAAGGTTAATTATGTTATGCTGAATTATTTCTTGATAGCAATATTTTAGGTCCAAAACCATTATTTTTAACTAAAATACACTCGTGAATTTTATATAGATCAATTGTCTCTTATGAAGGCCGCCACCTGTTTGGCCGACAAGCGGATGACACTTTTACGGGATATAATAAGGTAATGTATAGACTTCCTGCGGCTAAGTGGCGCGCGCGCCGGTCCTCGCGCCCACATGCGCGCGTCAATTTTATTATGTTCATTTGACGGTTGGGGTTAGGCGGAAGTGAGGACGGACTATTAGATTTAGATGATGTTCTTTTCGAGTTTAATCCAGGTAGATGTATAAAAGGTAGGTACATTTTTTCAAATGTCTGCGTCCAAACAGTCATGTGCCTTATTCCACCAACAGGTGCTGGTGGAATAAGGCACATGAGGCATATCAGCTTGCTCTGTAAAGTAAGCAAAGCAAAGCTAAGGTGTATGTTTCATTGTTGTGTCTTCCACTATTTTTGACGCCACATAAAGCATCAAGTACGCGAGATGGAAAAAAAACCACTTAACACTAAAATAAATTAGAACAACTGTCTAAAACGCGTTTACACCATAATTTCACGACCGTGGTCAAATCGAGTGGTACATTTAAATTGATTGTAGGACATATTTCCTTGAAGCCGGATGCATTCAATTGGCATCAGCGGAGTGCGCAGGCGACGAACAGTTCGCGACCGACCGTTCTGTCACTCTCACCGCGGTATCGATAAATAGAAATTAAGATATCGATGTGTTGAAATGAGATCGATGTAACTTGAATCGACAGAACAATTGCTGAACTGATAAAAAAAAATTTCAAATAATTGTGTTTATGGTTCGTTCGTTGTGAACTTTGTTTTTTTGATGGACAGTGGTATTTCAATTTTTTTTTAAATGTCTCTTCGTGAGATCATTCGTTTTGTGGGACAGTGAAAGAAGAGAATCTCATCAGTTTTTAAAAGAAAGTGTTAGTCCGAGGACTGAGTTTGTTAGACGCGGGTGGTATCACTGACATGTGATACCACAAGACAGCTATCACGACGGAGAAAGACGGGAAAGACAAAAAGCGAGCGAAAAGGAAACGAATATCCGATATGAGGTGAGACCGGTGAGATCAAGGAGCGAGACAAAACGTGCGGTTAGCAACTTAGGTGATTGGAACATTCTCCTAGGCGGATTCCCGGCCACCATAGGCGCGGGCCTGTGGACGGCGAGAAATGGGTAGCTCGCCGTCCGATAAGGATTAGGCCCGGGTCGATGGTGCGTTGTGTTCCACGCACGCCTCAAAGTCAGCACAATTGGTGGGGTCCGCTAGGACCGATGCCTGCCAGTAGTGCCAGTGTTGCGGGAAAGGCCGAAAGGGATATTGGGGCCCTTGGCAACAGGCAACTGAAGGAACACGGGTGGGTTTTAGTCAGTAAAAGTCTGACACGCCCTGCCGCTCCGCCCAGAGCGGGAGAAGTCATTGTATGATTTCCCACCTACAAAAAAGGTTATTGGAAAATTAGGCCTGCGCATTCATTCGACATCTTGCAATGTATTTTTAAGTGGGGCCTAAAACGGCCACATTAGCATCAATTCCTCTAAAAGCATTTGATTTCCTGAATTTCCAGCTATAATTAGCCAATTCTCTAATTTGACACAAAAGCAATTCATAATGTGTGGACCATTTTACGAATCTCCATAGAAAACTGTCAAACAGATGAATTATTTCGTAATATGAATTGCACGCAGATCATGAATTGTCAGTTTGTGACATTTTACGATGATTCATAGTATTTTCCTACTATGATTCTACGAAATGTAACGTTATAAGCCCCCAGGGGGCCAACCACCACCTCTTGAGCAGTATAGATTTGATTTGATTTTTAATATATTTTTCTCACACTAAGTATGCCAGTTATTAAAATCATAACAATAAACAACGCAGCTTTCTCTGAGATTAAGTTAAGGTTCTTCTTATTCGTAGTGTCGATGGTTCCAATCTTCATGTCAAGTCAGTGGAACTGTTTTTACTCGACTGCGGCGAAGCCAAAACGGGAGGGTTATGTGTTTCACCTGTCTGTATGTATGTGTGTCCGTCTCTATGTTCCCTCGTAACTACTTAACGGTTGAACCGATATTGATGAATCTGGGTAAGTATATTAAAAATTATAAAAAATAAAATGGCGGATTTTTGGCGCCAAAATGTATGTTTAAAAAAAAACTCCCTGCCCTATCGAGGGGAGTATCAAAATGAAGGGTTTTGAAGCGTGATTACAAAAATACAAATCGTATGTTTAAATGTAATTTGGAATGGGAAATGATAAAAAACTAAAAAGTTTTGATTCTCTTTTCAGTTACGGTAGTGTTTCGGTTTTTCAGTTTTTTAAATTCGTTTTTTATACCTACTTGTTAGATTAGTTAGAACCAGTATTTGGTCACGTTAGCATCAATGACGTTTATAAGATTTCAAAAGTGCAGGTTTATGTACACTTGGAACAATCTATCAACGGGGTAATGTCCTAGATAGAGGCACCGCACTCACACTACGTGTCGGACGGGTTTATAATTATTCTAATAATAATAAATTAGATGAGTACCAACCAGAACTTAGCCCCATCAACAGTGATAGCAGTGGTTTTGCTTATACCCTTTATTAAATCAGGTGGTGAATTGCACAAAGCAGGTGAGAAGGTGAGACAATTCCATCCTCGTCATGGGAGTAGCTCCATGTGACATGTATTGTACGTACAACGGCCCTCCTGTCTTCATAATTATTATAGATGGCAAGAAGCTCTTCTGCAAGCTCGACACTCAGCTGGAGGATGATGTCTGAGAAGTCACACTATTTTGTATCGCACTAGAGTGCCGATCGCTTCCGACATTTAATGGATTCAATCAATCAAAACATTTTTATTTACATTAAAACATGGTATTACAGATGTTACAATAAAATTAGTGCTTACATGTTTTGCTATACATACATAGCATGCAAACTTGTCGGTATGCGTTACATCACATAATTTTATAAAATTGTTGGACCATATATAATCTCTATAAATTCTTTAATAGAATAGATATTTTGTATATTTAGCCATTTATATAGTTTGTGCTTAAATGCTCTAGAAGTCAAAGTTTTTAAGTTGCTTGGTATATTATTATAAATACGTACCCACATTGCTAAACAGTTCTTATTATATTTTGTAGATCTAGGAACGTCATTTAGTATGAGTCTGAATGGATCTCTACGATTTCTTGGATACACATCATTTGCAGTCTAAATAAATCTTTGTTGTTTGGTACAAACATAATGGGTCAACTCGAGGAAACAGTTGCGGCTCTTCGGCCTGTCCCTATTCTTCCCTACGTCATACAGACAGTGTCTGATTCCTGTTTAAGTTATTCAGTGGCACTGGCAACTCTCTTCGGACTGTTTCTGCAAGTCTATATACTGCTAGTTTTAATTTCTGCAGCGTGAAAACGCTCTTTGCGTGTCCAGACGGCTGGCTTTCGGACAAAGACTCAGCACTGTCTGACCATCCGACATTGAATCGTTGCTGTCAGCCTTTAGGCACACAATACCCGTTGACAGCTATATTATGGTAAACTTAGTGATACCTTTCGAAAACGTGGCTGTAAATCAAAATCTTCGTTTCTGAAAAAGCCAATTATGACTATTTCTGTTTCGTTTGTTCATCCTTACATACGAGTTTTATAAAATAAAGTCCTCCGCCACGTCTGTCTGTCGTCCTGTTCGCGATGAACTCAAAAAAACGACTGCACCGATTTTCATGATGGTTTCACCAATGGATAGAGTGATTCTCGAAGAAGATTTTAGTATATAATAACCAACATACACGCGGACGAAGCCGCGGGATCAGGTAGTAAAATAAAAAAATAAAAAAAATCAAGTAACAAAAACTAAAACCCAACTACGACTTAAAAGGTATAAACAAGACACCAAAGACAGACAAATTAAAAATCCGGAGTCACACGTGTTAGGGCATAAATCGAACAGATTACGTGTGACTCCGGATTTTTAATTTGTCTGTCTGTGGTGTCTTGTTTATACCTTTTAAGTCGTAGTTGGGTTTTAGTTTTTATTACTTGATTTTTTTTAAAATTCTTTTTGGGTTATAATATATATATTTTTGAAATGTGCTCATTAAGCCCTTTCATTTGATACCCAACATGGTACGATTAAACCATATTTTTTTTTAAGTTCCTCACTTTATGACCTCTAGAGGGCGTCATTTTTAATTTAATGTGACTTCACATAGCCTATAACAGAAATCAGCGGACAATCACGACGCTTCTAACGATACCTCATTTGTCAAATTGTGATAAGTGGTTGGGAAGATAGGAGGGAACAGATGAACATACATACATACATACATACCGGTCAAAATCATAACCCTCCTTTTTTCTTCGCCGTAGTCGGGTAAAAATACATCATGTAATATTATTAAATTACATGAACCTTATGAAAAGTGGTCGTGCACTTGGCCTCTCGTGTGCGAGGTCCCTTAGCTGCATGACAAGCCATCAATCATGCAGTCATTATTTAATCTGTCTGTATAAATAGATGCTCAGATTAAATAATCACTTCATTGCTTGAGCTTCCTATATGACCATAACAAGTTGCTTCTGGTTGTTTATTGCTCACGGTTGGACATTCACGTGGAGTTTCATAACGGAAAACCATGTGGGTGTATTAAACATCTCTGCTTAGCCTCTCAGAGATTACACGCCTAACGCTATGTTATATTTTAATGGGTGTTAAAGGATGCTTAACGAAGCTGAAAGGCTCTGGTACTCCCAGTCACTGTGATATTTTTTTTTTACTGGACCTTAAGAACAAAAAAGCTGGAACCATGTTTTTTCGAAAACATGTTTAATATACTGTACGTAACTTAACTTTAAATCACTTTAAATCCCATCTCCTGTTTAGTTGCATTTATCCAAAGGCACAATGTTTTCTCTTACCTTGCGCGCTGTCATAAATAGCGGTTTTCACATCAAAAATGAAACTCGTTTTCCAGCAATCATTTTTGCTCAATGTAGGTACTTACAAAATCCTTTGTGATTGGTCATTTGACACCCTGTATTTTGAAGAAGTGCCCTATGTTCAGAATACCACGAAACCTTTCTCTAATGATGTTTCTTTGTCCCCAGGGTTGATCTTCGCAGTCTAAAGTGTGCGTCTGCACTCCGCGCTGGCCTCAAAGCTGCAATGTACGAAAGCAGCTGCTCCTACGCAGGAGCCTTAGAACTAAAGAGAAGCGCATTAAAGGAGGAACCATGGCCTGCAGCAGAATGGCCGCCGTACCGACTCCACCAGTCCACTTTCGAGCAACTGAAGCAGAGCGTGGAGAAGGCCAAAGCGGCCTTACAAGACAGGTCAGGTCTCCTGGGGTCTGCAACGGCCTTCGGTGACTTCTATGGAGGGCAGCTGGGGCAAGATGCCACCAGCTCTACGCTAGGATTCGGAAGGACGACGAGGACCGACGA
Organism: Lithophane semibrunnea; assembly: GCA_947363905.1. Taxonomy (NCBI): domain Eukaryota; kingdom Metazoa; phylum Arthropoda; class Insecta; order Lepidoptera; family Noctuidae; genus Lithophane; species Lithophane semibrunnea. The sequence continues at coordinate 20,623,795 of OX376186.1, read as the reverse complement.
CTCAATGCTCGGGGCTATGGATAAAAGTAAAACTATTGGTAAGTAATTCCTGCAGTTTTATATTCGTTTTATTTTTAAAATGTAAATGTTGACGCGGCTTTTATTCCTACAGACCAGCAATTAAATAGTTCAGTATTATTCTAGACAACACAACTCTGCGTTTTCTTCTTTTACGTGTGGTGACTAACCTGGTGTTAGAGTTTTAAAGCCGCCCATGGGACTGTGCGTTGTAGTGTATATAGTATGTGTGAGCATATACTTTACCCTAATGAAAATATAGTCACCCTTCATGTCGCTACCATCGGCTAACGTCAACATAATGTCCCATAATAAACTGCACTACGTCAAGATGATAAAACTCAACACCAAAACGTAAACTTTTACAGCAACCATTTTACATTCATATCAGAATGTAGTCTATTGTCATATGCCTTAACCTCGCGACGATAACGCGACGGTAGACAGACACGGCTGAATATCGATTTGACGCGGTGACAGCGTAAACTCGCCCTTAAGATAACAAAGCACGATCACATTTCGCGTGTAAACTAAACCCTTTTAGATTACTTTGATGTAGGTAGAAGAGGCTTGGTGGGGAGGCATCTTCAGATAACCATCAAGGGAGAGGGGCGTACGGGATTTCATCCCCATGGTTGCTATAGAGACGCGCCCGCCCCTTAACGCCCCGCGATCATCGCGCGCTCGGGCAAATAGTGGCGAAAATAAATTTTTATTATCTCACCGTTCATTATTGTGGATGTTAGCCGACGCTTTTTTCTCTTAACGAGGGCAGAATGTTAATAAATTCTGATGCATTTTTCATGCATTGTCGTTTGTTAAGAATTTCTGGCGCTGAAAATGCTGTTTTTTCACCAAAAAATAATAAAAAAACTGTAAATAAGTACCTATAATGTTCCTCTATTACGAGGTTCCACTTTGCGTTTTGACGGTGGTATATTCTATACTCAACTGAACTACGTAATTCAACAGTAGCGGTGTACGATCGATGTCGTATGATCACACTTTCTTCCGATCGACGCCGACGTTGGTAAAATGGGTGTGTAGCACCTTAACTTTAAATTTTATTTGAATTATTAAAAATATTTTGGGTTTTCTAAAGTAGTAGTTAGTGTGTCCCCGCAGCAGTTACACTCAAGTTAAAATTCCTTCAATAAATACGTACATGACAAACATATTCCAATTGTTACAAAAATCCTTTGTCCCCCGGCCGAGGTCGCCACAAAAGCACTGTGACAAAGGAGATTCTCTCGAAAAAGACAATAAAATTTTTGCCATTAAAAAAAGTAGCGCAATTCATAAAAAAATGTAAATTCGAAGCGAGCGGCCATTGTCTTAGCTGCGCTGCCGAGAGGAGATCGGGCCTTTCCGCTTTCGTTAACTAGATGGAAACTCTTGCGTTTCGGGAGACGCTTTTTCGTACAATTTTTAATTTTAATGTCATAAGAGTTTTTAAAGTTTGATTTTAGTGTTCACTATAATAATTCGTGTCTGTCTGTTTGTTGGGCTACTTTGAAAATAAGACCATCCGATCTCTTCTGTAAAAATTACACCATGAAAAAGATGAAGTGAGCTATAAGTGAGCTGTCAATGGTGTTAATCCCTAGCGTCGGTGGTGGAATGACAGCTCACTTCACGTGGAGAGATTTTTACAGAATAGACCATGCCTGTACAGTAGAGGTCTTCAGGCCAATGTTGATATTTTTTTATGGAATCTTGGTGATCTAAATCATGTTACAATTATCAAGTTCAATAGTCAACAATACAGTGGCAACGCAACGAAACTATCAAATTAATTTGTCACATTAACTGGAATTAAGTACGTACTCAATGGCCGCTCAAAACATTATAATGACCTAAATTCAAAATACCGAGTCTCGTTAACAATAACCAACAAAATATTTACAAAACAAATTACTTTTTGATCACATTCAAGACAAAGTTGCCGTGTTAAACGGCTTGCAACAATATCCATTACCCGACGGCTTTGATAAACACAGGAGGCGAGCCAAAAAAGGCGAGCAATGGCCGTCTATTTACATAATATTCAAATAAGTGCAAAAATCCACGCGCCACCACGACTTAATCTTAGTCATTAAGAGAAATGTATTAAAAAGTGACCCCCCAACGATCGCGTAAAGAGTTGTTAACACGAAAATGATTGCAGAACGCCCCAAATACCAGTTGCTAGTATTTTACATGGCTATCGTGTGCCGGGATCAGTTTGGTACAAATGTCATCAATTATGAGGCCACACTTTAGATCGTATCGCGATAAAATATATATCAATAAATCATGCTCCAACTGCTCTGATATGAGTTTATTGATTTTTTTAAATGTATATTGCCAAAGGGCTAGGGTTGTTGTTTCTCGATTTATATTCATTACGGACGGGGGTTGGTGTGAGTGGAATGTTGATTATAAACACAGTATACGTTGAATCAGAGCATTAGGGAACTCCTTTGTTTTGTAGGCGGGAAAGTGCGTTCTTACGGGCCTAGACAAAGTGATATTCTATCAGAGGAAAAAACCTGTATTTTTAAGAACGTCCGTATTCGAATCTCAGTCTGAATCAGTCAAAAATACCTGCAATTTTCCTACAACTTTGACAAGTTTTTGACATTGTCTAGATTTTGAACGTGTTTCGGGATTTGGCCTTTTGAACAAAATTATGGAAACTTGGTGGAAAAGTCTAAAATGAAAATAAATGGTTGAAAATAAACTATCGAAAATCTTATGTCAATCTTGTTGAAAGTTGTTGTCGAAATTCGAAACGTTTTGAAAGTGATTGGCACTTGTCTAGGCCCTCTGTTTTTGGTTCTTAGCCTAGAGACTACAGCAAAATAATGCACTTTAAATATATTTCAGTCATTAAACATTAAAAACTTGTTTAATATACTTACAGTTCTTTAGCTTAGCTCCTCTCTCTGGAGCCCTGACTCGCACGATTATATTCCGGTGTCAAGGCTCCAGGGCTCTGTGGAGCCTTGACCCCCAAAATATGGTGCTAATATCTAGCTTTATCCATTCAGGACCTGTTAACGCAAGCCTCTAACTGAAAGCTTTATAGAGTACTTACTAGCTGCGCCCCGCGGTTTCACCCGTACGTCTCGTTCCCGTGGGAATATCAGGATAAAAGTATCCTATATCCTATGCCCAGTTAAGTACATGGTCTACCCATGTGCCAAACTTCATTCAAATCTGTTCAGCCGTTTTAGCGTGAAAGCGAAACAGGATTGTTATCCATGTGTTATAGAACTGCATGGCAGAGACCAACAGACAAGTGGCAATCGCTATCTGGCGTTTTCAATAAAAAAAAGCAAAGAAAACGTCAACAGTATTGACATAATGTTTTTGGTAACCTACCTTAGCCTATGTCAATTCAATACATTTTTGACTTTTTCATCACCGTTATCTGTGAGGCCATAGGCCCTCAGTGTGCATAAAATAATTAAGTACTGTCTTAGTCTTATCCTGTAGTAGTGACCCAAACTAGCCTTGCACGGTTCATACAACTTGACGAAACATTATGATTTGGTTATATAAGTACCTATGTAAGTTTAATATTAATACCTAATATATTATACACGTACACCTTCCGGAATAAATTCTCCAAATGATATTGAAAACCGCATCAAAATACGTTGCGAAGTTTAGAAGAAAAACGCGGTCAGACAGACAGACACGAAAAGCGAATTTAATTTATAATATGTATAGAGATTCAGTACTTATAACATAAAAAGCATAAAATTTGATAACAAATATATACACGTTCGGCGTGCAGTCAGGCACTTTAATAGCATAGTACAGATAATCTACAAAGTAGAGTATCGTAAAACGATGTAATGAGTGTGAAAAGTGACTCATCACGGGGCGCCCTGCTGTCTACACCGGCTTTATTATGTTTAATAGTCCCTCGGCCCCAAACGGTTTGCCTTTTAATTAGTAAGCCTTATTGTATTATTATAATCTGACTCATGAATGTTTGTTGAAACGAAACTGATAATTTAAGGGTTGTTTTGATGTTTTGGGTGCGTTTTGGTTTAGTTACAACTACATGGGTTTTTAAAATAATTCTTCCTTATTCTGATTAGAAGAAGGATGGTTTTGTGTTCCTCATTTGCTGTTGGGCATTCGTCATGTATACAGGGTGTTTGCAGAAAACCGCATAAGCTTCCTGTATAAAAATGTAAAACCTACGCTTCGCGCTTGGTTTCATTTTAAGATGTTCTGAAAATGTTTCAACTTGCGGTGCGGCTCTGGTGCGGCTCCGGCGTCATGTACTTACAAGGAGCCTAAGGAGTCATTGTACTCAAAATTATGAACAACTTTCACTATAGGACCAAGTATGAAATCGTGAAAAAAATGGCTCCTCAATATTATGCAAAAGCTGATTTTTATTCCAACGATTTCAGGGTTGGTCCCATAATGATGGTACCTACCCCGAGGTTTTCAGTTAATTAACAGTATCTACCTACTAATGCCATAACGAATACTTATTTGTTTTCATTAAATTGTTTAATTTATTATTAAAACAAGACAAGAAACTAATAGACACATCAAAATTCTAATTCACAATTTCAAATTGGATAATCATTTTGTAAAGCCACTAACCCTCTCGAGCGACCCAAACACTTCACATTAAGCCAATAAGCCAAATTCCCAGTCCCATGGGGTGATCCCAAGTAGTACCAAACAAACAATTATTGCACAATCAATGGCCATTCGCGCGCGAATATTATAAATCAGCGATAATGGCTCGCGTTACGGAGAGTGACATCGCTTTTAGTTCGCCGCTCGTGACAATAGATGGCGCACGGCCGACGCGCGCCCGCGCATCTCGTAAACACGCCGCGGGCTCGAAACCAGCGGGAGGCAAAGCGGAGCGGGTATATTATTTTGTGTTAATTTAATATTGCTATGTGCATTTTGTTACAATAAATTATAATTTTGCGATAATAAAGCTAAAGATTTTTTTAATATAAAATATGATTTTCTTTGACAAAACAGCTTGAATAACTATATAAATCATAAAAATTACAGACATCCTCCATCCACTTTTAGGTTTAGTATTGTACACACTCATTTATGTTTAAGGCTGGCTCCCTGGCTGGTTTCTCTCATCACCTTCATAACCGCTGTAATATTATAACTTACTTACTTCCATAACGAATAACTTTACCTTTAGCAAGAACACAGTAACCGCAAAGTAAAGAGAAGTCGCTGGTATGAACCGCTGTTTTCCTAGCCCCGTCAATGTTGCTTACCAATTCATGGGAACCATGGCCGAGACAATGCGAGCTTAATTGTGCGACAGATACCAGTAATGATGATACCACCCCAATATTTTTTTGGATTTATAGATAAACCGTGACCACGCGACCTCACCCCAGCGTTATTTTCAACAAATAAATTGTTCAAAACATATTCTGTTCGGCAATTTGATACGTTTGACTTTAAGCGTGGGAGAGCAGAGATTTATTTTTGTATTTTATTTGTTTATTAGTTGTAACGGATTGCAAAGAATTTGAACGAAAAAAAGTTAAGAAGCATAACTAAACTAACTACCTACAATAGTTTAGTATGAACAGCGAGTAGTACAAACCTATTCCTGACACATGCAACTCTGTAACTCTGTATATATATATCCTGCGTTTACCTTTTTATCGTATAGGTAACCCCCAACGCAGATTCAGAATCATCTTGACTATTGAAGAGAATGATTAATTTGGTGTTTTATTTATTTGTAAGACTGTATCGATTTTAAATAAGAATAAATAAAATAAATATCTAGTACTTAAATATGTTTTAAGAATTTATTTTTGTCGATTGGCAACATTTCATGTCATTTCAGTCCCAAATAGAAACCCTTTTATTTTTAGTAAGATCCCTCATTGTTTGGTAATTGTTATGTAATTTTGGACGCGACAGGTTCAGACAAGCTGTCTGGTGGGATTGGTAAAGGCTACTCCACACCTACCCTGTCCGACTCGCTACGGGCTACAAAATGTTCAGGTATGTGCCTTTTTTACGCTCTGCGTGAACAGCCGGTCTATTTTGTAACAATCTCACCGTGAAAACTAAGGTGAAGTGAACTATCATGGAATGTTCACTTCAAGCTCACTTCACCTAAGCTTTGCGATGTCTATCTTTGTTGTCTAGTTCCACCAGAGAAGTGCTAAGCTGCATAGCGATAAATGGGTGTCATAATAAATAACCAATGGGCTCGATTGATTGATACAGTGTAGCTTGGCTTAGCTCTCCGGTGGAAAAGAGTTCAACGAAGCTAAGTTTTTTACTTACGTGCAAAGTGCATCTTCATAGCACATCTTACCCGCTCCGCTAGGTACACCACATAGCTCTGATGGAAATAGTTTATCTATTTAGCAAAATCTCCTCACTCTTAGCCAGTCATAGCCCCGTTATTTGAAGAGGTCAAAGGTGCAGTGGACAAAATAATTATTCAAGATTCAGTAACCAATCAAAATTCGTAAAAAAATCTTCAATCTAACAAAAGGGAGTTCGCCCGTCTGGCTCTATTACACATTATCTTCTATGACCTGCCGATCTATTCTGTAAACATCGCACCATGAAAACTTAGGTGAAGTGAGCGTGGAGTGAGCTGTCATTGTCATCGATACCTATCTACTGATGCTAAGGCAGTGACAGTTCACTTGAAGCTCACATCACCTAAATTTTCACGGTGAGATGGTTACAGAATAGCAATGCTGTATGACCTATAACAAGAGGCAAAACCCTTCAAAAATTCTGTACAATTTAACTCATGACAGTAGCAATGTCAGACGAGGCGTGAGTTCAAAGGATGGCCACAGAGGGCGCTGGAGAGCTGCAATTAAAAGTTACCGCTTAACATCAAAGCGGTACTCATTACGCTCGGTAAAGCGGTAAAATGATTGTGGTGAGGGCGATAGCTTTATCTGCATCGGTAATGAGCGGAGATAACTGCTCTGATGCAGTAAATGCTTTGTGTATTGAGTGGAAACTGGTAAAACAAAGTTTAGGCCAAGAATTGGCACCGAACAAAAAAATGTTACAATAACCTGAAATATCCGAGTTACATTTCATTATTTTAAAAATTAATTTGATAAAAACGTAGTCACTTTATCTATGTAGAACTTAAAGGGTTAGTAAGTTTCTTCATTTTCTTTTTAAAAAACAGTGATAATATCAACGTGGTTTGCAAAACTATCACAAAGACTTAAGAGAGAGAATTATTTTGTTACATAGCTCATTTTTCCAACAATACTCTTGAATCAGGGAACGCTTGCATTAGTTTGCAGGCTCGAAAAACTGCTTAAATGAGCAACATTGTAACTACGAGTACTCTAAATACAATGCGTACTAGTGCCGTGACTAACCCGCCACGCGCCGGTACACGTTACGCTCTTAATTAAGAGCTCTAGCCGTCCTTTCGACCGCTTTGTATGTCGCGATTCGATACCGTTTCGGATATATCCGCACATTTCTATTCATTGATACTCGCTTGTCGATTAAAATCGATAAGGCTTGTTCTTGTTCATTTGCTGTTATTGTTTTATGCGGAGCCTGGACGTTTCAACTGACAGCCTGATAGTATTGATCGCTAGTTAGGAGTAGTTTATTTCTATTTTCCATAGTGATGCGATGGCTGTCAATTGAAAAAAAAAAAGTATGTAAACATTCTACCTATAATATATTTTTGTAATTTTGTAATACTTTCTCTAACTTTTGTTTCTTTTTGTTCCTTTTATTTTGATGCTATGCTTTGATTTTCTCACCATTTAATCAGAAATAATTACTATCCCAATAGAAAAAAAACGTTACTAAAGAAAATCTTCGCGGTCTGTTCGAGTAAGTATTCTGAAACCTTTGGAGTATCTACTAAATTGAGGGGTCTCATCTGACAGACCCTACTAAGCGTATCGAATAGAAGCGTGTGCGGATTATCCCTGCGAACGTCGGATCGTCGATTAGAAAATCTGCGGTGACAACCGTGTACTGCGTAGTTTTTTTTCTCATGCGGTACATAAGACCTCGTACCGATATAATTATTATAGGGTTGAGTTAAAGCTGTGATTGTGATATTCATTACATCAATAAAATTATCACCTGTTATATTATCTTAGAAATTATTATTTTTATAATAGTGCGCACCGTTCGTTATTTTCGTCGCTTAATTTTTTTGTTTGCTACTTAGTTGATTGTAGGTTTACTGGTTTTTGTATGATCGACATTGTGATTGTGTGATCAAAGCAAATCGAGTAAATTTGTAAGCAACAGACGCCAGACATGATATTTTTGTCGTAAATATACGCAAATTGGACAGATTTTCGTCATAACACAGCATATATAGCTGTAAAGCTATAATTATGTGTGGCGAAGTGTATATAACTATTCAGCTAATGTTTCTGACTAATTAAACTGAATGTGAATCACAGTGATTTGGTTTTATTTCGTGAACTTGGTAGCAGTTAACTCCCGCATAATGATCATCATAAATCGAGCGTAGTAGGTACGTTTAAAAGCCACTCAATTCAAAAATATAATATAATATACAGGCTGTAAGGGTAAACAGTCTTGTCATTCAAACCATGGGTAGTTGACTTAAATATAAACATAAATGACCGAAAACAACAAAAAAAAAAAGGTTATTTTCATTAAAAGATTTTAAAAAGTTTCTATCCGACACCGTGCTCGATAGCGAAGCAGCTGACTAACTGAGGGAGGGGTCGCGCTCGCGGCCGGTCAGGTCGCGTCCCGCACCACCCGGCAGTGTTGAGACGGAAGTTCGTTGCGCTGGCGCATTGAGCAACGAACTTGCGTCTTTTGTGGAAAAATGTAGGTTTAAAAAAAAGAAAAAAAAAAGTTGTAATTTTCCATTGATTTTACCTATTTCAAATGAAACCAAACCACTGGTTGCAAGGATAACGGTGTTTACCCTAACACTCTGTATTTTAAATGTAATGAGTTGTAATAATTACAATCGATATTATTGCATGTCTTAATACTGTGCCATGAAATTGTAAAGCATGCCTACTAACTAGTGTTTTACATGTTAGCAAATAAATAAATTTTGTTTTTGTTTTACATGTTAGTAAATAAATAATTAATTTTGTTTTTGTTTTACATGTTAGCAAATAAATAAAATGTGTGTGAACACCGTGACCAGTTTTAACTAGTTAATAATATCAAAAAGCAATTAATAACCGCCCAAAATAAACAAACACTTTGGCATCCAATATTTATTTACTTACATCGCAAAGATATATAAATCGGGATCACCCCTGCACAACACCAGTCTATTTCCCAGTCAATCATTGTGCCGTTCAGTTCCGGTGGCGGGCCGTAAATGTGTGGGTGGAGCGATGCCCTGGCGTCACTAATTTCTAGATTATCCTTACTCCATAATATTGATGTAACCCCGTGAGAAACTAAATGGGGCTCAAAATATTAAGGCGGTAAATAAAAATAAAAAAGGTTGCTTTTTGTTTTAGAATAAAATGAATATTAGGTACACAATCAGTAGGTCCAACATGACAGTTCTTTTATACAAGCTCTCTCTAGTCGTCATTATCAGTTCTCTTGCCCTTTTCCCAATATATTAGCTTTCGGTGCAACATCTTTTTGCTTTTATATTTCTATATTAGTTGGCATCAGTAAGTTCTTTCTATTCATGTTCAATTACTGGATAAACAGAAAGAGATAACATTATCACCGTTAAAACACTGAGAAACAATTAAAATATTCAAACAATATTAAAAATAGAAACTTTAAGATTACAAAATACGTTTACACTGATCCCTTATAATCGCTCCCTCTACCTACTTTATTGTCCGAGACAGAGTTAACAAAATAAATGGCTTAAATTTCTACACCAGTAATGAATACAGCGAGGGTTGCAGAATAAATCATTGTAACGTTGCATTTTGGGGATGCTTTTGGGTCCAAGATAAGGGCAGTAGCGGCCTGTGGGTTATTAGGCAAGACAGAGAAGACAGCGGAACTGGGGAATGAATTATATGCACACACCGTTACATTATCGATATTTATAAAAATCAATTGCCGTATAGTCTTATTAGTTTTGATTTTATTTTAGTTTTATTCGTGTCAATGCTGGGGTGGTTTAGGAAAAACCCAAAAGAATAGCCGAAAAATCGAAAAAATCTAAAGTTATAAATCGGAAAACACTCATTTGAGATCTTATTATCTTTCTATAAATATTAAGTATCTTCTCCTAAGTTTTGGAATATCACAGTCCACCACCCATTAGGAAACACTAGCAGTGCGAAGATCAGCGTTACTGCTAAGACATAAAGGACGCTGTTAATGTTAAATTGTTACCACTAATTTGCTGGTTGACCGTACGAAATTTAAGCCATGTATCGAGTATAACAATTTGGTTGTCGAAGACCACAAAATGTACCTACAATTATTTTCCATGAATCTAAACGGCACTGTTGTCGCTTATCTCTCAGCCCACTCCCTAGCCACGCGTCACGCAGCGGATGTAAGTGACGAGCGGGAAGCGCGTGCGCACACTATTCAAATGTTCAATGGAACGTACGGAGGCACACTTAAAACATTTTTACTGTTGCAGCCCATTGTTGAACAACCCCTAGGGGTTGCTCGACTAAAAATTTCTTCCAAGTTTTAGAATGCGTTTTTAGTCATCATAGTTTTCATGTCGTAATTATTTACACCTACGTAATCAGCGTATTATGTTCCCACTGCTGGGAAATAGGCCTCCTCTCTGTGTACATAATTATTACGTGTTCAATATTCTGTTTCAGTCTAAAATAATTTGATAAATTAGCGGAATTTCAAATGTTACTAAATCACGCTATATTTATCATTTGAGGCATTTGACACGGCTTGGCGCAGATTAGCTTCAGTAAAAATTTACATAGAATGTAACGTAAAAAACTTATTTTAATTTTATTATCTCCTATATTTTATTTAATTATTTATATAAATTAATATTTTTATTTAAAAAATACATAACATACTTCTATTTTAAAATATATAATAAAATTCACCTTTCTGAAGAACATCAATAATATGGTCACTATAATTTACTTCTAGAAGGGGACGTCCTAGAAGTAAGTTATAGTGGCCTGGCGTTTCCACTCACAAATGCCTTGTACAAACCATAAGTTAGTCGCCTTTTATCCATCCTCTCACAACTAAGCATACTTTTGTCGATTTAAATCGGATCGTACCAGGTGGCGTTCTATAGTTTCTTCCCATGGGAAAAAAGCGTGAGTTTAATGATAGGCTTGCGTTTGACCACTATGTCACTCACTGGATGGTATACTCATAATTTGTAAATTATATATATATATATAATATAGTCCTCCAGAACGTATTTTCGGCCACGGCGGCCAATCTCAACGGAGACTAGCCTTCGGCGCGGGAGATATTATAGTGCACATGTGTGTGCGCAGACACAAGTGCACTCTCTCTTCCCTCACTCTCATAGTCCGATGGGACGGCAATACGACACGACCGGAGAGAGATCAGGCGTAGGACCAACGGCTTAACGTGCTTTCCGAGGCACGGGGGTATCACACCGCCAACTTCCAAACTCCTGGCTGTTACTACGAAATACCTGATGGAAAAATCGAATAACACTTTGCCCGACCCGGGAATCGAACCCAGGACCCCACGCTCTGCAGTCGCGCTTGCGACCACGCGACCAACGGGGCAGTTTTTTTTTTTTTTTTTTGTAAGTTATACACAGCCTGTGTAACGGACACTTTGTTAAAATGCAGTGTTTAATCTCAAACTCAAACTCAAAGCATTTATTTCAATTAAACCATTTACAGGCACTTTTGAATTGTCAAGGAGTCGGTTAGTCAGAAATATGAAGCTAGTTGCCCATTCCAAAGCACTACGCTTTGGAATGGGTACCTATGGAGAAGAACGGGCAAGAAACTCCACGGACACTCTTTTAAATCAAAATATTGTTACAAAATATTGGTTACATCATTTATGTTGAAATTATACATGTGAGAACAATGTAGAAAGCACGTTAAAAGCGTCCGCAATTATAACAAACAAATCAAAAATTAAAATAAGCCATGGTAGCTAAGAGATGACGAGTCACTATTGACGGCGCCCGTTCACGAACATGACGCATGGATCAGCACCATTCAGCTCAACCATTTTGAAGGGAGCTAAATGATCCAACTCACGCGCCACCATCAGCGAGACATTTGAGTGAGCATGACATTCCCAGCCGCCAGGGCACATTCAAGTCAATTAAAGACAAATTACCCGGTAAATGGCTCTATGGTACATAGTACTCACACCTGTGCTATGCAGTTATATAATACAAAGGAAATTGAGTTTATACAATGCAAAGATGGTCTTACAATCTTCAGCAGCTCCAACATTATTTTCGAATGTTAATTAGTTAGTTGTGGTTGTGGAGCAGGACCAGCATTAAGCCAAGCATTTTTATCAGAAATGTAATCCTCCAACTTATAATATGCCTGCCTGCATAGTGTGCGTTTTATACAAGTTTTGAATTTCGTCTCGTTCAGTTGAAGTATGTGGGGAGGAATTTTATTGTAACATTGTAAACAGTACCCCATGAAAGATGAGTCTACTTTAGCCTTAATACTCTTTGCTCGCATACTTTGTCTTTATACGTATGACCTAATAAAATCTAGAGTGCGTTTCATCTCGTAGTTCCGCCGTAATGTTGGTTCTTTTGTTAGGGTCTCCGCACAAGGGCCACCGGCCACAACCACAAAACGCCGCCACACGGCATATTTCCTGTAGTTTTCATACATTTTATATGGACTCGATGCACACGGGCCACACGCGACAGCCACAAACGCCTTATGAAAACTACAGGAAATATGCCGGTGGCGGCGTTTTGTGGCTGTGGCGTGTGTCTTGTGGCCCGTGTGCGGCGACACTTAAACTTAAAAAAGGGACCTAAGCGCCCCGTAGCGTATTGTTCGTCCTACAACCGGGCAGCCAACATTACGGCATAAGAACTATTTGAACTATTTAAACGTTCATCTATGACTCGTTTGGTAGTACAACAAAATAACAAAAACCAATTGATTAGAAGACACAGTGTATACTTAAGAAAGGACAGGGGAAAAGACTGGGTTGTGGAGGACCGATAGGCGATCGCTCCATGTAAAATACTGGTATTCAGCTGCATCCGGTTAGACTATTGTAGATACTGTTCTATCAGTCGCCATTTTGAACTTTGAAACTAAGCTTGAGAAGCAATGGTGGCAACATGACGACAAGTTATAATGAACAGTATTTGTAGACTACGTTTCATCGCTCGGTGCCGCGGCAGCGACCGACGAGCGCTACTTCCAAGTTGCTCGCAGAAACGTTTCAGCATTGTCTAATTATCCGTGTTTTCGCAATATCACTAGGGCTTTCGTGAAAATTCGAATTATAAAATCATCCTAAAACATAATATACTTCTGTAATAGTGTATTAGCTGTTGACCGCTACTTCGTCTGGGATCCAGCATGAAAAGTAGTCTATGTCCTTTTCCAGATCATGGTCTACCCATGTGCCAAACATCCAAATTAACGTTTTATCGTGACAGCGTAACAAAGAAACAAACTCACTTTCGCATTTATAATACCTATATAATTACTTTATAATTACTTATATATATATTATAATTACTTATTTACTTTTACTTTATTTAGTATTACTATAAATATAATATAGTAATACTGGGGCCGCACCTGTGTATAACGTGTTGGAGTTTCGCACAGTAATACAATACACGCAGATGTGACCAACCATTATCGGCTATTGTCGCGATGGTTCGGGCTGCGTAGCACTTATCGCCCGTGGGTGGCGGTACATATGGACTATCTACGGTATATACTTACTGCCCGTTCCGTCTTCGCACGGGTAGCACTAAGTCCTACCTACCCTATCTATCACTTAGGGGTATGAAAAATAGATTACGAACGATTCCCAGACCTACCGAATATACATATAAAATTTCATAAAAATCGGACAAGCCGTTTCGGAGGAGTATGGCAACTAACACTGTGACACGAGAATATTATATATTAGATTCTATTCTTTCCTTGACTCTTTGGTTCAAATATATAATGACAGGCGTGTCCCTGACTCCATTTATTTGACTGTTTGGCTCAAATTTATAATGACAGGCGTGAAATAATTTTATAGATTTTTTTAAAATTGTATGTCTGCTTTTGCACAATTGCACCAAAAATCATTGAGTATTCAAAATGTCTAATAAAGACTACTATAAACGATGGCTTGCACTTAAAGAGGAGTTCAAACTAGCACTAGCAGAGGATGTGCGCTTACAGGAATTGGCAATTGGCTGCATTGGTATAAAGCCTCAGGCGACTGCCGTTGAAATTGTTAGTAGAGTTTATAGTAAATATTGTGAATTGTATAACAGATTATGCGATTGCTATGACCAAATGGAGCAAGCACAAAGAAGGCCTTGCATAAAGCAAATTATAGATAGTATTACTTGTCGCATTATTGAACTAAAAAGAACACTAGAAGAAGTAGAAGTCTTCGAATTCACATATCCTGATAACGCGTTTCAACAATTGCTAATACAACCTCAAGATATCGAAATACTTTGTCCATTCTTCTATCCATTCGAAATACGTGTAGCTGAAATGCAGTACATAATGGACCAAATATTTGCTGGCAATCGATTGGGAGACCCGCCTCTTACAGAGGAAGAACTAGAACAAATAGAGGCAAAAAGACTGCAAAGAGAAGAACGAGAGAGAGAAGAATTAGTTGAACATCCGCTTGAGGGTCTAACCGAAAAAACAGTATTTCTAACACCAGCAGAGGCAGAAGCTAAAAGGCTCTTGGATATACTCAACAGTCACGCTTATACTATTCAGAGAATGGAAAGATCACGATTGACAATAAAGGAGATTGAACACAAGGTTGTTAAAGATGCAAACTTATACTTGGAATTAGCTGGATTGAAAAAACCACAGCGATCCCTTCAACTCAGGCAGGCAGCTGCTTTACTCATACAAAAAATTTGTAAACAGTTTATGGCGTTAAAACGCAAAAAATTGCGAGAGACTAAACTGAGAGAAAAGATTGGAATGGTTATGCCTTCTTATCGACCGCCATCAGCAAAAGTTCAGTTAGAAAAGGTAAAAGAAGTCAGACGAAAATTTAGACGTGCATATTATGAGGAATTTTTGAAAAAGAATATAAAAGAAAAATCACGCGTACTACAACTAAGAGAAGGAGACATAATGGACGATATAACTGATGAAATTAGGCAGTGGTTTGAGGAATGGTTTCAAGGAACCCGTACATTTGATGAATTTCCTTGGCCTGACGAAGGTGGATCCATTTTAATTGTTAAAGGTGAAACATTCACAATCGATGAATACATTGAATGGCGTGATGCCGAGGAGAAGAGGATAAAAGCTGAAAGTGGAGCTGCAAAAAGTGCAGATCAGATAAAAGCTGAAAAAGCAGCGGCACGTGAAGAAAAAAAAAGGTTGGCTGCCGAAGCTAAAATAAAAGAAGCGAAAAGGCTTGAAGAATACAGGAAGTCACGAATGAATCCGGAAAGTGATCCCGGTATTTACATTTTAATTGGCAAACACCACGATAATTTAAAATTTAATTGGCTCGATTATGATATTGGATGGAATGGCATAGATACATCCGATGCGCACCTGGATGCAATAAAAGGTCATATCATGCAGCTTATTACAGAAGACGCATATAAGAGTATACAACTAGATCTACGCCCAATTGCAGATGAAATTATGAGATTAGAACTAGACATTTTAAAAAATGCTCTAAAGCGTGACTATGACACCTTTCAAATGAAATTACCAATGACCCAAAAGAGGAAAAAGCCTAAAAAGGTGAAGCCTCCAAAACCTGAAAAATTAACACCAGAAGTTATGTTCCAGCAGTTAGCTGATAGCGGTATTGTAAGAAAATACCCTCGTGTGACACTAGATGACTACTGGGGTGACAGGAACTACGCTGCTGCTGATTGCAGATCCATACTTTGGACACCGTCATTTCCACCGGCATGTATAGGTGATATAAAAGAGCAAGTTAGGATTCGTTGTCTTTTGACTCTCGGAGCTACCTGTCCAGACGCACAAAGATCACAACTATTGGTTGGTCCTCAAGGCTCAGGCAAGAGAACCTTAGCATACGCCATCGCTACAGAAACCAACTCCCTTCTGATTGATCTCTCACCTTTCAATGTATATAATCAATTTATGGGCCCAAAAAATCAAAAAACCATGTTTCAATTCGTAAACAAAATAAGTCGATTAATGCAACCGACAGTAATACTTGTTTCCGATGCAGATAAACTATTTTACAAAAAGGTACCGAAAGAGGAGAAGTTGTTTGATCCAAAACGTTTATCAAAAGATTTTTTCAAAGAAATAATCAAACCACTTGCGAAGGATGATAGAATAATGGTAATTGGAACGGCGACAGAGCCCTGGCTTTCAAAACCTGGTCCTATGTACAAAGTGTTTCCATCGACTATTATGATTCCTAGTTCTGATTACGGTAGCATTTCTTATACTCTGACACATATGCTGATGAAGTACCACGGTATCGCTCGTGACTTTGATGTTAATTCCACATCACAAGTTTTAAGAGGTTACAGTATAAGCGTTATTAAAACAGCAGTTGAAAAATTGATGACTGGTAAACGGGTGGCTGAGCTTTATTACAAGCCTCTTGAACCTACGGAAATTGTGAAAAGAGTATTAGAATCTGATAGTGTATGCATGGGTCAATTTGAAAACGACATGTATAGCGCATGGTATTTGTCTTACACGCCTTGGGGAAAGAAGTTAGAGAATTATTTGCTTATGTTGGAGTCCCAGTATATACTCAAACAGAAAGCGGACCAGAAAAAGAAAAAAAAGGGGTAGAGTCGTCGGTAGATATTACATTTTTATTTTTTGCTTTATTTAGTGACGGTGCGAAAATAATAAATTGGAAGTACTTAGAACTGATTTATTACGCATTTCTTAAGTAATTCGTATGTTCTATTTTGTAGTTTCAAGTTCATTGGTTAATATTGATACTAATTGCGATGTTTTGATATATAAATTAAACAGGGTTGTTGACCTAAAATAAAACTCGCCAATAAAACCTGATTTTTCTTATACCCGTGATAGTATGCGCAAATATCTTTCTTCTAAACGTGTAATAAAATTGACGTTTAACAGTTTTTGTACGGAAAAATTGCTGAATTTTTTGAAAATCCTTTGATAACCCAGAGCCTTGTTATCTAGCGTTGGAAACAGCCTCAAGTTTTATTTCCAAAAGTAATATTTACTTACTTAAAAGTATTTCTGTCACCCCATCTACCCTTAAAATTTAGACACAATAGCCCGAATGACTTATGGCGCAGGGGTTTCGTCTGTGCTTTGTAACCCCTCAGTGTCGTTAGTTTGTTATCGCTAAGGTAGAGGGCGCTTCACCCTCGAGAGAAGCAACTGCCGTTGTTAGTAAAGTGTGCGTTTCTCGTGAGATGGCGTTTTTCTAGTGTCAGAATAGTGCACAGACGCACGAGACATTCTGTTTAGGGACAGTTTTATTTCAGTCGTGTGTCCGATGTAAAATTACGAACTTCCATTAATCTCCTACTAGCAGATGTCCGCGGCTTTGCCCGCATGGATGTCGGTTATTATATAGGTACTAAAACCTTCCTTGAGAACCACTCTATCCATTGGTGAAGACTGAAAATCGGTGCAGTAGTTTTTGAATTTATCGCGAACAGACAGACACACAGACGCGGCGGAGGAATTTGTTTTATAATATGTAGTGATTTAACTCTTCTAAGGATATGAATTTTCAATGCTTATTTTCGTTATATAACATTTATGCAAAATTTTATGCTTCTTGACCCAGTGGTTTAGGCTGTGCGATGTCTGTCAGTGAATTTAAGATTTTTATCACATGAAGTACCTACATAGATTATCATATTGAAAACGAACACACCTTTGTAGTTAACGTTTTATGAAAACACAGTAAATATTGATTGTCTGATAAACTTGGATGTGGTTTTTGTGTTAGCTTCAATATTACTTATTTTTCCCACTTAGTCTATATATGGACGATGTTTTAAGTTACTCCGTCACTATTAAATACATAGCAGGTAGTATTCGAATTTGTGTGGTGTAGGTACCACAATTAAAAAGTAAAAAAAAAACCTTAAAAAAAAATAGAAACCGGTTTTTAAAATAAACGTAGTTATTTTTCAGTATTTTTTGTGTTTTAATTGGAAGTTTGTTGTTTTTTTTTTTAAATTGGCTAACGAGAGCTGGCACAAACCTATATTATGATGACGATCAACTACCGGAAATATACAGGGTGTCTCAAACCTAGTGATCCAAAGGCAAATGTGGTAAAGCGGAGGTGGCCAACTATCCTTTAAAAATTTAAAAGTTGGGATATTCTCAACAGTTCAGAAAATTTCGCAAATGAATAATTTTGAAAAGAAATTTTACACTTTCAATTCGATTTTTCGACCCTGTGAACAAAATTTTCGACGTAGCGAGTTCAAATGTGGCTGGAAGATGCCTTGTTAGTGTAGGAGCAAGATTATATTCCTATTTAATTTCACTATACAGTGAAAGATAGCACGGTTGAAATTTAAAAACAAATATTTAAACAAACTACGATGAAAAAAAAAATGACATAAATTGTCAATGGAGTCCAAAAAGACGCCAAAACCCGTCAGAGTGGCGGATAATAACGGGTATTTCTAAAAGTGGGTCGTAGGTGGGTATTCGTCCGATAATACCCGGGTTTACACTGAACCGGGTACCGCTAGCTTCACCTCGCCGGATGTCGCTGTCTCCGTTCTCCGCCGCCATTTCCGCGCACCGGGGCGAGGAGAGGCGAGGAAAGGAGAGGAGGTTCCGACTCTGCCGCACTACAATGGACCCTTTATATCTTCCTACCGCTAATCTAAGAGCTGATAATATGATTAGGCTCTTTGTACTCCCTTCATATGTTAATCGTTTGGGTGTTTGGGCATCCGCGCCTCGTTTTGTAAGGTTATTTTTAAGGGACGGAATTGAATACATAATTTTATTTCTTCTATGACAAAAAATATTTAAAAAAATCTTTATTATTAAAATATTTAATAATAAAGACATTTAATAATAAATATTTTAATTATAGTATTCGCCCGATAATAAAGTCAGAACATAATATCATGACGCCATAATATATTATCATCAATCTCTCAGGTGTAGCATTGGGCATTGGCCCGTGGTACCAAAAAAAAAAAAACGGCAGATCAGAGCCGAGATACAAAAATGTATCAAACCAACAAATAATTTTAATAATAAAGATTTTCACTAAACGTTTAGTGAAACGTAAAACCTACTCCATGCCTTTCCATGGCACATACTTGTGCCAATAGTGGTAGCGCCAATGATGCACAAACGGCACCGGGTGTAAGGCGGTAGATTTTATCACAACAAGTCAAATGAAAAAAATGGATACTTCTAATGGTACGATTCAACATAAATGTAAGAATGGAAATAAATACACAAAATATTATTCGTAATAAATACAGCTGCTTACAAAGTTAAATCTCTCATAAAGTAATGAACGCCGAACTAAAAACAATTTGGGGCTTGATCTGAAATGCCTTTGATAAAAGTTATTGCCCTGCAGCGCGACGCTCAGCCCAAGTTGGACTTACTGAAGGCTCTTCGTCGCTGAGTAAACTAATTTAAGTTTTTGCTGCTCCAACTTTTTCAATGGATCCAGAGCCTTTGTCTGTGAGCTACCAGACCGTTATGCTCTTTTTACAGCAACCAGGCTCATACCATTTATTTGAATTTGCACCTTTTGCACCACCATTATAGTTATTTGGCCAATTAGGAAGCACGTGGAGCTGCCAGGTTTTTTCAAGGTAGGTGATTACCTCGTTATTCGACGTAAACCGTGCGTGATTAATTTTGTCTCTAATTTGTTTTACGTAACGAATACCTACGTCAGTCTTTTTGAAAATATCACAGATATTATATAGTATGTTATCTAACTAAGAGCGTTCTCTAATTCTCGTTAACCTGCAATAGCATGGCGTCTATACAAGCTAAAAAAATGTTTTTTTTTTTTTTTGTAAAATATTCACATATTTTTTTTAATTGATACGGAAAAGAAACACTCCGTACACTTGTCTGCGTGTACAGAGTGTTTGTTTTACGCATCAATTTAATAGTTTTGTGAATATTTCACTACATACTTATTTTTATTTAATAAAAACTAAAAAAAAAATGTTTTTTTTTTGCATTTATGGACCATAAACTATTACGGGTTAACGGGAACGTCCTTTGTTCGTTACCACACAGTATATTTACTGCTATTGTAAAAACTGAGACTCCATAGCTACCATTCATTGAGTAATATGGACTCACCTGATGATACTGAGCAGGCACAAGTCAACCTCCAGTTATGTGATTACCACTATCCGTTGTTCATTAGACGATTGCCAATTTTCGACGGATATGAAGAAAACGACGCTATGCTACCCTGAGTCATAGAATGGATGATGGAATCGGATCGCCGGGTACAGTTATGGAAACGGCTATGTATGGAATGTCTCGGATACAATAGCTAATAGGGATGTCCGTTCAAGAATCAAAACCAACTACGTATCCTGAAGACTTATGAAGGGAACACACGAAAGAAGTGTAGCAATCAGGATTGAAAACAATTCTTCATAGTTCTCATGGCGATATTACAGTAATTGGAAATAGTGATTTATTCAAAAATGGCGTGTGAGAATCAAGTGTCGCTAAGTCGCTATTTGAGTTGAAGAGTCAACGTCTATTTTAAATAAAGAAAGAAAGAAAGAAAGATGATTTATTTGTCCAAAACATAAGTAGGTATACACACACATGGCATGCAAGATTTTACATAAAATTATAGCACAGTCATGTTTTGCCTTAACGGCGTACAAATATAAAAGGTAGGTTATTTTTATTTAACATATCAAATTTAAACTTAATCAATCAAATTATACTAAATATACTACAGAATAATGTCATCAACTCGTCATAGAAATGTATAATAAACTAAAATTTGCCAGTCGAGAGTCTAAGTAATTAGGAATAAAAATGTAGATATACACACTATTTCACACAAGTCAGATTAATTTATTTTATACATTTAGATTATTTCACAATTAGATTAAATGTCAAAATAAAAATGTAAATAAAAAAAAATTAAGTAATAAAAACTAAAACCCAACTACGACTTAAAAGGTATAAACAAGACACCACAGACAGACAAATTAAAAATCCGGAGTCACACGTGTTATAAACGTGGCATAAATCGAACAGATTACGTGTGACTCCGGATTTTTAATTTGTCTGTCTGTGGTGTCTTGTTTATACCTTTTAAGTCGTAGTTGGGTTTTAGTTTTTATTACTAAATTTTTTTTTTAATTCTTTTGGGGTTATAATATATATATTTTTGAAATGTGCTCATTAAGCCCTTTCATTTGATACCCAACATGGTACGATTAAACCATTTTTTTTTTTAAGTTCCTCACTTTATCTCCTCTAGAGGGCGCCATTTTTAATTTAATGTGACTTCACATAGCCTATAACCAGCGGACAATCACGACGCTTCTAACGATACCTCATTTGTCAAATTGTGATAAGTGATTTGGAAGATAGGAGGGAACAGATGAACATACATACATACATACATAACGGTCAAAATCATAACCCTCCTTTTTTCTTCGCCGTAGTCGGGTAAAAATAAACTATGTCAATACTTTTTTTAACCAGCTGGTTTAGATATTCTTATCAGTATTTAAGATGCTGTCGGGCATGTAAATAGGAACAAGGTATGTTGAACTCGACAACGACTCAAAACCATGCTAGGGCCTTTTTTTTAAAAAATCAAAATTTTATTGTAAAGCCCTCATTTATTTTTAACTTTATTTAATTTTTATTATTTGTTGTTATGGCGGCAGTAGAAATACACATGTGAAAAGTTCAAATGTCTATGGTTCGTAACATGCAGCCCGCTAACAGACAGACGGACAGACGGACGAACGGACGGACGGACGAACGGACGGACGGATGGATGGACTGAAGCCCAGTGGAGGCTTAGAAATAGGGTTCCATTTGGCACCCTTCGTGTACGGAACGGTAAAATGTAGCTCCTACTTTCCTTACGAAACATGACAACATGTAGGTATATTATTGTCCCCGATATGAATCGATTTGCACAATGTGTTTACCTACATAAGCGCATTGCACAGCTCCTTACAAAGCCAAATATTCCAACAAACTATTATATGCAACGGTAATATCGATTGCTTCTAACTGAATGGCCGTACCAGAACGTATTCAAGATTCAGACAGATATTACTGGAAGCCTGCACCTAGCCAGGGATGGCAACCGTTCGATAAGCCACTACCGCTCTCGGGAAATTGTTTATGGATCTTTATTGAAGATGTTTGTAGATATACGTTATTTTGAATCGGGTTGCTTATATGTTGGATGTGACTTGTACAATGTTGAATGTAAGCACATACCTCTCGACGCGGAACGCGACGGAAATTTCACGAGCTTATAATATATCCCAGAAAATTATTCGACGTAATTTCAGTCTAATGTGTTATATGCATATGTAATATATGAAGCACAACAGATTTCAACTTACTTGACAAACTATCCGTCGCGTAATTATGGCAGTTGAGTTATATTGGCCACCATCCCCAGATAATGGCTAAGTTCCTATGAAGATAAAACTTTTTTGGACAAACAAGTGTTTTGTCAGTGTATACTGAACAACATTTAGACGGTTAATTTTGTACAATTTAATTATTCTCCGAATTTGCATCGTTAAGTTGATGTAACTAAAGTCTTCATGACAGTCATGTGACGGATTCGTTAAAAAATTAAATTATGTATACCTAGGTTACAGTAGAATTATCTGTTCAAACTAAAGTACCTGAATTGAACTAATGTAAGAAGATACTTAAGACGACAAGTGGCAATTGCTGTCAAAGCGTATCGTTTTTGACACTAGCACTGTAGCGCTTCTATAGCTGTAAGTCTGTATGTGTGCAGTGCTTCTACATCTGCAAGTCGGTAGCGCTGTAGCGCGTCTACACCAGCAGGCGTAGCATGAGCACCGTTTTGTCGACGGAAGAGTAGACAAAAATGACGTTTCCTGTAGACAGTAGACAATACGAGACGGCAGCAAAATAGAAAGAGACAACTGCACTTTTTACGAAATTCACTCTTTTACTTAATTCGACTCAGAATTCTTTATTTTATCATAGGATTTATCGGTTGTCAGTGTGATTTTGACAGTAAGGATAGAAAACTTTCTTCGAAAATAGTCTACATATAAAAAGACCTAGACAAAGATCGTTAGAAATGAAAGACAAAATGACAGATTGTAGAAAGATTTCTACGGTGGATGTCAAAAATGAAGAAACGAACTGTCACTTTGTATAGAAAAAGCTATGTCTATTCTTCGTAGAGATAGAAAGCGCCATGCTACGCCTGCTGTAAGTCTGTGGCGCTGTAGCTCTTTTATAGCTATAAATCAGTAGCACTGTAGTAGCGCTTCTATAGCTGTAAGTCTGTATCGGTGCAGTGCTTCTACATCTGCAAGTCGGTAGCGCTGTAGCGCGTCTACACCTGTAGGTCTGTGTCGCTGTAGCTCTTTTATAGCTATAAATCAGTAGCACTGTAGCGCTTCTATAGCTGTAAGTCTGTATCGGTGCAGTGCTTCTACATCTGCAAGTCGGTAGCGTAGCGCTGTAGCGCGTCTACACCTGTAGGTCTGCGTCGCTGTAGCTCTTTTATAGCTATAAATCAGTAGCACTGTAGCGATTCTATAGCTGTAAGTCTGTATCGGTGCAGTGCTTCTACATCTGCAAGTCGGTAGCGCTGTAGCGCATCTACATTTGTAAGTCAGTAGCGCTGTAGCACTTCTATAGCTATAAGTCTTTAGCGTTTATTATTATTATTTAACCATTTATGCACACACATATAAATACAGAAAAGAAGAAAGGAACAGAAAATTTCGTACAAAGGCAATGCTTATACATCTGTTAGTCGGTAGCGCTGTAGCGTGTCTACACCTGTAAGTCTGTGGCGCTGTAGCGCTTCTATAGCTTTAAGACCTCGTGCTTGAGAGTCCTTTGCTATCAGTTTTGTTACTGTCAATTTATCTTTAATAAACATTATCATTCCATCTTCATAACTGAATTATGTGTGAAGTATTAACCAAATCTCTCGATTCTGTCCTTCATTGTCAAAGCTTAATGTTAGGGATTATTATGTCCGCTGGAGCTTCATTATTTATCAGGTTTCCTCATCGCTCATTGGACACATTATACAAGAGAACGCCTGCTTTGTTTGACATGGTTCATGTGTTGAGGTCCATCAATTAGAAACGCAAACTTTTAAAAACAATACGACGATAGTATCATAAGGATCCATTGGGCTATGCTCTTACAGTTGTATTATAAATCTGTCAGAATCTTATGATAAACCACTAACTACAATAGAACGTAAAAAAAAAAATTATGTAATAAAAACTAAAACCCAACTACGACTAAAAAGGTATAAACAAGACACCACAGACAGACAAATAAAATATCCGGAGTCACACGTGTTTGGGCATAAATCGAACAGATTACGTGTGACTCCGGATTTTTAATTTGTCTGTCTGTGGTGTCTTGTTTATACCTTTTTAGTCGTAGTTGGGTTTTAGTTTTTGTTACTTTTTTTATATTCTTTTGGGGTTATAATATGTATATTTTTGAAATGTGCTCATTAAGCCCTTTTATTTGAAACCCAACATGGTACGATTAAAAGATTTTTTTTTTAGTTCCTTACTTTATTTCCTCTAGAGGGCGCCATTTTTATGTGACGTCACAGAGCCTATAACTAGCGGACAATCAAGACGATTCCAACGATATCTCATTTGTCAAATTGTGATGAGTGGTTTAGAAGCTAGTAGGGAACAGATGAACATACATACATACCGGTCAAAATAACCCTCCTTTTTTTTTGCCGTAGTCAGGTAAAACTAAGTTAAAATCGTGATTGTATTTGGATCCTTTAACAGTAAACTTTCTTGTAAAAAGGGGTGGTGGCAATTTAATAAGAATTCAGAAATATTTAAAGCATTTTTAAGTGATTTTCTTTTTGTAAAAAATTATCCTTGTAATTTTCATAGGGCGCGGGCACCACAGACAGACAAATTAAAAATCCGGAGTCACACGTGTTAGGGCATAAATCGAACAGATTACGTGTGACTCCGGATTTTTAATTTGTCTGTCTGTGGTGTCTTGTTTATACCTTTTAAGTCGTAGTTGGGTTTTAGTTTTTATTACTTGATTTTTTTTTAATTCTTTTGGGTTTATAATATATATATTTTTGAAATGTGCTCATTAAGCCCTTTCATTTGATACCCAATATGGTACGATTAAACCATATTTTTTTTTAAGTTCCTCACTTTATGTCCTCTAGAGGGCGCCATTTTTAATTTAATGTGACTTCACATAGCCTATATCCAGCGGACAATCACGACGCTTCTAACGATACCTCATTTGTCAAATTGTGATAAGTGGTTTGGAAGATAGGAGGGAACAGATGAACATACATACATACATACATACATACATACCGGTCAAAATCATAACCCTCCTTTTTTCTTCGCCGTAGTCGGGTAAAAATAGAGGTTTAAACGGCTACCAACTGTGACTACTTATATACCTATTATCTGTATTTTATTAACTGGAAGTACTGAATCCTGTAGAGATAAAACCTGAAACCTGGGAGATTTGGTATACCTACTATAAAACCTCACTTGAACTCACTTCAGATGGATATTCCGTAAAAATCTGCCTTTTACCTTAAACGGTATTCGTCATAAAAATAATAAACGTTGTTGTTTGATGTACAGTAATTACCTACGTGTAGCAAAGAGGTTGAAGACTTGTTCAGTTACCCTGGCTAAAAGGACAGGTTCCTTTAGTTCTTATATAAAGATCGACGGCAGAGGCAACTACATCTGCCGACGAGTCGACGGCAGAGGCAACTGCAGCCGCAGACGAATCGACGGCAGAGGCAACTGCAGCTGCAGACGAGTCGACGGCAGAGGCAACTGCAGCCGCCGACGAGTCGACGGCCGTTTCGCGCGCCACTCGTGTATATGAACACTTAGTCATAAGCCCTAGTCATTCAAGTGCATTGAATGACTAATTCATGAAATCATGACATTTGGCACTTTTATGAACTTAGAGAGTTGTATGTTGATTCTAATGTTTATAATTCTATAAACCCATATGTGTTACGGCCGAAATAATATTTAGATCAACAAACAACCTGACACTGACTTGCAAATTGCAAAAAACGTAAGAAAATTTGTATTTCGCGGGCTACCTTAGCGCATCCCCGTATAAAAACCTCCTGATAAAAATACATTTGCTTTTTCCAGTATAGAAAATACTCCTATTATAATCGGTCATTTATAAGTACTTTATTGGGTAATCGAAGTATTATACCTAATTTATCAATCTTAACATTATAAATTCTGAAGAAAAAAAAAAACATCATAACGTGAGTATATTGTGCGACATAAGCAATGGTTATCAAATTATAGCGTCGGCTCCGTCTAATTCGGAGGTCGGGCTACCCCTTCCCTCCGCCGTTTGCCCCCTATCCCCCTAACCCCCCTTCAGCTCTAAGCTCATTTCCTGTGTGCCGGCTGGTTGTATTAATTTTAAATTAAGTACAGATAGAGCTCCTCGTCGCGTCGATTCGGTGATGTAAACAAAAATCTATGTACCTTCGTAAAGGACCATGCTCATTGCGTACACCGTTACACGTTACACGGATTTATTTGCGAACAAACTTTAATTCGTGAATAACGGTACTCACCGCGAACGTTTGTTTCGCGTGTTTGTTCTGCAAACATTCGTTGTGCTACGAACTTTCATTCTTGAAACATTGGTAAGTTCGAGAATCCAAATATGAAAAACATTAATTATTTAGAAGCTGCTCGCGAACGAATGTTCTTTGCGTAGCAAATGCTCAAGCGTCGAATGTTTACTACACAAATTCGCGAAGGCAATGATCCTGGTGAACACCGTACAGGTGAGGTATGTGTGTGGACTTTATATTGTGACTGTATGTCACATCACGTAAACGTACCGAATGGATTTGAAGTCGGATTTTGTCGATAATTAGATAACTGGTAACGTTGTACGAGATAACTTTGTTTATTTATTTATATTTATTATGAATTACGTAGTGTCGGACCCTCCCCAGCTAGACGGACCGAGGACCTTAAGAAGGTGGCTGGGACAGACTGGTTGCGGAAAGCTGAGGACGGGGTTGTGGCGTAGCTTAGGCGAGGCCTATGTCCAGCAGTGAACTGCGATAGGCTGAGTTGACTGATGAATTATATCTTCTTCCTAGCCTTTTCTCAACTATGTTGCGGTCGGCTTCCAGTCTAACCGGATACAGCTGAATACGAGTATTTTACATGGAGCGACTGCCTATCAGACCTCCACAACCCAGTAACTGGATAATACGATATCCCTTGGTAAGACTGCTGGTCAGATTTTCGAGCTTCTGACGACCCGTAACGACTGTCAAAGATCTACGAATGACAGCCGGTACCAACGACTTAACGTGCTTTCCGAGGCACGAAGGAGTCTCGGTATGTAAAGATGGTCACCCAACCACGGACCAACCCCGGCAAGCGTAGCTTAATCTCATGGATCGACCCGTGCGGCTGTGCGTGTGGCGTGTGTGGTGTGTACTCAAGATTAAAACCGCAAAAAAAATTGTTACCTTCTGGATATCTTGTAAATGTCTAAATCCTACAAAATTCAATTTCGCCAAACTATATAAAAGAATAGACATAACATCAAGTCTGAATCCCCGAAGGGTTAGGCAAAAGTATACCTATAGTACAGCTACATTTCATCAGTTATGTTCAAGTCCCATGTAATACGGCCAGCCTAAACCAGGCACAAATGGGCTGAAACTGAAAAATCCTAGATGGAAGAACTCAATAAATTTTTGCTCAACTCGGGATTTGAACCCAGGACCTCATGCTCAGCAGTAGCACTTGCAACCACTAGACCAACGAGGCAGTCATACGAATAGAACGAGTCGGTGCCCTGTCACTCCTGTCAGATATGCGTGCTGGCCCTTGTATCGAATATTTGCAATAACAGACGGTATTTCGATTTTAGATTGCTGACCTGCGCATCCGCGCTTATTGCACTGGCCTTGAGTACAGCCAGCATATTAGATTATAATAATTTGCCATATTTATGAATACTTACGAGGCATAAAGAAAAATGAGACTTCAAAAAGCTTAATATACATAAACCTACAACAAATAATCAAGAACTAGCACATTTGCTCCGCACGGTTTTATGACTTGACAAAACATCGATATTTCTATATTGCACTGCAAGTTTAATATTAATCCAAGCCTTCCGGAACAAATTCTCTAAATTATGGTAAAAATCGCATCAAAATTCATATTCATCATCAATACCTAACGCGTTCACACAGAGAGACAAGAAAAACGACTTTAATTTATAATAATATATGTAGAATAAAGATAGAGGAGATGGAGCAGCTTGTGGCTAAGTAATAACAGCCGCACGGGTCGATCCATCAGGTTAAGCTACGCTTGCCGGTGTTGGTCCATGCATAGGTGACCATCTTTACAAACCGAGAGTCCTCCGTGCCTCGGAAAACACGTTAAGACGTTGGTCCCGGTTATCATTTGTAGATCTTTGACAGTCATTACGGGTCGTCAGAAGCCCGAAAGTCTGACAAACAGTCTTACCAAGGGGTATCGTGTTACCCAGCAACTGGGTTGTGGAGGTCAGATAGGCAGTCGCTCCATGTAAAATACTGGTATTCAGCTGCATCCGGTTAGACTGGAAGCTGACTCCAACATTGTTGGTAAAAGGCTAGGCAGATGATGATGTAGAATAAAGATGTTCAGCGTAACATAGTAGGTAATCCAGTTATACTATACGAGGTAAGGTACGCTTCAAATACTGGTATTCAGCTGCATCCGGTTAGACTGGAAGCCGATCCCAACATAGTTGGAAAAAGGCTAGGCAGATGATGATGTTTACCATCGACTGGGAAAAGAAGAAGACCGGAAACTTTTTTGCGTTCAACTCAGCCAATCACAACCCTGCACTACAGGTCTCCTCCAATGTTTTCTCCCGGGTTCCGTCACTATAATTCGCTTTCCGCTTGTCCCACTTCTTGGCAACTCAGTTACGCCAAGGCAAGCGGTCAGATTTAATTTTCTCGACGTTTGCTTTTGCAGTTTAAACAGATTTGTCAACAGAATTGCTAATATATTGAGGCAAATATTTACAAGTAGATCAATGTTTTACTAACGGCCTAGAGCTTTAGGGATTCTTCTCATAATAATAGCAATGAAGTAGGTAATTAACGATTGATCACTACACTCGCTTTTATGTCATAGGGTTATTTTACCTTCGACGACTTTCTTAATAAATCAGAAATCTTCTGCGTATGACATAATTTAAAAAATATATAATTTATTTAATCATTTATCTTCTCATCATCATCATCTGCCTAGCCTTTCCCCAACTGTGTTGGAGTCGGCTTCCAGTCTAACCGGATGCAGCTGAATACCAGTACCAATACCTTTATCTTATCGTATCTTATCTATTTTACATGCGACTGCCTATCTGACCTCCACAACCCAGTTGCTTGGAAACACAATTTCTCGGTAAAAAACATATATAATTTATATCTTCTGTAAGTTAGTCTAAAAGTAAAACTGTCTGGACTAACCCTCCTAAATAACATTTTGATTTAATTGCAGCAACATGAGGAATCTCAAAATTCGATTCGTGGGCCGACGCCGACGGTTCATCCGCCTCTTTCTATTTCCGATCATTGCTTTCGTTTGGATGCTTGAACATGTGAATTTAACTAAACAAAAGTCAATTTCCTATTTTAAATTCATGTGAATTTAAAAATAGGAAATTCATTTTTGTAAATTTACTTATTATTTATTTATTTAATTTAGTTTTGCGGCAATTTTGAAACACATTATCTAGTTACATGGTTCTATTTAATTCGTGGATACGAATGGAGGAGAAAAGGCAAGAAACCTCATAGGTACCTACTATTTTAAAGATCATTTAAAATATGATAAGTAGGTACAAAGATAAATAATACGGGCATTTATTTATTTACTACCTACTTTTTATTTAATTAAATCTCATAGCTTCATACATAGTGCTTATCTTCGCCTCGAAATTATCTAGCAAGGTTTTAATAAGATTTTTTTTCAATCAAATCTTTTTCTAGTTTGTACCTAACATCAATAACTATTAATTTTATGTTGCTTTACTAACATTATTGATTAACCATTCATGCAAAGTTACCCAAAAGCATACCCGCACGTAGATTTTCTGCGATCTATAAAAAAACTCAGCCTAAAATAGTCCACTATCTCCCAAACAAGTGGAATACCAATATTAAAAAGCATGAAAATAAAAAAGTAGGCTTTAATCCACAATTTCAGTTTTACGCAGCCTAGCGAGGGCTGACGGCGTCGCAACCGGAAGTGCGCGGAGCGGCAACGCCGCACCGGCATCGATCATGGCTGTAGACACACACAAGCGCGCACACACAGACACTGGACACACACATACACGCGTTCTCTCAAAGCCTTGAGGTGTTTGGTTGTTGTTTAAATTATTATTTTTTTACCCTCCTTCGATATATGGGGTGAAATAGATACGAGATAAGATTTGGGCAAATAATAAGATGTTGTATGATTTGTGTCTACTTTTAGTTAGGAATGTTATGATTTTGATATTTTTGAAGATTGTTTTGGCTTTATTTATTTTGTTGTTTGTAATGTCAGATCTCGCTATTTTAAATTATTTTTTTAACAAAGATAGTTGTTGTTCAGCTGTTTTACATAACGGAACTGTTTTTTAAAATAGCTAGCAGTTATGTCAAACTGCTAAATAAGCAATCTATCTGCGGCATAGACATTGGACTCCACAGTTGGCAGATTGGTTGGTTTCCGCGTTATGTGTTGTGGGTTCGATTTCCGTTCGGCACAAATGTTTGTATAACTATATTGTTCCTTGTTTGTGCAAAGGTACTAAGATGAGTGTGTGCACTCACGATACAGATGACAAATCAAGCCTCAGGGGGCCAACCACCACCGCGGGAAAGAGATGGAGCTTTACTTTTTTTTTCTTTCCTACACTCAAGTAATATTAAAATAATACTGCTGTAAGCGGTGGGCCCCCAGATAATTAAAAAAATAATCTCATGTTAGAAATTCTGATTGGTTTATTCAAAACTAGAAGTAAATAAGGCCAGCCATTTAGAACATCGTAGATGGCAAAAAAATGCACCGTACTGATTTCTTAGGATGTTTTTAGGATAGATAACAATAATGTAAAACCAATTTTGCCGTTTCGAAAGATCTGTGCTAACTGCGTTGTACTAGAAAACCCGCGAAATTTTCGGACTTCATTCAGTTTTTGACTTATAACTTCTAAAAAGTGCATCCTACGGAGAAGTCACCGAGTACATTTTTAAAGTAGGTATACATTTGCAACATTTTGACCAGCCGTAGCTCCTGTAGGTCCAATTGGACCCGAGAAAAATGGAAGAATGGCCAATGATTGCAGTAGAAAAATACACCTAAATTACTCACGAAATAAATGAATTTGAATTTGAACTATAATAAAAACAGAAAATCATTCCCTCAGCCTCAGCTCAACATAATGTCAGATGGTAACACAAAGTGTACCACCTGACGCATTGCGCATTTTTTCAGAAAAAATCTCTTGAACATCATTCATTCGAGGAGAACTTTCATTCCTCCGTGGAATATGGTTCCTTCACACCCCAGAGGCTGTAACACAACCTCTGCCCTTTCCTGGCAAGGGATCCAACAACACCCCGAACATTTATGTGCATGGAATTTTATTTGTCATCCCTCGGTTACATAATTATGTCCATGACCTAATTTTCCACACCATTGTTTATCGATGCACAGAATATACCTTCTTTCCAGTTTTATCGACAAAGTCCAAATAGTCTCCGACAGACGGACATTTCGAATTAATAAGAGTTCCGTTTATGCCATATAGTAACGTCATCATCTGCCTAGCCTTTTCGTCGGCTTCCAGTCTAACCGGATACAGCTGAATTCACATGGAGCGACTGCTTATCTGACCTCCACAATCCATTTACTGGGTAATACGCCTTGGCAAGCCTGGTTGTCAGACTTTCGGGCTTCTGACGACCCGTTACGACTGTCAAAAATCCACAAATGACAGCCGGGATCAACGGCTTAACGTGCTTTCCGAGTCACGGAGGAGTCTCGGTATGTAAAGATGGTCACCCATCCCGGCAAGCGTAGCTTAACGTGATGGATCGACTCGTGCGGCTGTTATTACTTAGCCACAAGCTCCTCGCCATTTGGTAACGTAACCCTAAAAAATGGTAGACGTAAAAGCGACGGCGTAGCGTCAGTATCTAGTCGCACTTTAATTTCTAATTTCTATTAACAATACTGTAGGTACAGAACAAGGCGTCAGTAATATTGCACAGAAGGGGGACAAAGGGTGATCTATGGTGAAGATAATGGCGTTCCATATAGAGCAACATCCATTAATGCCACTTGAATTCAGAACCCCACTCAATTAGCTTCATAACTTTACGGCCTGCTCGGGGAAAAAGAAGGTGAACAAAACTGGGGTAATTTAAAACTATATGGTTGTAGGAGTGAATGCATTTTGTCTGTCTGCCTGTTTTTTCGCTGTCCTGTCCTGTTTTTTTGACTGAGCCTTTGGAAAAATTACCATTCTGATGTGTGAATCCAAAACACTGTATCTCAGGAATACCTTTTTCGAGAAAAGGACTTTTAAAACTATTTTTGTTTTAAGTATGTTTTAGTACAGTGTTTATTAAGTGCTCATACCTCCTTCTACATACTATAAAATGAAAAATAAAGTAGGTATATGTAACTGCCTCGAAATAATCAAATGAGCGCTAAGACAAAACACTGTAACTCAAGTTACAGTGGTTTCACACGTCAGCATTGGTGTTAACATACTCTCCTTTAGCAGGTCAAAATTGACGGTTGATGGTTTTAATTTGAAACATTTTTATCTTCGACAAATTCTCAAATCAGAAACCTGGTATTACTTACTAAATGTTAGGCGGTGTGGACAACGACGCGACACTCGCATGAAAACTGAAAGATTCTCTATTGCTATGACAAGAGTTTTACATACAATTGTTAGTCCTGTATAATGGCGTAACTCTGACAGAACAGAAACATTATGTCGACCGTTCAATGGGCGTATTGTACTTACAGGCTTTGACTTCGCACTGTCGATCAAGCTGTCGGACTGTACCTACCCAGCGTAGGTTTGCGTGTTGCAGGTATTCGCGTCTGATAATAATACACTGTAAACCGTGTTATTTAAATCTAAATAAAAAGGTTTTGTTTATAAACATTTTTGAGTTAGATATTTTGTTTCGTAAACTCTTGTAAAAAATTCTTTAAAAAAACATTCCAAACATCGATTTAATTGAAATATTTAATATCTAACTACCTACTTAAGGCCTTGTCCACACTTGTAACATTTGAATGTATCACTCTACAACGGCCTTATTATCATTATTGCTGGTTAGGAGTTAAAATGATACACGACACTGTGAGTCATTTTGGGTCCAAACCAGCGATAATTATACAAAGCGGTGCCATGCAACCTGAAACACCAAAATGATACAAGCGTGGACAATGCCTAACATAAAAATAATGCTTGTGCTACGGTGTAGCACTGTAGTCTTTATTTTCGTAGCAATCGCTACGCTTCGTAGCAGGCGTAGCAAGCCTACGATACCGTTCTATTGTGACATTAGGGACTTAATATTGCTGTCTAGACGCTTGAGTGATTTCGGAATGGACGCTAAAATGTCTACTTGATTTATAATTTAGAAGGAGACTTCTTCTTTGCCCCTTTATTTTGATCAAACGCAGCCATTGACCGACACATTTATCACGAAGCGATATTCGTGGCACATAATGAAAAAAAAAATTAAAAAAATTTTGGATGAACAATAGCCGTAGAAATAAAATATTGTACGACCTACTTTATTGAATAACAATATTTGTGAAACCAAAAATTCTAAGATTTTTTTTTTAATATAAAAGTAATTCGTTGTATTTTTATCCTGTTGGGTGGCGACCGACCACGGGTCGCGACCGTAACCCCGGTGGCATAAATTATAACAAATCGACCACTGGCATGTCTATGGTATGGCGAGCCTACCGTTATCATGGCTACTGTATTGAGCCTACCCAGAGATTTAGAGACGATAATGTAGTTTTTTTTTTTCAATATTTTATTGAAAAGGATATTAAAAATAGTATATTAGTATAGGTCTAAAGGATATTAGTATAGGTCTACATTATTTTATTAGGTATCTGTCCATCCATCTTTTATCTATATAAATAAAAATCAATTGCCGTGACTTAGGCTCGCAAAAACTCGAAAATGGCTTGACCGATTGTGATGAAACTTTGGTAAATTGTTGTGTGCGCGCCAGAGAAGGTTCCTAGCAAAAAAAGGCATAGCAACGCAAGTTGGAGTTAGCTAGTCTTTAAATAAAAAACAATATTTGCAAAATCAAAATATTTTATTTCACATAAACCTACATGGACACTTATGAAACGTCAGAAGCTAGGTGCACGGTTCCAATTGGTCGTTTCTTATGAAGAAGAGCCGGCAAGAAACTCCACGGTTACTCGTTTAAAAATAATTGGCTTTTACAATACTTTCAAATTACAGTGTTGGTAGGCATGGGGGGACAATGTAGGCCTTTCAACAAGTAAGTACCAGGTACTTAACAAAAATAGAAGATGTTCAATAAATCTACAGTCCAATAAGCCTACAACGTTCTCACATTCACAAAATAGAAAATAATCTATCTAAAAGACTAATGATAATAAAATTAGAATTCAAATAAAAATAAAAACCTATTTAAACTAATTGACGTGATTGCTATAACTGTAACAAATTGAATAATTATAATCCTGTCCACAAAAACAGCGTTACGTATGCTGTTTGCAAGTTATGGTTTTTTATTGACATTATTAAAGTTAAAAAAAACAAAGGATTATTCGTCATTATTTTAATTATTAAGAGTATTTTTATACTCCTACATCAATTTTGTTTTTTATTGTTGCCTTTGTTAAAAATGAGGTAGGTAGGTATTGATACCCAAAGGGGACCCATGCTAAAACAAATGTTTACCCGCAACAACACCTGAAAAGCATTGTGCCGAAATTCAAAACACAATATGCCTAAACCCAGCCAATTATATGGACAATTATCGAGATAGGAAAAGGCAGGCAATTTATAAAAATAATACAAAAGCGAGCACAAAGGCGGCCATTGTTCGGACCCGAAATAGGAGCGCGCGAATTAATAAAAAAAAAATACAATATGCGACTGACAAACAAGCCGAAACGAGTGCCAACTTCGATAGGCAATAGGCTTTTAATAAAAACGTTCTATGCTCTTTGTAAAAAAGGATCGAACGGTTCAATTTTCTCCAAACTGTGTGACGGCGGCGCGGGGCGTTGGGTGCCACAAAGCCTGATTATCGCCGCTCTGCACGTCATTATCTACCGCCCACCGTGTTTATTTTTCTCAGATAAAGATTAGCCGGAGTGTTTTGCTATTGGCGGGGTGGTGTGTTGAGGTGAGAGGGGGCGTGTGTGGGCGTGGTCGGGTGAGTCACCGCCCCCTGCGGGCCCCGGAGTCACAGAGTGTGTCGCAGGCCGCGCCGTACGCACGAACATGTGGATCGCGTGAATCATGCTCGATATTAAAAGCTCCGCCGACTATCTGAGTCGGTCGGGCACTTTCACCAACTTCTCTATGTTATTTGCGGGTGAATATTTTATCTTGTAATCCTATTTTAATTTTAATAATATTTTCTTGTGTGTTGTGCAGTGACACGTGAAGTGTTGTGTGATTTTGTCAAGGTTTGGTCAAAAGGTCGTAAGTACAACGAAAAGTGTGGATGGTAAAAGTTCGTCGGGTTTTTTTTTGTCCGTCTGTCGTAACATTTTTGGTAGTTTGTGTTCAGGCTAATAAAAAATGAGATTTTACTAGGCTAAAAGCTAAGCTTCTTAACGAAACTTATTCATTTTAGTTATTACCTTATTTTATAACATTAACGATTCCGTATTTGCCATTTCGCTGCGGAGCACTAAAAATTCAAGCAAACTACAATTTAAAACTAAGGCGAATGACGGTGTGCTTGGAGCTGAAATATAGACATTAGGCTCGGAATACAACACGTTTGTATGTGCTTTTGATCGGTAGGTAGGTACTTACCTAGATTTTTTATTAGATTTTCTTAAAACAATTAAAAATAATTATAAGCGACACCTCAGACTCTTTAGTTTCATCGATGTGTTTTATTTCTGTGAATGTCTAGATGTTTTCTTCTTACTGAAACTTATCAGTCATTATAAAAATCGCGTAATACCTAAGTTTTAATGGTCCAGTAAGTACAATGTTTAATTTATAATTGATAAGAAATTATTTTTTAATCGCCAAACGAAAAAAAAACATTGCAGCTTTATTCAAATTCAAAATAAACCCAGGGTGATAAGATTTTTGCCTGAGTTCATATTAATTTTCTTGTGTTATTTCCAAATAACAATGTCCGCGTAAGCCTCTTCTAAAAATATATAATTATATAATAATTATTTACACGTGAAACTATCAATGAATAACTAAGTTCGTGCAACTAGTTTCGTAATGTAAATTAGGCTTTAAATACTTAATTGTATTGTCGTGTCACTGTTCTAGTGAACAATAAAGCACAAATTATACATTCTACAATAATATTTGTAGAAAGTTCAACAAATGGACAAAAGTACTATTTACAGAGCTAAGCTACTATTTAAAAAGCATAATCTATTTATTATAATAAATTAACTAACAAACTATTAAAATAAACATATAAGAACCTAGCCTAACTAAACATGGTTTGTTCAGCAAAATCTCCAAACGGCTGGTTGACACTTCCCGTGACCGAAGGGTTGATTTTACCTTGGTCAGAGGCTCAGCATTCCCATACAACGTGGCAATGCCGCCAGTCTCTTGGGTACATTACCAGCCGACAGCGATAAGCGGATAAATTTTTCGACGACATACAGTTTTCCTTTTCTTCTTCCGATTACTTTTCTGTGATAAGCAAGTCAATAAAATATGCTGCTGAACGCAGAACTCGTCAAATCTGTTTCATTTTATGTATTTAAAGAGGCTAATATCTAAATTAATCAATAGACATCTAATTTTGTTATCTAGCTTATAAAATATAATTAGACGGTTAGCAAAAATAATTGTTTTATTATAGCTATTTCAAAAATGTGAAGGATGAGGTTATCGTCGATGCCTATCAATTTTACTTTTTGCAACAGCTAATAAACCTGCCTTTAAAGGGCGGTACCCACCGCGAACATTCGCAACTCGAATTTCTTTTGCAAATTCGCTGCGCGAACTTTTGCTACGTGATAATTCTTACCTCTCTGGTCACAGTTCTACTAGTTTGTGACCTATGAAAACCCTATGATTGTTCAGTGCAACCAAAAATCGAGGACAAGCAAACCCACCCTGGGTCCGCATGGTGGTAGCACAGGCTATTGTGTCCCAGCTGCAGTGCAGGCTTGTTAGGTATAGGCCGATTATGAATATGTGTTTCGCTCTATTAGTATAACACTGGAACAGGATACCTTGAAGAATTACTTAGTAGGAAATCTAGTTTGTGCAGTAACACCAGAGGGGCAGTTCCCGTAATTTTTAAGAACGTTCGCATTCGCATTTCATTCGCAATCTGTCAAAAATACAATCAATTACCAAAGTTTTCGACAAGTTTGACAGATTGCGACTTGAATGTGAACGTTTTTAAGTACGAAAATTGGCCTTCTGGGCTATACAGATATGTAAAGCCCATGTGTTAATGCACAAACAAGATTTTGCGTACCTACTGTTATTTCGGACTTAAGCCTCGTGCAAACTGGCGGCATATCGCGGGCGCGACAGGCAGTGCAACCCATGTCGCGTCCGCGATATCGCGCTATTCTGTACGAGGCTTTACAAATCTTGATGTGTAGGTATCTCCTGTGGAAATAAATACCTACCTGGCAAAGGTAACAGAGTTTTGAATAGCATACTATCGTGTGCCGACTTTCGAATTCGATAGTGATTGAATAGGCTAACCTTAACAGAAATCGAACAGTTTTGCGTCACATTAGATGAAAGTCTGCCATAACATGAATTCAAAGCATGAATAAACCAATTTTGATAAACATTAATCACCGTTTTCTGCAAAAAATATACTTTATACCATGACTACGAGAAAAAGAACTTCAAGTATGTTGTTATGTCAATTTTATGCCTTGGTTTTATAGTACCTACACCGTAGCATAGAATACATACTCCATAATGTCGATGACTTCTTTTTCTTAGACAACTCATTAAAATAAGTTAGGAAAACAGACTGAAAATGTGCCAGAAGCTTGATTTTCATCATTTTTCCATTTGCAAAACTCATCGTAGGCTTTGATGTAAACCAGTTGTGATTTGTAAGGTAGCAAGTTTCTACTATATCGGCCGCCCTCTCTTTCATAAACTCAGGTGTTAACACATCTTCTTCATCACTTGAATACATTTTCAATCGATTTATTATTAAGTAACCCTAAACTTTTTGTTCGTACAACTTACAATATTTAAAATAGCGCCAATTTACTAATGACAGCAAAGAACGCAAAATAGTTTTTATTCTAATGCTAATCTCCTGTTCGAAAATCAAATCAAATAGAAGTTTGTAGAGCATTGAGATGGAGTTCGAATATATTGGTGTTCTAAATTCAAACACCAAAACAGTGGTTAAAAGTGCTTTTTATTCACTGTTTTCAGTGAATAAAATAAGCTTTTTAGAGGGGGCATGGTATAAAGATATTTAAATCAACAGATATCTACGTTTTAATTTCAAGGCCTAAGGTCTGCGCAGACGACAGACAATTCACGATGCACTCTTTTGTCCGTCAAAGATACAAAAGTCAATGAAACTGATATATGAAATACATACATAAATACTCTCGATAAACATTACCCTCCTTCTGGGGCAGTCGGGTAAAAACTATCACAAAAAGAACGTAGACCTCCACAAAGCAGTCTCAGCGGCCGCCGCTAGAGGCGGCATTGTCTACATTTTCCATACATACCAAGCGTGTTAATGACGCTACGTCACAAATGACATAGGAACTGACTGAACTGACACTGAATGACGGTACGTGACACAAATTGTGCTCTCAACGCACTTTCAGCTTCACGAACATTATTTGTAGTACCGGCGTCTCCGACCGCGACGCTACCCGCGCCGGCGGCGCGCGGGTGGCGGCGATTACGTGCTCTGTGCAGATCCATACCTCAAATACTTCGTAGACCGTAGACTAACGCACAAAACTCGATTTTCTGAAAAATAATAATCTGGGTCGTACTTTTACAAAATTCAAAATCTAAAATCTAGCTCCATTGTCATTGAAGGACCAAAGAAAACTTTGGATGAACTTTTTACATTTGCATCCCATTGAAAATGTAAAAGTATTGGCGAGAATGTTCTAAAAAATACTGGGAATATGAATTCGTTCATTCGTAGCTTGAACGGAAATAGAGTCTCCCGCGTAGACAGCTGTCATTGGCCAACAAAGGAACCTTACATGTTTTGTAAAAGGCTAGACATTCGAGTATACTCGTGCCTACTCGATTTACAATTTCAGTCCAGCACCTACACTACATGCCTTCAACATTTTAATTCAAGACATCATACTGAACAGTTTTAGTATAGCATATGCGCAAGTATCTGAAGGTACTTTAGACATTCCCAAATGAAACCTATTTCTTTCTAGATATTACGTTTGCTGGTATAATACGGTAATTTAAGTAATCTTAAAGTCACACAAATAAGAGAGATAAAGTTTCGCGAAACGGTGGATTGCATTGCATTATTGCATTCAAGTAGGTCGCTTACTTGGGCACATGGGTTTCTGTTGTCTATGTAGCGCTGGAGAGTACCTATAGCCTGGTCGTGTGTGGTAGTTCGCCAGATCTCTTAGTTGTTCAGACACCTTGGAACACGGCAAAACTAATCCAATTTTCAGGTACTTTTTTTGTGTAGTTAATTTAATTTTCTTCAGTTTGTAAAATGACTCTCATCAGGTTTTTTTTTAGCCCAAAAAGATACGGTTTTTGTGTAAAAAGTTTTTAATGCAACATTTTTGAAAGTCTTTGAAAGTACTTGCACACTTGCATCGTTCACTATCCAGTTGCTTATCATTTTTCCGTAGTTTTCACGGATAATAGTCCCTTCAGCCTTTCATCACTTGGATACTTAAACGTCTACTTAGGGGTATTTTGGCACCTTTTAAGGACTGAAAGCCTTAGGGGTAGTTTCCCGGTTTGAAGGGGTTGAAAGCTTTTAAGTGAAGTAGGCGATGAGCAGGACTATCTCCGAATCGTTGGATGTTTTGTGCTGCGGTGTTAAAAGTGGCTTATTAGAAGCTTAAATAAAAATAATTATGGTTATGGAAGAATTAATTAAGTTTGTGAAATAAGTCGATTTTAAAGATTGCTGTTGAGTGTATAATAAACAATAACAAATGGAAGCAAAAATATAGCCGTTATTTGGCAAATTAAATCGACCCTTTTATCTATTGTGATTTAAGTACCTAATACCTACATTAATCGATTGAAAATATCAAGAATTTAACGTTTGACCCACACAGAAGTCAATGACCTGACGCAGCAGATATCAGAGGTCAAGTGACAAGAGACAATCGCTTTCAAAGCGTTTCGTCTTTCCGCAACGGCTTGCAAACAGCACCAATTGCTTCACATGCTTGACAAATTTGTCTGCTCGACACCGTAACTACCTGAAGGTTGTCGAATTGCCAAACATAGCAATTATTAGTGTTTTATGCCAGTACCCCGGATTGACATTAAGCTTTCGTCAGTACCATACATTTTTGACTGTTGTATCTTCGTTATCACTTTAGGCTCTTAGCCCTCAGGTGTTTGAAAACATTGATTACATCTTCTTTTTTTGTGTAACGGACGTTTATATAAAGAAAGTCTTTTTCTCATGGCATACGGGCGTTTTTAGTGTTATACCTACGTGAATTTGGTCAAATACGCGTAATTTATCACGCATACGGGCCAATCAGTATAACTCTAAAAACGCCCTTGCGTATTTAATATTAAGACACTTCTTGCCTTACAAGACTTGCTTTACTTTTGACTTCGACTTGGAAACGGAGATATGAAACTATCGGTATCAAGCACTTTTCCGACGCGAACAACATGGTTGTCCATCCAAAGAGATAAAAGATTTACTGCAGATGTCACCAATGAAACTAAACACGTTCAGCACATATTTTTACCCCGTTCAAGAGCTGTCAGTGTCAAAATTGTTATGGATAAATGACACTCTTGAACGTGAATTTCACCAATGACCTCAAATATCTAAACCACCTTCATAGCGAAATATTGTCGCTGGCTCTTGAACGTGGTTGATGTGTTGATCGGGTTAAGTGACATTGGTGAAATTCGCACACAAATTGACGTTCACATATTTATTGTTAAAAAACGCCCGCCCTTCGCCACTTCCTAGTGCTTTAGCTGGGACGAAGAAGTGGCGCAACAAACTCCCCAGTAGCACATAAAATTGCCTTCAAATCCCTAAAAGCACCAAAAATAAGCTTACAACTTCGACGTTTGATAGACCTGGCTGCTACTAAAGGTGGCAAATAAGATTTTTTCCATAATCGCAACTAAAAAGCGGATACATAATTCGCAATGAGCTTACTGAATTCAGAGTAGCCACAGATTAATACAGATGGTTCAGTCTGCAAAATCATTTAAATAAAAAGCGACTCTTAATTGCTTTATTGCTAGTGCAATTTAGGTCGCACAGCGCTAATAACTTAGTTATATTCACCTAGAAGTTGCCTCTCTTTCTATTGTGTAACTTTTATATCATCTGACTACGTTACGCTCACTGAATTGGCCCGACAAGACGAGCCCGCCGCGTACTTGTAGCTTCATAACTGAAATGCGGAGTGCGCCTTCTATACTTAGTATTCTGTCGACTAGCCTAAGTCTAATTAATTTTATTTAACCTTCGTTAACACTAGATACGTAAATGGTGCCTAAAATGTGTCAGGTTTTAATTTTTAACCTACTGCAACTGACAGATTTACTTACTTCCATCCTTACTAAAAACGTTTTGTATTTTTTCCAGATGCCTCATACAAAAGTACTTGGTCTACACACGCCACGTCACAGGGTTCACAAGGTAAATACCTTCTATAATTATGTACCTACTTAAATATGAACAGCTTCATTTTCATTGCCGCGGCCGTCGACATGTTACAACATGTCTAATTAAAATAACACGTTTTAAAAGTTATTTTAATAACTTTCAAAACGTGTTATTTTTAATGTTTTGCAATGTTTACAAAAGGAACATGTTTATTCTGAAATTAAAAGTTTTTAAAGTTCATAACTAGAAATGCTTCGGGTGTAGTTGTTCTCTCAGCTAAGGGCTGGTTTTATCAAAGCCTTCTAAATCTTTTCCGGGGAATAAAATTGTCATTTGACAGTTTTTGTATGGAAAAATTCAAAATATTATATAAACTAAAAAAATAGTATAGTGTATACTTAAAAGTATACCAAATAGTATAGTGTGTATTATTTATACGTAGGTAAAAACCGGAGCTAATTCTTTTAAAATTAAATTGATGATTCTTAGATTTGATTTGATTCTTCAACTATTTTGCCTCTTTAGGCCGTGGTCAAGGCTCCTGGCTATTTTCCAATTTGTCATAAATTATATACATTTGTAAAGTCAATAATCTATCACCAATATGTATATCAGGCTTATTACTAATCAATAGTCCTATCAGTGACATTTTGGTCCCAAAACGATGTGTCAGTACCATCCGACTGGTAGATTCCTGGCTACCAGGTTGCGCCCGGGGATTTAGATATGCCGTGTCGGATATATTCCCTGTTATGATCGTATGTCCGACAAATGTCATTCGTACCTTCCTTTCCAATATATTATATCACTACTAATTGTTGATCAACATAGTTTTGGTATAGCTTATCAGAATCGAAATCATGACACATGTTCCAATTCTGCCGGATAGCTCAAACCATAGAGTTATTGACAACTCATCTCCGTTTGTGATCGGATGCCAAATGACCCAGCTTCGTATGACGTGTCATCATCAGGTGTCATCAGATAAACATGTGAGGACTAATGCGAGGACAATGTCATGTTGCACCTCGCGTGCTGTCCTAATTAATTGAAAATGTTGTTGGTACTTTTGTGAAGTGTTGTGTCATTATTGTGCAATACGGTCAGATAGATTATTTAATGGGATCTTTGTGTTCTTGATTCAGGACA
Organism: Lithophane semibrunnea; assembly: GCA_947363905.1. Lineage (NCBI taxonomy): Eukaryota > Metazoa > Arthropoda > Insecta > Lepidoptera > Noctuidae > Lithophane > Lithophane semibrunnea. The sequence goes on along the minus strand of OX376186.1, from coordinate 20,580,154 downwards.
GCACAATGGTTGACTATATTTGACTGACAGTCAGAACTCATGTTCAAGACTCACATCTAACGCCTTTTTAATAAGTGTGTTACGCTTTTACCAATTAACTACTGGCCACAAAGCCATATGCTTCGTATTTGTTAGGGCTACGTAGCCCTGTAACTTCGTATTTGTTAGGGCTACGTAGCCCTGTAACTAACGAATCTAGCCAATATGACGTATCCGTGTCATTTCACGCGCAAAAATCAAAACAATGGGCCCCTAAAATGTTGCATGCGAGTGTTCAGCGGAGCGAAGCTGCGCGTGGCCGGCGCGTGGCTTGACAATACAGACTTAATTCTTTGATTGACACTTACAATATTTCGATAACTGATGCAATATTTTGATGATTATCACTTTAGCGTTCCCGCCGTATTATCGCGAGCACGGTTCGGTTCGTTCATGTTGATTGACTTCTGAATGCAAAATTTAATGTATTGTTTACATGTTGAGTGGAACCTAGTGTGATGTCATTTTAGCGGCATTGAATTATAAGATTTTTAGGAAGTTTAGTTAAGGTCCTTTTATTTAAAAAATCACTGAAAAAAAAACTCTTTTCTCCATTTTTTTTTCGATGAATGACTTTATTGTATAATGGAACCCACACATACCATAAAATAACACAAAATAGGAGGAATTATAATAGTTAACAACCAGCATTCAAATCTTTCATAACTGTTTCGAAAATATATGCAGTAGATATTTAAATAGCACAGTATTGTTTCTTGATTATTACTACACACCGGCGCACGCGACTGCAACACCCCTTACAACACGGTCTAAACTATTTGGTTGCACCCTGGGGAATAACTTTATAGCGTACATAAATACCGATCGTTCCGAATTTGTCTAAACAATAAAAATCAAGTAAACGGCTCTTAACGGTTTAAGTTTTTAAAACAATCTTGTTTTCTTTAAAATTTTGGTTTTATTTAACCAGCTGATTAGAAAAGTTAAATGATGTTATAAAAAAAAACTCGTCGTCACTCGTTAAAACATTAAATTGTGCTCAAACATCTGCCTTGGCTGATTTACATAAAATCAAGTATCAAGGTATCTTATTTCCATGGAAGATCGGTAGGCCTTTAGTGTGGGACGCAACGTGTGTCGATACTCTTGCGCCATCCCATCTTCCTGGCTCGGCGTGCTGTGCTGGCGCCGCCGCTGCGGCTGCGGAAAACCTCAAGCGGCGAAAATATAATAGCCTTATAGGCAATTATATTTTCGAGCCGTTTGGGGTTGAAACCCTAGGGCCGTGGGGTCCGAGTGCTCATAGTTTATTTAATGAAATCTCCAAACGGCTGTTTGACACTTCCCGTGACCCAAGGGCTGGCTTTTACCTTGGTCAGAGGCTAAGCATTGCCATTCAACGTGGCAATGCCGCCAGTCTCTTGGGTACACTACCAGCCGACAGCGATGCGGAGGAATTTTTCGACGCCATATTTTAGATATTAGTTGTTTAATTGTACAGTTAGTTTTATTTAATATTAGTTAGAAAATTGTTTAGTGTTAGATTGTATATTTTATTTAAAATTGTAGTATCAAGTTATGTGTTCAAACGTCAGTCCAAAGGTGTTCGTTTTTAATTGTGAACGGTCTTGTATTGCTGTCACGTATAGACATCAAGAGACTTAAATCGCTTCGTAACTAATCTAAGTACATTATATAATTTATAATTGACCGAGCGAGCGTAGCGAGTGAAGCGTCTCTGGATCAAGTCTGGCAAAATCGGCAAGTTTGTCAGTTTGTACGAGTTCGTCTACAGGTCGTATTTTACAACCGATCTAGATGAAATTTGGTGTACAGGTATAACGATTTTTTTGTAATTTTACTGTTCGTAGAACTACTAGTATTATAAAGAGGTAAGTGAGTTTGTATGTCGGGGGAATCTTTCACTAATGTTACAGTATGGTCGAGTGTTATGTTTAAACAATTTTCGCGCGCACGAAGTCGCGAGCATAAGCTAGTAAAAATATAAATCTGCTTTTACGACGGCTTACCTCTTACCTACATAAAATGTTAAATTATTGTTGTCAATATCGATTACTTGACGCCGTCGCGAGTGGCCGCGTCGGGTCGTGTAAGCTCTAGCGCGGCGGCGGCGGCGGCGTCGGCCACAATGGCCACAAATGATTTAGCCGCACCCAAGGGCCCGGTTACGTTTACCTACTCGACACGGTGGAGGGAGCGATATTATTACAATTAACCATAATATTTTGATCGCTTTTCTTTTGTTTAGATCCGAGGTGAATTACCTAGAGTGAAATAATGGAAAAGTTAGCAATCATTACGAACATGTTTTAATATGGGACCAAATATAAAATTGTGTTACAAAAATCTGCTGCATCAAAAATTAATTTGATCGTAATTAATTAATTCAATTTCCAAGATAATATTACATAATTTAAAAACTAACAAAGACTTATAATATCTATAATAATAATTATGTACAAGGGAAAATTATCAAAGGGCATAAAAAAATTCGTCCGCATCGCTGTCAACAGGAAAAGTGCCCAAAAGGCTGGCAGCATTGCCACGTTGTATGGCAATGCTGATTCTTTGCCCAAAAAATAGGCCAGCCCTTTGGTCACGTGAAGAGTCGACCAAGCGTTTGGCGATGTCTTGAAAAACCAAGTGGGCACTCGGACCCCATGGCCCTAGGGTTTCAACCCCAAACGGCTCGAACATATACGTCCCGATAAGATTGGAGTATATGCGCCGTTTGAGGTTTTTCGTAATTAATAGGTCAATTTAGACCAAATGAGCGAATATAGTCCCACTCCACCAATATTTTTTTGTATAAACAGGGACAGAACATTCATTCATTGGTCTCTCTCTATTAAAATTTCAAGAATTTCAACAGAAGAACTGTTGTTCAGGTTCTATATTCGTTTGGTCTAAACTCACCTTCAAAGATCAGTAGATTTCTGGTTTAGATGTAATTAACACAATGCAAAATTTCCCTTTTTAAAACCTACTTTTCCTAATTTAAAACATGAATCATGGGACATTATTGCCTTTTCTTTACAAATAAGTCTTTATTAAAATGCTTTTATACAATTTATAATACAACAAACTATTTACTACTTTAATTTTCCCTTTGTACATAATGTTAGTGTTAGATTGTATATTTAATTTTAAATTGTAAATAAACTCCAAAGTTATGAACACTGTTTACTAAATTAAAATGACAAATTAAAGTAACTTAGGTTTAATTCCGAAAAACGGTTAAAAAAAAAAGCTGCGATTTATTGATTAGCATGAAAAGCAAAATATTGGGCTGCGTAGTTGCAATGTCTTAATAGCATCCAAGCGACGTTCCATCATAGTTAACATAGTGACGATAATTTGACTATTAACGTCCCCTCCCTATTTGGCCCCTAAAACTGAACTTTAACCCACCGGCTACTAAATGTTAACAATTAGCGCCCCGGAGTTAATCACTAACGCTTTCTATTTGTTTTACTTACTATTTACTTATTAAACTTTCATCAGGGATTTAGTAAACTAATTTGGTTGTACATAAATATTTTTCTTTTTTTCTTACTAATATTAGTGTTGTCCACCGTCTATCTATACTAGTAGTAGTATTATACAGATGTATTTGTTTGTTTGTAAGTAAGTACTAGTCGCATTTGAATTTTTTTTTTGCATTGGACTGCCTAATTCTTCAGGAAGGTTATAGGATAGATCTCATTTGTTATTTTATTTTTATTTTATTTGTTAGGGACAAAAAAACAGTTACATGCCAAGCTTAACTAGAGTGTCTTAAATTTATACTCTCTTAAGTGCTGTAAGTTTTCGAAAAATCAATTGTACCTACTTATACTATATGGAATAAGCTGTCGGAAATAAAAGATACTTTATTTTTTTATAGGCATACCTATGTAACATCACGGTATGGCCTTTAGGAGCCGCGCAAAAAGAAAAAAAGTCAGAAAGAACGCTAACGAAAACGAAGTAATAGCGCGGGTGGGCGATGCGATGCCGCTGAATATACTTTGCGTCCAACTAAGCAATAGTAGATAAATTATCATAATGTCAGGCCATATAGGAAAGTGGTTTGATCTCGGACGATGTAGAGAAAGTTGAAAACTAGCATTAGCTGTCATTTAATGACTCCTGAACTACAGGTAGGTAATTTAACATAGCTCTGGAGCTAGGGTCTCAACATTTCTGTAACCTGTTTATGGCAATAACGAATTTATTATTTATATTTAGTTCGAGGAAGTGACTTCTGTGGTAGCTGAAGTATTTACAGAATAAGTGTCAGGTTGAACGAAGTATACCTAGTTTCCGCAAAAAAATAAACTAAGCCGCTACTAATTCTATCGTCAGTAGACTTCAGGGCAGATAGTGGAAGTATAGTAATCTTCCTCTATAAAAAATGGTGTTTAAATTCGTCAAGATCCTCTGCTTTATTCTTATTTAAAAGTTAATCTAATGTATTTTATGTTTTTAATTATTGGAGATTATAACTACTAATTCCTATTAAATTACCAATACCATTTATGTCCAGGCAAATCACTGTTCCTTCCAAGATTGTCAGGAAGAGATCGCGGAAAGCAATAAAACTGCCCATTGTATATTTTGTACAGTTTGATTCATTTTTTGTTAAGTATTTTTGTGTTGTACAATGTATATATATATAAATAAATACAAAATTTCTATCATATTAATAGCTGATTTCAATCTACTTATACTGTGTAGAATCAAATCAAGTTTGTGTGCATATAAAAAAATCCGCGCCGGATAGCCAATGATTGAAGTAACAAGTGCCAAGATTTAAAAAAATCATTAGCGAAATCGCTAAATCTGCATTTTTTAATCAAAATCAGAATAAAAATCACAAATCATCCCATCCGAAACGTAGAAAGGCATTTTAAAAACGAAGCAATATTTTAAGTCAGGAGTTTGCACGTCAACGAGAACCGGCGAGCGCCAGCGAAAATTAGCTAAAAGTGGCTTTCGTCACCGTCATCCATACTCCTCGCTCTTACTAAGCGAACAATGGGTGGGGGAGCGGGACAGGAGTTGCAGGAAAAACCGCTTCAGGCACCAGGAGGGAAGCGGTAAGCACCCTATTGTTTTGCACTCTCTGAAGCGCGAATCGTTTGTAGTTATACGGGTGTACAAGAATTGTAATTTAGAACGAAAATTTTGCGCTTATGTATTGGGGTACATGGCAATATATAGTTTAGGTTACAGTTGGTACGTGCGAGAGAGATTATAGAGACCTCGCAAGAATTTAGATAAAGTGATTTTATAACTAGTTTGAGATTATATTCTTAGAAACGAGTAAGGAATCGAATAAAGATTTTGCCTTGTATAGGTATACTTTTTACTGACAATTTTAACAACCGAAAATCTCTTTTTGCGATTTGCCAATCTAAACCATGACTGACGTACGTAGTAAGTACTATGCACCGATTACCTGAAATATTTGTGCACCAATTTCACCGGCATTGTAAGCAGAAATAAACTGGTGTTTTTACAGAGATAGATTTCAGAGGACTTATTAAACTAAATTATATTTATTGGTATAGTTAGTTAGTCCTTTTAGTTTTTTAGTTTTAGTTAAAGTTTAATCAAAACCTGCTATTCCATTAACTTTCAAAATTGAAATATGCAATGTAGTGGAATTGTCCGTAAGTCAATAGACGTGAATTTCGATCCAATGTCCAAAAATAGAGGCATGCATCAATAAACACTCCAAACAAACAATTAATTGAATTGTGCATTGTGCGGTGTCATTCAATATCCTAAATATTTACCAATGACGAGAGCGAAAAAAACACTGTAGTTTCAATTGTTAAGCGGATACGATTGATTTGGAAATAAAATAAACTGGTGATTTCACACAAATATATTTGACGGGACTTACAAAAATATGTAGGTACTTCCATGTAAAACATGTAATTCAATTAAATACCTTTCAAATTGAATTTGTGCAATACAGTGGAATTGAGGATCGTGGAATTTTAATCCAATATCCAAAAATAGTGACATGCATCAACTGCAAACAATTAACTGAATTGTGCATTTTGCTGTCATGCAATAAATTCAATATTTTACCAACGACAAGTGCCAAATAACTGTAGGTCTCGATAATATGACGTATTATGGTCACGCACCCACTGGCTGTGTCGAGACAGTGCTTCCTTCCCATCCCATATCATTCGTTCCACCTGCTGAAGATCTCTCACCTGGACACGAGCCTGCCTTGGCTAACCTGAAAGTCTTTAAAAAGACTCCGGACCCAGGTTGGCCGAAGAAAGGAAAGCCTGTTCAGGTGGAGATTCATAGACGACTCCGCCTTGGAGTGTAAATGTGGAGTGTAAAGTCGATTAAAAATTATACTTAGTTGCACTGTCGTCTTCATATTTTCTAGTTGATGGTACTTATTAGGTCAGTAGGACTAGCCACATTTATAGCAGCGATAGTGGTGTTCATTAGATCCTCAAACATTCCAGTATGGACACTTGGGACAATCCAGCAAGTGGGTCATTCTCTGGACAAGGACACCGCACTAACATTTTGTATCGGACGTACATAATGTAACCAAAAATCATCATCTGTCTAGCCTTTTGCCAACTATGTTGGGATCGGCTCGGCTTACTACTGCCTATTTGAACTCCACAACCCAGTTACTGGTTACTTTACCTCGTGGTAAAACTGGGTTTAACCAAAAGTATATGCCATTCAAATAATTATACTTGCCAATATGAGCTTCTATCAGTCGTCACGACAGATAAAACGAAACACTCTCTTTGTCTGTTGCGTTGAAAATTCAGCGCTCACAGAATTTCATTACGCCCTCGTCCAAACAAATAGTTGTGACACGACTCTTTGATGTGGTGTAATGAGATATCTAATCTGCGGTACTGTCGGCAATCCCAGCGGTCTTACTTAAATTGTTTTTAGTGTAAGTTTTGACAATGGGGCGTTTGGTGTTTGTAATCCGGTGGTGCGAAATTTTAGGGGACTCGAGTGTCTGATTTTGCAGTTATTGCTTTGGCTTATTTAAATGTGTGGTGATAGGGCATAATGTCGGTCCTCATCATATTTTACCTTATAAATAAGTTCTACTACGTCTGAGTTGTATACTGTCAGAATAATTAAAACTCGGAAAGAAACATAATATATTATGTAAGAATAGCTATCCGCAATAATACTCATTAGTTACCGACTGCCAAATTACTTACTGCATGTAAAAATTTCAACAAGTTCTGTTTGACCACGACAAAGATGGTATTCTAAATTATACTCACTCTATTACTTCTAAAGAAACCTTCAATCACTGAAACAATCGCCAATCAATACAAAATGAACGACAAAAGAACGACAAATTACCGTTTTTTTTTTTCAATCTTCGTACCCTGTCGGAGCCGTAACGATATTATTGTGGAGCAAAACAATGAATTGGTAACTCGGGGGATTTTAAACCTTATTAACTATTCCTTTTTTGCGATTATGAACAAAGTCGCTTGCTGATTTGTCAATTGATTAAAAATAAAAGGCAATTATTGGTTCAATAAACAGTTTGATAAAATATTTGAAAGTTACTTAGCCGCTATTGGAAACCAAAACGTTGTAGAGGGATAGGTACGATTCATTATTCTGTTACACTTTGCCTGTCACAATAAATTGTATTGTTATTCTGAATGAAATAATCATCATCCTACCGATCAGTGTGTTTTAAACGTGTGATTTTCTGCTGTGTGAATTACTACAATTTTCATTTTCTTCGCGCTAGTAGCTACCCTTCAAGAACTGTCTCTCCAAAATCTTTCAATTCCTGACAGATCTCAAAAATTTTAAATCCATGTCATCCGTGATTGGAATACACTTTATTATAATTTTACTCATATTTTTTTCTAAATCGGGTCGTAATTAACCCGACTGTCATCGCACAAAGCGACAGGATTTTCATTGACAATGTTAGCCATTTGTTTCTCAGGGGCGAAAAAGACCCGAAGCGTTTGTGTGGTTTCTGCTCATCTACTTTCAACTTTACGTACTGAAGATAAAGTTGGCTTCTATGTGGCAAAATTTTTGAAGGATTAGGTTCTCTTTGATGCTCTCAATAGGATTTCACGCATAGTTAGTGTTAGAGCTATATTGTGGAAAGTTCTTTGATTCTGGGTGTATTTTTGATTCCATGTTTCACGGTGTTTGAGCCACACTGGGGGAACATGAACGTGATAGTGACAGGAGAGATAGAAATTATTTTAAAGCATTGTTTATGTTTTTGTTACCTTCTTGAACTTTTGGGTATTCACGATCAATAGCTATTTTCAGTATTTTCGAGTTTTGCGACTTCACTTGATGTGCAATAATTTCTAAATGCGATAAATTTATCCCTCTGAAAAATGATCTTTAGATTTAGGTTTAAACCTTCTTTCTTACATCTATCTATTTATACCTATACCTAATTATTTCGACGGTGGAAAGGTAATATGGCTAAAGCGCCAAACGTGAAATCTCAGGAATGAATTTGAAAGTAAAAAACTTTAAAATTCGGTCCTGAGATTTCACGTTTTAGCGCTTTAGCCATTTTTACCTTTCCACCGTCGATTTGAAAGTAAATTTTCGTCTTATCAACCAAAACGATCGATTTGTAAGACCATATTCAGGAGATATCCTGAATATGGTCTTACAAATCGATCGCTACAATCTTAGAAGACATTCATAGCTCACACATTCTATCAGTCCCAATATTGTTATCCAGTGAAGCGTCCGCCAGACTCCGGTCATGTTCGTGAACATCGATCATTCGTAACGCGATCCTTGTCGTTCGTGTAAAGGCACTATCTTTGAAGGATTATCTTTTAGTTGCTCTATAGTGGAAGGACGCTGATGGTTTTGGTATTGTCGGCTATCTATCAAACTATAGCTGTTTGCGCGACTTTGTCTGCGTGTATTTTGTATTGTAACCTACGTACTTCTCGGCCGTTTAGGCGTGATAATTGGCGTAGCGTGTCAATTTTATAAACAATTAATTTTCTGTTATTACCTACCCAATTCTAACTTATCCATACTAGAAGGTCAAAAGTAATTCTGTCTGTCTGTATGTTACCTTTTCACGCCTAAACCACTGAACGCATTTCGATAAAATTTGGCAAGGAGATAGATGGCATGCCGTGAAAGGACATAGGCTACTTTTTATCGACAAACCACGCGGACGAAGCCGCGGGCGGAACCTAGTAATATTATAAATGCGAAAGCGAGTTTCTTTGTTTGTTACGCTTGCACGCTAAAATGGCGTTTATCGAATAATTTCATTGTGCCACTAAGATTTTTTCAAGAATAAAGAAACAAGTATTAAAAAAGCTGTGATCAGTTTGTAGTTAATTTTCTAAACAATTAATCACCCTGATTTACATACAATATGGGCTATAACTTTAACTATTCATTTTCATGCACTATATACTGTATTTTGTTCCAGGCTATGGCACCAATTCGTTATCGGCTATGTCGAAGTCGACACTGGATGCTCACACGCATCTTCGCCAGCCAGGTGAGTGAATGTCAGACAAGATTTATATAATTTCGTTGGTAAATTTTTGATATAACTACGCCTGGATACGTTGTGTACCTATAAATTCACTTCAAATATTTTCATATATGCAGATTGGTTCACTATTTACAAGAGTATATAAATGTTGCGCTTCAATATTCCTGCTTAATCCCAGGGCCTATAGAAAATTGGTATTGGCTATAAAAGCGCTTCGTTTTCTACAATTACTTTCAACAGGATAGATATTATATTTACGCTTTTCAGTAGATTTAGTCCACCACTAAATTTTTGACTTTTCCATCATCGTTTTTGCTGATAAAATGCCACTTGGTCTGGACTCTCAGTCGTCAACTGCAGCCACTGAATAAATACTTAAATATCTTAAAAGAGTCCTAAAACCACGACTCAAAACACAATTCTTAAAGAGTGTAACGAACTACAAATTTTCGAGCGACCGAATTTTCGCACTCAGTCAATGTTTGTTGTCCACGGTCAGTTACCCAAGGTACATACGGTTTATTTGGTGACCGTACCTTACGTGAAGTTGAGCACAAACGTGAGCATTTCACGCAAATGCTTACTTCTAAAGGGTATCAATATTTGGAGCCTTGACCATATGTAAGTAGATAAATCAAGCATTATAATATAATTATCACTCTTCCGTTGGACTCTCCAAATTAACGTTACATTACAATATCCACGGACGGCGGCACTATTTTTGTCAGCAAAATTCTTTTGTTAGAGGTTACCAAAATACCAACCATTAATAATACTGACGAGTATGGACTGACTGATACCAGACTAATAGGTATTTAATAATGATAATAAAATCATAGCTACAATCTGTCAGAAATGAGGCAACATTCGTTCACTAATGAAGATCGTAACTAAAGTGGCTTCAGCTATGGACCCCACACACGTGACTCCTATACCGATTAGCAGCATAATGAACGATAATCTAAGATATTTTTGGTAAAATACGGGTGAAAATGAAGAAATCTGCAGTTTTGGGAAGTAGGCAGAAGTAAAATGTGACCGGTTTGGTTTATGGAATCTATAAAAGGCGAATTTACTATGAATATTTTTACTATGAAACTGATTCCATTAGCGAAGAGCCGCGTCGCGCCGAATCCAATCTCCCACGCGCAATGCTCGAAAAACGAATTTCTTCACCGACGCGTTTCGACTCGACTCGGCGCGGGGTTGCATTTTTCAGTTATTCGTAAATACTGAAAAAAATAGTAGTATCCTTTGATCACATAAAGGATGCTACTATTTTTTTCAGTATTTTTTGATGTTGTAAACCAAATAAATTAAAACTCAGTTCATGTCCTTCGCGTCATCAGTTTCAAAGTCAAACATAAAACTGAAGGCCAAGTGGGCAAATATGATCACCACAATGGCAATAACCACGAAAATAAAAGCAAGTATGGTCGTCCCTCTACTCTCTCACTATAATCTCACATAGAATAAAAGAAGAGTAAAGGGAAAATCTCACACTGAGAGATCATTATACAAACCACAATATTACTGCACCAAGTGAGCATAGTAACTCGACCCTAGACTGTCACCAGCCACGCGGCGAGGGCAAACAACAGAGGCAATGTTTTCTAATGAAATCGAGAAGCGACGCGCCTGTGTGTCACTCATTTTGAAACTAAGGGAACTGACTGATGTTTTGGAAATATATGGCTGAAATGGACCTTACTAATTATTGTTATTTGTTTTCAATCATAATTTTAAAATAATTTCATCGCCACTGCTCTCAAAACAGTGAAGGAAAACATCGTGAGGAAACCGGCATATCCTACAACCTAAAATTCGAAGACATGACATGTGACATCTACCAACCCGCACTGGCCCGCGTGGAGGATTAGAAACGCTCACAATCTCTCACAGAGAGGAGGCCTGTGTCCCAGCAGTGGGAAAATTATAGGCTGATTATGCTTATGCTTGTTTTTGGTCGTACTTTAGATTATATCCGAAAGCATACAAAACAATAGGTACAATACTGTTACCTAATTATTACAACACTATCTATATAATAAAATGAAAATGCTTTTCGTTGATAAGTGCATTACTTGAGAACGGCTGGATCGATTTGGCAAATGTTTGTTTTAAAATGTTTGGAGTAGTCCGAATCAGGTTCTTACGGGAAGAATAATTTGAAAAATTCAGGAAAACTGAAAGAGGAATTACAAGTGTTCTATGGGAAATTTTGCAAATTTCGACGGGACAACATCTATGGGGTCGGCTAGTTTTGCTGCTGTAAAAAATCCAGTTTCAATTTCTACCTCAATCGAATAATGACGGCGGCATACATTCAAAATATTTGTGAAGTGTAGTGTATGGCAGTCACTAAACTCAGGAATGCCTTGTTCGGCCACTTTCCTACATACTTGAGTTCGAAACAACTGTACCAACTGCTTATTAACATGCGATCTCTTATCAGCCCCGTATTTTTCTTCGATTTAATGTTAGGTATGTGTTATGGAATTGCTTTCGTTTTAATAAGTAAAGGTGCTAGGAATTAGAGGTTTTGTAATATGTTTTTTGGTTAGTAGACCTTAGGTGTTTATTAGGTACATTTCTCGCAATTCGCTATAGCAATTTCGACTATCAAGGTCTCATGTCGTTCAGTTTCAGTTGACATCTCAATGGCCTTATGGACAAAATTGAAGACATTTCAGTGAGTATGTCAGAAAGAAGTCTTCCTTACTCACTGAACTGAGTTTACGACTCAGTTCTACCAAAAGTACCAAAAGTCAGTTCTACCAAAAGTACCTACCAAAAGTCTTCATTTTATCAACAACCTATAACAATTTTTTCAACCAATTTCTCACAAAAAAATCACTAGGCCTGGCTAGCAAAACATGTTTGCCTAACGTTTGATCGGTCGCACCCATCGCAAACAGGGGTAAGTAAAATACGAAAGAAATCAAAACGTTGTTTTCACAGGCGTGCGTGCGGTGACGGTGACATTGTCTTTTTGTGTGCTACAGTCGTGTTGTAGGGAGCTAGGGGCCCACGTCATGCGGAACTTATCGCCGTTGACGCTAGTCAACCGAATTTCGAAGTATGGAAGAATTTACTAGGAATTGTTATGGAGGTGGAGCCGTTCCAAGGTTTTGTTTACGGGATTTTTTATTAGGCCAGTGAACTTTTCTTTTTCGTTGGTAAAAGATTAGGATTTATTGAACTTGGGTACCTACTGCTGAATGTTTTCAGAAACTATAAATGTATTCTCGAAGGTGGATATGCTTCTACTGAATTAGTAGAGCAATATGTATGCAGCTTACGTCAATATGTTGCAATATGTCTTCACCAACCTTTATGTAAACTGCCATAATTAAGGAACTTTTAATTTTACAAAAGTGTCGAAGCTGAACCGATGCTGTCGTTTCGAAGACTCCATAGACTATAATGAACTCATTACAGTTAATAGTTTACAAATGCAAGTCTTGAAGGTCGAAACGAAAGAAATAATCATGCACTTGTCATAAAGTGCACTAACTCGATCTGAATTGATGCATTATGTGAATCTAGGCCAGACTGAATTGGATAATTATATTCCTAACTGAGATAGGTCAGGACCTGCGACTCTCAGGCATTGATCTTGATTATTCCACTCTGCCCCACCATCTTGATTATTCCACTCTGCCCCACCAAATTTTCCAAAGAACCAAGTTGGACTAAGTGGAATGTTTGAAATTTTGATGTCTACATGGTCCCACTAATCAATTTTGGGATTATTCCCCTCTGCCTCACCAAAATGTTCCACCAGTGGGACAAGCAGCTGGAATGTTTAATCCATACAATGAGTTTCTGGTTCGAAAATACTGAAATGACGAATGTTCCTGCTTTTCATCTCGATCTCCCCTGATGGCAAGCGATTGATGAGGTCTACGATAGATCGAGTGTGCCCAGAAAATGACTGTGACTGAAAACTACAGGTTATAATGAGAAGGGACAACAGACACTGGCAGAAAGTTCCACACTTTGGATGTGCTCATAATTCTGCAGGCGAAGAGCTGAAGAAAGCAAAACTTAAAACGGGCTTTCATTACCTCTATTATGAAACCTTTGATGATGCTATTAAATACCGAGTGAATGAAGACAATGTTACAAAATCTTTTCTAACAAGATTTCCCGATTGATCTCACAAAACAATTACTAACCAATAATCATACATCTTAACAAATAGAGACGTCAAAATAAATCTGCCGGGGTGAACATTATTGAATCCGGGAGTGGGGCCCCAGGATTGCAATCAAACGGCTAATGCTACAGGGGCCCGGAATTGCACTAACGACTCACTGGGGGACTCGTAATGCACTGAAATCGATTAATTATCCTTTTATTATTATTTTATGGGCCTTTTGCTACTTCTGAACTGGTATCTCTGGACTATTCTGCTTGTTTTTGTCGGAGATCCGGATGTAAATAATTAACAAACTTAGATTAGAAAGGAAGTTATGTAAAAGTATTTTCCGGATAGTATTATTATACATAGCAGGTATGTACACATTGTTTCTGTTTCAAGCAACAACAAAGGTAAGCTGAACAGACAGCGGCGCCAAAAATATTAAAATATTAAACAGAAACACTGCCTTCAAATGACCTTTTATTGATCGACGGATGTCTATGCTGCTGGCGTCATAATTGGAATACAAATTCGTTCTTTGACGCCGCGGCCGCACGTCGGGCAGTGATTTGGCCCTTTGTGCCGCACGCATTAACTCCTTCAGGCCTCGAGCAACACCCCACACTTTATCTCTCCCTAAACGAATAACAACTTTAACTTAAAGCACTAAGGCACAAAATGTCGAACCAACCTCCAACGCCACCGATTTTCGATTTTCAGCTAACGCAGTAAGAACTATTTCTCTTTTGTCGTATGACGCACATCATTGGCTCTCAAAGTTCCCCGTCGAAGAATAATGCTTCTTATTACGTGGGAAAAAGAGTTTGATTTAGCTCCTGCATGTTTTGTACTGCGAAAGATTAGTGGTAATGGCGCGTAATTACAGTAGAAAAGACTAACACCGTGAGGTTCATTTGGCGAACACCAATCAGTTGTAATGTGAAGGGGTTTCTCTTTGAGTGCCGCTCTGGGCACGAACTGATTCACTTAACGGCAAACACTTTGGGCCACTTGTTCAGACGTCTCAGGAGTTTCTTTAACCAGAGCATTTATTTTGGCAAATGAGTTCCACAAATAAAATAGAAAGTTGAAGATTTTGGTAGGTTCGGGATTACTTTACTCTTGTGCCTAATGAGTTTATTACACTGATAGAGTTGTAACATTGAAAGTAGTTGATTATCGTTGTTATAAAATTGTAATTTCCACTAAACGTATATACATAAATGAAGTTCGCACGGCGGATTTCATATACATATGTAGGTAGTTGAATACATTCATATTTCTCCTGGCATATTGAAAACTTTAAGAGTGCAAAGAGCTTTCCAAGAACCCCAAATGGGCTAAGCGAAGCTCAACAAATATTCTACATCTCTGTCAAGAATTTTCTCGACATTGGCACAATAAATTTTATATGGAGTTCACCATGTTTGCTATAAGAATGTATTGTTGACAGAGCGTCGAGGGGAAGCGACAGACCGTCCCGGCAAACAGCGGGGGACATATTGTCCACTGGCGAAAATAAAAACCAGAAATATGTTCATCTTAGTTTATCATTTAGAAGATAATAAAGATGGGAATAAACATCTTGAACGACGCATTTGAACGCGAATTTGAACTAAGAGTAAAAAGAAAAGCGCGTAGCAGATAAATATGAAACTATAGATTTGATGGATTTAAAATTAATGTCGAAAACAGTACGTTCGCTTGTAGTATATAAACAAACTGCACCTTCTCTTGTCCACACTTGGCAACAAAAGTCAAAAACAAATGCAGATTACAAGCTACCTTTACAAATCAGAAATCGAATGAAACCCACAAAAACAATCAAAGGAGCAGTAAGTGGCGACAGTAGCACCGGCGGGGTGCACGTCCCACCAATTTTGATCGCAAATGGAAACTGTTATCGCTTGTCGACAATTCTATTTGGGACGTTCCAGAGTTATAACTTCGTTTCAGGTGATTCCAGATATTGATGATTTACTTGATGAGTTTTAGATTAGGAATCAAATGTTTTTGGCTTTAATATTCCGTTTCAATCTGGTTTGGTAGGTTCCTTAGTTATTTTGGGACGTTACAATGTGAGTTGGTTTAATTGGTTAGTATCATGAATACATCTGCGTGGTTTTATATCTTTTTGTTTTGCCGAAATGTCTAAATGTAAACATCGAATATGTCTTTACACATAATGGATTCTCTATGATTTTCTCATCGGCACATTCGTGGAGTTTGTTTGGAATCTTAATTTTAATTCATAAAATATTGAAACGTTAATTTGCATTAAATTTTTTGCGTCAAATATATACTATTTGACGTAAAGTATTAAATGCAAATTAACATATCGGTGGCATATCCTATTCCAAAAGAATTTTCATGACTATAAATAATATTACAATCATTTCACTCGTCCATCCAAACGCGAATCAAAACGGGCGTAACGTCAAACAAATGGAAATTGGTGACCGTTTCGAAGGGGTGGCGATTAGAGCCGATTATTAACTTGTGTCGAGATATAAATTATGATTCAGAAATTATGGGGCATTTTAGAGTTCATAATAAAATGATTTAATAGAATAATGATTTGATTTTCATGATGGTTGGTTTAGTAGTATAATGAAGTTAGATGAAAGCAATAGAAATGGGGTTGTTAGGATTGATATAGTATGAAATCGATCTACTGTAGGTCGAATATCGTAGATGTTTGTTACTTAAATTGTGTGGTGGGTGCAGATAAATTCCATTCTGCTGCAATATTTTACGTCTAAAACTAATATTCAGATACGAATATTGTTCTTACCATTCTATCCAAAATCAAAATCATGTACTTACAAATCGCATCTAATAGTCGCCGTGTGTGCTAATCCATCCGCATCACGTTGCGCTCGCTCCGCAGAGCTCCGCAACGCATGGAAACGCTCAAAAACGGTCGCCGATCATTTATCATAATCATCTCGATTGGATCGCGCCTCGCCCCTTCGAGCAGCTATTTACCCACCCTCGATTTAACTATTATTGTGAACATTTTTTTATGCTCAACTTGCCTTTTGACAGTAACAGTGAGTTGCGATATTCCAAGTCTTTCATCTTCGTTAATAGTGCTTTGACGGCCTATAATAGGCTCTTCTTCCGCTGCATTAATGTTGCAAATCACCTTGTATTTAACTTTATATTTAGTTACACGGGTTATTTTAATTGTGGTAGCATTTATTTCTGAATTATTTACAACGCTGTTAGTGAAATTACCAACCACTCATGCTTCACTAAAGAAAAAATTGGCAAACTTCGCTTGTGTGGTTATATCGTTTCACATTTTTAAAAAGGTTATTTAGCAGTAAATACAGACAGCTGTACAATAACGTTAAATATGTCATTATTAAGTTATCGTTGTATTACTACATAATTATGTAATTGCTGTATTCAACCCGCCATGCAGGCGTGTTCAGTTCATACGGTATCATTATTGGGAAGGCATAAAATTATGAGCGATAGCGATTCGCGTTTCTGGAGAATCTGTTTGTTCTAACTGTAGGTGGGTCTTCTAAGATGATCTTTTGTTTTACTATCAACAATATAACTTTACAATTCGTATGATCCGATCCCAAAGACAAACGGTTTTGAGGGGCACAGTCTACAGGACAAGTCTGATGTGTAACCTCATTATAAACATTATAAATAAATAATAATTATTGTTGTATGAATAATAAAACTGATTTATTAATGCTGCCGTAGAAAATCCGACTACGTGTTAGGGCATAAATCGAACAGATTACGTGTGACACCAGATTTTTTAATTTGTCTGTCTGTGGTGTCTTGTTTATACCTTTTTAGTCGTAGTTGGGTTTTAGTTTTTATTACTTCTTTTTTAATTTTTATTCTTTTGGTCTTATAATATATATATTTTTGAAATGTGCTCATTAAGCCCTTTTATTTGATACCCAACATGGTACGATTAAACAATTTTTTTTTTTAGTTCCTTACTTTATTTCCTCTAGAGGGCGCCATTTTTAATTTAATGTGACGTCACATAGCCTATAACCAGCGGAAAATCAAGATGCTTCCAACGATATCTCATTTGTCAAATTGTGATGAGCGGTTTAGAAGATAGGAGGGAACAGATGAACATCCATACATACCGGTCAAAATCATAACCCTCCTTTTTTTTCGCCGTAGTCGGGTAATAACCCTCCTTTTTTTTCGCCGTAGTCGGGTAATAACCCTCCTTTTTTTTCGCCGTAGTCGGGTAAAAATAAGGTGACTTTTGAAAACTCAATAAATTGCAAAAAAAAAAACATCTTTCTATAGGAAATAGCGTTTATAAAACTCTTTAATATAAATCACTAGCTGATGCCCGCGGCTTCGCGCGCGTGGATTTCGATTATTATATACTAAAACTTTCCTCAAAGTCAAAGTCAAGTTAGGTACCTTCTTACTATTAATTTTTTTAAATTCCTTTTTTTGCAATGAAGGTGAAGGTATCATATCGTAGCCGACCGCAAGCGGCAGCAGTTCTATGAAACACCTTCCGTAGTTAGCGACACGTCGGTTTCATAGAAATTTATACTGGGGCTACATTATCGCGAACTATTATTCGCGCGCTCTCTGTTGCTCAGCGAGACGGTGTGCGAGAGAGAGCGTGCGAAGTTTAGTTCGCGATAATGTGACAAATGTAACCCCGGCATTAGAAACCAGTCGTGTCGCGACGACACCTCGCCTGCAGCTGCCTGCGGTCGGCTACGGTATTGTACGGTATTGTAGTAGCTTGATGTGCTGGCGTCTGCCAGCACATCAAGCTACTACAATCTGTCAAATTTCTTTAATAGATTTTCAACTTTATCACTACAGCATAAGGTTTAAGGTTGATTGCGAAAATTTCACAGTTTCGGGTAGCTTGACCTGCTGGCGTCTGTACGTTATATTGTCGCTTCTAACATGGGCCGATCATAACTTTAGAAATTATTTTCGTTGCACCTTGTATGCAACCGGGTATGCAAATACTTTCAGTCAAAGTTGGACAAAAAATTAACAAGCAGTAGCTAATCGGACCGGAAATGTTGGTTTGGTAAATAAGCGTTAAGTTATAACTTTCTTTTCATTTCCATATTTTTATGAGTTAAAAAAAATATATATAATGTTGAAGCTACTACAAGTTGGTGGATGTTAACCCCTGACGTAAAAAGAAGGGTGTTTTAAGTTTTAGAGCGGTAGCACACGGCGTATTTTAAACGCGCAGATGACGCGCGTTTCAAAGTTTTTCTTCGCCGTTTGAAGTCAAGTTCTTGAAACGCGCGTCGTCTGCGCGTTGACCGGCGGGCGCTGGACCGTATGCTTCTATATACCAATGAATATCGCCCATGCGCCGCCATATCTCCCGAAGCCTTTGGCTGTGTGTCTATAGCATCGTAGCTCACGCACATTATAAATCCTTACATATTATAAAACAAAGTCCTCCGCCGCGTCTGTCTGTCGTCCTGTTCGCGATAAACTCAAAAACTACTGCACCGATTTTCATGCTGTTTATGGATAGAGTGGTTCTCGAGAAAGGTATATATAAGTATATAATAACCGACATCCAGTTGGGCAGAGCCGCGGGCGTCAGCTAGTATTATATATAGTTTTAAGTAAGGGTGACGATTCGTTACATTCAGCCTGCTTTATAGTCCGTCCAGCTAGAGTGTCATTACCATTGCCACTTCATTATGGCATTAACAAAAGGCGAGAACTGTCGTTAGGGGGCGCCATTGTTTCAATTTGAATGTGCCATTGGAATTATTACTATAATTTGCATAGCTGACACTCGTATGTATGAAATTATGAGGGCGATTTTTTATAGTCGATTCTGAGAGGGAGAAAGTGCGGCGGGTGACTTGAATGAGTTTTGGGTTGTGTTAGAGTTAGGTTTTGTGGTAATAAGGTGTGGATTTATTAGCTTTCAAAGTTACTAGAAGAATACGGACGTTACTAGGTATATAAACTGATGGGAAAGTATCGGAAAGATAGGTGTTGGTTGTCGTACTTTTGAATACCGTTTAATGCTTGTTCCATAAAAAATTCAACTAGTATAGATAGATGGTCTATGATATGACTAAGGCTTTCTTACTTTAATTACAAAAAAAAAACAACCGACTTCCATTTTCCGTCGGTTGTCGGTCTCAGTCTATTTTAAAGTGACAGACATAATCGTCAGATCATGTTAGGACCGTGTTGATTAGTGTCTGAAATAGTCTTTTGAGGAAAGAACCAGAAAGAAAGAAAATACGTTTATTTACGGCAAACATGACGCCAAGAAAGGACAAATATGCGAAAATAACAAGTTGCGGGAAAATATGCGTCATATTCACGCAAAACGGCCATCACTCAGCATAATGCTGCGACCCTATGCGAGACAGAGCCCCAGCGCTGGAACCACACAGATTTGAGTACTCGTACATCCGTTAAGTTTCTGTCGAATTTTTTTAACAGCATCAGCAGCATCGTTTGGAAACCGGCATATCCTAGAACCAAAAATTCGAAGACAAGTTTGTGACACCTACCAACTCGCACTGGGCCCGCGTGGTGGTTTATGGCCCTCTCCCTACACCGAGAGGAGGTCTGTGTCCCAGCTGTGGGAACATTATAGGATGAATATATTATAAAACTGATTTGACGACCATAAGATCTCGATATCCGTGATAAGATCCAACCATGAGAGATTGACTGCCATGCCATTTACAAAGGGTGACAAGTGACAACAAAACTAGGTATAAACCCTATTTAAACCATATTATGAAGCTATTTAGACGAGTCTTGTGAATGATTCAATAGAATGATTCGGTTAGCGCTTCGCTTTCTTTAATCTCCATGCTGTCAAGATCCAAACTACAAAAAAATAAAGAAAAACATGACGTAAATTTCCCTCAAATAATTCAAAGCGTGTAAGGCCGCCGACATACTGTCGACGTCTAGCCGACGGCCGACTATCTATGCAAATTGAGATAGTTGCACACCCGGCTCATTATGCCTATTTGAAATGCAATCTATGCACTGTATCTGGGTTTTTTCGGTCGGCATTGTTGGCAGTTCAGTTGTCATGGCAACCGTTATCTTTTACGATACTAGGTGATCTACAGCGAGGTGCGATTGTGACAATCGCTTTAGTGATTTGCTGTCTTGAGATTGTTGTCGCCGGTTGGACGTCCGATTGTAGATAACCTTAGGTGTTTGTAGTTGAAGTTCATTTTGTTGGCGGACAAAGGATTCGTCATTTAGTTGACTAGTTAAGAATCCGATTGTTTTAATCACCATGAGCGTGGAGAAGGAATAAGCAAATGCATTAGTATGGCTACCTACTAGTTTACATATAATAATTATTAGTGTTACGACATCCTCGACTTTGAAGAGAGGAGATGTTTATTTATTATTATTGTTTACTTTTTTATTATAATTTAAATTTATTTTATTTTTACAAAAAGAAAAGAAAAAACAACATTTCAGTATGAGTGAGCAAGACTATACGTATACTACATAAATTATTTACTTTTGACTTTTGAACTTCAATGAAACAGAAACGTGACCAACTTTTGCAACTAAAAAAATATTTAAAATATAATTTAAGTATTTAAAGCATATAAATATAGGAAATAATAAATAAACATCTTCCCTCTGACTCGAGGACGTAGTAAAAGGTGACTAACGGAAAACATCAAGAGAGTAAACGTACCACCAGGCACCAATCCAGCCATACTGTCATCATAGTAGATAACTTGATTTGAATGTTACATAATGTACTGCAGCCAGCGCTGGTTATAGGGAAGACTTACGTTCATGTTTTGAAGGAAGTGGGAGATAAAATAAAATTTATAATTGCCTTAGTATACCGAGGGAATAAAGGCAACAACCTACAGGGAATAATGGAAAGTTTTTAGAAGAGGGAGCAACCCTTAAACAGGTTGATAAAAAAAACAAAGAGTAAATTCTGATAATTTTGGTTAAATTTCGTTAATTCTCATTAAACTCGTTACTAATTAGATTTATCGTTTTCCCCCAAAAAGGAGAGCAGATACCCTGGCAGCATTGTAAGAAATTATTTTAATTAATTTGTTATTAATGAGTAGGTAATGTCATAAGTTTATTCGTTTTAAAATTGTTTCAGATCCATATCAAATGTTTGGACCCACAAGCAGTCGGCTAGCAAACTCAGGTTCGTTAAAATATATAAATTATTTTCTGTAACTACAAGTTTATGTATTGTATTATAAAATAAAGTCACCTAAGTGGCTGTCTGTGTGACCGCGTTGTTCGCGACAGATTTTGGTATTGTTTTAAAAATTATTTAGATAATTCATTCTGAAAAATTTATGTGAAAGTATAATATATTTAAAATTACCTAATCCTAACTATCCCAACTCCTATTATAAACGCGAAAGTTTTTGTTTTGTTAGTTTATTTGTTTGTTTATCCCGCTAAAACGGCTGGACGGATTTGGATGAAAGTTGTCTTTGCGTCCAACGCTCGGCGTGGCAACACGTCGTCTTCGGGTTCGCGACTTGTCAATTATCATCGTTATTTTTTTTTATTTTTATTCTTGGTTTTTATGACTTTTGAGGAATATTAAAGCGGACTAGGTTACTAATAGTTATTCATGCAACTGTTATATAATAAGGGGTATTAAAACACCAATGTGAATTATAATGTGTGATAGTATCAAAAGAGTGTTTTAATACCTAATTATTTACAGTTGCATACAAGATTTTATGTCTATTGTATTTTAAGTTTTATAATAATTAATATTAGCGTATCTTTTACTAGGTTTTCAATATAACACCCTATACTATCAATGAAAAATCAAAAATAGGGTTGTCTGACTAATAAGTAATTTTGTTCTAAGTACAAATTAACATTGGCTCCCAGCCAGTGTCGAAAGGGTCAGGTGACCTGAGAAAATGGGGTGACCAGTTCTCGCAAGGAAATCACGCGAGATCTCGATAACGGCCCCCAATACGGTTTCATGGGGTTGGGGTCAAACAGGCATTAACCGTTACTTATCACTGCGATTTAGGGTTATGCGGTGTGCAGGTACTTTGAAATAATCGTGTAGATACCATGTAATTGTACTTACAGATACAATTTTATCGAGTTAACTTAATTTCTAGTGTCGCTTTAGAGGTCAACGTTTTTTATAGCTAAGGTTGTTGCGAGTTGTCTCTAATCGTTGCCACAGTGTGAAGCACCCTCAACAAGGAACTAGAAACCGGCCAAGTGTTCCGTACCAACGTACAATATTTAGCAAAAACGCCGATATTTTTTTTGCAGAGTATCACTAAAATCTTGCTAATCTGTAAAGTTCACTTCGGACCTCACTCAACTGACCGCACACAATTCTAATGTGACCTTTTCTTTTTAAAAGTAAATCGTCTTCTTCGCTTCAAAATTCTTACGGTGCCTGAATTGACGATGATTAATTGTCCCATTGCAAAAGTTAGAGTGAAAAGGCACAAGCATTGATCTCCACGTTCCCTCAAGACGGGTTGGCGATTTCAGCCTTTAGGTATAGGTCAGGCCAGGGAGCATGACGTGCATCACTGCATATTATAAAACAAAGTCCTCCGCCGCGTCTGTCTGTCCGTCTATTCGCGATAAACTCAAAAACTGCTGTTTTCACCAATGGATAGAGTGGTTCTCGAGGAAGGTTTTAGTATATAATAACCAACATCTAAACGGGCGAATCCGCGGGCATCAGCTAGTTAACTATATATCCAGTTTTCTCACGACGCTTTTCCTTCAACGATGTCATTAATGTCCAAGATGGAATGGATGTGATGGTTCACTTTGACTTCAACATTACTGGCCAAATGTGGGTGTACTATAAGTACCTACACCTCTGCCTAACCCATCAGGGAATAAACGCGTGATGTTGTGTAACAAAATGATTTAGCTTTCGAATTTTGCGCGGTCACTTGAATGAAGTTCGTAGGGATTTTTTCAGAATAGCACTACAGATGTTTAGTCAAAAAGTATCTTTATGCACCTGTTCCATCGCCGGCCGAGTGCGCAAGCGACGGCCGGCGACGAGCGACTCGCTGGTATGCGTATACCATGCGTGACTCTCTCAGCGAGTGTTGTAACTGCCCGCTAAGCGAGTGTCGCTGAGACAAATGAGTACGGCCAGCTGTGTGAACAGTCACAGTCAAAGTCAAATAATTTATTTCAAGTAGGCACATTAAAGGCACGTCAAAATACATAGAAATAGAACTGATTCTAGTTGCCCCTCTCAAAAGGTAGTTTTCGTATGGAGAAGAATGGGCAAGAAAATCCACCGTTACTCTTTTAAAAATGTGAAGACGATGCACCGAGAATATAATTACTGTACCACAATAGGTAAAAAAGAAATAAATATGGAGCAATGACAAATACATAAATTAAGTACCTACCTATGTGATAGATACATGGTGTTCACATATTTACAACCATTGTAAAAGTATAAGTGCGATATCACAATAGTCAGCAATCAACTATCTCTTTTACTTACACGGGACTTATCTCTTTTACTTACAATCAACTATCTCTTTTGTACGTTGCGAGAAAATCATTGAAAGCTTAGCTTGTGGCTTCCGCGTGGGACAGGTGCCTTGAAAACCTCAATAGCTAACGCAAGTGGTGGCACATTTTCAATATACATATTTCCTACGACTGTGAACGCGACACGCTACGTACTAATATCGCCGCTGGAACGTGCCGACGTCACGAATGTACACGACATTGGCATGTTCGTGTTCATTTCGTTCAAGGAAGCCGTAGTGTGACAGCTTTCTACTGCTTTTTAAAGGAATAAAACTCATGGTTTAGAGATAATTCACAGAAGATTCTTCTAATTAAAGGGATTTGGCAGCTTTTTAAGATTCTGTGCGTTTTTTCACCCTGAAAAGAGTCGCAGAATCATATTCTTAGAGACGTAATGCAATTAAATTCATGAATTTCTCTTTTAAACAAAAACATTACCCTCCTTTTGGGGCAGTCGGGTAAAAAGGGTTTTAATTTCCTTATTTGCCTCCCAATAATGACCTTATACAAAATGACCTTATACAAAATTAATTTATTTACGTAACATTTCCGTGTTTGGGTCACAGACATGTACCTATGGTATTTATACCTTTCCTCTAAATCCGTTCATTAGATTTGGACATTAGAGAGAGACACACAAGTGATCCTAGAAGGGTTCCGTTTATTCAGTTGGACGTACGGAACCCTAAAAAAAGAAACATACTACATATAGCAAAAGTGTCGTGGCGGCTAAGCTCTCATTCGCCAAGTGTGCAAATTTAACGTGCGCTACGGAACTTCGTTCCAAATACACAAATACCTACAAAAAATCAGGGTTGCCACTCACTACCTATATCCATCGTAGGTATCTATACGATAGACCCTCCACAAGTCAAAATGTTAACTGTCTAACTGCCACAGGGGCAACTACTGGCAACACTTAGATTTATGTAAATCGTACGTTATTATGGCAATATCGAAGGGAAATTATTTATGTAGGGTAACTCTATACTGCTAGTTATCAACGTTAAGTAGAATTAAATTGTCGGGGTAAGGGTGGAATTTTCTCATGGTTTTAGATTTGAGGTAGTTTTATTAATTTAATTGACACAGGAAATTGAATCGCTGTGACTTTGGTACAGTAACCGGGTACTTACTTCATTATTGAAACTATGCACCTAGCTTCTGACGTTTCATAGATACCCATGTATGTGATATTAAATTCTTTTAATTTTGAATTTATCGCTAGGAGACATCCAAATGCAAAATACATAGATTCTTATGAACAAAAAATCCAATTCGATTCTAGCTAGATAAATCCTGTGAATACTTGACTAGGTAGGTTAATTGGGAATCAAACGAGCTTACCTGTTAAGCGAAGTCTTGATTCTGATGTTTCACGTGTGTGTAAGAAATACTACTCTGTTTAACTAATTATATTTCAGATCGCCGTAAAGTAAAATTAAATACCATGTCATAGAAATACAAAAACGCTGTAAATAGGTACATAATATTAATTCGATTTCCTTCAATATTAAGTGCAGGGCAATGAAAACACGTTCACATTAGATCAAGGAAGCGATTACACATGTTCATGGGTCGCTGCACCTTTAAATGAAACCGTATAATTTACTGACAGTAAATCTTAGCCCAGCGCACGCGCCGTCTAACGAAAAACAATTAGAGCCACGTGCCAACCCTGACTCCGTAATTATTGCCGCACCTTACCTGTGCACGCGATTGTGGCAGCACTAAATTGGTTATATTGAGTATGGATTGGCCCTTTTCTGTCCACTAATTTAAATAAAACCTAGAATATGAGAATATAAATAAAGATTAGGTGAAATTAGAAAAAAATCTACAGAATTAGATCCTTACTAATATTATAAATGCGAAAGTAACTCTGTCGGTCTATCTGTCTGTCTGTCGGTCGCGCTTTCACGGCAAAACTACTGAACCGATTTAAATGAAATTTAGTACACAGATAGTCTAGAGCTTGAGAAAGGACATAGGCTACTTTTTATCGACATACCACGTGGGCAAACCCGCGGGCGGAAGCTAGTATATTATAATTATATAAGATCACATAAAAATTTATAGAATTTTTTGCTCTTAGTATAATCATTTTTATTAGGTAAAATATATACATTGGGTAACGTATTATGCCAAATTAACTAACAAACTAAAAGGTAACTAACTACTAGTAACTATACCAATATAATTATGTTTACATACATATTACATACTGAGTATTTGCATACTTCTAAAATAAATATCACTAAAATATATGTTTATAATTATAATGTAACTAGCTGTCGCCCGCGACTTCGTCTGCGGACCAGGATGAAAAGTAGTAAGTAGCCTATGTCCTTCTCCAGGTCATGGTCTACCCATGTGCCAAATTTAATCCAAATCCGTTCTTCCGTTTTAGCTTGAAATCGCAACAAACAAACAAACTCATCACTTTCTCATTATAATCCTTTTTCATAGTGCCTACGTAATATTTGTTTAGAAGTAAAAACTTAAATATGAAATTAATCAAAACAAATCGGGTACGCAAAATCAGCCTTTAATGGCTGGGACACAGAACCCGATCCTCTCTTCGAGAGGGAGTGGACTGTATTACACCACGCGGGTCCAGTGCGGGTTGGTAGATGTCACATGTCTTCGAATGTTTGGTTCTAGGATATGCCGGTTTCCTCACGATATTTTTTTTCACCGATTTGATACCTGTGCTGATGTAATTATTCACACAAAGTAAAGCGCCTGGCTGGGTTAGAATCTACGACCTATAACCTCGTAAGTCAGGGCCGTTACCACTGGGCCACCACTGCTCTCTCCAGTATAATAAAAAAAACCGGCCATGTGCGAGCCGGACTCGCGCACGAAGGGTTCCGTACCATTATCTATAAAAACGGCAAAAATCACGTTTGTTGTATGGGAGCCCCCTTAAATATTTATTTTATTCTGTTTTTTAGTAGGTATTCGTATAGCGGCAACAGAAATACATCATCCGCGAAAATTTCAACTGTCTAACTATCACGGTTTATGAGATACAGCCTGGTGACAGACGGACAGACAGGCAGACGGACGGACTGCGTAGACTTAGTAATAGGGTCCCGTTATAGCCTTTGGGTACGGAACCCTAAAAATACATTACAGCTTTCTGCACAATTACCTTCATCTGCAAAATAACCATGAATTCATAGAAGCTTATGTTACCAAACACGGCACTATTTCCCACATCATCCATTCTAAGGCAGGGAGCACAATATTTTGCCGATCCACGAATTAATTGCGAGTCATAAAATCGATGAGCCATACATCCAACAATGGATCAAGCGAGGCGAGATGCGCCGCTACAAACGTTGTGACGTAAGAGTCGATCCGCGTATAAATCACGTGAAGGCACGCTCGTGTGCACCACCCTCAGTGTACGGTCCGTAGAACAAATGGTCGTTAGGGATGGAAAAATATCTGGATGTATATATAATTTGTTGGATGAATGATTTGTTTCTGAAATTTCATGAACGTGATCAAAAACAAGAACCTAAAAAGTTCGTCAAAAAAAGCGTAAACGGACTTAGTATTCAAACCTAACTAATAATAATAATAATTATTATTATTATGAATGCGCTTTCACGCTAAAACGGCTGAATGGATTTGGATCTAATTTGGTACCTACATGGGTAAACCATGACCTGGGTTAGGAGTTTAGGATATAGCATACTTTTTATCCGAATATTCCCACGGAATCGAGACTTATGCGGGTGAAGCCGCGGGGCGCAGCTAGTTGTAATATAAAAAATAGGTACATACTTAATAATACGCCTGTCTGTGTTCCGATATTTTTTTACATCCGTACTCAATAAGCATGTGGTTGACCAAATTATAGGTTTTTAAGTCACAGATGAGTTAGCCAAGTAACTTTTGTGATCCCACTAAAACTTTTGGGGCCCCGAGACTCCCCTATGTCGCCTTAAAAAAATAACCGTATCTAAATCATTTGCGCTGCCCTTACAAGGCCGGTTCCACACGAGTGCACACGTCGTCGGTCGTGCGCGGATGTAACACACCACCCAATATCGTCGTCCCGACCCTGCCCATTAGCCCCAACTATCCGCCAGTGTGGGACGCGCCGATTTTATTGTGCGACTCTTTTTGTTATTTCAATGAGCTAACCCTTAGACGTGTGATGTCTACGTAAAATATATATTTTGAAAGTTTTGAAATTGTAATATTATTCTCTACTGATTAGTTAAGTAAAAATCACAACACCAAAATACCTCGTTAATGTAGATTTTTCAGCTTTTAACCGAAGCGGATTACATTTAAATCACACTTCGTGTCATAAATCTTCGGCCCGTCTAATACAATGTACCAACTTACATTAATTTCTGTAACCACTCCACTCCAGGTTCAGGGCAGATTCAGCTGTGGCAGTTCCTCCTGGAGCTGCTGAGTGACTCCAGCAATGCCGGCTGCATCACCTGGGAGGGTACCAACGGGGAGTTCAAGCTGACAGACCCCGACGAAGTGGCGCGTCGGTGGGGCGAGCGCAAGTCCAAACCCAACATGAACTATGACAAACTCAGCCGAGCCCTGAGGTAACCACCCCGTAACACCGCGAGCCCTGGCGACCGTGCGGGTACCCGGCTTTATCTCTCATGCGACGTTGTGTTGCCATGCGATTTTTATAATCTTATGTAATGCGACCGTCAACTTTCGTTGACCTTCCAATTTGACACCTATTTGATAATTGTTTTTCGATTACACAGATATTACTACGACAAAAACATAATGACAAAGGTTCATGGCAAGAGGTACGCCTACAAATTCGATTTCCAAGGCTTGGCTGCGGCCACGCAGCCGGCGGCGAGTGATCCAGCGTATAAGTACCAGAGCGATCTGTTCATGAGCTCGTACCACCACTCGGCTAAGCTCTCGTCGTTCATGGCCCCACACGCGGCTATGCCAACATCCACAGGTAATATATTTTAGTTACAAGCGATGTGCCCTAGCGATTTGTTTTATTAATTATTATTATATTAAATTATTGAAATGTGAATATTTTTTTAGCTCAGCTCTAAGTATCTCCAATTAAGCTTGGGTTTCATAAAAGTGCGCTATTGTTTTAACGGACTTACATTTATGTTAGCAAATAATTATTTTGATCAAGATACAACCTGACACTGACCTGCAAATTGCAAAAAACGTATAAAAAAAAATATTTCGTGTGGATCCTCCTTAGGCTTCATGTTACATGACGCTGCGCGGAGCGCACCGGCCCAGGACCGCATGTTTGTGTATATGAATGAATATCACCTCACCGCCGCCGCACCGCACCGGCGCGGCGCGCGCCGCGTAGATTTGATTTGACACAATTATCAGACATTCCGATTTTTTTCATCTTGTGGTCCGACGCCGCCCGGTTCAGCTCGCGCATCATGTACAGGAAGCCTAAAGGATGACCATGCTATTGCAGTACTTAGGCGTCGTACAGAGCCTCGAGCAGAAGAGAAGAAGTTCCCACCCCAGCTCATGATTACATTATTATTAAAATTAAATTTGTATGCCCCAAACTGATGACAGTTTAATATCACATATACCCTTCGAACGTGCGCGCGACAGTGTACACTGTTGTGCTGGTAATCTGCATTTCTCTGCTAATGCTTCGGTACACTTGCGTGCACAAATATTTGCACGCCGCTCGAAAGGGGTTGTCATTGACACGGACTGAGTACACTTGACTTAATGGAACATACTATTTAAACTCGGCAATATAGGTGCCGTATTGGAATGCTAAAAGTAGATCGGGAGTTGAGCTTGTAAAACTTTATTCGTAACCGAATTGTTTTGTTTTATTGAGTCCTATTTCAGGACGTTTATTGCCTGGCCCACAATTTTCTACATGAAAAACAAACTATAGTTACGTGGCTTATTTAGTTACAAAACAAAAGACATACAGTCTGTGTACAGCTGTGCTATTCTGTAACCATCTCACCGTGAAAACTTTGGTGAAGTGAGCTTGAATGTCTTAGCATCAGATGACAATGACAGCTCAGTCCACGCTCACTTCACTTAAGTTTTCACGGTGAGATGGTTACAGAATAGCAATGCTGGTTAAATAAGGGTTCCCAGTACATACAATTTTAAGTTGGACTAGTAGCGGAGTATACCAATAGGTATACTGACATTATTCTAGCCCGCACATTGTCCAACTAAATCGTATTAAAATATTATATTGGTCGTTCGATAGTTAGCCAACTTACAATTGTATGTCTGCGGAATGTTGGTACCTAGGTAAAGCTTTGGTTTCCTAACAAAGCGGTGAACAGTCACACAATACCAGCAGCTGTCCAAATACGACTGTTATTTGACACCTTAATGTCAAATAGTGCTGAAAATTACAGATTCTTATGACGGCCGTTGCAATATGATGGTCGTTGTAATATAGCAGAACCGCTATTCTAGGAAATCCTAGCTTAATCGTAAGTACTAGTACTAGCCACTAGGTACATTATGCTTTGGCCACAGTTGAATACAATGATACAAAGGCGCCAAGTGTGCCAACATGTATCAAGGTCTGTTCGATGAAATCAACTTCGGGCATTGTTGGCATGTTTGGTCAAAATATACCTATAAATAATTTATTTCAGTTAGGCACATAAAAGGCACTTTTGAACGTCAAATACATGACAGTCGTAACACCTATGACGGAACCACTGTAAGGAAACCAATTTCACCGATGAAACTGATCACGATCAGCACATTTAAACCGCGTTCAAGCGCTGTCACTGTCATTATTGTTACGGATTATGACACTGATAGCTCTTGAACGCGGTTTAGATGTGCCGCTCGAGTTCCGTTTATTTGTGTTAATTCACCCTTAGTAGTATGTGCACAACTACGGTTTCATGCCTGATTTGATTGGGTGTGATGATTTGATGACTATTTAATTTTCAATATTATTATCATGTTAATGCGCTCTCTGCAAAATGGTGTAATTTCTTTTGTTTTTCATATTTCTTGGAGACAGACAAGAGCGTATGCGGATTCTAACACAAAAAACCTGACCCTTTTTTTTATTTGACTATTAAACTTACACATGAAAAAAATTTTTGAGACATATTCGTATTTTATTCCTAACATTTTCAATATTTTTCTCTACAAGTCTCTTCTTCAGCTTCTCTGAAAGTCCGATACGCCCTTGTGTGTCACCTCCAGGACTTAATAACTGAGGTAAGAAAACTTTTGTTTCAGCGTCGATATTCCCGTCTGCGTCGTGGGGTAACTGGGGCGGCGGCGGGAGCAATCTGTACTCACCGCACTCTATGGCCCCACCCCACGTGACGTCACACCTTGGCTCCTACCCGCACTACGCATGACCATCATACATTAATACGGCGATTGATTAATTTTGATATTTTATTTACTGTTACCTTTTTTTTCCCCGATCGTTTCCGAACTTTATATTTTATTCAAATACGTGTTTATAATATTAATACGTGTAGTAATTTGGTTGTCGATTTAAATCAAATAAGTCATTTTAACAACATAACATTTTTTTTTTTAGTATATAGGTAATGAATATTTCGATCGACGATTTTTAAAAGACCCTTTTCCTTCACTACCATTCCTTCGAAGAAACCATTTTTTAGAAATATATTGTATTGTTATCGTTTACCTCCAGTTAGATGAATGTAATTGTTTTTCATGACACGAGTCAGGTGGACCGCATCCCTAGTCTTTTATTAAAGAATGATGTAAATAATAGATACTCATTAAAATTAAGTAGAATTATTTATTTAGGATAACAAACTAATGAAAAATTTTATTGGTCGTATGAAAATTATTGTGAAAATAACGAATACTTCTCGCTTTTAACTGATCAGTGTTTTGCAATAACATTAAACTATTGACTTGTAAACCGATCGTAGGCGCCTACTGGTCTGAAACCCTTTTCATGAATATCTTACAAGACAAATACCTACGTTCTTTAAATATTTAAATTGGTATTTACTTTAACAAAAGAAAAAAAATCTGTACGACACTAAAATTCACAATTTCGACGCTCCCTAATTATTTTTTTATGAAGTTATTGCAAAATTAGCCAAGAAAAGTATTCGCTACTCAAAAAAATTAAGCACATTCGCCACGTATAGTTAACGATTGGTGATATTATACTCAGTATTAATAAACATGTAAAATATTTTTTTTACTTATAAGCAAAGGTATTTCAATTAATCCCAAATGATTTTTAACAAGAATAACAAACTAAGCTCGTTATTAAAAAAATAAAACTAAGCTCAAAATGTTTGTGCCATTATAAAAAATATGCATGAGTAAAAGAACCGCCGATTTGATTTTAGGCCTATTGCAATGTTTGAATAAGTACAGTGAGTAACCTTTTTTGTACATAATATTACCTACTGTCTTTCTTTATCAGTATTATAAAGAAGCAATACTTTGTATTTATATTTATGCTAATTTATTCAAATAAGTAATTAAAAATACATTTTAATTTGGTATTCCACTTGATATTAATAAACTTAAATTTATTTTTGACATTTGGATGTTTACAGTTCAATTGTATCGTTATTGGGATCCCAAAAAAATGTTTTTTTTTTAATTTACATCACTATTCATAATAAAGCTTGTTTCCTTCTAGGTTTTTCGACCTATTTAAATACTGAAATAGTATTGATCAATTCAATATTTTAATTACAGTCATCAGGATAATCCTGATATTATTATATTGATTACCAGTGTTACCCCTATTGTACCTAATAATTCCAACTGTGAATTATAATAGATGTGTATATATTATTAGATTATTTTAAAAAGTGCAATCGTATTATTAATAGGTCTAGTTTAGATTTAAATTATTCATGTAATTTATTATTTACATAAAAGTATTACCATTTGTTTTATAATTATGTACCTATAGCTAGTAATTTGATTTATATGTTTAGATTTGATCTGTTTGCGGTTTGAGCTGATTTGATATTGGGTGTCGTCATGCTAGTTTTTTAACTCAGTATTAACGTTATATTAATTTATCCTAAAAAAGTCATAGATTCTTTTTTATAAGACGTTTGTCTAAAACACGTCTTCAAGACTGGTCATTTTTACCACTAAGCTCAATTTGACTCTATCAGGGCTTAGTTATATAATGCTTACTAGCATGAGATGCCCTTTTGAGTGAGAGGATTAATAAGTATTGCGTAATGTAATTCGTCTATTTTAAAATTGTCAGATAAGTATTAGTGTTGTAATTTTATTTTAATGTGTTTTTAGAATAATTTTAGTTAGGTATCCTAAGACTTACCTATCCAGGTATAGTGCTTTGCAAAGAGATTCCAGTCGATAGATTATTTATTTTATTTATATATATCGTGGAATTGTTTTTCAGTGTTTTTCTTTACATTAGAAAATATATTTTTATTTGAATGCATGTGTCAATAATAATGAAAAACATTTAGTCGTAGAATACCATTGTATAGATGTTACTGTATTTGAAAATGAATAAAACAAATGAAATGTATTTTTTTTAGTTTACTTCCCTTTATTACATCTAGATAGTATATTATGTAAACCAGACGGTCAGCACTGAAAATATTTTATCCCAACTATGTTAGGGTTGGCTTCCAGTCTAACCGGATGCAGTTGAATGAGGCGCGAGTGCTGATGAATATTTTTAGGGAAATGGTTACCTAACTGATAAGTACTCTAAAAACTTTTTTTTGTATATTAGGGTCACTGTGTCTAAGTACCTACAGTTTTTAGTTAGTAAAGCACGTAAATCATTCAGTCTCTCGACAGCTTTAATGATTTTGGGGGGGGTCATGACCCCAGGACCCCCTCGGACCGCACCTGAGTTGAATACCAGTATTTTACATCGAGCGACTGCACCTGACCTTTACAATCCAGTTACTGGGTAACACGATACCGCTTGGTAAGACCGGGACTGATTTCTATCCACCACCCCAATGGACGCTTTCACTTTGGTTGATAACGAACGATAACGACACGAAATCGTCGGACTGGTAGTTTCACAAAATTACATTGGTGGTGTCTTATGGCTATTGGGCCAAGAAAATTCCTTAACTTCGGTGCCCCAGTATTCACCTATTTATGTCATTAACTCCGAACTGACTAACAATTGGCAATAGTCATGTTAGTAGCAAAGGTTCTCCTCAAAAAGCTAAAGCCATTATACATTAATGGCTTAATGGCAGTTCGGAGTTAATGACATGATGTATATTTTATAGCGTTCCGTCCCGCCAATCGACTCTTTAAAACATTGTTCCCAAAACATCTAGTAGGCCAATGTTTTAAAATGTCCATTTATTGGCTTGAAAGATCATGTTTGAAAGGCACAGACTTAATAAAAGTTAATTAATTAACAAAATACCTGAGTTTGACTAACGCTTAATTACTCACATCACTATGTAGCTCCTTTCGTACTAACAATCGAGGGAAGGTTAAAAACATTGTTCCTAATACGGCATCTATTGGAGACAAATGTTTTAAAATGTTCGCTTATAGGCTTGAAAGATGATGTTTGCAAAGCACTGAATCATTATAATTATTAATTACCTGACGAAATACCAAAATTTCAATAATATTTTATCACTCACATTTAAAGCTCTGTAGCTCCTTTCGTACTAACGATCAAGAGAAGTCTTCATCTTCATAATCTCCTTGATGAGATCTTTCACTTGGTATATATCTTAACGTTATTGGGCTCCAGGGCAGAAACGCTCATTCTCCTTTTTCAGATTGAGTTAGATGTTGTCCAATATAATTACCAGTCTCCAGTCGGAGGTATTCCCAAATTAATTCGAAATTATGGTTGCCCTGCTCGAACATTGTTTGAGATAACGTCATTTTTGAAATTACCCGCCTTGAAAACTGTACTGAGGGTAAAACGATTTATTAGATTATTAAACTTTTATGTAGGCTGATTTGGAATCCAAGGCTTGGTCCCTCCATCTTGACGCTAACTGTCATTCTAATGAGGTTATTAAGTCGAATAAATGGATGTTCACACTGAGATCCTAGAAATTATATACGTAGATAATTAATTGAGCTAACAGCGTAAAGGCTCTTACATACTGGCGCGACGCGACACCGCCGCATTGTTCGCCGTGAAGTTTTCTCAGAAATTGTTTTATTAAAATTCGCGCCGCGCGGCGAATCGCGCCAGTATGTAAGAGCCTTAACAAAGTAAAGTTTTGACCGCGCGGCCACGTATCTACTTTTTGTTTGGACTGATTCCGTCTGTTTAGTTAACTAAACTTTAGTAGTATTCATTAATTTAGTTCGTTTTGACAAATTAAGACCTTTCTTCTTGTAACAGTTTTACTGTATGAAGTCTTAGGGCGAATTTCACCAAACTTTTATACCGAGTATAAGTCTTATCCTGCGAATAAATTTTGAATTTTTGACAGTTTTTCCATACAAAAACTGTCAGACGCCATTTTTATTCCACGGATAAAAGATATCTGACTTTGGTAAAATCAGCCCATAGTTTGAAAGAAATAACCAACAATAAAGAAACAACGATTAGTGCACGATTGCACGGCCATAACTTCAAAGGTGAATATTTCGGAAAATAAAGATCTAGAGTTGATCATTCTTTTTTCGAAAATTTTTGACAAATTCAGTCTTCAATTAACAAAAAGAATTACATCTTTAACCCAAGTAGTTGCTGAGATCTCCATGGCCGCGCAATCCTCCACGTTACGTTTGCGTGGCCAACTTAAAACCCATAAAACTTCTTTATGTGGTTTGATCCCTTCGATTTCAACAGTTTGTTTGGCGAAGTTTTTTTCTGTTTGTGTAAATTGGCGAAGCAATCGTACCGCACTCTATTATGCGAGTATTATAATATAAAGAAAAACTGACAGAGCTGTGTTACAAATGATTATTACACTCATGTCAGAACGAGACCACAACACGACAACAAGTCGAAGAGAATCCTAACACGTCACAAAATATGAATATTCAATCCGGGTCTGTCGATAACCGACTACGCGACTGACGGAGCCATCTAACGGAATACAACGAATCTCGTTATTCTCACCCAAAGCTCGAAAGCCAGTTTGTTCGGGCACAAATTGGGGTGAATGGTCACCCGCATTGAGTGCCCGACCATTTTTTTTTTCGCACTGTGGTGTCACAGAGTGTTGGTAGATGGCGCAACTGTTGGATGCCTATGATACTTGGAGAAGACTCTTCGGGCTTGTACACAATGCACTGCGAATCGGCGCGTCCAAACTGGAAGGAGTACGCGCGGGCTCGCGAAAGATGGTACGAGTGGAGAGAGGTCTTTGTCTTTTTTTCGGGGGTTTTAGGTTCATAATGCTGTGTGCTTTTTCCTATAGACGGTAATATGCGCCGTAATGACATGGCTGGCAGTATGGAATTAGCAAGTAGTGTAATGATTTTGTAAATTATATGTTAAGTATAGGAGCAGTGGTGGCCCAGTGGTAACGTCCGCGACTTGTGAGTTGTAGGTCGCAGGTTCGAACCCCGACAGGTGCTTTACTTTGTGTAAATAATTTCATCACCACTGCTCTCAAAACGGTGAAGGAAAACATCGTGAGGAAACCGGCATGTCTTAGAACCAAAAATTCGAAGACATGTGACATCTACCAACCCGCACTGGGCCTGCGTGGTGGATTACGGCCCACTCCCTCTCACAGAGAGGAGGCCTGTGTTCCAGCAGTGGGAACATTATAGGCTGATTATGATATAGGACTTTTTCCACAAGCGACAGATGGCGCTAGTTGTTGCACGAACTTTATACATCCGTTTTGAATTTTGTTTTGTATAATTCATAAATTGTTATAGTTTAAATTAAAACAGTTTAATTACAATTAATCATAAGCCTTAATGTATTTTAGTTAGTCAAGTGTTTGTAT
This sequence comes from Lithophane semibrunnea, assembly GCA_947363905.1. Classification (NCBI taxonomy): domain Eukaryota; kingdom Metazoa; phylum Arthropoda; class Insecta; order Lepidoptera; family Noctuidae; genus Lithophane; species Lithophane semibrunnea. The sequence continues at coordinate 20,543,016 of OX376186.1, read as the reverse complement.
GTACTGCTTACTCTGCTCTGATTGGTCATATGGCCGGCTGAGTGTTCACTTCCGTTTAAAGTGGGGAGCATTCAGTTGGCTAATCATTTGGTTGGACAGAGTCAGTCTATTTCGAAGCGTTGAACCGTAAGCACGTCTTACCGATCCGTACTTTTTGTTATATTCTTACTAATTAAGAATTGATTGTTAATACCCTGATTGTGTTGGAATGAAATGAATAAACATTATTAATACTACTGCTATTAACTGCATTACTAATAACTTGAGGTGTATGATTTCTTTACAGTAGGTACTATCATGGCAAATTAGTATGAACTATCTTAAACTATTAAATGAGCATTCTCTAGTTTAGCCCGAGCAGGGATTTGCGCTTTTGGGCCCGGCTAGCACTAACTAAATAAATGTAGATAGAAAAGAGAGAAGAAGCGCGGGGCGGGTGTTGAGAAGGGCGCGCGCCGCTTGCGCCACTCGCCACAGATACAGATCAGACTAACTAACCTAGTGACGTCCAATCCTTAACTATGTGAAGTAGTCTCGCTGTCATGGGTTAAACGACATTGTATCCCAACTACCCTATATATTACTTTACTCTATGATCCCAACCCTTCCCAGATAATCAAGTGTACTGGATTATCTAAACCCCTTCTAAAAGTTGTGTTGTGCTGTATGCATTATGCCGGAACTATACGATGACCGTATCGGTCATCGTGAAGTCCGTGTCTGTATACCGCAGGACCCTATGTGTCCCGTTCTTATGCTTTGAAGGAATGATTAGACAGATGTCACTCCCCGAACTTATTTGCGCTTCTCGCGCAGAAGCCCGCTTTGACACATATCAAAATACTTTGATCGGGTAAAAAAATCGGTTGCTTTAACCGACTCATTGCCACCATAATTTTCATGCATACTTTGTCATATGCCAGGCCCCGAACATTGGACGATGACGTGCTAGGCGCGTCATGGGCCTACATCAAGGATGACGCACGACGCACCTATGTAGAGCGTCATTGGCCCCCTGTGATGTTTTATGCGTATTTCGCCGTTATCTGGCGTCAATGTGCTAAGAGAAAAAGTTATTTGTGTGTTTAGATTCGAATTCGTTGGTATTCAAAGGAAATAAGGCCTCACAAGGTAGGATTTATTTATTTTAGTAAAATGTTACAGTGGTTGCCAACATTTTTGTAAAGTTACTTGTATTAGGTTATTTATTCGTGATAGTCAAGTAAGAATATCAAAGGAGGAACCTAAGACGCCCATTAATCAAAAATCAGCTTTTTCACCACAATGATTAGTGTGCGTTACGATTGCTCGGCCAAGTTACCCAAACAAAAAAAAAACTTCGGCCAAAAAAGTAAGTTTTGTCAAAGTAGAAATAAAAAAGTTATAAGGGTTTTAAGTTGGCTGCGCGAACTTAACGTGGAGGATTGCGCGGCCATGGAGATCTCAGCAACTACTTGGGTTAGATGTAATTCTTTTTGTCAATTGAAGACTAAATTTGTCAAAAATTGTCGAAAAAAGAATTATAAGCTCAAGATCAATATATCACTTTGGAAGTTATGGCCGCGCAATCGTGCACTTGTTGTTTCTATAATGTTGTTTTTTTTTTTTTAACTAGGACTTCACACAGTAAACCTGTTACAAAAAGAAAGGTCTTAATTCGTCAAAGCTAACGAAAGCAATAAATACTACTAAAGTTTAGTTAAACAGACGAAATCAGTCCAAAACAAAAAGTACGTGGCCACGCGGTCGAAACGTTACTTTGTACGCTGATATCTCATTATCTATAGGTAATTGCTAGGATTTCTGTGTGAACATCCATTTATTCTACAAATTAACCTTATTAGAATGGCATATCGTTTTACCCTCAGAACAGTCTTCAACGCGTGTAATCTCAAAAATAATGTTAGCTCATACAATGTTCGAGTAGGGTAACCATAATTTCGATTTGGGAATACCTCTGACAGGAGACTGTCAATTATATTGGACAACATCTAACTCAATCTGAAAAAGGAGAATGGGCGTTTCTACGCTGGAACCCAATTGCGTTAAGATATATACCAATGGAAAGATCTCATCAAGGAAAATATTATTACGAAAGGAGCTACAGAGTTTTTAAATGTGGGTGATTCAATATTATTGGAATTCTGTTATTTTGTCAATTAATAAACTTTTAATGATTCGGTGCCTCGCAGTGTATTATGGAAGCGTGCTTTTAACTTTACATTACCGCACTAGTGCGGTAATGTGCGCCACAGATAACTATTTACTAGTCGAAGTAATGACATGGCAGTATGGAATTAGTAAGTACTATCATGGCAGCATGGTAATTTGTATCCAATAGAAATTGGTTTTGGTGAAGCTTTTCAAAGACAAGCGCTCCAAAGCAAGTTTTTATTAAAAAAAAAGAACCATAAGCAAACCAATGGCGTTAAGTTATGGTAAAAAAAAATCCCATGCATACCCATGGGATTTTTTTTACCATAACTAAACGTCAGTCACTTACTATACATTAACTAGTATGAACTATCCTACTTATAAATGAGCATTCTCTATTTACACCCGAGCAGAGACTTGCGCTTTTTCCGGTAAGACCGCGGGTAGCACGCGCGCAGGCCACTTGACCCGCCTAGACGAATCGCGTTGGCCTGCCCGTGTGCCACCGCGTTCGCGCGGAATAAAACTCTATCTGTACTATTAAATAAGGGTTTATATCGTCTGTGGCAATTTCAGTCTATATTGTTCACTACCCTAACCCCATTTGCGTATGTATTATTAACATTATTATATTTTAATATGGGCTGTTCAGCGGTATTACCAGTGCCTTTATTTACACACGCGCGCGCATCGCTAGCGGAAAAAACAAAACCAGCCGCCAAATATTAATAAATTATAATAAATATTTGTTTACATTTTTGTAATCATTATTAAAAAAGTCGATTTCACGTAGGGGAGAAGAGCGTAAACAATAATAAATAGATTTGACTCCGCCATGGTACGTTTAGTGAAAATATATATATTTTTTTCTTAATCATATAATTTTTTTTTGTATAGGCTGTCTAACGGTTTTCCCAGTGCCTTTATTTACACCTATGGAAAAACAAAACCAGCCAGCGGCCAGCGCGCCATTTTCCATAGATATTTCCTATCGTTTTCGTTGTGTGGTTTATTTTACCTATCAAAAATACAAAATCTAAAGTATTGCCACTAACCAACATAGAAGTTTTAAAAGAAACTCCGGATAGCCCGGATAGACCTGGCAACAAAGGTCAGTTAAAATGTATAAATCTATCATCTCTATAGTTACGTACGTCATTGTAGCATAAGTTCTTACAACAAGTCTGTTTTTTTCCTCGCAAGTGTGTTGAAAAACGTCGTACGAAACGCGTGGGCATTGATTATTACACTCTCGGCTACCTTATCGAAATACCGCCTCGACTGTAATATCCAAAAGAGCACACTCGTATCACAATGTACTATTTTCTTTCAATTACATAGTAATGTTATCATTAATCACTACAAAACCGATCACAAAGGACGTATTTTTCGCTTGGAACCAAAACAGTGCAGTAGTTCTATGAAATTTCATTGTTGCACTGCAAAACAGTTTTTAGGGTTCCATCCCAAAAGGGTAAATCGGGACCCTGTTACTAAGGCTCGTCTCTCCGGCTCTGTCTGAGTTGAATTGACTTGAGTTGACCTGACTACACCTGACTAGACCTGACTTGACCTGACTGGTTAATTCAAATGGATAAATATCGTTTAAAATGACCTGACTTGATCTGACTTGACCTGACTTGACCTGACTTGACCTGACTTGACCTGACTTGACCTGACTTGACCTGACTTGACCTGACTTGACCTGACTTGACCTGACTTGACCTGACTTGATCTGACTTGACCTGACTTGACCTGACTTGACCTGACTTGACCTGGCTTGACCTGGCTTGACCTGACTTGACCTGACTTGACCTGACTTGACCTGACTTGACCTGACTTGACCGGACTTGACCTGACTTGACCTGACTTGACCTGACTTGACCTGACTTGACCTGACTTGACCTGACTTGACCTGACTTGACCTGACATGACCTGACTTGATCTGACTTGACCTGACTTGACCTGACTTGACCTGACTTAACCTGACTTGACCTGACTTGACCTGACTTTACCTGACTTTACCTGACTTTACCTGACTGGTTAATACAAATGGATAAATACCGTTTAAAATGACCTGACTTGACCTGACTCGACCTGACTTGACCGGACTTGACCTGACTTGACCTGACTTGACCTGACTTGACCTGACTTGACCTGACTTGACCTGACTTGACCTGACTTGACCTGACATGACCTGACTTGATCTGACTTGACCTGACTTGACCTGACTTGACCTGACTTGACCTGACTTAACCTGACTTGACCTGACTTGACCTGACTTTACCTGACTTTACCTGACTTTACCTGACTGGTTAATACAAATGGATAAATACCGTTTAAAATGACCTGACTTGACCTGACTCGACCTGACTTGACCTGACTGGTTAATACAAATGGATAAATACCGTTTAAAATTACCTGACTTGAGTTGAATACATTGGTAGTTGAAAAAAAAGTAGATTACGCACCTTGCTTAAGTGAGTAATTGATGCTCTCGTGCTAATTTAGTGCCCTCGCATCAATAACTCACTTTGCGCTCGATGCAGCAATCTACTATTTAATACTTATATTATATTGAGTTAGATGTTGTCCAATATAATTGACAAAATATTAATGTGTGCGTTACCCCAGCAAGAAAATGTCTTCTAGAAGGAATTGAGTTATACCAATAATTAGAGCATAATCTGCTGTAAATGTGTGCCAAGTAAAAAATTAGTGCGTGCTGTCGTTTTGGAGAAATAAGGAAAAATCGAATTCTGCTGGGGTAACGTTTTTCCAGCAAGAAAATTTTAAACGAATGACCGGAGAGAGAAACAAAGTACATGGGCGGATAGTTTAAATTTGTGCATAAATGTGCGCTGAAAATGAAATTTGTGCGTCTTAAGGTTTTCGAGATATTCAATTTCCTGCTGGGGTAACGTTTTGCAGAATCTTATTTCTCAGAAACCAATGATTGTGCGCCCGTAGAATAAACGTACATCGGTAGCTCTTAATTTGTACGTATTTGTGCATTAAGTAAGTTTTCAAAAAATATTTACCGTTTTAAAGTTATCAAGCATTTACGAAAACATAAAAAAATATTGTGAAATAACAGAATTCCAATAATATTGAATTACCCACATTTAAAGCTCTGTAGCTCCTTTCATACTAATATTTTCCTTGATGAGATCTTTCCATTGGTATATATCTTAACGCAATTGGGTTCCAGCGCAGAAACGCCCATTCTCCTTTTTCAGATTGAGTTAGATGTTGTCCAATATAATTGACAGTCTCCTGTCAGAGGTATTCCCAAATCGAAATTATGGTTACCCTACTCGAACATTGTATGAGCTAACATTATTTTTGAGATTACACGCGTTGAAGACTTTTCTGAGGGTAAAACGATATGCCATTCTAATGAGGTTAATCTGTCAAATAAATTGATGTTCACACAGAAATCCTAGCAATTATAGATAATGAGATATCAGCGTACAAAGTAATGTTTCGACCGCGCGGCCACGTACTTTTCGTTTTGGACTGATTTCGTCTGTTTAACTAAACTTTAGTAGTATTTATTGCTTTCGTTAGCTTTGACAAATTAAGACCTTTCTTTTTGTAACAGTTTTACTGTGTGAAGTCCTAGTTTTAAAGAAATAATCAACATTATAGAAACAACAAGTCTTAGTGCACGATTGCGCGGCCATAACTTCCAAAGTGAATATTTCGTAAAATATTGATATTGATCTTGAGATCAATTCTTTTTTCGACAATTTTTGACAAATTCGGTCTTCAATTGACAAAAAGAATTACATCTCTAACCCAAGTAGTTGCTGAGATCTCCATGGCCGCGCAATCCTCCATGTTACGTTCGCGCGGCCAACTTAAAACCCTTATAATTTTTTTATTTCTACTTTGACAAATTTTTGGTTTGTTCCCTTCGATTTTGACAAATTTCGACAATTTTTTTGTCGAAGTTTTTTTTTGTTTGGGTCACTTGGCCGAGCAATCGTAACGCACACTGTTTAATTTAGGATAAAAAGTGGTAGTTCTCTTTATCTCAATGTTTTTAAATCTTCGATGTGACGCGCCAGGTGCGTCAAGGGCCTCCCGTGATATTTGCTTATGACGCGCCTGGGACGTCATTGGCAACGAATCGATTAAACTAAACCAGTAAGGACACAGTACAAATTAATATAAATTCTTTTATTTCATAAACATTTATAATAAATTTATTGATAATTAATATACTCTGGGTACAGGCGGGATCCATTTGACTTCGTTGGCGTCCATGGTCGTATCAATCACTGGCCGGTAGGTGATTTTTACTTGTCCAGTGCAAAGATCTAGCTCAGATATCGAATGTTTCCTCCATTGTTTTTCGTAGGGCACTCTTGTCTGAAGCAACCAAAGTTGATTAGAGTAATAATCAGCCTATAAAGCTTCCACTGCTGGGAGATAAGCCTCTATGAGCGAGAAGGTAGGCTGTACTCCACCACAAGGGACTAGTGCGAGTTGAACGGATGAAAGGTTCTAGGACATGCTCATGCATGACATTGATTCCTCACGATGTTTTCGATGTTTTTAGTTGGAGAAAAATACCAGAAGTTCGACTTCTGTCCCAAGGATTTTTATTTTTTATAAAAATCCTTGGGACAGAAGTCGAACTATATTTTCCCCTATATTTTTTATAGCTTAGGCCAATCTATCTTCTATCTATACATATAATAAAATCGTAAACGGTCCGTGTCTGTACATTAAAGATTTTTGCAAAAAAAGTACTGGAAGCCGCGAGAAATAAGTAATAGAAAGTAAAAAAATATTTTTTGAAATTTTTGTCTGTTTGTTTGTTCGTTTGTGAGCGCATCACGTAAAAGCCACTCATTGGATTCCAAATTGAATTACTGAACAATAAGAAACTTTATTGTGAGTAACATTTAGTCTTTATTTCATCAAAATCGACCTGCAGAATCAAAAGATATATGGATTTAACACTTATGTTGTTTTTTTTTATCGGGGTATTACGTGCAGCGCTTGACGGTATTCTGTTCACAAGAAATTGTGCAGTTTCCGAGCTGTAACCTAACAGAAAGTACTAGGCTTGCATGAATACACGATAGTATTAACTAATAGGATATCAAATAATTATAACTGACAAAAAGTATTAGGCTTGCATGAATTCACGTTTAGATTATTTTAAGTACATCACTCACTTTTTTGTTCTATTCGTATCTGCAACACTATATTATCGTATATTTGTATTTGTATGAAAAATGTTTTTTGTTAATCCACCGGAAAAGTCGGAATTACACCCGGGCAACGCCGGGCACGAACAACTAGTACAAAATATAAACCTTTCTTTTGCAACAAACTTTTTTTTTCCGTTTTCCGTTAATTATTTCAAGGAAACCTAAAGCTCTGGTCAAGCTGAGTTGAATCCCGCGCGTGACGTAATTGGCTCACGTTAATAGTGTCAACTAACTTGTATGGAGGTGTCCAAATTGGCGCGTGACTTAATTTTCAAAGTAACGACGCGTCCTACCTCCCGCGCTATATTTGCCTGTTTGAACAGTCGAGTACTTGTGGTAGTTGTTATTTGTGCTGTTTTGCGACTTCCACGCGGTTGAAGTCGCGGTCGAAGTCCTTTAATAAGGCAAACGAGTAATAAAAGATTAATTACCTGTCCTTCTGTCGATTTGCTGTAGTCAAACTCATCTATTCTTTTAGGAAAATCGTCCCTAAAATGTGCTCCTCTGCTTTCTGTCCTGTTCTTAGCACAAGCGACCACCTGGACAGCACATTGGAGCATACTCTGCAACTCCAAGACCTCAAGCAGATCGGTGTTCCAGTTCAAACTCTTGTCCACAACCTTGATGTCTTTGAAAGCTTGGAACCATTTCTGAATTTCCTCGTTAGCTGTAAAAGACATCCTAAATCTTAACGCCAGTATTCTTCGGGGAAGGCATCCCGCTTATTATACTAGGTGGCATAAGTTATCACGTCTTGGGAAACAGCTCTCATTTTTTTTAACGGATTTTTAGTCATTGCGCCTACGACATTTGTGAAGTACACGAATGTAAAATACACACTTCGTAAAATTATGGTGCGCTTTACTCTACAGGAAGAGAAAATCGTAAAAGAAGTAGCGAACCTATCGCCAGAGGTACAGATAAAAGTAATGCAAAATGCTCTAAAACGCGCCCAAATGTGCATCAATAATCATTCAGACGGAGGCCACATTTACGATGTTATTTTTTCGACTTAAACAGAAAAAAAAATATAAGTCTGAATAAACAATATAACAATAACCAGATCGATATTTCCTATTGGGTTATTCCGATTATCCACCCAAAAAATCCAACCTAAGGAAACTCGGAAACGTTAAAAAAATGTCCGAGAATCAACCCTAGACGATGGATAATCGCATTAATCGGATACATATACTTATTATTTTTCTTCAGATTTTCTACTCGTACCTCGACTGTGAGTCATTTGGAGAAACATGATAGAAGAACTGGCCCAAATAAGTGAGTACGGTCTTATTCATAAAAAGATATAGAACATTTAAAATCTTGCTAAAGTCTGGTTAGCAAAAAGTGTTATTTATAAACGCATTTTAGCACTTAAACGTCCTATATATTTTATATATCTACTATCCTAACTATATCCTGACTAATATTATAAATGCGAAAGTGAGTTTATTTGTTTGTTTGTTTGTTACGCTTTCACGCTAAAACGGCTGAACGGATTTGGATGAAATTTGGCCTAGGGGTAGACCATGACCCGGAATAGGACATAGGATACTTTTTATCCCGATATTCCCACGGGATCGAGAGTTACGCGGGTGAAACCGCGGGGCGCAGCTAGTAAAGTTATAAAAGCCAGACAGAACCCTACTTTAACAGTGATTTAATAAAATGACATTTGACGTACAAATGTAACATGTGTGCCTACAAAATGTCGCGTGAGAAAGAAGACTGAAGAAAACGACCCGACCCGCGCCCGACATGCATCCGCCTTTTATGTTCTGAACTAAAACAGAGTAAATAATTAAAAAAAAATTGTCACTAAGCAAACAAATTGTTTGGAAAACATCCTCATCTTATGAGCTCTCCAAGGAGCTATCAATATTTAAAAAATATTCAGAGGTGCCCCGTGAATTGTTTGATAAAGCTGGTAAAGATTGAAAACCACAATAACTGAAATTAACGAAAACAATCAACTAACGCCTTGTTTACGTCGTAACAGTTTTCTATTCAAGGTTTTATCGTCACAACAAACCTCTACACCCGATATCGTTACTGATATCGCCCCTAATCCTTAGTGATAGTTCATTTTTATGAGTTTTGGTAAGTACGTCAACACTTCTGCTTAGCCGCTAGCTGTTTATTTTTAACAGACTTCTAAAATAACGAGGTTTACAATTTGTCTGTATACTCAGGGTGAATGTTTCAAATCAGCATGGATCGCAAAATCGGAAACTACAGGCATTAGCGAAAAATACTTAAACGAGCTTGGGGCTATATGAAAACTAAAACTGCACCATTCGATTTTTTTAAAACCAATTTCTCTTTTTATGAATGGAACTCGATGATTTTGAAAAAAAAACCTTTATTATTGCATCGTCTGAAGGTGTCGCTAATAAGGATCACATTTTGGGAAGTGATAACCTTTGCCTTTGCCTAATTTTGCCTGATTAATGATGGCATAAGCTATCAACTTTTCAACCCTGAATACCTATTGCTTGCTCAAAAACCGTCTGGGATCCCTTACCATAACACATGCACCTAAAAAATAATAATAATAATTAGCCTTTAATGTTCCCACTCCTGGGACATGAGATGTCACAGTCATGCTTAAAAAATGTTTGGTTAGTCATAGACCATTTTGGCCGGTTTCCTCAAGGTTTCACGTTTTCTTTTAACGTTTTGACAGCAGTGGGGATGAAATAAATTTCACTGTCTGGACCCATTACCTACAATTCGTAAGCTGAAGCCTACCTTCATGCAGAAGTTTGGCATCTCTGAAGACTCCACATTTGTTCTGCATAGTATGCCTCATTGCTAGCCTTAGTTCATGTGGCGCGACACAACCGGAAGCATTCTTTAGCGTCATTAGATTGTCCAGAGATGCATCACATACATTCTGAAAGAGAAAAAAAAGTTTTTCTACTGCGGCTCGGGATTGTGTTGGGTTAATGAGTCAACGCGGTGTATTCAATGCACACATGATGCTCACGGCGGAGATGACGAAACGAGGATAAAGACTGGTGAAAGGTCGCAGAAATTCACAAGATGCACGAAGGACAGAATTGGTCCTTGTGGCCATACTTAAGGTGAGAGGTCTGTTAAGGGTGGCAGTGAATATTATTGGCTCAAAGGTTACGATGATGACACGGCAGACTACACACTCAAGAGACGGTTTCCTAGAAGAGCGTTGGGCATCAAATCGCGGCCGTCATGAAAATCATGTCATTTTCACCAGTGCTTGACATTAAGGTGTCCAAAAACGCTCCGTATTTGGAGAGCCATTATTGTGTGACGGTTCACCGCTTTCTTAGAAATCCAAAGCTTTAGTCAAGCTAAGTTACCCAAATACTTTGCTTCGTTTTTGTTGATGGCATGTAACAAAATGAGTAATGTTTCTTTGATAATGTTAAAAAGTTTCACAATTCCTTGGGAATGTTCACTAAATACTAAGCACATTTTCAAAGAGTTTTAAAAAACGGGCCCTCACCCCACACGCACATAAATTTGCTGATACGCATATAGAATCCAAAATAAATGTAACAAAATGAGAAATGTATCTTTCATGTTAAAAATAATAAATTTAGTCTGCCTGAATTATGCAGTTTAATTAAAGTTTTGTTTACTAACCAACCAACTTATCGTGAGCCCTGTAAAACATGCACACAGCACACGACAGTTTAGATAATTATATGCTTGCTTTCCATTAGGTACCTTTAGTACCTAATGGAAAGCATAGACAATCGTAAATTCAATTACTCACGGGTTTAAGTTGCTTTTGTTTCTCTCCTGGCTTATGGAGCTTTGCAATGGTTAACGACAGCGATCTTCCGAAGACTACGACGTCTAATATGGAGTTAGCTCCGAGCCTGTTCGCTCCATGCGCATTGCTGACCACCTCCCCGGCCGCGTACAGATGAGGTATTGTGCAGTCTTTACCATTCTTATATATTAAGCACTGTTGAGAATAAACATGATTTAAAGTAGTATGGTCTTCACGAAATATCTTTTTAACCCCCGACGGAAAAAGAAGGGTGCTATAAGTTTAACGTGTGTATCTGTGTGTCTGTGTATCTGTTTGTCTGTGTGTCTGTCTGCGCCATCGTAGCTGCCAAACGCCGAACCGATTTTGATTTTTTTGGTTTTGTTTGAAAGGTGACTTGATCGAGAGTGTTCTTAGCTATGATTCAAGAAAATCGGTTTAGCCGTTTGAAGATTATCAGCTTTTTTCTAGTTGATGAATGGATGTGAGCATCTTCCACAGTCTAATCGATTGGAAATTTAGAATTCTCTTATTCCAATGATATGAAAAGAATATAGTAACCTTGAGCTGATGCTGCAGCATCACCTGGAATTTGCAGAATACCCAACTCCCTCAGCAACTTACAGCAGAGGTATCGTGTTTGGACTCATTGGAAAGGCCTCAACAAATAGGTTACAGATAGATGGTGATCAGAGTCTGATGATGGAGTAGGAAAGATAAATGAGAATAAATTAGTAACAAACTTCACTGTAGCAAAAATACGTAGGTACAGCTACGCAGATTTCGGCGAGGTGCGTGTTGATCGTAGCGTTTCTACTAATAATATAATATTAAAAAAAGCTGGAAATAAAAATTAAATTGATATGATATGAATAGATGCTTTGTTTTTGTCGGGGGTTTTTCTATTTTTATCATACATAATTTCTGCCTCCGTAATTAAAGGCACAATACATTTTCAGCTTTTTCTCTGGAATGACTACGCATGTGCCATGCCAGGTCTGGTATTACAGTTTGGCAATACGCGGCGGAGACCGTACCATCATGCATCATGTTGTTTGTTTAGCTACGCTCGCCGTGGTCGGTTATATAACGAGAACCTCCGTAATACAAAATATAAAAAGACGGCTAGATCAGCGAAGCTAAACGTACTTAGCTTCGTTTCGCTTCGTTCTCAGCGTGGCCTGTGCTTTATGGGTAGTCAGAGGCCCAAAAGTCTAACAACTAGTTTTACCAAGAACAAGTGACCGAGTATTGTGTTACCCAGTAACAGGGTTGTGGAGGTCCGATAGGTAGTCACTTCATGTATTCATGTAAAATATTGGTAAAATCAGTATTTCTACCACTATTTTACACCAATACCAGTGAATTCAGCTGCATCCAGTTAGACTGGAAGCCAACCCCAACATAGTTGGGAAAATTCTAGGCAGATTGATTGAACATGTGTAATATTAGGGGAATCCCACACAAAAACACAAAAATTTAAGGCATGAATTCCAGAAAAGATGGATTTAATTACCTGTCCTTTATAATTAATGGGTATACCACCCATAGTGTAATGGACGGTGGGTAAGACCGGTACGGGCTGAGTGTATATATCAGCTCCGGTAAATGTGAAGGCGGTCTCTGAGATCCCTGGCAACCTCTCCTTAATCAGCTCTGCAGGAAGATGGTGCAGTTGTAGGTACACGTGGTCTTTCCGTGGTCCCACTCCGCGCCCTGGTGGAAAATTGTACCTAAATGTGTTGATAAAAATGAAGTCTACCTATTTGAAATATTAACTTCGCATTGAGAATTTGTAATAACATTAGGTACAGTTGTTTGCGACGAAGCGTCACCAAAATGCAATACCTAATTATGTAAAAATCTTTAATTTTAAATCAGCCCATAAACAGGGTGTAAGGGCCAGCCCTCCACAGAATGATGGATAAATTCAGCATATCATACTAAGACGACCAGTACATGAAATAATTTCAGAAACGTTATTGGAATCCAATAAACTTGATTTGTTTTATTGCCTCACGCGCAATGTATCATTACGATATGCCTTCAAAGTTGGTGAAATTAAGGGTAGGAACCTTGAAATTACGTATTCGGGTGAATAAAAAGTCAATACCTTGCCGTATCTCTGTGGCCATTGACCTGGACACGACGTCACGACTCGCCAAGTCCTTAGCTTTGGGAGCATACTTCTCCATGAATCTGGCCCCTTCACTATTGACCAGGTACCCACCCTCTCCGCGGGAACCTTCGGTCATCAAGCAGCCTGAACCGTACATGCCTGCAAAAAAGGAACATTGATTTTCAATCAATCAACTAAATGTCCATGAAAACCACATACAAAACCATTAAAATGAAATGATGAAAAAATCAAAGACAAGAAAGTATTACGATCTTAATAAAGTGTGAAAGAGATGGGTATACAGTTTCCGGTCATTATTGGTTCATTCATTTTTGATCGGATTACATAACTGGGCAAAGACAATGCAATTCAATTAATGTATGATTCGTCGATTGAACTGCGCAAAGTTCCCAACGCAAGTCTGTATACTCGCGTGTTTTAATAATATCACTTAAATTTCATAGCTTTGACGTCAAAATGCATAAAATAGAATCAACCCAAGATGTTTGGCTACAAACTGAAAATATGAGCGGTTAGTGAAAAATAATGCGGCTCAGATCTCCAGTGTATGCGGCGCCTTTCCACAGACAATAACTCACCTCCAATCTTGCCCAGCTTGTCCTGGCACCTACACACGTGAGGACCTAATGGCTGCGTCAGCGAACGGTATTCGCGTGGCTGAGTTTTGGGCCAAACAAATTTAACTACCGATATATTTGCCATCGACACGCTAAGAAGTAGAAGTGAAAAATCTATCCTGAAAATTTCAGCTCCCAGTGTCTCGTATTACAGTAGATAGAAAGAACAATCAAAACAATAGCTAGATTACTGTTTATCCGACCAAATTCCACACACCACAAAAAGCGACCGATTCATAATAATTAATGTTGGGAATTACTCTAGGTGCGGCGGGCATGTTTGTTTTTACCCGACTACGGCGAAGAAAAAGGAGGGTTATGATTTTGACCGGTATGTATGTATGTATGTATGTTCATCTGTTCCCTCCTATCTTCCAAACCACTTATCACAATTTGACAAATGAGGTATCGTTAGAAGCGTCGTGATTGTCCGCTGGTTATAGGCTATTATGTGAAGTCACATTAAATTAAAAATGGCGCCCTCTAGAGGACATAAAGTGAGGAACTTAAAAAAAAATTGGTTTTATCTTACCATGTGGGGTATCAAATGAAAGGGCTTTAGTCACATTAAATTAAAAATGGCGCCCTCTAGAGGACATAAAGTGAGGAACTTAAAAAAAAATTGGTTTTATCTTACCATGTGGGGTATCAAATGAAAGGGCTTAATGAGCACATTTCAAAAATATATATATTATAACCCCAAAATAATTAAAAAAAAAAAACAAGTAATAAAAACTAAAACCCAACTACGACTTAAAAGGTATAAGACACCACAGACAGACAAATTAAAAATAGTCACACGTAATCTGTCCGATTTATGCCCTAACACGTGTGACTCCGGATTTTTAATTTGTCTGTTTGTGGTGTCTTGTTTATACCTTTTAAGTCGTAGTTGGATTTAGTTTTTATTACTTGTTTTTTTTTTATATGATGAGTTCTAGTAGAGGTTATAATATTTTCTCAAACATACTTGAGAATTCGAGCATTATTTTGACAAACTTCTTCGAGATAAATCGAAATTGATGTACTGATGAAAAACAAGTGACGATGTAGCCAACAATGTTACTATGAAAAACCATTATCTGTCGTGTTTAGCGGCCAAATAAATTACTATGAAACCTAATAATATCTGTCGTGTTATTTAAAAATGTAACGAACTTTTTACTTCAACACATGGCAACAATGGTAAAGATTTTATTTAATTTCGATTTGGCTTACAAATAGGTTTAGCTGTTAAACCGATTAAACCCCGCCTGCGCACCAGTGCGTAAAATAAATAAAGTAAAGAAGAAGTTAACATATTGGTGCGTAGAAAGTTATCGTCCAGCATTGATTCTAGATTACTCAGTTTGAACTTCCGCGCAATAATTGAGAAAAGTACTATACAAGCCTTGGCCGCAACCAGGTATTGATGGACTCGCGTACCTATGTGTGCCTCGGCTTCACCTCGGTCCACATTGTCACGATCGTCCATCAGTGCGTCAGTTGCAGGCCGCGACGGTAATGAATTTCAATGTACACAATATTCTTTGGAAAAAAAACTATTATTCCAAAGAACATTGTGTAAATATCATTATGCGTTTATAAAATTATGCTTCATTATTGTTATGCCAACAGTATTTATGGCTATAAACATTATGGCAAAACATTTATGCCAAATAATATTATGCGTAATGATCATTATGCTGAAATTCGTTATGCCAATGTAAATTATACCAATATTTATTTTTATGCTTATCTTTAAACCGGCGTGTAAAAATAAGCACGCGTCCTCTTGAAGTAATTAGCGAAAAATCTGTATTGCTTCTTATTTTTATAAGTAACGCCTACCCCCATAAGGATCGCGGTACCTACTGTAAGCGCACGCAGTAGAATATACCGACCACTGAACTTGAAATAACACTTCCTTTACTTACCAGTTGGGTGGAACTGTATGAACTCCATGTCCTGGAGTGGAATACAAGCTCGTGTCGCCATACCGGTTCCATCACCAGTGCAGGTATGAGCAGCTGTGCATGAGAAGAACATCCTCGGGTAGCCTCCGGTTGTTATAATCGTATTCCTGGCTTGAAACCTGATTAATTTCATAATAGCTTTATTTTTTTTACTGAAAGAACTCATGAAACTTTATCTACAGACACGCACAAACTTAAATATTATAAAATGGTTGTACGTTGTTTTATAGACAACATTTTCATAGAATTTCGTTTCACATAAAATGTTTCTTATATTTTCATTTCATAGAATAATCAATACGCAGAATGTTTACTTTGAATAAATTTAAATCAATGATTTTTGTTACAAAGAAAATTTAATATTTATCTAGTCATTTCATAGTATGACAAATCAAATATTCTTTATCCTCATATTGTTTAGTTTATATAAAACATATTACCAAGAAAAACATAACATCGAGTGTCACTTTCTATTTTATCATTGGTAACACTATATACCGTAGTATAGTTTTAGGTAAGCGGTTCATAACTGTCGGGGTGCCCTAATTTTGTTACTGCCACCAATTTCGACGTAGCGCTCGCCAGCTGCTGCCGCGGCATCGGCACCGCTCTATTCGCTCGCTCGGCTCGCGCGTAGTAGTTCAAACCTAACCTAACCTAATTGTTCGAAGTGCCCTAATAGTTATATTACTAGATTATTATAAAATTATGATTTTAATTATTATTAAATTAAAAACAGTTGATCGTGAACATGTGGTTTTGTTTTCCTGTAAGAAGCATGCAAAAAAGCATATACCATGCATGTAGCAAGAATGCAGCATGCAAGCGAGCATGCAAGCAAGCATGCAGCATTCAAGCGAGCATGCAGCATGCAAGCAAGCATGCAGCATTCAAGCGAGCATGCAAGCAAGCATGTAGCATACAAGCGAGCATGCAACAGGCAGCAGGCATGGTTTCTGTCACGGCTCCGGCTCTGCGGGGCTCCGGCGGTCCCACGCGAGGTTATCGTCGCAGATGGTTTAACGCTCACCACCGCAGCTTCGTCTTGCTGGCCGTCTTTACCGGCCAGCCTCAGCCGCGGCGGCGAGCATTACAACCACCTGCTCCTCAACTCGCGGGCCGCCTCGCCCCTCCGCGCCTACGCGATTTTAAATTACACTCTAGGGGTAGGGCATACAAGACTGCGTGGAGTCAGATTTACTGCGATTCGTTTGTGTCACTAAAACCTAATTTTAGCAAATGTTTTAGAACTAACAATTTTATTATAAATGAACATTCGGAATAATACACCTTATATAATAAAATACTTAGGACATATGACTTCTGTTCATTCAAAATTAGGAGCATAAATTATTTTATTACTCAATATTATGACAGAATAGTTTTAGAAGTAAAGATAATTATGTAAAACTAAATTCCGAATTTTTGAACATTATGGTTACTGAGGTTTATACCAAACGTGTTATGGATAATGATTTTCGGACAAACAATGTTCGTTAAAAATTAATTCTACGGTTTGAAAAATTTGTTAAATAAAAAAATGTAATTATAAAATTCATTGAATTGTGTTTCTGTGAAGTATGTTTCATTCAAGTAAATAGTCAATAAAACAATAATATTCGAAATAAAAATACAAGGACCAAATATTATAGGAAACATTTTCTTCGAAACAAAATTCTATGAAATTTCTGTCTGCGAAACAAGGGAACACCATTATGAAATGCTACAGATGAGCCCAAAGATAGGCTGCTGCAGATCTTTCCAGTAATTTTAAAAGAATTCTTGCCTTTTTAGGGTCCCGAAGTCAACAAGGAACTTTTATAGTTCCGCCATGTCCGTCTGTCTATCCGTCTTAACCAGAGTTAAGACGGATAGACAGACGGACTTTTAGTACTAGAAAGCTGTTATTTGGCATATTAATGACGCCGACAAAGTAGTACAATAAAATCGTGTCTTTTTTTTAGTGTTTATTATTGCTAGAGTAAGGGGGCCCCCTGCTCTACAAAATAACAGTAAAATTAATAATCGACCAACTTTCATTTGCAGTTACAAAAACATGTTCTCGTATACATTTCGTGTGGGAGAACATGTTGTTCAAACACAAAGTAAAATTTGCTCTTGGGATAAATTCATCCCAACTCTACGGTACCCTTCTTCATTGTGCGTGCGACACGCACTTGGCCGGCTTTTTTTTTCAATTAAATTCGAGCTAAGCCGAGTGGCTCTATCCCGAACATGATCTGCAGATTATTTTCAATTTTGCCGCCCGACTGTGCCGAACCATTCCGAGCCCAACTTCTCCCCCTCAGGTTAAACCAATTTCTTTTAAAATACTGGATAACATGCCTACGATTTTTGCGATCTTTTATAATCTATCTATATATATAAAAATAAATCCCTATTTCCCTTGGTCACGCCATCACGCTAAAACGGCTGAACGGATTTGGATGAAATTTGGCACATTGGGTAGACCATGACCTGGAGAAGGACATAGGCTACTTTTCATTCTGGTCCGCAGACGAAGTCGCGAGCAACAGCTAGTTCTCAAATAAAGGAAGATTGTGCGTTTGCATGATGTCCTGAGTTCGATTCCCAGGTTAGGCAAAGTGTAATTGGGTTCTTCCATCAGTATTTTTAGCAGCCCGAAGTCTGGATTCGTGGTGAGGCTCGCACCCTATTACATGGGACTGAAATTTTCCCGGCGAAATGTGGGTGCACCTAGTACAGCAGCTCTGCTTAACCCATAGGGGATTACAGGCGGTAGTCTCATGAATCAATTACCTATGAAGGCTGCCGTTGTCCATTTCTATGGCCAAACACCCGACCACCTCGCCATCTTGGATCAATATGTCCAATACATAGAACTCGCTGAAGTATGTGATGTTCGAGAACTTCGTCGAATATCCATAAAGAGTATGGAGTAGGGAATGACCAGTACTGGAAGAAACACGCGCTTTGATTTACTTTCTGTAAGTTAGATAATGGCTGCAAAACAATCTATTAACATAATAAAATATAACGACGATGTCGTATCAATATCTAATAACTACAAAACCATGACTTTACAGCAGGCGTAGCATGGCGCTTTCTATCTCTACGAAGAATAGACATAGCTTTTTCTATACAAAGTGACAGTTCGTTTCTTCATTTTTGACATCCACTGTAGAAATGTTTCTACAATCTGTCATTTTGCCTTACATTTCTAACGATCTTTGTCTACGTCTTTTTGTAGGTAGACTATTTCGGAAGAAAGTTTTCTATTCTTACTGTCAAAATCACACTGACAACCGATAAATCCCATGACAAAACCGACAAAACAAAGAATTCTGAGTCGATTTATGTAAAAGAGTGAATTTCGTAAAAAGTGCAATTGACTCATTCTACTTTGCTTCAGTCGTACTGTCTACAGGAAACGTAATTTTTGTCTACTCTTCCGTCGACAAAACGGTGCTCATGCTACGCCTGCAGGAAACAAAAAAAACGTTTTATTTCTATAGTTTTAACATTTGTATAAAAGAGTAACTTTTATTTTTTTAAATAGTATGAAATGCTTGAGAACAATTCAAGACCTTACGTCTTTGCAATAGCAAGCTCTTTCATATTTTACCTACGAATAGGCAATAAAGTGAAAATCGCAAAAATGTTAGTTATTAGATATTGATACTTCACCGTCGATAAGTAAAAATCTTTTTAAAAACAAGCTTTATTGAACTAAAATGTACTAAATAAAATGTTGTTTTTTTTTTCTAAAATCTTGTGGATTATATTTATTTTTTAAGAAAGACATTTACGCCTCAAGCTTTAAAGAAAATATTAAAGTTCTATGTTTAGAGTTTTATTTAGTACTTTTAAAATAATTTGTATTAGAATTTATTACAATAATTATCTGTTCTATCGCCTTCACAAATCCAACGAGCCAACACATAATTATAGAGATACTTCCGCCTCTAAAATCAGACCCTGAACTACACCTTAGCCTTAGGCTAATGTTTTTGTTTGGTTGAGGAGTTCCTAATGGTGATCTTTGGGCAAGACGAGCTACATGGTATCTATCATGGTACTATGGACTAGTTTACATAATTCCAAGATATAAATAATTTAATAACGCCGAAACTGAAGCGTGTACAAAGCACACGTGCTTTAAGGTTGATGCGCTAGGGTGGCCCGCGAAATTAAAATTTTCTTACGTTTTTTGCAATTTGCACGTCAGTATCAGGTTTTATGTTGATCTAAATATTATTAGCGCTCGTAACAAATATGGATTTACAGAATTATACATATTAAAATCAGCAATACAACTCTCTAAGCTCATGTAATTAAAAATAATACCGGTCAGCAACTGCACATGTTCTCTTGGCTATAGTCTTGCCAAAGTTGACCGTACCGCCTCCAAAAGGTCGCTGGTATATTCTTCCCTCCTTTGTCCTTGAAAACGGCATACCCATGTTCTCCATTTCCCTTACACAGTGAGGAGCTTCTCGGGTTAAGTAGTGTATGGAGTCCTGTTGAAAATCGAACGAGCTCATTGCTGGAGGCATGACTCTATATTGGAAAAGGCTAATTACCTATGCAACCTACTTTCAATATTATGACCGGCCATTCATAAAACCATTTTGAAAAAAAAACAGACGAATTGAGAACCTCCTCCTTTTTGAAAAAGTCGGTTAAAAAGAAATACTTTTTTGCCCGTTCTTATTTAGATGAATTTGGATGGGCAATATACTTTTCAACTAACTGGCAGATCTGCCATCATAGTCCCGTCAGAGTTTATTATTATTAAAAACTAGCATCCGCCCGCGGCTTTGCCCGCGTAGTTTGTCAATAAAAAGTAGCCTATGTCCTTTCTCAGGCTTTAGACTATCTGTGTACCAAATTTCATTTAAATCGATTCAGTAATTTTGGCGTGAAAGCGCGACAGACAGACAGACGGACAGACAGACCGACAGACAGACAGACAAACCGAATTACTTTCGCATTTATAATATTAATAAGGATTATTATGCGAGTACCTGATCGCCAAGCCAATCTGATCCTTTGACTGTATCATAAAAGTGGAATTTCCAATCGTCTGCGTGCATGCTTCCTGTGCAAAAAAGGTAAATTTCACGAAAAAAATAAACAGATTTTTTTGGCACAGTTTATGGAACACAGTTGCACTGTGATTTTAAAACTAGCAAAGAATAAAATAACTAAGAACATTTGTGTCCCACGGGTGAACTCCCAAAACAGAAAAAAATGCCAAACGCGATGCAGCGATTTTCAAACACCGGCAAACTAAATTATCGAAATGAAATACAAGGCTGAAGCAAGGTCTCCACTTCACTTCCAGTCGATGCACCGTTACGACCTGAGGTAACTGTAAGATTGCAGTTTTGCACTTACCAAGAGCAGCATTCATGCCACCCTGTGCAGCTGTGGTGTGAGATCGAGTAGGGAACAGCTTGGAAACCAATGCTACTGAGAACTTTGCCTCAGCCAGGCCAATAGAAGCTCGAAGACCTGCACCTCCCCCACCGATGACCACACAATCGAAGCAGTGATGTTGGATCGTGAATGAGGCTTCACGTTGAATAACTAAACGAAAAAATATTTTATATTCAAGACTAATCGAATAACAGCTCTCCTAATATGAGTGTATAATTAGTTATTTATGCAACTGTTATACAATAAGGGGTATTTTAATACCTAATTATTTACAGTTGCATACAAGATTTTATCTACACCCATGATATGAATCTTCTATAAAAGTTTCTTTGCAATACCAATATCGAACAAAAATGGCGCGGTACGGCGGGAATTCGAATGTTTCGAATTCGAATGTGTTTTGTTTTTAAATTACGGTGCTTTGTTAGTAAAACGCTGGTGAATGATAGTGTTCTTTTTTTTAAATGAGTTGCATTATGAAATTCAGTACAACATTATAACACCCGTTTGGTCGATATTATGGTTACTATGACACTGGATGTTTTAATGTTGGCAATAAGCTAACTGTTTCAGAAACTTTTATAGGGGATTTATAGCATGGGTGTAGATAAAATATATAGCCTTTTATTCAGATTAGAAAAACTTTATAAATCTTAAACAAGTCTTCTTTGAATTTTGCCTACCTATGCTCTGTAGATCTGCTTGCCAGTCGGCAAGGCCTCCCCCAATATTTTCCACTCATATCTTGAGCCACCCTGTTCCATGTGATGCCTGCCACTTGTCTTACGTCATCATACCATCGTTTTTGCGGTATACCTATTTTCCTTTTACCTTACCAAGGTAATATGAGTGTAGTTAAGTGTAAACATTTGAACATTTCGAAAACAATCGCACGTTCTAATCGAATCTCGAAAGGTGGAATCAGATTTTGTAAAAGTCAAATGAGTATACTTGGCTTACTTTTTAGGGGTAGTTGAGAGCGAAGTGCAACATTTGAACACCGCCCAGGGGCTTTCTGAAAAGAATTAGTTATTTATATTATGTGTAGTAGGTTTTTATTCATTTCAAACGGTATGGAGAGTTACAAAATATTTCCGCACCGCGTTTTAACGTTCACTGCCCTTCACTGGTGAAGGGCCAATCAGAGCGCCGAACGCGGTCATTGCGTAAAGTGAAGATAGTTAAAAGAAATTCGCACTAAGGCCTCTGTTCTATAACCGTTATATAGGTACAGTTATATAATGAGAACTAAGAACGACGCAGTCAGCGTTGAAATGTACTTCTAAATGCCTATGAATACGGAGCTTCTGTACAGCAGCAGCCTAATTCCATTGAAAGTCAATCTGCCTAGTCTTTTCCCAACTATGTTGGGGTGGGCTCCAGTCTAACCGGAAGCAGCTGAATACCAGTATTTTACATGAAGCGACTGCCTATCTGACCTCCACAACCCAGTAACTGGGCAATACGATACCCCTTGGTATGACTGGTTGTCAGACTTGCGGGTTTCTGACGACCCGTATCGACTGTAAAAGATCCAAGAATGACAGCCGGGACCAACGGCTTAACGTGCTTTCCGAGGCACGGAGGAGTCCCGGTATGTAAAGATGGTCACCCATCCACAAACCAAGCGTAACGCAAGCGTAGCTTAACCTGATGGATCGACCCGTGCGGCTGTTATTACTTAACCACGAGCTCCTCCAAAAGCTCCTCCTCGAAGTGTGTTAAGGAATTAGGGTGCCGATGGTTTTGAAGAGAATTCCTAATCCATTGCATCATAGGTTTGAAGAGCTCGTCTGCTCAACAACGTAACTAACACAATGAACCACATGACTACCGAAATAAGGAGATTTTTATTCTTTTGGCTGACCTGTCAAAATGAAATCCATTGCGATCAATTGTCATTTTAAGTGCTAAGCAATTGCAGGCAATCTGGAAAGCTCAAATCAGATAGCGCCAGCTGGTTTGGGGCAAACATTGGTTATTTCTGTGGATCGACGAAGTTTTCACTAAAGTTACTTATTTTTCTTGAAACAAAAATGCCTCAGTGTTTTGTTTATATGGGCAAACTACCCACCGAGATTTAAACCCAGGTGGGTTCAACCGGGTGTTTTGGGAGTATTATGGGTAAAACCCGATTTCCAAATTTCGGGTACCTCGGAATAAATGATTTAAGCTGGTTTTTTACTTGGTCTGAAGCCGGCCTCTTATTTATTGAAACTCCGAACTACGCTAACTCAAGGTCGAAATGTTACCACCGACTTACGGGCACTTGTATCTACTAATACTATTCACGAGAAGACGTTCTATCAGCTAAATAATGCGATTTAAAAAATAGATTATATGGCAACTAATGCGAAAATAATAATTACGAAAACATGGTACTGTGGTCAAATCCTTTACCTTAAGTAATCGAAACATGATTTTTAAATATTAAATTATTCTCAAAAGCACATAGTACACACAAATACTCAAAACAATATTATGAATGACGTAAAAGAAAAACGTTGCGGTCGTATTTCATTTGCTTTTTGTCGCTATTTATTTTCTGTTTGTGTTCGTGCCAGTATTTTATGCCAGGAAGAATAAAAACTTTTTTTAAACATACACACTTAATACCTTTTTGGGAAATTATCCATCGATACGATAAAATGCAAGAGTCCGCGCCACCACTGAAGTCCGGCGGAAAATTATGGAACTACATTTTTTTAAATGCAATTTGATGAAATGACATAGACAGTAGCGCCACGCTTACTACACAATAGACGGTACACGCACTGCGTAGCATCTCAGTGTACTTTGACACGTGTCAACCCTTGCACTGAAATTATACGTTTTCGTGAAGAGAATAAGCTTGATAATTGTACAAAAGTGTGCGCAGCGTCGCGTCGCTTCACGTCACGGTCTGCACTGACCCTAAATGTCTTTGGATAAAATAAGACTAAGTATACAGGGCGTCCACGGATATGCCACATGGAGGGAAAGTACCTTGAATATTGAAGATGGAACATTTTACTGAAAGAAGACATTATTTGAATTTAAAAAACAATTTAAACTGCATTCATAGATATTTAAATAATTACATGGTTGACCCGGGAATCGAACCCGTTACATGAGAAAAATAATCAGCCTGTAACTTTATCATACCGATCGCAAGCCTTCATGGTGTCACAAATAAAAGGAAGACCATGAATTTTAACATTTGATGTGAAATTTTGTTCATTTTCATGATCTTGATGCGTTCATTTCTTGAATATTTTAAATATACTGTTATTGTTTAAACAAAGTTTTCATAAATTTTCATAATACTTAGTAAAAGTATAATTTGGTAAAGTTTGTTTGGTAGGTATTACATGAAATTTACTATTTTGCATTGGGTAATTTAAACCAGATATGCCATAAAATGAAATTAAAAAATCGACCTTGAAAATTCACCTATTTTTTAATTTTAACTCGTAAAAAATATAAAAAGGAATATTTCGCTTAAAAAAAAACTGCTTGTCTAACACATAAAAATCTATATTTTCTAATATTTTTTTTCATTTACTTATAATTTATATTAAATTTTCCAACACATAGTTAAGATTTTTTTTTTCTGAAATATTTTTGGCCCTGGACTTTAATCAAAAAGAACTATTCTATGTTTTCTAGGTTCCGTCAGAAATATTAAGTTCCAAATTTCTGCCGCTAGATGGCGCTGTCATCGCGCGTCCCATAATAAAATGTAAATCATATTGAACTTTTTACGTTAATTTTAAGCTGATAATGGATTTATATAAACCTCATAAATACAAATAAAAAGAAGTAAGTACCTAGTAATAGTACCTACAAGAGACAATGCACTCTAAAAAATGTTGTTAAATAAACAGAACGGCGTAAAACGCGCAATGAAAAGGCACGTCAAGTTAAACCTATTATTAAACTTTGCGTGAACTAATGACCTGTATCGGACGAGGGGTCAAACTTCATGAATTACTCACTATGGACAGTAGGTTCACTATGATACCTAGTTCTGTAGAAAAATGCACCTTCTCCATATTTTTTTACTCTTTCTTTTTATTCTACATAAACAGTTGACAAAAAATTACATATACTAATTTTCTGTGATATGTTTTCAAGATCTTTAATGTACCTTACCATAATTAACTAAAATAATTATTAATGACGAAAAAATTTGTAATGAAAGTTCAACGCTTCATAGGACGTAAATGACCTAAGTTCTGCAAATTAGCGTAGCCGACACCCTTCCCGTTCCCATGGCGACCACCAATCGATACTGCCCAAAGTAAGATACCGAAGGAGATTCATGAAAAGTGAGTCTTACTGCAACTTCAAAAGTAACAGTCATCGGTCAATAATAACAATAAAAATCAAAGGATGGTTCAAAAACTTCTTCTAGTAAACAACAATTACAATGAACAATCGGGGAGTTAACCCTCAAAGTATCATTCACGGCATTCATTCAGGGATCAACCACAGACAGGGCGCGGCGAGTCTACTTTTCGCGCTTGCGCACACGGATGAATAAACTGACGCAGCTAAAATGAACCATTTTGTGAAGTTTATTCCTTCAGCTCAAACATGTTAGAATAATTCTTCCGTGAATTTTATAAATATAAATTTAATAAAAATTTTAATTATTTAAAATAAATACAATCTGTAAAAAGTGTTCTAGAAGTGCTAGTTTTAATTTGGAAGTTGTGGTAGTGTTACCGGATGGCGTAACAACGCCTTACAACCTGGCGATACTGCTGCTACAACCATTACAGTAGTACAACCGAGTCCACGCATCCGACCACTATCCTAAAAATAATTGAGTAAACATTTATATAAAAAACTTCGATATTGTGTCGAACTTTATTTTAAAATTCAAAAGTACTTATCGCACGAACAACGAACAGTGAAATAATAGTTTTAAAAATGTTTGACTCTACTGAAATTTGTTTTAGTGTTAAATAGACATCTACTGTTGCAAGTGTTTTTTTGTGAGTGTAGTGAAAAGTCAAAACAGTGCCTTATTAAGAAGTGTTAAAGCAAAAATTTAAGTTACCGCCATCCATTCAAGTATAATTTGGTGATAACAATCGCATTGTAAGGGTGAGTGAACCGAGTTTTAAACAATTATGGTATTAAATAAAATTATTACATTTTATTATTTGAAGACCTATTATTTAAATTAGTTGTGCATGATAATTAACAAAAGTTTAAAAATTTCTACTAATACTCTCAAAAATTTTGAAACTATTTTTTTACAATGGTAACTTATTTTTTAAATAATATTGTAAGTGCATACATTCTACTAGATCGGTCAAAATAACCCGAGTTTCGAAGAAAGGGTCGATACCGTTGGCGTATTAAGGATGCGTTTTACCAACAGAGCGTCCAATTAGACAGGAAATTCTAAATATTTTTCTTTATTGGAATTTATGCAATTAAATCTATGATCGTCAATATTCTAGTGTGTATGACTGTACACGTTACGGATGATTGAGTTATCTAACGTTAATATTTGATGAGATCGACGAGCGATCAGAATTCTGAAACAATGGACTCGTTGTTTAAATATGTTTTGCCATATTTCGAAGAGTTGAAGTTAATTCTATTATTTTGGGACTTCAGACGTCGGGGTTATTTTTAGTAGAAATCGTTTTAAGGCCAGCTTTAGGGTCTGCAATTACTATCTAGATTGTTAACAGTCAGTCAAAGTTAATTATTGTAGTGAATGGTCGGGAGTATTCCTTATTTCATAATATTTATTAACAAGTACCTAATTTTATCGGATTCAATATTTCTTTTATCCATGTACATAAATGAATAGTCGTTAAACATATCTATTGCCATTATTATAGGACCTTGCTTCTAAAATTCCTAGGAGATAAAATTGAACTACGTCACATTTTTTGGCAACCATATCGGTGGAGATAAAATTACGTAACAATACTGCAGATATTTTCGCGTCAGGCGCCTTGGTACAAACAATTCACGCCTGTTCTATGCGGATTGAGGTAGAACGTTAGAAACTAACACTAGGCCTACGAATTTCTTTCACCTGGCCTTCTACCCTTTTGCTGTGCCCTACAGGGTCCATAATGATCTAAATTATATAGTTAGCACTTACCACCTAGACATTATGGTAAAGCAATAAAGATATTGAGTATTGAGTATTGAATGTATTTAAAAAACTCTGTCGAATATTGTAATGCTCTTGTCTTGATCATGAGACCTTTTTACTTAATTTTTTGCATAACATTAAATCAACTGTTATGAAACTGCATTGCTATTCTGTAACCATCTCACCGTGAAAACTTAGGTGAAGTGAGCTTAAAGTGACCTGTCACTCCACCTGACACTGGGGATTAACAGTTCACTTCACCTAAGTATTCACGGTGAGGAGTTTACAGAATAGACCGGCTGAAGCTAAAGCAGTGACAGTTCACTCCAAGCTCACTTCACCTCAGGTTTCACGGTGAGATTTTTACAGAATAGCACAACTGGACTTTTTTTATCAGATGTATTGCTAAAGAACCCAAGTTTATCTCCAATTATTACATTTGTACCATACAGGCACAGTTACAATTAAGTCGCTAACAAGTGGGCGACCATAATGTATGGTAAAATAGAATACAGACACGTACACAGCGTTATTGTAGCTAACACTGTGTGCATGTGTGTTGTATTTTGTGGAAGCCACTACGATGCATCAAGCAGATGCACATTACAAACATCACTACCTGCATTGCTATTCTGTAACCATCTCACCGTGAAAACTTAGGTGAAGTGAGCGTGAAGTGAGCTGTCATTGTCATCGACACCTACTGATGCTAAGGCATTGACAATTCACTCCAAGCTCACTTAAGTTTTGACGGTGAGATTTTTACAGAATAGCACAGCAGGTCGAACGAGCTCTGCTTGGGTGAAAAAAAGATAAACTTAACGTCCAAATTTTTTTTTTAGTTTAGAAATAGCAGTGACTTTTGTTTTGTTGTTGGTTACTCAGAACCAATATCTACGATAAAATCACAGATTCGAGAAAAAAATATTCCCACACGAAAGCTTGAAGCTGTCAACTGCATAGTGAACTACAGTCTTCTATTTACATATGGAACCGCACGAGCAGTTGCGACTGCTCCGTGCGGTCAGTATTGAAGCTAACTCAAAAACTACACAAGCAAAATTAATAAAATATATATGGGACCACCTCTGAAGTTTGATGATTCTTTTTTTGTTTGGTAGGTCATGATCAAACAAAAAAAGAATCATCAAAATCTAACGACACCATGGAACGGACGAAAAAAAATAAAACCATCCCTATTATAGGCGTAGGGGAGGTACCTACCCTAAAAAAAATTACCACTTTGTCGGCGTGATTTTTATTTTTTTTACATACCAAATTACTTTATAGTACTAGGAGTCTCTGAGTTAAGCCGCGGACAGACAGACGGAAATGGCGAAACTATAAGGGTTCCTTGTTGACTATGGAACCCTAAAAACTGGTGGTAATATGACCACCAAAGAAACGGGTTATGATACGCGTGCAGGTTTCGTTCGGAATTGATTGTTCATCTAGAAATACTGTGACAGTTTAGAATAATAATTAAAACGAAGATTAATTTTATATGTTACTATGTTGCTACATATTTCGACACGTGCAGAAGTCACTTTTTGTTCGGAAAACCGGAACACGCCCTCTGTCGGCGCGACCACGCGTTATGTTTCACTGAACAAAAAGTGACATAGGAGCGCATGAAGATTTACACAAAGTAACATTTAATAGTATTCCCACCAATCAGTGCACTGCCTCTCCTAAACTATGTACCCATTATATATTATTATTATGATAGGACGCAACCGAAATATTTTGTTTAACCAATTGGCAGAAATAAAATATCATTATTTTATCATTTATCAATTTATACCATTCTCTGGCTTCAAACGTTAACCTCGCTGAAACGCCACCACCCCTAATTGAATTAGAGTTAAGCGTTTGACATTGCATAAAAAAGTCTTAGACGTGAAGCAATAGTAAATAAAAATTAGTATATTGCAATATTTTATATTAATTAGGCAACATATTCATATACAGTATGTTAACTAACAAAGGGCATTCCCGGTAACCCGCAATACATTCGCCGTCACCGGAGAATAAAATGATAACTACATAAACTCAACATTTACAACAACACGCCAAGTTAGGGACGAGGTTTGCAAGCTCATGACCTCAAAGAGTATTTCCAAGGCGTAATGAGTTCATTCAATCATGTTTCAGTAGTTCGGGTTCAAGCCGACAAAACAGCCGACTAAACATTCGGCTACCTATTTGTACAGAGAGCACGTATCGTGTGCTATCTGCCTTATTACACACAGCAGCTATAGATACAAGCGGTTTCCATAGCATATGATTAGTAGGATCTATTGCGCCGGGTCGCCGAGGGATACGAAGATTCAAATGACGAGGCTAAACCAGCCTTGTTTTTAAATTCCACCTTTGAATAGACAGTGACTGCATCAAACCACGTTTTCATGCAGTCAGTATCAAGCCAAGTATCATGCAGCCAACGTTGAATACGCAATGCACTGCCATTGGAACACCCGAACACATACGGGGAATACTTTCAGCTATTTGTAATATAGTTCTGGAGTGGCGACCGCGTACCGTAAGACGTAGCGTTGGAAAGCCCCCCACAAGAAGGACCGATGACCTGGTGAAGGCCGCGGGAATGCGCTAGATGAGAGAAGCACAGAACCGGTCGAAGTAGCGGAACTTGGGGGAGGCCTATGCCCAGCAGTGGACGTCTTTCGGCTGAAATGATGATGATTTGTAATATAATGTTTGAAATGCGAGCTTTTAGCCCCTTTTCACAGGTTGCGGTACCCGGTAGCTGCCCCGGATCGCTAAGCCATACAATAAGCCGTTGTTGACAACTTTATACAGATGAGCTCAATAATTAAAAAACCCTATTGAACTGCGTTTCTTTCTCCAAGTAATAATTGTAATTGTTCCTTCAACATTATAATTATTATCGAATATACTTTGACTCTATGTGTAAGATATGGTTGCCCTCTTACGGATACAAGGCTCTCGTCTTCATTAGTGATATCAACAATCCTGCCATCATAAAGACATTAAATTATACTTACCATATCTCTGTATTCCATCATCTGTTGCGGTTAGTAATCAACTTCCGTCCTTGTCATTGTCTTTGTTTTACTATTATCGCTGTCTCCTTTACACCGTATTGTTGCCATGTTGCAGCCTCCAGCATTACAGATAGTTGTTTCAGCCTCGTTGGGTGGTCATTGGAGTGGAATGAATAGGCTAGACAGGGCCCTGAGCACGGCCAACTGCTAATCTCTTGTCTATTAATAAATTACTCTTGTCACTTTATACATTATTTATGGTAAGTTTTAGCAAACGCGAGGCCCGTCTGTACTAAATGGTTAGTCTCCATTTAGCGGTGGTGGCCCAGTGCAAATGGCCGAGACTTACGAGTCGTACATTAATTGGTAAAGCGCCTGGTCAGGTGCTTTACCTTGTGTAAATTATTTCAACATCACTGCTTTCAAAACAGTGAAGGAAAACATCGTGAGTAAACCGGCATGTCCTGGAACCAAAAATTCGAAGACATTTGTAACATCTACCAACCCGCGCTGGGCCCAGGCTCACTCGCTCTTACCGAGAGGAGGCCCGTGTCTTAGCAGTGGGAACATTCAATCTGCCTAGCCTTTTCCCAACTCTGTTGGGGTCGGCTTCCAGTCTAACCGGATGCAGCTGAATACCAATATTTTACATAGAGCGGCTGCCTATCTGACCTCCACAACCCAGTAACTGGGTAATACGATACCCCTTGGTTGTCAGACTTTCGTGCTTCTGACGACTCGTAACGACTGTCAAAGATCCACAAATGACAGCCGGGACCAACGGCTTAACGTGCTTTCCGAGGCACGGAGGAATCTCGAAATGTGAAAATGGTCACCCATCCAACGACCAACCCCGGCAAGCGTAGCTTAACCTGATGGATCGACCCGAGCGGCTGTTATTACTTAGCCACGAGCTCCTGCTGTAGCAGTGGGAACATTATAGGCTGATTATGCTAGTCACCATTGGCCACGCCATAAAAATGAAAATTGCGGTTTGACAGCTTCTGTGTTGAAATAAAATGTCAAACCGCCATATTTATAATTCAGTTGTGCTATTCATTATCATTATTTAATTTAAAAATAATCGCATCAAAAACATATATAAAAACCTGGAGTAAAATATGATTAAAATAGTTGCGCAACAGATAATTTGACCCAAATGAAAAGAGATTACGACAAAACTTAATGGTACAGTCAGCAGCAAAAAGAAGTATACCACGTGGAAGGAACCATTTTATTGTCTTCAACTACTACAACCATTGTTCCATAACATTGTATTCAGCATACAGGTATATGTATATAAACACCCTTTGACCAAATCAAGGTAATCCATGCCGACAAAGTGGTAAAATAAAATCATGATAGTTATGGATATATGAAAAAATTCATGGCAGTCGTATATAATAACGAAATGAAAAGGAAAACTATCACAGCCAAGTAGGTCTACGTTAACGAATAATAAATCGACAATGTTAAGTTTGTTCTCGAGATAAATTCATCGCAACTACGGACCCCTTCATTATGCGTGGTCCGACACGCACTTGGCCGGTTTTTTAATTTATAGTGAAAACTGTAACCGTCGAAACAACATCGCATAAAACGTCATAACGGTTATAACGCCCCACGTTAAGAGGTCCCAGCATTTCTGTTTTCTTAACATAGTTTTTGGTTATAACGACTATCGGCTATAACAACCGTAATCCGATTGTCAGCAAGAACCTAATCTACAGTGACACGGACATGACCTACAAATTGGCTGCTGTGTAGCACTGCTGAGCTCTCACCGTAGTTCAGCGGGCGGGGTCAACGACACGGCGATGAAACAGCCACCATACCCGACAGCTCCATCTGTCAAACTCGCGGTAGTTCTAGTAACGTTAACTACTACGTATTGCAAACTGATGAAGCCGAAGTAGTTTGTTTCGTATGCAACAGGTGGCGCCGTCCGCCTAGTCCGCAATAATTTTCAGTATAAATCACGGGATGAAGCTTTCAGTTTGCTATGAATAGATGACGTTGTTTACAAGAACGTTGCCGATAGATGTCCGGCGGGGCTAACATGACACACGTGACAATTACTCACTCTCGCGTGTATGTCGTGTCACCTACAGCAAGTAGTATTGACACATTCGATATGGCGTTCACGCAGACGCAAAATGATCCTGAATACGCACCAGTTACACAGATAATGTAATTTTACTTCATTACAAAGTGCGATGTCGCGTACCTAAGTTACATAACCGCGTAGCCGCGTAGCAAAACACATAGCCGCGTAACACCAGCGAGCGTAGCTGAACGCGTAGCTGCGTAGCAAAGCGCATACCGGCGTAACGATGCTCCACATTTTCCCCTCGGTAAACGAAGCAAAAGGAGTAAGGGATCGGAACAGGTAGCGGTCTGTAGTAGATACTGCCTACTTCCTTGGTAAGGCGTGAGTTTATGTATGGGTATGTATTTATATATGTATGGGTATATATTTACTTGGAACTAAATAATTTAAAATGAAAGTCGGTAATTATGTAAGTCAGTTTATTGCAAGCTTGTCTTTTGTAAATTATTTAAAGAATATGAAAATAAAAGTACATACACAAAACTAGTCATAATAAACTCACAATAAATAAGGGCTATTTAGTTAGAAATAGTTTACTAGTTACGGCAAAAAGCTCCATTTAGAGGAGATGAAGAATTTAAATCATTTACAAAATATAAAAGTCAAAACGATTATTGCAAACGGTTGGTACTTATGACTTTGCAGCCTTTTGTAAACATTGCTATATCACTTATTCTTTAGCATGCAATACAAAGCAGCTTACAAGTGTAACGGCGGTCTTAAGATTGAATTATTAATGACATTAATAATTCAATCTTAAGACCGCCGTCACACTTGTAAGTTGCTTCCGTAAAATTTATTCATGTAAGTAACTTATGACTGCATAAGATGTAAGAAGAAATTACGATTAGCTACTTACAGAAAGCTTTTTAGCTTATGCACCAATTTAAAAGAAATCACAGACGATTTAATAATTTAAAACAAAGTTTATCAAATTAAAATATGCGCGATTTCGCGATTCGCGATTTTTTCGGTTTACCGAATCAGTTCCTTACATAATAATGCAACCATTTAAAGCGACCAGATTTGTTTAGACAAAATGACCAAATTCACATTTTATCGCCACTCTACTTAGTTATGTTTGTGTATTCAGGGATAACTAAAGATAACTTGGTTCACCCTACTTATTTGGTCCGGGACAAAAAAAATTACCCCTAAACGGGGCTTGAGAACGCATGACCGCTAGCAATTTTACAGCGGTTCCTGAAAAAAACTGTCAAGCAAATAATTTTTAACTTTATTTTAGAAAATAATTGTTGTAGTTAGTTATTTACGACAGAAACTTGATGAAACGAAAGTAATTATTTAACAACACAAACTAAGCACACACAACTATTAGATTTGAAAGCTAAAACGTTTGATTTTGAAACCACGCTAAAACGCAAACTGTCGCCAAAACACAATGTACTCTTAGCAACGATCCAGCCGCGAAAACTCTGATCGCCGATGCGTAAACTTTCGTGTGTGCTTTGGCCTTTAGGCGTGTTAAAATGTTTAGATTATGGCAAAGAAAACTGTCAGACCTGCAGCTGCTACCATAGACTTATAGCTTGTGTCGTAAACACTTTTGATATCCAGGAGTTTGGCGGCATTCCACGCGATGTACCGCATCGCGTTGAAGTAATGGAAGCAGAAGGGTGCACCAAGTATTATCTTAAGGAGGAATATCGTAAAACTACCCAAGTTTAAGCTTTGTATGATAGAAACGTAGGTCAAGGCGCCGTTGGGGAGGAACAGTGCGCCCCACGCCAAACCCAGTGCGTAGGTAGTTAAAATAACACCTGAAATAGAAAGAAAACACGAGTCAGTTAGTGATCGAAGTGTCCGCCCGAATGTATCCCCGGTTCGGAATCTCTGTCCGAATTGCCGATGAGTCCGAGATGCCATTACCAGTTATTTTTCACTTATTTTGCGTTTTTTTTGGAATAAGTTTTTATTTTTCACTTTTTAATTGTGGTACCTACCACACACAAATTTGGATACCTGCTATGTAAATAAAGAAAGAAAAAAGAATTGCATTCCGAGTTTTCACATTAAGTTTACCACGACTACTTTAGTAATTGAATTCTTGACTACCGACTGAAAAACAGAAGTTATAAATAATTAGTTTATAATAAGGGTTATTAAAACAGGAATATGGGTTATAGTATCACATGAGCGTTTTAATCCCTAATTATTTACAGTTGCATACAAGATTTTATCTACACCCATGATATTTATTTAGATTTACCAACATTTGATTACACCAGTACAATATA
Organism: Lithophane semibrunnea; assembly: GCA_947363905.1. Lineage (NCBI taxonomy): Eukaryota > Metazoa > Arthropoda > Insecta > Lepidoptera > Noctuidae > Lithophane > Lithophane semibrunnea. The sequence continues at coordinate 20,508,235 of OX376186.1, read as the reverse complement.
ATAAATACATAAAAGTTCTTAAAGTAAGTGTAACAAATACTTATAGGTAAATACAGCATTTTCAACTATACCTTACTGTTATATAATATAAGTGCTTAGTAAAACAGTTGTTATATATCGACACATTAACACAAAAAAAAAAAAAAAAAAAAAAAAAGAAGGCTTGCAAAAATAGAAAATAAAGAGAGACACTAACCCACATTTATTCGTTTTTTAGTTTCTATTGGACAGATATCTTACCAAATGATGTCGCGTGAATGTCCACTAAATCGCTACAGTCGTTTATCAACCTACATAGTCTTGGTAATGGGGAATTTGCTCCTAGTACAGTCCTGCGAGGAGGTGGATACAGAGGGGTGATGCGATTGCGTGGGTATCTAGCAGGCACTCGGTATTTCACTTTGTTTAGAAGCACTGGGCAATCTACAATATTGTTCATTAATTTATACATGAATAAGCAATCAGTTAATTCTCTACGACTATTTAAGGATATCATTCGATATTGCGAAAGTTTGTTTTTGTACGATGCTTTTCTTATTGCCTTATTACTGCCTTTTAGTAGATGCCACATGAACCGCTTCTGTATTCGTTCCAATCGAAGTGAATGTGTAGCAAAATGAGGCCTCCACACAACACTGCAATAATCTAGGGTACTACGTACAAGGCTGTTAAACAATACTATTTTTGGACGACTACTGCGGAAATTTTTTCCATTTCGTATAACAAATCCCAACATTCTAGAGGCCTTCTTCACTATACTCTCTAAATGAGGCAGAAAAGTCATCTTTTTATCAAATATTACGCCCAAATCTTTTATTTGATCGACTTCTTGAATTTTCTCTTTTCCTATGTAATAATCTGAGATAACAGGATGAGCCTTTCGGGTGAATTTGATGTGAAAACATTTTTTATTATTCAGATGCATATCATTCCGATCACACCACTGGACCAATCTATCTATATCGCTTTGGATGTGAACAGAATCCTGGATTGATTCGATTGTTCTTCCAAATTTTAAGTCATCTGCGTACATGAACTTCTCAGAAAATTGGAAACAACAAGATAGGTCATTTATAAATGCATTAAATAGTACTGGGCCTACATGAGAGCCTTGAGGTACGCCGGATGTGATATTTCGAGAATCAGACTGAAAACCATTGACTGCAACAAAGAAACTACGTTCCTCGAGGTATGACTGTAACCACTTCAATAGCGCGCCGGTAATTCCGTATGCGGATAGCTTAAACAAAAGTATTTTATGTGACACTCGGTCGAACGCCTTACTGAAATCCGTGTATACTACGTCATACTGTTTGTTGGAATCCAGGGCCTGAGCAATAGTCTCTGAAAAAGTGATCAAATTAGTGCAGGTAGATCTAGATTTAACGAAACCGTGTTGGCTATCGTCAAGGTTTAGTCTGAGGTGATCTTGTAGGTAAGGACATAGCAGTGATTCAAATACCTTTGCGAAAGTTGACAGGATTGAAATGGGCCTATAGTTAATTACTGTTTTATCACTATCGCATTTGTGAACGGGAACAACCTTTGCTACCTTCCAGTATGTTGGAAATGATATAATGATGATATGAATCTTCTATAAAAGTTTCTTTGCAATACCAATATCGAACAAAAATGGCGCGGTACGACGTGAATTCGAATTCGAATGTGTTTTGTTTTTAAATTACGGTGCTTTTTTAGTGAAATGCTCGTGAATGTGTTCTTTTTTTAAATGAGTTGCATTATGAAATTCAGTACAACATTATAAAACCCGTTTGGATGATATTATAGTTACTATAACACTGGATGTTTTAATGTTGGCAATAAGCTAACTGTTTCAGAAACTTTTATAGAGGATTTATAGCATGGGTGTATATTAAAAAATGAAGAGTATTCGAATGAGAACCAAAATGTAAAGCGGTCCAAAAGATCAGTTCCGTTTTCTTGATGTAAATATGTTCAGGCTTTTTTTAAGGGTACCCATTGTCATTATCGTCTTTCTATATCCTTTTCCAGGTCCCAGGCAACAAGTTAATGGAAGATTAGTATCTTAATGACGACTTAATGACAGCATTAAAAGGTATGAGGGCCTAGACAAGTGACAATCGCTTCGAAAGCGTTTCATAATTCTACCACGACTTTCAACAGGATTGACATAAGCTTTTCGATACCTTATGTCAGTCCTAAACATTTTTGCCTTTTCCATCATCGTTATCGTTGATAGAATGTCACTTTGTCTAGGGCCTAAGGTCCGCTTCTGCACTAGCTGTGAGTGAAGCAATGAGATGAATAAAAATAGTTCTAACCAGTAGCTCTTTGACCAATCGACGTCATGGCCGGTAATGTGGGTGCATAGTGCGTCATGTGGGGAGACATCGGCCGCTTCATTACCATGTTCTTATGGTCATGGTCAGGATCATGAACTGCCTTGTAAGGCACATATTTTATACTATGCCCTTTAGTCTTATTGCACCAAAAGTTTAGGATAGCAGGGGATACATGTAGGAGGTCTCCTCTGGAAAGAAAGGGACATTTTTAATAGTCTTCATCTTAACAGTTTCTATATTCACACTACTAGGTTTGACAAATAGATAGGCTAGACTCGCGACAATTTATACCGAAATCCCACGATCCGCGATTTGCGGACGGACACCGACGAGCCCGGACGACGGACCGTGGGAAGGTGTACCGCAGACATCGGAAGTTTCTCGGTGCGCGGTGAGTGGCGCTCTGTGGTCGCCTGCAGTGCGTGTCCGTCTGCAATATTGCCGACCGTCGGATTCCACCATAAGAAGTCCGTTTTGACAGCTATAAAAATGCTATGTGCAGCGATGAAAAAAAAATAGTTTCTTTTATACTGATTCTCGAGACATTTCGATTAAACATACTTAGAGAGTTTGTAATCGACAACTGTTATACATTGCTTAAAACTGATTCTCAAGGCATAACGTTTTATTACAAGTACGAGAACGAAACGTCAAAACGGACTTCTTAGATTGTCGCGAGTGTAGTGGGAATGATTTGTAAAGAGCGCTACACACATTTTCAGGCACAGCTGGCTGACAAAATGGAATACAAATATGAGCCCAATATGTATAGTAATTACTTCCGGTATGGTTTTGTTATTCAACAAAATTACTGCCGAATCGAATTAGCCGACCAAAACATATTTTGTGTGAACTGTTTCTATTGCTTTGGAACCGCGTTTTTTTTTTTTACCTAATTGCTGTGAATAACGCTGTTGATTACATATATTGATAGTTTTAAGTTTCGTTGTTTGTATAATCTATCATGATTGTATTTGTTTGATGTTCGGGTTTGGACTTGTAATGCATGATCCATCCCAATCTAAATATGCTGTTAACTAACGAATTCATGAACCTGCTATTATATTTGGCTACTACCAGAGGCGGCTCGTGATATTTATTTGTGGGGGTTCACTAAAAAAGAAACGTAGAACTAGAGCTTACCATTTATTTTATTTGTAAAGAAAATCCATTCGGCGATCTTTTTGGCGAGCGAAGACATCTATCACTTTCTTGTGAAAATCAGTTATGGAATTAATTAAGCGTTTTTCAATGCTTATCATACAACAAGATACACTGTATTGTTCCATTTTTAACACAAATGTCGCGCACAAACTATTTTTAATAATTATTTAGAATAAACACTGCGAATCTACTGACAGCCGTGTTGAGCCGACCGTTTGTTTACATAAGATCGGCAACAGCGCAAAGGCATAGATCGCATTCCCGCGCGCGGCCACCTTGCGCCGTTTGGCAACGTCGCGCGTGAGCGGCGCTCCAAATTAGGCTAATTTCTCATACAAAATCTTTTGTTTCACGCGTCGGACTGTGTCGATATTTCTCTTTCGCACTCATTGAATACAGTGCTAGAAATCGTACTGAACTTTGTTTCATAGGAGCGCAATCGCTGGCGCTCCACACGTTACAACTTGACGCCCAATGTACGCGTAGGAAATGGTTTTCTAGTAAACTGCTATTGTATACATGGGCATAGTAGAAAGAATGTATGTATAGGATTATAATAAAGAAATATAGATTATGCTATTTTCGTGGGAGTGCACTGCACCAGCGCTCTTTATGACGAGCCGCCTCTGGCTACTACTATCTACTACACAATGGTTTGCGAGCCTAGGAACACCGACCATAAAAGACAAACATTTAAAAATATAATAATATCAGTTATCAACTTACTGGCCGCGTTTGAATTCACCAACAAAGAAACTTGTCGCGCGAATTTGTCGAGAGAACATGATCACAAAACTATAAATTCAACAATTTTAAAACGGCAAATTAACAAAAAGTGCCATACAAAAAAATCTGTCGTAATGACGTTTGAAAAAACAAAATAGCAATTTGAATTGTCAAGAAAGTATAAGAAGGTTTTATAACTTTTGAAAAGGAAATAATGTAGGAAAAGGTTTGATTAATTGGCATGATAGGGACTAATTAAGCCTCGTCCAAACTGGCGCGATATCGCGGGCGCGACAGTTAGGGCAACCCTTGTCGCGCCTGTTGGTGGAAGACTTTACTAAGGGACTAGTTATAACAAGTACCCGAGACGCGCGCTCAGTAAGCTGGGTTCTGGCGGCGCGCTTTAGACTCTCGTCAAACACAACAAGATGTTCACACAACAAAGCAGGACAAGGTAGGACTTCCCATCGCGCATCGGCACAAATGACACAAGAAACTTTCATCACCTATCTATGTGACGAACTGGGCTGTGCGTTGCCTATTTTTTATGTTTTTATCAAAGATACTACAAAGACTTATATCTTATGCGTAATTTCATGATTTTAATAACAAAACCAAATAAGATCTACATGTGTGCACTTCCACTATTTAATTTCTTAAACTCGTTGTCCTCGCGAGGAACTGGGCTTCCTTAGTGCGCTACTAAATACACGCAAGTATTTACACAGTCAATACCTACATAGTTATTTATCAATGCCCGTGAATAGGATAGTTTGCCTATTTTCTCCACCACATGACAAGACAGTACTGAATAAAATTCAAAACCTCTCTCAAAATTAGTAAAATTCATGTGACTGCAACTGAGCTACCCTATTGTGCTGTTTTTTTTTTACTGTAATTTTACGTGTTATTTTATTAGACGAGGCTAAACCACCACGTCTCAAGATACGTTCCGAATAAGTCGGAACAGGACATTTAACGCCCGGCTGCACATCAGTCGCTGGTACCCCAACCTTCAAGTCACGTAAAAGAGGCCCAATCTGATACTCGAACCATCAAAAAACATCTATCCCGTGGAGTGACTGCAGAAGTCCACCCAAAGTCTATCGCAAGTCAACCTAACCGAATCGAGTCTCAACTCAAGAGCAAGTAGATGCAAACCAAAAGGGACCTACGACAGTACGGTGTCGCATACCATCATCATCTGCCTAGCCTTTTCCCAACCAAGTTGGGGTCGGCTTCCAGTCTAACCGGATGCAGCTGAATACCAGTATTTTAAATGGAGCGACTGCCTATCTGACCTCCACAACCCAGTAACTGGGTAATACGAAACCCCTTGGCAAGACTGGTTGTCAGACTTTCGGGCTTCTGACAACCCGTAACGACTGTCAAAGATCCTCAAATGACAGCCGGGACCAACGGCTTAACGTGCTTTCCGAGGCACGGAGGAGTCTCGGTATGTAAAGATGGTCACCCATCCACGGACCAGACCCGGCAAGCGTAGCTTAACCTGATGGATCGACCCGTGCGGCTGTTATTACTTAACCACGAGCTCCTCCCCCTCCCCTACGGTGTCGCATACCATGGATATTTATATGTACGTCGCCGCAGCGACACCGCCGCCGCAACGCATCGTGTACTTTATTCATTTCTATGGTTTATCAACCACATAGTGCTCATTGCAAAAATTACGTAACATTTACGTCACTCGTCTCGTGCTCGCCTCTGATACTACTCCTCAGTAAAATTGAAAAAATAACGTTAATCTTTTTCTATAATGTTGTTGATTAAGAACTTTGCATTTCTAAACAAGCTAATCTAAACCATATTTCCTAGGACTTCCCAGTCGACTGCTGGTTAGCCAGCTGTCCAGTGAGGGATAGGTTTCCAGAGCCTCGCGTGGCGCCAGAACGTCCACTTGTCTATCACGACCCAAAGTTAAACGAGAGTCCTCCGCGAAAGTCAGAGAAACAAGCTGAGCTGGAGGACCGGGGGCCTTTGTACAGTTCACGTTACCGCCGCAGCCGCAGCCGCGAGCGACGGAGGAAGAGGATGGGACGCATTAACGCGTTGGATGATCAGGAGAGGAAGATCATCATCGAATTCTGCCATCTCCTGGAGAAATCGAAGCAACTCTTCAATGGCCTTCGGTAAGTAGTAGACTTTTATGGAACTAGTGAGTTTTTTTTAAGCGAATATTTTTGTCTGTAGGTTGCCAGTCTGTGTCGGATAATGGTCATCTCTAGCGAATAATATTCACTAATTCTAAAGATATTAAGCTAACTAATATAACGTAGTATTTTAGCAGCTGAACAGTCGTTTTTACATCACTTGAAAATAGCAAAAACTTTTTTAATTCAAACCTGAAGTTTCAACAGCAAGTTATTAAACTCACAAAAACATTATTATGAGTTTATGAAAAAAAAATAGAATATAAAACGAGAAGGTAGTGCCGCCGAGACGGGACGAGGCTCTCACGGGGTGCTGCCACTTGTTACATCTCCCAACAAGAGGCCCGCGCCGAGCGAATCATTTTTTATTCGTGTTGAATCCAACACTTTGATAACTTTACAACACCCGCGATATTTATGAAACTAGTTTCAACTAGATTTTCACTTTTGCTGTAAAAGTTCAGTGATGCTCTGCTTCACCTACTGGGGAGTCGGGGAGAGAGCTACACCTGGGCGCTTTTGGGGCACTAATTTGAAACTTTTTACCTTCACAAGTGGAGTTTCCAGCTTAATTTGAAGACATAATATAGTATTTTTTGCGCAAACACACTACGTCTTCTACGTTTCTTTACGTTTTCATTAGTGGAACCGTTTAGGGACATTGCTAATCAACGATAACGGGCTTCGACACTGCGACTGTCATTGAATTATATATGCAAATGCGAACGATGTCTTTTATTATCTTCATCAGTTTTCAAATTATTTCCTTTCAAGTCAATATAACAAAGATCATAATAGCACCTTTGACCAATGTGTCGAGTTGACATCAACCTAAAACCTTTATGCCTGCAAGACTAATTAGTCTGTGATGCCTGTAGACCATTCTATGAAATATTAAACAATTTTGTTTTTTAGTAATTTTCAGTCTGTCAGTGTAAAAAAACTAATTTGGTCTGACATGTAAAGAAATATACGTAAATATATTGTAAATAAATTATATACGTAAAGCTGGATCGATAAAGCAGATCCTATCGTTCAATGAGCAGACAAAAATAGCCCTAAAGGCGACGAACCTATGTTCATGAGTGTACTTACAAACTCTTTACTTAACTGCTGAGCTTAATTGAGTTGAATTCTTTCCTGACCGTGAATCCTCTTGCAGTGAACTCCCACAATATGGCCACAAGCAATGGCACGCCTATTTCGGAAAAACATTCGACGTATATACCAAACTCTGGAAGTTCCAGCAGCAGCACAGAGCCATCCTCGATAGCAAATACGGCTTAAAGAGATGGCAGATTGGCGAAATTGCTTCCAAAATCGGACAGCTGTATTATCACTTTTAGTAAGTATACACGTAAACTTCTTATTATTTTTTTTACGAACATTTCATAATAGTTACCATTTTACTTTTCAGCTTGAGGACAAGTGATACAGCTTACTTACACGAAGCGTATTCTTTCTACTACGCTATCAGGGGCAGAAGTTATTACACTCAGGCATGTAAGGAGGACAAATGTGAACTTATGGTCAAGAAACTCCGATACTATGCGAGATTTATAGTGGCAAGCTTGCTACTAAAGAAAGTAAACCTAGTAAGTGAACTACTACGAGAACTGGATAAGCAAATCATTGAATATGGCAATGCTTACGAGCCTGATGACCAGAATGAATGGCGCATCGTCGCCGATGAAGTAAGGACGTTCATTGAAGTTGAGGCGGTGGTGGAGGTCACGCACCCCAGGGAATACCCATGCGCTCTGTCGCATCGGTAAGTTAATGATCTATCGTCACATTGGTAATATACAGTGTGTAAGAGTAAACACCGTAGTCACTCAAACCATGGGTAGTTGAGTTAAATATAAAAATAAATGACCGAGTAACAACAAAAATAACGTTATTTTAATTAAGAGATTTTAAAAAGTTTCAATGTGACACCGTGCTCGCTAGCGAAACAGCTGACTCTCTGAGAGAGGGTTCGCGCTCACGGCCGGTCAGGTCACTTCCCACGCCCCCCACCCATACTGAGGCGCAAGTTCGTTGCCCTAGCGCATAGGTGAAAGGATGAAATAACCTAAAGGAAAAAAAATATTTAAAAAAAAAGTCGTAATTTTTCATTGATTTTACGTTCTACAAATGACACCAAACCCCTGGTTTCAAGGATAACGGTTTTACCCTAATACCCTAGTATAGGAGCAGACTTGAAATAAATGCTCATAACTTGTAAGTAACCACAACACTAAATTACAGTCACTTTTCAGGCTGAGTGCTCCACTAGGACCCCCCAACGCGTCTGCGCTTGAAAGAGCATCCCCAATGACCCTGACACTCCGCGAAGCGCTGATCATCGGCAGTAACTCCACTCAGCTGAAGTTCTCGGAGTTAACTATGGACATGTATAGGATAATGCAGACTCTGGAACGCGAGCCCCAAACCGATGGCAATCACCTGTACGACGAGTCACCTCGACAAAGGAACCCTCCGACCCCAAGTGCGATCAACAACAAAGGTAATTAAATTAACATCTAAATAATTTGTTTTAACTGTTGATTCTAATTTCAAACGCAATTGTTTTAATGTAATGTTGCGAAGTTTTTAACTGCTGGCGCGCGCGCATTCCTCGCAGAAAGCAAAGTAAACTAGTTTAACAGACAGTCGATTCTTAATCGTTTATTATAAATAAATTTTGCACACATTGAAACACAGCAGGGTAGCAAAAACGAATAACTGTGAGGTAAAAGGCTTTGCTCAGTTTGAAAGGTGTTTACAAAATGTCCACGCAGGCGCATACGGTATTTGGTGACGGAGCACAGGTAAAAGTACTTGCTACAATTAGCAGTAAATAAAAACTTTGACATTTTTACCTCAGCCATTTTAGTAAATGAGTAAATGGGTAAAGATTTGTATAGGGTAAAGGAGGAGGTAAAGGTGTAAAGAAGAGTACCCAAATAGTAACGCGATAAAAAGGCAAGGGGTACAAAAGGAAAATGATAATGTGGTAAAGTTAAAGGGGTTATGGGGTCAACATGAAATGGGATGAGGGGCTGGGAATAGTTGATACCTACAGATTCTCTCATGTAGGTTCGGGGGGTAAAGGGATAAGAGTTTGGAGGGTAAGGGGCGAGAAATCGGGCTTAAGTAGTAGTGAGTTAAGGTAAAAGGGTATAAAGCCGACTTTTATATTAAAAAAATGGGTGTGCTCAGAAAAATATTAAGTAAAAAGATTAATTTTGCGTTGAGCAAAAAAATCTAAAGATGTTTCATGCTTGATTGTTCTAGGGTATAACTTAGATGGCACTTATAACACAGGCGAGGCCCCCCACAAGCAGATGCTGTTTAAACCGTCCCCGAACCAGATATTTTTGTATCTCTCGAGCGCGGTGGACGACCTGCCTCCCAATGGAGTTATCCTGCTGTACATCTCAGCAGAAGGATTGGTCGTGCCAAACTCAAAACATCCTGAAGAAGGTATGTGAATATTCAAACTTTAAAACCTTGTAATTATCGGCCATCGTATTACCTAGTAACTGGGTTGTGGAGGTCAGATAGGCAGTCGCTCCATGTAAAATACTGGTATTCAGCTGTATCCGGTTAGACTGGAAGCCGACCCCAAATTGGTTGGAAATAGGCTAGGCAGATGATGATGAATTATACGCCAAAAACTGATTAAAAAACATTTCATAATTTGTTTAAGTAAAATCACTACATAAATAATAATACTGCAGTCAGGATTTAACCTTAACATGATGTTAAAAATATTATCGAAATCTACTATACGCCTCTGTCTAACCCTTCGCGGATTACAGGCGTGTTATGTGGTGTTATTATAGATCAACCAGGTTTTGTTTTCCTACAGCAGGTGGCTACGACATAGGAGGTCTGATTACCACCTCCAAAACGGACGTCCTACAACGAGAAACATCAACATCCAAGGAGGGTAAAGGTGCGTATACCTATCGTCGGTAGGGTAACGTAGGGTAGTAGGTAGGCAGTAGCCTACCTACTACCCTACGTTACGTAAATATTCTTAGTAACGCTGACGATAGGTATGGTTCAGCTCAGACCGTCTGTTACGGCAATGCAAAAGATGATAGGAACATGTGAGGTATGTCTGGACACATGGCGTCAAGTCTATTGTTCCGTACGCAAAATACGCGCTTTGACGTGTAGTTCCGCCCTGCAGGGCTAACATGACAAGCGCGAGAACGCTGTTTTTCTCGTTTTGTCGAAATTTGTCGTCGATTATGACGTCATTCTAAGCTCTAACATGACCGTTACGCACGAGTATATTCGAAAAAGACACTTTGACACTTCTCTGTCTCGTGACGAGATACCGATGTAGCAAATTATTAAAAACAAATCATTTTTATGATAGCAACATCAGCTTAAGGTTTGGTTCATTCATTCGATTTTACGCATGGAATTAGTATGTACTATATTAATTTTACGACCACCTCTTTTGTAACCGACTTTTTTTATTAAAATTAAATATTTTTCTTAGGCATGCCGAAATTAAAATACAAAATGACGGAAATGAAAATTAGTGGCACAATATAAGTTTAAATGTAATTTCTTTTTCGATAAGTATTGTTGTCCTAAATGAAAAAGTATAGAATACGATACGGCTAGAATAAGTGGCTAATCACAAATGACAAAGGGGCCGAAGATTGCAATTTGATAAAGCGAAGGTTGATATTGTAAAAATCACCATAAAACCCGTGCAAATTTTGTTAATACACTTGCCAAAAGGACTGATGTTCGGTTAAATAAGCAGCTTGATTTCGCTATTATAACCACAAAACACTAAACGTAGTTAATCAGCATCCTATTATATTGCGAAGGTATGATACTGCCATACAGCCATAATCCCTAGACTACATTATTCACCATAATTGGCAAAGTGTCTGGTTATTACTGAAAGTGATGCTCATCTACTTAATAGTGCTCCCCTCCACCACACATTCTCTCGCGGCTGCCGAAAGGAACTTTCGTTCCAATATAAATAGTAGTTTAAAACTAAGTTTTTCAATATTATATGTATATTAGATATTATATTGAAAAATAAAATGATGACTAAAATAAGTACAATTTAAGAATCTGCCATGATAATATCGAGTTTTTTTTTTTTTGTTTAATAATTTTGTCTACTCTTCTCGTCGGCAAAATCGACGACGAGTAAAATGACAGAAGAATCGGTTATATCTCGTGTTTATTTGTCAAAAGTCGAGATAGCTTGGGTGTCATGTTAGGGTTTGTAGAGAAAACATCAAGTTTGACAGAACGAGTCGAATATTTTGTATGGCAGCGCTGTCAGAAAACGAGAAAAGTGACGAAATAGACAAAAATTACTCACTCTCGCGTGAGTAGTTGTCGCGTGTGTCATGTTAGGCAGGCTGGAAGCCTAAACCGGCCACATTGGCAATCCCAGCTGTCATTAGCAATTCCTCTAATTTGACATAAAAGCAATTCATAATTTGTGGACCATTTTACGAATCTCCATAGAAAACTGAATTAATTCGTAATATGAATTACACGCAGATCGATTATTATTATGAATGGACAATTTGTGACATTTTACGATGATTAATAATATTTTCATATTATGATTCTACTAAAGTGACCGTTTTAAGCCCCCCTGTACCCAAGAGAAACTACTCACAGCGTGCTCACAACACGTAATGCATACTGTATACTGGTTCTGCCATGGCGATGTAGTGCAACCGGTTCGCCAAAAACAGGGAAAGTCACAGGTCTCCTTTATGAACCGAATACATAAATCTGGCAATAACTATTTCTTCGTATTATACGACAATTAATATCACACTACGATAATACACTAATCTATTGATTTCTATGTTTTTAAATATTATGTCAAAAAAATATATATTGTTTTTTTAATTACATACGATTGTCATTATTATTTTATAGGACTGGCTCCAAAGCTGAAGGAGGCTCCAGTCCTGCACCCAGGGGATTTGTACCCATTCACTCGTCGTCCCCTGTTCATCATCATAGACTCTGATAACTCCTACATCTTCAACAACCTACCAAGATACTTCGGGCAGCCGATAATCATCCTGATGTCACCGATGGAATTGCCTGCTACGCTATACCGTAAGTCAGTCGGTTACCAGGGTATTTGACTTGAAAAAAACGTAATTATTGTACATATTGGCTCACTGTATCAAAAATCAATTTAAAAAAAATCATAAGTCATTTATTCAAACTAGGCTGAGAATCAGCACTTTTCGAACGTCAAAATTACATAAAACAGTCCCCCAAAACGCCCACCCTTCACCACTTCCTAGTGCTTTAGCTGGTTAGAAGAAGTGGCGCAACAATCTCCCCAGCAGCACGGCTGTCTGTTCAGTTTGAAAAAAAAAAAAGTTGTACAAAAGTATGCAAAATCATTTATTTTACGCAACATAAAACATAAATCTAAATATTAGCCATAAGTCAGCTAGCACACGCCAATAAACAGAACAAAAAAAAACGAGAACTATATGTACTCAAGCAGAAATAAAAAGTAAATGTAAACATAAATTAACAAAATAAAAGCCTCCAGGCACAAAGGGCGTGCCCGCTTACATATAGAAGTATGTATTTTAACTCTACGGGGCGAATAGAACTGCACAGAAAAATGTTTCTCCATTTATTACCATATTTCCTGAATTTACTTTAAAAAAAACATCAGTTAGATACTAAATTAAACATGTATCAGATGTATCAACAAACTCAAGACGTATAGCTCCATCTCTTTCCGCCACGAAGTAATATTAAAATAATACTGCTATTAGAAATATATTTAATAATTTGCAACAAATAAAGAAAAATTAACTGCCTCGTTGGCCTAGTGGTTGCAACGATTACTGCTGACCATGAGGTTCTGGGTTCATGGCATCTGGAGTTGATAGCAATAGGCTCGCCCCTGTTACAATGAGACTTTCACATGACTGGCAAAATATGGGTGCACTCAAAGTACGCTTCTGCCTAACCCTTCGGGGAATACAGGCGTGATGTTATGTTATGTTAAGTATACTTGTTGGTGTCTGGACCTGGGATTCGAAGCAGATTAGAGAAATCTCTCTCTGCATTGCATTTCAACATTTTCCTCATTGCCAGATCTTTTTTTTACAACTTCTTCTGGAGCTTTCATCGAGACATTGTATAACGGCTAGTTTTTTAATTGAATGATGACTCAGTTTTGAAAGTTTAATCTTAAAGTTTTTGTACCTATTGATTCTTTGCGTCGTCCTAATAAATCAGTCTGTAAGGCTCTGTAGACTCTTTTCTCCCAGTCGTGTGGCGAGAAAAGAGTCACTTTGCAGCTTGAAAGCGTGGATAACTAATAAGTTGTATCCGTTTCCTCCTAGTGCTCTCTATTAAGGCGAAAGCTTCAGGATAGCCCGAGAAATTCAAATCCTACGATTTTTGCATTTTGCAGGTCAGTATCAGGTTGTATGTTGATTAAAATATGACTCGCGACCAGAAAGGGACGACGGACTGGATTTGTACCTGCGCATCAGCTTGTCCACTATAATCCAATTCACGATCAAATCAGTAATTTAGTGCACAGTCCCAGTCATACTAAAATCAAAGTGGAACATAATCTGAATTTCTGATCGAAGAAACGAGAGCAGCTTGGCACCTGATCGTACGCGACTAATGCCAGTACTTCACAATCGTCAGGTCGAAGGGTCATTGCCGCACATTTTAACTGCGCGCACATTTAGAGTTCGACAAACATCTATAGATATCTTCTGACTCTTCATCACCTACTCTTTCACGATTTCGTTCATAAGCCGATTCAGATGACGATTTTTTCTAAGTTTGTCGAGATCACAATCACGTTACGTTTCATATCGCTCACATAAGTTATCTTTCCCTGTTAAACCTGTGAAATGGCAGTACGAAGTTGGATTTGTCCAAAAATATCTCTTCATTTTAGATACATTTGCCACACATTCTCATATTAAAAATATTGTAGTTAATTTACCTTCAATGAAGTCACTTCAGTGGTTGGATTGTGTGAAAGATAGTATGGCTACAAATAGGGTGACTACTGAGATGGCTGAAATGTATGGAGCAGAAAACATACTGCATCGCAAACCAGGAATCGATTGCTTTGTGAATAGAACCAAAATGGAGTATTGTTTTTACTTTATAAGATTACAGGAAAACAATAATCCTGAGTAATTTTGCAATTAAAATATGTGTACACCTACAATTACACCCTAATTTCACTGAATTACTAATTAAAATTCCGTCAAAATTAAAAGATTGTAAATATGCTTTTTCATGAAATCAAGAGAAAATTGAGTGAAAGGCGACTTTTGATAAAAAATAAAACAAAATTTTAAAATGTCCTATTCGCCCCTTTATTAAGGCCGGGACGTAACCAAAATTGCCTGTCTTCAATTAGATTTTTCATAAAATTGATAAGACTTAGGTATAAAATAAAAATAGTATGAGTAACTACATGATATTTCCAAACTTTTTGTGTAACAGAAACACAAAATATTAAAATTTTCTCGATAAAAAAATATCACGAAGTTACCTCTAATTTTCACGTATTTTCGATTTGTACTTAAAATGCTAATGCCTATTATGATAAAAATTAGATGATTATATGTATTAAAACAAGGCAAAAAAAATTGTGTAGGCTTTTTTTTTATTCCTTTTATTTTTGGTTTTATTACGAATCAAAGCTTGTAGGACTTACGACGTTCTTAATCCGTGGAAGAAGCCATCTTCCGTCGCACATTACGGGAACTTCAAGCATATTTTTGTTTCACAAATCAGTCGGCGTCGCTCTGTTGAGACGAGAGGACTGCGCTCAAATTTTTAGCTGCGCTGAGATATTATTTATTTTCGTAAATAATATTTTCGTAATTTATCACATTCCACAAAAGAAACTGAGACATAGAAAACATGAAATAAACACTAAAACCACGTCCAAAACGAATATTACAAGTGTTATTGATTGATAAATAAATAAATACCGAGTCTAAATAAACATATAAAATTCAATGTTGATATTTGAAAACTCAAGATGACATACATTTTATTTGACAGATTTTTCACTGATATAGTAGCACGGAGTATAGAAAGAAGTAGGTACAACTAGCGCCATTGCTCTGTATTGCGGTGAATTTTCTTGCGGAGAAAATTTACAACATAGCCAACGAGCCCATTCTACGTTCATTTGAAAATTCGCACTGGAAATTAAATCTTATTGCGATTTACTCAGGATCCAAATTCGTTTACTCCCACTTTTTTTGACAAACTTCTTGTAAGGTGACCCTTAGACGGACAATTGGAGCGACTGACCTAAATAAAACTTGTTTAGAATAATACCTTTATTCTTCGGTTATTGGTATAACGAACGAACTCGAACAGATTACGTATGACTCCGGATTTTTAATTGGTCTGTCCGTGATGTCTTGTTTATATCTCTTTATTTGACTTTTTTGTCGTAGTTGGGTTTTAGTTTTTACCTGACTACGGCGAAGCAAAAAGGAGGGTTATGATTTTGACCGGTTTCTATGTATTTATCTATGTCTGTTCCCTCATATTATCTTCTAAAAGACTCATCACAATTTGACAAATGAGGTATCGTTGGAAGCTTCTTGATCGTCGGCTGGTCATCGGCTATATGAAGACCAAAGCACAATCAGTCACACACACACACATACACTCATACACACACAATCCTACAACACACTCACGTACACACAAAACACAACAAACACACAAACATACATAAACCACTCACGAGCAAGCATGCATGCACTAAATTTATATTGTTTTAATTTTATTGCATAAATTGTTAAGTTTAAAAAAAAAACGGGTGAAGACACTGGCTCCTGTAACACAGGTTCCACCTAGCTCAGGAGTCAGGGCTTCAAATTAGAATGTAACACCTTTTTATGTCAATAAAACATTTTTTATTATTTTATTTTTATTTACATTAAATTGAAAATGGCGCCTTCTAGGTGACATATCATGAACAACAAAAAATATTTTTTAATCATACCATGTTGGGTATCAAATGAAAGGTTTTAATTAGCACATTTAAAAAATATATATATAACCCCAAAAAAAAGCAGCGACAATCAAGACGTATACTGCCATATGTTTATGTTAACGCGTGGGATGATAAGTGCCGCTTCACGCGCCGCCACACCGTAAACAGAAAAAACGTCAGACACGCCGCGTGACGCCACACTGCATGCGACGCGCCACGCCCCGCGTCTCCGTAAATGAGGCATAAAGTTATAATGCAACTTGGCATGTTTTCAAAGCTACAATTTCAACAGTTAAAAAGAGGGACCATACTAAACTTTCTACTAAGGGACTAGTTATAACAAGCGCCCGAGACGCGCATTTTGTACGCTGCGTTTCGGGCGCTCAATAAAATTGTATGAATTCCTATGTAACGAATTTTATCAAGCGCTGCAGTCTAAGCGAGCGCCCATGCCGGACGCCGTTAGGCCTGCACATGTCGCAACTTGCCACTCTCAACTTGCATCTCCGTTGTGCGATTTACAAATAAGACTGGGAGAAGGTATGCTGCGGGCATCGCTTCATCGAGAATTGCTGCTGTGTGCGCCGCCGTGATGAAACACCGCGTGTGACGCGGCTATGCCATTCGCGGGCTCCGCCGCAAAAAACGCTCCATTTCAAACAAACGCGTGTAAAATCGCGTCTCCGTAAACGCACTCATACAACGCCATATGTTTGAATTCAGTGCGGGCCGCGCCGCCCAAAGCCACGCGCGACTCCTCGCGTCGCCGTAAATGAAGCCTAACCGTGCCCTTGACGCTTGGACGCGAGTTCCTTTTTCACTATTTTTCCTTTTTGTTATTTCCTCCGCATTAGTAATAAACTTAAAAGAAACACGGTTCAAAAGTTACAACAAAATGTGGAAATCTTGTTGCGTTTGACGAGCGTCCAAAACGCGCCGGACGCGCGCCCTAAACACAGCGCAGGTACTGAGCCGCGTACCTCGGGCCCTTGTTATAATTAGTCCCTTTGGTACTTTGGCACCCATTTACATAGATGTCAATTCTTTTAGTGGTGAAGCCGACAATCCTTCATTTATTTGTTTTTTACAGAACTCGGCCTCTTTTTCACATGTTTCAAATGTTTTCGAAGGGGATTGTTCGCGTTTGGCGCAGGAAAGGTTTTCATGACACATGCCATATTCGTTGCACAATACAGTGCAAAATTCATTATACGAATATTATTTTTTACTTGGGTATTACTTTGCACGATCCTTCAAAGAGAGAAATCCACGATATAGCATTATATTTATTACTTGGTAACATAGTTTTCCACAAAGACGTCATTAGGTACAAATTGTACAAGGTCCTAAATAAAATTTGGTAACATTTAAATTTGAACTTTTTCACATCAACATTGAGTTTCTAGTTCCAAAACATGAACATGATCCATAGTTCTGAATTCAAGCTTAGCGTATCGTATAAGCAAAATAAACTACAGAAGATTGAAATTCGAAGTTTATAAACGCCAGACGAAAAGTTTCTGCTGGCGGGAAGGCATTGTGTTTTGTTTTCGTCGTGTTTAATGAGAGGGGTAAGTAAGGGTTGCGCGGGTGAAATATGATTTTTTGCTGTCAATACACGCCCCCTTAATATCGAAATCAAAATTAAAATGTTTATGAATATTTTTAAGATATACAAAGTTTCTCTAGGGCGGATTCTGAAGCTGAGTTTGTTTCGGATTTCGGAGTTTCTTCTATGGAGTATTATGGGTGGAGAAAGAGTATATATTACAGTATATAGAATAGGATAATTTATTTCAGATAATTTAAATCCATATAGCACATTTAATTAAATTATTCAATTAAAATCACTAAGCACCAAGTTCTAAAGTTGCCTTTACTTGGTAATTATGATGGAATTATAAAACCGATATCTAGATTACAAAATCATCTATACATTTTTTTTAGATTTTAGAATACAAGGAGAAAGTCATACTCAAAACTCATACAACTTACAATCAGAGAAAACAATGACCAAAGAAAAAAAATTGGAACAATACCCACCGTAGCTAGGCAAGTTAGATCCTGTGGGAAAGTCCGAAAGGGAAACCGGAACCTTGGCGACAGGCAACTGAAGGAACACGGGTGGGTTTTAGTCAGTAAAAGACTGACACGCCCTTCCGCTCCGCCCACAGTGGGAGAAGTCATTGGATGATTTCGCAAGTTAAAAAAAAGGCAAGTTAGATCCGAAGGACCAACCTCCGGATCAAATTTGCCTTTTTTTTTAAGTTAAGGCGAACGAGGCGGACATGGGTGGTATGTCCCCTCGGCTCTCGTCAGTCCCACCCTGACGAAAGCCGAGGGGGGTGGTATGTCCCCGCCCGGCCGCAACTAAGTTTACAAATATTTAATTTTAAAATTTTATTTGTGTTTATATAGAAAAATAAGGCCATAATCCCTTAAAGTATTTAATAGTGAACGCGTACACAACATTTTATTACAATTGCTTTGATAACAATCGAATGGAATAGGTTTTTCTCTTCAAAAAGCAGATTTTAAGGAAACTTTGCGGTTTTTTTGTATCGAGGAAAGTTTTGTCAATCGTGATTCGGGCCTCATACTTCACTAAAGACACTCTTCAATTTTCGTAATCATAAAAAAAAATACGCAATTACGTTGTTTTTGTGAGAGAAAAATTGATTTTGCGTGAAGTCGAAACGCATCAAAAACATCTGCTTTGGAACCACTTCACCTTAAGGGCTTAAGTTCCCACAGTAAGTCTACCAGCCTCTTTCAACACATTACAGCGGGGACGGATGACCAGCGTATGGAAGGCAGCCTCTTCACCTTATTCCTCCATGACCCGCTGTCGGCAGTCTGCCTCTGCTGCGACATCAAGAGGATGCCTTTGGAGGAGTGGGAGCGGGCCCAGGCTACCATCGAAGCCTATATGAAAGAAGCAGCGATTCTGTTGTCAAGGACTCGTGGTACGTTCTTAATTAAATAATATTTTTATTATTAAAGTTGAAGTTAAAGAAAATTAAATAAGATACTTAAAATTTTTCTTTTTACAAAAAAAAACAACCGTCTTCCAAAAAAAAACACAAAAAAGTGAAAAATAACTTTAATTTCAGAAATCTGTGTCTTTGCTTTTCAAATTTCGTTTTTTGTCACCGACTTCCGAAATTAATGTTATTTTCCACATTTTTTGTTTTTTTTTGAAGATTGTTTTTTTTTTGTAAACAGTTTTTATTTTTCACTTTTTAGTTGTGGTACCTACCCAAAACAAATTAGAATACCACTATCTGCTATGTACCATATACCAGTGAAGGAGTCAAATAATAATTATGTCGTCTACATAGACTAAGTGGGAAAAATACGTAATTATTGAAGCTAACTCAAAAACTCCGCAAGCAAAGTTAATCAAATTTATATGGGACCTCTGAAGCATGACCTACCAAACAAAAAAATCATCAATATCGATTCATAATTGGCGGAGTAACCGCGTAACAAACAAAAAAATTGAGAACCTCCTCCTTTTTGAAGAAGTCGGTTAAAAATGTAATTAGTCTAAATCTTATTTAATTGAACTAGTAACTTAAAATCCGAATGTCCTATTTCAGACTGTATGTACGTAGCCTTCCTGAGTGATGACTTCCTGCGGCTGCTGATCCTACGCTTCATCTTCTGCGAGACGATCCTGCGCATGCATCGTATGTTCCGTGGCCGAGCGCAGCGCACGCGCTGCTCGCCGACCATCCCCGACGACCTCTACGAGCACCCGATACTCACCCGTATTGTCATGGAGCTAGCAACCAAACTTCAGGTAATTGAGCAAATAAATCGACGCTAAATCATGGCAAGTTGTAAGTTCTGGAACGTAATGCGAATATGCTTTGCTGTAGCTATGTGCGAATTTCATTTAAATTTTCCATTCTTCAGTTCATTTCACTTTTTACACTAACTTTACCATCCTCATGTCTATTGTTATCAATCGGGCACAGATCCAGATTCTGTGCTGCTACTTAAAAAAATCCTAGAGGAAAAACCAAAAACACTGCTTGCCCTGGGGATCGAACTCAGGACGCCGAGCTCAGCTGCCACACTTGCGACCATTAGATCAATGAGGCAGTCTCTCTCATATTAAACTTAAACGTACCTAATATTAATGTTGATCCTGATATTTCCAGGTCCGTGGACACTTCCATGACCCTGCTGCTGTTCAGAGGGAATGATACACCAGACCCTCAACAGTGTCCTTCGCTGATCAGTAAGGCGACGATGCCGCTCTTGACGAGGCGTTCGTTGTCTTTCTAGACGAAGCGTTTAGTGAAAATTAAAGTGACGATACCGCTCTTGACGTGACGTTTATCAACAATTAAACGACGTTGTCTCTCTAGACGAGGCGTTTAGTAAAAATTTAGTGTCGATGATGCTCTAAACGACACGTTTAGTGACCATAAAGTGACATTACTACAACGTAATTTATGAATGTAATATTGCATCTGACTATTAACAATTATACCGAAATCCCACGATCCGCGATTTTGCGGACTGACACTATAACGAACCCGGACGACGGACGGTGGAAGGTGTACGTGGAGGTATCGCAGACATCAGAAGCTCCTCGGTGCGCGGTGCGTGGCGGCCGGTGGTCGTCTGCCGTGCGTGTCCGTCTGCAATATTGCCGATCGTGGGATTCCACCATAAGGGCTTTAATATGACAATGCATATATTTATAATTTTATAAAAATGTAATATCCATCAATTTTAGAGTAAAAGTATGAAATAAAATGAAATGAAATTGTTTATTCTGTAAATAGGATATCGCAATCACTTTTACACGTCATATTATTAAAAAAATAAAATAAGCTAGATGAGGTCGGCGTTTCCTATCTGACTACTCTGAGAAGAAAGGCCGAAACAAACTCAGCTGCAGTAGGCTTAATTGTAATTAAAATAAAATACTTTTATACATACTTATATTTCAAAATACTCATATTATTAGTGAGATAAGAATTAATTTTAATTATACCTAATACATTAAACTGTCACTCTCAGGCTTCATTATTTTTCTGAACCATTACATAATGCAATTAAAATGTTAAAGAAATGTATTTTTTTAAATAAAAAAAATATTTATTTAGTAAATAAGACAATTTATGTCATAAAATACAATTGTAAAGTGGATAATATTATATTTATATGCATTGTTTCAGCATGAGTTATATTTAGATGCAGTAAACTTATATTATACTATCGTGAATATTATATTCAATATTATATTCAATAGAATATTGTATAAAATTTAAGCTAAAACTTCTAATTTCCTATTGATCAAAATGTTGTAGGTACACTCAGGGAAGTTTTTTTTTCTTTTTAAATCCACAGTTCGCCAACTTGCCGTGATAAAGTAATTTCATATTATAACTGCAAAGAATGACAGTTGTGATTTAAAATACAGTCAATTTAAGTTGGCAGTCAATTTGCTCAATAATTAAATACCTGCCTATTTTTTTTTTCAAATTATGTTTAATATACTTAAGTAGGTAGATAGGAATTACAAAATAATGATTATGTCTTGAGCGACGTACGCATGCCATTGGAAAGCAAAATTGCGGCGTTACGAACGCGTTTACGTCATTAATGTTCGAAAAATATGAGCCTAGATGAGCGTTCTTGAACAGTTGGATATCATAATATCCAACACTGTTGTAGGACGTACGTTGGTAGGTACAAAAAAATACAGGTACTTCGGCTCTACAAGCCTACACTAGCAAGGTGTCGCAGGTCGACTCGCGCTCGGCAGTTCGACTGCCGAGTGACCGTGCCGCTGAACGGCATGTTTACGTCGTCGCGATGTTCCTTTGACGCATGTCATAAACAGAGGCTAAGGCTGAAAATATATTAACAATAGCGTTATACGTTAATTGGGTTAATCAATATATATTTTCAAGCCTTTGTTCGTTGAAATGAGTAGGTAGACATACCTAAAAAAATATAGAAAAATGTCAGTGTTTATTGAATAAACACAACTCGATAATATGATTGATTCTTCCAATGCAGACTGACAATTTAATTCAGTACCTAAATATCAGAGGGACAATTCCCGTATTATTAAGAATCTAATGTCAGTGTAAATCGGACATTGATTGTCGCTGAGATTCCGAGATGTAAGAACGCTAACAGTTGAGATTGTCCTGTGAGCTGAACGTCCATCGATGACAAACGCGTGATGTTTTAGATGCCAATGACAATCAATAGCCTGTTTCACCACTTTCAAACATCGGCTGCATCAACTACTCGTAGCAATCGGTCGGGCAATTTCATCTAAATGATTTACCTTTGTTCTTAGAGAACGTTTCGGTGACATCATTTGACGCTACATTAAGGCTGATATGTGTCGGCTAATCGGCTTCGCTTTTCTAAAACGTAGCTTAACTGTACCATTCAATTTATGGATTCGATTATTACATCCCCTATTGTGAAACTGGCCTTTAATATTTATTCCTATATTAGAATCAAAATTTTATTTATAAATCAATCTTGTCATTTTTTAATATAAGTATCATAATTATGTCATTCCAAGACGCAGAAGTAGAAAATGTTCAGTAGGCTCATCATTTCATCATAGATATATATTTTTAAATCAATGTAGACTAACATTACAGATATACTAGATACGCTCAGTCAGTCAGATAATTAATTATCAGACTTTTTTACTTTATCTTATAAGAGGATGACGGCGGCGCCTGCGCCTGGCTATCTCACTTGAGATAGCCAGGCGCAGGCGCCGCCGTCTGATTTTCAAGTATACCTACTTACGCGATATAATCTATCCCTAGGAAGAAATTTAATTCGTAATTAACTAAAGATTATATTATTTATTTCAGATATAATTCAAAATGAAACTTTGGAGCTGTGAAATTTAACAAACGCATTTTATTATCGTGCAAATTATTTGAGTGGCAAAAAAATGATTATTGGCTACACTTTCCTCCTAACTCTTAACTGTTTCCTGTGCCTGATCAACAGTATAAGTCGGTTGTTTTTTTGCATATGACAGTTTTACCTACAAGTTATTGTTAGATGAGTTGTCCTCCGTATCTCCCAAATTCACCGTTTTATATCCTTTGTATTTTGCATTCCTACAAGCATAATTATCCTTTAGCCTCCCGCCTCCTAAGGCTTTCATATTTATTGGGCATCTATGCTGATTCTGCCAAAGGCACAAAGATGCTACCCAGCAAAACAAAGGGTGTTATAGGTATGTCTGTAACGTCAGAAAAATAGGTTAGTTTTTATTAATAAATGTCGTCCTAGCTTGTAAGTTCAATTCTGAACAATTTTGAATTACAAACTCCTGTTCTTCCTTACATATTTAACTACTTAATAAGTACAATGTATTCATTATTTCAGTTCACTTTATTTGGTTTTCCACAGCATCTTATAATATACCTAAGTACAGTACAACACAACTTAGATGTAGCATAAGTTTGAAAATTTGCATTCATTCATTTCATTTGACGAATGTACCTATTTGGTTAGATGACTTTACTTTACTTGCGTTTGCATGAGATAATTTTCACCTAAAGTAGTAATTAAGATTGGAGTGTTTGAAGCTGATGGTGATCGGTTTTTTCCCGATGCTACATCTAAGTTATGTCGTTCTGTAACTATGTTTTGTAAGCGAGTGGTCCAGATTGATACCATACCTACATCAAATCAATGAAAGTCGACCACAAAACAGGTCGTTAGCCTATTACTTACTTTTGTCTGTCATCCTACCATAGTTTAGTTTTATTTAACCCATTCACTGTACCCCTTACATTATTGCACCATTCTTGGTGACCTATCTACTTTGTCAACTCAAGTGAAGTCGTTAAGTTAACACGCCGCATGATCCGGCCACAATACAACCACCCCATATCTTCCCTTGGGGGTCGCATCGACACTTAAATCATAGATAGGGCAAGCAAAGGTTACTCCTCGTCGCCTATCAAGTGAACCCCAATGCATAAAGATCCTGACTGTCGCAAGATAGTTGGTATGGCTCATCCAGAACTTATAGTGAACTCTGGTAACAATAGCAAGAGAACAGGAATATTAGTAGTTTCAAGAGTAGATAAGTATAGAACATCTATATTTCTTTAAAAATGCGTTTCGCTTTCTGATCAGGCTAATGAAACCCAGAGACGGCGTTAGTGCCAGGTCCAAAGGGCCTATGTTCTGAATAGCGAATTGATGGTTCGTGCAGACGATCCAAAGCTCCTCAGGAGTCACACCAACCAGGAATGAAGCACCAGTATAATTGAGTACAAAGTTTCGACGTCTGCAGTTTACTCTGCCTGATGTTGTCTCCTCCTTTTATCTCTCTCTGACCAGTTAAAAGAGTATTTGAACTCTTTTGCATTACGCTTGCGCTCGCGACTTTTCCTCTTTCTGTCTCCTTTCTTCCCTATCTGCGAACACGTCGTAAATCATGCACTTTTTTGTTGTGTCGGCTAAATAGGTCGATACCTCTTCCGTTGTATTTAGTTGCGTTTCTTCAGGAAAAGGCTTCTCAATTGGCTTTGTACTAATGATTTCTTTAAAGAGGCATCAAAAAAACATTTATTGAATGTTAAAATGGCTACGAACATCTTTTGAATCGTTGAAAACTACAGAAAACGGAGTTTTGTTTAATTGTAGAGAACATGCACTCAGTCTGTTTAGGCTTTACTTCTTCTTTTATTTTTTACCCGACTGCGGCGAAGCAAAAAGGAGGGTTGTGATTTTGTATTAACAAGATCACACATTCTAACATCTGATTTAATAGCAAACTCTCAGTTTCATGTCTCCTAACACGTCACAAGCATTAGTTAGGTTTAACACTTCGTAGACATTCCAAAAATCTTTCCTTTATAGATATAATAATTACACATAGATCCTTATAAAATAAAGAAATTATGTAAGTAATTCAAATTATAGATTGTAACAATAATTTTAAGTTTATTTAGTTAAATAAAGACAATGAATATAATAATAATTTTAATATAATTTTGACTACTGATCACTCTGTTTACAAAAATACTATTTTTAGTAGGTACATACTTTTACTGTTTACCTATGTTAATCAAAAATTTTATTTAAAGAGCTAATAATATTATATTTATGGAAAAAAATAAAAAATGTAAAGATAATTATTTATTCTTATGATAATAAAAAAATCATAAAATGTAATCACTCGTTTTATTATTTTAAGCCCGCCCCTTTTCTTTTAATTTCCCCCCAGCCCCTTTTCCTTCTCATCCCTTCCCTTTTTAGTTCCATTTTCCTCCTCCTTTCTGTTCTCTTGCCTTACCCTGTCCTCTCTTACCTCTTCACAACCATTTTCCTTCCCCTTTTTTTCTCTATCACCCTCTTTCCTTACACTACCTTTCCGCGTCCTTGATTCTTCATGTGCTGCGCCACATTCACTTGGTATAACTATCGATAACAGCTGATAACTAGGATTAGATGTGCAGAAGAGGAAGTCATTCATAATAATAAAGTGTTGAACTCTTCACCACTGCAATGTCAGATGAATAAGAATCTAATGGCCTATACTTGGGATGCATGAAAGTGGCAGCAAGATACCATTTTTTTAATGGTCCCGCTATGTTATGATTGATGAGTGAACAACTGGTGGCGAAACCTTCGTCTTGTCCTTTCTTACGAGCATTCCAGGGTGCGCTGGAAGTACATTTTAGTATCATTATTTCGATTCCAAATCTTACGATGTTCTGAATACGCTGACAGACATTTCGTTATAAAAATACATCTATCCTCTCTCCAACCTCGGGGTCTCTCCTCCTAAGGGGCGAAGAGTCTTATGAATCAAAAATCAGTATTGTCTTGAGGACGAATAAGTCCTCAAAACAATTTATCGACTTGATCGGTGAAGAAGTATACTGAAACATGGAAACCGTATGAGAAAGACATCAAAACGTAAATTATGCTCGCAGTATATTTATTTAATGTTCAAAAATAATAAACAAGCTCGATCACGAAGATCATCAATCATAATGTAATGAATATACGGCTCATAACATACATAACCAAGTATATACAGTTATCACCTGTCATAGTATAATAGGTAGGAGCAACACAAACCCCAAAAAATGTTTTCCCACCTGTTAAATACACACATACGCTTACATAATGCGTGAGTAGGTACGCATAGCAATTATATACATAAATAAATAAATGTGTGAATGTACCAGTCACGCGCAAGCAGTGCCCGCGGCCCAACCGCAACAGACATTTGGACTTCGTTCAAGGTGCCATCGGTAAGCTACTCATTACCAACACGAACACCTACCTATACTAATCTGCCCTTTTCATTCATTAACATACATATAACCTCAGCATCTCTGATTACAAACCATACACATAGCCTCCAAAATTGAGAACGATCCTATAGTTTTAACTGATGACGCGAAATACTCACCAAAAATAAATTCATGCTCAATCTTATATTTAGCGCGGCTGCGCGGACTAAGACGTGTCGGCCAGTTGAACCGGGATTCAGTGCAGATCGCCAATCTGTTTCGATCGGAAAAAAATAAATAAAACAAAAAAAACGCGTCTAGTGCATCCCATGTCAACAAACAAACACCAGGGATGGTGAGGACTCACGAGAGAAGTGCCCTGAACGCTTCAAGGTAACATCGGTGCATTAGTCCAAAATAATCTGTTGGCCAATGATCATAGTACACAACTTATTCACACCTATTTCTACACGAGCCCACGCAAACATAACGTGTTTTCAGTCAGAGATTCTCACATTGAAACGAAATGTTGTGTTCTTAGTTTATACGGTGAAAAAGTGAAAATTTTGCGGGGTTCGTGCATTAATATTTCAAAATTATCATTAAACCGCATACAAAATATTGTGTCCGGCAAATCTTGTTGTAGAAAATATTTTTCAAGTTAATTAAATTCAATAATCAAACATATGGAATCTGAATTGTCACCAGATAAAGTAAAAGATTTACCAGCAGAGCCTATAAAAACATATCAATGGGAAGATTTGCGAAGAGCTCGTGAAGCAGGAAGGTACCCATGGACGCACCTACTAAAGGAGCCACTTCAAGGTGAAATAACTGCAGAAGATATCATCAGAGAAACGACGCCGAGAAGAAGTATGTCACGAGAATTTTCACGGTCTCGGACGCGTTCGCCGGTGGACAGTGATGTTCAAAGGATACTGAACCTCGACTCTTCACCTGGAAGCAGTCGTAAACATGGTGAAGAAGGTGAAGATGAGGGAGTACATGTACCGAATTTTTCTAAGGAAATATCGCAGGATTCCGAAGAAGATGTCATAAATCAGGCTGTGAAATGTTATGTAGTTAAACGTCCCGAAAGTCAAGCTAGTACTCACTTAGCTACGCCTGTTGAAGTTCCCAAAAATGTGTCCCCTAAAGGCATACTTAAACGCCGAGTAGCAGAACAAGAATACAGCATAGGAGTAACATCAGAAACAAGGGAAAAAACAAAATGTTGTCACCCTTTGGTGAATAAAATAAAACATTTAGCAGACAAAACTTTACATAAACTTGAACGAAATGAAAATGAAAAATCTCCCATTTCGAAACGCAAAAAGAATGATGAAGCTCAAGAAATAAGACAACTGAGGTCGTCACCAAGCGCCGTCAGAAGGCAAAAATTTGGAGCAATTAAATTAGGAAGCTCTGATGAAATGAGTAAAACTATGATTGTAGACACGCCACCACCGAGGAAAAAGAAAGAGCATATTTACGAAGACATAGAGGAAGGCAAAGATGTGCATTTCTCACCCGATGCGGATAAAAAGGGCGTACATAGAACGGACGATGAAAGTAGGAGTAACAGCAACAAGGAGAATGAAAGCCTGTTGGAGATGAAGTCGATCGCTTCCCAAGATCCTAGCTTAGTTATGGAAAATGCAAGTCTAAAATCTGAAGAACATGTCATGGAAAAATTGCATAAAATGGACAATATAAATAAAGAAGCTGTAATTTTGGACGAAGAAATGGATCCAGATGAGCCCAACGTAGACGAGATTTTTCAAAACCAATTAGATGAAAGAGGACCAAGCAACGAATCTCCCAATATTACCATTACAGAATTGACAGGAGAAGATGCAGAGGTGATTGGAGATCAGCCTGCTGCAACGCCTATAGAATCATCTCCCAGCCCTAGCCCTCACGACGCCAACGATCGACAAAAAATAGAATACCCGAGAAAATGGTCTAAACCCAGCAGGTAAATATTTTATTATTTAACATTACAAATAACTCCATTGTAAGCAGTACATCATACGTAACTGTGATATAACAACCGTGTTCAACACATGCAAAGCGAACGCGCTAGCTTCTGACTGTTTGATAATTATAGCTCGGTCCGATCTTCCTGCACATTGGGGAAGCTCTTTAAAATTGTCATCAGTGATCAGTGCTCGCGGCTGCTTTCACGTCTGTGATTAGTTCATTTACTGCCCAGCTTTGACAAACACGCTTAATGACTCATTGCCCGCGTGCAAATGACAGTTCGTGTAGTTTACGGGAAACGAGTAACTAAAATAAATATGCCCTGGATTCGGTAGTCGGTAGTAATGACGACACTTCGGCGATGGACATCCGAAGGTGGCACTCCTATAGATCGGCCTGTGAGGCCGACCCGAGAAGGCAGTGCTCAGATATTTACTCCAGACGTCCGATGCGGTTGTCAGTTCTTTCAATGTGACTCGCTCCTCCCGGAGAGAGTGAATCCAGTTGGTACTAGACCGACATCGCGAGCTAGTAATTTAATTTCGTACGAGAGGTAAGTCGAACCACCTACATTCATTTTCGATGGTTTTGATGACATTTTATAACTAAAACAAACTGCAAAATAATATGAACAACGTCTTTCGCCCGGCGGCTGCGGCTAAAACGAGCGCCGGCTGTTGGCCTAATTGTGACTCGAGCAACGTGTGTGTGAAGTTTAAATATAACTCAAATCTTCTGCGACGAATCACAATTTTTGCGATTTACATTTCTTTTTTATGTTATG
This sequence comes from Lithophane semibrunnea, assembly GCA_947363905.1. Taxonomy (NCBI): domain Eukaryota; kingdom Metazoa; phylum Arthropoda; class Insecta; order Lepidoptera; family Noctuidae; genus Lithophane; species Lithophane semibrunnea. The sequence continues at coordinate 20,478,785 of OX376186.1, read as the reverse complement.
CTCTATAATATATTTTTATGCTCTGCGACTGATTTACTGCTATACAAAAAGTATTTTTATTAGTTTTGCGAATGTATGTCATAAATATGCTGTGCTATAGTTACAGTGCTACTTAAATTATAAAAGATTGTTATTTTTTTACAGTGATCACGAATATGAAATCATCGAAAAACCACCGCCAAATATTATTTACACTGCTCCGAGTGTAGATGAAAAACCAATCAAATTGGTCAAAACGGATGATGAGTTGTCAAGTACCACTTCTCTGGAGAGAAAATATTTACAGCATGCATCAGATGATGAAGAACAATTAGATGAAAATTTACATTTAAATGATGACAAGAACGGAGAAATGATGAGCGCTGAAGCACTTCAAAGAGACATTGAAGATAGGTATTTCGTAAACACTCCCTCCTCAACATCGCGCACAGAATGTGAAGTCAGCACTAGTCAAGTTGACTCGTCTGCACTAGAACAGTTACCTTTAAAACGCGACAGCAGATCAAAGAATGCTGAAAGCACTGATAGTAAAATTCAACAGCGCATCAGGGAAGGTACGGGTAAATTAAAATCGCAAGCAGGTAAATTAAAATCAAAATTACAAAGTATAAAATCAAAGCAGTTCAATATGCCTGAAAAACCCAAGTTCAGTATGCCTGAACGGCCTAAATTCAAAATGCCACAAAGGCCTAAGATATCTCTTCCAGATCGACCTAAATTCACATTACCCGATAGAAGGAAGTTTAGTTTACCTGATCGGCCTAAGTTTAATATAGCTGAAAAACTAAATCGATCAAAATTCACATTGCCAGACAGGCCTAAGTTTTCAGTTCCCGATCTTCCTAAATTCAGAATGCCTGACAGACCCAAAATCAACTTCCCTAGTCTTGGTAGGAAAAAAGAATATAATGTAGATAATGACTCTACGGATACAAAAGCGGAGCCCACAGATGTCGCTACTGTGGAGTTTGAAACTAGAACTTACCCCAGGCTATTTAATAGAAAGAAAAAGTCAGAGCTTCCCAAAACGTCATCATCACCGACATTAAACAGGGAAGACACACCACCACCCACGTTTACCTTCACCAGGGTTAAAAAAAGTAAAGATGAGCCAACTTACATCCCTGATAGTCCTGAAGAACCACGAGAATATGGAAATATGGATAATGATGATTCTAACTTTGAGATGGAAAATAGCAGGCGAATTGAGACCACCTATGATTTTGACAAAGTGGACAACGAATATATGGACGATGAACTTGAACCTTCTCATCTGGAGGACGAACGTAACGCTTCATCCATACCCGATATTTCACCATCTAAACAAGAATACACGCATGTCATAACCGAAATTAACAACGACGAATTTTTTGTTCGACCGAGAGGTATTTCTCGCGAAGATATTCAAACAAGAGAATATTTAAGCGATGAAACACGAAAAGCGTTCCAAACCCCGAAGAATGTTCTCTCACTGATAGGGAGCAATTCGGTAATGAACGACGACAATATGTACGTCAATGATCCTGATGCTGATCCTGAGCTGATGATCGATGACAACGAACCGATGAGGTATTCAACTGAAGATTTAAATGATAAAGATGATGGTTATTACACATTTCCACCAGTAAGGCCATCGAGAGCTAAGCGAAAGAAGAAAGAGGAGGAATCGACTCCGTACATGGACGATAGTGTGAACGCCAGTATGCAATTTAGTGAGGTTGACTTAGGTTTGGCAGAAGACCATCAAGACGAACATATAAGTTGTGATGTGGAAGATAACATTGATATGCACGTCAACAATCACCTTGATTTCACCCCGACTACTGATTTGCACTCTATACATGAATATGCCAACGACGACGTTATTCAATACCCTGAGAATGTCCCCATTCAGTCACAAACACTGCCGATGCCACCAAAAAGGAAGAAGAGGTTTAGCAAAAAGGACTTCAAGCATTCATCTCTGAACGATTTTAACAATGTGGCGGCTTCGGAGCTATGGGAACAGCCGCAAGAACACGAGAATACAGACGATGTGAGTATACCTTTCTTTTTTTTTACACGATAGCAATTACCATATTCCGCATTCAATCATTTAGAACTAATATTGGGCTAAACTCACCAATTAACAGACTCTGTAGAGAGATAAATTCATTCGCAAAATCTGTACCAGAAGTTGACATTTTCTATGATTCCTTGAAAGTCTTTAAAGCCAAAATACTAGAGTACCAAAGAACACAACCAAATACATAGTTAATTGTTAATTTTCGATTACCCATACATTTATTATTTTATTTTGATTGTTAATTTATCTCGTAATTATTATTAATATTCTGATAACTGTGATTATGTAGTTCTATTGATTAATTTATATTATGTTATCTTGCTATTATTTTTCTTTTCTTTTATTAATTTGACCTTATTGCATTTATTGATTTTATTATGATTTTTAGTATGTTTTAATTTTATTCAAATTTTATTATTGTGTTTTTATTTTCAATTTTGTCAATGTTGGTTGACCTATAATTGGCGACTGTATACGAATGAGGCTTGTATTAGTATCTTAAGAAACATTCTATACAGAAGCTGTTGGTAAACCTTAATAATAAATAAATATTAGCATACGAGGTTGTCGACATGTGGAATGTGAGCTCGGCTATCATTGTGCCGATTGTCGTAACGGCCAATGGCCTGATAGCCGAAAGCCTCGACCAACATCTCTCGAGGCTCTCGTTAGGCGGTTGGATCAAGGGCCTGATTCAGAAGGCAGTACTCCTTGATACGGCTCGCATTGTGAGGAGGTTCCTGTCTCTGCAGCCCTAACCACCGGTAGCTTGGACCCTGCTCCTGACACCGGCGGACATCTATTTTTTATATTTTTAAATGTTTTTTTATATATTTATTTGAATTTAAGAAATATTTAAAAATGTAAACAAATAAGAAACTAAATAAATAAACGGAAATAATAAATAAATAAATAAATTACCAACCACCTCACGTAAAGTCAATCGCACGTCTGCAGTAACAATTTGACTTTGACAATGTCTAATTTTCGTAGTACTATGCATAGTTCATGTGTTACTGCTGGGTCAACCATACCGCCATGTTCTTTTGTACGGTCAGTACAAAAGAACATGGTTCGAAACAAACATCGTTCGGTTCATGGTCGTTATAACAAAGCTCGAAAAACGTATTGTTTATTGCAGTGTACTGCATAAGAGAACGATGCAGCCCATCATCTTCGTCTTCTTACACAGCAGCCTAATTGCATATTATCCTGAGAGTATAACAATCGCTTTCATTTTAATTTTTCAATAATAATCAAAACATTACGTTGTTCTTGTCATCGAACATACGAATTATTAAAAAAACAGATTTAAAAAACAAACTTCAGTTTAAATTCTTACGCGATCTCTCATTAGAGGGAAGTAACACATTCATTCTGTACTAAGGTTATATCTTTGTATCTCATAACTTTTTCTTACAATTATTATTAAAAAACATTATTACTTACATTGTAATTAAAAAAAAATCGATGGTAAAAAAAACATCGATCTTGGTTTCTCGATAGGTATGTTATTGATGGTCACCCATCCACAAACCGACCGCGGCAAGCGTAGCATAACTTTCGATTGACCCCTGCGACTGTTATTAATTTGCCACGAGCACCTCCAATCTTTAGGTATTGTTTATTATTAGTGACTTTTACCAATTATAAATATTATGTATCCAAGCATCAAACGAATGTTTCCGATTCAAAATTCACTTAAGTACGTCAAAACTGTTCGTGTGCAGGCAATCAAATAATGAGGCCGCGAAAAATCTTTAATCGCCAAACACCTGCCCATTTCAGTGGCATTTACGTCATCAATGCGAATGATACACAAATATAATGTTAGGTATCAAACGAGATGATATTCTCTGCCATTTCTTCTGGCACTCTCCCAGTAAATCTATACGGGATGGACTTGGATTTTATTTTTGGACATTGGTTTGTTGACCTAGATAGCGAAAATATAAACAAATCGTGACTGCTAATTTAAGTTCAGTCAGACTCTAAAGTTCTTTGTTATTCTGGTTTATTTGACAGACATGTCATATAATATTTATGTAAGTATACTAAATAGATAGGTACAAACAATATATTTAGTGCAACAATTTTTTGCCGATGACGTAATCTAATAATTCTTAGGTAACATGAAAAGCGAGTGAGCTTATTGGGGTTTATTTATAAACGTTGCATAAAGTTGACATTCAAACGTCAAAAATGTATGGTTAAACAGTCGTTAATCATTACATAACTTTAAGCAACGGTGCATAACCCCATAGTCATCAATATCAAGCGCATCGTGATAAAGATATAGTGTAATCATAAAATATTATACATAAAATAAACAATATCGTAATTATATTCTAGTTTGGTACATTTGCTAAGTGACTGGCTTCTCTGCTTCTGCTCGCGAATTAAATTCTTGCACCGATTAAAATATTAACAGTACCTATGTAATAAACACATACTTATAAAACAGCATGCGTTTCGTAAAATAGTTTGTTGCCGAAAGGTTGGCACCACTGTTTAAAAAAATACGGACCTAACGTAACGTATTCGTATTGGTCCTACGACCGCGGAGCCAACATTACGGCATAGGAACTATTTGATGAAACACACTCTAGCATGCTCACAATAAGCAAACCTGTACGCGCTGGGAGCACGCCCACTTCCACAGGTAGCATGCTCGAAAATCAAACGGCTGTTGATTTTTGAGCATAAGTACTCGAAATAAGCATGCTCATTACTAGCAATGTTTCGACACACGAGACTAAGTTGCTACTAATGAGCATGTGTGTCAGTATCTTGCAACAACTATGTACAAAAATCGCAGAGTGACACTAGCTTCTTTTACTAGTTATAAGTAGGTAGGGCGCACGTCGTCAGTAGTGACAAAACCAGTGGAAGGTACTGGCCTCCTATTCTATTGAAACTCCGTACTACGCTAAGCCAGCTCAAGGTCAAAATGTTACATAATGAGTTACTACAAAGTGTCACTACGTGCGCCCTTCTAAAGGCCTAAAAATGTGAGTTGTAGGAAAATATTTCTAATAGGTAAGCATCTATTGGAAACATTTTTATACAACATTTTTGTTATCTTACTCGTATATGTAAAAATCTTAAACTTACCAATCAATGTTAGTAACAAAGGTTTGCTTCAATTTGTAAAGGGAACAGCTAGTTAATCATATTTTGGAATAAAATAATCCTTCGAGAGTTTAATTTTAATTGTGCTACAAAGCTCAATTTCACAACACACTCCTCGAAAACCCACTCTATTCCGTAAAAAGCTCACCGTGAAAACATAGGTGAAGTAAGCTGTCAATAGTGTCAACCCCTACCATCAGCATTGCTATTCTGTAACCATCTCACCGTGAAAACTTAGATGAAGTAAGCGTGGAGTGCGGTCATATGCATCGAAACCCAGTCATGCTAAGGCCGTGACAGTTCACTTCAAGCTCACTTCACCTAAGTTTTCACCAGTGAGATTTTAACAGAATAGCGCAAGTAGAATGATATTTCACTTCACCTAAGTTTTCACAGTAAGATTTTAACAGACTAGCGCAAGTAGAATGATGTTTCACTTCATCTAAGTTTTCACAGTGAGATTTTAACAGAATAGCGCAAGTAGAATGATATTTCACTTCACCTAAGTTTTCACAGTGAGATTTTAACTCAGTTCAAAATATATACAAGGTCAAGACGCCGCTGTCGTCACTAACACCTTTGAATATTTTAACCAAACCTGAAATTCGATTGTTCTCTTGAATGGACCATTCACATTTGTATTTTAAACTACCGTTTTCATGAATGAGACATGATTTTTATGCTTCAAACAAAGACGCTAACGTAATGTTTCGTTCGTTCCAGATAATTGTTTATCGCACTGAACATGAGTACATCGTCCCGCAAGAGTACGCGCAGTCCGCGACGACGGGGCACAGTCCCGTACCCCCGCGTCGCACCCGCTCCCGCAGCTCCCGGGGCACCTCCCTTTGCGATGACGACCGCACGTCCCACGGCGCTGAGTCACTCATACTAGACACTAACATAGCACCCCCTGAAGACATTGACATTGAAAGGGAAATTCGCCACGAAAGCCCTGGATATGCAACAGTCGACAAAGGCCCCTACACACCCAGCAAAGGCGTCCGACGTTCTAAAAGCAAGACCCCTCCGAGACGCCGCAAGAGCAACAGTTCAGAACGTAAATATTATACTGTCGGACCCACAAAACCTGTTGGTCCCGATCGACCTCCCCGAAAGAAGTCATCCACCAGTCTCATGACATTAGATAGCTTTACCAAACGCTCAGTGAGTGGAGATTTAACGCAGTACGTAGAAATTGATGAACCATTTGAAGAGGTCCACAAAGACTTAAAATCTGGGGAAGTTGTCAACAAAATGAAAGATAGACCACTGCCTCCTCCACCACGTCCGCCAAGAGGATCCCGGCGAAGAAAGAGAGATAAAAGTGATCTTCAGCGGAGTATATCTACAGACGCCGAGTCGACAATGGGAGTATCTCGAGATTATGATGAAGATCAAACAAAGCACGATGATGTTTTAGAAATTGAAGTTTCTACGCAGACTGATCCTCTACCAGATGATGTAGAGTTTGAATTAGGTATGGATGATAATCTAGAATTGTCTATGTCAAGCTCATTAAGGGACATAATTGATGAAGACTCTATGCTTTCTAAAAGTCACGCTAAACTAGCTGAGACCCCTCGTGACTCGCGGCCTACATCCCGCACTGATAAATCATTAAAACTTTCTGATCCAAAAATATCTGAATTATCTAAACCAAGTCTTGGGCGAACATCGCCTACAGTTATATTGGTGGAAAGACGTGTGTCGAGTCCAACTAGGATCAATGAACGTGAAGTAATGCTAACCGAAGCTTCTTTAACTGTTCAACCCATAGATATTGATGAATCACAAATCCCAGATGTTCCTCCACTCCCAAGGTCAAGAGGCCTTTCAAGCACTAGACAAAGACCTAAAAATACCGCGCAGCTTGCTGAGGAGCGTGCTCTTGAAAAAGTGAGTGACGCAAGCAGAGAAGTGCAGTTAGATAATTTAGTAACACAACGACTTCAGGTGAAAGATTTAGATGTAGGTCGGCTCAATGTATCCGAACTTCAAGCTAATAAGATTTTGGTGTCGGACATAGAAGGAATGACATTGCAGGTTTCAGAATTAGATTCTAAGTCAGGCCACATTTCTGTGAGTGGGATTGAGTTTTCTCAGTCAGTAATTGACGAGATCGTCAAAAAGTTCGCTGAAATATCTACTGCGCACGCTCCACCGCCACCACCCCCCGCACCAGCAACTCTAGAAGTCATTGAAACTCCAAGACCGGTTAGTAGAGAGGAACATACACAAACAGATGACCTGCCTATTGAAAAAATAGAGGAAATAAAACCGGAGGTGAAAGCTTCTCTTGAAGAAGAGATGCCCCAAACGCCACCCCCTCCTAGACCTCCAAGTGCAGAGGAAGCAGGAGCTCCACCTCAAAGACCACCACCCCCCGATTTAACTCCGTTATTGTATTCATACCTACAAGACATAACCATACCTCCTGCATCTTTCTTCCCTGCTCGGTCACAACGAGAACGGCCTCATTTTGATTTTATTGACCCTCAACACCAGACCCCACCGCCGCCAACACGACGGGCTAAGAGGAAACCCGCAGCTCCTCATTCAGAATCTAGTTCCGATGATGGTAGACCTCGTCCATCCCCTCGTCGAATCCCTCCCCCTGTGAGATCGCATGAACCCTCGATAACCGAAGCAGGTGCACAATTTTTGCGCGTCTGCCACTCATCAATCAGCAGGACTATAAGGAGTATGTTCAACTCATTCATGTCGTACATTAGCGGCGCCGAAGACAAAAAAGACATTCAGATGGCGATGGTTATATTCCTCGTGCTGATTGCGGGGCTGATCATGTTAGGGCTGAGCGACAGCAGAGCGGTGCACCATCATCATTGGGAGTTCTTCAACCCACCAGACGGGAAACCGTGATCTTGGCGCCTCATCGTGTATATTGGTATAAACTCAATTAACATTGTAGAATACGAATTAGTTTTAAGTTCGACGGACTTGTTGGACGCGTATGAGATTTTTCTGTTGATTTTAATTTATGATGAGGACCATCGTTTACACGGCCTCTCCTGAAAATGTCATGAATGTAAAGAAACATTTATTTATTTGTAACTTGTGATATCTAGTCACCTTTTCTTAATGTTATTATTTTCTGTGAGTATCAAATATTTAAAAGTAGCGTCCTAACAAGTCTGGTTTATTGTCGTGAACTGTAAGATGCAAACGTTTTATGAAAAGAAGTAAATAAGCATTTTATGCAAAGCAGACTTTCCACTACAGTTTATTTTTAATGAACACTATAGTTTCTATTTTAAGTTTAAGTAACTTCGTTTATATTCACATTAGGTTCTGTTGGTGCTTAATCCTACGACTATTAAAATAAAACGAATAACACCATTTAAAATATAGTAAATATTTAAATAACCATCTAAAAAATGAAATGTAATAATGTTAATAACTTAAACCATAGGTAGTTAAATAATGATTCGCGAGAAAGTAGAAGTTACAAACATTTGTATTATTCTAGTCAATTTTAGTCATTTCAAACGAGGGTTTTTCAATACTACTCGGAACACTGCATTTCATTGTTCAGTTGAAGATTTTTAAGAAAGGAAAATTGAAACTAGGCCTTAAAGATCCTTAAAGCTTCTCAAATGAGGAGGGTACTTATTTGGCATGCTTCTCTGCTTAAAGTTTATAAACAAAGGATGGTAATTATATATAAATGACACTGACAAGACCGTAGCTGTCAATAAGACAGCTGCATCGAGATGCAGCGTTGCACTGTTCAAGTGTTCAGTTACTAAGCATAAATAGCAAGGCCCCCAACATCGGATCGACTTTTTGTCACATAAAATAAACCCTGAGTTATTTAATTACAAAAATATAAAGCATGTAGCATTATTAGGTGAAAATATGGTCAGGCCAGTCTATTTGCTTCAAAATAGACTAGCATTTACGTAAATAAAACAATGTGTTGCAAAGACAACGTTTCATTGAATTTTTCTTAATTTCAACAAAATGAAGTAAAATTAATACCTTCTTTTTTTCGTCAATTGATTTACCCTTTTTTAATATTGATGAGTGAGGGGAGTTATACAAATAGGTAGGTATGAGATTTAAAACCAATCTGAGGTCAATGGACGATTTTCGGAGAATTGTTCGTATTCGGAAGATTAGCAATTATGACGCAGATTTCTATAATAAATAATATAACATCACGCCTGTTATTCCCGAAGAGGTCGACAGAGGTGTAGGTATAGTAACACCCACATTTCGCCAGTTGTCTTGTCTTAATATCTGTGAAAATATACAGAAGTTACTTTTTATTTCAAGGTAGTTTTACCTATAACGTACCTAAAACAATTTTAACTGTCCCAAAATATTAGCGTCTAATAATGTTACACCATGTAAGTATAAGAAGTAAATGGTATATAGGATGAAAAGATAGGTCTAGGCTGTAAGGCTCAATTTACATTGCCACAGAACGAAATGAAACCGATTTTTCGTAGCGAAATTGTACTAACTGAAACTGAACTGACTAATTGAACTTGTGTTGTATGAACTTAATGTCAATTGTGTAACGACAGTTTGAACATTACTCGATAGACATAAAGTGTATTATGCTTTGTACAATTTCGTTAATATGCACAATAGTAATTGGCAAAACTTTTATAGACCTTACTTCCTTGCCTGTATTTCCCTTCTTTATACTACGGTATAATAAAACACTATATTGTTACCTAGTTATATAATACATATATTATTAACCACACTGTTAACGTAGTGTTTCAGATGGCGTTATGCATTTTATAAATTTCCTTTTTTTTTGTTGTGTAATTGTAAAGGAAAATAAAATTTGTTAAATAAACTTCACGAGGTTTGCTTTATAATAACTAAGTAGCTACTGATTTTTCAAAAGTGAGCTTAATTTAATTTCACTCTCAGTAACAACTATGTATATATAATAAGTACCTCCCCAAAAAGTCACCTTTAATGAACGGAAGAATAAAAATATGGTCGGTTTTGGTCGTCAAAATTAACAAAAAATTAATTCAGTCTAGTCCCCCCTTTCAAAACGTAGTTTTCGTATGGAGAAGAAAGGGGAAGAAACTGCGCCGTTACTCTTTTAAAATGTTTTACAATATTTTATTTTCATTCTTTTTGGAAAAGCAAGTGTCATTCTGTTAAAATCTCACCGTGAAAACGTAGGTGAAGTGAGCTTGAAGTGAACTGTCAATGCCTTATCGATGACAATGACAGCTCACTCCGCGCTCACTTCACCTAAGTTTTCACGGTGAGATGGTTATAGAATAGCAATGCTGTGCTTATCCTCACGTTGGGGCACGTTGAGGCAACGTGACGGATAGGGGAGCGAGAGACCTTAGGCTGCGGGACAGCTACCAACCGCAACTAGGTAGTTTCGGTTGGTACGTACGTATCTAAGAAATATTTGTGAGATTCATGTTTGTCAACAGAGGAAAATTCCACAGCGGATAAAGGTATGTGTGTCAGCTCCGTTGCACTACTCTTTAATATGACTGTCTTTGAATAGGTATGCAATAAGTAGGCAAAAAGGGTAAATAAACGCATCTCTTAAAAAAACGAAAAACCCAACCAATATATAATAATAATACTACTCATACTTTAATATATAATATTACTCAAATGAAACAATAATTCATTCATAATTTATACTTGTCTTTGAGATATAATTGGATGCAGTAAAACGCAAGTAATCGTTCGCCTTCGAAAACAATGAAGTGACTTAAACAAAGTGCTTGAAATGTCACTTAGGTTAGTAAGTGCGATTTCTGATTGAATTAAGCATAAAATATTTTAATTTTTAAGATTTTGGGCCAAAAATGCCATAAATAACAGATGCAGTAGACATTCCAAAACAATAGAAATAAAACTGATCACGCTCCTATACTTCTTTACATAGATAAGGCACATATAACAAAACAAATATCAAATATACCAACATCTAGAACCGTAACCAATTTTGATAATATTGACCAAGAACTAAAACTAACACTAAATGATGATTATTTTAATACCGTTGACGCTAATCAGGCAGCAGAAACTTTAATAACATGCTTACAAAACGCCATAAATAATAATACAAAGATTATCCCTTATCACGAAAAAAAGGCCATTGAAGCCATGGATAACTGCCGGGATACTAAATTCTATTAGGAAAAGAGATGATCTTCATAAAAAAATGAAAAAACAATTAAATAATGAACAATTACGGTTGTATTACACTGCGTACCGGAATAAATGTAATGGATTGATAAAACTGTTAAAGAAAGAATATTATCAGCACCAATTACAAAAACATAAAGGCAATACCAAAGAAACCTGGAATATTATTAAAGAAGTATGCTATCTTAATAAAAAGAAAGACTGTCCAAAGCAACTGCTTACAATTTCAGAAAATTCTGCTGACTCATTAAATCAAATTAACAAATATTTTACCTCGATCGGTAAGGATCTAGCTAACGCTACTTTAACTAAACTCCAGATCAGTGACCAAACGCTTGCGAGTGAAGCTTTAACATGTAATGGGCCTCCAAATTCAATGTCTTTTGCTCCGACTGACCCCGTAGAAATAATGGATATAATAAGGAACCTTAAATCAAGCAGTGCCACAGGTTGGGACAAAATTTCCACGCCAGTCATTAAGCAGCTATGCCTTCGAGTTAGCTCTCCTATTAGTCATATTTGCAATTTAAGCTTAAGTAGTGGAGACTTTCCCAATGCATTTAAAATAGCTATAGTGATACCTATTTACAAGTCTGGTGATCGTAATGTACCTAATAATTATAGACCTATATCACTTCTTTCGGTTTTGTCTGAAATATTAGAGAAAGTAGTCAATAAGAGATTAACGAAATACCTAGAAATAAATAACATCTTATCCGACAACCAATTTGGATTCAGATCTAATCGTTCTACTACTGACGCTGTGGATGGGCTAACCTCTAGCATTACATCATATTTAGATAAGGGAGAAAAATGCGTGGGGGTATTTTTGGACCTGCAGAAGGCATTTGATACCGTATCAATCCCTATTCTCATCTCACGCCTTCAGAATGCAGGAATCAGAGGTATTCAACTTCTGTGGTTTCAGAACTATTTATCTGGAAGGCAACAGTGCATTGGGATTGGAGGGGAAGTTAGCGACAGCAGTGACATTGCATATGGCGTTCCCCAGGGGAGTACACTTGGACCAAGCCTATTTTTACTCTATATTAATGAGCTCTGCAACATCAAAATTGATAGAGCTGAATTAATTATGTTCGCAGATGATACAGTTATTCTATTTCACGACACCTCATGGGACTCAATAAGGACTACGGTTGAAAAAGGGTTACGTGTCGTAACGCGGTGGTTAGAAAACAGCCTGTTAAACCTAAATGCGGGGAAAACCAAATATCTTTGTTTTAGTATTACCAAATCAGGCGCCCCAAAGGATACAATTACAATTAAGAGTCACACATACCCATGCAACAGGAATCCTTATCTAGATAGCAATTCAAGTTGCTCATGTCCCATTTTAGCTCAAACAAAAACGATTAAGTATTTAGGTATCATAATAGATGATAAACTGAATTGGGGTGCACACATAAACTCGGTAGCGGCCAGGACAAGGAAATTAATACTCGCGTTTAAAAACCTGCGTGATGTGGCTGGCAGAGATCTCCTGGTACAAACATATCTTGCTCTTGGTCAAAGTGTTATTAACTATTGTATCAGGGCCTGGGGGGGGGCTTGTAAAACAATTATGATTGTTCTTGAGCGCGCACAGAGATCATTGCTAAAAGTCGCATTTAAATTTCCCTATCGCTATCCCACCAAAGATCTATACGATGAAATAAAGGTCATGAGCGTTCGTAAACTTTGTCTATGAAGTCTTACGTAGATACCACAGACAGGTCATTCCGATATTACCAAAATTGATTAAAAGAAAAGTACAGTGTCCAGTACCTAGAGCCAACACAAAATTTGCTAGCAGAATTTACAACGTCCAAGCTCCACGGTTATACAATAAATTAACGCAGTCCATTCTTAATATCAGATCATTCAGTAATAATCAAGTCAAAAGTAAAATTATTGCATGGCTGAATGATATGGACTATGAAAAAATCGAATCTCTTTTTGCTGTAACGGTGTGAAATATACACTCAATTTCGAACACGCTCACCCACACACATATACACACATCCACACACATATACACTCACCCACACATATATACATATATACACACACACACACAAACACACACAAACACACCCTCACACACATACTCTCAATTGCACATACATTCTTTTTTTTTATTTTCTTTTTATGGATTTTTATTTTCTAGCTTTATGTTATATTGAAATCGATAAGATACTACGTTCAAAATATGGACATATTGTACCTAGATTTAATAGTAACACGTTTGTGAAGGGAAGGAACTGACCTTCAAGATACAGTATTTTACTAGTTTGGAGGTCAGGGTCTCACCTCAAAGATATTGTAAGATGTTCATAATAAAGATTACTTACTTACTTACTTACTTAAAACAAGTACGCACGACCCGTTTACAAGACATATAAATACCTAAACATAACATATATGTCCATGTGTTATCATTATGTGGTATATAAATAGGCGCCGAGGCGGGAATGGACGCGAGCCAAGACGCAACAAAACTGACCTAACCCGGTTTAGGTAAGGTCGTCGGTATGTTAACTGAGAGTAACGCGAAACTATAAAAGAGTGTCCATGCAGTTTCTTGCCCGTTTTTCCCCATAAGTACCAACTAGGCTTTGGATTTTAGGGGCCTGGAATGACCAACTCATTTGACAATTAAAAAGTGACTGTAAATGATTTGAAATGAGAAGTTGGGAATCATGGTAACAAATGGACGTGTAAAAATGTCTTAAAAGATACAGAAATAAATATCATTTTATAATTTGAATTCTACAAACATGTTGGCTAGCGATTAGCCAATAATGTTGATATGACAAAGCAAAATAAAATTATTGAAAATCACTTGAACACTGAATCAATTTGCAGAAATTGATACAATAATCAAGTATACGGCAGACATTAATTAAAATAAGTAATTGCTACCACCAAAAAAGCGATCGGAGGATACCAAAACAAAAAAGAAAAAGAAAGGCAGAGCGACACACGCTCGGCGCTGCGGCGCCCTAGGCCCGCGCGTCTGCGCTAGTGCGCCACCGTCAAGCACAGTGTCAAAGTGACATTCACAGACAATTATTTTTCTATAAATCGTTATAATTTTGTGATTTTTTTAATATACATGTAAATATTTAACTATTTTCCAGTTAGGTAAGTAAGTGTTTATATGTTAAACGCCGGCTGTAGCGACACCGGAAATAGTGCTATAAGGCAACCTACCGCATCGCTCGATGTCCAGGTGAGATGTCCCCATTGCTCCCATCCACGTAAAGGCGTCTTCTTTAAAGGCGAACGGGGGCTACGGATACACTATGGCAAGGTTCACAAACCACATAGTGTACCCTTGTGCCCCCCAGCCCCGTCCCTAACATCAAAAACTCCAGATCAAAGTTTGTGGAAAACGTTAGCAAAATTCAAAAATTCTACCCCAGTATTAAAGAGAGTTCCCCGGGGTGCGAGACGGTCCGTTGCATTGAGTTGGGCGCAATGTCTCCGTCTTGCAACCCAGGAGAACTCACAAAGTGCCTGGGAGCAATTACTTACCTTCCCTTATAGGATTCTGCATGTCCAAAAAAATTTGGCAAATAAAAACACACTAACAAATCAAATTAAAGAAAATTGTAACAATTCGACCCTAAGTTTAGACCCAAAATTACCCGTATTCAATAACCAATCACAAAAAGGCTTATGTTCACATGTGGAATCTAAATTAAGTGAAGGTATGTATCAGGGGAGCGGCCAGGATACTCTTTAGTAGCGATGTGGTGGCGCCTTACTCTCCAGAAACGCTAACAGCTCTAGAGATTAAACACCCAGCGCCTGCGGATAGTCTCACCTTTCCCGACCCCCCGACCCTCCCGACCTAAATTCAACCTTCCTAAACGTTTCGGCCCCCCAGTTGATTGCAGCCGTGGGCTCCTTCCGAAGCGGTTTTGCCGGTGGCCTCGATGGCCTGACTCCACAACATCTCAAGGATTTATTGAGTTCAGGTACCGGGGACGCTGGTGAGTCGCTTCTGAAGGAGCTTGCAGCCCTAATTAATCTCATGCTCACCGGCGGTGTGAACGAGGCCGTCGTCGATGTCTTATACGGGGCCAACCTATGTGCCCTGCGCAAGAAAGACGGCGGCATTCGTCCCATTGCCGTTGGATGCACCTACAGGCGTATGGCAGCCAAAATATGCTGTAAGCTGTACAGCAAATCCCTTACAGCTAAGTTTCAGCCCCTGCAGCTCGGTTTCGGCTCGAGGCTGTGAGGCTGCCGTGCACGCCCTTTCCACCTTTTTGAATTCCAACAACAAGGAACGCCTTTAACTCTGTGAACAGGGACACCTTGTCGGCTGAAGTCAAAAATGAATTACCCGAAATTTATGGTTTTTGTGGCAGTGCTACAGGTACCCCTCTAAATTACTATACAAGGACAATGTTTTAGATTCTGCAGTAGGATGCCAACAAGGTGATCCTCTCGGGCCAGTCATTTTCAGCTTGACTATTCATCCAATCATCCAGAAACTAAATTCAAAATTTAACTTGTGGTATTTAGATGATGGAACGCTAGGAGGTGATGTAGACACCATTTTGAAAGACTTACAACTCCTCAAAACACAATTTAAATCTATTGGCCTGGACCTTAACCCATCAAAATGCGAAATTTACCTTTCTGACATTACCGACAGACAACCGACCCTTAAGAAATTTAATGCAATAGCCCAACAAATCAAAATTTTAGAAAAAAGTTCCCTGCATCTCCTAGGTTCCCCAATTTTAGAAGACAGCTTTTCTCCTTTTATCGACGAAAAAATCAAAAACATCAACGACATTTCGGACAGACTCTCCAAAATTAATTTACATTCGGCATTCACCCTGATTATATACTGTTGTTTTGGTCCAAATTTTATATATTTTCTACGCTCTTCCCCTTTATGGAAGCAGTCACACCTCTTGGACAAAATTGACCAAATTATTCGCAATACACTAACATCCATTTTAAATGTGGCCCTGGACGACCGAGTGTGGCTGTAAGCCACACTACCCATCCGTTTTGGTGGCCTCGGCGTCCGCAAAATTACTAGTATTAGCTTACCGGCGTTCCTGTCCTCTGTCCACAGCACTGAAAAGTTGACCGATCGGCCCGTGAATCCATTTTCCCAGAATAATCTTATTAATACGTCCACCAATACTGCTGAGCGTGCCCGCCTACTGGCTGAGGGTGAATGGGAGTCGGGCCTCTGGCTTCAGGCACTACCGTCACCCAACATACCCACTATGCTGGGTGACACCACCTTCCGGCTCGCTACTTGTCTGCGTCTGGGCGCTCCTAGTGTGGCTCCGCATCGCTGCCAATGCGGTGAAGGTGTCGACTGCCTCGGTCACCATGGCCTATCCTGCAGTAGAAGCGCAGGCTCAATAGCACGACACGCCAGCATCAATGATATCATCCGTCGTGCTCTTGTCACCGTCGGGGTGCCAGCTGTTTTAGAACCCAATGGCTTGACACGTGACGATTGGTAGAGACCAGACGGAATGACCATAATGCCTTGGAAGGTAGGTAGGCCTTTGGTGTGGGATGCAACGTGTGTCGAGACCCTTGCGCCATCCCATCTTCCTAGCACGGCGGGCTGTGCTGGGGCTGCTGCTGCAGGTGCGGAAAACCTCAAACGGCGCAAATACTCCAATCTCATTGGGTCTTATATGTTCGAGCCGTTTGGGGTTGAAACCCTGGGGCCATGGGGCCCGAGTGCTCACTCTGTACCTCGAGAGACCCCTCTGCCCTCCGCTAGCTCGCTTAGTGAGGGTCTCACCGGACAACGTTGATGGATAAGGTAAACAAAGTAGACGATAGGAGGAACGGTTTATTACTGGTAACTTATTAACACGACACACATGATTATATAAATATAGTAATATTATCACAGTATTTAGAAGAATGATGGTTATATAAAAATTACAGACAGTAACACGCTCGGTCAAGTCCAAAGATGAAGTGTCCAGCAGACTGGTAAAGACTGCACTGGAGTTTGTGGCGTTCTGAATTCAAATTGAAAACGGAATGATGATGTGGCCAGCCATAAAGGATTGCCAGTAATAAATGATAGGATGAGTATGGATGAGAAGGACTTCGTCACAACTTATTATATCAAGACATCGCCAAGCGGTTGGTCGACTCTTCACGTGACCAGAAGGCTGGCCTAATCTTCGGCCAAAGAATCAGCATTGCCATAAAACGTGGCAATGCTGCCAGCCTTTTGGGCACTTTTCCTGCTAACAGCGATGCGGACGAATGTTTTGATGCACTTTAATAATTATTTCCTCCCCCTTTTTACATACTTGTACATTTATTAGTATTGTATTGTAGTGTTAGATGTAAAATAATGTGTAAATTGAATCATAATCGAAATAAAACAATTATCTATTGAAATAGATGGTTTGAGTTTGATAAATTCTGGAGTCGTAAGTATAGATTTAGAAAATAAAGATAAGTCTAAGATGAACAACAGTCTGAACTAAGGAGATAAGTTTTTTTTTTTTATGTCTTTGACGAGGAGACGTACGAGGGTCCGTAGCCAACTCGCAGAGGCCCGTTAAATATTTTTAATTAAATGAGGCAACGACCATTATCCCTGTTCGCACTATGTAGGTAAGTGCACTCAAGGACAACCCCTGGTTGGTGTAAGACTATTGCAGGATATGGAAACAAAAATATTCGATTATGGGTTTGGGTGGCTAAAGTGAACTGAGGGCCTAGACAAGTTACGATCAAAATAAATAAAATGAGAGCGTAATCAGCTGTGGAAGTGCCTTAACTCCTTAATCATTGCGATGCGCAGTATGACATCATAACTACTGCGAATGCCTATTTGTTTTTTTGTATAAATCCCTCTAAGGCAGCAATAATTTATTATTGAAGAACCTGTCTGGGTAGATGACCCAAACAGCAAAGGAACCAGACAGCGAAGCGACCAAGCAAATCGCCTCTTCAAGATAAAATCATTACTTTCAATTTTCGCTAACATAATTATTACTGGCTGCGTCCTGAACGCGCGGCGCAGCGGCGCCCTAGGCCCGCGCGTTGCGCCGCGGTCACCATAGTGTCTACAAGTGTCAACAAAATGACATATTTCTATTGACTTTCATTTTATTTGTGTTTTATAGCAGTGTAAAGATTTAGTTTTATAAGATAATTTAAGATTAGTGTTTTTTTACCTATGTTGAACGCTAACAGTAGCGTCGCCGGAATTAGTGCCAGTCAACCTGCTACATCGCTCGAAGTCCAGGTGAGATGTCCCCACTGCTCCCAGCCACGCTTCTTTAAAGGCGAACGGGGGCTGCGCATACACTATGGCAAGGTTCACAAACCTCATAGTGTACCCCTGTGCCCCCCAGCCACAACTTCAACACTTTCGGACCAAACACTTTGGAAAACCCTTTCAAAATTAAAAAATTCTACTCCTGTTCTAAAGAGAGTTCCCCGGGGCGCGAGGCGGTCTGTTGCTCTAAGTTTGACGCGATGTCTTCGCCTTGCAACCCAGGAGAATTCCTACAGCGCCTGGGAGCAACTACTTACCTTCCCATACAGGATTCTGCATGTCCAAAAAAATTTGGCAACTAAAAAAACATTGACAAACAAAATTAAAGACAACTGCAACAATTCGACTCTTATTTTAGATCCAAAATTACCCGATTTCAGTAACCTCTCACGAAGAGGCCTATGTTCGCATGTGGAATCCAAATTGAGTGAAGGTGATATCAGGGGAGCGGCCAGGCTACTTTTCAGCAGCGATGTGGTGGCGCCCTACTCTTCAGAAACACTTTCAGCCCTCGAGAGCAAACATCCGGCGCCTGCGGATGGTCTCACCTTCCCCGACCCCCCCGTCCTTCCCGATCCGGATTCAACTCCTTTTAATGTTACTGCCTCTCAGCTAATTGCAGCCGTGAGCTCCTTTCGAAGTGGCTCCGCCGGCGGCCTCGACGGCCTTTTTTTTTTTTTTTTTTTGTTTTTTTTTTTTGTGGGTGGGAAATCATCCAATGACTTCTCCCGCTCTGGGTGGAGCGGAAGGGCGTGTCAGACTTTTACTGACTAAAACCCACCCGTGCTCCTTCAGTTGCCTGTTGCCAAGGTCCCGGTATCCCTTTCGGACTAACCCGCAACCCTGGCAGGCATCGGTCCTAGCGGACCCCGCCAATTGTGCTGACATCTCTTTGAGGCGCGCGTGGAACACGACGCGCCATCGACCCGGGCCTGGTCCTGATCGGACGGCGAGCTACCCATTGCTCGCCGTCCGCAAGCCCGCGCCTATGGTGGCCGGGAATCCGCCTGGGATTCCCGACGCCCAGGGCGTCTCCAGCGGCGGCGGCGGTTAGGGGCGTGAGGGCGCAAACTTTGCTTCTCCCTCACGCGTTCCGCCTCCTCCTTCGCGAGCATTACTGCTTCGCAGAAGGAGGTGACTGCTTCCCATGCCCTCTCGCTCCGTACCATGGCCTGGACCAGAGCCGGACGCGAGGGGTCACCGCCGCCAATCGCCTCCAAGAGGACACGGCGGGGCTCCGCCCAAGCGGGGCAGACTTCCACCGTATGCTCCACCGTGTCCTCCGGGCGATTCACACAGTGGTGACACCCGGGCGTTTCCTCCCGCCTTATACGAAACAGGAACCTCCCGAAGCAACCGTGTCCGGTGAGGACCTGCGTCAGGCGGAAGGTGAGGACGCCGTGGCGCCTCTCTAGCCACTCCTCAAAGAGGGGACTTATCGCCGCAATTGTGGCGTGCCCAGCGGCCTCGACGGCCTGACTCCCCAGCACTTAAAAGACCTACTGAGCTCAGGCGCCGGGGAATGTGGTGAGTCGCTTTTGAAGGAGCTTGCGGCTCTAATTAACCTGATGCTCAACGGCGGTGTGAATGATGCCGTCGTCGATGTCTTGTACGGTGCCAACCTATGTGCCCTGCGCAAGAAGGACGGCGGCATCCGTCCCATCGCCGTTGGGTGCACCTACAGGCGTACGGCAGCCAAAATATGCTGCAAATTGTATGGCGAAATCCTAACCAACAAGTTCCAGCCCCTACAGCTTGGCTTTGGATCCAAAGGGGGCTGTGAGGCTGCCGTACACGCCCTTTCAAGCTTTTTAAATGCCAGTAAAGGTGAGGTCATCCTCAAGGTTGACGTTAAGAACGCCTTCAACTCCGTTAACAGGGACAATTTGTTAGCCGAAGTAAAAAAGGAGCTACCAGAAATTTACGGTTTTATGTGGCAGTGCTACAGGCACCCTTCAAAATTATTATATAAAGACAACGTTTTGGAATCGGCAGTCGGATGCCAACAAGGTGATCCTCTCGGGCCAGTTATTTTCAGCTTGGCTATCCATCCTATAATACAACAACTAAATTCAAAATTTAATGTGTGGTATTTAGACAATGGTACACTAGGAGGTGACGTGGACACCGTTCTAAAAGATCTACAATTCCTAAAGCAGCAGTTCCAATCCATCGGCCTTGACCTAAACAACTCCAAATGTGAAATTTACCTTTGTGACGACACTGACAGACAATCAAGCATACAGAAATTTAATTCAATAGCCCCGAATATCAAAGTTTTGGAAAAAAGTTCACTGCACCTCCTAGGTTCCCCAATCCTAGAAGATAGTTTTTCACCATTTGTCGAGGCAAAAATTGAACATTTTAACGATATTTCGGACAGACTCTCTAAAATTAATCTACATTCGGCATTCACCCTTATCAGACATTGCTGTTTCGGTCCAAATTTTATGTATTTTCTCCGCTCTTCCTCTTTATGGAAGCAGTCCAACCTTTTAGACAAAATCGATCATATTATTCGAAACACTTTAACATCCATTTTAAATGTGGCACTGGACGACCGCGCATGGCTTCAAGCCACACTACCCATTCGTTTTGGTGGGCTCGGCGTCCGCAAAATTTCCAGTGTAAGCCTACCGGCGTTCCTGTCCTCGGTCCACCCACAGCACCGAAAAGTTAACCGCAAGAATTTTAGCCTCTTCTCAGGTTGACTCTGAAGTGCCGTGTTTGACCGATGCAGTGAATGCCTGGAAAGTGGCTTGCCCGGACACGGTTCAGCCCGAGAACCCGTCTTCCCAGAGACAGTGGGATGAGCCGCTCTGCAGGTTGGTACGGAATAAACTTATTAATACGTCCACCAATACTGCTGAGCGTGCCCGCCTGCTGGCTGTGGGTGAATGGGAGTCGGGCCTCTGGCTTCAGGCGCTACCGTCACCCAACATAGGTACTATGCTGGGTGACACCACATTCCGGCTCGCTACATGTATGCGTCTGGGCGCTCCTTGCGGTGCTCCACATCGTTGTCAATGCGGTGAAGGAGTCGACTGCCTCGGACACCACGGCCTATCCTGCAGCAAGAGCGCTGGTCGGATGGCACGGCACGCTAGCATTAATGACATTATCCGTCGGGCTCTTGTCACCGCCGGGGTGCCAGCTGTGTTAGAACCCAACGGCTTGGCACGCGACGATGGGAAGAGGCCAGACGGAATGACCATAATGCCCTGGAAGTTGGGTAGACCTTTGGTGTGGGACGCAACCTGTGTCGACACCCTCGCGCCATCCCATCTTCCTAGCACGGCGGGCTGTGCTGGGACAGCTGCTTCAGGAGCAGAAAACCTCAAACGGTGCAAATATAACAACCTTATTGGGAGCTATATGTTTGAGCCGTTTGGGGTTGAAACACTAGGGCCGTGGGGTCCGAGTGCTCATCGAGTATTTCGGGACATCGCTAAGCGATTGGTCGACTCTTCACGTGACCAGAGGGCTGGCCTATTTTTAGCCCAACGAATCAGCATTGCCATTCAACGTGGCAATGCTGCCAGCCTTTTGGGCACCTTTCCCATTGACAGCGATGCGGACGAATTCTTTGATGCTCAATGAGCCCCTCCCCTTTATTTTTTCTTTTTAATTTGTTATATATGTAATTGTTTTTTAGTTAATTTAGTATAATATGTAAAATAAAGATAGAACTGTACAAATAAACAAAAAAAAATAATAATAATAAGTTACGATCGCTTTCAAAGCGTTTCGTATTTCTACAACGTCTTTCAACAGGATTGACATAAGCTTTTCGATAATGTCAGTCCTATACATTTTTGCCTTTTTCACCATCGCTGATAGAATGTCACTTTGTCTAGGCTCTCAGGTCATCTACGCCTATCGAAAGACTATGGCCGCTGCCTGACCAGTTGCATACTCAATAGTAGGCCCCCGAAAACAGTTGCTAGCACCTTGAAGTTTATATATAAACGTTGCGTAAAGTTAAGTAATATTAACGACTGTTTAATTTAACCATATATTTTTGACGTTTGAACGTCACTTAACGTCACTTAAGATATATTTTTGACGTTTGAACGTCACTTAACGTCACTTAAGCAACGTTTTTATATAAACCCCATAGTGTCGTAGCGACAAGGGAACAACATGTCCTTTTCTTTTTTTTTTTTGGGTGGGAAATCATCAAATGACTTCTCCTGCTCTGGGCGGAGCGGAAGGGCGTGTCAGACTCTTACTGACTAAAACCCACCCGTGTTCCTTCAGTTGCCTGTTGCCAGGGTCCCGGTATCCCTTTCGGACTATTCCGCAACCCTGGCAGGCATCGGTCCTGACGGACACCGTCAGGTGTGCTGACATCTCTTTGAGGCGCGCGTGGAACACGACGCGCCATCGACCCGGGTCTGGTCCTTATCGGACGGCGAGCTACCCATTGCTCGCCGTCCGCAAGCCCGCGCCTATGGTGGCAACAACATGTCCTGAGGTACTTATGAGGAGTGGAAAAGTATTCCACGGCTATAAAGACTATCCCGGAAGTACGATCAAGATCCCTACCAGCATCTTACTGGAATACTTCCTTCCGAACACCTTCCTTGCTCTTGCGAATCTCCACTCAAGCTGGCCAATAAAGGCAAGAAAGAGGTGGGGCCTCTTTTCCTCATCTGTGTTCACTCCAACCAACCAATAAGGCAAGCCAGAGGCGAGGAACAAATATGTTATGTCGTTTATTTATTTTCTTTCTCACTTATTTACCTAAATTTTAATATTTCCTAAAATAAAAAAATAAACATTTAAAAATATAAAAAATACAGTTCCGCCGGTGTCGGGAGAAAGGTCCAAGCTAACGGTGGCTACTCGACAGTCATACGCTCATCTCCCAACATACTCACAAGAACTTCCATTCCTTCTTAAATATAGGTAATGGGGGTAAAAAATCTTGGATTTATTTGCAGACAGTCTTATTTTCCTGGCTATGAAAATATTTAGAAACTTAAAAAGAATGTCCGTGGAGTTTTTTGCCCGTTCTTCTCCATAGGAACCTACTACGCTTTGGAATGGGCAACTAGCTTCATCTTTCTGACTGACCGACCCCTGGACAATTCAAAAGTGCCTGTAATTGGTTTATTTGAAATAAATACTTTGAATTTGAGTTTGAGTTTACTTTTAACAAAATGCGAGTTTCGTAGAAAAAAATCAGGTATAAGTGGTACGTTCGTGGTTTATTTGAAATTCGATTTATATAAGTATTTTATTTACTGGAATTAATTGCACTTATCCTGTTCTTCAATTAGTCACCTGCAAGGTAAATTTCCTTAAGATTATCTCTATCGCTGTGTGTAGCGATAAAATTTATTTTGTACCTTTTTGCCTCTTCTCTGTTCTTCGCTTTATTACTCTCTATTTCCTCTTCAGTTAGTTCTGTAAAATTCGATATTTTCATAATAGCCTGTTTGACGTGCAAAAACCCATCTTCTGTACGTCTCGAAATGGTTGGGGATTTTAGGTCATCGAAGTCTTCATTCGGATCTATTTTATGATCAATCATAAGTTCTGTGATATTAAACGTAGACCTTAACCACTCCAACTTTCTGATTAAAGCTATGCTTTCTAAAGTATATTTTTTTTTACTCTTTTCAAGAATTTTAAGCGCGTCTTCCACTTTAATCTTTGAAGGGCCTGTATCGTCTGTTTGTCTGTCGTGTTTCTTTGTGACTTTTGTTTCTTCTACATTTTGTGGATGCTTTGTATCGACTGGTTGCTCTACAGCATATGTGGTATTTGTATCTTCAGCATCTGTTGTGTCTACTGCATCTGTAGTCTTTACACCTTCCGGTTGCTCTACAGCGTATGTGGTACTTGTATCTACAGCATCTATTGTCTCTGCACCTTCTGGTTGCTCTACAGCGTATGTGGTATTTGTATCTACTGCATCTGTTGTCTCTACAGCTTTTGGTTGCTCTACCGTGTATGTGATAATTGTATCTACAGCATTTGTTGTGTTTACATCTTCCGGTTGCTCTGTCTTGTCTTGTTGCTCAACAGTGTATGTTGTATCTACAAGTGCAGCCTCAGCTGTTGTGTTTACGGTATATGTTGTTTCGTCAGCTGCAGTTGCTTTATCGTTCGGTGGCTTTACATTATCTGTTTTCTCTTCCGCTTCAGTTTTGTTCATCTCACACTTTAGTGTACAAATAATATATCCTATTAAGATTAACAGAGTGGTTTTCATTTTTATCGGATTATAGATCAACAAGTTTAGGAGAGTGTTGCTTTAAGCATTTTATTTTTATAAACAACTTTATGGAGCTCGAAACGACATTAAATTATTTATTTCCTTTCGTAACGATTTTTCAATTTATTTTATTGATGCTGTTGTTTTACCTGTAAACTACGCAATACTGCCTATTCATATTCATATATTTATTTGCATTCCATGATGTAGGTAGGTATTAAGTTGTTACAATGGCTTAAAGCTAAGGTACTATTAAGGATCCTGTACGGCACAGCAGAAAGCATCAAATTAATTCTTAAAATAAAATTAAGAAACACATTTAGGGCTGTCCTTCTCACTGACTAAGAATCGAGAGAAGCGTCCTATCACAAAATACCCATTGGCATATATCGTAACGCTATTTGGGGATGCGGCAGGCTTAACGTTTTGTCCGGCCGACTGACTCAGAATCATTTGTCCATAAAACGTCATCTGGGAAGCCAATGTTTTAAAATGTTCGTTTATTAGCTTGAGTGATGATGTTTGCAAGGCACTGACTTAATAAAAGGTAATTAATTTACGAAATACCAGAATTTAATTAATCACATTTAGAGCTCTGTAGCTCCTTACGTCGGTACTAACGATCAAGAGAAGTCTTCAGAAAAAGAAATTCTCCTTGATGAGATCTTTCCATTGGTATAATTATAATCTTAACGATATTGGGCTCCAGGGCAAGAATGCCCATTCTCCTTTCATATTACTATATTGGGTTCCATTTTTTCATTTGATCGTACGGAACCTTGAGAAAACTAGTTCAACCCTTAGCAGGAGTTTAGTAGTAGTATGTAGGTAATACGAAATCGTATGGTCAACAAAATAGTCAAAAATGCACCAACAATACACAATCGACAATCTCGTGTTTAGGGTTAGATCGAAAGAGGTGTCCGTTACGTTTTTAACGCGGGGGATGTCACGTGACTGCGCTCTTATGGGACTCGACCCCGTTGATCGGATTATGGCGCGCCGCAGCAGAACGGCGGTGGTTGCCAACGTACCAATACGACCGTCAAAGTAAGTAGTTTCTATTTTCTATACAATAAAGATAGTTTTCCTGGTTTTTAAAGCTTAGGTTTCGAAGACATCGAAGGGTATACCTATACATAATATAATAAGTTCTTTCTTATTATGTTTGTACTCTGTACCAACACCACCAATGCTGTCGATACCACCAATACAGCATGCCCAGTATATTTTAACAGGCGGCGAAAAGTTGAACCAAATAAATTATAATAGGTTCCTACTGAATGTAAGATATTTTTGTAAGCTATAAGCCAAGTTAGAAAACTTGCAGCTAGATAATAAAATGCAGATCTAGTTGATCTCACAAAAAGTAGAACTAAAATTATCAAAACATAGTGTAGATTATAAATTGTAACCAATGCTTCAAGTTATATTTTATAAGGCATGGAACGCTTCTGAAGTTTCTGGCACAGTGTTGCCACTAATAAATATAATATTTTTCATTATAATATTATTACTTATAGTTTGAACTTTAATGTATTCTTGATATTGTTTTATTTCGATACATTGAAATTTAAATAAAATGTGTTACGTACCCTAATTTCCTTTTTAATTAAATTACATTTGAGAGGTTACCAAAATAATATCTCTCAACATCTCTTGTCTTGGCAACATTACGTGACAGGATTTTAGTGTCCGCAAACAAAGAGTAAAACTGTAACAAGTCGAATATTTAATATTATTAGTTCTCTTCATAATATATTTATTGCATCATCACAAATTATTCTATTTTTTTCTAATAGGATTATTATTTCGTTATTGCCTGGTCTTCATAATCTCCTTTTTGCGTCAACGCTACTTTGATGGAATTTTATTCAATTGTTTGAGCCCCCTAGTAATTATTCCCTATAATTTGTATTTTTTTCGTTTTTGTCAAGTACCTACTTATAATTCTAACACTTTCATATTAAGTTTATTCATTGTTCTTGCTTCCAGACCAAATAAAAAAAACTTGACAAAACTAATTTATCTCATTAAATATATGCAACCTAAAACAAATAAGTATAGCAAAGTTCATAATTGATCGGTGTTTGCTTATTGATTTCGATTTTGGAGCTGCATCAGGTGAAGTGAGAAGATGGCCCCACAATATAAACAAAAAGTTCAGTTCTAACATAATTCAATGTTCTATCAATAAAAAAATTACATAACCTACAAAATATATTTTTTGGACCTGATCTCCATGTGCTCTTTATGTACCTACACTAGTTGTCCTGCCTATCCTTTTAAAACCTATGTTGGGGTCGGCTTCCAGTCTAATCGGATGCAGCTGAATACCAGTACTTTACATGGAGCGACTGCCTATCTGACCTCCACAACCCACTTACTGGGTAATACGATACCCTTGGTACCCTACCTTTTACCCTTGGTAAGACTGGTTGTCAGACTTTCGGGCTTCTGACTACCCGTAACGATTGTCAAAGATCTATAAATGACAGCACGTTAAGCCGCACGTTAAGCCGTTGGACCCCAACGGCTTAACGTGCTTTCCGAGGCACGAAGGTGTCTTGGTCTTGGTATGTAAAGATGGTCACCAAGCGTAGCTTAACCTGATATTAGTTGGCCACAAGCCCCTCGGACCTACACTAGTTGTGTTAGCTATTATTCGCGATGGTTTTGATAGTGCATTGTATAATTGTTGTTATCATTAGTAGCGCTAATTTTGTAGCTTTTATGTAATACTAGTCTTAAAACAGAGAACTTAAATGGAATGAGCCTACGGTAGCTGTAACTTGCTGGCGTGTTACAGAGGTATATGGCTACAAAGCTGTTCTAGTTGGTAATGTAATGCAATTTAGCGGAATTTCATTTTCTGATAAACTTAAATGATTGAAATGATGTTGATTGAGATTATGATTGTGAGTGCGTTGCGCAGGCTCCGGGTTTCTTTGAGATCTCAGCTAGTAGTAGGACTAGGATAGGACAAAGACATTTTAATCCTAATAACGTAAAAATGGATAGGTACTTGTTTACCTTTTTTATAATTATTGTTGAAAGATCCAAATTTTACAGGAATCCAAGGTTATCCTTATTGCATTAACAAGGTCGTGTGATTTGAACTTACGGTATTATTAGAAACAGTTCAGGCAGTCCGTTACAAAAGCGATCACAGTTTGCTTTGACACATTTGATGCTACTTATTTTAGTAGTATATTTAATCGAAATCTTGATGTTATCCTTTTTTAATGTATTTTAGAGTTAAATAATTATTATAATGGGCACTTTCGAAGCGGTGAACAAAGCACAAAGTGGTTGTGTTAAAAACTAAACTTGAATATCCCTTCGACTGACAGCTGGCCAAATAGTCTAGAAAATTGACTGACTTTTGGCCTATAAATAGTACATAATAAAATTATAAATAGTCAAAATTTGATGTCGGTCATAATCACAAATAATGAAATTAAGTTTATATGACCGATTTTAAATTCGATTGGTAAAATCTGCACGGATGATTTTGTTTTTTTGTCCAAAACAGCACCTAATTGCGTAATATACGATCAATCAGAATTGGAATCAATTCGAAACAAATGTCAAATCCATTGCATTCATAGGTTCGAAAAAAAATCTGCTCAACTATGTAACTTACGAACATATGAAGCAATGGATTAGACATTTGTTTCGAATCGATTCCAATTCTGATTGATCGTGGATTACGCAATTAAGGTGAAGAGTCATCTAAAAAGTATGTGAAATAAAATCATTGAATAAATAGAAACCCTTCTACATACAGGGTTCAGCGGTGAGTGCAGTGAAAGTTAATTTTTAATAAGACGATCCATGAATCTAATTGTTTTTGAAGAAGTACCTACTTCATAAAATAAAGACAATAACCGATGCGGGAATGGATGTAAGTTACATTATACTTTAGAAGTATCCGGTAAAACTACACAACCGTTCCAATAATATATTGATAAACCTTTGCAAGATAAACCAATCAAAATTCGCAATGTAGTTGGGAACATCGCTTGCATAGGCCATCTCGTTCTGTTGCAACGCGTATTCCCTATGTTGGCCAAAGCTCCGGTTATGCTGGTTTTCCGATAGGCAGCGCCAAACCAGAGCGACCGAGAGAGTGAGTGAGCGAGGGCGAGGAGCGTTCGCGTTCATTTAGATTCATTCGGTGCTTGTTCGTTAAGTTGTCAGCACTTGGCTGGCGGCCTGCCGCGCGCCGTCCGACTTCGTACTTTCGTAGTCGTTCGCCAGCACTGTAATCAACTCTTATCGCGATCGCGTGTCCTACTGCAAATACGATAAATTCCATCTAAATATTCGAAATAAACATGAGACACGCCGTGTCTCCTTAACATCTTGACACATAAACACTGTTATTATTTATAATTTTAAAAAATGTTACCCTGAATCCAAGTTCTTGAGGTGTTAGAGATAAATCTCTCGTCGTTACGATCTCGGCGTTTTCGTCAGAGAGACTTTTAAACCCCGTGGTCACTTAACGCCGTCAAAATTGATAATAATATGCAACGATGTGGTTTCTGCTCAATGGTTTCTGGAGTTCTGAGGAGGGCGATGTGTGTCGGCAGCAGAAGAGGTAGCAGTGAATCATACTACCGCGAGCTGGGTGACCAAGACACGCTGGTAAACATTTTAATTAGCTTTAACCGCATTAAAACATCGCTTTAGTAGCACTGAGCAGGTTTTGTTCATTCATATTATTGTTTATTTCATTGTGTGAACGTGTCGTGCATTGCTGGCCATCAACATGTTTACCTGTCTTTAATTAATGTGTGTTATGATATTTACTAGCGTATACCCGTAGTATGCTAATTACACATGTGTGTATTTTAATCAGCTAATATTTTGAAGCAACACATGCAATTTATTACACTAAAATCACATGTATGTGCATGCAATTTTTGTTGTGAACAAGGAGTGCTCTGTAGTGTTTATTCATATGTAAATATATTGTCTATGCTTTATGTGTAGTGAAAGTGGAGTTTCTCTTTATGTTTAGTCACTGCTAATTGTTGAACTGTTAGCCATACGTATGTAAACTTTAAATTTGTGTAGAAACACTTTTTTAGGATGGTTAAGCCTGTTATGAGAATGAGGTATCTACAAACTTCATAAATCATTATCATGTTCAAGAAAGTTAACTACTTTGTTATTACTGTCACTCTTCAGTTTGCTAAAAACATTAAGTTTTGATCATCTCCAGATAGTGAAGAAACCATTTTTCATTCAGTGCCTTTTGAAAATATAGTATTTGAGCTGTCCTAAGACAACCTACTGACCTGTTGTACCTATTGGGGAATGGATAAAGATTCTTGTGTACAAATAATTTCCATTTAAACAGACACCTAGTTTATCCAAAAACATACAATATTTGATAAATTTGACTCAATGTGGTACCTATGGTATCTTAATTAACTTTAAATCTATTAATTAATAACCACACTATAACTATTCTTAACCAAAACTGTGTATTTGTGATGAATCAGAGTCCATAGTAGAACCTCTCTTATTTGCCTAAAATTGCAAATAAATATTGGTACCTATAAACCTCCAACTGCCACTAACAAGACACAATAGAATTTTAATTGTTAAGTATCGGTCTTCTAAAAGGCAATCAACAGTTTAGCGGTGTACCTATTAGACTAACATCAAAACAGCTAGGATAACAACTGCTATATTTCAACGATTATCAGAAATTTGCATGCTGTATACTTTTTTAGTTTATTTCGAAATAATAATATGTAAGTAATCAAAAACTTGTGACTTCGGATCTCACTATTTTCCAACTCCCAATGCCATAGGTACCCAAATAGATAGCCTTCTTTTAAACAATTAGAATAGACACTTAAAAGTAATAAGTACACACATTTGAAAATAGAACTGCAATGAAAAGAGCCCTTGACTGCCTGCTACTCTGCCAGGACACATAAAGTCATGTTAAACTGTATAATAAACGTACAATGCAAGGTACAATTGAATTAACGCACATGTGAGGGTTAGCAACAATCTGGTAACAATTACTTGGCTCAGTTTTAGTATTTGACATTACACACTAATGCTAAACATAGTTCTGAGTAAACAAGTTTATTAGAAAATGTATTTTTGGAGTTTATATGCGCAGACCTAGCGCGGTGACATGAATTTTCATAAGTAATAATATTAATGAAACATTGATGTATTAGAACGTATTT
Organism: Lithophane semibrunnea; assembly: GCA_947363905.1. NCBI lineage: Eukaryota > Metazoa > Arthropoda > Insecta > Lepidoptera > Noctuidae > Lithophane > Lithophane semibrunnea. The sequence goes on along the minus strand of OX376186.1, from coordinate 20,447,670 downwards.
GTATTCTATTTTATCATATATTTTATGAAATAATTTCATAGACATTACAATAAATTAGTATTATTTCAGAAATTTAACTAACAAACTAGTAAGTATACCTATTGCATTACCAAGTTAAGTTTGAGGTATGAGACACACTACCGTATGGTAGTGTCTCATACCTCAAAAGTCTAAAAATCTACTGTCCTGCTATGATCATTCTGGTTATCAAACCACTAGCAGGCTCTAAAACCTATAAAACAGCAATAAATCTAGTAAATAAAACAACAAAGCTGGAATACAGAGATTTTTACAAACAAGGGTTAAAATGTGAAAAATATATGCGAAGTAACAATTTTATTGATAAAACATTACGTACAGCATGAGTGCAAGTTTGAGAACCAATGACCTACTTAGACAAATGATTGATGAACAACAAAATGCTAATTGGCTGTCAAAGGAAGGTGTCCGTTAAACCCCATAGGTGAGTCAGGGGACCAGGAGATCTATTCCCTATTTTCTTCCATACAATTTGACAGTAGACAGATTTTGATACTGAATCTTTTACAGGTATCATTTTAGGACGACTGGAGCACAGTATCCCTGTTAAGGCCCTACCCTACCTCAAATTGCTTCTAAACTGAATTACAAAACGATGGTATTAAAAAAAACAACTTCAAATTAGATCATGAAACTTTGCATATTATCTTAACTAACTGTAAAGCAGGTCTTATGCTTTTTTTTTTAAATCACCGTTATTTTCACCGTAAAAAGCAATTACCTAAACTATAGGCTTGAAAGCTGCCAGCACCCGACTCAGTCACGCTCTCACTCAGGCCGCGAGTAGTATGGTGCGAGCGAGATCAAATTTGAGGTAGGGTAAGGCATTAATACCCATATTTAATTATTAGGTACCCAATTAGTCTGTACCCATAGTCCAACTAACTAGTAGCTTAGTCAAATTTTTATTCCTATCAGCCTGTTCATGTATTATGTATTTACTACACACTGTTACTAAGCACATAGGTAACTGCTCTTAGCGTAACCCCCTCCCCTCTATATTTCTGCTGCGTGCGCCTACGTCAAATTTTGGTCGAGCGCGTGACGTCAATGTTTTACTACTAAAGCATAGTACTTACAAGATTACATTCTACAAAAGCAGTAATTCACTCCAGCGTGTACAAATAATAGAATCATTGATAATTACATAAAAGCAATTACTTACTCTGTTTGCATATGGAGGAAAATACTTAAAAGGTCACTCATTCAACTCATTTGTTGCTAGCATCTATAGTAAAAAATAGAAATTACTAGGCATCGATGATAGCTGTTTATGTAAATTAAATATATAAGGTCGCCAAGACTACTATTTACACGCGGGTTTACTTGCTATTTAGTTATGCGATGGTGTTGGCAATCTGAGGAGACAAACATATTACATAATAGAACAAATGTCAGGCTGTGTGGAAAACAGCAAATTGTCGAATTACGGAATTCATTATTAAACGTTTAGGTACTGATGACGTAAGCCAAAAGTGTATAGGTATCATCTAACTTCCTCAAACGTCACATATCTGCATGCAGTAGAATGATATCAAACAAATGGCCAAACAAGGGCAGCGGGATAATAAATGATCTACCTGTATACTATACGTATAGCTGGTCTCTGAACACAAGCACTTGCAGCAGCAGAGGTGGAGGAGTTAGCTATCGAGTCACCAATCCTGAGGAGCTCGTGGCTAAGTAATAACAGCCGCACGGGTCGATCCATCAGGTTAAGCTACGCTTGCCGGGGTTGGTCCGTGGATGGGTGACCATCTTTACATACCGAGACTCCTCCGTGCTTCGGAAAGCACGTTAATCCGTTGGTTCCGGCTGTCATTCGAAGATCTTTGACAGTCGTTATGGGTCGTCAGAAGCCTGAATGTCTGACCACCAGTCTTACCAAGGGGTATCGTATTACCCAGTTACTGGGTTGTGGACTTGTGGAGGTCAGATAGGCAGTCGCTCCATGTAAAATACTGGTATTCAGCTGCATCCGGTTAGACTGGAAGCCGACCCCAACATAGTTGGGAAAAGGCTAGGCCGATTGGCATTGAACAGCCATAAATATGTGGAACTGTGAAAAGGCACAGGGAAAGAGTTATTAAAATTGAGTGATGACGATATCAAATCAATCTATTGAACTAAAACGCAAATCTTCCGCAAATAATCAAAACTATTCCTTATTATTAGTATTGAAACAAAACAATTCTCTATAAACAGTTCCGTTTCGCGGAAGTGTTTTCAAACAACCAACAGGAATTAAAGCTTGCTGCTAGGTAGATTGTATCACACTACATGTTCTTGATGGAGATAAATTGGCAGATACACGCCACGTATGTCAAGATCCGATTTTGAGCTCCGAGTGAGGCATTCAATACTCCTACGCCACGAAGATAGACTTCAGGTATTAATAACTTGGTTAAATATAGGGTACATGCAAGTCAACCAGATACAAGCGTGTCAAAAGCATTATAAGCAATAGCTGAATGTTTTAAAACAATGTTTGGAGGTTACAAAGTCAAGCTTTGCTAACCGCCGCAGTCAGTTCTTGAATAGGAAACCTTTCTTTTCTCACTAATTAATTTGTTAGATTCTCTTTGTGAGATTGTGCTCGTTTGGCTCATCCACCGGTCCTCAGAAAAGTTTGACAACCGTTTCCAGATAGCAGCAACAGCAACCCAAAAATATTACCTTTAATATAACCTTCGTATATTGGGAAGCTCAAAATCAGATGGCAACAATTTCGTGTATAATATTTAGCCACACCTTCAAGTCGACGGCAAAAACATTGAGAGAAGGGTTGGCAGGTGACGACGAAGTTAAAATCCAGTTTTAATTAACTCGAACCCGAAAAATATTGATGATATTTGTAGACCGGGGTCACATCTACATTAAAATGCCAGAAATTGAATGTTCAGTAACGTACCGCTCCCAGAATACGGATTATTCCGGATGTAGTTTCTTCGGGACTCGGTTATTAGTAAATCCGGCTTGCGTATTTCCCTAGCCGTATTGATTTCTTCTCGTTTAGCTTATGTTCTTTAGATTGAGCAGTGGTGGCCCAGTGGTAACGGCCGCGGCTTACGAGTTGTAGGTCGTAGGTTCGAACCCTGACAGGCGCTTTACTTTGTGTAAATAATTTCATCACCACTGCTCTCAAAACGGTGAAGGAAAACATCGTGAAGAAACCGGCATGTCTTAGAAACAAAAATTCGAAAGCATGTGACATCTACCAACCCGCACTGGGCCCGCGTGGTGGATTACGGCCCACTCCCTCTCTAAGAGAGGAGGCCTGCGTCCCAGCAGTGGGAACCACTATAGGCTGATTATGTTATTGATTTCTTCCCTGCTTTATTCAATTCTCGATTTATTGATTGCAATCCAATCAAGCAAAACTTGCATGCTCCATAAGGTGCTTTAGGTAATATCCGTGCTCAAACGCAAGAACATAGCCGAAATCAATAATGTTTCGGAATCAAACAATGTCTTTAATTTCATATTGTCATACCTATACTCGAAAGTGTATTGGCTTCTTGTCGACAGGTGAACATGAAATCGATAAGCATGGTACAGGTCATCAAGCAATTTTGGTATCCTAAAAACGTATTGATCTCTAAGGCTCGGCGCCCATTAGCGGCTCGTTATTTTTAGCCGACGAATAAAAATATAACCTAATTGTATGGAAAAAAAGTTGAAATTTCAATGGCCGATGGCGATGCCTAAGGACGTCAGGGCATGCCTAAGGATACCGCTGCATCGTTGCAATTTCAATTTTATTGTCATACTAATATGTTACATTTCTATTCGTCGCATAAAAATCCCATGCCATGCCGTGCCGCCAATGGGCGCCGGCCCTTAACGTTTAGCTTATGTTATTTCTGCTAGTAGGCATCTTATACAGTGGTATTTGCGATAACGCAAAGGAAACATAAAAAATGGACCATTGAAAATTGATCTTGGACATTAAAGGCCCGTCCAGACTGCCGCCATATCGATGATAGGGTTGCGCTGCCTGTCGCATCCGCGATATCGCGCCAGTCAGGACAAGCTATAATTAACGTCTACAAAATCCCGAACCAGATCCAAAGAACCAAATATAAATATTCACCGCATTTTTTTCAATCAGTTTTTAGTTTATGCTGTAGGATGTAATTAACATCATCAAATCATTACATTGTCTTAGAGCCTGCAAGATTCACAGAGTTGGGTGGAGAAAAAAGGGATCTTACCTAATTAAAATCTCTAGAGAAAATGAGTGTCACCATGGATTGGGAAAAACAGTAGTTGGGATAAAGCATACGTTAATTGCCAGATAATTATACTGCAATACTCTTCTTATTTTTTTTATCTCTCAATACCTACGCTTTTTAAAAGAGTCCGGGCTAATATTTATACACTTTTAATCGATATCGTCGTCTATAACAATTATTATTGTCATACATACCCATTAAAATGCATGGAACTAAGTCCCCAGAGTTGTAATAGAACAATAAGTGGTATATCTAACACGTCTCCAAGACTAATTTAAATATGTAGATTCCTAATTAATTTATTGATTGCGGCCCTGCTAGTTTATCATAGCACACTATTAACGCTACAGGGAACATGCATCACAAATGTTTCACAAAATAAATTAACAACTTCATACTTTGGTGTTTAGTACTGGTATTCAGCTGCATCCGGTTAGACTGGAAGCTGATCCCAACGTTGGGAAAAGCAGATGTTGAAGATACTTTGTGAGAGTAACTTACCACTTGCTCCTACAGATTAACAGGTGAGTACTGCTGAATATAGCCGTCTTTAAACCACGGAGGCAGCTGCAAAGAACGACTAATTTATGGGGATATCACTTTCGAAAGTACGCCCAGTCATTTACGGGGCCTGTGCCATGTGTTACCTACGAGCTTACCTGTACTGCTAGGCGTTCTACTAACAGCGGCTATGTGTGTGCGTCAGCCATCAAGACCTATCTCAATATAACATTATCGCTATGTTAGCCATATTTATCGCTGAATTGTTTTCGCTTGACAAACATAGTAATGTTTTGATTTAAAGTTCGCTTCACCTTCTAATTGAAAACGGCACATGAATTGTGCAACAAGTGCCAGTGTTGTATAGATTTAGATTCTATACGATATTACAATATGAACTTAAAGTAAAACTAAATAGTTTAGTGGATTTGAATAGAAAATCTGGTGACACGGGACTGCTTCCACTTGTTCTCGTAGTAGTCCACTTTGATTTCGAACTATCTAGAAAAAAAAAATAAGCGCAAATCGAATAAATCGACGTTATTGCGTAGTTAATGCGAAATGATAAGCAATTTGGGAGCTCAAGAGCAAATAAGGTTAAGAATGAATTAATCATAATGGCGTAATCTTGTAATAAAAAAATAAATGAATTAAAACAAATTGAATACTTCATATTATTAATAATTTAAAATAAATTACGTTTGTATTGTTATAGGTTTTAGACGGATGGTTGTTATAATTTAGCATAATTTTTCATAATTTTCGTAATTTCAACCAGTTGAGTGAACTCTCCAATTACCTTCCACTTGACCACGTCAGCAGATCTATCAGTGCGGAGTTGCAATTGTCAGCAGACAGACGATAGACATATTGTGGTCGCTGTCACATTTCGTCTAGTCAGCAACAAATGCGCCACATTTACTCTGTTGCCATGCGTGCCCTGTACCTACAGGTTTTTATACAATTATAGAAGGCAAATTAATCATAATGTGGTTTTTGAGCAGAACGGAAAGGCAAAATGCAAAATATACAAACCTGGAGGATACAGCTTATCCGTAACTGTAGCTTTGTTTATTTGCATCTTTTCAATTAAATACTATGGGCGGGGGCCCTCAAACAAGCTACTAGTTCACCAAATTGGTACCACTCAGAAGCAACTGGAAATTCAAGCAATTTTGATGGATCCTTTCAGAATTGGCTACAAATTTTTCATGCCGTTAGCTGCGCTCGTTGCCTTAGGTCAGCCCGTTTTATTCGTTCTATTCCGTTTGCCGATGCAACCCGAGCTACCCGATGATTTTTAGATTAATTCAGACTCTCACACTGTGATAGCTTCATTAAGTGTACTTTGCTATACTTAGAATATAGGGTAGCCCAATTATTTTGCGATTACGTTCCAGTTTCTTCAAGATCTGACTGACTGCAGTTGGACTACAAATTACACAATCTGCTGAAAAACCGAACCCAACAGACCAGACAGCTAAATCTTATTTAACATTTCCTTATATAATATAGCTGAACGTTGAAACCATCTCCATCCGAGTGAGTGAGGGAAATAGAACATAAGGTAATGAAATTTAGGAAAGCCGACACGTCGTGGTGGCACCTATTTCCGGCTCTCGAGTCTTCAATTAGGTGTGCATCCCGGGTGTGTGCGTCGCACCAGTTCATATCCTAACGTGGTGCAAGCTAACTTCATATCCGTTTTTGTGTAGCCACGAGATTCCTTGGAAAGACTAGATGGGTTAGAGTCGGGAAGTAACACTTACCTATATGATTGCGTCAAGCCGTCCATACAAATAGGGAATAGCATTTGTGTCATTTTGTCGATATGGTTATGATAAGGTTGCGTTAGTTTATAATATATCGGTATTATTTCCGTTAGATTATAAACAGTCGAAAAATGGTGAACTGGGTGAAATGGGTTAGGTTAGAACTGTGACCAACTGCGCGCGAGCCGTGTGAGCGAAGCAAGCGGTACCGCGGCACCGGCCGTTGCTCGCGCAGCGCACCTTGCGCTTATTCCGCCGCTCATTGGTCATTGCTGTCTAGATGCGCTTCTTTATGCGGGGGCCTATACAGCACAATGGCGCGAGCATGTCGGTGACGCGGATCCATAAGTTTATCCTCTACCAAAAATCGTTCAACGCGCTTAAAGAAGTTTTCACTTCAATAATCTAAGTAAGTATATAAATAAAAATGAAATGCTGGTCGTTGGTATCCGCATCACTTGAGAACGGCTGCACCGCACACCGATATGTTTATTCTAATGCTCGTAGGTATATAATAGACCGAATAAGATTTTAGGGAGAGAAAATTTGGAAAGGTTGTCCGAAAAAACTAAAAGTGCTTTTTTATGGGAACTTAAGACCATAGACAACGTCTAAAGTGCTTTAAATACCCACACTTGCTATATATCGATCCGCGAACGAAGTATAAAGCTTTGAGTGGCCTGCCCTTTTGTGGCCTCACCAACTGCAACAACTTGCTGAAAAGCTATTATTGAAAAACTTAAATTAATCAAAATAACTAACTACAGGAAAACTATAACGGCTTTGAGTTTGTTAGTAGTTATGCAGTAGTTTAATAACCATTAAAAGTCGAGTCTGATTCAAAATGACTTCCATAAACTGCAAAATTATATTTCAGATTTAATTATACAATAAAGTATATATAAATTATAAATAAATAAATAATATAATACAGGGTGGATTTTTGAGACGGGGTTAAGGGTAGTTGAGCTACAGATAAACTGTCTTAGGAGACTGCCCTTAACTTTTTGTGACATTTTGATGTGCTGTGATTGTGTGTGAGTGACTGTGATGTGATTTTGCTGTAACAGATTTTGAAAAAAAAAGAAAATGAGCCTTTTGTACAAAAAAGTTGTTGAAAAAACTATCGGACCAACTGTGGTTTGAGTACTAGAAAAATCATAAATCGCAAAATCCTTAAAGCATTTTGTAGGAAATGGACGGAAAGGGGAATGGTTTCGTATGCCAATGCAGATAGGGTTGTTATGCAATTAGAGTTTCAACAATTCAACACTAGTCCAACAAAGACCGTCGTTGATATTGCTAAATAACATTTTCATGACGTGGAATAACAAAATAATCTAAACATTGCTATCGGAACACTAAAAATAAAACACAGGGTGTTAGGGTGAACACCGTTATCCTTGCAACTAGTGGTTTGGTTTCATTTATAGAACGTAAAACCAATGGAAAATTACAACTTTTTTTTTCTTTTTTTTATACCTACATTTTACCACAAGAAACGTAAGTTCGTTGCCCTATGCGCTAGGGCAACGAACTTGCGTCTCAACACGGGGGGGGGTGCGGGATGTGACCTGAGCGGCCGCGAGCGCGACCTCTCCCTCAGTCAGTCAGCTGTTCCGCTAGAGAGCACGGTGTCGGATAGAAACTTTTTAAAATCTTTTAGTGAAAATAATGTTTTTTTTTTGTTGTGTTCGGTCATTTATTTTTATATTTAAGTCAACTACCCATAGTTTGAATGACAAGAGTGTTTACCCTTACAGCCTGCATAATGACCAACATTGTTTACGTACATAGGGAAACCGCGCCTCACTGCGTAGGGTATATAATCGTATGTATTTATACTAGTACATTGATAAATGCTAAACATTCTCCTTGTCGAACTACAACTAGTATGGCTCCCACGCCCTGACTCATCAAATCATCATAATAAGAATAATGTAAAATTTAAGCAAATACTTTGCCTCTTTACGTATGTATGTACATATACATAAACTAGCTTCCACCTGCGGCTTCGCCCACGTGGTATGTCGATAAAAGTAGCCTATGTCCTTCCCCGGGATACCACCTATCTCCTTGCTAAATTTTATCGAAAGCCGTTCAGTGGTTTAGGCGTGAAAAGGTAACATACAGACAGACAGACAGTCGAATTTATAATAATTATTATCATGGATATTAGATAATTAAAAGCAATAGAGACATGGAGAAAATAATGTAAACTACATAGGTACATATTTTGTCATTTTTATACAGTCTGTGGTTGCAATACGAATTTGCGGCCACAGTCGGGGCGCAACTATCCACACTAATATTATAAATTCGAAAGTAACTCTGTCTCTCTGTATGTTACCTTTTAACGCTAAACTACTGAACGGATTTCGATAAAATTTGGCAAGGAGATAGATGGCATCCCGGGGAAGGACATGGCTACTTTTTGTCTCAAAAATAACCACCGGCCTCCACGCGGGTGAAGCCGCGGGCAAAGCCTAGTTTTTCCTATGTTTCTGAAAACATGACCGCAGCGGGTGACTAATAAATAATGAAAATGTGAATTACCTATATACATTAATTAGAATTTTGAGGAAATACCTAAAACCACGCTGAATGACGTAGTTTTGGTTTACAGATTATGTTCAGAGTGGTAATTTGAGACGGAGCATTAAGGGCAGCTAGTGCAAATTAAGTTTAAAAAAAAGTTTGCCTCTGTAGAACGTGGTCTCTGTTACCTCCTCATGGACCATTTACATTACTGTCGCGGCCTGCATCTAGCGCAATGATAGACGATCGTGAAACGTGAGTCCATCAGTGCCTGGTTGCACCCAAGGGTTGTATAGTACTTTTCTCAAATAATGCGCGGAAATTCAAACTGAGTAAGTCCTTATCCTTACATATTATAAAACAAAGTCCTCCGCCGCGTCTTTCTGTCGTCTTGTTCGCGATAAACTCAAAAACTACTGCACCGATTTTCATGCTGTTTTCACCAATGGATAGAGTGGTTCTCGAGAAAGGTTTTAGTATAGGTATAATAACCGACATCCACGCGGGCGGAGCGGCGGGCGTCAGCTAGTTAATTATATATTCCAGAACCACACATGACAGTCAACGATATTTTTTCACACGCCATTAGGTTCATTTGTTTCTTCATTACTTTAAACAGCAATACTATTTATAAGCCAAATATAAATTTAAATAAAATCTTTGATAAGTTACCTCCTTGGTTGCCATGTGCAGTAAAAAGTTCGTTTCAATTTTAATTAACACTACAGTTAGATTTCATAGTAAATGGCCGCTAAACAGGATAGTTATTATGGATTTTCATAGGTAGATTTCATATGTGCTGGCCGCATCATCACTTGTTTTTGTCGAGTAGGTACAGCAATTTCGATTTATTTCGAAGAAGGTTGCAAAACTCAAAATAATGCTCGAATTTCCAAGCATGTATGAGAAAATATATTTTTTCTCAAATATGTTTGGAAGTTCGAGCAAATTTTGATTTCGCTCGCAAAAAGAACTTGTTAAAGTAAAGAAACAAATGAACATATTGGCGCATGAAAACTTGTAGTTGTTCGTCATTGATTATGGAATTTTTATTTAATTTACTCAGGTTGAATTTCCGCGCATTATTTGAGAAAAGTACTATACAAGGCTTGGTCGCAATCAGGAATTGATGGACTCACGTATGTGTGCCCCGGCTTCGCCTCGCCCCACATTTTCACGATCGTCCATCAATCCCCTTTTTGCTGGCCGCGACAGTAATGTACAAATTTTTATACATATTTCCATGATGTATCCTACATGGAGGAGTTTCTTTTGTTTTAAACTTTATTCACCTTATTTTCGGCCGCCTTCTGAGCCCCAACCGTTGTAAGCAGTTACAGAATAATAGCTCTTAAAAGAGCATCACCTGACTTTTCTTTTGAGTTTTGGGTATTCCACCATCCCTTTGAACCATTAGGTGTTGGTCGGGGCTAAGTTTATCCAGCAAACTGCTATACTCCCATTTTATTCGCGTGGCTCTTGCATACTGTTTCTGCCGCAAATTGCATGGCTTTAGGGGAGATGATGGAATAAACTTTTTTAATTGCTCCGTTTTCCAGAATCCATATTGCGTAAAATATTTGAGAGTAAAGATATCGAATCGAATAATCGTGTCGAATATAAACGTTCTTCGTATCCTTCAGGCAGTCAGACTACTGCCGAGACTGCCGCCGGATAAGTAAAAAGATTTCAGTAGATTGATTTCGATTCAGCCAAAGCCAAGAGATTAACAAAACCCTTATTATCTATTCATCCGTTTCAACTAAATTATCAGTGCGTCTGCATCACTCAGACAAAGGCCGGGTTGTTCTGTTATCGCAACCATGAGACTGTATGTCTCCGCGTTTATCAGATACTGTCTAGTCTACAGTGCATGTATTATCCCCCATATACAGGGTGTTAGGGTAAACACCGTTATCCTTGCAACCAGTGGTTTGGTTTCATTTATAGAACGTAAAATCAATGGAAAATTACAACTTTTTTTTTCTTTTTTTTAAATCTACATTTTACCACAAGTGACGCAAGTTCGTTGCCCTATGCACTAGGGCAATGAACTTGCGTCTCAACACGGGCGGGGGGTGCGGGATGTGACCAGACCAGCCGCGAGCGCGACCCCTCCCTCAGTCAGTCAGCTGTTTCGCTAGAGAGCACGGTGTCGGATAGAAACTTTTTAAAGTCTTTTAATGAAAATGACGTTTTTTTTTTGTTGGGTTCGGTCATTTATTTTTATATTTAGGTCCACTACCCATGGTTTGAATGACAAGAGTGTTTACCCTTACAGCCTGTATATACCACAACAATGTAGCGACGGCATCCTAAAATAATAATCAAGATAAAAATTTGACACGTGTACTCAGAGCAGAGCTAAGATAGGTACCTGTATTTATTTTTGAGAACTCCAGTAATAAAAGCAGATATTTTCTATTTATTAGTGCAGTTCGTCGTCTGTAATTTAGACCTACGCACAAGTTAGCCATCTAAAAATAATGTTGATGAATGAATATTGCGATTCTAAAATCGTTTCGCTTTCGACTCATTTTAATTCTAACATCTGAATATTTTCGAACTGGCCGCGTCTGTGTCATACACGACTGCGTCAGTGTTAATTTTTTGATTAATTTATTTGAGTCAGGCGACAGAATACGTATCATTAATATTAGTAATTCATTTCCGGTGTGGTTTTGCCAATAGCGACAAAAATCGAAATAGAACTGCTATGAATTCCTTTCCGCCAAATTTCTGGGCTTTAGAAGCTGGACTTTTCCATTGCAAGCTGTTGTAGGAAATTGGTCTTCTCAACTCCATCCTCTATTGGTCCAATATAACCTTATTAGATAGAAAGAGAAATATGAACGTCAGTTAACATGCTAAATAAACTAAAAAACGATGTCTAATAAAAAAATAAAAAACTATGCTTCATAAAAAATTCAAAAAGCTATGCCTATATATATATATATATGCCTATACTTTTGAATACCTGACAAGGGTAGAGCATGTACCAAAGTATTTAAAGGGTTAAAAATACTTTTGTAAGTTCATACTTTCAGTTTGAGAGTAAAAGGTTATTGACGGAGGACCAGCGGGGTTCTAGTCCTAAGTGGACTGATGCTGAGCTCCTAAACAGCGTTATTGTAGTAATCGCGTTATTAAGCAAGACTGTTTCTATGGACAATTATAGCGCTTCGGGGATCTTTCCAATCAATTTCATTTTTAGTAGGTAAATATTGTTTATTTCTGAACGGTTGAACTGTTGAACACACGTCGATTAATCGATGCTGTGAGCTGTTGTAGTTGCTGCCCAAAATTACAACCATTATCATCGTTCAGCCGAAGGAGGTTCACTGTTGGACATAGGCCTCAATCTAGCATCGTCATCGTCACATCCCAACCCCCTCCCAACTGCTTAGCCTTTTGCCAACCATGTTGGGGTCGGCTTCCAGTCTAACCGAATGCAGCTGAATACCAGTATTTTACATGGAGCGACTACCTATCTGACCTCCGCAACCCAGTAACTGGGAAATGAAATGAAATTGTTTATTCCGGGCAATACGATACCCCTTGGTAAGACTGGTTGTCAGACTTTCGGGCTTTGACGACCCGTAACGACTGTCAAAGATGCACGAGTGACAGCCGGGACCAACGGCTTAACATGCTTTCCGAGGAACGGGGAAGTCTCGGTATTTAAAGATGATCACCCATCCACTAACCAACCCCGGCAAGCGTAGCTTAACCTGATGGATCGACCCGGGCGTCTGTTATTACTTGGCCACGAGCTCATATTTACCGCAAATAAACGTTTTTTCCTTCTTTCTATAACATAAGTATTGCTGCAAACAAATAACTGGACCGTCTACAGCAATGGTATCACAAATTATTGTGGAAGACTTTCAAAAGAGTGAAGAAATACATGAACTTCGCTATTTTAGTTTTATTCAAGACGGAGACTTCTCTGTATATATGTATGTTCTAAGATACATAATATATACATACACAAACTTCCATTAAACGAGTTGTAATATTTTAAAGTCGTTGTACGTTGATTATTTAATTTAACTTTTTTACTTTCCAGACGTCTAGAGCCCTTCTACAGCTCTCGTGGTCTGTTGTAAAATAAAAGCAAAGCTTGAAACAGGTTTTTTTTTTTCTAGTCTACGCTGTGCGGTATGCCACTCCTAGGCAAAGGCCTCCCTCTACCTCTTCCATCTTTCGCGAGCCCGCGCGTCCTCCTTCCAGTTTTGACGGAACCTGAAACGGGAAATATTTTCATTAATTTAATAATTATGGAAAAAAATCTTAAATGGCTGTTTGACATGAGCTTCGGATTCCATGGGGCCAGATTTATAAAACGTCTGGCGTCCTCTGGTCAGCCGGCCTCGCTATCTTGTTGACTCGAGTATACAAAAAGATAAGTTTCCTAGAATAGTAAAAAAAAAAATTAAATAGATCTATAACTAGTTTTGTGATGAGAAGTTGGTCCCAGGTGCTCCCCAATCTAATAAAAATACCCGATGACAAAAAATTCGATAACGTCGTAAAACCTGTATAAATACTTACCAAGTTTCGTCCAGATCGGTTGTATAAAAATACGACCTGTAGAGGAGTACCAACTAACTGACACATGAAAGCAAATTTTGCCAGAATTGAAGCAGAGACGGTTCCCTTGCTCGGTCAATAACGAGCACTAAACAACTAGTCGGGAGCTGCACATCGTGATTGTGACAAAAAGGTTTCCACTCAGCATGGTGGGGGACCCACAGCACAGCACAGAGCAGACTTCCAGTGGTCACCGATATGAAAGGGGGGGACATCCTCCTATCGGCCACTCCTATCGGTGATCTTCATTCTATGAGGTCTTGAAAAAGGGTCCTATATTAGATGCCTTTACGCAAATAAACGCCACGGGTTGTCAGACGCTAATTCAGGGCATTGGTAACATCACCATACAATCGTTTATTGTGACCGATTCGTCGGTTTAGCGGTATATATTCCAAATATAGTATTAGAATGGATACTCGTACTGTGACGTTCAAATACAGCACTGAGTACCTATTCCTAACTACATAATTATAACGTTTTATTTAAAATATCCTCAAGTTTCAACTCAGTCAAGGTTTGTAACCATAACGTACCGATATAATAATAAACAAAGGATTCTCAATAAATGCTAATTTATTCGGAAATATAATATACCGATATCTGTGTTGAGGTTTAGGATATTCTGCACTATGTTTAGTAGTTATTACGGCTTTGCTTGCTTCATCATCAATATTTGTAGGAAACACTCAGGCGCCATCTCCACGGCGATATTCTCGCCGTGCCAGCAAATTCAATAGAAACTCTATGAATCAATCTCCACAAGACGATGTCATGGCGGTGATAATTTGAAGGAGCAGCGGCAGCGTGACTATCGCCGCGATTCTCTCATCCCTGGAGATGGCGCCTTATGTGGTTTATTACTAACTAAAGATATTATAAACACGTTTATCTTTCTTTTCAGAAAATTGAAGACAAGTCCTCTGATCTTTCAGATGACGCGGAGGAAGAAACAAGTGAGTATCTTTCAAATATATTGAAGCACATGACACATTGAATATTTCAAAACGAAATAGTTCGGGCTGATGCGCGGGATTGTAAGGGTTACGACACTTAATAATTATTTAAACCACGTTTATAAATTTTATAATACCTGAGTGGGTATTTCGTGATATCAACAGTATGAAAATCTAATCACTGCAACATAAATTCCCTCCAACAAAATGACCTAACTTCCAATAGGTTTTACATTAAAAGCGTGTATGATGGTGCGATTTCCAAAGTCGGCGCTCCCTTCCCGCTTTCAGTACGAAACATCGACCACCCTACCTAATGGGCTATTCATACCACCGCGTCAATCGTTACCTACCGTTGTGCGTTGGCACGACTAAATATTCTTAGGAGGTTTTCATATGAAATGCCAGCCATTGATCTTGGTCTAGGCGTTTTATCATAGCAGTGTGTCACTTGAATTAATGTTAGTAATACAAATAACTGAATTGTGATTACTTACTTATATCAATGTCATCGTAGTGGAGGATTAGGTACGACCAAATTATAAATTCTGTAGAAACTTGTTTGGTCCATTGTGTCTCCATCTGATTATCCTGTAGCTAGTAACCTTACAGCATACTAGTCCCATATAGCATAATAATCATTTGATTTACCTGTGTCTAATTCATTATTAAAGCAACTCAAATTGTACCTACGTTATGAGAATGTCAAATGATTGCCCTACTAACGCATCACTCATTGAATCGTAAACATCCTTGTTTTGATTAAACCCATCTAAGTAACACGTTAACAAGTTGCAACTGACAATACAGCTCACGGTTTACTATATAATTCATAAAATTGGTTTAAAACGAAGTTGACTGATACATTCTATTTGCACCAGAGAGCAAACTTATGCACCTTTGACTCGCATTCAGCCATTAACGTTATTAATTTCTGTTATTTTCATAAGATCATAAGTGCATTCAACTGAAGTGAGCTTTGCATCATAATTCTAAATGAAATATCGTTGCGTTGGGTCATGCTTGGTTCAATTCGATTGACCGAACAATTTATTTATTGATCATTGTATGGCTATAATTATTAGATCGCGCAGATGGGCTCGGAAGTAAAGCGGTTAAGTCGATCGAAAGGTGGAAAGGTGGTTCAATTGAGTAGAGTTGGAGTTTCTAAATGTTCAGTTTGAGGCGGAAAATAATGTTGAAAACATGCGTAGTTATTTATGAGATTTTCCGGTTTTTACGTCGCAACGCATATTATGTTTACGGTATGCGGATAATTTGTTACACAGATTCGGAATTCTTTCCGTAAATCCTACCTATTGTCAGTAACGTTATTTTTTCGTTATATCAGTTTCTAGTTTCCGAAAATTGTCTAAGTACGTCATCATTTTAGCCAATAAACATTACTGGCAGGTATTGAGCTCCTCGTCAAATCTGTTAAACAAATATGATTATTTGTTTTAAGATTTATTTATTTAGATTATTTTTTTTAGATTAACATCATGGTTAACATCATGATGCATTTAAAGGTTAATATATACCTATAAGATTAATGAAGGTTAATAGGGAATATGCATGTATTTTTTTAAAATATTTTTATTCGATAGTTTACATCGTCAAATAATAGTTAAAAAAAATTCGACGGCAAAAAAGCAATTTAAAGTACATACATTTTTTTTTAAATATCCAATCTATCCGGTGACGTCACAGTCCGTGAAAACAAACAAGTAACTGTCAAGTCAACGTGAAACACTCCTTTTTACCCGACTACGGCGAAGAAAAAAGGAGGGTTACCCGACTACGGCGAAGAAAAAAGGAGGGTTATGATTTTGACCGGTATGTATGTCTGTTCATCCGTTCCTATCTTCCAAACCACTTATCACAATTTGACAAATGAGGTATCGTTAGAAGCGTCGTGATTGTGCTGGTTGTTATAGGCCGCTGGTTATAGGCTATGTGAAGTCACATTAAATTAAAAATGGCGCCCTCTAGAGGACATAAAGTGAGAAACTCAACAAAAAAAAAGGTTTAATCGTACCATGTTGGGTATCAAATGAAAGGGCTTAATGAGCACATTTCAAAAATATATATATTATAACCCCAAAAGAATTTTAAAAAAAATCAAGTAATAAAAACTAAATCCCAACTACGACTTAAAAGGTATAAACAAGACACCACAGACAGACAAATTAAAAATCCGGAGTCACACGTAATCTGTTCGATTTATGCCTTAACACGTGTGACTCCGGATTTTTAATTTGTCTGTCTGTGGTGTCTTGTTTATACCTTTTAAGTCGTAGTTGGGTTTTAGTTTTTATTACTTGATTTTTTTTTTTGTAGGAGCCTTTGACATTGTCTTGACACTTTTTGATTGACTTGACATTGACATTTTGATTGTTATCCCGGATTGTTACATCACATCCGCTCTTAGCTTTTCAGGTATTTAAATTACCCACAGTTATTTGGGAATTAAAAAAAAATATTTGACCCTTATTTGAATCACATGCATATGCATATTAGTAAACTCCAAGCGGTCACTGGATTACTAAAATTTTTATTAAAGCGTTGCAGAAACGTTTCTGGTAAAAAAACCAAGCACTTGCAGCTTGGTTTTTAGGGTTCCGTACCTCAAAAGGAAAAAAAACGGAACCTTTATAGGATCACTCGTGTGTCAGTCTCTCCGTCTGTCAAATAATTATATTTGACAGACGAATTATATAATAATTTTAGACATATTTAAGAAAATAGATGTAAACTTACCCGACCGACTTATTTCTGAATCTAAAATGCCCAAATAAAAAAAAAAATACAGAGGTTTGGTCTTTACTCAGAGTTTACAGGACAACCTATAAGAAGTCTATGGTCTTAAAATAATGTTATTTTAAGACCATAGACTTCTTATAGGTTGTCCTTCTTAGAGATTTACCATGTGGTAAATCTCTCAATATTGTGCGTAGAAACTTACATTTGTAGTTGTAATGTATAGGAGAACATGTTTTTCAACTATAATTTTAAGTTTCTTCTTGGGATAAATTCACCCCAACCACTGAACCCTTCATTGTGCGTAGTCCGACTCGCACTTGGCCGGTTTTTGAACTAAAAGACTAGTCTGGTAGTCATTTACGAAAGCCTTCTCACAACGTAGCTGTGTGCTTGTGCTCATGGAAAAAAATAAGTTATTTCTCTCTCTCATGTATTCCACAAAGTTAGCAGTGTACTTAACAAAACAACGGACTCGTTCTAGGCTTTTAGGAAATGTTAACGCCGAATTTACAAGTCAATAAGCAAAATATTTGAACGTCTGTCTCGCTGTCGGCATATCCCTAAATGACTAGTCTCTTAGATTAAATACAATAGACATAGATATATTTAGTAACCTATTCCGCTTAACTATTCTTCAAGAGTAAAAAAAACCCTCTAAGAAATCAACACGTGTTTCAACTCTCAACGAGGCATCCTCAGGATTACGATTGACCAGTCGCAAACCAGAACACGACGTGTTGCCATACCGAGCGCTGGACGCAGAGTCAAATATACGTATCTTCGTCTATTGTATTTTATAATGTATTTCCGCAATGTCACGCCTGAATAAATTAACTTAAAATCTTAGATTTAAATTAAAATCTAAATAAACTAAGAGAGTACAACAAACTCTTCTTACTGTTCATAACGGGTACCAGACTATGTATTACGAAACATTTAATGTATTATTCCATATAATAAATATTCTCGACTGCATTGAATTTAGATAAATGGTTCTAGTTTCCTAACAGAGCAATTCGTGACGTCGGCGTCGAGCGAAACACTTATTCAATGTATCATCGCGAGGTATGTAAAGATGGCTATGCACGGCACGACACTTACCTAAGTACGTCGTCGCCTCGGCTGTTCTAGCTCTGTCTACTCCTGAATGGGTCTACCTTACTAATTGGACATTTTGCTCGTAGTCACAACTTGTGTTGTGTGTGTTGACAAGTTTGTATTCAAATTATACTTGATTTTCAAAACGTCGGCTCCTCCAGTATGAACGCAGACTCAAAAGAACTCAACAGGTGAACTGTGACGTACAGTATGCAAGGGTAAACACCGTTGTCTCTCAAACCATGGGTAGTTGACTTAAATATAAAAATAAATGACCCAGTAACAACAACAAAAAAACCTTATTTTCATTAAAAGATTTTAAAAAGTAAATATCCGTCACTGTCCCGATACTCATGGATATGCACTCGAGAGAGCTGCGAAACAGCTGACGGCCGGTCATGTAACGCCCTGCGCGCCCCGCCCGCCTCCGCCAACCGCCACCAGCCGTGTTGAGACGCAAGTTCGTTGCCCTTGCGTTTAGGGTGAAATATTCTTGTGGAAAAATATAGATTTTCTTTTAAAAAAAAGTTGTTTTTTTCCATTGATTTTACGTTCTATAAATGAAACCAAACCACTGGTTTCAAGGACATCGGTGTTTACACTAACACCCTGTATAAATACGTGAGAATTAATTGCGAGGCAGTGAAATACGCTAGCGCATAGCGATGCATAAGAAAAACTTGGAGGTTACAATTCAGCACTGCCTCCAGAAAAGATATTCGTTTGATCAGTCAGATCGCAAAGCCAGTGATTTGATACGCGGTTCCTGACGAAAATTCACTTTAGGCTCATAGTCCGTGACATGTCCGTGACTTTACTCAAACGTAACGTGTTAGAAAAATCACCAATGAGTCGCCAACATCACTAGTATGTCAGGTGGCAGGTGCCCGTACCTACTATTCACTAAAACCATTGGCCTTATTGCATTATGAAACAGATAACTAGAAGCAGTAGTTTCCACAAACCGATACTGCTTGTCCTTTAAACCATCGTCCCAGACGTCGTATGTACACACACACACATCAAGCTATACATTTCCAGTTTGTGCTGATCCCGCATTGTATAGGATTTCCCTTAAATGCGAGGTCAGCTTATACTGGAAATTTACCTATAGGTTGATGTGCAACCGTGTGTACTATAAGCTGCAGCCACAGTATGTGTACTGCTTAGAGAAATAGCTAATAATAATGTTATTGGGGCCACAGCTTGGTCAATAAATAAATGAACTGTAGCTGCACTAGTATTCAGTTCAGGGTTGAATCCTGCACGTTTCTGCTTTTCATTTCGATCTTTCTTTGGAGTCACACATTCACAGGAGATTTTCTATAAAATCTTGTGACGTATGTGACGAATTTGTTATCATAAGAAATCTTGGAAGCTTTCTTTTTTCCTGTTGTATATCCAAAGCGGTAGCGAGTGGCGATACTTTATTAATTTGATTTTGGAATAGTTGGGGAATTAGTTCTTAATTTGTTTTTTTTTTTGTCAGAACGAAGATGAGCCATGACAGTAATTGTGTTTTTATACTTTCCTGTATTTTTTTAAATAATATAGTTTTATCGAGTTTAATGCTGAATTTTATTTGCTCTACCATTCCCACACATACATAAACGCGCGCTGTCTTCCCATGGGAATATGCAGCAACTAGGGAAAATGACCATGTGACCCATCTGTAATTTGATATTAATTTACATCTCAGTGTAATTAAAGTTTGGATTCCGAATTTGTTTACAATATCGTAGACAAAAGACTAGCGGACAGACACGATGTCGACTTGTTTACACTGAAACATTGAGTGATAAGCGTTGCCATCTTGGTGCCAACAAATACTTAGGTCACAAATTTTCCTTTAATATATTTTGGCATTGAATGGTCAACAGTTGGGGTAGTAAAATACAAACATATCGATTTAAGAATATATCAAAAATATCGATGAATGTAAGGAATGTTGAATTCCTCAAAAAACCATCTCAGACACTAATCTGCATGGTCCTAAGTTCCTCACCTTCTTTAACCTGAACAAGAGGTCTGGACTTTAAAAGAGACTGTGCCCTCTGAGTTTTTTTTCGGTCTTTCTATATATGGAATCACTGAACGATCAAACGATCACTCAACCTCATCTAGTTTTTTAATCATAATAAAAATGTTGACGTCTGAAAGTGATTTTTAACCAAATAACAGAAATAAATATATATATACGTATATATATATTTTTTATCATTTATTAGGTACCTATATTAATTGCACCTTAGGAAATCAGCCCTGCTACTTACTGACTGGCTAATATTTTGACTACGGCATGGGCTATTCACAAATTCCTGAGTTTTTCTCACCGGTATGAAAGAAGAACAAATCACCCATCGATGCGTCTTTTGTCACAATCGCTTGAGAATCCTAGCTGTACCGTAGAATTTCTACTATTAAAGATAATGTACTCGTATGTTTAGGATGTCATGTCAACTAGGTAATCGTCATGGAGTAACTCTGAACAAACGTCATAATATTATGTTACATCTATTTTTTGTAATGAAGTTCTTAAGCGCGGTTTGCGGTAGGATTTGACTGGTAGAAATCATCACGTAACGAAAAAGCGTTGTGCCCGAAAAAAGTCATTTTCAAGGTCTGTCAAAAGTTTTTGTTTTTTAATAAAGAGCCATCTAGTATAAGTTTCTAGCTTCTAAAAACGTATACTAGATGGCTCTGTATTAATACTTTATATACAGCGAAAGGAACTTCATTTCAACCGGGTATCCCACGAGCACACCTCCTTACTTTTTTTTTTTTCATAATTATAATCTTTTCCGCTTATGACAGGGAATAGTCACTTGCCAACAGCATAAAATTTAATTTAAAAAATATGGAAATTCACACTTGATCAACATCTGTCCTAGACTCAACCTATATTTGACTAGCTATAGTAATTATCAGTTTATTGCTTACTATACATATAGTACAGAGAGAGAGACGTCACCAGTATCTTTACGTTCTCAAGATAATCGCCCTATAAATGGCTGAGCAGAACTCACCCCGGCTATATTAATTGACTCTCGACAATCGCTTATCTGTGACCTGCTCTTAGAAGGTCGCGTCTCGTGTTACTCATTAGTTTGTAGAGGGTATACTTCCCTAATTACTTGTTCGAAATTAATTTCGATATATTATCTATTTGCTTCGTGTTGTTTTTACTTAATTAGATGTTATTTGGTACAAGAAAACACTACAGAGTAAAAATAATTTCTGAAGTTTTTGAATCTGTGTTTTAGTATTTTGCCACAGACTTCCGAAATTAAAGTTATTTTTTCACTTTGTGGTGTTGTTTTTGGAATTCGATTGTTTTTTTTTTTCACTTTTTATTTACGGTAAGTATCTACTTACCTATTTATGTAAATAACAGTGACAGAAAGTATTATAACATCAAGTAACACAAAATAGAAAAGCGGATTAATTTTATTATGGAAACTAACTCTACCCAAGCAAAGTTAATTTTATATGGGCCCACCCAGGGGCGTTCTTTCCATAGAAGCGGAAAAGCCCGGCTTGCCTTCAAAACAGAGCCAATAAATTAAAAAAAAAACTTCTATAAACTTCCAATTCAATATTTCATGTCGCAAGAATTGATAAGAATAATAACATTTAAACTTCGCGCTGCACCAGCCGCGCGCTATAAGTACAGTCACGAGCACTAATATGTATACACTTAGCAACTTTTAAAAGTGATTTTCTCCTACTGTATTGATTGTAACTTTATTATATTACGAATATAGTATTTTGGAACCCCTATTATTATGAAAAAATTATCATCTCAAAGTTACAATTTTAATTCCACGAGAAAATCGTTATTGAATTTTGCTGAGTGTATACATATTTTTGCTCGTGACTGTACAAGCTACGATGCCTAACCGTCTCGGACGTATGCAACAGTTGCGATCTCGCTCTAACACTATAGCGTTAGGCGAGATCGCATCCATGAATGAAGACGTCAATTCTGTAGTACATTGCATATTTCTCGCTCACACAAGCTGACATAAACGCAGCAAAAGCCCGCTTCTGGACCTCTCATTTTTGCATAGAATTTTTTTACGATATAGATACTATTAGTATGTACAGTCACGAGCAAAAATATGTATACACTCAGCAAAATTCAATAACGATTTTCTCGTGGAATTAAAATTGTAACTTTGAGATGATAATTTTTTCATAATAATAGGGGTTCCAAAATACTATATTCGTAATATCATAAAGTTACAATCAATACAGTAGGAGAAAATCACTTTTAAAATTTGCTAAGTGTATACATATTATTGCTCGTGACCGTACTTATTTTGCAAAATGTTCTAATAATTAAGCCCGGCTTTTGAGATTTTATGAATGGAACGAATCGTATGTTTGCCGCGATGTTGACCCGCGTAAAGTCAGTTGCGAGTCCGCGACGCGACTCAATTTGTTATTGTTTTGAAATAATTTGAGATCAGTATTTTATTTTCCAACTGTGGTAATGAAAGTACCTAGTTTTATTATTTAAAATGATGTGATAGTTATTGTGGCTGTCATTTCATAAGCTTAGTAAGTGGTTATAGTGTGGTTTTTATCATCAAAATGTGAATTTGGAAACTGTGTTCGAAAAGTTATGTAAATACAGACAGTATGTAACTCTTTACTTCACCGTAATCAACCCCAATTATTAATTTGTACCTACCTATTACTCGGAAATAAAGACAATTTTTGTCAGTCGAAGAATATATTGAAATTGGCATTCGATTGTTTAGATATGAGTTGAGTATGACAAGCTTAGGTAGTCTGGTGTCATGAAAGACATCAAAATTTGTATTACATATACAAATTTTGATATCGTGGTAGTGTTTTTTGTA
Organism: Lithophane semibrunnea; assembly: GCA_947363905.1. Taxonomy (NCBI): domain Eukaryota; kingdom Metazoa; phylum Arthropoda; class Insecta; order Lepidoptera; family Noctuidae; genus Lithophane; species Lithophane semibrunnea. The sequence continues at coordinate 20,424,307 of OX376186.1, read as the reverse complement.
TGGCAATTGTTGTTTTGGTAAATCACTGAAAAACAAACCATCTTATTATAATAGGTACATCTCATCAAGATCACAAAACACAATTTATTTTCGTATCGAAGATATTCTTCATACCTAGGCGTTTTGAAATAAAGATTAGAGTTGGATATTGTCATTATGATTAATTATAAAATTTTATATACCTAATGTAATATCTCATCATTTAACATTTTGATAGAATAATTTTGCATGTGACAAGCGAATATGAATTTAATATGGTGAAAAGGTCCTACTAAGCGGTGTGGTTTACACGCATTCGTTATTATAGATAGGGCTTACGAAAATTACGTACTGATGCTTGAAATATGTAGAACTCTTCGCATTTTAAAGGTTTTCTAACCAAAATTATAATATGGTGTTACCATGAACAACAAATAAAATCCGTAAATCGCTCACATGGCTGTTTTATCGTAAAAAATCTGTGGGCTTGCCCTGATTTTGAACCCTAGGCCCGCCACTGGGCCCACCCCGCAAGCTTCCCCTACCAAATGAAGAATATTCAAAATCGGCCCACAATATTAACGAACATACATTTAGTTTCCTACTTCAAAGATAGATTAAGATTGCGTCTAAGTGTATATTTAGTCTAAACCAGCGGGTCTCAAACTTTTTTGGCCACGGAACCCTTTTGGAAAACGAAATTTTTGACGGAATCTTAGAATAATCAAAACCGTTCGTCTTTTTTTTAGATGTTGCAAAACTTGTTTCACAGAGTTCAAATTTCATTTTTTTTTAGACGTAGGAGCAGTATCTCGTATAAAAAGTAAAGCGCCTAGTTGTAGTTCCATTGTATCCTGCATAAACACGTGATTAGGCAAATGCAGCCAAATCTAAAATTAGTTCTTGAGGAAACTGGACTCCTCAAAGCCTCTGTGGGGGCTCCGTGAAAATACTGTTTCATTGTGACCAGTAATTTCGCGGAGCCCCCACAGTTTTTGTGGAGCCCAGGGGCTCCGCGGAGCACACTTTGAGTAACACTGGTCTAAGCAATTCATACGTGGTGTAATGTTACTCAAACCTTTCCGAGCGGTAAGGAAATATTTTGATCAGGTAGGTTTTATCTAGTAGGTATTTTTTGGGGTTGGCATAAAACAAACAAGTTGTTTTAAAACACGTGTTTTAAACAATGTTTAAAACATTTTTAATAAAACAATGTTTTTTATTAAGTGTTTAAAATCACAGTTTAAAACAAGTTTTAAACAATGTTTTAAGCACTAAGAAAAAAAACATGGTTTTAAATCAAATTTGAATAGCGAATACTGGAAGTAAATGAAAAGTTATAAATGTTTAGGAATTGAAATGGCTCGAAAAGAAATTAAAAAGGTTAGATAGTAGATTAGATTATTAGATTTGGCATATTTTTTATGAAGTAAGTAATTCCCTGCAACTATTTTGTTATTCTCCTTATAGATCTATACTTAGTCGCCGGTAAAGACCCGCAATTGTTTTGGGGACTTCTTCTTTCTTATTTAAATATACCTACTTTTATATAAGGTAATTCTCAATTCGCAACGTACAGGGTGTAAGTATGAATTGGTTCAGTATCTGCAGTTCCATACCTAGATTGATTAGAAAAAAAAGTAGGTAAGTATGTTCACAGATCAGATAGTATAATAGTTAGTAATAACTATAACTAGTATGTTATTCTGATCGTTTTTTTTTAATTGTCTAGAAATTAATTATATTAGGTCTGATCGATTTGTGTTGATAATAAATTTGATAAATCGCTCAAAGTAAAAAAAATTAAAAAAACACTTGTTTAAAATATTTTGAACAGTTTGTATTATAAAATTTGAAAAAAAAAACTGTTCTTTTTTCAACCCTGGATATAGACGCGTTGGAATCCCTCATATTCTACAAATTACAATTCCCTCTCCGTATATCAGATTACTTGTTCTCGTCTTGACGTGTGTTCCATGAAATCCGTCCAGGCAGAATTGATGAAAGGTGAATCTTGTCTAGTTCAATACCTTGAGGACAAAAGGCTTAGCGATGCGATTTCACGATCTATCTAATTGGCTCTCAGTTCCTTGTAGTCGGCTATTTTGATAGGAACTAAATTGCTCCATAGAGAGCTAGGCAGATTGATTCTATCAAGTGACACCTAGCAATAGCTAAGCCTTCTTTCAATCTATCACATTTTAAAAGTCCTTTCGACTTCAAAAACTTCCTTCTCAATTAAGTCATTTATTTCATAACAATATGGAAAGATTGTGTTGAAAATAATATAAAAATAACAAATTGCAATGAAATTAAATTAAAAATAACAATTAATACGGACCAAAATTCATTAAAATACATCAAAAACGTTGAAAATACAAAACAGTCCATGGCAATTAAATTACATTAAAATAACAATAATAACAAAATATAAAAAATTACAGTGAAATCAGATTAAAATTACATAACATAACATTATAATTAAATCAGATTAAAATATTTAGAAATGTCTATAAATAAAAACGGTAATAGTCAATTGAGAATTCAAATACAATAAGATTATAAATAATAAATGTCAAATTAAATTATATCAAATACAACTTTACAATAATATTACAATGTCAAATGTCTTCCATGAATTCATTGATACTATAATAGCCTTTCCGCAATAAATGGGCCCTCAATTTATTTTTAAATAAGTTGACACTGTAAATACTTTTCAATTCTATGGGCAACTTATTGTATAAAATTACTGATTGATACCGTGGGCTGTGATGCACAACTTGCAATTTCGGTTGAATGTTGTTGGGCACATCTTTCCTACGTGTACTAGCTCTAGTAATTCTCTGCTCATCAGTCTCAATTTTGTCCAAGTTTTTAACAAAGCTAGTCAGTAAAACCAATATATAAAGGCATGGCACTGTTAAAATATTTAGTCTTATGAAATGCTCTCTACATGATTCCGTCTGTTTCATGCGGAGCATTGTCCTAAGAGCTCTTTTTTGAATAACAAATGCCATTTGAACGTTGTACTTGTAACTGTTGCCCCAAAATTCGATGCTGTATCTGAGCTTGGATTCCACCAAAGCAAAGTAAACACTTCTAAGTTGAGGCAACGTTAAAACTTCTCTCAGAGTTCGGATAGCGTAACATGCCGAGCTAACTGATTTAGTCAAAGCTAATGTCTCAACCTTCCAATTTAATAATGTATCAATGTGTACACCCAGGAACTTGACACTATCAACTATTTCCACACTGTTTCCACAAGAAACAATGTCCAACTTAATGTCATTCCGTACAGTGGGCTTAAATAAGACACATTTTGTTTTACTTACATTAAGTTTCAAATTATTTGTGCTAAACCAGATTTCGAAAGCTTTCAAAAGAGCATTGATATTGTCTGCCGAAACTATTGCATTTGTATCGTCAGCAAAGATAATTAGTTGAGCGTCATTAATACGTTTTTTGATGTACTCAACTAAATCATTCAGGAATATAATAAAAAAGATTGGACCAAGAACGGATCCCTGGGGAACACCAAGGCACACAGTAGCTAGATTAGATCTATAAGTTTTTTCTTCTCCATCTATTACGGATTTTATTTCTACATACTGCCGTCGTTTATGCAGATAAGAGCCAAGTAGTTCCAAAACATTCTCTCTTACACCATAATGTTCTAATTTGGCCAGGAGAATACTATGGTCCACTGTGTCGAAGGCGGAACTGAGGTCTAGAAAGATACCAGCTACTTTTAGTTTATTATTTAAGTTACAAATAATATTGTCTATTAATGCCTCAATAGCATCGGAGGTTCCTAGTGATGTTTAGTAGCCGAACTGTTGATCATTTATTATACCATACATCTTTAAATGCTTTATAAGCCTATCCTTTATTATTTTTTCAAATATTTTTGATAAGACAGGCAAGAGAGAAATAGGTCTGTAGTTTCCAGGTTCCGTCTTTGATCCCTTTTTGAAAACCGGTATCACTCTTGCTATTTTAAGCTGATCAGGAAACAGGCTTTTCTCGATGCACTCGTTATAAAATGATGCTAACGGAGTTGCTAACAAGTCTATATTCTCCTTGATTATTGTTAAGGGAATTTCATCATAACCCGAAGAAGGCTTGTTGATCATTTTATTTACCAAATTGAAAATTTCTCTAGGTATGACAATATCAAAACTCATTTATTATTCAACACGACTAACACCTTCTGTTAAGAATACCATTACCAATTGTTTGTCACAAGCCTCTAAGTGGACCGTGTTGTCAAACCTTTTGGAAAATATTTTTGCCACTTCTAGAGCATTATTAGTAGCTGCGTTATCAATTTTTAGTGTAATAGTTTCATTATTTATTTCCTTAGTAGCATTGCGCTGTCTATTAACTATTTTCCATATCGTTTTACAAGAATTTGATGCCATGTTTATTTGTTTTCTGACATCATTCCTTTTTGCACAACTCACTACTTTTCTGAAGATACGGATATAGTTGTTCCGATACTCCAAAACCGAACTGTCACAATGTGTTTTATCTGATGTGTTGAGGAAACGTTTCATTTTACTAGCTATCCGTATTCCGCTTGTTATCCATCCAGAACCTCGATTCCTTTTAATATTAACCTTTATTTTACTCTTTTTAAAGACGGTAGAATGGATTTCTTTAAATTGTGTCAAGAATGTATTAATGCCTGTGCTCCAGTCTTTCTCAGACAGCAATTTTCTGTAATTACTTTTATTTTCATCATTATATCTCCTTTTATAAATACATACATAACTTGACATCTTCTTAAACTCAGTTCTTTCCAAACGCAAAGTGCAGAATATACCAGCATGCCCATCAGCTAAACTATTGTGATCGACATGTGTGTTCTCTATAAGGGAGGCTGGTAAGTTCGTTATAAAGTTATCCAAACATGATTCGGACTTATTTCTTCGAAAAGTAGGATCATTTATTAGATACCTAAAATTGTAACACGATAATAATGATAAGAAAGAACCATGTCTCAGATCATTTTTCAACACGTCTATGTTAAAATCACCACAAATTAAACATAATTTATTGAGGAAATGCTGTAATAGCTTTTCAAGGCCATTCATGAAGTTGTCAAAATTTTTGTTTGTGGGAGTTCGATAACAACAAATAATATTTAAATTGGTTTCAACGTCTCTAACCCCACATACTTCAAAACAATCAATTTTATAAAGTTGTTTATATAATTGATTGAACGATATAAAATAGAGCTAATAACGTAGACGAACTGCAAGTGTGTCTTGCAGTTCGTCTACGTTATTAGCTCTATTTGTTAATATCATTGCACCTCCCCTTTTCTTATTGAGTCTAGCATTGTAAGACCCCATTCTGTAATTAGTAAAACTGAATTGATTTGCTAGAGCATCATTTAGAAAATGTTCAGTTACACATAGGAAGTCAACTTTCCTAGAAGTTTCATTAACATATATTTCCAGATCATCCCGTTTATTTGTAATACCACAAACATTTTGGTGAAAAATATTAATGACTGAATATTGTTGAACAATATTCTAAAGTTATTATTATGTTCAAGCTTACCATTAGGTTTTCCTTCACAACTTATATCAGGAACGAAAAAGCTGTTCTTTAATAATGTCAGTACTAACGCCTTCCTCAATGTCAGTAAGAAAATTATTCGTTAAATTGTCAAGATAGCACTTAAGATTGTCAAAAATATTTTTCATACCATAATTATTCAGAATTCCTCGTCGTTTATAAAACATTGTATAATCATATGTCAAATTTAAATTAGAATCAAATATCATTGCATAATTGTAAGTACAAATGTCTTCATAAAGCAAATGACTAAAGGTCTCTATTCTGGTGTTGAACATTGAACTAATTCCATCGAATTTATAAGTTGGTAAACAAAGTAAAATGTTCGTATGATGTATTGCCATTAATCTATTCCTTATGCTATTAATTAATTCGAAGTAGTTGCCAGTTTTCCTAAAGTCTTCTTCGCCTATCAATATCAAGCAATAATCATTCATGGTATAGTTTGTTAATTTTTGTTCCAGTTGGTTGATCAACTGTAATACTCCACAATTTGTAAAAATGAGATGACATATTTTATCATTCGGAAACGTAGTCTGTGCTATAGGTACTATTTTATTGGTTTTGTTACTACTTATTATACAAAGTCTGCGCGGCTTTCCTTCCAACAACTGTGATTGTTGTAATGTACCGCCAACAACTGTCCGAGTTCCGTCTTCAACATCTCTTTCATTGCTTGTTCTATCCGAATTTTTGTACAGTTTGGATGTGTCGCTGGTGGCGCCATCTGATATCACCTCCACTGTATCTGTAGTTTCAAGCCCCAGGTCTACGCAGCTACTGTTGAATTCTTCATTCAAGGAATGTCTCAGCTCTCTTGAGATTCTTTTATTTCTCTTGCTTTTACTCTTCTGGTTGTTAGTTCCTCTAATTTTTGTTTCTGAGCATATTTTTTGTAAATGTTTGGATTTTTTTTTTTCTTTGTCTAGAGCCGTTTTTAATGCCATATTTTCCTCATTAAGACTTTCTATTTCCGCGTGTGCACTGTTTAACTCACTTTCAAGCTGTGTTATTCTTCCTTTTAAATCTTCCATATCACTGTCATGTACAGTCGACAAGTCAGGTAAACTGTATTTTCTGATTTCAGAGTCAGTTGATTCAAATGAAATATCTAATGATTCATTTGAAGTGGTTTTTGGTCGACGAATCGTTACATTACCTTCCATTATATGTTTTTATTAAATTTAGAATCAATCAAAGATTTATATTATTAAAAATAAAAAAATTAATAAAAAAATTACACTATTATTTACAGTGCTAAAATTCTCTTCATAAATACTTCATAAACTTGAATTGCTTGGAATGCGTGAAACGGAACACAATCTCAAAAGGCTGGTATTCAAGACTTGAAATTTTCTTAGGAGTTAATTTCCGAACGGCAGCTGTTAAGTCAAATGTTTTCTCGTGAATTCTGATTGGTCAACAGTTTTAGTAGAATGACAATGAGTCAGCTGTGGTTTGTTTACATTACCAAAATTTCGTGAATTTGAATTAACAACTGTTTTCAATATGTGGTTTTTGCCGTAGCAGCACTTTCACTTTTAGCAATTTTCGCTCACAATTGGCAATTTAAGTGTATAATCCAGTGTCATGCACTAATTTGAAGTTTAAACTTGTTTATAGTCCACAATCACCAACAGTCACTGGTCATGAATTTATCGTTTTATTCATTAAATACTTTTATAACTTATAGGGATAACACTCTCACGATGTTTTTATCGAAAACTACGCGTAATTCTTGATATTTTAACTTTGCAGAATAATAACACAATTAAATTATTTAATAATACGCGGAACGATTTCAACCGTGGCTAGTGTTGCCGAATGATTCTTCTGTACGTTTTTTTTTTTTGTATGTTTTTGCGCAATTACTTCGCCAATTATGGATATTGATTTTGATGATTCTTTTTTGTTTGGTAGGTCATGTTTCAGAGGTGCTTCCATATAAATTTTTATTAACTTTGCTTGCGTAGTTTTTGAGTTAGCTTCAATATTACGTATTTTTCCCACTTAGTCAAATGGACGATGTTTTAAACCACTCCGTCACTGTTATAGCAGGTAAGTAGTGGTTTTAGAATTTGTATGGGTTAGGTATCACAACTAAACTTTAATTTCGGAAGGCGGTGGCAGAAACAAAAATTGAAAACCAAATCCCCGAAAAGTTATTTTTCACTTTTTAGTGTTTTTTTGAAGTCGATTTTTTTTTTTCTAAAAGGTTTTTATTGAATTCACGGTTATATAAGTATTTCTTATTGATACTAAGTCTAATACAAAACTTAAAACCTGTCACGACAGCCTGTAATTACAACGTTCTAGACATAATATAGTAATTTACTCTAATGGTGCTCCCGGGAGCATTATTCGCCTGTAATGTAACGTTACAGATTCAATTTTGAGCATTACGTTACAATACTGCCGGGTGACTAACGTGCATTCGCTTATAATGTAACATTGATGTTACAAATTTTCTCTCTCTCTGCTTTGTTCTCCTCCCTCACTCACTGATGTAATTCTCGAATTGCATCATTACAGGTTGCGTACTGTAATGCTCGGTTCTTCTCTCTCACTGATGTACCTAATGTTCCACTATGTAACGTTACATTACAGGCGAATGCTCCCGGTGAGGAAGCACCATAAGACGTCTAAATAAAGTATCTATGAAGTCAATGGAGTCTTATTACCGGTCAACGATCACACCTTTGCCGTAAACGGTCTCGCTGTGACCTAGTATTTAAAGCCATTTGAGGCGACGTACTTACTTTGTAAAATCCGCTATATTTACTAACTAATCGCTTGTTGCTCGGAGCGTGACCTCGTCCTATAAATTATAGTTTTATCTTTTACTTACCTTATAAGGTGAACCACTTTGTTTCATACTCCTTGCAACGTTTGGTGGCAGTGTATACTACAGACTTTTACGACCGGAAGAAATATTTAATCTGTATAATGTTTATAATCAACTAATCAGTTTATCGTGACTCGATATGTATTATTATCGATGACACGAGATAGGTATTCAAAACAGCCACTATGCTAGCGGTGGCGGCCCGGCGCGGCTGTTTTCTTCAAAATTATTATTGTAAATATAACTAGCTCTCCTGACAGACGGTGTCCTGTCCAAATTTCAATACAAAAAAGGACCTTCCGTTTTTCCCAATATTTCCACTTCTCCCCGCATTTTTTTTTATTTCACTGAGAAAACGAACTTTAATAAAAAAATTAGTCTAATCTGTCCAGCGGTGCTCAAGTGATGCCTTTACCAACGAACAGCATTTCATTTTTACTATAGGTATTCATTTGGATGATGGGTAGCCATGACCTGGATTAGGACAAAGGATACTTTTATCCCGATATTCCCACGGGATCTAGGACTAGGACTTATGCGGTTGAAACCGCGGGGCGCAGCTAGTATTGTATAATTGTAATATTTCAGGATTAAATCTTTTTTCTAAATGATGAAAGACTAGTGATGTGTGATTGATCGATAATGAAGAGTTGTGTGGAGACAGGACAGCATTATGAATGCTTAAACACAAGCAAAATATCGAAATAATTTGTTGGTAATCGTCTCCCGCGTTGTCGTATCGTACCTTCATAGTTTCTGTGTTCCTGGAAAATGTAATAGCTATGAACGTAAAACTTTTAAGTAAAGACTCGACACGTACAATTTAGCTCGCTCTACGTTCTCGTGCCAACGTTTACGTTTGGGGGAGAACCTCACTTCGCTTGTTAAACTTCGGTTTCCTAGGAAAGCGGTTCCGTCGTATTATAACGGCTTCCATGATTTATCATTTTCACCAATATTTGACATTAAAATTTTCAACATTCTGTATTTTGACACCCGGTATTATTTCTTAGGAAACCAAAAAGTGTAAATGTAATTTATTAAAAAAAAAAAGTGTTATACTCAACCAAGTTACTGAAGTCTATATACAGGGCTATTGCTTATGTCCGCAATACATTATGGGGATACAGGAGAGGTTATTTACAATCAAATTACCCCTTTGACTCCTGCGTAGCATGAGCACCGTTTTGTCGACGGAAGAGTAGACAAAAATGACGTTTCCTGTAGACAGTAGACAGTACGAGACGGCAGCAAAATAGAAAGAGTCAACTGCACTTTTTACGAAATTCACTCTTTTACATAATTCGACTCAGAATTGTCTGTTTTATCATAGGATTTATCGGTTGTCAGTGTGATTTTGACAGTAAGGATAGAAAACTATCTTCCGAAATAGTCTACAAAAAGACCTAGACAAAGATCGTTAGAAATGAAAGACAAAATGACAGATTGTAGAAGGATTTCTACGATGGATGTCAAAACTGAAGAAACTAACTGTCACTTTGTATAGAAAAAGCTATGTCTATTCTTCGTAGAGATAGAAAGCGCCATGCTACGCCTGCTGTGCAAATGTCTAAAATCGAACCATTTGACATTTTATATTTTTATTTAATACAATTTAAAATATAAAATGTCAAATTACTCGAAAATGGTTGACAATGGGTCTGTGACAATGACATAGGGTCGTCATCCCCTTATCGGATTGCTGGCATAATTATAATCAACTAGCTGTCGCCCGCGACTTCGTCTGCGGACCAGGATGAAAAGTAGCCTATGTCCTTCTCCAGGTCATGGTCTACCCATGTGCCAAATTTCATCCAAATCCGTTCTGCCGTTTTAGCGTGATGGCGTGATCAAGGGAAATAGGGATTTATTTATATTATATAGATAACCCTATATTTGCTTTCATTCAGACGTATCTAATGCAATCTACACTAGCCTACAGTATTCTCGTCAATCTCGATATCTAGCTGTTATCTCACCTAAATTTACTCCCGGTCTCTTAAGGGGGATTTTCTTACGTTTTTTGCAATTTGCAGGTCAGTATCAGGTTGTATGTTGATCTAAATATTATTAGCGCTCGTAACAAATATGGATTTACAGAATTATAAACATTAAAATCAGCAATACAACTCTCTAAGCTCATGAAAGTGTATTGAATGACTATTTCATGAAATCATGACATTTGGCATCAACCTTAAAGTCTCTTCCAGTAATCTTTTGTCGAGTATCTCTTGAAGTGCCTCGATTGGTTGTCATTATTTCTGTCAAACAAACATTGCACCTACATCAGCAGATTAACTGATCACATATCTCTTACAATTTTATTCATCGTAGTGCCTATATTCAGCAGGCCAGCGTACTAGCACTACAAAACAAGTTTTATTATTCTGTTCCTGTCAGTGCGCAATTGCGCATATGCCTACTGAGTCAGTCTTATTTTTTTTTTGTAAATTTTGGACTTTTCAAAAGTGCTTTTTATGTGCTTAATTGAAATAAATGATTTGACTTTGACTTTGAATTGCGCATATACTAGCGTTATATTATACAAACTCAATATCCATGTTACAGACGAAGACGGTAAATTTTAAATGTGACACTTTAGCTATTTCAAAGTTCTAAAAAGTCACTGACTGTAAAACCACATTTCCAAATGGACACGCCACTATGAATTTCGTACAACAATCTTAATGATAACTCCCATCAAATGATAAGAGACACGAATAAAAAATGTTACACGGTCTTAGCGTAACGTTTGTAAAATGGCCCGTTGAAGTATTATGTTGTAAGCCTGCTAGTCCGACGCGGCTGTTCCGTATCATTTTCAAGGTATCTATCTTTTATAAGCACGTATTAAGATAAAATAACAATAAAATGAAATCTCTGTTGCGGCCAAGTGCGAGCCACGGATGCTCGCGTGCTGGAGGGTCTGAATGACTGCTATCTTGGCTATTATGTTGGTTCATTATGTAATCTTCCCAATGATTGATGCCTCAATAGCACAAACTACCTACATTGACATTTTGTATTCCTAACCAGTTCTGTCAGTGACAAGACTCAGAGATATTCTGGCCTGTTATGTGACTGATGGACAGGCAATCAGATGTTGTAGCAGGAATACGTAGAATCGTAGAGCCCCGTTAATATTCTTTAAAAACTGAACCCTAAAAAGACGTAGATTTATATGTACAGATTCGACAAAATATGGAATCCTAAAAGTAGTCTGCACCGATTACGTATCAGCTGGTTGATAACAATCGCTATCAGTAACATTTATCGATACAAATCAGCCTTGCTTTACTAAGTCTATGAGTTGTAACACTTGTTCCGATTTAGCATGATAGCGCCATGTATAGATAGCAGTACATAATGGTAGCGATTGATTAAATCTTCACTGTATCGTGTTGTGGACTAATTGGGTAATAATTAATCGATTGTTAATAAATGTTTAAGCGCTTCATTCTCACTCGTTGCTGTCAATCAGTATCAAGTATCCATTATTTTACGATCACGGGTTTTTAGTGGATATAAATATAAATATGTTAGTAGAACTATGAGGGTTGGTTAATATAATTTTCCTTGGGAAGAAAGAAAGTGAAGAAGGGTAGTCGTCAAGCGGTTTTCTCCTCATGTAGACAAAGGTACTAAAGTTTCATAAATATGTAAACATAGTGCTAGTCGTTATCGTCATGTACGCACATTTGTTGCAAGGCTGTGTAATATTAATTATTACGCGTTAAACGAAGTACCTAGTTATGGAACACATTATTATTTATGGCTAAGAATTCCGATAGCAGTCTTATTTTCTTGGCTAACCCTACTGCTCGCTGTCGTTTGTGGCTTGTACTCTTGCCCAGCTTTGTCAAGAGCTCATTTTTTTAGGAACGATTGTAGCCCTTCTCAGTACTACCAGTATAAATAATGATTGGCTAACCAGATCCAAGCCTTGAAAGTTGAGGCATTTTTCCAGTTGCTTTTTCGATGCGTCTAAGATTATCTGAACGATCGCCCCAAAAACTAAACCCATGCTTCTGTGTTCTATATCTGTATAACTATGCTAATTAATGGCACAATTGTGTCATTAAAACGTGGGTGTTTGCCTAAGAACTGGGGTCCATATGTAGACTATGTATGTATTAAGCTTAGGGCTATCATGTCAAAGTTGCGTTTATAAAGCACAAATTGCCTTATAGGACTTTAAGATTGGCCGATTCTGTAATCAATTATGGTATAATTAGTTATGGAAGAACTTATAAAACTTTCCTTAAGAAAATCCATAATATACAGATACGATTATTAAAGATATTTGGTACCTTATAAAACTAAACTTAAGTATAAACCCTATTATGATATGTTATTTCAGTATTGTAAAGTCTTAAATGTATCTGATAAATTGAAATTAGCTGTTGTTTCTGATTACTCTCTCTATGCTTATGAGTAATCTACAAAACAGAATTAGACCAAATTATTTTCGTAACCTGTCATACTTGCCTTTATATAAATTACCAAAAGTCAATAATGAATATGGTAAAAGGGCCTGGACGTATGCTCTTCCAAACATTTTGAATAAGTTACCAAAGAACATAGCTAAAAAATTAGAAAATAAAAAAGGTTTCCAAATTAAAAACATATTAAAAGCATACTTTACCGTGGAAAAGTTTAGAATGGGGGAGGGGCCTACGTGTGGGTCCACTATCAGTCAAAGTCGCTAGTGAGTAACGCATTATGTTTTGATAACGCACATAATCTTTCTAAAAAAGATTAAGCGTTATTGTACTGTAAAAATATGTCTCTTTTATTTTGAAATAATTTTAAGAGGCCTCATTTCCTAAATTAAAATTATTCATTAACCAATGACGATGAACCTATCATTTTACGAGGTAATATTATCAGCTACAACTGGAACACATATACACAAATTAAGTGCACTTATAGGTCTAGGATTAAAGTTCATACTCGTATAGAAATAGCCTGGTGCGAATCGAACTACCGTCTCAGTAGACTTACCTATCTCTAAACTTAAGTTTAATGAGAGGGGGCAAATCCAACGGGAGGAAGTAAGTACTAATTTTCCATCGGTCTCTCCGTTGTGAGTGTTTGACAGATTTTGTATGACACATCTGTCAAAAACTCACAATGGGTAGGCCTCAGTATTTTAGCGACCTAGACAGTTAAGCTCAGTTGCCCATCTTTAGTTAAGCTAGAGTGTTTACCCACCACATAAGCCATCTAGCCGATAAATTGGTCGTATCTAACTATGTATAAAGGCTATCAAAGTCGACGGCCACAGCATTGCATCAAGGGGCAATATCAAGTAAAATTCGCTTTAAAATTAGATCAGGTTTAATAGACCCTTCGGAATTAGCAAGGGAAAATGTGGATGGCCTAAGTATTAGGTATTAGATACAAAAGAAATTACTTTGCAAATACACCTTCATTACCGACTGTTAGGCACCTGTCCCACCGCCGCCGCCGACGAGGAACCAGTAGCTATCAGCGATTTTCTCGCTCAAGAAACGTATGTAGGTTCCATTTTTGTATTTTGCCATTTTGTAGCTATTTCCTAATATTCATGTTAATCTTGCTTTTGTATGTTCTGCTGTCTTTTGTGTGCTATGCACCAAATAAACGATCTATCTATCTATCTAATAATACATCTATATATATAAAACAAAGTCGGGTTTGTTCACGCACTTATAATTCGAGAACTGCTGGACCGATTTTGATGATCTTTGATTTGTTGGATTTCTCTCCGTCCAGAATAGCAGAATAACTATTCAAAAATTGGAAAAACTCACGATAAAAAAAAATATGAAGAAAAATCGTTTTCTCATACATTCTGTACAGAATGGGTCTTTTGATAATATCTCGGTAGATAGGTAGGTAGGGTAGGTAGGGTAGGTAGGTAGGGTAGGTAGGTAGGGTAGGTAGGGTAGGTAGGTAGGTAGGGTAGGTAGGTAGGGTAGGTAGGGTAGGTAGGTAGGTAGGTACGTAGGTAGGGTAGGTAGGTAGGTAGGGTAGGTAGGTAGAGTAGGTAGGTAGGATAGGTAGGTAGGGTAGGTAGGTAGGGTAGGCAGGTAGGGTAGGTAGGGTACGTAGGTAGGTAGGTTAGGTATATAGGTAGGTAGGTATATAGGATAGGTAGGTAGGGTAGGTAGGCAGGGTAGGGTAGGTAGGGTAGGTAGGTGGGTAGGTTGCGTAGGTGCGCCGTAGATAACTACATCCCGTGCGCATTAACATGGCACCTGGCTCAATGAAGTTTGTACCTCCTCTCGCTTCCCCGCACGGCGGCGGCGGGGGGCGGCGCGGGTACCGGGGGGGTATTGAGTTCCGAGCCAGGAGGCTGCGTTTCCGGGCATATTTTCATCGCACAGCTTTGGTGGAAACGCAGCCTTATGCGCTCGGAATGTACTTGCTACCCGTGCGAAGCCGGGGCGAGCAGCTAGTAATATTAATAAATTAATAGCAGTTTACTGACGGTTTACGGACGGACATGGGCTATCCAAGAGAGTGCTCGAGAGAGTCGCTCAGCGACTCTTGCCTGGCAAACAAAACACTCGCTGAAAGGCTCACGTTTGGTAAATACGCACACCACGCGACGCGCGTAATCGCTCATTGACGTCGTGCACTCGCTTATCGTTAATCGCCGGCCGTGGGACAGGTGCCTTAGACGGATAACTGCCCGTGCCGATATAATAGATCAATTTATTTAATCTGCCGACATTATAGTACGTTAATGTCGGCACATTATAGTACGTTAATGTCGCGGTCTGCAACTGGAGTATTGACGGACGAACGTGAAAATGTGGGCCGAGGCAAAGCCGAGGCACACATACGTGAATCTATCAACGCCTGGTTGCGGCCAAGGCTTGTATATGATTAAATATGATATATGCAATCGGGCACCGATCAGACCATAAAAGAAGTAAAGATCGTCCGTTCTATGTCTCTTTAGTTAAATCATTATTATGTTACCAGCAATAAGAACAGCAGTTCTAAATACTTAAACAAAATTTTAATAAACTATTCCAGTACTTATCATACAATTAAAACAACGTTATTAATAACATAACTGCATTCAGTTTATTATAATACGTTAGATTATACGTACCTGCACGATGTTGACATTGATGTTGTGACGTCATATATTATTTCAATTCAATTTATCCCTATCGTAGAGATATCCTCAAAGTTACTATACATAAAGTATTAATTAATTTATAAATTATAAAGGTCCGTTGACATATTATTTTAAGATTAACGATTTCAATGTCCGAAAAGGCATTCTCTAGTAGACCAGCGGGATGATTGGGATCACCATTCCTTTCATTTTGACAGTTCAGCAATGTTCATTGCGTTATTTACGTTGTTGAACAGACGATTTCTTTAAACCTATGGAGCAATGGATTAGGAATTTCCTTTAAAACCCTCCGATTGTTATTGAAAGTGTGTTATGTACTCAATCAGGGTGCAGGCAGCTTTTGCACGTTATTTAAAATTAATTGCTTATCAATTTGCCGTGTTATAGCCATTTCATACAACTTTAAAACGTAGAGCGTCAATCTGCCAAACAGTTTATATCCCTGAATAGGGAATGTACTTTAAAAAAAAATTACAAATATCAAAATCAATCAAAATATTTTATTTCACATAAACCTACATGGGCACTTATGGAACGTCAGAAGCTAGGTGCACGATCCAGGCTGGAACGGGCTGGGGCCGCCTTGGGGCGGCTCCTGCCCAATCTAGGGGGTCCAAACGCCTCCTGTCGGAGGCTCTACGCGGGGGTCGTGCGGTCCATGGCCCTTTACGGGGCACCGGTGTGGGCGCGTTCCCTTAGACTGCGGCCAGCCCGCTGGTGGAACTCGTCCCAAAGGGTCATG
Organism: Lithophane semibrunnea; assembly: GCA_947363905.1. Classification (NCBI taxonomy): domain Eukaryota; kingdom Metazoa; phylum Arthropoda; class Insecta; order Lepidoptera; family Noctuidae; genus Lithophane; species Lithophane semibrunnea. The sequence goes on along the minus strand of OX376186.1, from coordinate 20,408,014 downwards.
GCCATTCGGCTGGCCCGGCCGCCGCCTCACGGGAGACCGTGCAGTATCCCGCACGGTCTCCCGTGAGGCGGCGAGCCTCCTTGCCGGATTACCGCCATGGGATCTGGAGGCGAAAGTCCTCGCGCACATCTGGGAGTGGCGCGAGGAGATGAAGCGCCGGGGCGTAACTCCGCTGCCGCGAGAAATCGCGGCACAGCGGACAGAGCTCCGGCAGGATCTCATGGCGGCATGGAGAGTGCGATTGTCGCAACCCAGTGCTGGGCACGCCACAATTGCGGTGATAAGTCCCCTCTTTGAGGAGTGGCTTGAGAGGCGCCACGGTGTCCTCACCTTCCGCCTGACACAGGTCCTCACCGGACACGGTTGCTTCGGGAGGTTTCTGTTTCGTATAAGACGGGAGGAAACGCCCGGGTGTCACCACTGTGTGGATCACCCGGAGGACACGGTGGAGGTATGCCCTGCTTGGGCGAAGCCCCGCCGTGTCCTCTTGACCACGCCCGGGTCGATGGCGCGTCGTGTTCCACGCGCGCCTCAAAGAGATGTCAGCACAATTGGCGGGTTCCGCTAGGACCGATGCCTTCCAGGGTTGTGGGTTAGTCCGAAAGGGATACCGGGACCTTGGCAACAGGCAACTGAAGGAAAACGGGTGGATTTTAGTCTGTAAAAGTCTGAAACGCCCTTCCGCTCCGCCCAGAGCGGGACAAGTCATAGGATGAATTCCCAACCACAAAAAAAAAAAAAAAAGTGCACGGTTCCAATTGGTCGTTTCCTATGGAGAAGAGCCGGCAAGAAACTCCATGGTTACTCTTTTAAAAATAATTGGCTTTTACAATACTTTCAAATTACAGTGTTAGTAGGCATGGGAGGACAATATAGGCCTTTCAACAAGTATGTACCAGATCAAGTAAGTACCATAAGAATGTATTCTTCCGAAGCCAGGCAGAAACTAGAGAACGCCACCTGCTACGGCCCTTATATAATCTGGCTGGCAATTTAATCGCCGGTGGTGAAAAAGGTAACAGCAAATGCACTCACTTCTAAAGGAGTCCGCCCACTACACATCATACCCAAGACCGGACGAGGAACGTGTCAGACAAAAAAAATCTTTGTAAGTATTTAAAAGTATGAGACTATGCCCACTAGACTGTTCCGTGACCGACCAACACGTTAGCTCCGAGCGTAATAATAGGGAATATGCATGTATTTTTTTAATATTTTTATTCGATAGTTTACATCGTCAAATAATAGTTAAAAAAAAATTCGACGGCAAAAAAGCGATTTAAAGTAGATAAAAAAATGTTTAAAAATATCCAACCGATCCGGGCTATTTAAACGCCCTCCATTTGGCGCGCTTGGTGTGGTGACGTCACAGTTCGTGAAAACAGACAAGCAACTGTCAAGTCAACGTCAAAAACTCCTTTTTCTATGAGCGTTTGACATTGACTTGACACTTGTTGATTGACTTGACATTGACATTTTGATTGTTATTCCGGATTGTTACGTCACATCCGCTCTTAGCTTTTTCAAGTATTTGAATTACCCACAGTTTTTTGGGACTTTTTAAAAATTAATTTCTCGCTCAAAAAGAAATTTTATTCAAAAATATTGATGGAGGCATAATTCTGAAGTAACATAGTTTATAGAAAAAAATATTTGACCCATATTTGAATCACATGCATATTCCCTATTGTCGGCCAGAATATTTTGAAGGTGCCGCCGAAAAATGAATGCTATATGATTTTTAAAAACGTGTTTTTTTTTTCTTTCTTCCTCGTCTAAAACAATGGCTATCATTGCCAATTCGCTCATTGACAATTGTCTAATAGCTATCATAACAAAAAAAAATATATTTACCCGCTCATCCTGTTGCGTCGGCCTCACGTTAAAACACAGGTGAACTACTAAAACACAGGTGAATTAGTAAGGGAACTTTACGGATGGCGGATGCTACGGTTGCTAAAGCCGTTACGCACGGGTATGATCGCTGTTGATTCCGTTCCAGTGGGCATAGCAGTCCGTGTCATGTTTATTTCCGTGCCTGACACGTTCATAGCACGGTAAGGTTTAGTGTAGTGGGAAGCCTCCCTAATTCAGTTCTAACTCAATTTACAGCGTGAGCGGTCGTGGACGGAAACATATCTATATTTATAATAAAATAAAAGTAAAAATCTTTTTAAAAACAAGTTTTTAATGAACTAAAAAGTACTGAATAAAACTTACGTAAATATAGAACTATAATATTTTCTTAAAAGCTTGAGGCTTATCTTTAAGTGTACGAAGGACATTTACGCCTCAAGCTTTTAAAACAATACATACTTTTTATCCCGATATTCCCACGGGATTGAGACTTACGCGGGTGAAACCACGGGGCGCAGCTAGTTAACAATATCTTTCTAGAATATAAAACTCTTCTTAACGAATAGATTTCTGATGGATTTCTAAAGATTATGTCACCAGGAAGTGGACTAAGGAAAAATGGCGCGTGACGAATAAACATAGATTTTTAATTCAAGTTTGTGTTAGCTCGAGGTCATGACCTCACGTTTTTAAGGATAATTCGGGGAAGGGAAACTGTAGCGTTAACGTACGTCTGGTTGTTCACGTTGATACTGTATTGGAAATATAATTTGGGTACGGTCACGTGCTAAAAGATGTTTAAGTACACACTTAGCTTCAAAAGCCATTTTGTCAAATGTTGAAATTGAACCCTAACTAGTATTAATATTATAAATTCGAATGTTTGTACTTATGTTTGTTACGCTTTCACACTAAAATGGCTGAACGGATTTGAATGAAATTTGGCATCGGATTTGGATTGGCATGGAATTTTCTTAGCTAACAAGGTTTTGCAGCTAGAACTGCATTCATCTTTGATACAACCTATCAAATACCCAAAAGGGTATTGTACCTAGTTTAATTCATACTCCATACGAATATTATAAATTAGAAAGAAAGTAACTCTGTCTGTCTGTATGTTACCTTTTCACACCTAAACCACTGAACGGATTTCGACAAAATTTGGCAAGGAGATAGATGGCATCCTGGGGAAGGACATAGGCTACTTTTTATCGACATACAACGCGGGCGGAACCTAGTTAGAAATATTTCATTCTATTACAAACAACGTCACCATAAAATGCTAAAGATAATAATGAACTCTAAATGTCATAGCAAATCAGTGCCCAGAATATATCAAGATAAAGATGAGATTTGTCCCACTAACAAGTGGGTTATATTAAAAATAAGATAAGATAGTCAGATAAGGTCTTTATGTACTTACTTTTAAATTACACAATGTGTGAGTCATTTGCTCTCCAGATCGGGTCATCCCCGTGTCTCAGTAGAACAAAACATCAACATTTTTGTAAGATCATATTTATACGTAATCCATAATAAGTCTCTTTCCCAGGGGTCGAATTCCCCTGCCAGGGTTGCGGGAAACCTGCCAGGGTTGCGGGAAACCTGCCAGGGTTGCGGGAAACCTGCCAGGGTTGCGGGAAAGTACGAAAGGGATACCGGGACCCTTGGCAACAGGCAACTGAAAGAACACGGGTGGGTTTTAGTCAGTAAAAGTCAACCACGCCCTCCCGCTCCTCCCAGAGCGGGAGAAGTCATTTGATGATTTCCCACCCACAAAAAAAGAAAAAAAGGGGTCAAATTCCACTTTAATAAGATGCAGTTGAAAAAGCAGTATTTTAAATGGGGCGACTGCCAACTAAACTATATTGAACAAAGCGTACAGAATGTATGCGTAGATTTTTTTCGAAGGCTTGTGTGTGACGATTCTCTGTGTTATTTTATAAAGTACTTTTTGAGAAGAAAGGCCAAAGGCTGAAGTCACCGTGTCAGGGAAGCGCCCTGCGCATGATAAACACATGAAAAGCTTCTCTTTAAAAAAAAAAACTAGTCTAAATCTTCTTTTAAATTACATAACACATGCAAGGCTCGGAACCAGTTTAAAAATTCCGGTTAATACTTGTGAGAGTATTTAATGGGAACGAAACCGAATGTAAAGGTTTTTGCGTCAAGTACATCAAAACGGTTTGAAAATGTAACCGGTATCCGAGCCTAAAGGCAGCCGTGAAGTTTTCTCAGAAACTGTTTTGTTAAAATTGGCGTCTCGCGACGAATCGCGCCTGTATGTAAGAGCCTTTAAACACATGTGCCATTTTCCAAAATAATTGAGCAACGCTATTTATGAAAATTAAACAAATAGAATTAAACAAATCGTATATATACGATAAAGTAGAAAGCTGTTATCATCTCTTCGTTACTCGTAAAAACAAAATAACGTTGACTAAAGCCTTAAGTCAATTGGGCTTAAAATTGCAGCACCAAATGCACCTCTTTAATACTACAATTTGGAACATCATGACCTAAAATACTGCAAGAGGCCTCCAGCTATTTGTGTCAAAGTCGAACCACTTTAGTTGTATTAAATCTTGCTGAAGAGCTTTTCATAATTAGTTCATACTTTAAAACTACGTAGTGTACACTTGAGGCAATTATAACTGATGTTAGAGAATCAGGTAAAGTTGGCTGGTATAATAAGCTTGTGGAATCAGGCTGACCTGATTTATATCACCGATATTGCAGGCTGGGGGATATAATAACACTCCTTTTATTAAATCAGCTGAACGTAGTGGAGATATTTAGCCTTCCGGGCTCTAATTGAGACTTTGACACACAAATGAAAATACTTCGCTAATAATATTCATAGTCATTCCTCAAAGTATATACAGGGTGTTAGGGTAAACACCGTTATCCTTGCAACCAGTGGTTTGGTTTCATTTATAGAACGTAAAATCAATGGAAAATTACAACTTTTTTTTAAATTTTTTTAGATCTAAATTTTACCACAAGAGACGCAAGTTCGTTGCCCTATGCGCTAGGGCAGCGAACTTGCGTCTCAACACGGGCGGGGGGTATGGGATGTGACCTAACCGGCAGCGATTGCGATCCATCCCTTAGTCAGTCAGCTGTTTCGCTCGCAAGCACGGTGTTAGATAAAAGATTTTTAAAATCTTTTAATGAAAATAACGTTTTTTTTTGTTGTGTTCGGTCATTTATTGTTATATATAAGTCAACTACCCATGGTTTGAATGACAAGAGTGTTTACTCTTACATCCTGTATACTAAGTTATAATCATGATTTATAACATAAATAACTGTGGTAATTGTTAAGGGACTATTTAAAAAAAAAACGTCAATTTAAATGAAGCAGGTAGTCTTAATTAAGATAAAAAAATTAACTATTTGTAGGTACTTACATAAGAGCTGATTTCAAGGTTGCTAACACCAAAGTATGTATCAATGGAATCCCTAATTACAGGGTGAAATTGAATTCATGGGCCTATTGGGCATCCTGAACAACTTTCAATATGGGACCAACCCTGAAATCGAATAAAAAATCAACTGTTCCCTACATTTAGACGAACTATACGAACATGCATCTAGGGAGGGAACATCAGATTTTTTTTTCGCCCATGTATTTAATTTCGGCCTGTAGATTTCTGTTGTTTTCATAAGCTTAAGACTTCAAATAGAAATACAAAGGCATGTAAGCCGAAATTAATTAGGTTGTTATGATATTGCAAGGATGTCCATTCGTTGTAAACAAGGGAGGTGGATAATAAAAAAATAACCGGACAAGTGCGTGTCCGACCACGCACAATGAAAGGTTCCGTAGTTGGGATGAATTTATCCCAAGAACAAACTTAATATCGCAGTTGAAGAACATTTTCTCCCATACATTCCAACTGCAAATGCAAGTTTGTATGCGAAATATTGAGAGATTTACCACGTTATTTTAAGACCATAGAATTTTTTTAGGTTTTCTTGTAATCTATGAGTAAACCATTCACTGATTTTTTTCAAAATTTTTGTATAGCGGTACCTTGTTTCGGAGATAATGGAAATGTTCGGCTTTCTGATCCTCGCAACAAGCCCTTTCATTCGATATGTCACGGTATAGATAGCAAAACACTTTTTTTTTCATTTTCCCCCGTATTCAAAATTCATTTAATCACGTTACTACTTAATCGGTCCATTAGATTCGGAGCCAATTGACTGTGACAGACAGACACACGAGTGATCCTATAAGGGTTTCATTTTTTTTCTTTTGAGGCGGATCCCTAATAAGTATTACAGGAATAAAATCGGTGAAGAGCCCGTCGGGCGCTCTCCACCCCGGTTTTTGTGTCAGAATTTTGCCAACAAAAACGAGGTTAACTAAAAAGGGTTTAAAACAGAATGACGTATAAAGGCTCCCGCAAACAGGAGAGACGCGACATTATAAAATAAATTTCACGAATTTGGTAATTGTATTGTACTATTTGATTGAAAATAGGTACCTGTACCTACTGAAGTAGTAGAACAATAACTTACTTACAACTATATTTTTCAATTTCCAAACAGCAGGTGGCGCTTTCTATCTCTACGAAGAATAGACATAGCTTTTTCTATACAAAGTGACAGTTCGTTTCTTCATTTTTGACATCCACCGTAGAAATCTTTCTACAATCTGTCATTTTGTCTTTCATTTCTAACGATCTTTGTCTAGGTCTTTTTATATGTAGACTATTTCGGAAGAAAGTTTTCTATCCTTACTATCCAAATCGCACTGACAACCGATAAATCCTATGACAAAACAAAGAATTCTGAGTCGAATTATGTAAAAGAGTGAATTTCGTAAAAAGTGCAGTTGACTCTTTCTACTTTGCTGCCGTCTCGTACTGTCAACTGTCTACAGGAAACGTCATTTTTGTCTACTCTTCCGTCGACAAAACGGTGCTCATGCTACGCCTGCAGGTAATCCTACTAATTATTTCGACTTCCTCATTATGTTGATCTTGTGGTCGCAAGCGCTACTGCTGAGTACAAGGAACGTTCCAGTGAAAAAAAATCCTACCTTCACGCGGGCGAAGCCGGCGGCAGAAGCTAGTGCCTATAAGCTAACAACAAAGCATCTATAGTTACGCAGTAATGGTAAAGATAATCTACTGTCATACTACTTAAGTAATTGATATTTTGCCAATCAAACAAAGATGATAGATATTAACCAATTAATCGAATTATTAGTTGCCTGTCTTCGGCATAGAGTTAGAACCGAAGCGACGATATAGTCACGAACACAGAGGTCTGGACACTTACTGAGCAGAGGACTACAAACAAACATCCATCGTAATTATCTGGCATGGAACATCAGGCGATCCACGGCGAGTCGGTAACTTCAAAGCTGTGGTGCGAGCTTCTCTTTCACTTTGCACTTCGCAATGACAAAATGGATTCAATCGCAAAGGCTGACCGCAATATTGCGAACCGTGGGAGGAGCCTTGGTGTGCGATGCGTGGCTGTCCGTGGTCGTCGGCAGTGCGGGCTGCTCCGCGTCTGTTCGCTGCGAACGGACGGTTTCTCACCTAAACCGACTTTAGAAAGAGACTGTCACCAAGTAGATATGAATGACAGTAATGACGCTCTACAAAGTCGAAGTATACAAACTATCTGTTGTTATTTTGTGTGTGCCATAGCGCCCATGCTCATGAACTGAGATACATCATATTTAAATACCATAACACTACTCCCTACCGAAAGTCCGCCACCAAATCATTGCTGTTAGCCACACTGGTGTTACAACCTGGTGTGACCACGAGTCCGCCACCAATCAAAAATCTTTCGCACAGAGCAAAGATCTGCTGTTTCATACTAAAGTTGAATACTTACTGTGTTATGAACTGTATGTACGCGCGCGCGGTTTTTTTTTTCATGAATTTATTCCATAGTAAACTTTATTCAGTTCGATGGTTTAAAGCACCTGTTAAAGTTTGTAAAGTTAACTTTTACATGTACATCCTGAACAAAATACATTGACTAGAGCTTTTCAGACTATCGCACACGCGCTGCATAGGCATGCAACACTGAATTACGTAGTAGCGATCCAATGACCGTAATATGTCAATGTTTGCGGAACGGTGGAGTTTGCAGGAGAAATGTGTGTTTTGGCTGTACTAGATAGATACCACAGAGAAGTAAGCTTTACTCATGTGGTACCTACTACTCTTTGGTGCAAACTGATTGAGCTTTCAATAGTAATTAAAACACACACAGCCCACTCAAATGAACCGTTAGCGGTCTACCTATTGCACAGTTGAGCAGCTGTTGACAGATACACATATACAATCTAGAGACACGATTGGATATTGATTGAGATTGAATAGGTTTATTTTATTTTCCCTCTCATTAACTTTACTGAACGGAAATGCATGGAATAAGTAACAGTCTCGATAAATGCATCTAATTACTTAGCAACCCTATCTGAGCCCGTAATTTATTAGATGCACAAACAGTACGTTCAAATAGTAAATTAAAAATACTTTTATAATATCGGAAGTCTTTGCATCGGTACTTAGTTTAGTTTTTGCCACCAACTTTCGAAATTAAAGATATTTTTCACTACAGAGTGAAAAATAACTTAAATTTTTTCATGTTTTTAGTTTCCACTTTTAGTTATGGTACCTACCTGCCCCACACCAATTCGTATACCACTACTTGCTATGTAATTGATTAATAGAATAGAGATAGATTGAATACATATTATCAATGCTAACTCAAAGACTACCTCACCAAGGTTATTTATAACTTATATGGAGAATGATGAAAATAGTATTTTCATGTCGGTCCACAATTGATGAAAATATCGATGTAAGTACATTTAAAAAAAAGTACTTACATACAGACGAACATAACCTCCTTCTTTTTTGAAGTCAGTTAATAAAGAAGCTTACCCTTGCAATTAATTAAGAAAATCTGAAATTACTGCAATTTTGTTTAATAAAGCATCCACGGATCGCAGAAAAATATGCTGTCTTAAAAAAGAAACTTATTTCTATTTGCTTTATGAATTGTGTACTTTTAATAACAACGGGATGTAAGTAGAGCTAAGTAATTGCTTTGATGCCAATTCATTTCTAACTTTATGGAAGGCGGATAATAGAATAATAAGGAAAAGCATACAATAAAAAAAATTGCATTGGAGGAGCTTTCACAAAGCAATATAAATATCTAATATAGGATGTCTGTATTTCAGGCAATAATTTTTGCTGCCGATTTGCTCGCAGGATAAATGAGCAATCATAATTCATGCAAGGTAGGGAAGAAATAATAATTAATGTTGTATATTGATATCTATTAGTTACCTATGCAATATAATTATTTATTGCTTATGTAATAATACTTGCTGCGCCCTAACAGGGTCATGTACTCTTAAGTTGTAGCCTAGCCTGTAACAGTAGTGTACATTGTGCAAATAAATAAATAAGTGAAATACTATAAACATTATATTTGTTGCTGTACATTTTTAAAGGTACTGTCATTCATATTCATAGTAGGAGATGAGAATCGGTTACAAAAAAGATGAATAAAAATAATAAGCAAGATATTGTTATATAAAAAAAAAGTGTTAAGTTATTTCTAGTCTATTTCGAGTCTATTTATTGTAACTAAATAATAGATTAAGTACGGTACGTAGTGTTTCAAGTTCTAACTAATAAAAAAATCTACTAGAATCAAAACTTATAATTGATCCATAATAATATTTATGTTGTTACAAATTAAATTAAATTAAAAATTAAAAAATACCCTCGGCAAAAATAAAGCATCTAAAAACGATTTTTTTATAGCTATGAACACTCTCGATCAAGTCACTTTCAAACAAAACCAAAACATTCAAAATCGTTTTAGCCGTTTGGCAGCTGCGATGGCGCAGACAGACACAAAGATACACACGTTATATAACACCCCTCTTTTTCCGTCGGGGGTTAATAATGAAATATTATAAACCACCTTAAATTGCATTAAAGGAGCTTCCACAAGGTGTTGGTCCAGCGAACTCCGAGCAATCATTCGCGCAACCAATTTGCTGTTATCCCATGATAACCGAGCGTTTTGTAAAGAAAGAAAGAAAGAAAAATTGTATGGTTCTAGCTCAAGATGGATATGAAGGGATTACTGGTTTTGTTTCTTGCTACTGCAGACAAATGAAATGAAAACTATTTTATTCAGATTACCAGCTGCGCACCGCGCTTTCACGCGGGTTTCACGATCCCTTGGGAATATCGGGATAAAAGTATCTTATGTCCTAACCTAGGTATTATGCCTAGGTCATGGTCTACCCATTTCCAAATTTCATCCAAATCCGTTTAGCCGTTTTAGCGTGAAAGCTTATCAAACAAATAAACTCACTATTTTGAGGACCTATCCTACTAATAATAGGTCTTTACCTATGAAATTGCCGTTCTGCAGTACTGGCCATTTCAAATCAAAATAATTTTAGTTTGGCTAAGAATTCTAATTTCAAATTAATTTTATTTAAAAAACATGGAATTCTTTTTTCAAAAGAAGTCATTTGTTTAATGATTAGTGTTACATTTTCATCGCATTTCCATCTTTTTCGTCACCATGGATACGTTAAAAATTCGAGTAATTATGGAATATGAGTACCGTAGTGGCAGCAACGCGGCACAAGCGGCACGCAACATCAACGACGTTTACGGAGCTAACACTACAAACCAACGCACCACCTGTTATTGGTTTGCTAGCTTCCGTTCTGGAAATTTCGACCTGAAAAATGAACCTCGCGGTCGTCCGAAGACTTTGGTCGACAATGACGAATTAAAGGCGATTGTGGAAGCTGATGATACACAATCTACGGCTGAATTAGCAGCAGCTTTCGACGTTAGCGTCAAAACAATATTGGTCCATTTGCGTCAAATTGGCAAGGTAAAAAAGCTTGATAAATGGGTGCCCCACGAACTCAATGATCGCCAGCGCGAAGTACGCGTCGAGGCGTGCCTTGCACTGCTCAACAGACACACAAATGAAGGAATTTTGAACCGCATTGTTACCTGCGATGAAAAATGGATTCTGTTTGATAACCGCAAGCGCTCAGCAAGTTGGTTGGATCCTGGATCAGTACCTAAACAATGCTCTAAACGAAAACTTACACCTAGAAAAGTGATGGTCACTGTTTGGTGGTCTAGCGCCAGTGTGATTCATCACAGCTTCTTACCAAACGGGGTGAGCATTATTGCAGATGTGTACTGTGAAGAACTGAACACAATGATGGAGAAGCTGGCACATCTCCAACCAGCATTGGTCAATCGCTCGTCTCCGCTGCTCCTGCACGACAACGCGCGACCTCATACTGCACAGCAGACGGTCTCCAAGTTGCAGGAACTGCAATTGGAAGCTCTCCGTCATACGCCCTACTCACCAGACCTTGCGCCTACAGACTACTACTTTTTCCAGAATTTGGATAACTTCTTGGCAGGAAAAAAATTCAATACCCGAGAGGCAGTACAAAATGCCTTTGAAGAATTTGTTGCCTCCCGTCCAGCTGATTTCTTTAAGAAGGGCATCAAATAACTGCCACTGCGTTGGCAAAGATGCATTGATTGCATGGGTGATTACTTCGATTAATACAAATAAAAAATACATGAAAAAAATTCGTTTAAATTTTTTCATACAAAACGGCAATTTCATAGGTAAAGACCTAATATTATAAATGTGAAAGGTTGTGTGTTTGGATGTTTGTTACTCAATCACGCAAAAACGGCTGAATGGATTTGGATGAAATTTGGCAAACAGATGGTTTATAACCTGGATTAACACATAGGATACTTTTTATCCCGATATTCCCACGGGATCGAGACTTACGCGGGTGAAACCACGGGGCGCAGCTAGTATGAACATAAATAAAGGAAACAGCAGATTTTTTTCAGAAGGAAACAGAATATTCGTCATAATCTTATACTGATAAATAATGTTTTCTTCCATTGCGTATGTATTCGAATGAAAAACATTGTGCTGCTGCTATAGTATTGTTTCGCACGGATATCGCTAATTCAATTATTTCTCGATACGATAACGTCAACAGTTAGATTATTCAATTTCTCTTTGGTTCAAGTTAGTTATGCTACGGGCTACACTTCGCGTTATCGCGAACTTTTCTTCGTGCGCTCCCTGTTGCTCAGCGAGTAATCGAGGGGTGTGCGAGAGAGAGCGCACGAAGAAAAGTTCGCGATAACGCGAAGTGTAGCCGTAGCATTAAACTATTCAAGAATTCCACAATTTTACATACATTATGTTTTATTTGGAAAGTCAAGGTTTCGAGTAATTAAAAACCGGCCAAGTGCGAGTCGGACTCGCGTACGAAGGGTTCCGTACCATTATCTACGTTTGTTGTATGGGAGCCCCCGTAAATATTTTGTTTATTCTATTTTCTAGTATTTGTTGTTATAGCGGCAACAGAAATACATCATCTGTGAAAATTTCAACTGTCTAACTATCACGGTTCGTGAGATACAGCCTGGTGCCAGCCGGACGGAGAGACAAACGGACGGATAGCGGAGTCTTAATAGTAAGGTCCCGTTTTACACTTTGGGTTCGGAACCCTAAAATGAGATACTGACTATCTCGAAGTGCACTGGGAAAGCTCCAGACATAACAACACGCCTGTATTCCCCGAAGGGTTAGGCTGAGGTGTAGATACACCCACATTCGCCAGTTCAGACGACCATAGTAACAGACAGAAGTTCCTTTTAAATTACACTACAACGTTACTATGAAGAGTTTCTAGTTTTCTTTTACTATTGAGAGAATTCTTTGATTTTATCATAAGCTGTGATGTTATTTATTTAAAAGACTAAATAGTGCTGAATACTATGCACTAACCTCACTGACTCAACACAAATTCTCAAAAAACAATCGACTTCTAAAAAAACAATAAAAAAGTGAAAAATAACTTTAATTTCGGAAGTCGGTGGCAAAAAACGAAAATTGAAAAGCAACGACACCGACTTTCGAAATTAAAGTTATTTTTCACTTTTTTATTGTAAAAGAAAACTAGAAACTCTTCATAGTAACGTTGTAGTGTAATTTAAAAGGAACTTCTGTCTGTTACTATGGTCGTCTGAACTGGCGAATGTGGGTGTATCTACACCTCAGCCTAACCCTTCGGGGAATACAGGCGTGTTGTTATGTCTGGAGCTTTCCCAGTGCACTTCGAGATAGTCAGTATCTCATTTTAGGGTTCCGAACCCAAAGTGTAAAACGGGACCTTACTATTAAGACTCCGCTATCCGTCCGTTTGTCTCTCCGTCCGGCTGGCACCAGGCTGTATCTCACGAACCGTGATAGTTAGACAGTTGAAATTTTCACAGATGATGTATTTCTGTTGCCGCTATAACAACAAATACTAGAAAATAGATTTTTTTAGAAGTCGGTTGTTTTTTTTTTTAATTTTCACTTTTTAGTTGTGGTACCTACCCCACACAAATCGATTCATAATTGGCGGAGTAATCGCGTAACAAGCACACAAAAAAAAAAAAAAAACATACAGACGAATTGAAAACCTCCTCCTTTTGAAGAAGTCGGTTAAAAATGATTACCGTACCTTTTTTTATTCTAACTGAAAAGACAGCTGTCCTGCTGGGGAGTTGGTTGCGCCACTTCTTCCCAGCTAAAGCACTAGGAAGTGGTGAAGGGTGGGCGTTTTCGGGGACTGTCTTATGGAATGTTGACGTTCAAAAAGTGCTGATTCTCAGCCTAGTTTGAATAAATGATTTTTATTTTGTTTTTTTTTGATTTTTTAAACAAAAACATTTCCTGTACTTACCTAACGTTTCCTTCTCAAGCAATTCAAAAGTTGATGAAAACGAAGATAGGTACGCGAAAAAGCAAGGATATTCATATAAATAAACATGATTCACGTACGAAAAATACAGTTAGAGTCGCGACAAAATAATAATTATTTATAAGTGTTGCGATGTGTGTATTTTGTATTATGACGGGTTTTACGACACGCCCACGATGCGACACTCGCAGGCGTGTGCAATATTATTAAATATCGCGATGAACTTGAAAACTGTAGGTACCTGAAAGTTTTTGTAAATAGGTGAGGCGTAACAAAAAGCCTCCAGGACTCCGTGGGCACGAAACTGGGCTTTGAGAAGCAAGTAAAGGTTTTTGACGTGAACACTTCTTTAGGCGCAATTTGAGCTCTTTTTGAAAAGAGAATGAAACTGATGCGTCGTCGTCGTCGTCGTCGTGCCCGGGTCGCTGACGCTGAATCGGGTATACTCGGCTCCAGTTGGTCGCTGACGCTGAATCGGGTATACTCGGCTCCAGTTGATTGGTGATGCTGAATCGGGTATTCTCGGCTCCAGTTGATCGGTGACGCTGAATCGGGTATACTCGGCTCCAGTTGGTTTGTGATGCTGAATCGGGTATACTCGGTTACAGTCGGTCGCTGACGCTGAATCGGGTATACTCGGCTCCAGTTGGTCGCTGACGCTGAATCGGGTATACTCGGCTCCAGTTGGTCGCTGACGCTGAATCGGGTATACTCGGCTCCAGTTGGTCGGTGAAGCTGAATCGGGTATACTCGGCTCCAGTTGGTTGATGATGCTGAATCGGATATACTCGGTTACAGTTGGTCGCTGACGCTGAATCGAGTATACTCGGCTCCAGTTGGTCGCTGACGCTGAATCGGGTATACTCGGCTCCAGTTGGTCGCTGACGCTGAATCGGGTATACTCGTCTCCAGTTGGTCGCTGACGCTGAATCGGGTATACTCGGCTCCAGTTGGTCGCCGACGCTGAATCGGGTAGACTCGGCTCCAGTTGGTCGCTGACGCTGAATCGGGTATACTCGGCTCCAGTTGGTCGCTGACGCTGAATCGGGTATACTCGGCTCCAGTTGGTTGGTGATGCTGAATCGGGTATACTCGGTTACAGTTGGTCGGTGATGCTGAATCGGGTATACTCGGCTCCAGTTGGTCGGTGATGCTGAATCGGGTATACTCGGCTCCAGTTGGTCACTGACGCTGAATCGGGTATACTCGGCTCCAGTTGGTCTCTGACGCTGAATCGGGTATACTCGGCTCCAGTTGGTCACTGACGCTGAATCGGGTATACTCGGCTCCAGTTGGTCTCTGACGCTGAATCGGGTATACTCGGCTCCAGTTGGTCGCTGACGCTGAATCGGGTATACTCGGCTCCAGTTGGTCACTGACGCTGAATCGGGTATACTCGGCTCCAGTTGGTCTCTGACGCTGAATCGGGTATACTCGGCTCCAGTTGGTCTCTGACGCTGAATCGGGTATACTCGGCTCCAGTTGGTCTCTGACGCTGAATCGGGTATACTCGGCTCCAGTTGGTCTCTGACGCTGAATCGGGTATACTCGGCTCCAGTTGGTCTCTGACGCTGAATCGGGTATACTCGGCTCCAGTTGGTCTCTGACGCTGAATCGGGTATACTCGGCTCCAGTTGGTCGCTGACGCTGAATCGGGTATACTCGGCTCCAGTTGGTCTCTGACGCTGAATCGGGTATACTCGGCTCCAGTTGGTCGGTGACGCTGAATCGCGTATACTTTTCACTTCTTTCGTGTGGCACACACCCTCTCTTTTTTTAAGGTGCCTCAGTTTTTTTACTTATTGTTAGCAGTAATTTATCGTCTGTTCAAAGATAACATCGTAAACTACATTTTCTGCTGAATCCTTGAACATACGTCTTAAATAAAAACTCTGTAAAGTTTACTAACAAGCTAGGCTATGCTACATGACATCAAAAATACTGGATCCGGTAATCCGGTTACCTTTTTTTCCTTCAGAGTAGCCAAAAGTTACAGTTACCTACAATTTTTTCTCATTTCAATGTTCTGAAAACTAAATATTCTGAAAAACAAAAAGATATTTGAGTGTCAAATATCTAAACTTCTGCCAAAAATCTTTCCACGTTTTCTCTACCACAGAACATCATAAATGCATTACTTCCCGTTAGAATACGTATATTCTTGACTTTCATAAACTAAACTATTTGGTGAAGCGAGAATGAATTAAAACAAATCACTAATACCCGGACTACACGAGGTTCGTTTTTTAAGCTAGGATAGCAAGCAAGTAATATCATAGCTAACTATCCTGAGTGGCCACATGCTAGAGCTGTTTACACGATGCTAGAACACAAGCCAGGATAGTAAAATCCCTGCCAGGGTTGCGGGAAAGTCCGAAAGGGATACCGGGACCCTTGGCAACAGGCAACTGAAGGAAAACGGGTGGGCGAGTAAAAGTGTGACACGCCCTTCCGCTCCGCCCAGAGCGGGAGAAGTCATTTGAGGATTAACCAACCACAAAAATAAAACCCCACCCTATTAAACTATTTCATGAGCTTAGGTACTACCTTTCTCACTTGGTTACTAGCCTAAACATGAGAATGGTTCTGTAGGTATACACGAGACTAGAGTGACTAGCTTGCTAGTTAACTTAATACCATAAGGCATTCTCTGCCAGTCAACCGTCAGTAATTTATCGATACGGTGTTTCGTAATTGACACTTCATGGCCATTTTAATTATTTCTAAAATAGTTGTTTGTTTACATTCCATCCCTGGTTAATGGGCACTGAAGATACTAATCATTGCCATCTTTAGAAAGGGAAACCGAAAGGAGTCATTCTTCGTAACTGTTACTACCAAATCAACACATTAATGTGATGGGTTTTTGCAGTGAAGTTACAAATAAAATCTTCAATTAGCAAACTATATTAAAATAAAGATACCTACCCTCCTTATCGCGTGCTATGCTAGACAAGCATCGAAACTCAGGAACACATTTATCAGAGCAACATGTGACTTAAAAGTAGAAATAAACATAATAACGTGGGCGACTCAATGAAAAATGTTGAAGGAACTATTTCAGTACACACGCACGCGACGCTACGACATATATCAATACTGCTCTACTACGAAAATATTATATTTTTCATCATCGCGACTTATTTTTAGCTGTGTCGAAATAATCTTTGACTGGATTATGCAAACTCCTCCGTTTTCAACAGATTGGTAACTGGTAACATTTAAGTGGAGCAGTAGATGAATGAGCGATTACTGATGACACATTTGCTAAGTAGAGAAGTAGGTACTATCTAGTGCTACGCTACGGTCCCTGTGCGGATAATGTTTCGTAGTGTTTGTAAAACGCACTCATGAAACTATAAAATTCTCAGCCTTTGAAAAAACTGGCCACAAGCGAGTTGGGCTCGCACATTTCGGGTTCCGTACCAAACTATAGTCAATAGAACAGTCGCTAGCCAGCCGTAATAACTGTGTTGTGCATAAATAAAACCTGCGCTAGCTCCTAAAGTACACATCTAAATGACATAGTGTCATAGGAAAAAGTCTTTCTGCACTAGGTATATAATTCAGCTTACTAAAGTTTTTTGTAGGTACTAACACTAAAACGTCTGGGACAGACGGACAAACAAAAAACTGATCTTTTGAAGGTTCCGTAAATTCGGAACCCTGAAAAGGAGAATAATATCACAAGACTTATTTTGTAAAAACATCTGTCCAGCATGTGTTTTTACTATTAGTTCGCTCAAAAGCTTATTTATTCAAACGAGTGCTCCTTGTTATTTAAATAAAGCCGTGTCATTATTTTAATCGTTTTGAAATGTGAGTTTTTTTTTGTCAAAGTAAATGCTATGTTACTTGTATGAAGGAGCCATCTTGCCACGACTCCGGGGGCGACTGGTGGTAAACTAATGAAGTCTCGACTGGCATTACGAAGCGAATAGGAAGCCTACATATTTTCTCTAGTTTTTTATTTTTGGAAAAGCTGCGCAACTTTTGCGGAAAATTAAATAAAGTACGGAGCTCGTCAGTCAGCTTTTCTTGAGTTATTTTATTTAGCTATGCAAAAGAGCTTTCGGACCAATGGTCAGTATTGGATTTTTCAAATGGTGTAGTTACTAAATTCCTATAAATAACTATTTTCTTGGATTTACTTCATTACAATTCATGATGATTGATCGCGGAAGGCGATATCATATAACGAAAACAATTCAGCCGATCTATTCTCTGAAACTCTCAGTGTGAAAATTTAGGTGAAGTGAGCTGTCAATTGCGGAATGACATCTTACATCAAGCTTATCTCACTAAGTTTTCACGGTGAGATTTTTATAAAAATAAATAAATATAATAGACGATCTAAAACTGACCGGTTTTTCTTTTATTCTCCTAATTAAAAAAAAAATAAAAATAACAGTAATAAAAAAAAATAAAAATAACAGTAATAAAAAAAAATTATAAAACTATTAACAACTGTCCAGGCGGCCAAGTCTACTAATTTACAAACGTGTCAGTGGTCTTACAATGATCAGTTTTTGACAGATATGCCATACAAAATCTGTCAAAAACTCATCATTGCGAGACCACTGACAAGTTTGTAAATTAGTAGACTTGGCCCCCAGGCTTTAGGCGTGCTACACATATTTATTCGGGTCGGCATGATTCGACACAGCCGGGCGGCAAAATATACATCCGATTTTGCCACCGAAACAAGCCGAGCCAAATATGTGTAGCAGCCCTTTAAACTTCAAGCTTTGTCCATTCTCTGTTGTCTCTGTCCAAACACAAATTCATGACGAGACAACTACCTCGTATTACCTACTCACATGCAGCGCGCTGATGACGTAGGTATTCCGGAAGCATTACAACAGGAACGGTACGGGAGCGCTTATAATTGTGTGTGACAAATCCGTACCAGGTCAGCGCTGACATTTATATTGCATTGTTTGGATATCGCTTTGTGTTTCAGTTTGACGTATGCTGAAATTATGTTGTGTGTACATGAGAAAATTAAGGTTTAGTGGCAAGGAAATCCCTTAAAGGCTCTTATATACTGGCGTGACATGTCGCGCGACGCGAATATAAACAAAACAATTTCTGAGAAAACAATGCGGCGGCATCGCGTCGCGCGACATGTCGCTCCAGTATGTAAGAGCCTTAAATCTGAACAATATTTTCAGACAGGAGCCCTGAAAATATCTATATCTACCTATCTATATAGGTAATTAAAATGAAAATATACTGATCGTAGGTAAGCGCATCACTTCAGAACGGCTGGACCGATTTGACATTTTTTATTTTATTTTGAAATATTCTTGATTGTTCGAATTAGGTTCTTACGGAAAGATGAATTTGAAAAGTTGGCGGAAAAATTGGAAAATTCGGGAATACTCAAAATGGAATTTCTACGAAATTTTTGTATTGAACTTAGACAGGACAACATCTGTCAAGTTAGCTAGTTTCCAAATCAAAAACTAGAATTACTGCACCTATCTAACAATTAGGGCATTGTGCAGGGTTTGAGTGTATCGTTAAATGTCAGAAATAACGAACAATGTTACAAAAAATTGCAATAGTTTGGTATGGGAAACAACCAATGACTAGGTATATAACCTCTCTCTTTGGAAACGGATCGAAATAACAACCGAAGTTGTACGGGCCTGCGCCGAAACTTTGGTCAACGAAATGTATCACGTGAATGTCATATATTCAAATATGTCAATAAATAATGGAAAGTTACCTACTGACACATTAGGAACTACAATCGCTATGCGAAGATCATGCCCCGTCTGTGAACTTGTGATCCAAAAATTTGCGCGACATCTGGATACTTAGGTCTCAAGTCGACTGGGTCAAGCTCAGTAGGTACTGTAACGTCTGAGGGGCGTTAACTGGATGTGTGAGGAAGTGATTTCAAAGAGGAGAATTTTCCAAGGGTTTATTAATTAGAAGGCACGTTTGTACATTTCAAGGGTCCCGCCTGATCTGACCCTCACTAAACAAAAAGACACACGTGTCAATATTTAAACTACACCGCTGGAGCGTTCGGAAGTCAAGGCTGCGGTCTTACCAGCCAGCCCAACGTGAGGTTGCATATCGCATAAAACCTCACAGTCCCCACTAGGTAGGGCGCAGCCCTCATATAGCATGGCTCCATAAAATAATAATGAAAACACTCGACTAAATCCCTTGCGTTTCGGTAAATAACTAAAGTTGTCAGTACAATAGCAGCATGAGACTGCATCCATGCAGCATTCAGAGTATTCGCGAGAATTCTTTACTTAAATACATGCTCGTACAACAATAAGTTTTATAAGATACCTTCTTACCTGTGTACATTCGGAGATGTATAATTATGAGACTGAGAATAGGATACTTAGCGAATGTCGTCCACACGACTAAAAATTTAGTAAAGCACACGCACACTCACAAGTGCAGCATTTCTGAGTGGACAACCACTCAGAAATGACGCTGTAATGGTGTGTAAACTTATTTTGTGGTACCGCTAGCTGTTTATTTGAATAAGCTCTTAATCTAGAATTGGATTGAATAACTAACATTTTAAGGTGAACTATACTTATCCGAGCCGAACGCGTTGATTAAACCGGGCGAATCGAATTTTAGAATTCTTTATATGAAATTACATGATAGCTCGCAGTTCGCACACCTGCCCGCGACAATGAGAGACAGAATGATATTAAAAATATCATTCTGTCTCTCATTTCGAAACTTTTACAAAACAGAACAATGATTTAAATAATTATGTTTAGCGCTAAACGTATTTAGTGACTAGTGGTGCAAGCGGGCCTTATAATTTCAGTAAGTTATGCTGTTTACTAAGCAGGTATCTATAAAATACCTTCAGCTTACACCAGACTATAATATGTTTAACACATTAAAATAAAACGATTTAAGTACATCAAATGACAACCGTAGATGACTGTGGTCTGTTCATTCGTTATTCCCCATTCGTGCAGACTGGCGCGACGCGACTCTTACAAAACAATTTCTAAGAAAACTTCACGGTATAAGAATTACCAGTGTCGCGTCGCGCCGTTGCGTCGCGCCAGTCTGCACGAGTCTTAACCTCAAGAAAACTGGAATTAAAAAACGAAACTTTTGCACTATACTATTTCAAGCAATCCGCATATACCTCATTAATTTGTGAACAAAAGGATTAAGGAATCTACCATCACTATTTTTACCATCATCGTCAAAGTTAGTATACCTTAATACTTATTAAAATCCATTAATTACCACGAATCTTCATGTAGGATATTAATTGAAATATGCAACAGACAATCTCTAATTTTTCAGAAGTTGTGCTAAAATCTCCGATCGGTGCACTAACTCAAAGGCGAATTTGAATGTTACGTTTAACTAGGCAAACAAATATTTTTACTAAAACTTGGGATGCCATCGGAATGCGTTTTACTCGGGGTCACCATCATCCTAACTTCTGATCAGACTTGTAGACCAATGACAAAACAGCACAGCACACTGTGCTGTTTCTATGAAAGCACTTCGAAAACATCAAAACGTCTCGGCTTAAATCCATAAATCATCACGTCATGTAAAAGTACAGGCATCTTGGCTCTTGTCTCATTCAATCTGCAAGAAAATCATTAAGCGACGAATCCCTCGCTCTCAATCACGTACATCGCGCATGCACTTCAATATTTA
Source organism: Lithophane semibrunnea (assembly GCA_947363905.1). Taxonomy (NCBI): domain Eukaryota; kingdom Metazoa; phylum Arthropoda; class Insecta; order Lepidoptera; family Noctuidae; genus Lithophane; species Lithophane semibrunnea. The sequence continues at coordinate 20,386,647 of OX376186.1, read as the reverse complement.
TTACTCGAGGGCTTAGATAGAAACACGTCCTGCGTTCCAGAGGCTGCTTATTACACTTGCATTTCTTGATACGGAGGTGACATTCACTCAGAGTATTGAATTGGCGTTTATCACGTACCAAATTAACCTTAGGACAAAAGTTGGAATGGGGAAAGGTCCCAAGTCCTCACTCCATCATTTTTAATTAATCAAATCATTCATGATCATGTAACATAAGTAAATCCTCAATAATAAACATTATTGTTATCAATTAACACGAAATTATCGCGAGATTGTACGCCAATTAACGATAATTACCCGACTGCCAAGGAAGGGTTATGTTTTTTGATTAGAGATATCTAATGTCCAAATATCTAATATCTAAAAATGTCTATATATAATAGGTAAAATATAGGACTTCCTGATAAAAACACACGTATGAAGGACGCATGGGTGGGTCATTTATGAGAATGTTTGTTTGTTTTTAGCCGCCTGCCAAGGACGAGTTATTTAACTGATTTTTTTTAATAGGAGGAGGTTCTTAATTCGTCTGTATATATTTTAATGTATAATCATCGATGTTTTCGTCAATTATTGTGGACCGATTAATTTAGTCTAAAAACTTTAATAAAACTAAAAATAAATCTAAAAACTTTAATTTAGTCCTTGGCAAAAATATAAACACAAAACCACAGATACAGACTTCCGAATTATAGTTATTTTTTACTTTATATTGTTTTTTTTTCTTAATTTTGGATGAAAATTGAAACAGAAGTGCATTTATGTCTATAATTATGAAAATAAGAAGCATGTCATTTCTATATGTGCTCTATAGTTTTGACATTTGTATTTATTTTGTGCCAGTACCTAAACAGTTCTCTGTCAATTTCGGTAACCACCAGCTGGTTCGCGATCCCTCGCAGCCGATTTCAGTGCAATCGGATTCAGATTTATTCATTGCCATACAATGTGTCATTCGCCAATCCGCTTACTAAATGTTGGCATCTATGTTCACCCAAACGTCCTTTCTTTGGTATTGTTCGTCGAGTCGTTGAGCTCCTTTAGTTCTGAGTTGAGCTCCACTATTACTGACAAATGCTTGCACTGACTGGACAGGTCCACTCAAATCTGTGTGGTTCTTTCCTCAAAAGACCATTTCAGACTCTTATCTACATGGTCCTCATATGGCCTGACCAAGATTATGTCTGGACTTTAAAGGAGACGGTGACCTCTGAGTTTGTTTCGGCCTTTCTTCTCAGAGTAGTCAGATAGGAAACGCCGACCTCATCTAGCTTATTTTTACAACTTTTTAATATGACGTGTAAAAGTGATTCCAATATCCTATTTACAGAATAAACAATTTCATTTCATTTCATTTCATTTCCGCTTTGATACTCTGTTACCTACTGAAAAACATAAACTTTGCGGATTTTAGGACCAAGCCCAGCAAAGCTGGTTAAATATTTGTCACTGTGAGTGTGTTAGTAAACGGCTTCTCATTTTTGTTTTACTACAAAACGTTTGATACAGTTTCATAGCTGACCAAGTCTTTAGGAAAAAAAAGTTTTTCAATGACATGGATATTTTGAAAAGCATTATAAAATAACTGCCTCGTTGGTTTAGTGGTCACAAGCGCTATTGCTGAGCAGGAGGTCTTGGTGTCGATTCCCGGGTTGGGCAAAGTGTTATTGGATTTTCCCATCTTGAGCTTCTCAGTAGCAGCCATTTGTATTTGTGCCCGGTTGATGGCAGTAAAGGCTCACCCCCTGTTACATGGGACTTAAACACCATGTTATGTTTTGTTTAGTAAAATAATGTTTTTGTTGCAACCTACATCAGCGTTACAAAGAAAATTTTAATTAATTCTGCCAGCAAGACTGGCCATCCTGAAAATCTACTTACAGTTTGAATACGTTTTAAACAATGGATTGGGCCATACTTCAGAGCTTTGAGAGTCTCTCAGCACCTATCACTTTACTCCGTAGAGAAGGATCTATACTTTCATATACATAAATTCTTTCTGAAGCCTTGAAAATCAGCTGCTTCAAAGTGTGTTTTTTAGAAATGCACAATAATTTTTGTCTACAATGAACGGCCCTCCTCTCCTCGTATCGGCACAACTATTGAAGAAATATTTAATGCCATTGTAAGAATATTAGCCCACCAGCAATATGGTGGGGTGGCCCAAGGAATGACTACTGATACAAACGAGCGGTTCGAAAAATGAGATTTATTTGAAACTAGCTCTTGATCCAGGACGAAAAGTAGCCTGTCTTTGAAGAAATATTTAATGCCATTGTAAGAATATTAGCCCACCAGCAATATGGTGGGGTGTCTGACTACCCAAGGAATGACTACTGATACAAACGAGCGGTTCGAAAAATGAGATTTATTTGAAACTAGCTCTTGATCCAGGATGAAAAGTAGCCTGTCTTTCTTCCATGTGCCAACTTTCACTCATCCAAATCAGTTCAGCCTTTTTAGCGTGAAAGCATAACAAACAAAATCACTTTCGCATTTATAATATTAGTGAAGATGTGAAAGAAATCGCTGCCTACAGTCCGTAATGCCTTCAATATTAATCCACGTCGACCTCACATCAGCGAAAAACAAACAATTTTGACATTAAAAACAAATATTTCAGACTTAAAAATGCAATTAACACGACTGACGTTTGTTTTCAATTCAATATTGGAAAATAAAAGACCGAAATAAAATATAAATGCTGGCCGATGATGCAAAATTTTTTTTAGACTCCCGTCTTTTGTTTCGTTGTTTGATTTTGACATCCGAGCTTTTAATTCTTTCACCTCCTTACTAATAAACGTTGTATAGCGTCTGTATAGTTACACAACGCTGTCTTCTTCTTTCGAAAGTCAAATTACTAACGACGGTAAGAGAGAAATCGGTGTGTAACTATTCACCTGATATATTAGTAAGGAAGTTAGAATTTAGTGTTATGGTATGTAAAAGGTAAGATCTGAATATCAATGATACCTTCATGGACGATGTAATTTGTGGCAGTCCTGTAGACAATGATAACGAATGTATTGGAGGAAACTGCGTACCTAGGTTTATTTATAAGTAGGTAAGTACGTATGCTTCACGCTAGAATCGTCTACAATAGATCTCAATCTTCTTCTTCAATTGGTCCCTCATTACTGAAGATCATGGTCACTACAGGCGTAGCATGAGCATGAGCATCGTTTTGTCGACGGAAGAGAAGACAAAAATGACGTTTCCTGTAGACGGCAGCAAAATAGAAAGAGTCAACTGCACTTTTTACGAAATTCACTCTTTTACATAATTCGACTCAGAATTCTTTGTTTTGTCATAGGATTTATCGGTTGTCAGTGTGATTTTGACCGTAAGGATAGAAAACTTTCTTCCGAAATAGTCTACCTACAAAAAGACCTAGACAAAGATCGCTAGAAATGAAAGACAAAATGACAGATTGTAGAAGGATTTCTACGGTGCGATGTCAAAAATGAAGAAACGAACTGTCATTTTGTATAGAAAAAGCTATGTCTATTCTTCGTAGAGATAGAAAGCGCCATGATACGCCTGCTGGACCTCTTTAAACGGACAATCTGCCTCCATCGACTCCGGTCCAAAGTTGCCATCACCACCTTCTGAAATTTGCTTGAGCACGTAGCATCTTTTACTTGGTCGGACTGCATCGTATTGGCGACTGGCGACTCGTGCTCGCTTTCCTTCGGTATTGCCAACAATGAACAGTGATCTCAATACGCGCAGATAAAACTTTCAGTCTCAAACTGAGCATGATTTTAAAGGCGCCCGCAGACAGGAGCGTCGCGACACTGGTGTAACAATTTCTTTGAAAACTTCACGAAAATTGTTCTACCGGTGTCGCGTCGCGCCTGTCTGCGGGAGCTTTAAGTCTTTGATGGTAGGTAGATAGATAGATAGATAGATAGATAAAACGTTTATTTGGTGCACACAAAAGACAGCACAACATACAAAAACACGGTTAAATTATAACTAATTAGGTACATTAATAAACAGCAGGGTGCCAATATACAAAAAAAATTTAAAAAAAAATTGAAACATTAAAAGAAAACTAGACACGGTGATGACAATATTGTCTATGAAACACTTCAAAAAAAAAAAAAACGAAACATACAAAGTGCGGTGTGCGTCTCAACGTTGCACCAAATGGGAGTCCAACTCAGCATGTGTCAGGCGAATATACCTGACGCTGATATTCTGCTGGATCCCTGCAGTGACATACGGACGTCGAGCAGGTCGAGAGGTACTAATTTTGATATCATCTTTAATGTGGTCCACTATTTATCTATGAAAGTTTATAGACATACGCCCCTATAAGTCTAACAATCATAATAAACGTAATAAAATATTGTTCATAGTGCCAGCGCGCTTTCGTCTCATGACAACCATGGTTGTTCCTTGTAATTCCTTCTTAAAGAGGTATTAGGTTCCTCAAATTTCTGGGAGACGCTACTTGATAGTGTCCCTCAACATCTTAATACCCTTGCCAGGAACTCTAAATATAAATATTTCTTTGAAATCGCTGTTTGGTGGAGCTTTTTTTTATGAAAGGTCGTGGAAGCAACATTTTTCAAAGAACTTAGTGAAAGAAAATAAGTACAGGTAAAAGCGTCATCGAACGCTAATGATGTTGATTTCGGAGAACTTTTTTCATGCTTAGTTTAGCCATACAATTAGGGGTCGTCACCAACATTTTAGATAAATAAAGAGTAGTGTAGGTACACTATCTATTCTATGAAATAGTTACAGGTGAAGCAAATTAATAATAATGTATAAAAATATGGGTAAACAAGCAGGAAGTCTAGCCTTCAATTTATTGTAGGTTGTGCCTCAAGCTAGAAGACAACTTACTACACAAAGTTGAATAACAATTGACAACTCTCCCAGACTCAATAAACTTTGAACCCGAACCGCAGAACACGAAGCAGCATTCATATTTCAACGTCAACATTTTTATTTACTCAAACAAGGAATAAATTCATGCAATTTTCCTTCGCTGTCGCAATTTGAAAAATTAATTTTGCTTCTCTCAATTTTTAAATCTTGATTGATGCAGAACTACTTTAGTTATTTAAATTTATGTTCGCTTGTAATGAGTTCTTTGATTGAAGATGTCACTATTTGATCACAGTCGGACGTACTTAGTTACATTTTCATTGTTCAAGTAGTAAGCTACTTGAACAATGAAAATGTAACTAAGTACGTGACGAACATGAAGAATTCACTTAAAAATGCAAACATAAATGCATAAAAAGGATTACTGTAATATCATTGCTGTACATAAATTATCTATCTAGCGTCCTTGTGTAATTATGTGCATCTCTAATCAATAGGGATACTGGAGATGTCATGGGCATACGATTATGCGAGCGCAGCATAATGTTAGCTTATCTTACGAATACCTAGTTATAGTTTATCGTTCTCTGTTTACTGTGCTTCAGAAGATACTTTTAGTGGGTTTTAGGGTAAGATTGACACGATACAATATACAGGGTGTAAGGGTAAATACCGTTGTCACTCAAACCGTGGGTAGTTGACTTAAATATAATAATAAATGATAATCTTTTAATGAAAATAACGTTTTTTTATTGTTACTCAACAATAAAAAAACGTTATTTTCATTAAAAGATTTTATCCGACACCGTGCTCACTAGTGAAACAGGGAGAGGTCCCGCTCGCGGTCTGTCAGGTCACGTCTCGCGCCACCCACCCGTGTTGAGACGCAAGTTCGTTGCCCTAGCGCCCTAGGGTGAAAGGATGAAATACTCTTGTGGTAAAAAGTATTTCTCTTTAAAAAAAAGTTGTCATTTTCCATTGATTTTACGTTCTATTAATGAAACCAAACCACTAGTTTCAAGGATAACGGTGTTTACCCTAACACTCTGTATTTATGCATTTAAGGACTATGCTTCTGCAGAATATATTTCTTGTTAGCGTTACCTCATCGTTCGCCCCTTTCCTGAACTCAACTAACAGACGAAGAATATTACTCTGACCAAGTTATTAGTTTATTAGTAACTGTTCAATCAAAGCTTGGAACTGGATCATAAGGTTGGGAATTGTTTGTGTAAAGCTTGTAACCAGACGAGGTTTCCAATATTCTATTTAATTTACTTAGAGACGAGGATAGAATAGAATACTCGTTGAGGTTTCCAATATTCTATTTAATTTACTTAGAGACGAGGATAGAATAGAATACTCGTTGAGGTTTCCAATATTCTATTTAGTTTACTTAGGTAGGTATTTGTAGATAAATAACAACATTTAGATCACTAACTGAACATGTTTTAAAAATAGGTGTTGACGAATTGATTTTTCCCTCAAGCCCAACCTAAAATGACACAAATTAATATGCATTAAAACATCAACACTCAGTGCAGTTAAAATGAATAATTTTGGGAGTCACTTTTATTTATATAACCTCATTAGTTACAAAACAAGAAAGGACTAAATGAAAAGATCTCAATGAGGTATGGCAGTCGGCAAAAAAAAACTTTTTATAGCGTGGTTTTTGGTGAATTTATATTAAAGCTTCAACCATTGAGGGGCGTTGATTAAAGTCTACCACGACTTTAATCAACGCCCCTCAATGGTTGAATATGTTTGGAATTCACGACACATAACCTGAGGTACTAATAGTAAAGGGGTGATGAGGACTATAATTTCTTATAGGATTTGTTAAGCCTAATAACAAATTATGGTCCACAAAAGCCTCTAAAAAATCTTGAACAAGTCATCAATTAAATCCCAAAAAAGGACGAATCAACTGAAGATGCGCACTTTCATCCGGAACTGTTTAAATAAGAAATCCAAACCATTACAGAAGTTGCCGCAAAGGGAGATTACAGCTTCATTGAAACCGACCACGGAAGTAATATTTAATTGAATACAGCGCATTATTTTGTACCGGTAGCATACCAGCAGCCAGCAGCCATAGGCGCTTGTGCTGAGTCGTTTTACGTTTCTCGTTTTTTTTTTTACAATGATGGAAGACAAATGTTGGAATTATTTATTCTCTTTTATATTTTAATTCTTGACACAACCTAATTAAGTAAGCATATTGATTTGCTTTTTCTTTATTGTTCTTAAAAATAAGTAAACTGGTAGCGGCATCGCTGATTATGTCACAAAGTCTCAAGACTCAAGTAATTTGATGAATGTGATAACTTAAAATTCAATCGTGCAACCCACCAATGCAAACGCCTGTACCAGCGCTATTGAGTTTTAAGTGACTATATTAAATAAGAATACAACGTTAAGTGATGCCAGTTGACTGCTACTTCCCTTTAAATGCAAGGACACAGATTTTATACCGATCATTATTGTTATAGGTCTCTGCCGTCGATGCCGCGAGACGCCGCGGGTGAGCCCACAGTCCAGCCCGAGGGCCAGCCCGCGGACGTCTCCGCGCCCTTCACGGCAGGCTTCCCCGCGAACTTCTCCGCAACCATGCCGAAGGGCGTCCCCGAGGACGTCCCCACGACTTTCCCGCCAGGCGTCCCTGCAGACGTCACCGCGCCCTTCCCGGCAGGCGTCCCCGCGAACGTCTCCGCGACCATCCCGACGGGCGTCCCCGAGGACGTCACCGCACCCGTCCCGGCAAGCGTCCCCGCGAACGTCTCCGCGACCATCTCGACGGGCGTCCCCGAGAACGTCCCCACGACCATCGCGACAGAAGTCTCCGAAGACGTCTCCGCAAACGTCTCCGCGATCTTCCCGACAGGCGTCCCTGCGAAAGTCTCCGCAAACTCGGCAGGCGTCCCTAAAGAAGTCCCCGCGACCATCGCGGAAGGCCTCTCTGAAGAGTTCACCGCGACCATCTCGACAGACGTCCCCGCGGACGTCCCCGCGACCATCCCGAAGAGCGTCCCTGAAGACGTCTCCCCGAACTTCCCGGCGGGCGTCCCGTCTGACTTCCCCGGGCTCGTCCCGGTGTACGTCCCCACCGGCAAGCCCGAAGACTTCACCTCAGACGTCCCGGCAAACGTCTCCGCGGGTTTCTCCACTGTCGTCCAGGCGGACATCCCCAAAGACCTCGCCATGGTCATCTCGGCGGTCGTCCCGCCAGTCTTCGCCAAGCTCATCTAGGGCCTCACTGCTAAGGTTCTCGTGGTTGAGGTACACACGGGGGTCCCACCTATATTATCTACGTGAGTAACCTCTGGATAAATATGAATGTTACTCACTAATGTGTTTATATGCCTAGTTACATTGTTTGACACCTGTTTCAGGTTCAGGCTTCTGAGAGCCTTGCATGTATTAGTTTGCGTAGATTGAATATGTGGCTGTGTCAGGCCGTTAAAGGCATGTGATTATACTACTCGATTATAATCAAAGCTGTTGGGTATCTGAAAACCTGCAGCGTGAAAGTGCTAAGACCGTGTGGCATGGATGCAATTCCGAAAATTAATTTCGCCGTAGTAGTAATTTAAAAAAGTAGCTTGTTTTGTTTATGCACGTAGATGATGTGAGTTTTAAGTAGTGTACTGTGACTTTTTTTTTTTTTTGCTTTTAGTTAGATTGTGAAAATAATATGTTAAAGTTAAGTACTGTACATTTAGAGTAGGTACTACATCAACTGAACCTTGGTTTTAAGGATACACCTTTTTCTTAGGTTTCTTAGTCGTAGCATAAGCCGCGAACATTGATGTTGGTACCTATATACCCGGGATACACGAGGTTAGTTTTTGAAGCTAGCAAGCTAGTAATTTTGGCTTCGTGTATACGGAACTGGCTTCAATTCTAGGCTAGTAAACTAGCGAGAAAGCTAGTAAGCTAGCGTGTCAAGCTGGGATAGTTTAAAAGCCTTATTTTTTGAGCTAGCAGCACGGCCATCTGATTTTACTATCCTGGCTTGTATACTAGTTTTGTGTGAACGGCGAAGCTAGTATTCGATTGGCTAGTATGCACTGACTATTTTTTTGTCTCCTATACGGTGTTCTATCGGCTAATAGAGAAGTATGGAAGAAAGGGACATGTTGCGCCGACCCCAAATAAATTGGGATAAGGGCAGGAGAATGATGACGGTGTTCTATCAATATGCGCGTAAATGTTATAATTTTTATTGTATTTTTGACGTCACAACCACAAGGCTCTTTTATCTTCTTAAAATATTTTCTATGCAGGCAGAGTTTCAAAAGCTAAACAATGTAGGTATAGTGTGCGACACTGAAGTTAAGTAAGAAACGTAGTCACCCGTCTGTCTGGGATCTATTTTGTATTAAAATTGCAGGCTGTCTTTGATTTCATGTATTTTTCTTGAGTTTAGAATGCTTAAAAAAAAGTAACGGACGTTATCTAGCTTCTTATATCTTAGGTAAATAAATCGTCTAAAACGAAAATACGACAAAACGAATGTTTTATTTTATTATTTCAAAAAGATTATGAAGGTTGAGAAAGGACTTAAATGGATGTCTTTTTGACTTAAATGGATGTCTTTTTAACTTGGGTACTCAAGATTGTAATTTCTGTCAGGATCTAGGTACTGCGAGAGACCTTTCTCTTACAACTGTAGGAGATGGTTCGCAAGTTGCAACCACAGAAGGCCTTGTGAAATTGAACCTGCTAGCTAAAGATATGACTGTATTTACAGGGTGAAATTTAATTCATGGGCATCCTCTGGGGTCGTTGTACTCATTATTATGATGAAGAGCCTTCTCTTCGCAGTGTAACCTTGCTCTTAGAACAGTGTTACTATACTATATTATAACATAGTCACATGGTGAAGTACAACGTGACCAAAACAAAAGACTGTCGAGTTTATATCTTAACGCAAATCTTAATAGTATAACCATATAACCCCGCGTGCTATTTAAAAGGTATGCGTTACCCCAGCAAAATTATGTCGAAAATAGTCATTTAAATCTTACGTGTAAGTGCAACAAATTTAAAAATGTGCGCAACAATTACAGAATTTGGGCAACTAATTATCTATAAGATTTAAATGACTATTTTTTGCTGGGATAACACACACATTTAAAAACAATCATCGCGCGAATACGAGTTCATCATAAATGTCACTTTTTGTTCGATGAACCTGAAGGCGCCGACAGAGAGCGCTTTCCGGTTTTCCGAACAAATAGTGACATAATACAACTGTGACGATCTCATATTCGTTCGACGGTCGCTTTTAAATAGGACGCGGCCGAACAATGCTGCCTCAAACGTAGAAAGATCAGACTACCTACGCTGCAACACAAATCCCTCTACCTGCCCATATTTTCACATTCCTTTGAATGCAAGCCGTATGAAACCTCTCGATTTCCTTTTACGAAAAAATACGACACACGACGCGTTTTCAGAAACTTCAATAAAATAAAAAATGTTTGATAAACTTGCAACTCCGGAAAAACTCCGGCGCTGTAAAAGGGGTAAGGTAAAATCTGGTGGTGCATTTTAAGCGGCAGATTATGCAATAGATCCGAATATCTTATAATACAAAGGACTATTATTACTAAACCCCAGCAGTCTGCGGAAAACTGAAAACATCACGTACGACTATATTAATGGGTTTACTACAGTTTTACATAAATACGGTTGTGCTATTCTTATATACGTATTTATTTTGTCATGTAAACTACTCCTCTTCTCAGATTAGTTACCTCAACGTAATTACTTTTCTACTCGGCGTATCAATTTTAATATTTACAACGGCATTCTGTTCTCTAAAAGCAAGAGGTTATATTACTTTCTTTTCTTTCTTTTGAGATGATACACATCATAAGGCCTTAGAGGAAAAAGTACTAGGTACGTGATTTGGGGTAGACGTGTTCTTGAGTGGAGACCGCGAATCGGAAAACGTAAGGTAGGACGCCCTCAGGCTAGGTGGAGCGACGATCTTCGCAGGGTGGCTGGTAGCAACTGGATGAGAGCTGCCGAGAATCGAGCTGAATGGCGTGCAATTGGAGAGGCCTGTGTCCAGCAGTGGACTGCTATAGGCTGATGACGTGATGCTTTGACGTTTACTTCTAGAGATGGAACACATTAGTCAATAAATCAAAGGGCTCATCCGGTCACCCCAGGTGGCAGTGACTTCGAGGTATTGCAGCTGTTATGTTACACATAATATATCGGATAAGTCACCTACAAGTTCCGACATTTGCTCAAATAAAAAGAAAATTCCTGCAACTTATGAGAAACCAACACGCGTTTGTATAAGGACAATAAAACTGATCAACAGGGTGGACAAATAAGTCCGAATCCGAAAATACCCCATGTACCTGTATGTCGGAAAGACTATTTCAAAACAATGAAAATTGCAAAAAAAGAATGTGAAAAAGCCGTGTAAAAATAAAGATTTTAAAGCGGCTCCCCCATATATTACAATGAATTTTTAAAATTAATAATACGTCGAAGACTATCAAGAATCTTCGAATACCCTAGTCATGAGGAATCAATTTTTTTATGACGTCGTTATTTGGACCACCCTGTTTAAGTATCCCTCTTTGCGTCATCCTAGCTCGGACAACCGTGATCTCTGTTGAAAAATTTATCTAGAATTTTCCTCGTATTTCCCAGAGCAAGGCGATAGAAGGTATGGATGAAGCTCGATCCTTCATTATTATATCTTATTTCCCGCTGCTGACAAAGTGCATGGGTTGTAAGCAGTCTTGTGCCTCTGATAAGACGTTGTAACCTACTTTAAGAATTATTAAGCTTTGCAAGACTTTAGAGCCGAGATCAGAAGACAAAGAACAGAATGTCGTACCTACTGCTGTTGTCTTTAATCTATCCGTAAACATTATATTACCACTTATAAGGTATTTGTTCGTGAAGAGTAGCTGTACGGCTTAGCTCTTATTTCCCGTAAGAGAAACTCAAAATAGCGTGGAAGTGATTAAAAAAAAATACATTTTAGGAAGTTTTGGATTTGCTTCTCCAAACAAATCGGTTTTAGGTTTGTTCTTATTCAGGTCTCACTTGCCAATCTTACTGGCGCTTTAACCGTCTCAGCCTGTTCTCTTCCTACGATGCAGCAAGCGCTAAATGATAAGAATCTTGGCAGCTAGCTGACATTTAGGTCCTGTTACCCGTATCAAGCTTGAATTTGATGCATTGGAATATTAGATTATGAAACTAGTGTCGTGAAACAGAGCTTGATCGTTCCGTTTATAGCTAACACCCGGTTTTTGAACAGCTGATAAATTCAACTAACACGCTGTCAAGTCTCAGATTAGTTGGCTGAAATAATTGTTATTATTTCTCTATAAGGCAGCGTGTTAGTTGAATGAATCAACTTTTCAAAAACCAGCTAATTGACACAGCTATTTAGCCCGAAAACGAACAGTCAAGCTACTGTTACACAAAACTGGTTTCATAATGTAAGCCCCGCTTTACACACATACGAAATAGTATTCGCAAAGAAATATAAATAGTTCCCAGAATTTTCGTCTCCAAAGTTGAGCACTTTTCCAGACAAATCGATTGTACCTACACACAGTTTGATAATGCCGCTAGCACCGAAAATATACAACACGGCTATTTTACTCGTACTACTATACTATCGCAACAGATAATACGCCGCGAACTTTATCAACGCAGCACTGTATCAAAACCGCATTTTTTAACTATTTATTTTACCATCACCAAACACTAGAACGTGGTTTCATGTTGTCGAGCGAGCTTTACATTAATTATAGAAGTACTTCGCGATTGTGGATCTTTTAACTTTTACAAAAAAGAGTAACAGCTTGTTGTACAGAACAACAAAGTTGCAAGTTCTATTAAGTGTTGTATTTTTCAATCATCATGAAGCGTGCTAGATCTGCTTTATGTATTGTACTCGGAGCAAACTAGATTTTTGTTAGCTCAACTTAGTTTGCAATTGTGTAGTTTTTCAACTTACTGTTAACTGAATTCGTTAGTTACTAAATACTAAAGTAAAACTTCTGTAGCAGTTTTTATAACTTTGTTGTTTAGTTGGAAAGCATTCACCATGGAAACATACTTGTACCTAATGCGTAGAAAAAGTATCCTCGAGACTGTAACTTCAATCTCTAGACGAAACTAAATACAACTAAGCTAATAAAAACTACGAAAGGCCACAGTTTGGCTTCCGAAAGCACGACTAGTATTGGAAGTCAGTAAATTCAATATTTCTACTATTGAGCGGGCTGCTGACAAAGCATAAGAGTAACGCCATACATACGCAGATAGTTATTTGTGACTAGGGCTCTCCAGTTTCTAGTCCATAGTAGATAGGTAGCGGTAGCAATATTTTTAAGTCATTGTAGTTTGCTTCAATCTACATAATAAACATTCTATATGACAAGTGTAGCGTAGGTTAAGTACAAATATATCTGAGAGAATTAAAAGGGACCTTTCGCCGTTAAACGAGATACTTTTTAAAAGTTTTATTCTGTAAACGCTGTATTTCGGCGGTAGTATGCAAAAGGCATGGAATCAAGCGTGAAACGAATAGGTCAAAAGGAAATTTTCAAGAGAAAATCTTGAAGGAGTCGCTTTGATCGTAGAAATGTTTAAGTAGCACAATAATTGGGTTATCATTTAATTTGCACAAAATAATCAGTAGGTCACTCTTGGACACATACGGCGGGCATTTAAAATATTTAATGGATAGTATGATGTGACCTTATAACTCGCACAATTAGTAGAAGGATCTTTTTGAATGCCATTACAGATTTTCATAAAACCTTTCAGCGTGTGACAAGTTGCTACACATCTTCGATCAACAATACCAAATGTTGACGGATGCGTCACTCCGTCAAACCTTTGCTGGTAATTAGAAGCTTGTATTGGTGTTTGGAATTCTTATTTGGAACTAGCGACAACCTTTTGCGCCATATTTTCTTGTAATTTTCAAAACTTTGATAGACCATTATCGCACTAAAACATTATAGCCCGCCCTAGGTTAGGCGGAAACCTCGGCTAAAACAAACCAAAACAGGTCAACGTTTCATCAGAACTTTGTTCGGATCCAGATCTGGAAAATTACTCAATTTTTGTATATTTAAATTTTCCTAGCCGGCTATCTTTGAGCTCCTTCAAGCCACCCAGTGCTGTCTGCGGATAAAAAAAGAGTCGGCTTTTTATTGTTTCCCAATAATTCTTGCAATAAGAACTTGTTTCTTTTTAAATCTCCTTTTTCTTTTTATGGCGAAGCAGACAAAGTTTTAATAGCTTTTAGCAGGCTGATAGAGTTGTAGCGTTATTGGATAATAGAGCGTCTAACGACTGCTCTCATGAGTGTATGCGCGCTTTAATTCACTGCCGTGTTCCTTTATAGTGCTGTCCGTCGATAGATGCTTGATAGGGAAGACAAAAGAATCGATTAGCAGTTCTTTATTATTTTCTGATCGAGCTTATTATGTACTATAAACTCTCAACTATAACTATCGTGTTTATTATGTACGAGTCTTTCAAAGTCTGTCTTCAAAAGTTCCACAACAGCGTAGTTTGTCACAGATAAATTTTTACTACACAGTTTTTTTGCGAGAGATTTGAAAGGCTGTTATAAAAGTTTCTAGCCAGCTACCTTGCTTGAGCTTGTTTCTTGAACGAAAATCATCGCAAAATAATGTGACAATTGCAGCAGTTAACGCGCGCTTGAAAAGTCACATTAATTTTCGTTCGAAAAACTGGCCCTTAGTGCGCTACCTAAATTAAACTGATTGAGTTACTAACATTAAGCTCTCACGGTCCCAAATCGCAGTCGTGTGATTAGAAAATGCTTTTCCACTTAACGAGTTACACAGGATTCTATAATCGATTGGCATGGTACTTAGAAACGTAATGCTATTTAGAGCGCTTCGTAAACGCTTTTACTGGATTTTTATCAATGCTTTTGTAAACAATGTGTTTGATAAACTGCTATGTTCCCTGATATACATTCGTGTCGATATATCATTCATTGTCGGTCACCTCCTCGCCCGTTCGGGTTATCCATATTGCGCTGTCGTCTTCTGTTCACTTTTTCCGATAAAGTTTAAACCTCATTGGCCGCCTCAATCTTACAAAAGAATCTTTAGAGAGTCGGATTGCATATTGTATACTAAATGCTCGTATTATTTACAGATTCAGAAGTAGCGACGGATTCAATGGAGGAAAGGGATCCGGAACACTACCAAATGAAAATGAGGAAGGTATCGGCTGGCCGGTTTCTAACCATGCATAAACGCCGAAAAAAGAGGCTCCTCACAAGATGCTTGTATCACGACAGAGGATTATTGGACGACCTGATGCTGGGACAGGTGCAGGTGAGTACCTGCCACAAGACGCGCCGCGCGGAGGACTGCGGACTGCTCACATGCGTGGGAGTTTAATCGAACGCTGCGTACAAACCAAGAAGTGCATAACACAGTGTTGTAAATGTCCAGTTATCAAGCATTGGTTTATCTGACGATCTCGAAAAAGTTCATGCCTCGCGTGGGAATCAAAAGCTGCGATTGGATACTTTAAGCGTACAAGCGCGACGTGCATTACTCGCTCAGGTCTCAGAGTGTTGCGACAGAATGAAGTGTGCGTCGTGAAGAGTACACGGCGCATAGTTAATCTGCGCCATAATGGCCATGTTTAACGCGGCGGCGTCACTCATTGTTTCTCCCATCATGGTCATTCCGCAGTCCTTCGCTACAGCGACTCGTATTGTTTCTAGCGCCGCCGCAAATTTAAATGTCGTTTGTTTGTATTCAAGAGTCGTCCTCACGCACTATTTGTAGGTATGTTCTTGTAACATATTGTTAGTCGCTTTGCGTTTAAAGTAGTCGAAGCAAGGACGTCGCAATGTGAATAAAAACTTATGTCGATGCTTTAATTTCTACAGAGCGTCGTCCAAACCCGATGTGAGTTGATGCCGTGTTTGGATCGACGTTATCGCTCTTGATTTTATTTTTAGCGTTCGTAAAACGTAGCTGCGCCTTATACGATATGATAGAATCTCAACACTCATCTCATAAACAATACGAGTTATAAAATTGCAACTGCTGGCGTCTTTTGCTAAACATAATCTGGGGAAATAATTAAATCTATTGAAACGATAGTTTGCAGCCATAGACGCTTGCGCAGATGTTCAAATTGAATGCGCCTAGCATTTTCATTGCGAAGGATGTAGTTGTTTCTCTGATTTACGCTTTAAGAGGTGACGTCACATGTATAGAGAATATTAATAGACTTGGCGGTCACATAATGAGGTAGGTACTTGTTTACAGAGTGAAATTTAACCAAATCTGGCCACGTAAACAACTACTATTCTCGATTAATCTCTGTCTATTTGATGATTTTTGCACGAGGAAGAATTACACGCATGTGAGACTAATACATATGTGTGCGTGTGACGTTGACAAGTATTAAAATTCCTACCTGATGCAATGGGCATTGACGATGGGCCAAGAATCCGCAGAACAAACGTGCATCATTATTAATCCAACTTTACATTCATCTTGCGAAAAGGTCATTGACTTAGGTAATACAGCGCCTGCGATTATTTGACGACATTATTCACCTGCATTGCGAGTGGCGGCTCAGAAACTGCTAGCGAGTATGCCGCGACATTTTAGAGAAGCGATTTTGTGGGTGATTATAATGTTTTCTGCTATTGTTACAGTGCATCCTGAACCAATCTGTAGAATGGAAATTTAATGCTTTTACGCTTGAAACAGTCTCTGGAGGTAATGTATCTTATTTTGTTTGTATTGTATTGTAAGAGCAGTGAAAGAGCCAAATATTGCATGCGCTCCGATTTTGACCTTTAAGAATCAAACACTTTACTTTTTTTAACCCGAATTTATGAGGACTGCCAATAATTGTAGTTAATGGCTTAATGGAGCTTAAAATCTTGAGAGTTCTCATTTTTGTAAAGCATTTCTTTTTCTCAAGAACCTAAGTCCATACATTCATAAGTTATTCAGTGCAGAGTAGGTACTTATAAACTGAAGTGTACCTAATTGTGTTTATAATTTGGCACATAACATGGAAAATGAGGCATCAATTTTAAAACTCGACGGTAGGTGCGTCATTGGCACTTCGATACTCGATACCTAGAGGCGAGTGGCCGGGAACTCCAAACAATCAATACTGCATTAACTGTATGTTCATAAAGGAAAATAAAATCGACAGAAATTCATACACATAAAACCACACCGACAAGATAATGAACTTACTGCGACGGCTACATTTTGATACTAGTAGACCATAATAACAAATAGTCTTTGCAGTGTAGTGAATTAATTAAAAGTGTAGAAAAATCCTTTAAGTTTTTTTAATACAACTAAAACCCAACCTGGTCGTCGTTCTTAATTAAAAAGTTATTAGTTTTAATTTGATGAACAACTCAAATTCTTATCTTCTTTTAGTTCTTATGTATATTGTGTGCCAAATAAATTTATTTTCTTTTTTTTCTTTCTTTCTTTCAATCAATGAAGCACTAGATAAAAGTATCAACTATAATAATCGCCCTACATACAGCCTCATACTGACTGTCAACCTCCATTCCAGATTGCAATTCCAAGCTTTCACAATGCAAATACGTATACATATATTTAATCGAGAGTTATCTACGATTATGAGTCCCAAATAGACCTCCAACTGCCACTAACGAGACACAATAGTTTTAATTGTTAGAGGCGTAACAGGCCCATAAACATTTGAGCGGTTATTGATTTTAATTTGTAATCGCAAATCTATTAGTGAAACATCTAAAGCCAGCATCTGCCTATTAATAATGTGTTGATCGGTATATTACTTAGGTATATTAACGTTATTGAAAGACAATTGGTTGCGCTCTGTATTAGGACCTAAATACTTTATCTTGCTGAGAAAAAAAACGGTCAAAATTTTAATCGACAATAGTTTTAAAAACATTTCATGTCTTAATTTTGTTGGATATTTTGTAAGTCGCTTCTTAATTTTTTAGACGATGCATGTCTTTGTCAATAATGACTTAATTCCATACAAACTTACCTATATAACCTCTTCAGGAGGGGCATTTAAAAAATCCTTCCTTAGTAGTGCTCAATTTTGTTATGTATGGAACCCATGTGCAAAATATTATGCCGAGCGGTCTAGGCTATGCCTGTCAGTGACTGAATTTAAGATTTTTAATAAATACGTACCCAGATGTAAATTAGAGATCTATTTACCTCCTCATATTGCAAACTCATTGAATTCCTTAATTGATGTTGACTAAATTACTTCTACTCGATAACTTCATTTACATATTAGACTTGTCTTACTCTAGCGGGTAGATATGGTGCTCCCTGAAATTCCTAACTGACTTCAGTACACAAAGAGAACTGCAGCTGACCGTCGCTCTCTACTAGTTCATAGTTGAGTTTTGGTAGTATCTAATAGAATTTTAGGCAATCAGCTGTTTACTCGGAAAATTGATGACACCTTTTCGTCAGGTCGGATTCAACCGGGGGTAAAAAGCTTAGTTGACAGTTTTTAGAAACCAATTAGTAATGCACCTTGTGGCTTATTTTCCTCAAAATATGAATATGTCGGCGAAATATTAACATTCACATATTATTATTTCATTACAATATACTAGCTGCCGCCAGCGGCTTCGCCCGCGTGTAATCTTTATAAATTATAGCCTTTGTTACTCAGGGTGAATGTTGCTTTCTAATGGTGAAAGAATTTTTTAAATCAGCGCAGTAGTTTTTGAGTTTATTCATTACAAACATACACACAAAAATACAAATCTTTCCTTTTTTATAATATTAGTGTAGATATAGTAAAAATAACATTCTTTTTACTGTGTTGTCTGTTCACAAACTTAATTAACCGACTTCTTTTAATAATTCTGTCGGAATCCTAATTATATAATATTATAAATGCGAAAGTGAGTTTCTTTATTTATGTTTTTTTTTGTTTGTTTGTTTTTTACGCTTTCACGCTAAAACGGCTGGTCAGATTTAGATGAAATTCGGCACATAAGTAGACCATGACCTTGATTGGGACATAGGATACTTTTTATCCCGATATTCCCACGGGGTCGAGACTTCTGCGGGTGAAACCGCGCGACGCTAGTATTATAATATTCGGTTATCTTAACTTTACAAGGTTTTAAGATAATATATAACTAACTAACTTTAACAGTCTTATGTTGGACGATTTCTATTACCACCTGAAAATGAGACAAAATACTAATTTAGAGATTAATGAACACTGAACCATTCTACAAAACAAAATTCATAAGGTATTTTTCACACATATGATGTGTGAAAAATTTTTGTAGACACTGATTTGTATGAAACAAATTAGTGTCTACAAACTATGATGTGTTTTAAAATAAACTAAAACCACACTTCTCTTTAAGTAGATGGCTCAGTAATATCCTCTCAGTAATGTCCAAAGACTAAATATTGTAAAACTATTTTCTATAGCGGGCAGAAGAACAATTCTCTAAACAGTTTTTGCATAATAATAGTGCATGCCTGTTTCATATTAACATGTACTCGTAAGTAAGCGACGAGTGTGTTCACGACAATTGCGACACGTACGTGACATGCGCCTCGCTGGCCTGTCTCGCCTTATTCACGCATATGTATCGAGGCATTAACTCGCAGTTTTGTAAACCTTACAAACAAGGACCAGCGATGAGGGCCGCGACTTACGAGTATATAAGTCTTATGCTCTAACACTCCTTAACCAGTAAATCACTTTACTTTGTGTTATTCATTTTATCACCACTACTCTCAAAAACGTTGCAGTATAACATCGAGAGGAAACCGGCATTTCCTAGAACGAAACATTTGAAGAATTTGATTTTGAAATATTTGAATTTGAAGACATGTCACCGGTCACACCCACACTGGGCCCGCGTGGTGGATTAAGGCCCACTCTCTCTCACAGAGTAGGCCAGTGTCCTAGCTATGAGAACGTTGGCTGATTAGGCTATGCTTACAAAACTGTGGCACAGCAGACTTTATCTATACATATTATAAATTATAGTCGCTTTTCGTGTTTGTCTGTATGTCCGCGTTGTTCTTCTAAACCACGCAACAGATTTAGATGAGGTTTTCACTATCGTTTACAGAATTTATTCCGTAAGGTTTATATGTATATAATACGTTAATATTAAAGTTACGTAATATAACGAAGAAATCTCGATGTTCTGTCAAGTCGCTGCGCAGCAGGAGTGGGTCGCTAGTGAAATAGGCTTTATGTGGCTCTAAAAAGCAACTTATGTCGCCAGAATTTAAAAGAATTGTTAAGAGTCATTCATGCGACTTTCAATTCCTTTTATGATATATACTTAACTAGCTGTTGCCTGCGACTTTGTCTACAATCCAGGATAAAAAAGTAGCCTATGTCCTTCTCCAGGTCATGGTCTTCCCATGTGCTAATTTGATCCAAATCCGTTCAGCCGTTTTAGTGTGAAAGTGTAAAAAACAAAAAAACTCACTTTCGCATATTTTATAATATCAGTAAGGATAATAATTTCGATTTAAATATAAGCATACAAATTGCCATTTGAATAACGGGGACCAGGACGTAACTAAATGTGTAATACTGAATAACGGAGATCCAGATACAGCTAGGTATAATGGAAAGTGAACAGGATATCGCCATAAAAACTACGCTTGGAAAAGCTACACAAGTTATGGTTACGTTAGAAAAAAATCGGATGTTTCGACATTTCCTATTTCCTAACAGATCATTTGAATGAAACTTGTCTGCTCGGAAAACTCTTAAAATGTATCTTACAGAACTGTGTCATTCTATGTCCTATTGTACCATATGTATTGAGGTTAAGACTTTGTTATTGTACTCCATCTACCTACATACATCTGCTCCTTTTTGTTTTGTCATAATCTCGTGAAATATAGCCTATGTTCATCTTTACTGCTGCAAGTACACTATGCAAGTTTCTTGCCTGTAGCATACAATATTTAAGCAACAAATGACTCGCATCGTCTAAACACTGTTTACACGATGCAACTTTTATGGTTGCTTTAACTTAAGGTATGCCACAGGCAATTTCATGGCACCGTGTAAATCATTCTTAAAAGTCTTAATAGAATGTCGCTTTGTTTTGACATTCTATTTTGACATTCTATCAGCGATAACGATGATGAAAAAGGCAAAAATGTATGGAACTGTCATAACCTAAAGCATAAATTATGTCAATTCTGTTGAAAGTCATTGTAGAAATACGAGACGCTTTCGAAGCGATTGTCACTTGTCTATGTCAGGCTTCTGTACCAGTCAGGGCTTGAAAACGATACCAATTCACATTAAAAGTAACGTTAAGTAACTGTATTTCCGTAGAGATACTTCGATATCGGTACAATTTGGTAGCGTTACTTAGTAGCATAAAATAATAATAACGTTAAAATTTTTGGTAAAAATTACCGGTATTTTTAATGTTATTGTAAAAATAGCGATAAAAAATTATCGGTATTATTTTGTTATTTTATGCGACGTTGCCAGCCCGTCTCAAAGGCGGCCGCGGCCGGCGTGCGCGCGCGCCCCTCTCACTCTCACACGCTGTCGGCGCTGTTGCCATTTCGTTTGTCGTCTTCATATCTCTCACCGCTCACGGCAGTCGTACGCGCTTACAGAACACGGTGGACCAACCAACCAAGTATATTCTCAAGTACAAGCACAACACAGAATAGCAATGATAAGATAATATCTATTAAACGCGCAAATAGTCGTACGGCAGTCTTAGCGTCGATGCAATCTGACATTCTTTTGCGATTGGACGAGAGCGACGGTAACAAAACTAATTATAACGATTAAATTATCGTTACCTTAGATTTTAACCTTACGTATGTTTAACGGTAAAATGTGCCAGATATAACGTTAAATAATATAACGTTATTTATTAGTTACCGATACCTGCATCAGAAGGCTGTAACGATACCATATTTTTAACGGTATTTCAAGCCCTGGTACCAGTAGCTAACATGTATTTTTATCCAACCAGTCAAAGATACATACCGACAAAAAAACTAAACTTTTCCTCCTATAAAGTAGGTAAGTCGCGAAGGATATCGACATTCAACCGAGATCGTTAGCCAGGTATGTATGTGAAACGTTGAAGAATGATGAGGTGTGGATAGAATTTGCTTGAGTAGCCACTTGTTGATTCTCTATTAGTGGAAAGTCCACGAGTTCACGTATTAGAGGTGGACAAATATGGGACTACCTATTAAATAACCGAGGGCAGGGCGAAACAGAACTGCGGGGTAGTCCGAAAGGAATACCGGGACCTTGGCAACAGGCAACTGAAGGAACACGGGTGGGTTTTAGTCAGTAAAAGTCTGACACGCCCTTCCGCTCCGCCCAGAGCGGGAGAAGTCATTAGATGATTCCCAACCCTCAAAAAATAAAAGGCAAGTTTTATTTGTCATCATTTGACTGAAATACTGAAAGATAAGTACTCGATTACACAATTAAACTCAAAGCATTCTAAAACCTCCGCCTTTTGCTGTTTTCATGCCAAATCAATGAAACAATTTGAAATAATAACTTACCGTTTCAATATAATAATACTAATGTTTCGAGCAAATACTTGAACTATCAAGTAAAGTGCGACTCTGTTAGCTACAGTTATTGAGTCCAATAAAGAGTTAACTTCACACTTTTCAAGTTTTCAAGCTAACCTGTTGACTGGCTCTTTCACCGACAGCTAAAATATACACTTCTGAACTCGTTATAAACTTTAATTTTACCATATTGTACTGAATTATGTGAATTCGAAACTAGTCTACTAAATTTTTCTGTTACTTTTTTATTTAAGTTGTAAACTATTGAAAAATTATAACATTTACCTATTTTTATTTCGCATAACATGAAATTTCGAAATACTTATTGGTACTGTTCAATCATCGAAAAAAATACTAAATACTAGCTACCAAAAGCTTCAAGCGGGAATAATAAGCAGGCTCAGTCGCATATTGACCACTTCGCTAAATGACTACCGCACGCAAAATGTCGACATTTTTCGACTGATAAAAATTAGATAGACTTGGAATACCATTATAAAAAAACGGCCAAGTGCGAGTCGGACTCACGCAAGAGTACAATTATCTATAAAAACGGCAAAAAAATCACGTTTTTTGTATGGGAGCCCCCTTAAATATTTATTTTATTCTGTTTTTTAGTATTTGTTATAGCGGCAACAGAAATACATCATCTGTGAAAATTTCAACTGTCTAACTATCACGGTTCATGAGATACAGCCTGGTGACAGACGGGCAGACAGACAGACAGCGGAATCTTAGCAATAGGGTCCCGTTTTACCCTTTGGGTACGGAACCCTAAAAAGATATATAAATTAATTTATTCACACACCGACATTCACACTCCAAGGAGATTGTACTGTGAGTTACGAACTGCCTCAATAAATATTCAAAGTAGAAATCGTCATATTTTCGATTCAGCTAAAGTGGTTCGCGGTCCAGTTTAGCGTTCATTTATCAAGGCGCGTCTACCCGAGTCGCGGCATGTTCCTGAACATTCATTTAAACTTTGACCACAGCTTTGGGCATATTTAAGCCGAGGCCAGAAGTTTGGCCGATGTTTACGTTGCTATTTTTGTTAGGCTTCGTAATGATAAACCGCTTGAAGTTAGGTGCTAGGAAAAGGAATATTGATCAAATTAAGTGGTAGTCTTCCCATTAAGTTTTTGTAAGCGGGAAACTAGCTGTGCCTACGTCAAAGAACCGTTACTCACAAGGTCCAGCTATTACCTAGCTAGACGACTAAACAGTCGTTGAACTGAGCTAATTAGCGGAGTATGGTTTGAATTTAATGATCACAGCTGCTAGATTTTTGCCCACTTTGACTGGTCAAACCGTCACTAGTATTTAATTTGCTCATATTCGTTTCATTTTACCTTGTGTGGTACCAATGCAGTATAAAGACACTTTCTCCTTTACAAAATTAATGCCGTTCCCTCCATCTTAATTTTAGAAACACTAATTTTTCTTTCCCCCACCAGGACGATGCCTGCCAGTGCTATGCGTGCATCTCTTCCAAATGTACGGCCTTCTAGCCCACTTCCAACTAGATGCAACCAAGGCCTGGAAACTCTTCAGCCTTATCGAAGAAGGATACCACAGCTCCAATCCTTACCACAATTCGATCCACGCAGCTGACGTCACGCAGGCAATGCATTGCTTTCTCCAGCAGAAACGTGTAAGTACACTTTTTCAGGGTTTTCTCTGAATAGTAGTGTGTTAGTTTTACTAATATCATAATATCAATGAGTCGACTTAACGAAACCACGAATTTCATATCTGACACATTCGTTTTGTTTCTTACCTCTTTTGGAACCCTACAGCATTTTCATTAAAACCACAGCATTCACTTTAAAACATAACAAATAGGCAGGGCTTATATGGCATTTTTCACACGCGCGTTCCGTGTAACACGCGCTCTGCATCAATATTGAGCAGGCTCGTATAACATTTTCCAAAAAAAAATCAGAGTAAACAGCCGCTTGTATTATCTCCTCTTTGATGCAAATATTAATGCGATAAATATTGAAACTGAAATCCAGAACGAAGTTAAAATAAATATGCTCTCTACATAATTATAAAACGAAATGCAAATATAATTGTATCTCATATTCATTTAGTGGGTTTGAAATGTTAATCCATTCAATAAATCGAGATAATTTTTTACTTAAAATAGACATGAGATCCATTTGGATAAAAGCCTTTAAAACTTTATCAAAGGTTGGCAACGCGTCAGTGAACTTCTTGGTATTGCCAGTGTGTATAGGAGTCAGGTATAAGTTTTCTACCACATGGTCCCTCGACGGCCATGATTGCAAACAGACACGTACGTTATACGGTTTGGTTCTAATTGCATGCCACTGCTTACCACGACTTCATTAGGACTTCAAAACTAATATACGTAGTATAAGCGAAGCAAAAGCATTGGCGTCATTTACACGATGAAAACGTTCTTAGATACGACCATATAAAAAACTTCGTCAATCTTTATATTGAATGCTCTTTGTTAAAAAACAAAGTTTCACACAAAAGCCGGTTTATTCAAAGGAGAGTTCAGTCACTCTGGTTTATTTATAAAAGCCAACAAATTGTATACTTTTGTACAATTTGTTGCACAAAATTACGCATCACAATTTATTTCGGTGAAAACCAAACAAACAATAGCGAAAACAGAAACTGAATTGGCGCCAAAATAATAATACGCGTTCAATAAAGACGTCCAATAATTACGCCGTCACATGAAGGAAAGTCACTTTGCCCTTTGCAATTATTCGAACTATGGCGCCTTTGAAGTATTTTCAGTTTTAAATTCAGTTTATTAATAGTTCAAAGAATTAGCACAGTGCCCTCTTTATTCCATTTGCTTTCGAAAGTACATGCATAAGCTTCTGGCACAAAGTGCAGATATCAATCGAACGATTTCAAAACTACGTGTGTACCTTATTCGAGACACCACTGGTGGTGTTCCATAAAAATATGAAATTCAATACGTTATCGGCATACCATATACGTGTCATTTGGATTTATGCATGGCATCGCTGCCGGGGCAGTAAGACGGATACGAGAGGTTATATATTCGTTTATTTATAAAAAGGGGTTCATTTACAATAAGTGACGTAACAATTAAACTAAAACATGTTTGCCGATTTTCCTGAACTGGGCTGAACCTGTGCTTCAGGCTGCTAGGAAGTGTTAATATAACAAATTAACAATGAGTATACAGTAAAAACTAAATTAAAATTAGGTTAATAAAAGTAAAATAAAAATAGCATGTTAGCGTTTCTATTTATAGACATAACTGTCTTCAATCTTCTGTCTGTGCATAAACGATGGTTAGTAAATATTTAAATATATATTTTTACACCTAAAGTAAGATAAGATAAGATACTAAGTTTAATATTTATTATATAGAAATGGGCCTAAGAATGTAAATCTTTCTACACAGACATATTTTGAATATGTGGAAACTTTGCAGAACTCACTGCGTATTTCTCTTTATTAAAACATTATTCACATTAAATTCATGCTTGTTAATGTTTTTCGATTTTTAATCACGTGTTTTCCTGGTTTCCCGAGTAGCTTCGAACTCGTGCGGAGCTCTTAGTAATGAGGAATCACGCGGCGTGGTTGCGAGTAGATCAGTCATATTTGCGAAATGCGACCTGGTCGCGTGATAAGTACAGGACCAGTCAGGAAGCCATCACGCGGCGAGGGTGCGTAGCTTCTTATTTTATAAAAAAACTTTCGGTCCTCAGTTTGGGGATTACGGAAATATTGCTGCGGAACACTCGAAGGTTTCCTCTTTATTTAAACTTTATTTACAGTTTAACTCACTTACATTAAAGCTCTCACACTGCCCGCTTGATGACTCATGTACTCATCACGCGACCAAGTTGCTAGTAGGACCATTATACTCGCGGCCACGCTGCGTGACGAGCATTTTGCTAAACTCGATTCCAGTTTCAGAACTTTCTTTAAAGTTTTCCATTTTAAGATATAGACTTTTTCCGACCTTGTTTTGCAATTGTAACTTAAATGTGGCTAAAGTCAATTAAATTTTAGCAACGGAAGAAACTTATGAAATTCTAGACTTTATTTGGTTTAAAAAAATTCAAATTACTCAAACATTGCTGATAAATTCCTAAAGCTATTTCCACGTTTCTATCTATTTCTACAGCTACGCTGGCAGCCTCGAAGATCCATTGTCCAGAATAATCCAAATTGCGAACGTGGAGCTTATATAGGGTTCAAATTATGTTACAAATAGACTCCAGTTTCACCCCCTTGAAACATACCTACATTTAATTTCCAAAAACTTGTGTAATATCATCATTAATTTAATATTGTGGCGTCCGCAGCAACCAGAATAGTCGATCCTCATACTAAATGTATGGAGATTGAACGCCAGTTTAAGTGGCGCCGCGCCGTAGCGCTTCCTTTTAAGGGCGGGTAGTAAGCAAAATTGCCTGTCTCCAATTTGATTTTTCATGAAATTGATAAGACTTAGGTGTAAAATAAAAATAGTATGAGTAACTACATGATATTTCCAAACTTTTTGTGGAACAGAAACACAAAATATTAAAATTTTCTCGATAAAAAAATATCACGAAGTTACCTCTAATTTTCACGTATTTTCGATTTGTACTTAAAATGCTAATGCCTATTATGATAAAAATTAGATGATTATATGTATTAAAACAAGGCAAAAAAAATTGTGTAGGCTTTTTTTTTTATTCCTTTTATTTTTGGTTTTATTACGAATCAAAGCTTGTAGGACTTACGACGTTTTTAGTTCGTGGAAGAAGCCATCTTCCGTCGCACATTACGGGAACTTCAAGCATATTTTTGTTTCACAAATCAGTCGGCGTTGCTCTGTTGAGACGAGAGGACTACGCTCAAATTTTTAGCTGCGCTGAGATATTATTTATTTTCGTAAATAATATTTTCGTAATTTATCACATTCCACAAAAGAAACTGAGACATAGAAAACATGAAAAAAACACTAAAACCACTTCCAAAACGAATATTACAAGTGTTATTGATTGATAAATAAATAAATACCGAGTCTAAATAAACATATAAAATTCAATGTTGATATTTGAAAACTCAAGATGACATACATTTTATTTGACAGATTTTTGACTGGTATAGTAGCACGGAGTATAGAAAGAAGTAGGTAAAACTAGCGCCATTGCTCTGTATTGCGGTGAATTTTCTTGCGGAGAAAATGTACAACATAGCCAACGAGCCCATTCTACGTTCATTTGAAAGTTCGCACTGGAGATTAAATCTTATTGCGATTTACTCAGGATCCAAATTCGTTTACTCCCACTTTTTTTGACAAACTTCTTGTAAGGTGACCCTTAGACGAACAATTGGAGCGACTGACCGCCCCTAAATAAAACTTGTTTAGAATAATACCTTTATTTTTCAGTTATTGGTATAACGAACGAACTCGAACAGATTCCGTATGACTCCGGATTTTTAATTTGTCTGTCCGTGATGTCTTGTTTATATCTCTTTAGTTGACTTTTTTGTCGTAGTTGGGTTTTAGTTTTTACCTGACTACGGCGAAGCAAAAAGGAGGGTTATAATTTTGACCGGTTTCTATGTATTTATCTATGTCTGTTCCCACATATTATCTTCTAAAAGACTCATCACAATTTGACAAATGAGGTATCGTTGGAAGCTTCTTGATCGTCCGCTGGTCAAAGGCTATATGAAGACACATTAAATTGAAAATTGCGCCCTCTAGGTGACATATCATGAACAACAAAAAAATTTTTTAATCATACCTTGTTGGGTATCAAATGAAAGGTTTTGATTAGCACATTTCAAAAATATATATTATAACCCCAAAAAAAAGCAGCGACAATCAAGACGTATATTGCCATATGTTTATGTTAACGCGTGGGATGATAACTGCCGCTACACGCGCCGCCGCACCGTAAACAGAAAAAACGTCAGACGCGCCGCGTGACGCCACACTGCACGCGACGTGCCACGGCCCGCGCCTCCGTAAATGAGGCCAAAAGCAACTTGGCATGTTTTCAAAGCTACAATTTCAACAGTTACAAAGAGGGACCATACTAAACTTTCTACTAAGGGACTAGTTATAACAAGCGCCCGAGACGCGTATTTTGTACGCTGCGTTTCGGGCGCTCAATAAAATTGTATGAATTCCTATGTAACGAATTATATCAAGCGCTGCAGTCTAAGCGAGCGCCCATGCCGGGCGCCGTTAGGCCTGCACATGTCGCAACTTGCCACTCTCAACTTGCATCTCCGTTGTGCGATTTACAAATAAGACTGGGAGAAGGTATGCCGCGGGCATTGCTGCTGCGTGCGCCGCCGTGATGAAACGCCGCGTGTGACGCGGCTATGCCATTCGCGGGCTCCGCCGCAAAAAACGCTCCATTTCAAACAAACGCGTGTAAAATCGCGTCTCCGTAAACGCACTCATACAACGCTATATGTTTGAATTCAGTGCGAGCCGCGCCGCCCAAAGCCTCGCGCGACTCCTCGCGTCTCCGTAAATGAAGCCTAACCGTGCCCTTGACGCTTGGACGCGAGTTCCTTTTTCACTATTTTTCCTTGTCATTTTCTCCGCATTAGTAATAAACTTAAAAGAAACACGGTTCAAAAGTTACAACAAATTGTGGAAATCTTGTTGCGTTTGACGAGCGTCCAAAACGCGCCGGGCGCGCGCCCAAAACACAGCGCAGGTACTGAGCGCGTACCTCGGGCCTTGTTATAATTAGTCCCTTTGGTACTTTGGCTCCCATTTACATAGATGAATAGATGTCAATTCTTTTAGTAGTGAATCCGACAATCCTACATTTATTTCTTTTGTACAGAACTCGGCCTCTTTTTCACATGTTTCAAATATTTTCGAAGGGGATTGTTCGCGTTTGGCGCAGGAAAGGTTTTCATGACACATGCCATATTCGTTGCACAATACAGTGCAAAATTCATTATACGAATATTATTTTTTACTTGGGTATCACTTTGCACGATCCTCCAAAGAGAGAAATCCACGATATAGCATTATATTTATTATTTGGTAACACAGTTTTCCACAAAGACGTCATTAGGTACAAATTGTACAAGGTCCTAAATAAAATTTGGTAACATTTAAATTTGAACTTTTTCACGTCAACATTGAGTTTCTAGTTCCAAAACATGAACATGATCTATAGTTCTGAATTCAAGCTTAGCATATCGTATAAGCAAAATAAACTACAGAAGATTGAAATTCGAATTCTATAAACGCCAGACGAAAAGTTTCTGCTGGCGGGAAGGCATTGTGTTTTGTTTTCGTCGTGTTTAATGAGAGGGGTAGGTAAGGGTTGCGCGGGTGAAATATGATTTTTTGCTGTCAAACTACTCCCCCTTAACTCATCCATTTTACTGTACCTTGCACACTTGGGCGATAGGACGGTTTGCGGAAATTAAAAAACTCAAACTCAAAGCATTTATTTTAATTACTCGCCAACATGATGCCAGTTTAAAGTTTGGTATCTATATAAATTCTTCTTGACTAGAAATGACAAAATGCTCTGCATTTATTTCAATGTTGATTTGATTTTGCGATAAATCTTGATTGTACTGTTAGTTGGTCAGATTTATTTAGAAAGCCAGCATGTTTTGGTGCATAAGAAAAAAACGACCCAGCTGTTATTACTTACCCACGAGCTCCTTATGGTTATGAAAAGTGTTGCTTCCCGTAGTACAGGAACTATTGATACCTCGAATGTACAATTCGGTTATCTCAATCGGGCAGGTAATTATCGACCTGTCATCGTTCGGATATCGAAGCGTTGCACAAACGGAGCGGTTTTAGTATCCCCAGGGAAATACCGATGGATTTCGATTTAGGCTTTTTAAACGTGTACTTATACGTCGGTGACGCCTTGAAACAATTGTTCAGTTCCATAATTATACAACTTCATAGTCGTTTCAAAGGCTTGAAGCATTTTCCTTGCTTTCAAATCAGGTTATACAACTAAGTTATAAATTGAGGTCAAATTCGCATAAGAGATGTGAACTACGTCACGTTAACGTTATTCGATTACGTGCTCTTTATGGTTTCAAAGGAGTCCTGTGTTTAAACTTTAGCTTAAGGTTCTACGTGTTCTAGAGCTAGAATTAAAATAGTTTTAAATCATAAATTGAATAGTAGCTCTCTAGAGATTTGCATAAAGTAATTCGCGAAAGTAATACTTAGATTTTTCGATCTACTAATTTGTCCAGCGGTAGACAAGAGTTTTAAATTCAATTCAATTCGGAGAATAATTTATTGATGAATAACAGTCGATGAATCGCTGAAACTCTGTAAACATGCAAAAATCAATCTAAATTTCTACGAAGTGGCCAATTGAGAATTTAGAACTGTATGCTGAGTATCTGCCACTTGCAAATACGAAAATGAAAAATAATATTTCTGCAAAATGTATTTTCAAATATGTACCTAATTGTTAGTACCTCATGTTTATATAATTGGAATCAATATTATATTATTTTAGCAAATAAATAATTAATTAATGTTTATCATGTCAATAGGTATAGTTCACATTTATAATTGCAATTTACTTAAACTTTGATATTAACCAAGTATTGTTGACACGAAGGTTTTTAAAAATATTCAGAATAAGAAGGTTGTTAAATCTTATTTAACTAACTTTTAAGATTATTCACTATTAATGTTTTAGTTACACAATTATTGCGAAGGTATTAGATCTCTTTGTGTCTTATTACGTGAACGTAAGCAGTACATGTTCTGTAACTGAAATATTTTAATTAAATTTAATTAAGTTTTTCGTCCAACGATACCTACTCTTAAATTAAAGAATGTGAATGTCCTTAACTTTAAATATTTGAATGTTTAAAGTCAATCTTTTCTATCATTCATGAAAATGGCAGCACGTTAAAATCACAGATGTGAAATGCAAAATGTTAGAAGATTTGTGTGTGACTGCCGATAAACTGTCCTGCAGTCTGGCAGAAGATTTGTGAAATCACAACGGTAAAATAAAAAAAATAAAATAATAATAACAATCTACAGTTAGGGCGTGTGGCCATTGGCGTCGGAACAGCAGGCGTAGCATGAGCACCGTTTTGTCGACGGAAGAGAAGCCAAAAATGACGTTTCCTGTAGACAGTACGAGACGGCAGCAAAATAGAAAGAGTCAACTGCACTTTTTACGAAATTCACTCTTTCACATAATTCGACTCAGAATTCTTTGTTTTATCATAGGATTTATCGGTTGTCAGTGTGATTTTGACAGTAAGGATAGAAAACTTTCTTCCGAAATAGTCTACATCTATAAAGACCAAGACAAAGATCGTTAGAAATGAAAGACAAAATGACAGATTGTAGAAAGATTTCTACGGGGGATGTGAAAAATGAAGAAACGAACTGTCACTTTGTATAGAAAAAGCTATGTCTATTCTTCGTAGAGATAGAAAGCGCCATGCTACTCCTGCAGGTCAAAGCTAGACACTGTCTGTTCCTGCCCTCACGCAGGGATTATTCAGACGAATGGACAGATCCACGTGACAACGGAAACATAGTTTCCGTACTAGATAACAGGACTATAGTTAACTCCTGCCATCTCAGATAGAATCAAATAGAACTTGTAACGAATGTGTGTTGTGCATCCATTACACAATTAATTGTCGTAGCGAAACTATTGAAATTTGTTTTCGGTCTGAATGTTTACTCTATATTCAAACATAAAAGTAGGAGAAAAATGTTGTTAATACTTTTTTTTTCACACAACAGCTTACCTTCGTCTCTTAAAACCTTGTTTCCTTAAACGTTTAAAGTATTTGATATACTACTTTAAAGAAAATTGTTTGTATAAGAAAAAAATCAGGAGGAAAACAGCTGTAAAGATCAAAGTGAAAACTTATAGTTTTATGCGAAACGAGTAGCGTACTTGGAACCTCTTATATATGGTCTACTTTGCTGTTCATAAATTATTTTAATCGACTCTGGGTTTTTTTTGGGCATCCTCCTTTACCCATGTTAAAAAAGTTTCGAAAGCAAATAATGTAGATAATTTTGCTGTATGTGATAGAAGTGAAACCGTGGGAGCAAACTTGTTGGTATCCCTAAAAATTTTATAATCATTTCGCTTCGCTTCGATATTTCTCAACGACATGTGAAGTCAAGTCAGAGGCCCTTGGGCGGCTTTAAAACTCTGACACCAGGTTAGTCACTAACCACACGAAAAGAAGATCGCTTCGCTTCAATTTTAATTTTCCTCTTCACTAAATGCAGTTTGTTGGCATTCTAACATCAATGTATGTCCATGATGCCTGAAAAATTCAACATTTTTGATGGAAAGTCTTTTGATCGTTTTTATAATTAACTTGTCAGATTTATCAGATCAAAAATAAATGCGATTCTATTTCTGCACCAGTTGAATGTTACCAAGCTGAAAAGTGTATGTAAGTTAAGGCTCCCACAAACAGGCGCGATATCGCGGGTGCGACAAGGGTAGCACTGCCTGTCGCGCCTGTTTGCACGAGGCTTCATGGAATGCGAACTTTATAAAATTATATTGTAGCTTGTAGACTAGCTAGACGTAACTAGGATTTTCCTTTGAAAAAACAAGAGATTTCTCCGAGTGAAGAAGTTTTAGACGAACTTTTATCGTGGCAGTAGAAAAGTCCTCTAACTTTTCGTTCCGTCTTTTTGATCCAATAAATAACTATTTCATTAAACATAAAAAATTGCTCTCACAGCCAGTTCCTGTAATTAAAATTTTATTTTATTTTATGCAGCATAATCAGCCTATAACGTTCCCACTGCTGGGACACAGGCCTCCTCCCGGTGAGAGGGAGTGGGTCGCGTAATCCGCCACGCGTGCCCAGTGCTTGTTTGTAGTATTTTATGTAGGTGTAATTAGCAGATTTAACGTTAATTATTAATTGGGAAGGGTTTTAAAATCAATAATGTGTACCTACATAATAAAATAATAGCTACAGGTTTATTACAACAATGTTTAAATGCGCAAAATACCTACTCATAGATTTTGCTTCAATATGGTTTAAAAAAAAAATTAAACCAAAAAATAAAATCCCACTATTAAAAAATCATAACCTTCCTTTTTCTTCGCCGTAGTCGGGTAAAAAATAGGTGCTATGGGTTGTGGATGATTTTGACGACACGTCAATATCATTTACAATAAGTTTATTCCAAGATCGTATTGGTACCCGAACTCAATATTTCGCTGGACGATTTTTAGGACATATTGACCTAGAAGTGCACTTTTCGTAAACCTAGAACCAGTCGTCTAAATGCATAATTTTTTTTAAGTCTCTGTCACAGCTTAGTTAACCCTTTTCCTTTCCTATGAACCACATATGGTTCAGGTTGATTATTTAACTATTGTGTTTACTTTGTGGACAGTGAAAGTGTTAATCGCACTACAGACAAAATTTCCTTGATTTTTCTGCCTTGTTGTATGTACGCTTCATTCCATTGAAAGAAATCGTTACCTACAATACCTTATATTTTCATAAAGTATTTTTTTAATTTAACAATAGTAAAGCACTCAGACTTCTATCGAAGAAGTACTTATAATGCAATATTGAGTAAAAGTAGATCGACCGTTGAAGTACCCTCAAGTACGCCGTCTGAGCACTCAATGCGTTCAAGCGTTTAAACACAAAGTTAACCAACTCGAATCGGTTCAACAAAACAGCAGCGAGCATGTATTTGAATACAGTTTCCAATATACATAATCAGCCTATAATGTTCCCACTGCTGGGACACAGGCCTCCTCTCTGTGAGAGGGGCTGGGCCTCCACCACGCGGGCCCAGTGCGGCTTGGTAGATGTCACATGTCTTCGAATATTTGGTTCTAAGACATGCCGGTTTCCTCACGATGTTTTCCTTCACCGTTTTGAGAGCAGTGGTGATGAAATGTTTCCAATATTGAATCAACATTTATTAAGAGCGGCTTCATGCGTAGTGACCTGAACACAGTGATTAACAATCAGCAAATTTGGACCAACAATGATTGCTGAGATATCTGTCACTAAACTATTGCGCAACGAAGTGCATCCGTGCACAGGAAAAGGCATTTATTGCGCTATATACATAATTGTGTAATAGCCAGCGACCTGCTCTGTCCATAGACTGGACGGTATGACTTATTGCTTGGTCTGCTAGGCTGCCTTTCATCTTATTCACAATACAACGGCCTACCAAGTATTTATTTGGTTCATACGAAATTAAATTTTCATGTGGTATCAACTTCTGAAGTCACTAGGCTAGATAGAAAACGGGGATTGTGTTTTTTCTCAGTGGCTGTATACTAAATATACTGCTGTAGGCTGTATACTAAATAAATGCAAAGATTTGTTAGATGA
The DNA here is from genome assembly GCA_947363905.1 of Lithophane semibrunnea. Classification (NCBI taxonomy): domain Eukaryota; kingdom Metazoa; phylum Arthropoda; class Insecta; order Lepidoptera; family Noctuidae; genus Lithophane; species Lithophane semibrunnea. Next base: position 20,351,824 of record OX376186.1, on the reverse strand, counting down.
ATTTCAATTATTGCGGTGGTCGGGGTTCTCTGTTCGAAGCTGGCGTGCCCAATTCGCGTTCGGGTCCGATAACTCCTGTGTAACACATCTCTTTTTTAAAGTTTATAGGTTCAGAGTTTGTAGCGATTCGAATAGTTTTTTATTGTTTTGACGACGATGACGGTATTTCGGGATTTTTTTACGCCTGTTAGAATTGAAATCGGTCACGTCACGTACAAAAGTTTGGTCAATTCATGTTCTGCTTTAATTGGACTATTACTAGGAATATGTTTGCACCTTTTATGAAACTACGTGGAAAAAATTGATAGCATTTTATCTTACAGAGCACACAGAGACAGTTGATCGGATCGGGAATTGGTATTCATCGTCGAAATATTATTTTGCAAAGTACTGATACCAATAAAACTGGATTGAGTTCCCGATCATTTTAAATTCGACTGAAAATATCATTTCATTCGTTAATTTTCAATATTGAAACAGGTAACTTTTATTTATTTATAGCCAAAACCCATTAACAAATAAGTAAAGCAAGATCCTGTTGCCTTGTAATTTCTATTGACTACACAAAACTAGTCTTTCGAATCGTAATCGGTTTAATCACACTCTGGTAAACTTATTGAAAGTAGCCAGTTATTTGCTTAAACTGTACGGTCCGGTTCAAAATAGCATTAGCACGTTAAGCACTCGTCGATTGAACACACGATACAGTCTGTACATCTGTACGTGTAAGTACACACACTGCCGTATCGTCACGTATTCCCGCGTGTCGTACTCATGCTAAACGAACGAATCAAAAATATACTTCCCACACTTTTGCTAGATCGGCCACATACACGCATAATGCGCGTGACCTTGGCCAGTTTATCCGATTGCTTAATTTGAGTAAATTTAATATGTTCTGATAGCAGTGAGCGTCTTGCGGTGGACTGGGAATCAGATGGCATAGGTTCTAATCTCGAATAGCGCAGCGCAAATTTTTGTAAATATTTTTATTTTTATTTGCAAATAAAATCATATTCAGAATTGCTGCCTTTTTTATTAATGTTGTTATTGCAATAAAGGGTTTAGAATAAAAAAAATGCGTGTTGATTGATAAGAAATATAAAAAATATTTATTCGTTCCAAGTAGGTATTTATTTTACATAAAGTTAACAAACCGTTACTAATAAGTATTGTTGTAAGATGTGAAATTTAAATAGATGTAAAAAAACTTAGAAGCAATTTTGTCAAAGATTTCAAGTAGGTACTATTTTTATCAATGCAATTTGTATTATTTTGACATAAAAAGGTTTTAAATTATTTACTTATTTATTTATTTTACCATAAACATTAAGCTTCGATCATAATCGATGAATTTAAGCAGTAAATAAGAATATTAGAATATATTCAAAATGTAAAACAACTACTTACTTACTAAATAAGTGATTTCAAGGTTACCTAAGTATGGGCAGTTTGTTTACATTATGTATTTTACATTTTATTTGCTTTTAGTGAATAGGTATTGAGGTTATAGCTTAAGTATTCATTTTCTTTACGAAAAGAAGATTGAAACTAAACCTCAAATTTTAATCCCTAAATAATAATATTACCTACTTATTAAAATAATGTAAACATTTTTTATTACGGTTAATTTTTGTACTAGCTCCCATTATTCTCGATACAGTCAAGCAGACATTTAAATTGTCCCAATTGAAGTCTGGTGGTCTGGTGAAGTCTGGTTGGTCTTCGATGATGTAAGCCAGTTCAGTGTTGAGTGCACGATGAACGGTTAATAATGACGTGTTGAATAATTCAGCAAAATGTCTCGTTGGTATGAAACCATTTGTTTCATATTCAATCACCATGTGACGTCACTGCGCCTCGTGTATTAGCACCGGCTTTATCTACCTCATATATCTTGACCCACAGACTCACAGCATTTCTCTAAAACAAATAATGAAATACCTACTGTTAGACATGCCTAAAAAAAATACTAAAATAAAATACTGTTTTTTACTATTCATAATTAAGAAAAAAATACATAAATAACATTATATTTATTACACATAATAATTATTTATCATTCACTAATCGAAATAAATAATCTTTCAAATTACCGTGTGACGTCACTGGTCCTTGTGAATTAGCCGGCCTTCCTCGTAAATCTTGAGTTTGACCCACAGACTCACAGTATTTCTCTAGAATAAAATATAATGCTATTGTTAGACATCTCTAAGCAAAATACTATAAAATTGTTTACTTTACTATTCATAATTAAAAGAAAAAAAAAACATAAATAATTAACATTATATTTATTACACATAATAATTATTTATCATTCACGAAATAGATAAATAATCTTCAAAATTATTTATATTTTTCTTTTCTTTGACCTCATATTGAATTTAAAACTTTATTTAATTATATATCTTCTGATTAAAAGGATTAACAATGTCTTTGTTTTAGATTTATGTTCAGTAAAATATGAAATATTTAAAATGATAACACTTACACTCGGTCCGGTTTCATTAAGTATTTGTTAATGCATCCAGTTTTACGCAGCGCAATAATATTTGCCCTCACTTCAATATTAATATTTGACTGCATTGTGAAAAGAATAACTACAACACCGCTAATAGATATATATAACAGTCGTCACCCACAATAATCACGAACCAACAACAACGTTCTAAGCATAGGTGAATACTCGTAACGAACTGCATCTGTCTACCTCACAGAAATCGAATTTTTTACTTTGTTTTCTGACTAAGTACCTACAAAACTTTAATTATTTATGTGACCAAGTCGAACGAGACAAAACACTAATGATATCGAAATACATCTAGTAATTTAAAAAAAACAAATACTTACTATTTAATTATGGAAATACTGCTAGGTATTATAAAAAGCTAACAAAACAATAAATAGTAATTATAAAAATAAAAAAGTTAACCGCAGCGCAGGTGAGATTCGATCCTGGGTCGCCATAGTAGCACCTCTCAAGGCTCATTATTTAACCACTGAGCTAGTAAGCCATTACTATGTTGGTTGAAATAATAAACTTCTATCAGTTGCAAACAAAATGAGTGTGTGTGCGTGTATATAGTATTGAAACAACTTATAGAAGAAGGTCGTAACGACATTCAATTGCTTTCCGAGATTAACAATCCACTTTTGAACTGTATAGTACCTCATGACGCTAAAATCAAATTATATAACTAGCCGATGCCCGAGGCTTCGCCCGCATGGATATCGGTTATAATTTACTAAAACCTTTCTCGAGAACCACTCTATCCATTGGTGAAAACAGCATGAAAATCGGTACAGTAGTTTTTGAGTTTATCGCGGACAGGCAGACAGATGCGGCGGAGGACTTTGTTTTAATGAGTGATCTATGTCAACATACGTTTTGATATTTGTTTGCACATCACAGTTTGTGGTTGCAACCGACTGACGCTCTGTCTGTCTAGTTCGTATCGATTTGTGAAGGGCATTAACCCACGTGATCCGATGTGGGTATTATTGCATAAAGACTCCTCCGACTCGACGCGTTACCGACTGAGACACAGTTCAAAAGATTTATGATGGCTTTTAGGATAGCTTATTTGATTTAAAATGTTGTTTATAACAGAATATAACTTTTTATATCAATACAAATCCTTTAACAAAAAAAATAAAAAAAACATAATTCCGTGAAAAAACATTATTTTTCAAAATTTTCATTGACTAATCTATGAAATCAGTCACGTGGTCCTGAAATAGTTACCTAATGATATTTATAAGATCTGTCAAATCAATCTAGAAAAAAAAAAAAACTTATAGAAAATGCCTATGGCATTAAGTCCACTTCTGTACAATTGCGTGCTTAAAGTGTAAATAGTTATAACTAACTAAACAGTATGCTCCGTGTTTAAAACTTTTTCTATATCAATATCTTTTTGCCAATTAGATTCGTGACCACCTGACTCCACTGGAGATAATGGCATCGCTGCTAGCCGCCATCGCTCATGACATGGACCACCCAGGAGTGAACCAGCCGTTCCTCATTGCGACGTCCAACCACCTCGCCGCTTTGTACAAGGTAATTTCTTGAATCTTTTATTTAGGCCTTTTTCAGGAGCGTTATTATTATATTAACTTAATCGGTGATATTCCTCAGAAAAGTCAGGGGGCTGACTATGAAGTATTAATGCCATCATTATTCCACTGCGAAAAAAGGATGGTGCTAGCGGCCTTGTATAGCTCTGTCTCTCACTAACACTGGAAAAATGATGGCAATAATACGTCGTAGTATCGGTGCAGGTCCTTGGTACTCGCAACCGGTGTGCGTGTACCACCAGACGTATGAACGTAAACGAAGCAAAAGCAGTATGTAAGGATCGTAGCAGGTGGAGTTTTGTAGTTTCTGCCCATCCCCATCATTAAAAGCCTACTTTTTACACCTTTTGTGGACCAAGTTTTGGATTTCGTGTAAAACCCGACTACATTCAGGAACCGTAGTTGGTATAGTCAGAAAATCCCCATGTAGCACACGATTAGTTTTTTTTTATTTTTTAGTCTCTACTCCATTGCAAAGCGTTCCAACAATTTTTTAAGGGGGCGTATATTGACAGCAAAAAATCATATTTCACCCGCGCAACCCTTACCTACCCCTCTCATTAAACACGACGAAAACAAAACACAATGCCTTCCCGCCAGCAGAAACTTTTCGTCTGGCGTTTATAAAATTCGAATTTCAATCTTCTGTAGTTTATTTTGCTTATACGATACGCTAAGCTTGAATTCAGAACTATGGATCATGTTCATGTTTTGGAACTAGAAACTCAATGTTGACGTGAAAAAGTTCAAATTTAAATGTTACCAAATTTTATTTAGGACCTTGTACAATTTGTACCTAATGACGTCTTTGTGGAAAACTGTGTTACCAAGTAATAAATATAATGCTATATCGTGGATTTCTCTCTTTGGAGGATCGTGCAAAGTGATACCCAAGTAAAAAATAATATTCGTATAATGAATTTTGCACTGTATTGTGCAACGAATATGGCATGTGTCATGAAAACCTTTCCTTCGCCAAACGCGAACAATCCCCTTCGAAAACATTTGAAACATGTGAAAAAGAGGCCGAGTTCTGTACAAAAGAAATAAATGTAGGATTGTCGGCTTCACCACTAAAAGAATTGACATCTATTCATCTATGTAAATGGGTGCCAAAGTACCAAAGGGACTAATTATAACAAGGGCCCGAGGTACGCGGCTCAGTACCTGCGCTGTGTTTTGGGCGCGCGCCCGGCGCGTTTTGGACGCTCGTCAAACGCAACAAGATTTCCACATTTTAACTTTTGAACCGTGTTTCTTTTAAGTTTATTACTAATGCGGAGAAAATGACAAGGAAAAATAGTGAAAAAGGAACTCGCGTCCAAGCGTCAAGGGCACGGTTAGGCTTCATTTACGGAGACGCGAGGAGTCGCGCGTGGCTTTGGGCGGCGCGGCCCGCACTGAATTCAAACATATGGCGTTGTATGAGTGCGTTTACGGAGACGCGATTTTACACGCGTTTGTTTGAAATGGAGCGTTTTTTGCGGCGGAGCCCGCGAATGGCATAGCCGCGTCACACGCGTGTTTCATCACGGCGGCGCACACAGCAGCAATTCTCGATGAAGCGATGCCCGCGGCATACCTTCTCCCAGTCTTATTTGTAAATCGCACAACGGAGATGCAAGTTGAGAGTGGCAAGCTGCGACAGGTGCAGGCCTAAAAGCGCCCGGCATGGGCGCTCGCTTAGACTGCAGCGCTTGATAAAATTCGTTACATAGGAATTCATACAATTTTATTGAGCGCCCGAAACGCAGCGTACAAAATGCGCGTCTCGGGCGCTTGTTATAACTAGTCCTTTAGTAGAAAGTTTAGTATTATCTCCGTTGTGCGATTTACAAATAAGACTGGGAGAAGGTATGCCGCGGGCATTGCTGCTACGTGGGACGCCGTGATGAAACGCCGCGTGTGACGCGGCTATGCCATTCGCGGGCTCCGCCGCAAAAAACGCTCCATTTCAAACAAACGCGTGTAAAATCGCGTGTCCGTAAACGCATTCATACAACGCCATATGTTTGAATTCAGTGCGAGCCGCGCCGCCCAAAGCCACGCGCGACTCCTTGCGTCTCCGTAAATGAAGCCTAACCGTGCCCTTGACGCTTAGACGCGAGTTCCTTTTTCACTATTTTTCCTTGTCATTTTCTCCGCATTAGTAATAAACTTAAAAGAAACACGGTTCAAAAGTTACAACAAAATGTGGAAATCTTGTTGCGTTTGACGAGCGTCCAAAACGCGCCGGGCGCGCGCCCAAAACACAGCGCCGGTACTGAGCGCGTACTTCGGGCCTTTGTTATAATTAGTCCCTTTGGTACTTTGGCACCCGTTTACATAGATGAATAGATGTCAATTCTTTTAGTGGTGAAGCCGACAATCCTACATTTATTTCTTTTGTACAGCAGGCGTAGCATGAGCACCGTTTCGTCGACGAAAGAGTAGACAAAAATGACGTTTTCGGTAGACAGTTGACAGTACGAGACGGCAGCAAAATAGAAAGAGTCAACTGCACTTTTTACGAAATTCACTCTTTTACATAATTCGACTCAGAATTCTTTGTTTTATCATAGGATTTATCGGTTGTCAGTGTGATTTTGACAGTAAGGATAGAAAACTTTCTTCCGAAATAGTCTACTTAAAAAAAGACCTAGACAAAGATCGTTAGAAATGAAAGACAAAATGACAGATTGTAGAAAGATTTCTACGGTGGATGTCAAAAATGAAGAAACGAACTGTCACTTTGTATAGAAAAAGCTATGTCTATTCTTCGTAGAGATAGAAAGCGCCATGCTACGCCTGCTGAACTCGGCCTCTTTTTCACATGTTTCAAATGTTTTCGAAGGGGATTGTTCGCGTTTGGCGCAGGAAAGGTTTTCATGACACATGCCATATTCGTTGCACAATACAGTGCAAAATACGAGTATTATGTTTTACTTGGTTATCACTGCACGATCCTCCAAAGAGAGAAATCCACGATATAGCATTATATTTATTACTTGGTAACACAGTTTTCCACAAAGACGTCATTAGGTACAAATTGTACAAGGTCCTAAATAAAATTTGGTAACATTTAAATTTGAGCTTTTTCACGTCAACATTGAGTTTCTAGTTCCAAAACATGAACATGATCTATAGTTCTGAATTCAAGCTTAGCGTATCGTATAAGCAAAATAAACTACAGAAGATTGAAATTCGAATTTTATAAACGCCAGACGAAAAGTTTCTGCTGGCGGGAAGGCATTGTGTTTTGTTTTCGTCGTGTTTAATGAGAGGGGTAGGTAAGGGTTGCGCGGGTGAAATATGATTTTTTGCTGTCAAACTACTCCCCCTTAACAAGCTGAAGGTAAACTAACGCAAACTCGAGGCGCAAAAAATCCTGATTTCTACTCTCTGAGGAATAAATAATCCAATTCTAAATGTGTCAATAGTATATGTCAAAAAAAAAGCGAAGTGCCTTTACTTGTACTTCTGATAGCCGTCATTTCACTGAACCCAATGACATATTTTACTGAGTCGAGAATACGCCTGCCGACCTACGAGCTACGCAATATCCCCACTATTGCGGTCAGCCTGTAATTTTTGAACAGAATATCAGAATTTCACCCTGAATCCGAAGGCTATATTACAGACTTGTTCAAACGCGGTTACATGAGCTGGCCCCTGTAACAAGACCTCCCATTTGAAACTTTGCAAATGCCTCAAGAGCTCCACAGTAATGGTACCTACCTGAGATTCCGCGAATATTTCAACAGTTTAAATTTGTATTATTTGAGAGCTTTCTATTCAGATCTATATAATTTTCTGTTTCGTTTCTGAATAAGTAAGTATTTTGTCGTTCTTCATTACTCTGGTGAAATTGTATTGTATTCTTGGCCATCCAACCTATGGGAACCACTAAAGCCTAGTGCATTTACTGTCCCACTGCAGGGCACAGGCCTCCTCTCATACAGAGAAGGCACCAGCATTAATCACAACGCTTGACGAGTTGGCGATTTCATATCTTATTAGTCTGCCTAGCCTTTTCCCAACTATCAAATTCAAATTCAAAATTCAAATTCAAAATATTTTATTGTGGATCATAGGTAGGTACAGGTACAGTTATTAAATAGTTGATAATTTTGATCAGCTATGTCCCGCCCTTAGGGCATACAATAATCACAATGTCATATAAATTAGCTATACAATAAAAATTCACCTTATTAATTAGATAAAGTCTGTAGGTCATCGAACACATCATGACTGGGTGGGGCTATATTTTAGTAAAGACTTGTCGGACAGAAATTCTTTTACAGAGTAGTAACTTTTGTTTACTAACAGATCATGGAGAGTCCTTTTAAAATTTTCCTTTTCCGCAATAGTTCTGACTATATTGGGGTCGGCTTCCGATTTCATATCTTATATCACTACATATTATAAAACTAAGTCCTCCGCCGCGTCTGTCTGTTCGCGATAAACTCAAAAACTACTGCACCGATTTTCATTCTGTTTTCACCAACAGATAGAGTGGTTCTCGAGGAAGGTTTTAGTATATAATAACCGACATCCACGCGGGCGAAGCCGCGAGCATCACCTATTTAACTATAAGTCTAGGACCCTCACGATGTTTTTCCTTCACCGATGTCTGTACGGTCCAAGATATTTTTTTAGAGGTATTATTTTTATTTCGATTCAAAGCATATATCTAACCTAGTTTTAGAATTATCAATCAAGTGTCTAGTTTCAGTGCATAATACCTGCAGTTTTTAACGTGTCTGTTAGCGCAATGATCAATCAATCAGAGCAATCAATTAACCAGGATAAAGCTATGTAGTATCCCTATTGTAGGTATCTAGGCTGTTTATTGTAATTCTAATATATAAAATTCTCGTGTCACAGTTTTAGTTGCCATACTCCTCCGAAAAGGCTTGACCGATTTTTATGAAATTTTATACGTATATTCGGTAGGTCTTACCGTGCGTTTGCACTGGTGAAACATTCACGACAAAACATGTAGAAATCCCTATTTTCTGTCAATGTTCCATACAATTTTTGAGAGGAACTAGAGATTTAAACATGTTTTGTTGTAATGTTTCGCCAGTGTAAACGCACGGTGAGAATCGGTCGTTATCTATTTTTCATACCCCTAAGTGATAGGTAGGGTAGGTACTGCTACCCGTGTGATGCCGGGATGGGCAGCTAGTTAATCAATAATAATTGTATCTTCCAATTGATAAACAAGCACACCTCGACTTTCGACGAAAAATTCTTGAATAACGTTTGTGACTCGACGTGGCGGGAATCGACGTCAAGGCTACTCGACGTGGCGGGACTCGACGTCAAGGCAACAAATAGATTTGATTTGTTCCCTTCACGTCGAGTCCCGCCACGTCGAGTAGCCTTGACGTCGATTCCCGCAAAGTCGAGTCGCCGCCACGTCTACTTGTTCTTTTATATGATGTTGGAAAAATTCTGCCCGGTGCCGTCACGTCAAATGTGACGAAAAGTACAGTCAATGAAACAAATTGTTCAAATCATAATATTTTTATTTATTAGAAACAAATTGTTCAAATCATATTTTTTTTATTTATTACTAGCCGCCCCGGGTTTACACGGGTAGCACTAAGTACTTATCTACGGCGCAGCTTAGTCTCTTTAGTTTGTGCAGAATAAACAATTTTTCATTCTTCTTTCAAAGTCAAAGTCAAATAATTTATTTCAAATAGGCACATATATGGCACTTTTGAACGTCAAACAAAGAAATAGAATTGATTCTAGTTGCCCCTTCCAAAAGGTAGTTTTCGTATGGAGAAGAATGGGCAAGAAACTCCATCGTTACTCTTTTAAAAATGTTTTACAATATTTTGTATACATTAATTATATAATTATATGTGAAGACGATGCACCTTCAATAAGATTACTGTACTACGAAAGGTAAAAAGAATTATAAATGGAGCAATAATGAATAAATTAATTACCAGATACATGGTGCTCAAATATTTACAAAGATTGTAAAAGTATACGATATTACAATAGTCCTAACATTGTTACAAGTAGTACTAATAAGTCAGTGCGTGAGTTTAAGTAATGACAGAGTGTAAATGTCTATGACATACAAATAATAAATAAAAAGAAATAGTTAAAGCTAAATTAGCTATCAGTTTGATTTTGTCCAGACACTAAATCGTCCTATGGAGCAAGACCAGCATGTTTCCAAGCATTCTTATCTTGGATATAATCCTCTAATTTGTAATAAGCTTGTTTACAAAGTGTACTTTTTATATGAGTTTTAAATTTTCTTTCATTTAATTGCAATATATCACAAGGTATTTTGTTATAGCATTTAACGCAGTACCCCATAAAAGATGTTTGTACTTTAGCTAATCTGAAAAATGGTTGATCTATTTTATCTTTATTTCTAGTATTAAAATTATGCCTATCACTTATTTTATTAAAAAGATTTAAGTTTTTTCTTACATACATAATATTCTCATAAATGAATTGGCAAGGTACCGTCATGATATTAATCTTTTTAAATAGTTCCCTGAGAGATTCGCGGTGACATAGATTATAAATGGCTCTGACATCTCTTTTTTGCAAAATAAAAATGGATTCAATATCAGCAGACCGACCCCACAGTAAAATGCCATACGACATAATGCTGTGGAAGTAACTGAAATAGACCAAACGCGCGGTTTCTACATCTGTTAACTGTCTTATCTTTCTAACAGCATAAGCGGCCGAGCTTAACCGCCCCGCAAGAGATTTTATATGAGGTCCCCATTGTAATTTCTCGTCTAGCGTGATTCCCAAGAAAACTGTTTGATTAATAAACTCCAGTTTTTCTCCATTCAATATGATGTCACATTCGCTACTTCTAACATTAGGTAATTTAAATCGAATGCATTTGGTTTTTTTTTTCATTTAGTACCAAATTATTTACCGTAAACCAATCTTGTACCTGAAGAATAGAGCTATTCACGTCGTCAAGATTTTGTAAACGGCGATTTATTTTAAAAATCAATGATGTGTCATCTGCAAATAACACCATCTTCGGTTGATTTAGAAGTAATTGGGGTAAATCATTAATATAAACTAAAAAGAGGAATGGACCTAATATCGAGCCTTGAGGAACGCCCATTGCCATTTCAGACCCCAATGAGTTTACGCCGTTTACTTGAACTTGAACTTTCCTTTCTTTCAGATATGATCTTAGTAAATCAAGAGCTGTATTCCTAACCCCATAGTGCTCTAGTTTCAACAGAAGTGTATCATGGTCGACGCAATCGAACGCCTTCGAGAGGTCGCAAAAGATTCCAATGGCATCTTGTGCTTCCTCCCAGGCGTTAAAAATGTTCTTTATTAGGGTGACACCGGCGTCAGTGGTACAACGCCCTTTGGTGAAACCGTACTGATGTTCATGAAAGATGGAATTTTTATTAAAGTGACGTAACATTTGATTGAGCATCAACTTTTCAAACACCTTACTGAGAACTGGCAGAATTGACACAGGCCTATAATTGTTGGGTTCCTTACTATCACCGGATTTGAACAAAGGAACTACTTTACTGTGTTTCATGAGATCCGGAAAGACTCCTTGGTCTACACTGGTGTTAAATATGAAAGCTAAATAGGGCGCAATGGTTTCGATGATAGATCTACAGACTTTTACAGACATTCCCCATAGATCTTCTGTTGATTTAATTTTAAGATTTTTAAAAGCTTTTATAACCGCTTGGGGGTTTGTATGCTGAAACCTAAACTCCAAAGGGCATGCCTTTACATTCTTTCTAAGTAAGGCAGCAGAAAGCGCGGGTGAGGAATTTAGAGCTTCAGTAGTTTTAACTGGAATATTTCCAAAAAAGTTTTCAAATTCCTGAGCTATTTCTACATTTGAGTTGATTGGGCCATGTGCAGTCTCTAAATTAAATTCAGTACTACGCTGTTTTTTCCTACCTGTTTCATTATTTATTATTTGCCAGGTAGTTTTTATTTTGTCATCAGCTGATTTTATTTTATTGCTAATGTAAAGAGCTTTAGCTATTTTGCACACATTTTTAAAAGTTTTAGAATATTTTGCAACATACTGATGAAAGGTTGAATTATTCATATGTTGCTTTAGGCCATAAAGTTCAATAAGATTTTCCCTGCTTTTACGAATACCTGGAGTAGCCCAATCACTAAATAAGAACTTTGTGTAAATAGTTTTAGTCTTTAGTGGAAAAGTTTCATTAAAGTGTTTGTTTATTAGTGAAAAGAAATCGGCGTAGAACTCATTTGGGTCACATACATTATTAAAACTCTGAACACATAATTTACTGGCCAACGAATTATTAAATTTTTCTAAGTTTTTACATGTAATTGGCCTAAACCTTATTTGAATTTTTTGTAAAGGTATGTAGGCGCAAAAAGTTATTGTTTGTCCACTGTGATCAGATGGCAACTAATTTACAATTTCTTTATGTAAGTAATCACAATTACAAAAAATATTATCTATACAAGTGGCAGAAGAAGCTGTCACTCGGGTTGGTTCAATAAAAACATTTGACAAATCAAATGACCTAAACAGACTTAATAATCGGACAGTATTCGAGTTATTTTCTAATAAATTAATGTTAAAATCACCACATATGATTATTGACTTACTATTAGTACTAAGTTTCTTTAGCACCTCTTCCATTACAGAATCAAATATAGGATTCTGGTAGCTTGGAGGTCTACTAACGCATACTATAACATGCTTATCAAGCTCAACACAGGACAATTCAATAATTTTCATAATTAATTGACTTTACTTGATGGTCTTTTAACCAATGTTCTGTTAAACAAATGACATCAAACTTGGTATTTTCTAAAAACAATTCTATTTCCAGTTATTTGGAAGAGCAACTTTGGATATTTTGATTGAATAATTTTAACATATGTTGGTTTCTTATTTTTGTGTATAATATTGCCAGAAGATACCTTTTTATTATTCTCTAATAATAATAATTGTTTATTTGAAGGGGTGACTTCTGTTGTCTTACTTACTAGTTTAAAACATTATCCGGAGTGACCTCCACAACTACAACTGAAGCGTCCAGAATGCCTGTCGCAGTTCCAGCAGGAAGAGAATACCTTATCTGACTGGTAGTGGCCTCCAAAGATGTTGGTATTATAGGTGGATCCTCCTTCGTACAACATGATGATTTATAATTATTGCTCACTATGCTGTTAGTATAACTAGACAACACAGACTCGTCACTAATACTATCATTTGTTATGTTAGCTATAACCCCATTAATATTATATGCTATCAACATAGCAATCAGATGTCTACATTCCCAAGACAGATAAAGTTCTCTGAGTTAACTTAAAACCACTAACAAACTTGTTAGTGTCAAAATACAATAATTTGTCACTATGACAACATGTCAATCTGTGAATAGTACTATTCAACTTATAAATATAATTATTGTCATAATCTGATAAAGTATCAGAGTAAGGTAAAGCACACAACATTATTTTTCCTATATTTAATTTTAATAAGATGTCCACACCATCCACTATATCCTTTTTGGTAATACCAGTACTATTACGTAAAAGCAAAACCATTGTAGAATAATTATCTAGGTTTGTGTTTGCAATTCTTTTAATCATTTGTTTGAAACTTATGTTATGATAACTATGATTAGTAAAATTATGGCTAAGGTAATTGAGTAACATTTTTCAAAGCCAGAACCTAATTCGTCACAGAAAAATATAGATTTATTTTTCTTCTGTGTATTAACACAGGTCTCTGCTGGAAGAGCCAACGCCGGCGGGGGGAAGTCAGGCTGAATCTGAGGAGGTGGTGGTTGGTTGGCACAGCTGCGTGAGAGATTATTAGTCAGAGACTCATACCTCTCAGCATTGCACTTCACCAAATCCAGTAGTTCCCCAGCCTCAAGCAAGCGCTCACTTAATTGTTGTTGTGAAGTCTCATATTTCTCAAAAATATCCTTCAGCAAGTGCTCCTTATGTAGTATTTCGCCTACCCTATCTACCTACCCTGCCTTACCTACCTACCTTATAAAACTATATATTAAAGATAGGTAGGTAGATAAATGGTGTTTACAAGTATTTTGCACTTTTATCTTATAACCTCTCTACTGTGACTAATCAAAAGGGTTTACAGTGAAAAATGCTGCATCTGCCCTAATTACGGAAGCTACGGTGTATTCACCAGCTTTATATGACGTTCATGACAGATCTGGGCCCTGTTAATCAAAAGTTACAAGTCTACACGTTCACAAGTTACCTAGAATGTTAATTTTCGTAAAATTCATAGCTCATCTCCATATTCATAATCAGCCTTAATGTTCCCACTGTTGGGACATGGGCATCAGATCATCTCTCTCTTTTGACCACATTTTAAAAAAGAAAATCGATTTTATACATTTATTGCGGTACTAAGCACGACACTTGGAAACTTGTAAGACGGAATGGAGAGTCGCCCAACACTCCTCGGATTTGTTATGATTTTCTACAAGTTGTAACTTACAAATACTTTTTGGATAAACAAAATCACTAATAAAAGTGTCAAAATATAAGTACTTGTGAACTAAATAAGGACATTTGGTAATACAAGGCTTGTTAGTTTTGATAAAACAGGGCACTTGTCATAGCAGGTTTGTTGTATAATGTATGGTATAGAAAAGTAAATTAGGTCAGGGGACAGCTTATGATGAAAATGTTAGAATATAAAATTTAATAGTCTAAAATAAAGTTTGGAATATTAAAACAGTCAAGTATAACTAAAAGTATGCAAGTACATAGGCCGAAAGAATAAATAGACTAAAAACATGTGGTTATGTAAAGCAGAATACCACAATACATTGATTGCATTTTAAGATTCTGAATATGATTTCAAGTGCAAAACAAGCTACTATTTTTCTAAAATAATATTTTAGAAGGATTTGGGGGAGGCCTTTGCTCAGCAGTGGGACAGTATAGGCTAACATAAAAAAAAAAAAAAAATATTTTGTAATACAATTATCAAATGAGTTACCTTGCCTTTTGTTTATTTGAAACTTTCACAGCATCTGAATAACGGTTTTTTTGCAAACAAAACGTGAGAGAGACAAAAATTAAAGCTTTGAGAAAAACAAAGACAACTATAAAGTAAACTCTGTCGAATTAACATAACACTTGGCTTTACGCTGTCCCTTTCACGCGTCATGCCTATTTCACTTCGCTAGATAGAGATATCTCGCGACGTGATATAGGCACCTGAATTCAATTCTAGGTTATTCGATATCTGGCTGATTTTACCATCTCTGGTATACTCAGCCAGGTATCGAATTTGACCGATGTTAACACAGCGACAATTGATACATTAATATATATATCTATTTATTCCAAATAACCAACTAAGTATTTTCTTTACAACTGTACAAATAAAAATGATTAAGTAGACGTGGCGGTAATAAAAGAGAGTTTTTCAACGATTCGACGTGGCGGGAATAAAAGCGGGAGTTTTCGAAGTAGACGTGGCGGTGACTCGACGTGGCGGGAATCGACGTCAAGGCTACTCGACGTGGCGGGACTCGACGTCAAGGCAACAAATCGTTTATTTGGACGGTTCGTGAAAAACAAAATACAAATAACAAAATAAAAAAGTATTTTATCTCCAATCCGATAAAGGAGGGTTTCCACTTTTAGCACTGATTTGAACGGCACTTCTCCCAACCACACTTGAGCACGTCTACTAATAGCACTGAAACAAAATTTTGATAAGTGCGGTTCGGTGGAACAGTTTGTTCATATTATTTTCAGTCTCCGAACAGCACCTGCGTACAGTATGTAGTGATGGGACGTATGTATTCTTTGTCCAGGACATTACCAACATATCGATACGGCAACTGCATGTCGACCCACGCACAGTAAGGCCGCTTTTACACGCTAAGAAAAGTAGCCGCCGTCGTTTCTACACACGAACTCTTGAACACTGCTTTTCGGCGCTGACCAAGAAAAAATCTTATCTGCGCTAGACGCGACACGCGATATTACTGCGGTGCGGAAGGGGTGTTCGTGCCTAGATCCGACACAATCCTTGTCGTGTACATGATGAATTGGTCCTGACTGCAGCAGACACGGTGAAATTTCTTAGCGTGTACAAGCGGCATAAAGGGCTCCGTTATTGTACGTAATGGTGATTATGGAAGACATCTGTCAAAATGGCGCAGTCGTATCTAGTTTCTACAATAAGCTAATAGTATAGGATCTATTTTTTGCGAAAATAACTCATTGTTGTGTTCCTTAATACTTTGAAATTGGAGTCCACCTTTTACGAGATACCCTAAGAATAGTAGATTGTAGCTTATAGCTCAAAAAGAATTTAAATTGATAGTAAAGTTTTTGAAATGAAGTTTTTCAACGCGGCTTGCGGTAGACTGGCAGAAATCGTCACGCGAAAAAGCATTCATACTTGCGACTGTCTTCTTCTAATTCAAAGAGGACGAAAAAGAGAGAGAGTGAGGGAAAGAGAAAGGGTGAATTTGGTCAAAAAAAAATCTACGATTGCAGCTGCAATTTTCATATTTTTAGTCATGGGTGTCGTTTTCACACTTTTCGAGAGCGCTAAAGTCAATCGTGAGGTCAAAATTTAAATCCATTATGACGTCTGCGAAAATTTACTATTTATTTTAAATCATATGTGAGAAGGAAGTTCCTGACGGTGGTCATTGTTTGTATCCTACTGCTGGGCAAAAGGGCCTCCCTCTCTTTTTATTTTATTTAACAGAGTTCGAGGATTACGTCAGAAAGAAAAAAAATGTTATGATTACCAACCTTCCCCATTAAAAAGGAGAATATTCATTTGTAAAGGAACCTCTGTAGTAAAAATTATTCAATGACATTCTAATATGTAACGCCGTTAGTACACCGAAGCCGCGAACCGCGGTGCGACAAAAGGGTTACCTCACTTAATTTTTTTATTTCCTGATCTCGTGTACTGAATTTACTGGCGTTACATCGAGGTATTGAGATGTTTGTATGATGCTGATGATTGATGTGATATCCCCATAACTGTTCACCAACGATAATTATATAATTTTTCGGTCCATGACTAAGATATAAAATAGCATAAAATGGAGTCCGCAGCCGGTTGCACTAGCAAAAGTGACATCAGTTACGGATCAAGTAGAAAAGGGGCCGTAACTCTTAATTATAACAAAAAGCAGTATAGAAAATTTAGCGTATACAGAAGCGGTCACTCTTTTTGGCGGTGCTTGTCTCAACCGTGTACAGGGTACTTGACAATGGATACTTAAAAAGAGATAGTAAAAATAACCAAGCACACGTGCCCAACAAAAATTATTAAACAAGATCTTAAAGAAGTCTTAGACAACCTTAAACATCAAGTAACTACTACTGACGAGCCCAATATCAAAGATTTATAAAAACGTTTTTAGTCATTTAAGAGATCAGGGTCTCCCCATGGCTGTCGATTTTATTCGAAAACTCATTACAATTATTACGAGGTAACACGCCAAAGATACGCGTGAAAAACATAACCATGTCTTTGCTGTCACGCAGTAGGGTAAAATTTTAATAAGTCTAAAAAGTAACTCGTATTTGGAGCACTTGTGGATACTGATTTTAGAACCCCCGACAAAAATAAAGCATCGTAAAGCAACAAAAAAACAGTACAAGCAGTAAAAAAAAAAATAAGTATGTATTGGCCCTAAAAGTTGTAGATAACATTATCTACTCCTTGCTTCAGGTGAACAAGGTGGAATTATCTTGTACAAGACTTAACTAAACTTCTGCTGATTTGTATTATTTGGATAACTCAGTATCGGAATTGTAATATCGGAACTTACGTTCCGAGATTCCAATATTGCGATATTCCGAGATTTCGAGATTCATGCCCTAATTTTGTATCGATATGTTTTGTTTGATAATGCCTTGGACAAAAAAGTACGTCACATCACTAAAAAAATATTTTACGTAGGTGCCGTTCGGAGACCGAAAATAATATTAATGAACTGTTCCACCGAACCGCACTTATCAAAATTTTGTTTCAGTGCTATTAGTAGACGTGCTCAAGTGCGGCTGGGAGAAGTGCCGTTCAAATCAGTGCTAAAAGTGGAATACCTCCGATAAAGGTACAGCCAGGGAAATTAATTATTAAGCACCTAACCAGCAAATAAAAGCTATTTCATACAACTGTCTAGGATGGAATTCTAATGACTAACAAGATCAGTAATCCATGCGTACCGAATGGAATCATTATTGGGTCTTATGCCGCAATACACCACTCCGTACGCAAGGACTTGATTCCACTGTACTGACACCGGACCAATCCAATAAAACCAACGTTGACAAGAACACGGCTTGCTAAAGGCATTTGCGCACTTTAATCGAACAAACTGCATTACATACAACTGTTAAAAATGACAGTTATGATTTGAATAAACGGACAATTTAAGTTGGTATTCAATTCGCTTTATATTTAATTTCCCTGACTTTACGATAGTTAGTAAACTTTATTATGATTGAGTGAGCTTACAACCTAATGGAACCTCATAAACCTGTCGCTTTTCTATATGTTAACTTTAAAAAGTAACTTTGTGTCGTTACTTTTATTACTGTTACTTATCTCCTCCAAGGGTTTTCACTTTGTAAAGAGGTATTAAATTCTCAAACAACATTCCTTTAGCTTATATACACAGCACCAGACATTTGGTCGAACGACAAAATTATAAATTTTCCGTTTTCCGACTGAGGTGCAAAGCCGGATATTTGATATCCGGGATTCTGCGGTGGGCCAAATTACCGACCGATGCATCCGTAGTTTTCGGAATAAATTTATTTGTTGGAATTCGAATTTATGGGGACGTTGGTTAATTTAGAAATACTGCGCGAATGATGATTAATTGCATTTTTATCCGACTTATTAAAAAAAAAGGTTCTCAATTCGTCAGTATTTAAATATATTTTTATATAATGTTCATCGAAATTTTCGTCAATTGTGGAACGGTTTTGAAAATATTTTTTTTCTTTGTTAGAGAAAAAACTTGCATGATGGTCCTATACAAATTTTATTCAATTTTCTTAGGTCGTTTTTGAGTTACGTTAATAATACCAACGTATTTTTTCCACTTACTGTATATTGATGATGTTATTATAACATCCTGTCATATTTACATAGGAAGAAGTGGTACCTATATGAATTTGTGTACGGTAGATACTACAACCAACAAGTTACAAAAAGAAACAACCAACTTCAAAAAAAAACACTACAAAGTGAAAAAGAACTGTAATTTCGGAAGTCGAAATTATTGACAGTGATAGACGCAATAACTAGGTCCAGGTTCGGATGCGGAATTATAAGTAACTACTTTTACATAAAGTTATATGATTGTTTTATGAATATTCATGTATTATTATACAACATTATTTTTTGATGCTATTTTAGTTGTTCAAAATGATGAGTACAATGATCCCTTAAACAAAAAATAATGTTGTAGATAATTATATTCCTGATTTCCTGTTCAGTGACACGGCAACTAAACAAAACCCTCCACGCGATTAAAAAAAACTGCGCGCTCCCTCGAGCGTGGGCTCTCTTTATAACTAAGTTTACCGGAACTTCTGAAGCCTTCCAAGAATTATATTGAAAATAACAGAAATATATTAATCAGAATACTTAGAAAAAGTCTTAGAAATCGTCTGTGCTGTAAATGTCTCTTTACTGTAAATAATCTATTACCTCGTGGTAGAAAATCCATCAAAGTAACTTTTGTAAGCTCCTTAGCCTCGAACGCATGCAGCCCTAGGAAATATTAATTAATTTTGAGAAACAGTTTTGAGTATAAATAGCGGTGGCGGGCACCGCCGCGCAAAAACATAATGAGCTTACTTCATAGCTTCATAAAGTTAACTTACCTACACGTATTTCAGATTTGAAAGGAATACCTAATTAACCGTTTAATTAAGTTTATTTAGCACTAATGTTACTTCTCACGGTCTACAACTTGACAAAACATCGAGATTTCTTTGTTTTATGAGAGTTTAAGTATAATTCATTTATTAAGCACATGAGCCTTCCAGAATACATTCTGAAAATAATGGTGAAATCCGCGTCAATATTCATTGCGTAGTTTAAAAGAACAACGCGGTCACAAAGACTATCACACGACGCGAAAAGCGACTTTAATTTATAATACTGGGTGTTCACGCATCATACGCGTGTACCAGGAACAGCGGGAGACGCGCGGGTTGAAGGGTCACACAGCTGATCTTGCCTCAGCGCGCCCCTACTACTACTACTCGAGGATAGATACAGTCATCGGCTGACGTACTGTGGGATCCAAAATTATTATATTTGTAACCGACTGATCTATATTATATTAGGTATTTACCTATGAAATTGCCGTTTAGTATGAAAAAAATTAAACGATTTTTTTTTCATGTATTTTTTATTTGTATTAATCGAAGTAATCACCCATGCAATCAATGCATCTTTGCCAATGCAGTGGCAGTTTATTGATGCCCTTCTTAAAGAAATCAGCTGGACGGGAGGCAACAAATTCTTCAAAGGCATTTTGTACTGCCTCTCGGGTATTGAATTTTTTTCCCGCCAAGAAGTTACCCAAATTCTGGAAAAAGTAGTAGTCTGTAGGCGCAAGGTCTGGTGAGTAGGGCGGATGACGGAGAGCTTCCAGCCCCAGTTCTTGCAACTTGGAGACCGTCTGCTGTGCAGTATGAGGTCGCGCGTTGTCGTGCAGGAGCAGCGGAGACGAGCGATTGACCAATGCTGGTTGGAGATGTGCCAGCTTCTCCATCATTGTGTTCAGTTCTTCACAGTACACATCTGCAGTAATGCTCACCCCGTTTGGTAAGAAGCTGTGATGAATCACACCGGCGCTAGACCACCAAACAGTGACCATCACTTTTCTAGGGGTAAGTTTTCGTTTAGAGCATTGTTTAGGTACCAGGATCCAACCAACTTGCTGAGCGCTTGCGGTTATCAAACAGAATCCATTTTTCATCGCAGGTAACAATGCGGTTCAAAATTCCTTCATTTGTGTGTCTGTTGAGCAGTGCAAGGCACGCCTCGACGCGTAATTCGCGCTGGCGATCATTGAGTTCGTGGGGCACTCATTTGTCAAGCTTTTTTACCTTGGCAATTTGACGCAAATGGACCAATATTGTTTTGACGCTAACGTCGAAAGCTTCTGCTAATTCAGCCGTAGATTGTGTATCATCAGCTTCCACAATCGCCTTTAATTCGTCATTGTCGACCAAAGTCTTCTGACGACCGCGAGGTTCATTTTTCAGGTCGAAATTTCCAGAACGGAAGCGAGCAAACCAATAACAGGTGGTGCGTTGGTTTGTAGTGTTAGCTCCGTAAACGTCGTTGATGTTGCGTGCCGCTTGTGCCGCGTTGCTGCCACGACGGTACTCATATTCCATAATTACTCGAATTTTTAACGTATCCATGATGACGAAAAAGATTGAAATACGATGAAAATGTAACACTTATCATTAAACAAATGACTTCTTTTGAAAAAAGAATACCATGTTTTTAAAATAAAATTAATTTGAAATTAGAATTCATAGCGAAACAAAAATTTTTTTGATTTGAAATGGCCAGTACTGCAGAACGGCAATTTCATAGGTAAAGACCTATTATCAAGTGAAATCAAAACCGAGTTAGATTCATTTCATATCCTCAACACTGGGTGCTAGGGTAAACACCGTTATCCTTGAAACCAGTGGTTTGGTGTCATTTAAAGAACGTAAAATCAATGGAAAATTACGACTTTTTTTTTCCTCTACATTGCAACGAACTTGCGTCTCAATAAGGATGGGGGGCGCGGGACGTGACCTGACCGGCCGCGAGCGCGATCCCTCCCTCAGTCAGTCAGATGTTTCGCTAGCGAGCACGGTGTCGGATAGAAACTTTTTGAAATCTTTTACGTTATTAATAACGTTTTCTTTTTGTTGTTACACACTCATTTATTTTTATATTCAAGTCAACTACCCATGGTTTGAGTGACAACGGTGTTAACCCTTACACCCTGTATGTATAGTCATATCACGCCCCATTGCCCATAGACATAGGCCCAGAAGGTGTGCTACGATCCTTACATACTCCTTTCGTATCGTCATCAGGTCATACAATGGATGACTAGTGGATAATTTGATAGCTATCGGTACCTATCTACAATGTTTTAATGTGGTTTTAATTCACAACAATGATCTGAGGAAACCTAATACTTAGCGGTGTGAGGCCGATCGCCCAAGACGGCGACGCTACTCAAAAGTATCGTGTTACAGGACTCAATCTCAAATCATTTATATCAATTAAACCATTTACAGGCACTTTTGAACTGTCAAAAAGTCGGTCAGTAGCTAGCTGTCCGTTCCAAAATGTTAGATCTCAATGCAGAAGAACAAACTCCAATCACCAATACTAGCCAGAATATCCAATACTCGTATTTCAGACCGAAGTCTGTACAAACGCAAACAATCTCAAAGATTCGTCTTGTGTGCATATTTCCACTGCCTCAAAGTACTAACCAACATAAGCACTGTTCGGTGGTAGCTTTATTCTATTTTAATTGCTTTCCCTATTAAAATCGTATCTAAAATGTAGATATGACTTCCTCGTATTTGTCAGTAAGAGAAATATAACGTAGCTCTGTTTCCCCCAGGGCAGAGAATATCCATGAGAAATTTCACACGAAATAGAGAAATACGTAAACGAATCCGACTGGTGTGGAGCAAACTGTTGACCAAAGTCTGCACAGTGACAAACGGCTCACTCGTTTCGAGGTAGTAGGTATGGGTCGTTACGTGATTTTCGCGAAACGTAACGTAACTAGCGACTTGGAACGCGTCACCAGTTTTGAAAACTAGTGATTTTAGTAACTAGTTATTTTTCAAATTCTATTCGGTGATACAACATGGTGATTATATCGAATTATTACAGTTATTTGTGAAACGAAAATATAAATGGTTACTTAAGTAATACGTTACATTACATTACGTTAGCTTAAAGTTTTTTGAACAAATAAGTTTTGTAGCTACAAGTAGTTACATGATTAACGTAATACAAATAAACTTCCCTTCATACTTTATTCAGGCTAAAGAAACGACATGCGCTCGCAACGTACTTTTGTTTCGTTTCTCGCTTTTCATTCGATCACTGCATTGCAATGTAACTAGTTACAAAAATCACGTGTTTGTGTGTGGACTCGAAACTAGTGATTCGGTTACATGCCAGGTAGCCAGTTATTGTAACTAGTGACGTGAAATAACGCCCATACGGACGAGGTAGGACCAGGCCGCGGGCGGTCTCGAAAGACTGAATAGGTGGCAAGACTTTGAAGCATTCGATGCAGTCCCCAGTAAAATCAAACTCCAAGCTTTTACACAAAGTAATAAATAGCGGGGTAATTGCGTAACACACTTACAGTAGCAATGGCTTTCATTCTGACAGATCAACAACATTCATTGCGTTATTAACGTTGTTGAGCAGACAAGTTTTCGATCATATGAAGCAATAGATTAGCAATATCCTTCAAAATCATTCAGACTGTGATTGAACGTGGGTTACGCAATTAGGTGCTTGTTAAGTCCAGCTTCACTCGATTTTATTGTGCACCCTTGGAATTTGCATTCGGAGTAAACAGCGACTGAAGTCAGTAGAGATTACTTGAGAAGGCCACGGCCAATTGAATTCTGAGATAAATCCGATTGGTTTAATCTGTCTAGTGCAATTAATTTAACAATTTTATTTGTTCCGACACCGGATGGAAACTATTTTGTACAGTAAGTAGGTAGGTACGTTTGTTTTAAGTACCCTTTTCTAAGATAATTCGTAATAGTTACGATAAGCTTTTTTTCTTACTGAAAAAAAGCTTATCGTAAAATGTTGTATTAGACATGTTTTTTAAAGCCTTGTTTATTTATTCATTAAGTAAGCACATGGAAAAGTTACAGCGAAACAAACATACATCTACACAGGACTAATTTAGTCGATTCTCGATGAATAGATAATGAAAAGTAATAATCTTCGATCATGAATACTCTTGGTCGAAGGTAATGAAAAAAACAAGGTAAATCTTTAAATTATAATTACGATAAAAGACAAAGGACATTGTTACACGTATAGGGTAATGACTCAAAAGTCGCCCAAAGTACGATCAACTTTAAAAGTAAAAACCCTTCCAAACACACAAGTTACGTTAGCGTCAAAGAGTGCATTTCTGCATTCGACTTTCAAAAGCACTGCGATAAGGAACGCAAAAAAATATACGAGCTCAAAACGTGCTGCTTTTGAGGTGTCATATATACCTAAGCTAATCAATATCCTGACATACCATCCATAGTATGTTACGTGTTTTGCCACTGCAAAAAGCTTAGAAAAAAAAAAATGCTTTGTGGAGGTTAAATTAATCCCCGGACCTCGCCTTCACAATAACTACAAAGAGAAGTCTTGCAGTTGAAAAGCTTGTGTGGTTGGCCACTGAGGCACAATTTTATTTGAAATACAGTCATCTCTGCATACACATTAATTAATTTACTACGTAAAGCTTGAATAGCTTTACATTGCTGTTTAAACTAGTGGCTAGAAATGCTCTTCAGTTGAACATAATGACAAACTTAAGTAACAACCTTTTAGCATGTTCAGTATTTGTGTGAAAACTGAACCCTTCAATTGAGCAGAAATTTCATCGGAAAATCGACTTTTGAGAAACCCTTGAAAGGAATATTGTAATTTAAAAGCACGACTACATCGTATTCATTTGTATTCCCTGAAACGTTAGGCGAAACTTCTCAAACTCGACTTACACCAAAAAATACAATGCAAAAAAAAAAATTTGCTCTACAATACATACAATGGGCGGCCTTATCGCTTTCTGCGATCTTTTCCAGGCAACCTTAGAATGTACAGTGATTGCGTGGACATAAAAATGGAGTTGTCATTAGTGCAAAATAATAAGTAGTTACACCAATAGATACAATTTAATTTCTTTAATAGATACATTGATATATATGCTATACTAGCTGCCCGCCCCGGCTTCACACGGATAGCACTACGTTATTCGTGTGTCGTCAGAAGTTCGAAAGTCTGACAACCATTCTTACCAAGGGGTCTCGTATTACCCAGTACCTGGGTTGTGGATGTCAGATATGCAGTCGCTCCATGTGAAAAACTGGTATGCAGCTGCATCCGGTTAGACTGGAAGCTGACCCCAACATAGTTGGGAAAAGGCTAGGTAGATGATGAGTTAGTAATAATCGTGACAGTTGATTAAATTGTGCAAAAAACAGTTTAAAAAAAGTAGGAATATAATGTGTTACATGCACTCTTATTATGAATAATGCTACTTATTGCGGTCTTTGGTTATAATTTAATAGTTGTTATATACCGATGCTATTGTTTCTGTGGCTAAATGACGCCTCACGTGCTTCAAAATACTCGGCTGATTTTAGATACGTGTCCTTTGTACTAACTTTGTAACGGTAACTCCGTCCTTGAATGAAAGGCGCGCCGAGATGGGACAGAAAAATATAAATATCTTTGTCATGGAAGACCCATGTTGGTTAAGTGAGTGAACATCGACGATGGCTCACATGGTGATTGATAAAATTCTCTAATCTTTAAACGAAAATGAACGTATTTACGTACTTATGATTTTTTATTTAAGTTTTGTGAAACTTGAATCAAAATTGAGACTCCAATAGTTATGCTCAAATCGAAAGAAAATACTTACCTAAATCAGATAAATTGGTCTCGAGTTCAAAGCTCACTAACAGACAGATAGATTGCCGTTTAAAAAAATATAAGCGTTCCAAGAGTGCTAAACTTTTAATCAAGTACAATCAAACGAAGAACGATGGATGGCTTTTGTGAGGAATGATATGAAAGAGAAGGGAGTGAATGATAAAGTGACGGTTGGTGACACCCCGAGAATGGAATAAAAAGAAAACGTGTTGCACCGACCACAAGTACCTAAAATGGGAAAAGGGTAGGAAGATGTTAGTACTTATCCAAATCTTCTTCTTTGTACAGAATACGTCAGTGCTCGAGAACCACCACTGGCGCTCAGCCATGAGTTGCCTCATCGAGAGTGGGATCCTCGACCATCTGCCGCCTCTACCAGGACTTCGAGAGACCCTGGAAGACCAGATCAGCTCCCTGATCCTCGCCACCGACATCACCCGCCAACAAGAGTATCTAACCCATTTCAAGGTGAGTTCTAGTTTATTCACCTTATGTGGGATTTCCGAAATATACCCGAAAATAATTTGATACTTTTTACATACTGTGTCGATGTCGCTAAACTTCGATCGCCGCTCGGTTTTAAAAACATATTTTCATAGCAAAAACCGACCATCAATATTCTAGATTTCTACCCGCTGTAGTTCATGCTGTGTTTTGTCTATTAAGAAGGAAGTCTGTTAATAAAGCGAAGATAGAGTGATACAGAATATCCATCCTTAGACACTCTACGTTCATACAACTGAAAATACACAACGACATAACCGATCAGTGTATGGATATACAAAAATATAAATAGAATGATCTAAATCAGGATCTTTGTTTGTATATCTTTCCCGTGGGGTTCGACAACGGCATTATTTATTTCGGTATGGCGCACGATTTATAGATTACTATACTATTGGTAATCATACTTTAGTGGGGTCGATCAAAGTGTTGAATAAAGCACCTACTAGACAAAATTCGTTAATAATTTGATTATTCGTTTAAGTTATCTTGAACAACCATACATTCAGAATCGGATCCCCGAAAACTAAACTACAAACAGAATCATAAAGACGCGATAATTAACAAGATTATCATAATGCAAAAGCTTATTTTTGTCTTTAAATAGACAAAAATAAGCTTTTAATTACTAAAATATGTAAAAGTATATTTGTAAACAAAACAGAATTTAAAAACGAGCGACCCTTACAGTCGCATATGCTATGTAACATCTGACTGACAGTACCAATCTCTCGGAAAATGTTTTGGGCCATCTGACGGCCAACTCTAGCACTGCGTGCGCTCATTGGCCAAATCAAATAGCGCGCGCTTCCCCGGCGTCCTGTTACACTCTTCCGGCCCTTTTCACGAAATCACTTCCACAGATTACAGGAAAGCGAGAGGAAAAGTTGTGGCATAAAGGCATCAGAACAAAATCGGACTCGGAACTGGTGCCTTTCAGTCGGATTCCAATACACATCGGGTTGAATGGCACCTGCACTGTAATAAAACTTTACCTATCAACCTGTATTTTTCGGGAGTCCCAGTCCATGTTAGTTTTTCACTGGAATAGCTATCGGCGTGCAGCAGCTGTGTTTTGAACATTTTTGACCTGTGTTTTGATTTGAAATGTATATTTTTGTTTGATTTGTTGATTTATTGTTTGACTGGAAGCCGACCCCAACATAGTAGGGAAAAGGCTAGGCAGATGATGATTTCAATTGTTTTATACTATAGCTTTAACCCGCGAAATATCGCGGATTTATATGTATTATTTTTTTTCCATTCATAATTATTTATGGCACCTCTTTAGGTTATGAGTTACCCGAATATCAAAAAATATTTGGACTAAGACTTAAGGGGGAGGCGTGAAAATTGATTCGCTGTTACAAAGTATAGTAAAAGTAACTTCATGGACGCGGTGGACATTGACGGGCGGCGCGCGCAGATTTATCTAATTTCTTACTTTTTTATAATTAGTATGTTTTATTTTTTTAGGCAGGTAAGTGTGTTTGTGTTATTGGTTCGAACGAATGGCAGTACGTCTTACAAAATCATCAATGTGTTTCTGAATTTTCAATCTAGCTCATTGCGGTCCAATAGCTTAGTAAGAGGGTCTGCTTTGTAACAGTGGCCAAGGGTATAGGTCTTTGCGGCCTTTCCTACATAAACCACCATTAAAATAAAATAAAAAAATCAGACAATAATCTGCATCGTCCTCATATGGCCTGACCAAGATTTTAAGTGGGCTTTAAAAGAGATGTGTCCCCTGATTTTGCTGAACTCATCTAGTTTTAAAAAGTAATTTATTTTGGACACATAAAAGTGATTGTTTGAACCAATTTTCAGAAATAAATATCATTTCAATATGTCGACGGAACGAATATGTAGCCTCGATGTCTGTGGGGAAAAGCACAGTTTTATATGGCACAGCACAGCTTTGTGTAATGCACTGCCTAACCTAAGCTCACCACTTAACTTACAGGTTAAACTTTAAGTAAGAGTTTAGCGCCGTCAAACGAAATCTTCAGCGCTTTAATATGGTAAATGCTAAAGTGCGGTGAGCCTTATTTTATTCCAACTCTAAAAGATAACTTGTAAATAAAATCTACTTACGTTACTGTAATTTATTGTTTCCAGGAAACTCACAGGAACTCATTAAAATAATTATCGGAAAATTGGTTAATCAATACCTCCAATTTGGTTCAGGTACCTACTCTTCCTACGATTTCCTCGAATCGAAATCTATTTGAGAATATTATTCATTTCTTACGCCTGTTTAGAAGAGAAAATATTGATTATTGGTCGTTTCGATAGGAGTTCAGAGAGCTTAGACAAAGTGATAATCGCTTCGATAGCGTTTCGTATTTCTACAACGACTTTCTAAGCTTGTCTATAGTTTATGTCAGTCCTATACATTTTTGCATTTTCCATCATCTTTATCGCTGATAGAATGACACTTATAGGGCCTCAGCTCGTTCCGACATCTTCGCTTTTTGAAACTCTGTAGTTATTTTAACCCACAGCTCATCCGATATGCAGCAGTCAATGCCACTAGACTTAGCAGCTTTCTAGCGCAGAATGGATAGTTGAGCAATATTAATATCGCCTCTCAATACAACGACAGTCTTACGTCAGGAAATCTAATATTCAACATAATCAGAGGTAGGTAAATTGAAATCCAATGCAGAGTTATCTGCCATGTGCAGTTCCGATCCATTCTCCAAATTCTAATCCCGGCTTAGATAACAAGATTAAATTGTTCCATGGCAAGCACATAAGCATCTCGTACCACGATAGACTTATAAAACTATCGTCTGATGCCATAAAAACTAGTTGATTCCGTTCAAATAAAAGCCAAGGAACTCCAAGGTTCCATCAATTTAATATTGTATTTAATAAATGAATATGAAAAAGAAAAATTCAGAAACTATTTTATACTGATTCCGTATTAAAGAATATTTCAACTTTTCGTAAAAAGATTTAAAAACAATGTTAGAAATTGAAACACGGCAAGAAGTTTTTCAAACACTTTCATAAAAGCAGAACCATTAGTAACGTTAAAATATGGACAAGTACATAAAGAAGAGTCCCTTGGAAACAAAAACTTGACATGGAAAACGACCTTGACGGAAAACTGACAATAATGTTAGGGGCTCAGGGATTCCACGAAAGGTAACTCGGAGCTATTAAAATAATGTTGAGCCGACTTGAACACGGGAGGATCCTTTTATAAGGTTACATTAATGAGATTCGTTGATGCTGACTTTAAATATTGTTGATGCTGACTTTTTATACATTTAACTAGCTGCCCATCCTGGCTTCGCCCGGGTAGCATTATGTACCTACCCTGGGGTATGAAAAATAGATTACGACCGATTCTCAGACATACTGAATATACAATATAAAATTTCATAAAAATCGGCTGTTTCGGAGGAGAATGGCAACTAACACTGACACGAGAATTTTATATAAAAGATTAACATTGAGTAAAATTTAATATTTGCGCACCATAAGTAATGGTAGAATGTAAAGGGACCATACAATTGTAAACCTACATTCATGCGAATAAATGGATTTACTTGTGGGAGTGGGAGATACTTGTAAGTTCGTACTAGTACTAGTACTTATTAATATGAATCCCATATTATTATGATCAGTTCCGGCAAAAGTAACGTCTTTGCCGATACTTGTTTTTTTTTTTTGGTAAATCCGTTGTCAAAATAAAAATATTTTGCTTAATTTTCTACTCGTATTTCTAAATAGGCTATGAGAAAACACTATGACGAAAATACTTTTGTCTACACGGTTTTAAAAAACTCTAAAAAAAGTATTAAAAAAAATTAAGCTGAAAATAACGCATGTTCTACAATAGGTATTTGTAATAAAAGCGGATTTACAATACCTACACGCGGATCATGGAATTCAAATGTAACATAGCATACCTGCAGGCGTAGCATGGCGCTTTCTATCTCTACGAAGAATAGACATAGCTTTTTCTATACAAAGGGACAGTTCGTTTCTTTATTTTTGACATCCACCGTAGAAATCTTTCTACAATCTATCATTTTGTCTTTCATTTCTAACGATCTTTGTCTAGGTATTTTTATATGTAGACTATTTCGTAAGAAAGTTTTCTATCCTTACTGTCAAAATCACTCTGACAACCGATAAATCCTGTGACAAAACAAAGAATTCTCAGTCGAATTATGTAAAAGAGTGAATTTCGTAAAAAGTGCAGTTGACTCTTTCTATTTTGCTGCCGTCTCGTACTGTCTACTGTCTACAGGAAACGTCATTTTTGTCTACTCTTCCGTCGACAAAACGGTGCTACGCCTGCTGAGCTATTTTTAAATTGATTCAATTACAACGTCCAAATTCCACGTAATACAATGATGCCAAACAGGCCAAACATAAGAAATAATATATTCAATAAATAGAGGAATGCATGTTGATGAATTTCATACTAAACCAGTTGATTTATGTATGACAAATGTTTCTTTTTTGAGCCCTATCATACTGATTAACATCATGTAATCAAGGTGCTCATTTCGAGCACATTGCGAATGTGCTTGATTACAAAATGACCCATTTTTTTTTTTTTGATATTGGGATATCATCCAATGACTTCTCCCGCTGTGGGCGGAGCGGAAGGGCGTGTCAGACTTTTACTGACTAAAACCTACCCGTGTTCCTTCAGTTGCCTGTTGCCAAGGTCCCGGTATCCTTTTTGGACTAAACGGACCCCTGAGTTTGTTTCACCATTGCTTCTCAGGGATAGTCCAGAGACTTGTAAAAGTGATTCCGATATCATATTTATAGAATAGACGATTTTATTTCACTTGCAACGCACAGTAAACCACCGCAATGCAATCAGCACTTCATTAAGTAAGTTTCAAGTAGTAAACAACTTGAAGCCATTTCAAAACCCGCGATAGTTTCACAATAAGTTGCGACTAAGTTAATTTAATGATTGTCTTCTAAGCCTTCGTAGTGACTGAAATTATATTTCTGATAAACACATCTTTTCCTCGTCTGTGTACTTTGTGGGGTTCAGCAGTCCCTGTGGATGGTCGTACAGACTTATTCTATTAATACGAGGGTCTGGGCCCTGTTTATCAAAAGTTACAAGTCTACACGTTAACAAGTTACCTAGTATGTAAATTTTCATTAAATTCATAGCTCATCTCCAAATTCATAATCAGCCTTAATGTTCCCACTGCACACACTTGTAAGACGGAATAGAGAGTCGCCTGACACTCTCAGGATTTGTTATGATTTTCTAAAAGTTGTAACTTACGAATATTTTTTTTTTGATAAACAAAATCACGAATAAAAGTGTCAAAATATAAGTAGGTACTTGTGAACTAAATAATGACATTTGGTAATACAAGGCTTGTAAGTTTTGATAAACAGGGCACTGGTCTTACTTAGCTTTCTCTTTTGCACAAAGTTATAAATATCGAAGTGACCGTTATTACCCGACTGCCCCAGAAGGAGGGTAATGTTTTTCGAGAGTATGTATGTATGTATGCATGTATGTTTGTATGTATGTATATCTATTTCTTTGGCACGCTCTGTAGCCTAAACGGCTTGCTGGATTTTAACATTTGACGTGTCGTTAGATTCGTCTTAATTGTGGGAGTGACTTATGCTATATTTTTTTATATATTTCATCTGCAAACAAAAATAAAGGGAGGGGAAGGTTTTTTTAAAAAATAAATTACAATATTTGTGTCAAATAAAAGCTAGTAGTTAAGTAATTCCAAATATATAAATTAATAAAAAAAGTGATGTTCTAGTCCAGGCGGTATTTCTTTGGAATGCGCTCCCTCTGAACATCAGGATGGCTGCCAGTCGGTTATCTTTCAAAGTAGCGGCTCGTGAACATATTCGTGAGAAGTTGGCAGAATCGTTGCGGCGCTGATTTGCTGGGCTTGTTTTCTCCTCCACCTATCGTCATTCTCCTGACAAAGTTTATTCTGTTTATATGTATGTATGTAAGTATATATGTATTACTATTTATCCTTTTTCGAGTTATCTATCCCGTATGTTGCACCTGCCATGTTTTTCTCTGCATCACCCTAAGGTTGACTGGTAGAAAATGCCTCAGGCATTAAGTCCGCCTTCGTACGGTATTTTTTTTTTTACTTGTGCATAAAATTTTAATAAATAAATCAAGACGCTTCCAACGATACCTCATTTGTCAAATTTTGATGAGTCGTTTAGAAGATATGAGGGAACAGATGAACATACATACCTACATACTTACAGACATACATACATACATACCGGTCAAAATCATAACCCTCCTTTTTGCTTTGCCGTAGTCGGGTAAAAACTAACTACCTCTGAGCGTGAATCACTACGGGAATATTGAAGATTAATTTAGCCATCAAGTAAAAGGTATGCTATGTAATATATTCTCCATTATTGAACACATAAGGTATCTATTTAATTACTGTCAGATGAATTACGCAACATCTTCTCTAGTTCTGATACACACCCTAATATGATACGGATTTAATCTGTCCTTAGGCATAAGCATAAGATGCGATGTAACTAGTAGATTTAAATAAAAATTTTTAAAAAAAAAACGTCTTCCAAAAAAAAAAATTAAAAAATAACTTTAATTTCGGAAGTCGGTGTCTTTGCTTTTTAAATTTCGGTATTTGCCACCGACTTCCGAAATTAAAGTTATTTTTCACTTTTTAGTTTTTTTTTTGGAAGTCGGTTTTTTTTTTTTGTAAAACTTTTTTTTTTACTTTTCGCTTTTTTGTTGTGGTACCTACCCCACACAAATTCGAATACCACTACCTACTATGTGAATAACAGTGACGGAGCACATAATTATGTCGTCTACATAGACTAAGCGGGACAAATACGTAATTATTGAAGCTAACTCAAAAACTACGCAAAGTTGATAAAATTTATATGGGACCACCTCTGAAGCATGACCTACCAAACAAAAAAACATTCGTAATTGGCGAAGTAATCGAGTAACATACATACAAAAAAAAACATACAGACGAATTGAGAACCTCCTACTTTTTGAAGAAATCGGTTAAAACGAGGGTGTTACGAAAAATCGGACCTTTAGTGATTTGTTGTGACGAACATAATAACTGTCCGATTTCTCGTAACACGCTTTTTACAAGCTTTATATTAGCTTGCTCTGTTCGTATGTCTTTCCGGTTACTCCTTTTTACAAGCTTTATATTAGCTTGCTCTGTTCGTATGTCTTTCCGGTTACTCCTTTTTACAAGCTTTATATTAGCTTGCTCTGTTCGTATGTCTTTCCGGTTACTCCTTTTTACAAGCTTTATATTAGCTTGCTCTGTTCGTATGTCTTTCCGGTTACTCCTTTTTACAAGCTTTATATTAGCTTGCTCTGTTCGTATGTCTTTCCGGTTACTCCTTTTGTCATCAATTTTTCAAGCACTTCTTGGGATCCGATTGAGCTGAAACTTGGCATACTTATACAACTACCGAGACATTTTGAAAAAATGATACCATGGACCTGGTCTGATGATGGAGCAGGAAGTTGGACATAGGACCTCCTCAATCAAACAAGATAGCACCATCGTGTCTGGACTCATTGGTTATGTATTAACAAGTACTTTGACACTGGGTGGTGTTCAAGATCTGATGATAGAGCCGGAAGGTGGCCATATGTGCTTCTAGTACTCCAATTGTCATTCATTTTTCAAGGACTTCCTGACATCTGATTGTACTGTAACTTGGCATAATAATACAACTACCGAGACATTTTGAAAAAATGATACCATGCTGCCGGTCTGATGATGGGGCCGGAAGTTGAACATAGGAACTCCTCAATCAAACAAGATAGCACCATCGTGTTTCGATTCATTGGTCATGTATTAACAAGTGCTTTGACACTAGCTGGTGTTCAGGGTCTGATGATGGAGCCGGAAGGTGGCCATGGGAACTCTTCAATGAAACAAGATAGCACTATCGTGTTTGGACTCGTTGGTTATGTATTGGCAAGTGCTTTGACACTAGGTGGTGTTCAAGGTCTGATGATGAAGCCGGAAGGTGGCCATGGGACACCTCAATCAAACAAGATAGCACGATCGTGTTTGGACTCATTGGTCATGTATTAACAAGTGCTTTGACACTAGGTGGTGTTCAGAGTCTGATGATGGAGCCGGAAGGTGGCCATGGGAACTCCTCAATCAAACAAGACAGCACCATCGTGTTTGGACTCATTGGTCATGTATTAACAAGTGCTTTGACACTAGGTGGTGTTCAGGGCCTGATGATGGAGCCCGAAGGTGGCCATGGGAAAACCTCATTCTTACAAGATAGCACCATCGTGTTTGGACTCATTAGTTATGTATTGACAAGTGCTTTGACACTAGGTGGTGTTCAGGGTCTGATGATGGAGCTGGAAGGTGGCCATGGGAACTCCTCAATCAAACAAGACAGCACCATCGTGTTTGGACTCATTGGTCATGTATTAACAAATGCTTTGACACTAGGTGGTATTCAGGGCCTGATGATGGACCCTGAAGGTGGCCATGGGAAAACCTCAATCTAACAAGATAGCACCATCGTGTTTGGACTCATTGGTTATGTATTGACACTAGTTGGTGTTCAGGGTCTGATGATGGAGCCAAAAGGTGGCCATGGGAAAACCTCAATCTAACAAAATAGCACCATCGTGTTTGGACTCATTGGTTATGTATTGACAAGTGCCTTGACACTAGGTGGTGTTCAGGGTCTGATGATGGAGCCAGAAGGTGGCCATGGGAAAACCTAAATCAAACAAGATAGCACCATCGTGTTTGGACTCTTTGGCGTTGTCTTGTCAAGAACTATATATAGCCCAAGGCAATATCCAGGGTCAGTTGACAAATTCTAATGCTAAAAAGTACAAAATAAAATATAAGTAAAAATCTTTTTAAGAACAAGCTTTGAATGAACTAAAAAGTTCTAAATAAAACTTACGTAAACATAGAACTTTAATATTTTGTTAAAAGCTTGAGGCGTAAATGTCCTTCTTAGTATAAATTAAAAATAAGCCTCAAGCTTTCTTAAAAAGATTTTTACTTATATTTTATTTAAACCCAATTGGTTTTCCATTCAAGCTTGTTGAAATACCTTTTCCTGTATTGTAGAAGTAGGCTGCAATGCTGATAGCTGTACTGATAAGTACTGCTATTAATCCCGCGGCAGCAATTCAGACAAAGTTCATAAAGTTCGTCTGACTAGTCATTTCAAGCACTTTAGTTTGATTCCGATCCCTGCCTGCAAATTCAAGCTTACCAAGCACATAGTAATTGTACAATGGTGTGGGTAACTGTCAATTAAACAACTGCACCATAATTCGTGGTACTGATAACTTTATTTTTATTTATTTAAAAAATACGCAAGTAATAAAAATACTGTACACTGGCCGGCCTGGGGCATTTTTTACTAGTTTACCAGTCAACCTTAGGGTGATGCAGAGAAAAAACATGACAGGTGCAAAATAAGGGAAAGATAATGAGAATAAATACTAATAAACAGATAACATACCTACTTATTAACAAAAGACAGTCCTCCAAAAAAGCCCGCCCCTCACCGCCGCGCCGACCCTACTTTTCACTTTAGTTTTCTATGAAATGACCACTATCTTCACAAACTCACAAACATCAACATGCTCCATAATATTAGTGCAATTTTACATAGTTCAGGGGGCCTAAAACGGTCACATTAACAATTCCTCTAAAACCAATTCATTTCCTGAATTTCCAGCTGTCATTAGCAATTCCTCTAATTTGACACAAAAGCAATTCATAATGTGTGGACCATTTTACGAATCTCCATAGAAAACCGTCAAACAGATGAGATATTTCGTAATATGAATCGCACACAGATCATATTATGAATTGTCAGTTTGTGAGAGCAAACCTTCTGTAACTCTGAAATCTAGCCTGTCTAGGTGACCGTCAAGTAGCAACTTCACCGCTCCCATATTTGGCTGCTTGCAGTGCCTCGGGGCAACACCGCTGAATTAGCAAAGGCGTGCCTCATGCAAGAGACGTATGCTTACTCATACAAGTCATCATAATCAGCCTATAATGTTCCCACTGCTGGGACACAGGCCTCCTCTCTGTGACAGGGAGCAGGCCGTAATCTATCACGCGGGCCCAGTGCGGGTTGGTGGATGTCACATGTCTTCGAATTTTTGGTTCTAGGACATGCCGGTTTCCTCACGATGTTTACTTCACCGTTTTGAGAACAGTGGCGATGAAATAATTTACACAAAGTAAAGCGCCTGTCAGGGTTCGAACCACTGGGCCGACGTTACCACTGGGCCGCCACTGCTCATACAAATACTGTGACATAATAGGTGTATATTTTGGTCTGAGGTATATTATAAATACTTTAGAATGAAATACCTTGATTGATAAACGATTTATAAATATCTATACGGGGTTGGTTTTTTGAGATTCGGCAGTAAAGGCATACGTTGTAAAATATCGTGGATAAGATGATGTGATCTAGCCCTTTTAAGTATTTGAGCAAACTTTCCATAATAAACAAACAAAAGTATTTTCAAAAATTTAAATTAAATAAACCAACAATAAAAATATTTTCAAAAATTTAAATTAAAAAAACGAACAATAAAAATATTTTCAAAAATTTAAATTAGAAAAAACCAACAATAAAAATATTTTCTAACTTTTAATGCCATCCATATGCTGTCGGTATAGAATTCAAAATTGGATTTCAAAGCTAAGCTTACTTTGTGCAAAAGGAAAAGCGTCACATTCTACCCATCATTCAGTCATTTTCAAATTCGTTGTCGTTCACCATACCTCGTAATAACTTGGACGCCAAACTGCAGCCGTTGCAGGGCACATCATGTTACTTGTGCAAGTTGCTCCTAAAGTTTCCTTTGTAATCTCCCAAAGTGACATTTTAGGAAGCTAAGATAAATCCAAAGATTGTAATCTGTTAGAAATATGTTGGACTGTGCAGTTGGCACCGTTTACTTTGAACACGAAAACATTTTCGATTCGATGGTTTCTTAAGTAATTAAAGCTGTTATTAGAGTCATGCCGTTTAGAAAATGCATTTACCTCTGATTGTTTTTATAGCCTTGATACCTCAAATGAAATAGAATGATTGATTATAGCATTCAGTGAGAGTTTTCTTATAGTCAACAATAAACAAACATACCTACCTATCGTTTCACATAGGTACCTTCCTGCTTACAGGCTCTTCTTTCAAGAACTACTTGCTGAGTGACTAGCTCGGCATGATTTAAACCCACGATAGCAAAGTTCCGTGAATCTTAGAGCTCTAACCAAGTACTTAGGCCGAGATCTACAAACGTAACTTAGTACCTGCTTTGACTTAAAAATATTCCCGGCTCTATTTTGCATTTGTATGTAGTTTGACAGTTCTGCGACATTGACAGTAATAACGCTAGTCTATAGATCTCGGCCTTAGTTTTTCTCACTTACTGCTAACTTACATTAGAGTGATCTTTAGAACAATACTTCGTATTAACTTTAAAATATTCCACGTTTACTTCGTGACAGAACTTCCCTAGCGTTTCTTCTCTCACAACTCCTTTGAGTCCTTCCCAAGCAACACAAACCTGATATCTGTTAGGAAGAAGCACTTATCTCTTTACCCAATCATGTGTTTTATCTTGCCTGATGAATAAGTAATGAAAATCGGATCCAACTAGAAGGATTTTTAACCGTACTAAAGGACAAGCATCTTTTTTAGGGTTCCGTACCCAAAGGGTAAAACGGGACCCTATTACTAAGACTCCGCTGTCTGCACAATAACAAATACTAAAAACCAGAATAAAATAAATATTTAAGGGGGCTCCCAAACAACACACGTGATTTTTTTTGCTCGTTTTTGCTCGATATTGAAAACGACAACAGGTAGACGCTTGAAATATTCACAGAATATTTAGTTACGTATTCACTTTAAAAACAAATAATTAAATTAAAATAAAACAAATATTTAAGGGGGCTTATACAACAAACGTGATTTTTTGCCGTTTTTATAGATAATGGTACGGAACCCTTCGTGCGCGAGTCCGACTCGCACTTGGCCGGTTGTTTTTGTATTTGCAGATGAAATATATTAAAAAAATATAGCCTATGTCACTCCCACAATTAAGACGAACCTAAAGACACCTCGTATGTTAAAATCCATCAGGGTATAGAGCGTGCCAAATAAATTGACATACATACATACAAACATACATACTCTCGAAAAACATTACCTTCCTTCTGGGGCAGTCGGGTAAAAGGCTTTGATTAAATGTAAAAATCCTCTTTCCCTTTTGAACGGGTTGTTATAATCTATTCCAGTCGGTGTTTCCTATTCAACGGATTTTTTATTTGAACTATCAATTAAAATGTTTTGATCAAATGTTTTTTCTGAACTGACAATATTTTGATACTGCTATTCTTATCTAAATATAGATGCATTGTGTACGGATGACTTTGTTTTGTTTTGGGCTTAGGATTGGTTTCTTTTCGTTTGAAAAAAATATTGACATTATGTTTATGAAAGAAATAAATAATCATGGTTACACAATAATTTATCATAGAAGTGAGTTATCGATTGCGTGCTTAATTATACGGTACCACGGTATCAACCACCAGTTTTTATGAGAAAAATAGTTAGTACCAATACGACAAATGAATAAGAATACACATAGTGTATTTTAATTTAGAACTTACTCATACTTGCTAGAAAAAAACTCATCCCTGTATACCACATTTTTTTTTAATTAATTAATAAATTAAAAATTATTTATTGTGTTAACCAGAAATACAACAAGTTGATGATTGGAGCCTCCTTTTAAGCAAAAAAAAGCCCGTATTAGGAGATTCCGCTCTTCCATATCAAGATATTTTTATAGTTTTAATATTTACATTTCGTACATTTACACATAGATACACACCCCTTTGCAAAAAAACGGGCACCCTATCAGTCATTGGCTTTTGTATGGATAATATTAATATTTTTACTATGTCATTAGCATAGATAACTAGTAATTTGTTATAATCAATAAGAATATAGTTTTTTGGCTACACCCCTCTTCCAGCAGCTCTACAATTTTACTAGCTCTTATTGCTTTTTCTGACATTACAATCGACACAAAGATATCACTTTTAAGTCACAATAAGGCTGGATTATGGGACAAACATAAATGATTCTACTAAAAATAACGAGAAGTTAGTTAGGATAACCTTCTAACCGCAAAACCTGCAAAATGTTAGTAAAAGTCACAAACGGAAAACGGGATTATTATTGTTTTTAAACAAAAGTTTCTAATTTCGAATTAACTTTTTTTCTTACCCAGACTCTTTATTAAGTGCCAGTAACATAGTTTGGCTATTAAAACCTCTTTACAACTAAATGATTACCTACCAATAATGTACAAAAATCAAAACCGCCCGTTTTTTTTGCAAAGGGGTTTTATATGAAAGCTGAACAGTGGCAAAACTACTGGATAAATGCTTCTCCCCAAAGACTTCTTTAGGTCATAAACGGTTAGGGAAAGCCTCTTAAATTGTCAAACCACAAAATTGAGTTAAATATAATAAAACGTAGTCTTTTATAGCTGTAAATGGTCCCTCGAGTACATTTGAAGAAGGCCTCTTTATACCAAAAACTTTAGCTTCTAGTTCATATTGAAACTTACCTAAATATTTAATGCCTAACCAGTCAAGGGTCATCAGTACTAGAACAAGTCGCAGTACATGTATTGCGCCTTGTATCGAAACAAATGTTTTCGTTCTGAAACTTCGGAACTTGTGCCAATTTCTAGTGTCGAAACCATGTTGCGATACAAATGTTCCCAGTGCGGGCGAGCTTAAATTACATACGCTCAAGTACATAACTTTTGTAAACTAAAGCAATCAATACCATCACTACAAATACAGCAACTTGAGGAATGGATAATCAAAAACTCATAGCATTAATTCGTTCACAAACATGACGCGTGGATCAGCACCATCCAGCTCTACCATTTTGAAGGGAGCTAAATGATCCTACACACGCGCCACCATCAGCGAGACATTTGAGTGAGCATGATCCTCTTCATGTATGTTTCCGATGGTTATTTTGTTATTAATTAACTGGCTTCTGCCCGAGTTTTGTCCGCGTCAAATTTGTTTCCTCGACCCTTCGTGTCGAGTCGCATGACCTGCCCGCGCTATTACTTCGTTTTTGGTTAGCATTATTTTTGACTTTTTTCATTTTGTTCGACTCCTAAGGGTAGTAGCGTGATGTTAGCCTAAAATAACCTTATCTTCCTCAAGAATTGGACTATCAAATGCGTAAAGAATTTTACAAATCCGACTGGGAGTTCCAGGGATTACCGCGTTCAAACAAATTCTTCAGCTTTATTAGTATAATATAGATCATCATTCTCCTGCCCTTTTCCCAATATATTTGTGGTCGGCGCAACATATCCCTTTCTACCATACTTCTCTATTAGCCGTCATCTCGGTAGTCACCCCCTTTCTAGACATATCATCTTTCACACAGTCCATCCAACGTTTCTTTTGTCTTACCCTACTCTTATAGCCATCGACATGCATACCCAAAACTTACCTCACAACATTTTCCTCATTCCTTCGCATCACGTGCCCATGCCATGACAACCGATTTCCGCACAACTTTTCAGTCACCGGTGCCACTTTCAGACTTCCTCTTATGTACTCATTTCTTATTTTATCCATTCGTGTAACACCACACATCCCTCTTAACATTATCATCTCAGCTTCATGCAATTGCTGTTCAATTAGTATTGTATAGATATCATACAGATATTGAAATATAATTAGCTTGACATTCAGTCGAAATACCACTTCGTTTGTGCATCTTGCTTTGATAGAGTCAATACTAATTTAATCAATATACCTTGATACATACAAGTACTAAGACATCTGTCATGGAACTCATGGATCTCAGAATACTAAGGTAATATGTCATACCTGGTGGAGCCGAAGCTACTACCTAATGACGTTATTAAACTAGATCTGAGAATTGTATTTAGTGACGGTTAAGGTTCTTAGTGAAGATACCCTATTGATAGAATTAATCAACAGAGGAATGGATTCGATTCTAATCCATACTCTCTACTACATAAGTACCTTTAGATAGTGCCATCCACGAAGACGCGCCCCACTCCGCTCCGCTCCGTACTAAAGTACAGCTTACAGTACACTCATCGCGGAGAGGGGCGCGTCTTCGTGGATGGCACTGTCTATACTTAGGTGACTCCGGCTTTTAAAATAATAATTTTAAGTTGAGAACTTATTAACGGAATGAAGAACGGTGTGAAAGCCTGGAAATGTTTTTGCAGAAAACGTAAGATATTAGGAACTAGCCCGCGACTTCGTCTAAGATCTTGGATAAAAAGTAGCCTATGTCCTTCTCCAGGTCATGGTCTACCCTTGTGCCAAATTTCATCGAAATTTGTTCAGCCGTTTTAGCGTGAAAGTGTAACAAACAAACTCACTTTCGCATTTATAATATTAGTTAGGATTTTGCGAGATACATTGAATGATTCACCTTAAGTAGTGCTAATAAAGTAGAGTATGAAAAGTTCTCAAGTTCGAATTCTCAATTCAGAAACTGTGGTGATAAGTAATCTCTATTAGAAAACTGTCAGTTAGTCATAGCTAGACTTGTTCGACCACTCAGCGAACTAACTAGTAGGTTATAGGTACCTTGTAATTATGACGTGCTTTCTATTGGCTGCACGCCTTTAGCGGCGCACGCGCAATCCTTGTTGATGTTATAATAGCTACGATATAGCAATCACATCCGATTTTCCTTTGATCGATTAAACAATGATTGAAGTTGTTTGAGAGATCTCGTCTACTAACACTGGTATAAAACGAATTCTCAAGATCCACAGCTAGTTCCAAGTTACAATCTAAAATGTCAAAAAATAATTGAAAAGCGACTCTAGCTAAGCATGTAAAGTGTCACAAACACAGGTAGTGTTTACGCTTTTCGAAAAATCTGTCTGTTATCCGATTCTTATCACCAACAATAGAATGTAGGTCGTTGACCCAAGCCACTGGCACAGTGACGCTGTATACATAATCCTAAACTGATCTCAAGAAGTCAGCTTGTTTGTTTGCTCGATCTCAATCCGCGGGTAATTCTCCCGCTAATCTAGATATAGTATGCAAGATAGAAGCCACTAGGTCACCATACTCCTCATTACGCGTTTGGTATGAAAAGACTCACCGACCAACCTAATTCTGTGCCACAAACGTATTCGTAGTGCGTGTATTTTTAGTTTTCTCTATAAAAGTGACGTCATTCGTTTGTCTTCGCGCTTCTACGGACTGGCGGGTAGTTCGTGGTGTTCAATGATAATTTACAAGGTACTCGAACTGGTTAGTATTGCATTTAGGCTATGATGTTATAGCAATTAGCTTGATCGGTTGATCGATGACCTTAAAGGTGGCTGGGACTGACTGGATGCGGAAGGAAGAGGAGAGGGTGTTGTGGCGAAACATTGGACTGTGACAAGCTTTTTTTTTTTTTTGAGGTTGGGGTATCATCCAATGACTTCTCCCGCTCTGGGCGGAGCGGAAGGGCGTTTCAGACTTTTACTGATTAAAACCCACCCGTGTTCCTTCAGTTGCCTATTGTCAAGGTCCCGGTATCCCTTTGGGACTTTCCCGCAACCCTGGCAGGGGACTGTGATAGGCTGAGTTGATTATAGTTGCATTAGGGTAGGCGAATTATGTATGTAGGTGAAAGTTTTATTTTTTTAATATAAAATCTTTTCATCAATAGTTGCCAGTAACTGCATTCGGTTAAAAAATAACGCTTTAACAAGTCACAAGAGACTTAGAAGGGTCTCGACATGTTTCCTCCTATTCCCAAGACGGCAATGAGGATCAACGTAACCGTGTCGGTATAGTATCGACAAACATTTCAAAACCTGCAAGTGTTATTCGTCGTAAAATATAATATATAATAATTTTACTTGGAAGGACTTCAAGGCGACCTTTGCCCACTACACACTAAGGGCTAAAGAAAAAAAAAAAGTTTAATACCACTTGTAAAAGTGCATTGCTTTCTTGATTATTTTTAATGGCGGAAAAATGCACATCTAATGTTGAAAAGAAACTTGGCGCAAAAGCAGACAATTAAAATCCTGTGTTTAAAATTGTACAAAGCTGCCCTCAACTTGGGAATGTGCTTTAACATTTTTTTTCTTTTTCTAATAAAACTGCTAAGTGGTGTGGATTTCATATTTTCCAGGAAACCGTGCAAAGGTCCACTTAGGGTTAGATTTAATTGTCTCAACAATTCTTTCGAGATCATACCTACAAATGTAACAATGGAAGGAATGAGATTATTCTGAAAATGTTCTGTGCCCACGATGTATTTACAAGTGTTGTCATAAAATGAAGAATGCAATTCAGTCCGCGATGCTCCGTTTCTCGTGTATTGTTCTTTTTCTATTTCTCGACTGCCTTGTTAGTGCGGCTTCGCCACCAGTAAACTATATGGATGCCATATTACTAACATGATATTCTTTTCTTAGGCTTTTGCGACCACTGAACCGTGAAAGCTGGTTATCTGTATACGAACATGAGAGGTCTCGACTATGTAAGCTGGTAGGGCGTAAACAATTTTAATCCATGTTCACACTACTGATGTACTTGTGCCAAATGAATGCGTTTTAGAGTGCTATGACGCTAATCGCACTTCTATTTATGCCCCTAAGGATTATCAGCTGACAGAGTTGGTTATTTATTAACCAGGTCGGCTGAGCGTATACATTATACGAAGTACCTCTACCTACGTGGTTTTCAATATCGTAACACAGCGAAAGCACACCAATAAGGTTTTATTAGTAACCTCGTGCTTTTAAATAGATCACGTCATCTGAATCAAAGTGAATTATTTAGCAATCGTTATTCTTTAAACAGATACACAAACGTTTTCTTCACCGGTAATCTGTTTTATTTTGTTCTCATTACAATGAGAATGATTATAAGCAGTAATAAAGTCTACAGCAGACAATATGCTCTGATGTGAGTTTAAGATTATGTTAATAAGACTATGAGCCAGCATTGTTTTAGTCAGGTCACGTACATGCATAATATTTATTACATTTATCACGCAAAGAGGAAGACTATCAAATGCGAATAATAAAAGTGTAGTCGTTGTGTGTCATACCCCGATGTAGGAGTACAATGGCTCCGCTGGCTACAACCTACATATTACGGGGAAACCCGGAAGTGTATATCTGAAAGCCGGTGAAAAGTTGCTCGGAACAAGTTTGTTACTGAGCATACGACCCGTGGTCGGAGGACGGCAGTAGTTAGTGCTTACTCGTGATCTGGTTTA
The DNA here is from genome assembly GCA_947363905.1 of Lithophane semibrunnea. Classification (NCBI taxonomy): domain Eukaryota; kingdom Metazoa; phylum Arthropoda; class Insecta; order Lepidoptera; family Noctuidae; genus Lithophane; species Lithophane semibrunnea. The sequence goes on along the minus strand of OX376186.1, from coordinate 20,307,153 downwards.
TTGCCATTGTTTACGGTCTTACTCGTATAAAAGTTGGTGGAAATTTAACTAATTGGTCACTGACTATGGAACCTAATATTTAGGTATGAGACAAGCATTCTCCGCTTTTAAGTATCGAGTACATTATGCTGACAAGATTAAAATAAATGAAACCGTATCATTATGGTCTTTACAGCCGTTTTCCATACATCGACAATTCATGATACAAAATCTCATCGATCACTACTAATGCTAATTATGACAGGCGATGGACATACCTACGTCTATCTAGAAATTATATCACACAACACAACAAATCACATACGCTGACATACCCGGAAAATGGATTCCAGTACCGCGTCATCACTCCTAATTAACTGCTCGAAACTATTTTCGGTAATACCGAATCAATTTCGGGAAATTAATGAAGTTAAATAATGTGGCGAATCGTCAGTTATACTCGTATGAATATTATAACGCGGTTAATGTGGTTGAGAGACGCTGACGTGTAAATAGCCCTTTCCTAGGCTGGGATGTAAACAATATACGAAAAAGCACGCAGATACTTCTATGGATACATTAGTTCCGATTTAGGCCACTGCCCGAAAGATCCTTGTACCTCTCTACGTGTCAGGCTCAGTACTACAACGTCTTTATGGCCTTATGATGTAATAGGGGGACTCTTCGAGTAGCAGATCTAATAGCAAATTGCAAATCGCTGATCGATAAGGGGCTCACTTCCAGGTCTCTTGGGTGATCAGTGATCACCTACGTATTCCATCATACGATGCACTGAGTGCATCTCATTATTTTGTGTTTTGACATTCACATTGATATTACGCGTTTCATATTGGACATGGTTCCTGTATATTAGAAAAAACGTATTGTCGTGTTGTCGACACTGCGACATCAGATTAACTATCGCGTGTTTGAGCGAGATGGAACTTGAAGTTCATCATGGTTCGTCTATAGACCACAGATCATATCGGTCTTGGGTAAAGGACGTGACCTCTTATATTAGGACACGTCCGTGACTAATTAGTCAGTTTATGGGCCGAAATCATTGACGCAGGTGCACCTCGTGACTCGCGACTACAATAGAGCCCGTAGCCCGCTTTCAAAAATCCCCTTTGCCATAATACACGCTGCTGATTGCTTTGCAGCCAACAATTGCCTGTGTATGCACATATTAACGCACATCCTATTTGTATATGTCTTGTAATGTACATTTATGGTAACATGGTTACGTAGGTAATACCGTTTGAGGTTATTGCTGTTGATGGTACGATTAACTTGTGGAATTGTGGTGCGCGAGTGCGGTTAAGTCTGATAGAAAGGACATGAGCGCATGAATCAGTCACACGATGTAGAATATAAGGCAATCCGTTATGGGGATGTAGGAGAGGTGACCGCTATGCAATTGTCAACCATTTTCGAGTAATTTGACATTTCATATTTTAAAATGTATGAAATAAAAATATAAAATGTCAATGACTCGAAAATTATTGATCATTGCACAGGAGTCAAAAGGGGTCATTTGATTGAAAATGATCTCTCCTACATCCCCTTAGTGGATTAATTTTTTATTTTATTTTATTTTAATAAATACAGTTGACAGACTACAGACTAAGACAATCAACACAGTTAGTTGCCGATTGCCGACATATAACCAATAACCCTGTGTATTGCCAATAATAAAGCCTTAAAGAAGACCATTTGTCATGAACGAATCACTAAAACATAGAAGAGCAAGGAAATTGCGATATGGCAAGACCTTTAATTTTGACAGTTCACCAACTTTCATAGCAGACGAATTTTTCAAATAAAAGTATTAGCAATTTTCTCCAAAATTAAAAGTGTTTTACCCAATTATGGTGCAGATCCGTTTCAAAAAACTACCGAGCAATTTTAGCACACACACACACTAAGCTTAACATTATTAGATGCAAAGGGATAAAAGTTCACGTAACTCTTTTTGTCCCTTGATTTGTAACATAGTATGGCTTTTAGAGGAGAGCTTAAACATAATTAAGTTTAATTAGCCTGTCCTGAGCTGCGACTGACGCATGCACCAGCAACACCTAATTTAGCTCAACCCTATTTTAGAGAGTTCCGCACACGGACACATCTCAGTACCAATTAGCAAAACATTAGTGTGTGTACCACACATTATTATTACACGGTATTGGCAGCTGAAAATTATAAACATCCGCTGGATGTGGGAAGCTCAAAACCGGTCAAAATGGTGGTGCTCGGGGAGGCGTATATCCAGCAGTGGATGTCTTTCGGCTAAATTGAATGAATGAATAATTGGCAGCTGAATGACTTTGCTTTTTATTATGATTTTGATGACTTTATTTTATATTCATGCATTTAATAATGGTCTTAAGAGCTTTGACCATCGTGAAAGGTATTGAACGATTTTTTTTTTTGAATTATAAGGCATCATCACTGTCATGCTTCGAAGGTTGGCAGAAGAGTACACTTAGTGCATCTACATTTCACGAGTTTTGTCTCAGTTGACTTACAAAAACTTTTAGAACCTTGTCATATAAGTCGATTACCAAACGAGCAAATGCTAATTCTATCCCCACTCTACCAAATTCAAGTTAGATTCAATCGATTTTGGTATGAAATAACGTAAATGCTGGTAAATGCTCGTTGGTAAGCGCATTACTAAAAAGGTAGTAATACTCCGAATTAGGATATTATGGAAAAGCTGTCCGGAAAAACAGAAAGTGCTTTTTTCGTAAGAACTCAATAGAGGATTTTTGTAAGAACTCGAAACCCACGGTAGACACACAGTTCATTGAAAGGATAGGACAACGTCTGTCGGGTTTGCAACCACTAGAATATTGAGTCAGTCATCAATAGATACGGAAATACGGAATCATCGAGTGTACCCAGTAATGATATGCACACACAAATCAAATTTTACTCGTGATCGATATACATAGCCTACGCGGTCACAGTGCCAAAGCACCACTTGAGACTATATTGGCATAAATATACGTAAGCTACAAGTTTGCCTGCATTAGTTGTTGATAGAATGCCAATGCGTCTACATATCACATCCATATTTAGGGAAAAAGGGAATCGTTTTGTAATACGTTTTGTATCTGGTAAGTCTGAGACGAAACTTTTTCGTCAAAGTTGACTAAACAACGCGAAAGTGGCGTGCAAAGTGGATCGCCCAAAAGTGATGCAAAACATTTTTTGGTTACGCGAATAAAGTTCTATCATGTTCCTAAAGTTAACCCCTAAGTACCGTCTCCATCTCTCTATTAAGAGAATCGTCTAGCTTTTGATGTAATTCTGCACCCACTGCTGAGCCATAGGTTTAAAAATTTAATTTGTTACGTCTTCTGCAGGCGTAGCATGGCGCTTTCTATCTCTACGAAGAATAGACATAGCTTTTTCTATACAAAGTGACAGTTCGTTTCTTCATTTTTGACATCCACCGTAGAAATCTTTCTACAATCTGTCATTTTGTCTTTCATTTCTAACGATCTTTGTCTAGGTCTTTTTACATGTAGACTATTTCGGAAGAAAGTTTTCTATCCTTACTGTCAAAATCACACTGACAACCGATAAATCCTATGATAAAACAAAGAATTCTGAGTCGAATTATGTAAAAGAGTGAATTTCGTAAAAAGTGCAGTTGACTCTTTCTATTTTGCTGCCGTCTCGTACTGTCTACTGTCTACAGGAAACGTAATTTTTGTCTACTCTTCCGTCGACAAAACGGTACTCATGCTACGCCTGCTGGGACGTCTAGCAAGAATATACTTATCTAATAGATAGGTATATTATGTTATTCACACAACAAAAACTATCAATTTCACTAAAGACCAATCAATCAATACCAACATAGAACTATTGACTAATTCAATTTACACATAACATAACATCACGCCTGTATTTCCCCTGTTTTTCCCAGATACTGGGCTCCATGTAAAATACTGGTATTCAGCTGCATCCGGTTAGACTGGAAGCCGACCCCAACGTAGTTGGGAAAAGGTTAGGCAGACGATGATGATGATGACGCCTGTAATCCCCGAAGGTTTGGTCAGAGGTGTACTTATAGTATACTCAATCAATTTTCTTCAATTCAATTTTCTTGTTAGTAACCCTAAACTGTTGCTTGCAATTGAAGTTCGGTTTTACGAAGTATCCGCAGCGTCATCAATATCAATGGGATCTGTTGGCGCATCCAGTAATTTAACGCTACGTCCGTGTTGACACTACATTTTAATTGGAAATTGATTGTGGATTTTTGTACCAACATTGACTTGTAATAAATGGTGCACTTCTTATTTTTTGACTACTTTTTTCTTACTTTTAAAACAAACGACCTCGTAAACTCTTTAATAACAAATTTTTCAATTTCATAGTATATCAACTAAAAAAACTATCCCCTACAATATTCCCAAGATTCTCGACAAAACTTTGCTTGAACCAAGTTTCAGTATAATCGCAATATGCAACTGAAATATTTTCAGGACGATTAAGTTCGCTAGTGGAAAGTTTCCAGGGTCGCTTTCATCAAAAGAATTAAGTTCTACCAAGAGAGACGGTTTATAAATCTGCAAGTAACTAAAATAAAATGGAGGAGTTTAAAGACCACTCAATACAATGAGCTTAAAGCTTATTCTGACGAGGGCTATCTTCAAAATATTCATAGAAATAGAAGATCATCATCAGCCTTTAGCAGTCTAAACTAGTCTCTACTGCGGGACATAGGCCTCTCCAATTGCACGCCCTTCAGCTCGATTCTCGGAAACTAATAAATAAGTAAAAAAACAATTTCGCTTTAATTCTGGGACATTATAGGTACTTAATAAATAAAATAAATCCATGCAATGCATTTTTGATCCACTATCAACAATTTACCTCTAAACGGTCCTTCATGAACCCGGTAGTTATCAGTCTGTGTCACAGGTAAAACTGTGTGTCTTACCAAAATTTAAATCCGCGATAGGAAAAATAAAATTGTAAAGGAAAAATGTCTGTTAACTTATTATACCTACTGTATTTTTGTAGCATAGTCTGCGCAGGCGCCGTTTTATGAATTTTGCTAGAGGTGATGTTGTTGGTAACGATGAACAACAGCTCTTGTGAACAACATTCTATATAATTGTTGACTGAGAAGATTTTACGTTTCAATAAAACATTTCTGTCTCATTGATGAACGTTCATATTCCACGTTCACACGACACCGGCTAAATTAACTAGGAATGAACGTTCATTTGCTCCTTTCATTCCATTATTCAATCATCGGTAGGCGAGTGAAAGATTAAAGTGCCGAAATCCAACATCGTTGAATCGGTTCACTAATGAATTCATTTTTCACTTTTGCTTATTTTTGTGTTCAGACGTTTCACTTTGAGTGAAACAAAATGAGAGAATGAAATATAATATCTGGTTTAGGAATACACTATAGATCAAGGAATTTTGGCGCGGATTAAAAAATAGCCATGGCAGCGGCGGCGGCGGCGGCGCCTCGCATCTTGTGCATAATGAATACGTTTCTAGACGTTTGTCGTCTTGCGTTACCTGTGGAGGTCCTTCTTTCACGCAAATATCGTTGGTTAGATCAGCAGGCGTAACATGGCGCTTTCTATCTCTACGAAGAATATACATAGCTTTTCTATACAAAGTGACAGTTCGTTTCTTCATTTTTGACATCCACCGTACAAATCTTTCTACAATCTGTCATTTTGTCTTTCATTTCTAACGTTCTTTGTCTAGGTCTTTTTGTACGTAGACTATTTCGGAAGAAAGTTTTCTATCCTTACTGTCAAAATCACACTGACAACCGATAAATCCTATGACAAAACTTACAAAACAAAGAATTCTGAGTCGAATTATGTAAAAGAGTGAATTTCGTAAAAAGTGCAGTTGACTCTTTCTACTTTACTGCCGTCTCGTACTGTCTACTGTCTACAGGAAACGTCATTTTTGTCTACTCTTCCGTCGACAAAACGGTGCTCATGCTACGCCTGCAGAGGCAGGGACAAAAGGATTTGTCACCGATATTTTTAAAATGTTTCCTTGTAACGAAGCAAAAACCGTCCAAAACATACTTTGTCATTATCATATCACAATAGTCCACCATCCATAATCCTCACACGATGGTGGAACGTTATAAAGCAGCTTTATTTGCGAGGCATTTATGATTTATACTGAATACCAAACGCGATGACATAGGGCATAGACATGACCCTCAATGTGCCTTATGTAAATAAATATACCGTCAATGAGTAGGTATAACATTTTTAAAAATAGAATTACTTACGAATATGCGCCTGCGGGTCCGCTTGCGGTTCATTTTTATTCGAGACTAGCTGCGACCCGCGGTTTCAGCCGCGTAAGTCTCGATCCCGTGAGAATATCGGGATAAAACTCAAATTTCAAACAAATCCGTTTAGCCCTTTTAGCATGAAAGCATAACAAACAAACGCATTCTATCAGCTTAAGATAATAAATAAAATATAAGTAAAAATCTTTTTAAAAACAAGCTTTTAATGAACTAAAATAAAAAGTACGAAATAAAACTTACGTAAACATACAACTTTAATATTTTCTTTAAACCTTGAGGCTTACCTTCAAGTTTAGTATAAGAAGGACATTTTACGCCTCAAGCTTTTAAGAAAATATTAAAGTTCTATGTTTACGTAAGTTTTATTTCGTACTTTTTAGTTCATTAAAAGCTTGTTTTTAAAAAGATTTTTACTTATATTTTATTTTCTACTTTTTAGCATTAGGATTTGTTTAAATATCTGTTCTATCACAAATCCAACGAATTAGGTTTTACCATGGCCACTTTCCGGCTCCATCATCAGGCCCTGAATACCACCTAGTGTCAAAGCGCTTGTTAAGACATGACCAATGAGTCCAAACACGATGGTGCTGTCTTGTTTGATTGAGGAGTTCCCATAGCCACCTTCCGGCTTCATCATCAAATCCTGAACACCACCTAGTGTCAAAGCACTTGTCAATACATAACCAACGAGTCCAAACTCGATGGTGCTATCTTGTTTGATTGAGGAGTTCCCATGGCCACCTTCTGGCTCCATCATCAGACCCTGAACACCACTTAGTATCAAAGCACTTGTTAATACTTGACCAATGAGTCCAAACACGATGGTGCTATCTTGTTTGGTTGAGGAGTTCCTATGCCCAACTGCCGGCTCCATGATCAGACCAGCTCCATGGTATAATTTTTTCAAAATGTCTCGGTAGTTGTTTACGTATGCCAAGTTTCAGCTCAATCAGATGCCAGGAAGTGCTTGAAAAATTGATGACAAAAGGAGTAACCGGAAACACATACGAACAGAGCAAGCTAATATAAAGCTTGTAAAAATTCAAAAATGTATGGGACTGACATGTGCTACGGAAAAGGTTATATTGGTCCTGTTGAAAGTCGTAGGAGACGCTTTGAAAACGATTTCAATGGAGAGCAGGTACCTACCGATATAATGCTGGTGTATTTAAAAATTATTAAAAAACTAGCGACTCGCTCCTGCTTCGAACGGTTATTATGACTTGAAAATAACATTGAGATTTCTTAGTTAACTTTAATATTAACGTATTATACACATAAACCTTCCGGAATAAATTCTCTATACGTTAGAAAAAACCTCATTAAAATCTGTTGCGTGGTTTAGAAGAACAACGCGGACATACAGACAAATACAAAAAGTGACTTTAATTTATAATATTTAAAGATGAACTAAGTCATTTTCCCTAACGATGTGACTCTTAACTAAAATCTTAACGAATATAAAGTATGTTAACTAACAAAGGGCGTTCCCGTTACCTGCAATAGTATAGCGTGTATACATACTAAAAAAAAATTACAACGTAAAAAAAAAAATTTTTTTTTTCATTTGTGTCGTGATATGTTCACAAAACGATTCAATTTAAACGTAAAAGAAACACTCTGTACACGCACACTTGTATTTCAACGTAGAAAAACAAGTGTGACAAGTGGGCGTGTACAGAGAGTTTATTTTCCGTAACAATTTAATATTTTTTGTGAATATTTTACTATACAAAAACAAAAAAAAACATATTTTTTTTAATGGTAATATTTTTTTTATCATGTATGCACGCTGTACTATTGCAGGTTAACGGGAACGCCCTTTGTTAGTTAACATACTGTAGTATTCCAAGAAATTGAGGAAAAGCTTATCAATTATGCTGGTTGCAGCGCAATTCAATTACGAAGGTAACTAACTATATTTTCTAGTTTATTGGAAATAAGATTATTATAAAATGTCCATTTCGGGAAACTACACAATAACCTTCAGTGCTCAGGATGGTAGACAAAGCATTCCATATTCTTTAATAAAGATTTAATTGAATGAGAAATATCTAATTAAATTCTGTGCAAGAGCTGGCAAACAAAGCTTCATAATATCTTATACCTACAGATTTAATGAATATCTATATATCTTAGTAGCTAACTACGTATTTATTTGAATAAGAATTAAAATTATTTTGATAAAACTCCTTCGCAAATAATGCATTAATTTCAAACAAATTTGATTACCATAAAAAAGGTTATAGTGAGTCAATCTTAAAAGATAGACATATGCTTTCACGGACTTTTTTTTTAGAACTTTTAAAGAGGAACAATTCCATTATACATGATATTTACCTAACATAAACCGTTTACGCAGCGCACGCAACGAAAGCTCTCAAAAAGGAATAATTTTTCCCGCTTTGCAACATATTTCATTTATGCTCCGCTCCTATTGGTCGTAGTGTGATGCTATATAGCCTATAGCCTTCCTCGATAAATGGACTATACAACACAATAAGAATTTTTCAATTCCAACCAGTAGTTCCTGAGATTAGCGCGTTCAAACAAACAAACTCTTCAGCTTTATAATATTAGTATAGATTTAAAGTAAATCTGCTTCAAACCTGACAAAATATATTAAAATCTTTTACACAATTCGAACCAGGGACACTAAAACTACAAGTATAAACAACTCGAGGGATTCCATACGTTGCCAATAAACCGACTTATGCGCGTCAATGATGAGGGGCGCTATACAGCCCGTATATCACGGTGACCTAAACTGGAACTGTCTAGGGCACGTAGAGTAGGTAAGATTTCAACAGACGTAGAGTACATCGACCCAAAAGGTCTAAACTATGATAATACTCTAAAACTTGAATAGTTCACAGAAGTAAGAAAAAAAAACTTTGAAATCGAATTGGAGCTGTCGAGCAATACGTGAGCACATTCAAACAAATGTTGGTACTGAATAATTGCATGTATGTAGCATACAGCACAGTACATTCGGGACATTGGTTAAGATTCCCATATAAGCTTGACATTTGGTTAAATTACCCATTCTCAGGACTAACGAGTAAAAATCGGAAGCAGTTGAAAGTATTGTATCTACCTACAATCCTACATATTTAGTAAATTGATAATCCACTCAGATGTGCCAGATTCCAAGACATAAACTGAGTAATATTTGCACTTTTAGTGCACAAAGCGTCATTCTGCAGGCGTAGAATGGCGCTTTCTATCTCTACGAAGAATAGACATAGCTTTTTCTATACAAAGTGACAGTTCGTTTCTTCATTTTTGACATCCACCGTAGAAATCTTTCTACAATCTGTCATTTTTTCTTTCATTTCTAATGATCTGTGTCTAGGTCTTTTTGTAGGTAGACTATTTCGGAAGAAAGTTTTCTATCCTTACTGTCAAAATCACACTGACAACCGATAAATCCTGTGACAAAACAAAGAATTCTGAGTCCAATTATGTAAAAGAGTGAATTTCGTAAAAAAGTGCAGTTGACTCTTTCTACTTTACTGCCGTCTCGTACTGTATACTGTCTACAGGAAACGTCATTTTTGTCTACTCTTCCGTCGACAAAATGGTGCTCATGCTACGCCTGCAGGTGGCGATAAAATACTGGCTCCGGCGCGTCCTAGGTTCTACCTGCCTTCAGGTTAACTTTTAATCTAGCTGATCGAACCGCGTATAAGCAATTAGTCGATTTAAACAAAATAAAAAAACTGCGGTGTGTGTGGTGTGTTGTGTCGTGATGCGAGAGCTCAAAGATTCTTCCAATTGTGACAACTGTCGCCCCTCCTGCTGTGCACAGCTACCTCAGGAACGGTGTCAGTTAAGCAGTCGGTCTATAGTCACTTTTGTCAAATTCCAGTTCTTACTTTTCGCAGTTTTGACAACTGGAATCATTCATAACCCTGAAAACGCAGCATCTAATAAAAATTGTTTCCCATTAACCGTCATAGCCTATTTTAGGCCCTTTCACATCATAATGACAAGGACAGACAATAATAAAGTTCCTACATAAAAACTATTTTTCACTGAATAAAGGGGTTAAAATGCAACTGAAACGCACTCGAAAAGCTTCAAAGAAGTATTAAGTACTTATAAAAATATAGTTTATCTTAGGAGAGCGCGACCCCGAAACAGTTGTTTGCGCTCTGTAACCGTGTTACTCCGAGATATTCGGCACATCAATGAGTCAAATGTTCTTTCAACGCATTTCCACGTGCTTCCGAGCCAGTCTTGTTCTATTCTATTTAAACAAGCTTTTACTTTACTTGAAACGTTTGTATGTTCGTCCTCCGTTTCATTTGTAATGATTTTCTTCCACGTCTCGTGGATAGGTATCCTCTTTCCAAACAGATGACACCTAAATAGGAGGACAGTTGAGTTGGTGCATATATTATGTCATCGATTGAATTATTCTGGCAAATTATTTTTTTCCAATTGAAAAGAAAAACAGTCACTTTGGCAGAATCATAGTACGAAAATATTATTAATCATCGTAAAGTGTCACAAACGGGCAATTCATAATATGATCTGCGTGCGATTCATATTACGAAATAATATATCTGTTTGACAGTTTTCTATGGAGATTCGTAAAATGGTCCACACATTACCAATTGCTTTTGTGTGAAATTAGAGGAATTGCTAATGACAGCTGGAAATTAAGGAAAAGAATTGCTTCTAGAGGAATTGCTAATGTGGCAGATCAATCAGAATTGCTTCATAAGTTTGAGAAAAAAATCTTCTCAACAACGTAAATAACCTAATGAATGTTGTTGAACTGTCAAAATGAAACAAATTAGTCTTAATCGGTTACGAAAATAAGTTACGCAATTATATTGCGGGGAGTGACTTAAATAATTTTGTTTATTGCTTTGCGTTTATTATAAATATTTAAAATAATAATTTCCTGTGTATCGTTCGTAACTGAAACCGTTTACGTTAAAACCTTAGCGTTTATTTCTTGATTTTAAATAATATTGATGATTTTAAACTTGATGAATGATTTTTATGTGAGTACGATTGTGGTTCCGTATTTAAATCTTTGGGTACTAACATAATTCTTAAGTATACCTACTAACAAAAATATGGATCACTGTTTCCAACGATCTTTTTTTTGTATAATATTCGGGCTACTAGGGATTCAAATTTAAGCTCTTACATTATCGATGCGAACCCACTCGCCACAGTTGTTACAAGCCTATTAAGCTCACACACGGATTAATTGGAATGCTTGTTATGATGTGCATATATTGTTGGTAGCGGTTTTATTTCATAAGGGTAGATACTATGTAATTGTTGCCCGCGACTTCGCCTGCACTCAACTTCAAACCAAATCTTCAATTGGGATTGAAAAAAATTGAAGTGAGACCCGCTGAGGTTTCGAATATAGTTTCATAGTGATTTTATACAAACAAGAATCATATATCCCAATATTTATATTAGGTCTTTACCTATGAAATTGCCGTTTTGTATGAAAAAATTGAAACGATTTTTTTTCATGTATTTTTTATTTGTATTAATCGAAGTAATCACCCATGCAATCAATGCATCTTTGCCAACGCAGTGGCAGTATATTGATGCCCTTCTTAAAGAAATCAGCTGGACGGGAGGCAACAAATTCTTCAAAGGCATTTTGTACTGCCTCTCGGGTATTGAATTTTTTTCCCGCCAAGAAGTTATCCAAATTCTGGAAAAAGTAGTAGTCTGTAGGCGCAAGGTCTGGTGAGTAGGGCGGATGACGGAGATAGGTATGGGCGTTATTTCACGTCACTAGTTACAATAGCTGGCTACAGGGCTTTTAACCGAATAACTAGTTTCGAGTCACACATAAACACGTGATTTTTGTAACTAGTTACATTACAATGCAGTGATCGAATGAAAGCGAGAAACGAAACAAAATACGTTGCGAGCGCATGTCATTTCTTTCGCGCGTAATATGTACTGCCCTGTAACTACTTGTAGCTACAAAAGCTTATTCGTTCAAACTCAAACTCAAACTCAAACTCAAAGCATTTATTTCAATTAAACCATTACAGGCACTTTTGAATTGTCAAAGAATCGGTCAGTTAGTCAAAAAGTTGAAGCTAGTTGCCCATTCCAAATCCTAGATCTCTATGGAGAAGAACGGGCAAGAAACTCCAAGGACACTCTTTTAAAAATGGATATAGATATTACAAAATCCTGGGTACAGTATTCTTGGTGCTTCTATATGTGAGAACAATGTCAAATGAAAAATAATCAAAAACAATTCAAAATATAAGATTAAAAATAAGCCCTGGCAGATGAGAGATGACCAGTCTCAACTGACAGCGCCCGTTCACGAACATGACACGTGGATCAGCACCATCCAGCTCAACCATTTTGTATTTTGTGTTCAAAGAACTTAAAGCTAACGTAACGTAATGTAACGTATTACTTAAGTAACCATTTATATTTTCGTTTCCCAAATAACTGGTAATACTTCTATATAATCACCATGTTGAATCAGCGAATAGAATTGGAAAAAATACTAGTTACGAAAATCACTAGTTTTCAAAACAGGTGACGCGTTCCAAGTCGCTAGTTACGTTACGTTTCGCGAAAATCACGTAACGACCCATACCTAGACGGAGAGCTTCCAACCCCTGTTCTTGCAACTTGGAGACCGTCTGCTGTGCAGTATGAGGTCGCACGTTGTCGTGCAGGAGCAGCGGAGACGAGCGATTGACCAATCTTGAATCACACCGGCGCTAGACCACCAAACAGTGACCATCACTTTTCTAGGGGTTAAGTTTTCGTTTAGAGCATTGTTTAGGTACTGAACCAGGATCCAACCAACTTGCTGAGCGCTTGCGGTTATCAAACCGAATCCATTTTTCATCTCAGGTAACAATGCGGTTCAAAATTCCTTCATTTGTGTGTATGTTGAGCAGTGCAAGGCACGCCTCGACGCGTACTTCGCGCTGGCGATCATTGAGTTCGTGGGGCACCCATTTGTCAAGCTTTTTTACCTTGCCAATTTGACGCAAATGGACCAATATTGTTTTGACGCTAACGTCGAAAGTTGCTGCTAATTCAGCCGTAGATTGTGTATCATCAGCTTCCACAATCGCCTTTAATTCGTCATTGTCGACCAAAGTCTTCGGACGACCGCGAGGTTCATTTTTCAGGTCGAAATTTCCAGAACGGAAGCGAGCAAACCAATAACAGGTGGTGCGTTGGTTTGTAGTGTTAGCTCCGTAAACGTCGTTGATGTTGCGTGCCGCTTGTGCCGCGTTGCTGCCACGACGGTACTCATATTCCATAATTACTCGAATTTTTAACGTATCCATGATGACGAAAAAGATTGAAATGCAATGAAAATGTAACACTAATCATTAAACAAATGACTTCTTTTGAAAAAAGAATTCCATGTTTTTAAAATAAAATTAATTTGAAATTAGAATTCTTAGCCAAACAAAAATTATTTTGATTTGAAATGGTCACCTACCTACCTATTATATTCACCCTTATTTATAAACAACCAGACACGCTGAAATTATAAAAAAATTGTGTATAATAGTGACCTGTAATCTCGTAGTCATAACGTTTATGTCAGAAGTAAAATAACTGCTAAGGAACTATAGTATCAGTCAAATTGAAGGACTATAGCTCGCCCCTTGGGTACAGAGACCATAAATACAATCAACAAACACGGCAAATAAGTATTTTGGACGTAAATCCTACACAGTTACCAATCTGTAACTGCAGCTTTTGGGCACCACTTACATCGATTTAACCTCGGTATCTAACAACTATTTACCATTTAATCTGAAAGGAAAGAAGAAAAGCGCCGCCGCCGGCCGTTATTCTACAAACTGTAAAAGCGACTGAAATAACAAATCCAAAATACCTTTGTGCGTTGAAGCCTTTGTAGGCTTACAGATATTTGATCCGTTCGGGAATAGTGCATCAAAAGTATAGTATACATGTGCAACTACATTCGGAACGGATATTGTTTGTATGTTGACATGTGCAACTACATTCGGAACGGATATTGTTTGTATGATGTTCCTTTGACGTCAGGACACTCAATTATAGAGGGAAGATTTAACAAATTCAACTTTCTAAAAATTAATAAACTTCAAACCTACATAACCGGGAAGAATGCCGTAATTACAGAAACGAAGCATAATTTCTTCATCAGGATTAGAATTTCACTTCTTTGTTAGCGTTATAAAACCTCTCCTCAATGTTCATCTTTTACGAATATTTTTTTTGGGTGACATGTCTGTCTACCGATCTAACATTACCACTATAGTTGGAAGGGCCTGGATACGACATTTGTCATCAATAACTGAAACAACAGATGCGGTCCATTTTCCTTTGTCCTTCGACTACATAATCGCCTTACTTGGCAACAAACAAAACTCGGATAGTAGCAATTCTTTTTACCTTCATCTCATGTTACCTTTCAAAATCATTTGTTATCTCGATGGGGACAGTTCAGTCATAATGCAGGGGGCAATTACTGAGCAGTCTTTAACGGACTCTGTAAATGGATATAATAGCCTTCTAGATGCATTTCCAATAACGAGATTCAACCGTCCATCCATGTCAAGGCTGACAAATAACCGTCAATCATACTGCCCTTTTAGCCCGAAGTCTGCCAACCAGTCTTACCGAGAGGTATCGTATTACCCAGTTACTGGGTTGTGGAGGTCATATAGGCAGTCGCTCTATGTAAAATACTGGTATTCAGCTTCATCTGGTTAGACTGAAAGGCGACCCCAACATAGTTGGGAAAAGGCTAGGCGAGGAGTAGGCATACTGCCCTTTTTAAAAATATACTTTATATTCCATTTCTATCATCGAGATTCTCATTCGATACATTGGTTGCACTTGCAACTCAAATGAAAATTTCAATATCATACGCGCGGCTACTTACTGCGTTCATAGATAGTGCTACTCATATTTTACGAAGCTACTGTATTCGGATTTACGTTTCTACGAAATATGAAGGTGGAGATATATTTATTTGCTCTAACGTGTACACACACAAGAATAAAATGTCCCACGCCGGCGATTAGGCTCTTACATACTGGGGCGATTCGTCGCGCGACGCGAATTTTAACAAAACAATTTCTGAAGGCCAATTCTGCTATTTAACGTGCAAATTGAAAATCATGCGACCGGAATGCGATGACATTTTGAATAGATCAAAAAATTGTATTCTGCTAACCTTAACATTCGGTTTATTCACATTCCGATCGCAATATCTTCGCAGTCGAGTCTCACGGTGGTCGAGTATGTTTTCGTTTACGAAAATAAATATATTTTCATGTTGGTTCAATGCACGCAGACGATATTGTGATAATTAGTGATACTTCAATTTTTAGCAACCTTATTTTATGTTTTTCTAAATGTATTAATTAGTTTGCTTGGATAAGTATTAGTATTTTCATTTCCCAAGTACTTTGATAAGTTTTAGTATTTTCATTTCCCGTTTGTTATTATATATCTTTGAGAATACAAAATCTTAAATATTCAGATAGAAAGATTGGAAATTTGGAACGTATTGAAATCGCGACGCGCAAGCGCGATGGTTTAAGATGTCAAGAAGAGACGTCATTATATTGAATGTCAAACTATAGTAAATCTTTTTTATGTATTAAATTCTTGGTTTATGAGTGAAATAACTGTAACTATATAGCACTATCACAGGAAGAAAGAGATTTGTCGAATATGGTGCCGAAATAGCCATCAGAAAATTGTTTAGTTCCTACATAACTATATTATCCATGAGGAAGGTTTTTTATTTGGTCTGAGTGAGGAATATCATCGAAAGAAAGAAAGAAAGAAAGAAAGAAAATATGTTTATTTGCGGCAAACGTGACGCCAAGAAAGGACAAATATACGAAAATAAACAAGTTGCGGGAAAATATGCGTCACATTCACGCAAAACGGCCATCACTCAGCATAATGCTGCGACCCTATGCGAGACAGAGCCCCAGCGCTGATTTTCAGTGACAGCCGGCGTTGACGTCATGACGTCAATCGGTGCAGCACATAATGAGTGGACAATAACAAAAAAATAAATAAAATAAATACTTGTAGTGTGAAAAATAAATACTATAATACATCGTATTTCGGAACAGAACCCGAGCATAGCATCCAGGATAGATACCTACTGTTGTAGGCGTTCTAGTGCGTTGAGTGAAGAGTTGCAGGGAAAATCATACAGTTATAGAAGTGCCGTTATGATAAAAAACTTCCGTACCCTCTACAACAAAGACAAGGGTTTGTTGTTAGCATCAATACCAGATTTTTCGATATCCTGAAGGGAGATGAAGTTTTGCAGCGGATTTAATAATCCTTTACAGATGAAACTGCCAAGCTACCTGTATGCTATATTGTAAAAAATAATTTATACAAGGTAGTCAAGGTACTAGTTACTGCATACAAATGTAGCAAAATAAATCAAAGTATAGTTTTCATTTGCCTTTTTCATTTCTTTATTATGGACTTTTGCTCATTTTCGCAAGATCAAACGATCGATCTGTTCCTTTAGGAACACAAATAATTTACACCCTTTCGGTACGGAACCTTAAAAAGCATGCAGTTATTTTATTATTAGTAATATGGAAATCTTGATGTATCAAAATAGTACAAAAATGAATATTACAAAAAAAAACAAAAAATAATAACAATAGTTGAGGATCGAACTCTCAACCTAGGTGATGCAAGGCAGATGTCGAATCGCTTCGACTGTACGATTCTTTGACATGTGATGAAAATAGCCTTTCTTATATCTATATGTCATAATTGACTGTGTCACTTGCGCAGTGGAAGCGGGCTGGGCCCATAAACCGAAGAAATTATGGACTTTCAGCAGTTTGAATACTATTTATTAACAATCAAATATAGGGTATCAAGTACTTAATATACAAAAGCTAACTTTGAAAAGACACACATGACACATGACACTTTCTTATAGTATGAGAGCCCATGACCAACATTTTTGCCTTGTCGTTTTTCGACCAAAACGATAAAATTGATAAATCTGAATCCAAAATCCTGAGGACCATTCACGTCTCATACAAAGTTGGGCCAAAAACAAAGTGCCGAGTGCGAAAAAAAATGAGGTACCTTGGTCGGAGAAGGCCTCCTAATCATTTTTTACCATGGCGCTGAATCTCAAAGACTATTCCTTCAGCTGTTTTCTTCAAGTCCATTCTACGTACTTACCTTCATTTTTTTTTAATATAAAACTATTACTTTGGGTTTTGGGCCCAAAATAAATGATCTCCTTTCAGAATTTTTCACAATCAGAATTTCTCTATCACGTCTGAGCTGACCCAATTTTCAAATATTATGTCAAAAAAAAGTACCGATCTATTTCTTAACAATCTATCTGATTTTCAGAATGTAGTTGAACGATAGATTTTAGATTTACAAATAAAATTAAATAGAAAGAATACGAACGAAGGATGTTGAACGTGTTGAAAAATTTGTCAGGTCACATGTACCTCGCAAAATTTGTATGTAACGTAACAACAACTTCAACGAACTAATGATTTTATACGGTTTTGGCCGTAAAGCGATGCGACATGGTTTTGGTCGTGGGCTCTCGTACTAATATGTCAAACGCCAATTACCTTATGAGGCAAACACTTGCTAAGAAGATTCCACAAGGCTGTTGGCGTTCTTACTATTTTCAAACATAGCTCCTTGTAAAGCTTGTCAAACTGTCTTGTACAATCCCGCAGTAAACTATCGAAGAACAGGAACAAAATAAAATATTCATCTTCCCTCCATAGGAAATAGCGTAATAATGTGTAGCATATACCTACTTAGTCAGAGGTGGGCAGAACAAGGCGGCCGCAGAAACCGGATGCAGCATATGGTGTTGGTCCGACCTTAAAGATTATTTCTGCAAGAATCGTAGGTACATACCTAATCTATCAAGTAGTATTTATTCAGCAGCTTGGGCATACACTCAGACAAAGAGGCTGGAGGAAATGAATGTAATACATTTATACAAATCTATATAAATATGTATTATGTTTGGAACTGTGACCATCTCTCACGAGCATAGTGAAAGAGCAAACGTGCCGTGATGCAGTTGCAGGCGAAGTGCTTACCGAATATAAAGTCAGCCCTATAGAAGTGGAGTCATCGTCATCATTTCAGCCGAAAGACGTCCACTGTTAAACATAGGCCTCTCTCAAGCGTCGCCACTTCGACGGACCATCAAGTGGAGTGACTGTAGAAGAATAAAATGGCTACCTACTGAAGTGAATATTTATTATTATAGGCAGGTAACTATTTATACAAACAAAAATATATTACGCAAAACAACATTAAGTAACACTGTGTATTAGGGCGCTTTTAAACGGTTTTTTATCAGACGTGGACCGTCTTTTTCGCTCTTATCGAGGTCGAACAATGGCAATCAGAACGACCGTCCTGCTCATTTTTCCCGCCAAATGTCGTCCGCGTGATTCCTCCAAATAGTAATGTAATAGTGTGACAACCCCGTGCCTAGAAAAGCACGTACAGCCGTTGGTACTAATCTCTTCCCGGTTCCGTCGTATTGCCGACCCATCGGACTATGAGAGTGGGGGAAGAGGTTGTGTACATGTTGTGTGTGCGCACAGCCTCGTTTTCTATAGTATCTCCTGTATTCTTGGCTATCTTCGTTTAAATTGGCCGCCATGACAGCAAATAGGTCGGGACCTCGTATCTCATCTAAATGTATGGAATCTAAAAGAAGACATAAAAGGTATAATAAATAGTGAATAGACAAACAAATTCTATTACTTATTCATTTCGCATAGATTTTAAAATAACGGTTACACTTCCAGCCTTTCTACACAGCTGTGAACCTGAAGGAATAGAGTTTCGAGTTTTCGACTCACAATGAAAGTGTGGAAAAAGTAGATGCGGTGATGAAAATGCTTAGAATATAGCTGCCTTGTTGCATATCAATCGATAATATCGCTATTAATATATCCATACTAATATTATAAATTCGAAAGTAACTCTGTCTGTCTGTCCGTATGTTACTTTTTCACGCCTAAACCATGGAACGGATTTCGACAAATTTTGGCAAGGAGATAGATGGCATCCTAGGGAAGGACATAGGCAACTTTTTATCGATATACCACGCGGGCGGAAGCTAGTTTTGATATAAGTATTATAATTTGTACTTGTAGACCAACCTTGGCTGCAACACTTAGTCCATTTCTTCGCTTATCCTGTAGGAAATGCGGCTTCAGTTCGTAAGACTGTAAGTTTTAAAAACGCACGGTCGCTTATAGAAAATGCGCCTGATGTGTGACCCCGCGGCCGGCGATGCTGAGAACAGCTACTGCTGTGCTCTCTACGTTGTTCCGCCGACGATTCGGCGTCTGCACGTTGTGCGAGGAATGAAAATAACTCCCACTGGCGGAACCCACTCGTTTTGTATTTTTTCACCACACAAACACAAAAGTATTTACAAGATTGTTCTTGTATAAATTTTTATTTCATGATTATTGGATTTCAAGATGATTTCAAGGACAAAATGAAAATAAAATGATAAATTGAAACTGCAGAAGCTAAAATTTTTCGTGACAGTTCAGTCAACAAATAATCTCATGCTTACGTCAGTTTTGACGGTTGCTTAGGTACGGGAATACCATTTTTATTTCATTCGCAACTCGACAATTTAGCAGAATACCGTTTCAGTACATTTCTTATTTTCATTCAATTCGCAATATCATCGCACCAAACGTCACCTTTGACTTAGTTTTTTGGTTTAGCAGAATACCTTTTCTGACGTTTTGGAACTTTTTCGGCACTGCGACTTGAATTTGAACGTTTTTTAAGCACGAGAATTGACCTTCTGAGAAAACTTCACGGCGAACAATGCGGCGGGGTCGCGTCGCGCGGCGAATCGCGTCCGTATGTAAGAGCCTAAGCGAATAGGCTAGCTACTAAAAACGAGTAAGGGAGCAACGAGTATGTGACGGTGACGAGCGATGACTCACTAGTATGCGTATGTACCAAGCGTGAATCTCTCAGCGAGTGTTCTGCCCGCTAAGCGAACGTAACTGAGTGCTCTTTGATAGCTATTGTCGCTGCGACAAATAAGTACTAGGCGACGTCTAAAGTCAGCGATGAACTATTAATGTATGTATCGCTTTTACTTACTTCGCACCTACAATCTTTTGTACGTTTCTTGTGTACGTACGTACGCGATGGGACAGATGCCTTAATTCTATCCACACAAACAAACTCTTCAAACCTCTCGATTTCTGCGAACAGTAGACCTAGCAAGCTTAACATTTTTAAATTTAAAACGGGATATTTATATTTTATCTAGCTTTGTGGTGGTGGTCCCAGATACTCCAGCAATCATCAGTAAAAGGCAGTTAAAGGGCCGATTCCACTGGTAGAAATCTAAAAGTGATTAACTGCATAAGCAAAGACGCTTCGCTCTCTCAGTCAATAAATAAAATAAAGTGTCTGTTTGTAATATCAAAATAACAGCTTTTCACAAAATGCATACGAAAGTGTATACAGTACAAACAATTTTTTTTTTTGTCTGTCTGTTTTTCACGGGTCTTTCATATTTACTTTTATTATCTAACTAATATTATAAACGCGAAAGTTTGTAAGTATGGATGGATGGATGGATGGATGGATGTTTGTTACTCTTTCACGCTAAAACTACTGAATGGTTTTGGATGAAATTTGGCAAACAGATAGTTTATAACCTGGATTAACACATAGGATACTTTTTATCCCGATATTCCCACGGGATCGAGACTTACGCGGGTGAAACCGTGGGGCGCAGCTAGTAGAAAATATTTGGGGCCCACGCGGACTAAGCCGCTGGAAGCAGCTAGTTAAACAAGTGTACTACACACAGACACTTGAACCCTAAAGTTAGCTTGCATATTCGCGTAATCCATTTTGTAATACGATTAATAGAGATTAACGTTGTTATCACAACATGTGGTAGTTAAATTAACAGAGGTAATAATTAGCATTAAATAGAGATAATTACTGTTGGGGTGGTTTCAAGTTACCAATTAAGACACCCACAGTGCATCAATAAACAAATAATTTCAGAAATCGGATTTCAGCTCTTATTACGACAAGGGATGGAACTATGTATAGTATCTATGTTCTTCGATCGATTGGGGAATGATCGAACCTTGCGAGTTATACGTTTGAAAAGATTATGCTATGAGGTAGGTTGAAAAGATTATGCTATGAGGTCTCATAATTGAC
This sequence comes from Lithophane semibrunnea, assembly GCA_947363905.1. NCBI lineage: Eukaryota > Metazoa > Arthropoda > Insecta > Lepidoptera > Noctuidae > Lithophane > Lithophane semibrunnea. The sequence goes on along the minus strand of OX376186.1, from coordinate 20,285,600 downwards.
CCCTTGGCAATTATGAGATGATAGTACATCTATAGACGCCAACTCTTAGTGTTCACACAGTCCTTCAGAGGCGGTCCAATAAAAAGGTGGCATGCTATGAAATCTTCGTATCGGTCATGTTGGCTCTATGTTGGCGGGTGTGCTCACAAACTTCAGTGTGTAATGGGGGCATTAAATACACATCTGTCGGTTCGCTACAAGCCTCCTAAAAACTTTGTTGACTCGGATATGATGGCCGCTTGACAGAAAACTGTTATGTTTAAGTAATGTAGGTATTAATTATTTTAGAACTAACTATATTCCTTGGCCGATTACCTTATTTTTTCTGTTTTTAGGGGGATTTATTATAATTTCTAACATACCTACAAAATTATTATATTGGTTTGATGATGGTTTTGAAACAAGTGCTCTCTAAAACTTGACCTTCAAAATACAATTCAATGCAGTTCTCTTAGTTTGCGTTTTATAGTAACTATTAATGACTTTTTATTATTAAGTTCAATTTCAACTGGTCTAAGTTAAGACAACCAAGAAGAGCATAATTAATTCTGTAAGTTTGTCCGTCTCAAAAATAAAGTTTGTGAACTATAGTTTTTTTTTCTTTAGTAAATTAAGTAGGGTACTAGAATAGTGGTGCGGGCGGTGCGGCGCATGTACAAGTATCTCCCGGGCCCCCGACTCATGGTAGAAGTAGGAACAGTGAGGTTTTAGTCGGTAGGAGTCCGACATAACATCCATGAGGATTTCCACACGGAAAAAAAAAGGGTAAGTACTACAATAACTACTGTTAGGGTTCTCCGACGGATTATTAACTCGCTAACAGTTTAATATTCTCATACCTGCACGAAAATTGCTCATATCGTGTGAAAACGATTAGTTATTTATTTATGTTCACGGCTATCCTGTGTGCATTGTACTAACCAATAATTATGTATTACACCTCGATGGCGCTCGTAATAGCACCTATTATTTAAATATTGCCTAGGGTGTCAAATCCATGGTATTTTTATCCCCTCACCTCGAAGCCCCCCTCGGTAATTAAGGAGCTTTGTTAGCTGCACCTATGATTTAAATATTCATCGCACCACTCGTGTATCGAATCGCTTGAATGAGGCAGTCCGTCGCTTGAATTTTTAATTCCTTGATTACATGTTATAACGAGTCCAGTTGAGAGACAGTGCTGTCAGCCGAGTGCTTACTAAGTATAAATGCACTGTCCTGTCAGCTCTTTTTAGATACTTACCTGCATATTATGGCTTTCTTAGTGAAGATATTCTTTTCAACCTGCAGGCGTAGCATGAGCACCGTTTTGTCGACTGAAAAGTAGACAAAAATGACGTTTCGTGTAGACAGTACGATGGCAGCAAAGTAGAAAAAGTCAACTCCCCTTTTTACGAAATTCACTCTTTTACATAATTCGACTCAGAATTCTTTTTTTTTCCAAAATCAATTTGTCTTCACTACCTTAGACAAATGTCGGTTGTCAGTGTGATTTTGACAGTAAGGATAGAAAACTTTTTTTAACAGATTATTGAAGGATTTCTACGGTGCGATGTCAAATATGAAGAAACGAACTGTCACTTTGTATAGAAAAAGCTATGTCTATTCTTCGTAGAGATAGAAAGCGCCATGCTACACCTGCTGGGAAACTTTGAAAAGAAACAGCTCGCCGGCGCTGAGCTCAGCAGGCATAGCATGGCGCTTTCTATCTCTACGAAGAATAGACATAGCTTTTTCTATACAAAGTGACAGTTCGTTTCTTCATTTTTGACATCCACCGTAGAAATCTTTCTACAATCTGTCATTTTGTCTTTCATTTCTAACGATCTTTGTCTACGTCTTTTTATATGTAGACTATTTCGGAAGAAAGTTTCTATCCTTACTGTCAAAATCACACTGACAACCGATAAATCCTATGAAAATCTAATCCAAAACAAGGAATTCTGAGTCGAATTATGTAAAAGAGTGAATTTCGTAAAAAGTGCAGTTGACTCTTTCTACTTTGCTGCCGTCTCGTACTGTCTACTGTCTACAGGAAACGTCATTTTTGTCTACTCTTCCGTCGACAAAACGGTGCTCATGCTACGCCTGCTGAGGTGTTAAACTAAACTCGGGCTAGGTTTAACATTTTTACTGAAAGTTTTGTCTGAACTTGAATCGAATATAATCTATTATTTCGTTCTCTAACCTAGTTTGAACTACTTCTGTAATTTCGTAAATTATTATGTTACTTTCTAATAATAATAATATTTACTTTGACTGCCATGAATCTGACAATCCATACTAATATTATAAATTCGAAAGTAACTCTGTCTGTCTGTCTGTCTGTATGTTACCTTTTCACGCCTAAACTACTGAACGGATTTCGATATAATTTGGCAAGGAGATACATGGCATCCCGGGGAAGGACATAGGCTACTTTTTATCGTCATACCACGCGGGCGAAGCCGTGGGCGGAAGCTAGAGGTTGCATTGTGATGGTATAGTTGACAACTATTTAATATTAATAGGTGGGCAATAGTCCTGAATAAAAGATTACGGCACATATTGCAAATATGAGTATTTTGGAATCGCTAGATTCATTAAACATGAAATATTTTAAGAAACTGCGGTGTTTACCGCTACTTGTTTTGCTGCTTCTGATACATGGTTTTAACATGAACATGTTTAGTTGTGTTTGACCTCTTCATTACTAGGGAAAGTTCTGCGCCATTACTTTAGCCATACTTTTTAAAATGAAATGGTGTTATTTCTCGATGACCCCCGTCGTTCTCTACAGCATTGTTTTAGGTTTTTGTTTATCTTAGATCGCTTTTTGTTTTATATCTTGGTCAACCTTTTGAATATTGTGATTTAAGATTACTTTGACTCTGTTCGTTTTTTTGTTTTCAAGTATCTTTCCCTTGTTAACTAACCTAATTTATCAACATGGGGTATATAAAACTATAACTATAACTAAAAGCATTCCATGCTTTTACGATCTATGTCTTCACTATAAAAGTGTCTTCCTCCAAGCAAGGGAAAAATGTTTTAAAATCCAATCAGGCAGTATTAAAATGCTGAGTGGGCTGCACTATATTAAATAGTGCTACCGTGTCCTATTTTCATCACAAGTAACTCAATCTATAGTCTGGCTGAAATACTGATAATATTTACCTACTACTAGCTTTAGCCGTGAGGTAAATTATCTTACTTAGGAACGCCCCACTAGGTTAAAAAGTTTCCGTTATCCTAACCCAGATCATGGTCTCCTTCGGTGTATCGAAATCCGTTCAACCTTAGACTTTAAAAGGTAACAGACCAAGTAACTCTGGCATTTATGTTGTTAGTATGAATGTGTTGTAAGGGGCTTGTGGCTAGGAAATAACAGCTACACGGATCGATCAATCAGGTTAAGCTACGCTTGCCGCGGTTGGTCCGTAGATGGGTGACCATCTTTACATACCAAGACCCCTCCGTGCCTCGGAAAGCACGTTAAGCCATTGGTCCCGGCTATCATTTGTAGATCTTTGACAGTTGTTACGGGTCGTCAGAATTCCGAAAGTCTGACAACCAGTCTTACGAAGGGGTATCGTGTTACCCAGTAACTGGGGTCCACACCCCACGTATTTTATATGGAGCGACTGCCTATCTGACCCTCACAAGTCAGATAGGCAGTCGCTCCATGTAAAATACTGGTATTCAGCTGCATCCGGTTAGACTGGAAGCCGACCCCAACATAGTTGGGAAAAGGCTAGGCAGATGAGTATGAATGTGTTGTGCATCTCAACCTAGCTTAACCAATAGGCTTTCTATATGACACCACCTTCCCATTACCCTTTAGAGTTAAACCCCGGATAACCGGACTTAAACAGACATTCCGGCTCTCAGTGTCCATTTAGTAATCAGTGATAGCTAATGAGCCTCCGATATTCGTCCATCATCGTTACTTCGCCAGAAGTCGGATTCGATGCAATTATATTATCTACTGAAATCATACTGAAAATTCAATTTGCTGTGATCGGCGTGTTTCATTTCGGCGTATTTTTTTCCTTCAGCGGGTTTTTGGAGTAGAATCTATGTAATATAACACACGGCTGCTGCGTCCCCAGTTCTTGCCTTGAACTTCATCAAATAAATTATAGATATATCTCGTATGATTACCGGTACACCCTGATTACTGATTTATCTATCTATCTATATAAATGTAGACTTTTTACATAGGGTGGCACAATGGGCGGTGTTATCGCTAAAAGCGAGCTTTTAAAGACAACTTTAGTTTTCTTTTTATTTCGACTTGGTTTGGTAATAGATAATGTATTGCCCTGATATTGGGTAAATAAACAACCGAGGTGAGAATTTCTGAAAATACTCTCCATTCGTATCTAAGTTACAACAGAATCTTCGCGGCAACCTTTCCTTATTACTTCTATTCAAGTCATACAACCTAACACTTGCTGAACTATTTTTCTTTATTAAAAAAAAAAACTCATAAACAAAGAATTTTCTCACGACCTAAACTTAAGACGATCTATAGTGCAACGAGCATCTTCAAGTCTTTACTTAAGACGAACTTAACTTGCACCCTCCGATATTGGTAATACATTGGTAATTATGTTTGCTATCGGAGTCGACATTTCAGGCTAATCAAGCATTAGCCGACTATCCAGGTTAAATAGACTGTGCTACCTTGATACTTAATGGATTATGTGCTAGAAGGGTTAAGCACAAGGTCGTCCTTTAATCACGTGAGATCGGAAGGGGGGGAGGAAAAAAAACCCAATTAATCACGACGGGGAGGGGTGAGGGTGTCAGAAAAAATCCCAATTAATAGGATAGGATAACGTGTGAAGAAAAATGTAATAATAAAAATATACACGCGATTCTGGGTGGGGGGAGAACTAGTCTTTAACCTCACAATTTATCACCAAAGGGGGGGGGGGGGGTAAAAGTGGCGTAGAAACTTCACATTATTAAAGAATGGCCCTTAATTAAGATCCGTATCATAGTCATGATTGGCCAGATACTAGATATCTAATTAGAGAAATATTGGACGCTGATTCCAGGTACATACCTAGTTAGATGAGTCACTGTTCTCTTGATATTCAAACATGCAACATTACACAATTTTTACCTGTATGCCTAACAGAGTGATGTCCATTGTCCACTTCAACGCTGTAATTAACCACAAATTAATTATGTCAATATGTCCCTCGTGCACCGGTTTCATAAAGACCTTTTCATAGTATCCGCTTATTGAATAAAGTACCTCTTTGTTCATTCAATCCATATCAGTGCATTTATAATCTAAAGGCAAATTGAACCTTCCTCGTGAAAGTTCCTGCGTTGAACATGGATCAGTCAGCCTCAAAAAGATGTAAACATGTAAAAGAATTCATTCAATTTTCTATAATATTTTCTATAAGTATACAATATTCGATCCAAAACCGGTTTGCAAAATTAACCGGTTTCCGAGCCCTGACAACCAGTCTTACCAACGGGTATCGTATTACCCAGTAACTGGGGTGTAGAGGTCAGATATGCGGTCGCTCCATATAAAATACTAGTATTCAGCTGCATCCGGTTAGACTGGAAGCCGACCCCAACGTAGTTGGGAAAAGAATATACGCAGATTGATTTTGACTTTCTTTTATTTAATGTTTCTGACACGATATGACACCATGTCCTCTCATAAAATTGTTGTTTAGTGTGATGTATTTACTGTTTGCATGTGTAGCAACTTCGGTATTAATAAATACCCCTGTATGTGCAACTGGCAGCAAACGAATCATGCTCCCTTGCTCCGTTTGATGTCATTGCAATATTGGATTCGGTTGCCAGATTCCCGCCCTTCCCATAAAATGTTAAATTATATTATCATAATATTAATAAAGCCCTTTATTCCGAAATTTCAACATTTTCACTTAAACCTTATTTCTCACATTATTTACAAAACCATGTTTATCAGTTGTTTCACCTAAACACCTTTTAAACACGACAGTTCTGTATGAAGTTTGACATAAAACTGACATTAGACACGTGTTGAACAAGTGTCTTAAGTTTTTGTGGCAAGAATGTTCTCATATTTCAGTGTGCCTTTTGGCAAAGGCCTCCTTCAACGATTTCCGCTGTTGCCTGTCCTGAGCCATCCTCCAGCTGGCGTAGCATGGCGCTTTCTATCTCTACGAAGAATAGACATAGCTTTTTCTATACAAAGTGACAGTTCGTTTCTTCATTTTTGACATCCACCGTACAAATCTTTCTACAATCTGTCATTTTGTCTTTTATTTCTAACGATCTTTGTCTAGGTCTTTTTATATGTAGACTATTTCGGAAGAAAGTTTTCTATCCTTACCGTCAAAATCACACTGACAACCGATAAATCCTATGATAAAACAAAGAATTCTGAGTCGAATTATGTAAAAGAGTGAATTTCGTAAAAAGTGCAGTTGACTCTTTCTACTTTGCTGCCGTCTCGTACTGTCTACTGTCTACAGGAAACGTCATTTTTGTCTACTCTTCCGTCGACAAAACGGTGCTCATGCTACGCCTGCAGTTTGGTCCTGCTTTCTCAATTTTATTTCGACTTGTGTGTTGACTTCCACGTATAAAATAAAGGTACCAATAAACTTTTGGTTGTGCTTGTGAACGGGTTCTGATGTGTAGCAATGTGTTATTTGGACCATTATTTCGTTCGTATCTAATATCTGTGGTTCGTATACAGTCCATAATTATTAAGTGTTATTAAAAGTAGTAATAGTATTCGAAGACATGTGACATCTACCAACCCGCACTGGGCCCGCGTGGTGGATTACGGCCCACTCCCTCATAGAGAGGAGGCCTGTGTCCCAGCAGTGGGAACATTATAGGCTGATTATGATTAAAAGTAGTACCTAATCATGATTTCGTAACGCATAGACTATTGTTAGCAGTGAGTACTTAAATATGTTGATCGAAAATACGGTGATAGAAAACGGATAAATCGAAATAAAAGCTTGTATAAATAAATTAAGCTTTCAGCCATGACGCGCATAGTTCTCTTCATTATTAAAGTATTCGTATCGAGTAACATAATATTATTCGATGCACACATCTCAATTCCGTGTCAGACTGTCAATCCTCCTTCTTAATTTAGTATTGATGCAGTACACCACACTGCGATATAGCGTTTCGATAATATAATCGATTTATTTATTGAAATGGCTCAACTCGATTATAGTATCGATTAGGTATACCGCGTAGCGTAGTACATGCAGTTGCGTGCAAATAAAATTGAATCAGTTATTCAGAGCGTATCTGAATAATTGATAGAAGATTGAAAGATTTAAACAACGTGCTAATCTGACGACTTTGCAGCACTTTGTTTAATTTTTTTTACATCTCTGTTTACAGTTTATTATATTATTGATGATTTTATACAAAAATTATACCTATTTGTGAGGAGTTTCAAACCGATAGGAAGTCTTCAAACCTTCATAAGGTTTCAATAAAACAAATTATTTCAAAAAAAAAAAACCCGCCTGCAAAAACGCATAACTTAAAAGAGAAAAACAAGCATTATAATCTGTAGAATAGGGAATATGCATGTATTTTTTTAATATTTTTATTCGATAGTTTACATCGTCAAATAATAGTAAAAAAATCGACGGCACAAAAGCAATTTAAAGTAGACAATTTTTTTTTTTAAATGTTCAACCGATCCGGGCTATTTAAACGCCCTCCATTTGGCGCGCTTGGTGTAGTGACGTCACAGTCCGTAAAAACAGACAAGCAACTGTCAAGTCAACGTCAAACACTCCTTTTTCTATGAGCGTTTCCCAACAAACCTTTACGACGTTGAGTAGACGTTTTGGTGGCAACTTAATGTTATTCAGTATAATCGTATAAATGTCATAAGGACGTTTACTCTACGGCATTAGGGCCCATTTTATTCAACTAAAGTTGCTAAGAGTTTCGTGTAACAGTCATATAAATACCTACTTAGTCGCATAGTAGTCATATACACGTCGGCGATTTGACTAAATATCATGTAATGATAGCTGTCGCGGCGTGTATTCGACTTCGGGTCGACTTATGGTACACAATATGACTTTTATATAATGTAATCGTTGTGTTATTGTCATTTAAAGATGATGCTCATTTTGAACGAAATTATATTGTAACAGATTATATCACGTTAATTTAATATGGCGGTGTTTTTGACAGCTGAGTTAATATTGCATTTTTTCTTTGTTATTTGAGGTGATAAAACCATTTCATCAGTCGTAAACCACTGTGCAATCAAGTTTACTGATTAATGTGAGGTAGGTTTGGAACAATTTTTTTATGCGCTTTTAATACTCTAACGTTTTCACATATTTTATTAATAATTTTATTAAGTGACTGCGTTAAATGACAACTACATAACTTCCCGACCTATAAACTGCGTGTTCATTGTAAATGTTTACGCCATTACAGTTGATTTAGGGATCAGTGATAAAATTAAAAACGCTTAGCTAACTTAGTTGAAAGAATTTATATTAAAAAAATAGAATATTTGTTTGCGTGACTTATAACTTAGTTAACTCAGGTTCCTTCCTGGACCGCGTAATTCTTTTAGGGCCCGCTGCTCGCCCGACATCGCGCCCCGGAGGCCCGCCGCGTGTCAGCGGCTCCGGGTAAAACCTCAATATCTTGAGTTATACTTATCGTAGCTCGATAACGTAAAGTAATTTGGATTCTTGAATAAACAGACCACATACTTATCTATATACGGTGAACGGATGAATACAATAGGATTTACAATATTATCGTAAAGTGCGTGGTAGTTTATTTGTTCTTATGTTTTGACGATTTCTGTTAAAAATACTGTTTATAAAATTTTACAGGCTGTATTATGAATAGATAACGAATCTAAAAAAAATAACAGTTTGAGATAATAACAGAAAATAAAAAACAAAATTATTACGTAACTAGAGGTCATCTTGACCTTGATTTCAAGGACCGTGTTTTGACGACAAAATGTTGTTATTATGACGTTATAGTAGTGAAAATCACTTACAAATTGATTCAATTACACTAATTAATATTTTATAGTAGCTTCCCACGCTGTAAACATCATAAAACAAACACTATTCACATAATCACCACCACACTCAGTACTTTCACGGCATTTTTATGATACGCTAATTTTGCACACTCAACTTATGTATTTTGGTAATATTATTATCACACACGATGTATAAACTATTATTAATTTGATTTAATATCACTTCACGACGATTACGGCACTAAAAACACGAAATAATTATTAAAATATGCACGGAGACCGTCCGCGCACACCCGCGCAGGCGCTCTGACAGATGACACTGTCAAACGTTCCATGCACAGATTAAGCATTTAGTAGATTAATTTGACGTGAATATCATCCAACTCTAGAGTGCTACTGCCCATAGACACTATTAACCCGTATTTCAGTAGAAATAGAGACCTAAGTTGCGTGGCATCGACTGATGCATTTTATTCATCAGTGGGGCTTGAAGGATATTTCCGATTGATGCATCGCGTGCATCATTAGGACTCAAGCGGTTAAGTCTAAATAATATTTTTGTTTTAGGTAAACCCCACAGTGATCTCTAATTATGCGGATGTTGATAAGTTTTTATCAAAGATGGACCTCATTGAAATGATATGCGCACATTTGAAATGGAAAACTTGAAATGTTAATTACGTTCCTGGGATAATTAAAAAAATGAAACAATTTTTTCTTTCAACTACATAGTAATGTTATCTGTGTAGTATTATAATATCTGTGGTAATGTTATCATTAATCACTGACAGACCTGACTTGACCTGACTGGTTAATACAAATGGATAAAAACCATTTAAAATGCCTTGACTTGACCTGACTTGACCTGACGTGACCTGACTTGACCTGACTTGACCTGACTTGACCTGACTTGACCTGACTTGACCTGACTTGACCTGACTTGGCCTGACTTGGCCTGACTTGACCTGACTTGACCTGACTTGACCTGACTTGACCGCCTTTTTTTATTACCTCCTTCATATAGATTTATTTGGCTTTAATGCAACTTGTGGAATATTAAAATCAATAGCCCACTTTTTTAATCGTCTCTGAAGTCATCATTGTTGGTTGAAGTGTCTTCTTTATCAACATTATCTTCATTTTCGGATGACTTCAACGATGATGACCGTGAACAGCAAGAAGAGGATGACGACGTTACGTTCGCCGAAGCGGAGGCCAGCGTTGTCGAGCGCGACCGCGCCGACGAACCTGCGAGTGTCGACTCGAGCTCGACACAACAACCAGCGTTCCAGCTCCCCACAGAACAGTTCCTGTCCACACTGATCGAGACGATCACGCGCACGCAAGCAGAAGCGAACAGATGTCTTATAAATTCGCTGATGACGTCTAACGGTGATTTTGGTACTTCCACCCCAGTCAGGGTGCCTCCATCGACGAGCGCGAACAGCGGAAGTGCCGCTAGCGCTAGCTCGAGTGCAAACTTATAAAGTGCACGGCGAGATTCAACGGGTCATCCCAGGACGCCGAGGTCCTGGAAGCTTTCCTGGACGCCGTCGAGATCTTCAAAGAGTGCGCATCCGTAAGAGACGAGCATGCCCTCCGAGGATTGCCAATGTTGCTGGAAGGTGACGCAGCAGTATGGTGGCGCGGCATCAAAGCGTCGGTGACTACGTGGTCCGACGCGGTCGCCAGCCTCCGCGCAATGTACGGCAGGGCGCAGCCCGCCTACAAGGTTCTGCGTGAGATTTACGCCGCCGAGCAACGCGACGACGAACGTGCCGAGACATTTTTGTGTAAAGTGCGCGCATTAATAGCCAAGCTACCTTATAAGCTTGATGAAGTGTTACAAATCGACGTCTGTTACGGGTTGTTACACAGACGAGTGCTAAAAAGAGTGCCGCGTGATACCATTCGTAGTTTAGATGATCTAATGTGTAAAACAAGGATCGCAGAGGATGCATACAAAGAAAGTAAGGTAAAAAATTCTTTTATCAATAATAATAACAATGTGATCAATGACGACAAACCCACACGATCAACTTCCCCTACCACGAGAGCGTCGACTACGGGGCGTAGTAATAATAAGAATAGACCGCGCTATAGTTATTGTAAAATATTTGGGCATGTTAGCGACGAGTGTCGTAATCGCGATAAAGCCAGTAGTAATAGTAACGAAGGCGCGAAAATCGAAAATACGCAAAATGTTTTGCGATGTTACGGTTGTGGTAAAGAGGGTGTAGTGAGGTCAAAATGTGATGTTTGCGCGACGACATCATCGAAATCAGACGATAAGACTTCATTCAATAGTATGCATTTAGGTTTAGATTTTTGTTGTAATGATAACATTAGTATGGGTGGTACTTCGTGCGTACGGATAGCAAACATATGTACACGCAAATCCTACCCAATGGTAAATATTAATGTTATGGGCCGTAGCGGCGTGGCGATTGTAGATACCGGCGCGTCGCATAGCATTGCGAGCCCGCTGTTATACCGAGTCTTGGTAGACTCCGGAGTTAAGTTTAGTGAGACTAAACGTTTTATACACCTGGCTGATGGAACACAAGGTTGGAGAAACCTGTTGACAGCCGAGGTAGGTATTATTATTGAAAATCGTAAGGTGACGTGTCAGCTGTTAGTGTTACCTGGCAGTGATAATAGGACGCTTTTAGGTGTAGACTTTTTAGCACGAGCTGGAATGATAATAGATGTTGCCCAGGGAATCTGGACATTCTCGGATTGCCCCGAGCGATTTTATGATTTTGTGTACTCTTACACGCTTACCCCGATGGGTGCGAACATCATGCAAGCTGCATCCACGGAGTTACCGTTGCGTCCGGATGAAGGTACTAAATTAAACCCCGAGCAGCGTCGTACGCTCAACATCTTTATCGAAGAACGCGCGTCACAGTTCGCGCGCAGCGGACCGGCCACTGAGTACGCTACGCATCGAATAAAGGTGAGTCCACACCAGGAACCTATTACTTGTCCACCTTACAGGATGTCACAGAATAGAAGAGAAGCCTTGCAGAAGGAGCCCAATAAGCTGCTGCAAGATGACGTTATCGAGGAGTGCGAGTCCCCTTGGGCCTCCAACGTGGTACTGGTAGGTAAAAAAGGTGGAAGTTTACGGACATGTGTTGATTACCGGAAGCATAACGCGATAATTGAGCCGGATCGACACCCACTCCCACGCATTGAGGACATGGAGTCCGACGAACCCTCTAGGGGGAGACCTTGGGTTAAGACACAAGGACCGAACGACGCAGGACGCGGACAAATCGCGAAGTTTATCCCACGTCGCGACGGCCCATACAAGATAGGGAAGGTTATAAGCCCAACCACGTACGGTCTGGAGAATATACAGACTGAGAGAAACGTAGGGAAATATCACGTTTCGCACCTCACGCCTTTCGCCGGTCAGGTAGAACCACCAGTTAGAGAGAAGCGTAAACGGGGTAGGCCACGGCGGTATTTAGACTAGCCAAACTGTGAGACACTTAGTTAGGCTAGAGGGGGAGAATGTAACGCGAGAACTTGAAGAAAATAAATAAATTAAATAAAGTTGTTCCCCGAGCCTTACCACCGCCTAGAAAGAGCACGACTCTCTAATACTCTCTATCTCGCTCGCTCCCATTGTCTCACCTACTTATGGAGACCGCTCGCGAGATAAGAAAATCGCCCATTGGTTCGTTGGTCGGGTGGGGGATGTTGGACATCACGTCGTCAGGCTACAACACCAAAAGTAACGAATCTGTGGAAGTACCTACTTTCGAGGCATTATAAATGGCCCGTCACTGTTGCTAGCGGAAGTTTAAGTTCTGATCACCGACGGGAATAGACCTAAAGACGTGCCCACGTACTATATACCACGCATCCTCCGCGACTCTCGCGATGTTATAAGTTTGTTTGTGTATTTCTAGTACCTAAGTTTATTGTAATAAACGATATTTAATGTATCCGCATTAAATTCGTTAAATTTGCATTTAAATGTGATACGGAACCTTTCTTATTTTGCTCACTCTCAGCTTGAGCTCTATTACTTTGTATTAAAGTACGCGAAAATTGTATACAAGGTAATTATAAACCTTTAATATGAGTATTAATTAAGTAGCGGTCGTATTATCATGTTTGTGATACTTTAGGATGTATACAGGTCGCACTCGTAATACTTATTCGACTTATATATAATGGTAACAAATACTACGTGTATACAATTATTATCCGTTTAGCAGATGTTTAAAAGGTAATTATATGACAAAATGTACAGTTTTATGACGTTTATACTACGAAAACGTTTAGAGGACGAAAAGTTGTATAAGTAAGTTTTATAAATGTCGAAATAACGTCATATGACATTATTATACGACAAAAAATGTTTATGACTATTCGGACATATAATACACCAGTGCATGACGAAGAGTTAAAATAATGACTATAAAATAACTTTAAAAAGACTTAAGGTCATATAAAAGTTTGATTATATGACAAAAATGTTTGTTGGGTTGACATTGACTTGACATTTTGATTGTTATATCGGATTGTTACGTCAAATCCGCTCTTAGCCTTTTCAAGTATTTGAATTACCCACAGTTTTTTTGGACTTTAAAAAAATTAATTTCTCACTCAAAAAGAAATTTTATTCAAAAATATTGATGGAGGCATAATTCTGAAGTAACATAGTTTATAAAAAAATATATTTGACCCATATTTGAATCACATGCATATTCCCTATTTAGGTATAACAGGCGCGGAACAAACAAAAGTTACACCATATTTCAGGTTATTGGTTCGTTCCCCGCCTGTAATACAAAAATTCTACAGATTATAATGCTTGTTTATCTCTTTGTTTTTGCAGGCGGGTTTTTTGTTTTTGAAATAATTTGTTTTATTTCAAGCTTTTTTGTTTTATTAATTTATATATTTGAAATTAACTCATTACTAGCTTTTATTTGATGCCAATATTGTTATCATTTATTTTAAAAAAACCTTACCCTCCGTTTTATTTCTATTTGCAGATGAAATATATAGCCTATGTCACACCCACAATTAAGACGAACCTAACGACACCTCGTATGTTAAAATCCAGCAAGCCGTTTAGGCTACAGAGCGTGCCAAAGAAATAGACATACAAACATACATACATTACTCTCGAAAAACATTACCCTCCCTCTGGGGCAGTCGGGTAAAAAATTAAATTATTTTTGTAATCCTTTTTATTTCGAAAATATAAGTCTTGTTTAATTAAAAAGTTATTGCAATTTTAGAAGGGTGGTACCTACTAAGTTTTGACGGCCAGTGTATTTCCAAGGCGAAACAGAACTGCGGGAAAGTCCGAAAGGGATACCAGGACCCTTGGCAACAGGCAACTGAAGGAATACGCGTGGGTTTTAGTCAGTAAAAGTCTGACACGCCCCGCTTCGCCCAGAGCGGGAGAAGTCATTTGATGACTTGCCACACAAAAAAAAAAATGGGGGGAACAGAATCAGACAATATACACAGACAATAGGTATCTGCTTGTAGCAGAAATAGATACCTACTGTCTGTGTACCGAAGTAGTTCTTGCCCTGATCTTGCCCTTTCAGAAGATCTAAGGGGCAATTTACTTTATAATCGAGCGTGCGTATTTTAATCTTACTTTGAATCTGACAAAAATACTTCTAATTTCCCAACATTTTTGACATTGATTGTTGATTTTCCTGAGATTACGACTAGATTTTGTTTATAATTACGGGAGTGCGTTTCATCAGTATACAGGGCGTCCCACGGATATGCCACATGGAGGGAAAGTACCTTGAATATTGTAGATAGAACATTTTACTGAAAGAAGACATTATTTGAATTTAAAAAACATTTTAAACTGCATTCATAGATATTTAAATAATAACATGGTTGAACCGGGAATCGAACCCGTTACATGAGAAAAATAATCACTCTGTAGTTTTATCATACCGATCGGGTTCGATTCCCGTTCAACCATGTAATTATTTAAATATCTATGAATGCAGTTTAAATTGTTTTTTAAATTCAAATAATGTCTTCTTTCAGTAAAATGTTCCATCTACAATATTCAAGGTACTTTCCCTCCATGTGGCATATCCGTGGGACGTCCTGTATATAGACACGCGGCCGCGTGTCAAGACAAGTTCAAGAAAAGAACTGGCGACGCAGCAGCCGTGTGTTATATTACACGAACCATTTGGAGTTACTTTTCACCCCTCAATAACTCAAAATCTATTTAACATACACACATGAAACTTGGTTTATTTATTAATACCCCCTAGATTAACTAGAACCCCAAATTTCATAAATACAGCTCAAACGGTTGTTGAAATATCAACGTCTAAAAATCTTTTTTTATTTTTAAAATTTTTATCACTGACTGACATACCTACCTAATAGATCAAAAACCTAACCCACTTCCAGATGACCTAGAAAGTTGAGATTTGGCGTCCAGCTTGGTAATTGTGTGTATACAAAGGAAAAAATCAGAAAACAGATTTTTTTTACGATTTAAAAAAAAAATAAGTAATCTATTTTTAACACCTAGCGCCTTTCAAAATTATAATAGCAAAAATATTTTCTTTTGTAGGAGAAATGGTTCCATTATAAAAGGTCGCTTTTATCGTTTTGTATATTAGGTACTATAACTCTTAGACAAACAATAATTAATAATAATTGTTAATCATTGGCTGTTTAAGTTTTCCGCGAGGCGAGCAAGAGGAGTGCGGCGCGTCCGGGGTCACAGGGATTTCAGGGTTTGGAAATATAGTCATAGTCCGTATCTTGAGGTGACATTTAGGCTTCCTGTACATGATGTCGGAGCTGCACCAGAGCCGGACCACAAGACGAAAAATCGTGGCGCGGCGCCGTCCGCACCGGTGAGGTGCATATCGCCCTTGCGCCATGTGGGTGATATTCAATCGTATATGTGTTACCGGTAATCTATATAATTCAGGTATTCTATACAATACCTAGGCAATGTATAGAATACATTTTTCGCTTATAACAATGTTTGCTATTTAAAAATATAACTTCATTGAATAGTTGAATTATTCTCACAAAGCACTTAGGATGAATTCAAGCTGAAAATTTTACTTGGCTAGTTTTTACATACAAGTTTTCTTATATTTGGCTAATCAACTTATCTTCTTTATCTTTCATAATTTCTAAGTCTATAGTATCGCGCTGCAAAAGAACTAAAACAAACAGGGTAACTTTGTTATTCTGGTGTGCGCGACAGCTACACCTTACACTCGCGCCACGTCATTGTGCTTTTCTAGCTGTTGTTATTGTGCGTGCATTTAGCGGCTAACATTT
This sequence comes from Lithophane semibrunnea, assembly GCA_947363905.1. Classification (NCBI taxonomy): domain Eukaryota; kingdom Metazoa; phylum Arthropoda; class Insecta; order Lepidoptera; family Noctuidae; genus Lithophane; species Lithophane semibrunnea. The sequence continues at coordinate 20,269,273 of OX376186.1, read as the reverse complement.
GGGCGCTATTTTCTTTTATTTTCGACGTATTCGCAGTTTTGACCGTCTATTTAGGCATATTTATATCTTTGCCGTTTCTTTATTGTAAGGCCAACATATCTTACTCCTCTCAGATGTTGGCTTGCTGATAAAAACTAGCCAAGTATTTTCAGCTTGAATTCATCCTAAGTGCTATGTGTGAATAATTCGACTATTCAATGAAGTTATATTTTTAAATAGCAAACATTGTTATAACAGAAAAAACAAGAAATTTTGTTTTAAATTTATTTGAGAATTTTGTATGTTCTTTATAAACAGGATTATCTATAGAACTTGGCACCCATTTAGATCTCAATTCGTTTGTCGGCGAAGTCGATAACCACACTTTGAATTTGGCTCCCATTTCACATTTATGTTTTTGGTTGGATACATACATACATAGTTCCTTTGCCGTAATGTTGAATTTTAAATAAAAACGGACCTATTAGGTAGCGACGTAACGGCGCGGCGTAGCGTACAACAATGGAGCCAATATAACGGCATAAGAACAACTTGATGAAACGCATTCTATTATAGTTACTAGATTATAATTACTACAACGAATGTCAGTATTGGAACTTAAACCATCATTTTAAAACATTTCTCGCCCACTCTACTAAAGCTCATCATAAAAATTTAAAATCAAGGCTCGTATTTCTATCACTAAGCAATAATGATTTGATTAATAAACCGAATATGTACGCTATGTTGGACGCGCGGAATACCAGCCCGTACGTTAAGCTCACGTACTCCGGCGGGACGGCTCGTAGTAAAATATATTTAAATGCGTTACGCAACGCTACTTTAAGCGCAAGAAAATAAATATTCGGTAGGCCCAGTACATGTACGATGTTGTTGGTGAAAGATAAATGATTGTTTAAGCTGCATGACTAATAATGTTGACATAATCCCGTATCTAGTCGAAAATCATATTGCAGAAAATGCAGGTGTAACCAGATTAGACCAGATATAAAAGTAGGTGGTTTATGTACAATCCATATTTTGTCTGTTTAGGGCATGCAAATTAGGCATGGGCATGCAAGGGATGAAGGGTCGACGTTTTGAGAGCTAACTTTTGTAATTTAAATAATATTTTTGAATGATAAATTCAATATGCTAATGAGGATCTGATTAGTAGATCATTTGGCCCATGGCCTCGTCCGCAGTAGTTATGCACAGGGAAATAGGGAAGCTAGTAGTATTAATTCATAGAATTTGGGAAAATGAGCTGAATATTGGTTTACACTAGGGCACACACATGTTCGGGTCGGCACTTTAAATTCGGCAGTATTTTTGGAACAACAAAGCCAACCCGAAGCCAATATTCGATTTTACTGCCCACGAAATCGCGTCATACCTACAAAATATTTTTGACTCATCCTAATTATAAATGTCAGTTGGTTAAAGTAAGCCTTTTCCATTCTATTACCTACTTGGTGGCCCAGGTGATGCTTAAACGAAAGTGGGTAACGTACGATGATCCCACACAGTGGTACGTTGCCGCATCACTACGTCTCTCGGACGTACATTCCGCATTCAGCCCAAATACTAGTAGTTGATTCGATTCACCTTCACCCCCACCACCACACACCGCTTGCCTTGCTTTGAAGTGGTTTTCTGGGGCTTTGATGCATTTAAATGTCATATTAAAGATGAGCTTTTTAGATCTAGGGATGGTATTTTAGTGGCTTGCATTCGTCATGGGGGCGTCATGATTCTACCCGTTCTACTGAACAACTTTTCATTTAACCCCGTAACCTCAAGTAATAGTTTCCTCACTGAAAATATTTACTTCGTGTAGAAGTAAATTAAGCTGGCTTTTACTACTACTCATTAAAAAAATTAAATTGTTTGTTAAGATATCTGGACTCATCATCATCTGCCTAGCCTTTTCCCAAGTTGGGGTCGGCTTCCAGTCTAACCGGATGCAGCTGAATTTATATGGAGTGACTGCCTATCTGACCTCCACAACCCAGTAACTGGGTAATACGATACCCCTTGGCAAGACTGGTTGTCAGACTTTTGGGGTTCTGACGACCCGTAACAACTGTCAAAAATCCACACATGACAGCCGGGACCAACGGCTTAACGTGCTTTCCCAGGCACGGAGGTGTCTCGATATGTAAAGATGGTCACCCATGACCAACCGCGGCAAGCGTAGCTTAACCTGATGGATCGACCCGTGCGGCTGTTTCTTACCCACGAGCTGTTCTAAGATATCTTGACTATTTACTGAAAAGAAAATATTAAGACACTACAAATCGCTAAACTAATTTAAAACATCATTGTGTACTTACCTGACAATCGTTTGGTGATGACAGAGACAGTGATGTTTTGAATACTTTTAGCGTAAAATGTATTTAGTGACCGGTGGCGCAAGCGGTCCTAAAATTTGTTTCTAAAGTACGAGACATTAGATCTCTCTCCGCACAGTGGGTCGGAACGTGAGTGTTTCATTTACATATCGTTAAATAAAGATAACAACAATTTTGCAAGCGTTTCGCAACGCATGCCTGCGCAGGCGCCAGCGCGGACGCCTTGTACATATTGATAAGGGTCTCATATTGCTGTTATCATACTGATGGCTTAGAAACGAATCATGTGGCTCGATGTTTGGTTGCCTAATCTATGCTGTGGTTATTGACTATTTTGTGATTTAGTTGGGCTAGAAGTTCAGGGGGCCAAGTCTACTAATTAACAAACGTGTCAGTGGTCTCACAATTATGAGTTTTTTTGACAGATTTGCCATCCAAAATTTGTCAAAAACTCAGTGTGTGTGTTGTGAGACCACTGACAAGTTCGTAAATTAGTAGACTTGGCCCCCTGGTAGCATGCGTTCAATCAAAAATAATTGTATATTTAATGATATCATCAGTTTGTTTCTGAAACCAACATGACGTGCTATCTTATTCTAGATCACAGTCATTAACTGCATTTATAATTAGTTCATCGACAGCCCTGTGCCTAATTCGACCGGCCAGATGCGTCGGCGCTCTAAACATGTCACATTCAAATCATACTTGCGAACTGAAGCCGTCCCAACGCTACCATTGGCACCTGTTGCCAGTATTATATTAGAAGCCCTAATTTTTGTCAAGTGTGTTTACTCGCCTCATAAAGATCATTAGTTAGGGTCATAACTGCCTCATGAACATCATAACACTTTCCAGATGTGTACAGTCCACTAAATATTATGTACGAGTATTATTGGTACTGACATAGTTATGTAGGCGATAGGTATACACACGCAATAACACTAAGACGCAGTTTGTGGTTGGGTGCCAATACACATTAGTATGACAAAGTGTGAGGCCCCATACTAATGCGCCGTAACGGGACTAGAACCGTGGCCCTTAGTGCGACGGAAATGTTTTGACCTCAGCACATGCAGTATTTATTATCAGATGCTATCATATAATAAAAAAAAGATCAAAACGTGTCTGTTCAACGCAACCTAGTGATGTTTTAACAAGTGATGAACCAATTAGGGCTGATTTCATCAAAGTCAGATATCTTTTATCCGTGGAATAAAATTGTCGTCTGACAGTTTTTGTAAGGAAAAACTGTCATAAATTCAAAATTTATTCGCAGAATAAAGACTTATACTTGGTATAAAAGTTTGGTGAAATTCGCCCTTAATAAGATAAATATATCCAACCATATTATTGAGTAACATTAGTATCCACCGATAACTATGTTCGTTTAATTAAAAAGTTTTCAAGTATGAATGTGGATGACCGTAAGAGTAAGTAGAGAAATGATGGATGGACTGTGAATGATGATATGGCCAGAAATGGTGAGATGTCTCTCACCATCTCAGACTGAGATGGTGACTGACTATAGAGAAGTATGGAAGAATATATACAGGGTGTTGTGTAAACACCGATATCCTTTAAACCAGTGGTTTGGTTTCATTTATAGAACGTAAAATCAATGGAATAAAATAACTTTTGTTTTTTAAAGAAAATCTACATTTTTCCACAAGAATATTTCACCCTATATGCAACGGCAACGAACTTGCGTCTCAACACGGCTGGCGGCGGTTGGCGAGGGCGGGCGGGGCGCGCGGGGCGATTCATGACCGCGCGGCCCCTCTTCAGTCATCTGTTACGTAGCTCTCTCGAGCGCGTATCCATGAGTATCGGGACAGTGACGGATATTTAGTTTTTTAAATCTTTTAATGAAAATATGGCTTTTTTTTTTGTTATTACTGGGTCATTTATTTTTATATTTAATTCAACTACCCATGGTTTGAGTGACAACGGTGTTTACCCTTGCATACTTGCATTATATATGCGCCGGCGACCCCAAATAGATTGGTACACGGGCAAGAGTATGATGATCCGCATCAATATGTATCAGACCATTTCTCAAGGATCACTAAAATAATTTACCATCCTAACTAAAATAAACGTTATGCACACATTTCAGCACAATACTCAAACATGTTTATAGTTGTCACTGTGGTCGTAATTAAAGAGTCTCATTTGTACGTCGTAAATATTGTAAACTGCATGTTTACGCGAGTTCCAGCTCAGCTGTGAACGTGCACACAGCGCGTGGATTAAGGCTTCCTCAGACAGTCGTGACCAGACGGCGGGACGCGGACCGTAGAACAATTTCCATGAAGTTTTCACAGAAATTCTTCCACCAGAGATTCGTCGCGCCTGTTGGCGGGAGCCTTTATACGCAACTGAAAGTCCACCTCATATTTTGAAACTATTTTACCAGTAGTACAGAGTTAAGAATTCCAGTAGTGGTTCATAAAGCAAAAATTGAGTTTTTTTTGCTTCTCAGTTATTCTAACTCCCAAAGCTCGAAGTAAAAGGTTGATGTTCAGTCACATTACACACGTTATATGATCGAGTACCGAGATCGAGTAGTAGATGTTTACCAGAGCAATGAATTCTAAAGGTGCGACTAGATTCAACCAGTAGATATTGATCGCTTCAAAACAATCGATGATCGATCGATGGACACGTCACTCAATGGTGGAATGTCATCTATCGACTGCTGTCAGGTAGCACCTTAATAGATTGGGATGATTATCGCAAAATCGGCTACAGCAGCCGATGGAATACTCAATGCGATATGGACTCAACATTTTTACAGCTGATTAGACAGAATCCACATTGCATTGGAGACGAGGTATGTAGTCGCGATCCTCAGCATTGAGGAAAAAGAAGAAGCGTAGCGTGATGGTACCACCTCACATCGCTATTCGGTATTCGCGTTTTTAGGAGTCCGTCCGCCGTCCGTCCGTCCGTCTGTCACCAGGCTGTCATGAACCGTGATAGTTAGACAGTTGAAATTTTCACAGATAATGTATTTCTGTTGCTGCTATGACAACAAATATTAAAAAAACAGAATAAAATAAATAATTAAGGGGGCTCCTATACAACAAACGTGATTTTTTTGCCGTTTTTATAGATATTGGTACGGAACACTTCGTGCGCGAGTCCGACTCGCACTTGGCTGGTTTTTTACTGAGTTTTATTCAGCTATATAGTGTAGAAGTCCGAATAACTCGAACACATTGTCATGAACACGAACATCCAAGAATATTTTTGCTATCTAAATACAATTAAGTATGCATAACTGAACTCAAAGATGGACGTGTTGACGGCAACAACGACTTATTATTTCCTCTGTGTTAATTACAAATACATGTATAAAACCGCAATCTACTGAGCAAGCCATGTGTTGTAAACGAACTTATTCGGTATATTCGCAGTCCTTTGATATGTGACCAAAAACCGACAACCGATACCATTGATATATGTGACCAAAATAGAGTGTTCGAGTATTTGCGTATTCGTCTTATTCGTGAAAAATAGGCAATCATAAGTGAATTGAGTAACTTTACATCGTCGTATTTGAGCAAATGAGACGAATACGCGAACACGAATAGCGATGTAAAGTGCCACCATGAAGAATCTTCTACCCTCATAGGCCACTTGAAGAATAGTCACATTGAAAGTCACTATTTCGCAAAGATAATTAGCAGACGTTCCGAACCTAGTTCTGATTAACAATGAGGGACATTATTGAGAGCACTCTCTAAACTAATTAGCGTCAAATCAATTGCGCTTACTACGCATAATGAATAAAATACAAGCTCTCTTTAGATTAAGTTTATTAAAATTTGAAGTGCATTTCAGTAGAGATTGTTTGCGTTTAATTAATTATTAACTTGTGATAAACTCTTTTTTTGTTTGTTTTGAATATTAGGTACAGCCAGTGCTGCCGTGTCATTCGATTTTGAGATAATAGACAGCGTAACTGCACATTCTGCTCGAATCGACTTCGACGACGTACTACCTATTACTACGTACCTATATCCTAAGTAATATTTTTTTATTTTTTGTTTACAGAATCATCTCGACATGGACACCTTGGATATGACCAAGAGTGAGCATCGTCATTTAGTGCTGCAGATTGCTCTGAAATGCGCTGACATTTCGAACCCCTGCCGCCCGTGGGAGATCAGCAGGAAGTGGAGCCTGAAAGTGTGCGAGGAATTCTTCAGACAGGGTGACTACGAGCGGCGACTCAACCTGCCAGTCACGGCTCTCTGCGACCGACATACCACCTCTATACCTAAGATTCAGACAGGTAAACTTAATGAACGTAATTAATTAATGTTACTAAAATGCACATTTTGCAATCTATAATTATGTTTTATAATTACAGGTTTCTTCAAATTTGTGGTGACACCGCTGATAAGCCAATGGCATAGGTTCCTACACAATGATCTGTCCACTCAGATGCTCTATAATCTTCTGTACAACCAAAACAGATGGGAAACGTTAATGAATGAGGAGGCAAATGAGGAAACCAAGACTGAGATATCCGATGCGGATATGGTGGACGACGACTTGGAGACGGACAACGAAAGCAACAAGTCGGAGAGCGCCAGGCTACTCTTGCCCCCGCGTAGGGCCTCGCTCAATCCTGTCAAGAAGAAGAGCCCTTTCAAGGATCAGATCCGACGTTTCTCCGTGCCCCTAAACGTATTCCAGGATGTTAGATTCCGGCTCCGCGAGAGGAGTCGCGCGGCTTCGCTGGCGGACGAGCGCGCGCGCCGCTTCGCCAGCGCCGCAAGCAGCCAGCCTTCCCTGCACTCGCAGCTCAGCGTGCGCGGGCACTGCTCACACTCACAGGAACCCGAAAGGCTTCTTAACTCAGAAAATCTTCGACCTGATTCTACCATAGCATCTATCACGACTCCCGCGCAGGCAGTACGCCTCAACACTGTGCTCAGGGAAGGCGGCACCCTGAACAAATTGGTCAGACAAAAAACTTTCCCTCCTTTGGAGTCAACGTCTCGTGATTCCTCTGAGGATTCCGACTTATTATCACGATTCAGACCAGACGTGTTTAATCCTGTCCCGGGAACAAGCAAGAAAGAACCTAGATATAGCTATTTAGTCGTGAGAGATATTAAAAAGACTGATTCTGAAGACACTTCTGATACTAGTGTAGAAGAAACGCCGCGTAAGTTAGAGAAGGAAAACTCCGGACAGAGGCATAGCCGCAGGGAGTCAAACACAGTGGGCAGTCAGCTGCGCGACAACTTAACATGGATGCCGTTAGAACTCGAATCAGACCAGCTGCTGCAGCGGCGGAGGAAATCGATGCCCGCTGAAGGGTTACTATTCAGTGAGTTATTTTTTAACATGAATATTTCTAATTACCAATCAAAAATCAAATTTCATTAAATTGCTTAAACACAATAATAAATGTTACAGCTCCCAGAGAGAAGAAGATTCGCGAGGTGCCGACAGTCCTCCCGCAGTTCCTGCGTCGCACGTTCTCCGGCAAGGAGTCGTGGACGAAGCGGCGCGGCTCCGCCCCTTCGCCAGTGGCCCCTTCCGACTCTGAGCTGCGGGGCCTGGCCGGTCTAGGGGCTCTGCGGCACAGCGTGAATGGCGGCCGCAGGAAGCCAAGCCTCACCGTCACATGCCAACAATGGCTCGCCAAAGCTACCCACGGGGTTCAGGAGCGAACCCTCCAACAGTTCCCCCGCAGAAGCTCACTCCCCGCTGAGGTGATGACAGGTGCTCAATAGCTTAGCGGCTTTTTTATATTTTTCTTTTGCATGACTTTACTACATTATTTTTAGCACAGGAGGTTTTATTTTATGATGCCGTCTGAACTTTTACTTAGTTTTATTAATGATTGACTGATGATTTGCTATCACAATGTTGAATTCCAAATCAATGGAATTAATTTCGCGCTTTGGATATTGTTCATGATAGAAGCATGTACTCAGTGTTGCGTGAGGGAAAGGTATCAGAACTATACTAAGAATAGTAAATCACCTCTGATTGCGGTGTTTTTAACCCAACCCGACGCCAACGTCTCCTCGTTACTGTTAATTACTTACCTACATAGTTTGAACAATCACGCATTCACAAGTACACCTCAAAAATAATAAATCATCTATGAATCTAATTAACATTACAAATGTTATATTTTCCAGGTATCTCATCCCACTAACTCTGGCGACGGTACATAATATTTGCTTGAGCCCGGAGAGGCTCGACATTATGATTCGCTGGACGATGAAGATTCCGACCAGTCTTATAATAATTACGATGCGGATGAAGAAGATTTGGATGACGAAAGCTCATACGATGATGAATACACAAGTCAGTTCCATGAAAATTTAGTCCTCGACTGTTCGGACGATGAGAACGAACATTTAGATGATGACGACGATCCAAATTTGCTTATTAATCTACCGTTCGTTAGTCGACATCGTGCGTCGTCTATGTAAACGACCTGTTGAATCCTGTCCCTCTCCTCTGTAATTTTACTGTAAATATATCTATCACTAATCGTATCTATGATAATATGACCGCAGAAGTGTGTACATCTGACGGTGTTTGTATAAGTGACATGTTGTGTGCAATAGCTTTGTTAGAATATGAGACGGTCATGAAGTTCTCCTCCTTGTCCATCCCTCCCACTCTTGTACCAGATCGTTTACTTTGAAGTGATTACAGTGAAATCGGACTTTTTGCAGCCATATATGGCGCTAATGTCTGATCCTGGATGTTTTATGTATATAGCTGTACTTGTCTCGAACATATTAATAACATGCATTTGTGATTGTCATAAATTAGTGAACAACTGACATTTAGACCGTACCGATATTTGTAAGAAATCTTTAATTTCCCAGTTCATTTAGCGCAAATTAAAGATGATTACGATAGTTATGATGATATACATACAGACTCCTTTCAGTGCACAATGGATAGTGAAGCAGTTTGTTAATATTATGGTAGTGCAGGTGTAAGCCGGAACAATAATTTGTGATAATCATAAAAAGTCGACTCAGTGGAAATAGCCTTAAACTCAAGGCCGTCATTATAATCATAATATTTGTAAGACACAGTGAGAACACTTTCCCGTTCCATTGCGCTGCGAATGTCTAACAATATAAATATATCGTAAATACTTCGCGCAATGGTTAGTGAAACGGTACTCATTGGAACCATGGTAGATGTCGCATAGCTCAAATGCGTTTTTTAGTTTAGAAATGAATGACACTCCAAAATATGGAGACAACATATTATTATTAACATGGATATTAAATCTATGGTGCAATTAAAGACACATTCAAACGCAGGAATCGTGTCCTCAAATGTACAGCATTTTCGAAGGTGAACTTGGAAGCACATTGTGTTCATACAATACGATACTGCTTTCCAATAGACAACTTGGAAAATGTGAACATTATTATTTTGCAAAACCGCAGTACAAATAATTACCACACAATGAATTATTTTTATTTTTTTAATGTATATTTAGTAAATGAATTTGCTTACAATATTTTGTCTCATAGGTTAATCAATCATAAATTTATTGTAAGTTTTAATAGAATTTATGTTTCGCCTAATTTATAAAAAGTACATTATGATTATACCAAAAAATAAGCTTATCCTATTTGAAAAATGGATACTTTAAATCATAACAGCAGGTTTAACATCATAGGGATCGAGTCTCATTATTTGTAACTTTCTTTTAGTATTTCGAAAGTTATACAGTCATAGAATTTAAGTACTTAGTAGTTTTTAAGACGAAAAAAGGAAAAAAGTGGTAGACGCTCTTTTTGAGTGAAACACAATGATGATGTTAATGAAAGGGTATGGTTAGAGAAATGTTCAGTATTAAATGGAGACAGCGTAGGAGCTGTGACTGTTGATCGCTTTCACAAGGTCACCACACAAAATAACAGACCAGTACAGAGTATAAACTTGTTTGATGAAGTTGCAGTTGGGTATTATGGATAAAATACGACCGATTATTTACTTGAGTGTACATAGCCTACATGATTATGACGAAATTCCTTAATAATGTTGTGTAGTATAAAAGTGCAGAATCTGTTGTAATATATTTCCGACAGTAGAACATAAACGATTTTTAATATTCGAATGATATGTTGTTGTTGTGCGTTCTATAATATGATCATGCGATCAACAGACAGGCGGCGTGGTGGGGACAATTCGTGAAATATTTTACTAAAGTATTCAATATTTTCGTTGTAACATTGATTTGTATATTATGTTTATTTTTAAAGATATTATTATTAAGTCGGATTTAGACTACATTGGACAGTGAATTTATTTCTTCGGAATTATTTTTAGAAAACTTTTTTTTAATAATATTAGATTTATTTCTTCCAAAGATCTTTCATGGTTGTCCACGTCTATTATTGGCACAGTAACCCGTGCCATTTCTGTCAAAATTCGGGCATGTTTATTTCGAGGTCAAAGACAATGTCAAATACTTATTTGGTGTTTTTTTTTTTACATCATTCTGATGACACCTTTTTTCTGCAAACGCATAGGTGTAAAGATTGCGTGAACGTTGCCGTGCAGCGGCAGGCCCGAACTGCTTGTGGTCACACTAGAGGTCATGTAGCTAAAAGCAAGATTTATTTTATTTATAACTTAGATGTCGATCCTAGTGACGGCTGAGCGATCTTACAGAGCTGATTTACACTGAACCTTGCAACTACCAAAGTTGTTTCACTCGAGTGACAAATACGATTTCACTCTAATTACCGAGAACTTGAAAGCATCGTGCTTATGGTTCAACCAGTCACAGTTGTTAAGGCGGGTTGGTCTTACTAGTGTGTGTACAGATGTAGGGGAGAGCTCATTGTTTATCTGTGCGTAAAACGGTTCGGCCGATACTGAACGCTCCCCGTGAGTTAAGACATCAGTGCAGATGTTCATCGGTCGTCACTTAATTCGTAGTAAAACTTGTCAGCGCTGGCTCGCTGAACGATTGTCGATATTCCCAAGTGTATACAATCCTAAGAGTTATGATAGGAATGTATTTTAGTATAGTAGGTAACAATGGGGTCAGTTTTAAATCAAAATACGACTTTTGTCGATTTAGGATTTTGAGGGATTCTGAGCCTAGCTCATGAAGAATATTTTTGTATAAGTACTTACATTTTCTTAAGTCATCAGTCGATGTCTTTGGAATAATAAAGTATTCTTAATTTATACTAATATTATAATAAGGTAAAATTTGTTTGTTTATAAGTTTGTGTGTAATCTCCGAAACTACCAGTCGGATTTGAAAAATTCTTTTTGCATTAGATAACCCAATTGGAATTGATAACCCAAAGAGGAAGGTTATGTAAAATCACGCTACGACCCTAAGGAGCCGAGCTAAAAGAAAAAAAGTCAGAAAGAACGCCAAGCGAAACCGACGTAATAGCGGTGGCTAGCGATGCGATGCGACGCAGTGAAATTTCACGCGGTCGAAATCGCGGGTTGAAGCTAGTTTATTATAAATAACGGTGGTAAGTTAAACTTAGCATCTTGATGGTAAGCAATGACAAAACAATACGATTTCTACAAAGGATGAATCGTGAATATTTCACGGGTATTTCATTTCATATTGTAACGACCTCTAGTGTCCAAAAGCACTGCAGTGGAAGGTTCTCTTAAATGTAAACAAGGCGTGTGTTGCGCTAAATGTAAAAAAGTGTTTAATTTATTTTGTGATTGTGACCCGAGTAGGTTTCTTGATGAATTGTTATAATATGTTTAACATGAATCGTGTGTTGGATGCGCCACGGTTTGTCTTGAACCACACATTTTCTCTAAAACGGTTTATGTCAAGAATGACAACCGCGTGTCTTTAAAATGCCCAGTAATTTCGAACGAAACGCTTTTTTCTCGAGAATCGGAGACGCGATTATATATTATGATCCTGTTTCTCTCCAGAAAATATATCTGTAGGTACATATGTGACTACGACAATGTTTCGTCACTTCAACGTAATTGTAAGTTGTTAAGATGTTAGCGTTAGTAATTGAGTCGATCTTATGTATTTTGTTCGATAGTTTACTGCCACGCCCGCTGTGACACGTTTGTTGCGATTATCTTGCATAATTCTGTAGTAACCACAAGTACAAGTCCGTGGACGTTCTGTTTTTGCACAAAACTAAATGAATATTAAGTAGATAGTCATTCACAAAGGTTATCTATGTCTCGTCACGACAAACGGTTACACAGATACTACAGACCGTTCATTATAACTTGTCCCTTGCCGTCATGTTGGCACCATTGCTTGTCAAGCTTAGTTTCAATACTAATAGAGTTCAACATGGCGACTGACAGACCAGTACTACCAATCGCGCCACGGGACAAGTTATTATGAACGCACAGTAATAGGGTTCACTTTCACACAAGTTGAATAGGCTCCACAATTTCAAATTGTGCCAAACGTATCGACAGCGTGGTAATATTTCTGATATCTCTCAATGTATTTTTAGTAAATAGATTGAAAAAATAATGTGCTCAATAACTTCACTAGTATTATTCAGAAGGGACTTTTCCTTCGAACTTTTAGATGCACAACACTATATTATAAACTATCGTTAATGCCTCAAGGATCTACTGCTAGCGCGCAGTAGTAGGACAATATCTTGTCACTAGTCTATTGTCTTTTAGAATGGTACTTGTTTAAATCGGGCTCAATATTCATTATAATATATGTTTACTCTAGCACTCTATGGATGTTTAAAATCTGTTTGATAATAAAGAAGTTTCAGTGTTTGAACAAATGGGATTTCAATATGAGACAGTGACAGTAGTTTGTTCCGTTGTCAGTATGAATGTATTGCCCGATTAGACGTAGAGCCACGGGCCTATCTCACAACTAGAATGCCCCATTCAACTTGTAGTAATTTGAATTTCTATGTGTTTTGATGTTAGATAATAATTTAAATAAGTATCGTCTTTGACGTCGCGGCTATGATGTCACAAGTTCTTAGTTATAATGTTTTAAAGTAACTGGTGTATGTACAATAGATGAATGTCTTTCGTAAATAGTCATATTATGTTGTCTTCGGGAAATACATAATGTAATCACAAACTAAATATAAAGTACCTAATACATTGTTTAAAGGCTCCGGTAACCCGGGTGTTCTATAATTATGTTGTATACAGTTTAACTACAGTTATAAATTCGCGAATAAGAAATCATTAGTAAATTGTAAGAATGGAGGAATGGAATAAGGAGCTCTGCATTCTGTGGTTCAACTGTAAACGACTGAATTTTGTCATTTTAAAGTAGGGTGCCTATTAGGCGATATGTGTATTTAAAAAAGCTGATATTTTAGAGGGCAGACCTACAGGCTAAAATCATTTCAGGGCTGGAAGATTTTATACTGTTGGCCTGGCCTCAGTTCACAAACTACTGTAATGTCAGAAAAATATAAAATAACCGACAAAAATACTAAACTAAAATCACCTGAGTGTTATGTAGTTGAAAAAGTATGTCTGTAAAGCTTACAAATACTCAAAAATGTCCAATTTCTACAACTGTTAGTAGATTCTTAATAGAAGAACGAGCCGAAGTCGTCCTATCTGAGATCTTGACCTATCCTTTGTCTATGTGTAATGCAAAAATAATGAAGAGATACCAGCAGGCAAAGGAAAAAAAAAAAGTATTTCCTATCAAATACAGCCACAACCATGATCAGAAAATGTATTCCAAACAGTTGCGTATTTCAACAAATAAAATAGTTTTATGTATACAAAGCGTTGAGAGGCAATTTCTAATGTAGCTCAAAGTTTCATACTAATCTTGTGCTAACACAAAATAAAGAATTTAATTTATTGATATAAAACAGAAACAAAATACTCGCACACAATTCCTTCAAATTATGGCAGAAAAGTGTATTCGATTATTAAAACAAATGCCGATCATCACAAACTTAACCAGCAGAATTCACACGAGGATGATTCGTGTTTTTTGAAAAATCGTAATTTCTCACGATTCATTTTTTTTTTTTGACGTCGGCGTTTCTTCTGTCCGTTTTCACACGCATCACGAACGTGAAAAATGACGGACACGTCTTAAATCACGTATCGCCTTTTAAATGGTTTTATATCAATGAATTAAGTCTAATAATTTTCTAATTTCACATAAATGCACAATAATAATATGTATTACCTACTATCGAGTATGTAACATTAAATTAATCTAACTCATTATATAAAGACGTGAAGTTATTTTTGAAATATGGATGTTGTACTTAAAATTGTTTTCGAAATAAATGTTTTTTTTTTCATTGGTTTTCTTTTCCTTTTCCATATTTTCATACATTTTTGCTAGCAGATTTATTCAGTTATAATAGATATTTTATTATACATATTATACATGCTTTTTATATAGACATTGTTTTTATACAATCACTACATGCAGGAGATTTTCGTTTTCGACTTACAACTTATTTTGGTACCTAATGTTAAATCTATCTGTAAGTGAAGACTGCAAAATTTTAAAAGTTGATACTTATATATCCCTTTGTAGTGTATTTCTAATGGTACCCACCCCGGTACTGTTAACTTGTATGTACTTTCTCTACTGACTATTGTCAAGGATCGATGTTAATTGTTGTATTGGTGTTAATATAAATGTGAGCAATTTATGAGCGGAATCGGTGTTTTATTTCTGACCCTTGCTAAGAATAATATAATTATAGCTTTTATTGAATGCGTAATGAAAGTATTATACGGTACTTAAAACAATAAAAAAACTTCTTTTTTTGTCTGTCTATCTGTTTGTTCTGGTTAATATCTGAAACGGCTGGACCGATTTTGACGGGACTTTCACTAGCAGATAGCTGACGTTATAAGGAGTAACTTAGGCTTACTTTTATTTTAGAAAAAGACTGATGGTCCTCGCGGAGAAAGCCGCGTGCAGCAGCTAGTCTTTAATAATACCAGCACTGTCCCACTGCAGGGCAAAGGCCTCTCTCATACAGAGAATGCACTAGCATTAATTCCATTTCATTTTCAAATATCTTTATTTAAACTAATATAATTCAAATTATAATTCAAACACTATGAGACTAGCAATTCGCCTTTCAAAGATTAAAAGAGATATTTTTATAATTACTATTAAACAGAAACCAATTTACAATAAAACTATACTTGCTAACTAATATGATTTAATTTACGTGTTTTTAATAAACTTATAACAAATAATCTACTCTATATACAGTTAAGCGGGGGGGCCTTCGGGCTTCGCTGGCGGAGGCACGACGGGCTTAGTAGCGGTAGGTCCATGTAACGCCGTCGACTTCTCTAAGCCCTTCAATGTTGTCTCAAACTCAACGGGTTCAATGAACTTCTTGTGCGGGTACGGCGATGGCCCTAATATACGTTCGACATCTTTGAAGTTTAAAGTTTCTTTTTTTAGAAGTTCTTGGGCCAGCTACGGACAAAATAGTAATAAATTACATTTTGGGATTTGCTAGGTTAGTAAACTCGCCTGGGGATTATCTCGCACTCCGTCAGTCATATGAGTCGAAAGGTGATTTGATCGTTTTTTCGTGTTCATGGAACCACAGAGCACGGTCTCGCCGCGCCGGCAGCATCTAGCCGGCTGTACTAACAAAATTCGTGACGCCGTCAACTTTGACAGTTTTATACGTCATATTATGTAATAGTGCGAGTTAGGGTCAGTTCACACCGAGACGCCCACTTTTTTATGATCCGATACAATATCTAATTTATTTACTACACAATAAGGTACACGCACTGCGCAGCACTGCATTTCAGCGAACTTTGACACGTGTCCACCCTCGCAATGAAATTATACCTTTTCGTGAAGAAAATAAGATCGATAATTGTTAAAAAGTGCGCGCAGCTTCGCGTCGCTTCACATCGCGGCCTGAACTGTCCCTAAATGGTGCTTGTTACTATAGTAAATGATGATAGCGCGGCCTCTAGCAGCGGCCACCGCGGCTGCTCTGTGATACGTAAACTTCCAAGGAACCAACAACAACAAATGAACAACATGAACAATAAATGAATGATTTTCAATCAACTGTTAACACGAGTCAACAATTTATTCTCGTTCCGATATCATCATCGTTCTCCTGTCATTATCCCAATCTCATGGTCAGCCGGTCTTTCTTCCATACTTCTCTATAAGCCGTCATCTCGGTAGTCACCCCGTTTCTAGCCATATCATGTTTCACACAGTCCATCAATCGTTTCTTTGGTCTTCCCCTACTCTTACATAATCAACCTATAATGTTCCCACTGCTGGGACACAGGCCTCCTCTCTGTGGAGGGAGTGGGCCGTAATCCACCACGCGGGCCCAGTGCGGGTTGGTAGATGTCACATGTCTTCGAATTTTTGGTTCTAAGACATGCCGGTTTCCTCACGATGTTTTCCTTCACCGTTTTGAGAGCAGTGGTGATGAAATTATTTACACAAAGTAAAACGCCTGTCAGGGTTCGAACCTACGACCTACAACTCGTAAGTCGCGGCTGTTACCACTGGACAACCACTGCTCTCCCCTACTCTTATAGCCATTGATATTCGTACCCAAAACATTTTTCACGACATTTTCGTCACTGCTCCGCATCACATACACCTACCATGCCAACCGCACAGCTTTCCAGTCTATCACTTTCAGACTTTCTCTCGATAATAGCCGTATGAGCCTTGCTACTGTAAAATATCTGTTACTTACCAAGACAAGTTTGCCCTGGTTATCTTTGAGCAGCTTCTCAGTCCTGAAGTACGCTTCTCCGATCAGTTTCCTGGCTTCCAGGTCCATGGTGTTCTTCAGCTTCTTGCTG
Organism: Lithophane semibrunnea; assembly: GCA_947363905.1. Taxonomy (NCBI): domain Eukaryota; kingdom Metazoa; phylum Arthropoda; class Insecta; order Lepidoptera; family Noctuidae; genus Lithophane; species Lithophane semibrunnea. The sequence continues at coordinate 20,252,120 of OX376186.1, read as the reverse complement.
AACGGACTCTTGCCGCGTGTCTTGACATCAGGGAATGACACTAGCCCTACTCTTTTTGACATGCCATAGATTCGGATCTGGTGAAGAAATAAGGGTATTCATAAGACAAGATAGACACTCGAAGGATTTATTTAACCATCTTCTTCAAAAAGAAGGAGGTACTCAATTCGTCTGTATGTTTTTTTTTCAATTAAAATACTTTCAGGCATTTTTGAATTGTCGAGTTGGTCAGTTAGTCAGAAAGCTTGAAGCTAGCTAATATAGTTATTAGAATAAAATTGATGTTGTCTTTGGTTTTGATCTCGCAATGCTTTAAAAATATAATTCGCAAACAACTCAAGTTATAGAAATTAAAATCATTCGCTCAGTAGACAGTCGCAATTAGTGTTTCATTCATTGTGAACATTTTCTTTGATCAATTTAGAAAAAAAAAATGCGCATCAGTCGAATCGGGCCTGCGCCCATTTGCTCAGACCATTCAACCAATTCCTACTCTGTTCATTTTATGATGATTGATATGCTAAATGCTTATTTTAGAGCTCTGTCACAAAATCAATCAAACGTTGATTATTGATTCATAACTTTATTATCTAACTACGATAATCAATAAAAGTATCGTGATGATTAACTGTCCTATGATACCTGAGCGTAGGCAATCTTGGTGACTTTCTCAAGGTCGTTCTGCGCGCCGCTAGTGATCGAGTTGAAGGTGATCGCTTCGGCCGCGCGCCCGCCCAGCGCCATGCACATGCGGTCGAACAGCTGGAACACAAAACATTGAAACACATGAAAATCAACAAATTACGAATTTCTCATTATGATTGAGTATTGAGATATTCGTAAGTTGTTGATTTTTTTATCAAATCTAATCAAAAGTCGTTTCTCAACCTAGTTTTAGTTGGTAATAAAACTAGGTTTAGAATCAGACCTTTTTGAACGTTAAAAATTACATAAGACAGTCCCCCGAAATGCCCGCCCTTGTAGTTTGGCAGTAATGTGCGACAGTTACAGGAATAAGGCTGCCATCAGACGGACTGCATTCTTGCAGTTTGAATGCAGTTTAGTACGACTGCAATACTCGTTATGGTAACTGCATTCAAACGGCAAATTTCCAGTTCGAGTGCAGTTGAAACAGTTGAAATGCAGTCCGTCTGATGGCAGCCTAAGTACAGTCATGAGCATAAAACCTACAGTTACTTCTCTCATTAAATAAAAATTGCAACTTTGTCTAGCGCAATAAACGTTTTTCAATCTAGGCCTACTGTTTATCGCGGGTATTTATCTACGTATCCTGGAGCGTTCCTCACCTCTTCCTTGTTATAAAGCTTCTGGTCGGACGTGGTGTACTGCGCGAAGCCCAGCGCTTTGTTGGTGCGCGGTACGATGGTGACCTTCAGTAAGGCGTCAGTATGTTCGAGCATCCAGCCGGCTAACGCATGACCTGCCTCATGGAAGGCGACCACGCGCTTCTCTTCCGGTGACATCGCGTGACTACGCTTCTCCGTACCTCCTGGAATTGTCATTAGAATAATAATATTATGATCAATAAAGATGCAGACTACATTTTTTTTGTTCGTCTTGGATTAGTAAAATACGTTTGACACGTATTTTGTAAAGATGACGTAATCAAAACATGACATTGAGTTAAAATGTGGCATGACGTCACGCCTATTTGGATTTTATACTTAGTTGTGAACGTAGTGAGCCCACACTCTGCAACTTTAATGCGTTTTTATCTTAGTCATTTTTAGGGTTCCATAATCAACAAGGAACCCTTATAGTTTCGCCATGTCCGCCCGTCTGTCCGCGGCTTAACTCAGAGACTCTTAGTACTAGAAAGTTGTTATTTGGCATATTAATAACATATTAATCAAGCGCACAAAGCGGTAAAAAAAATATCAAAAAAAAAAACTCTTCTATTCTATGATGTCGCTGGAAAGGTCGTTCAAAAATATGAGTGAAAATCAAATGTGATTATGTGAAAACCATTTTTGGATTCAGGGATCCGTTTGCGAAATATTGGCCAGCTAAATGGTTGGTTTGGATATGTGAAAAAAAACACAGCAGTAGTATATATGACGAAATTAAAGGAAACCTGTCACAGCTAAGTAAGTAACCGACCAAATTACATTCGTAGTTACAAAAACATGTTACATACAGAATGAATCTGTATGTAACATGTTTTTGAACTACAACATTAAGTTTGTTGTTGCGATAAATTCATCCCAACTACGAACGCTTTCAATGCGCGTGGTCACACGCTTGGCAGGTTTTTATGATAAAGCAAAAAATACGTGTCTAATATTCTTAGACTCGAACAATGACGTTGACTGACCTACGACTCTTTCGACGGCGTACTCCAGGTCCGTGTGTCGCACGATGGTCTGCTTGTGCCGCGCCGCGTGCAGCGCCGCCTCGTTGCACACGTTCGCGATGTCGGCGCCACTGAACCCAGGCGTCAGGTATGCGAGCCTGCAGTGTACAACATTACAGATACAGTTCTCAGAGGTAAAAATAAGAGTTGTAAAGAAAGAATGGCTTTGTAAAGTCTGGGAAATTAATTGTTTAGCAAATTGACTGGCAACTTATATTCTCTTCTATTTCTTAACATGGCAAGCAAAGCGGATGTCGACCGTTCTAGCAATGTCCATACATATGTCTACACACTTCCGACAAATTATATATTCGATTTTTCCGCTTGTCCTGTGCCGAATGATGCCGACCCAAACATGTGTGTAGCACCCTTTTTTTTTTTTGATGGTGGGAAATCATCAAATGACTTCTCCTGCTCTGGGCGGAGCGGGAGCCCTCCCGCTCCGCTCAGAGCGAGAGAAGTCATACTGTCAAGACTTTTCCTGACTAAAACCCACCCGTGTTCTTTCAGTTGCCTATTGCCAAGGTCACGGTATCCCTTTCGGACTTTCCTGCAACCCTGGCAGGCGTGTGTAGCACCCCTTATTTAGCAATTTGTACAACTCTAGGGTCATGTAATAGTTGGGCCCAAGATCTCATCTGGGGCCCGAGGATGATAGGACCCTAGGACAAGACTTTTAAATCTTAACCCCCTTTTCAAAAAAGTCCTGCGACTACAATAGTTTAGACAGGAGAATAACAAGCACATCCATACCAATTTATTATAACTACATACATATTATAAAACAAAGTCCTCCGCCGCGTCCGTCTGTCTGTTCGCGATAACTCAAAAACTTCTGCACCGATTTTCATGATATTTTCACCAATGGATAGTGGTTCTCGAGGAAGGTTTTAGTATATAATAACCGACATCCACGCGGGTGTAGCCGCGGTCATCAGCTAGTTCATTTTAATGTAACTTTGTCCGTCTCTTTGTTACCTTTTCAGTCACACGGATAGACCACGACCTGGGTTAGGTTAGGATATTTCTTACACTTTTTTTTTTTTTTTTATAGCGGTTAAAAATGCCTAACGCATACCACACCGTCCGGGGAGACGGTTTGGTTATGTGGGGCTTGCACCCACTAAAAACACCGCCGTGAGCCTACTGTCGCCTTAGTGGATGAGCCGCGAGAACTGCTATGCATGACATTCGCGACCCATCCAGCGCAGCCCGCCTCCGGGCACCAAACTCCTTTGGCGATGTCCGGGCTCACCTGGGACACCGCCACCACTCATGAGGGCCGTGCAATGCGACGACGATAGACTCCCCGATCTATCGCTCGATGGCACCTCCTAGGGCGGCATCAGATCGCCATGGCGCCTCCTCCGCCGCCCTGTTCTCCTGCGACGAATCGCGTCAGCGAGGGAGTCTTCCTCCCTGACGCGCTCCGCCGCCTCCTTCTGCGAGGTGACATGGCTTTGGCCACGGCCGGCAAGGACAGGTCCGCCCCGATTGTTGCTGCGAGAGCACGGCGCTGCACCACCCAGGCAGGACAATGCTCGAGGGTATGAAGCGCCGTGTCCTCGCTGCAGCCGCACTGGTGACACACGAGAGTCACCTCCCGTCTAGCTACCTTGTGCAGGTATTTGCCAAAGCAGCCATGCCCTGACAACACCTGCACCAGACGGAAGGACAACGTTCCGTGTCGCCTCCGTGTCCACTCTTCCAGGATCGGCTGGATGGCCCCCACGGTAGATATTTCCGTCATCCACACGGGCGAAGCGTTTACAAATGACAAGTTTTTAATGAAAAGTAGGTAAAATCTTACCTTTTCACATAGAAATCGGGCAGTTCTTCGAGAACTATGTTTTTGAGGTGTCTGTTGAATATTTCCTCGCGTTCGATCAGCGTCGGCAAGTCGATCAGGATGTGACGGTCGAAACGCCCGGGACGCAACAGAGCCTGAAACATATTGTTATGTATTTATTGAGGTGTACACTACGGAGTATCCATACTAATATTATAAATTAGAAAGTAACTCTGACTGTCTGTCTGTCTGTCTATCTGTCTGTATGTTACCTTTTCACGCCTAAACCACTGAACGGATTTCGATAAAATTTGGCAAGGAGATTTACCGCCATTTACTTTCTGAGGAGCTTAACTATCTCATTCTTTGACTGTTCACGGACACTGAGTCCAGACGACTTGAATCTATAATTGTTTACTTAACGGGCCTGTCCAGCAGTGGACTGCGAGTTGATTGTTTTATTAATTTATGAATATATTTATTTAAGAATTGCCAAGGAATGTTTATATGATAAAAATATGCTGAATTTAATGGATCTAGCCTTTGCCCTGAAGTGGGACACTAACAGCTGATTATCATAATAACATTAGAGACATTACCTTATCCAGGACATCAGCTCTATTAGTTGAAGCGAGCACCACCACCCCCTCGCGACGCTTCATGCCATCCATCTCCACTAACAGCTGGTTGAGGGTCTGTTCTCCCTCGCCACCGCCCGGGCCGAAGGAGGCGGGGCCCGTGGACCGGGCGCGCCCCACTGCGTCCATCTCATCTATGTAGATGATGCACGGGGCCCGGGAGACGGCTTCCTTGAATAAGTCTCTGGAATTAAAAAGTTACAAATTGTGCAAATCTTTTAAATCAGATGTTTGACATAATGAATCGATCTGATATTGATTCATTTGCAAATACTTTATAGTAATTTTATTCTAGGTACATTGTCTTCACATAATGATTGTCTAATTAATGTTAACAAAATATTGTAAAACATTTTTTTTAAGAGTAAAGAACTGTATTGTATTTCTTACCCATTCTAATCTATAAGAAAATAATTTTTTGAATATTTATTTTTTCATGACATTTGTGGCGTTGAAGAATGCCTTTTAATTGTCTAATTGAAATATACGGTTCGACTTACGACAAAAATGTAGCTAAACAGCTGCAAGTCAATTTCAATCATATACATAGCATAATCAACTATAATGTTCCCACTGCTGGGACACAGACCTCCTCTCTGTGAGAGGGAGTGGGCCGTAATCCACCACGCGGGCCCAGTGCGGGTTGGTAGATGTCACACGTCTTCGAATTTCTAGTTCTAGGACATGCCGGTTTCCCCACAATGTTAATGAGACGATGTAATGAAATAATTTAAGCAGTCTTTACTTTGTGTAAATTATTACCCCTTTGGTTCGAAGAATATAGTTATGACTGGCAAGCAATGGATTAGGAACTGTCTTCCGCAGTGTGTGTTACACTGGACAATAAACTATTATCTATTTCTCTCTAATTCTTCTCTTGTAAAGTATGTAGTCGTTTACTCTAACTTGGCGGCATGTGTGCAGTGACGTCCGAAGTCAATCGAAACTATAACAGAGTTATGACGAGAGCGTCGTTGGCTCCGGTCCAACACATTTCACACAATCTATGACTGAGTTTCAGTTTCAATGCATTGATGATTTCGGCTGCGTATACAATAATATATTTTTATACTAGCTTCAGCCCGCGGCTTCGCCCGCGTGGTATGTCGATAAAAAGTAGCCTATATCCTGTCTCAGGCTCTAGACTATCTGTGTGCCAAATTTCATTTAAATCGGTTCAGTAGTTTTGGCGTGAAAATGCGACAGACAGACAGACAGAGTTACTTTCGCATTTATAGAATAGAATAGAATAGAATAGAATATATTTATTCAGTATAAAATTGGTAAAATATTAACATAAAATCTTAGAAATAATTTACAAAGGTATTATAATGTTAGATGCCTGTACTAGGATAAACCTGTATCACAGGCGGCATGAGTTCACACTTTATGGTAGTTATAAGGACAATAAAATTCTTAACAATATTTAACAATAGAAGTCTTGAAATAATGACAAAATTTAATAATCTAATTTATTACCTAATCATATTTTTATAAACCTTGCTTACTTATATACTATTTACCTTAAAAATAAAAAGACCTAAAAAGAGTCTTAAATACATAATTTCTTATTTAGTTTGCGTAAAATAGTTTCTTGCACTTTATAACCTAGTTAAACACATAATTATGATTTTCCGTCAGCAGAATTTGTAAGTGGGCTAAAGTAAATGTTGCACAAAATTAAATAACGTTCGAGATTTGATTATTCGATTTTTCTGCGGGCGACTAATGTGCTTAGACATCAACAAAATCGAGGATATGTAGGGTATTTATAATATTAGTAAGGATATAAAACCCATTTTAAAACTGTATTATTTTCGTAGTCGATGGTACGTTTTATATCAGCTGCGCCCAAAAGGTGGCAACATTAAAAGCAACGTCACTGGCGTCATTAGAGGGGTCAAGCTGAAAACCAGCGCTTAGCAACCCGCTACGAACCTATGGTGGAAGCTAGTAAATTATCAATTAAAGTCGTTTTTCGTGTCTGTGTGACCACGTTGTTCTTCTAAACTTTGCAACGGATTTAGATACGGTTTTCAAAATCATTTATTTATTTATTAAACTTTATGCACAAGTAAAAACTACTGTACAAAGGCGGACTTAATGCCTGAGGCATTTTCTACCAGTCAACCTTAGGGTGGTGCAGAGACAGACATGGCAGGTGCAACATAAGACAATACATGTAACCTGAATAATAGATGTAAAATTTAGATCATTTATTCCATAAGGTTTTAATTCTTGATATTAAACTTACATATAATAACGGAACATCGATGTTTTGTCACCAGCGCAAACGCACGGTTACGCCAACCGTGCGTTTGCACTGGTGAAACAAACAAACGCACGGTAAGAACCATGCGAAGACGGGGCAGGTCGCCAGTTACTTAATATACATAGAATTACCTGACTCTAGCTGCTCCAAGGCCTCCGATCATCTCTACGAACTCTGATCCGTTCATAGATAAGAACGGTACGTTGGCTTCCGACGCCACTGCTTTCGCCAACAACGTCTTGCCACAGCCGGGAGGACCCAGTAAAAGAGCGCCTTTTGGTACCTGAAGTAACAAATAGGTACAGTCAGGCTAAGTGAATCATGACCCACTTTGACGATAAATCGTTTGAAACCGTCAAAATAACAAAGATGGCCGATGACAAGTTCGTTACCAAGAAAATGTATGTTTACGCGAATGTCGACCTAATTGTATTTGAATGTCTGTAAGAAAATAAGCTTATGGTGGGTCAGAATTCAATTTTTTCGACTATACATTATTGATGGTATGAGAGTAACATTCGACAATTTCATCACATAAGGAGATCCTCCTTCAAGGTAGCCCGCGAATCGTCAAATTTTCATGAAATAGTTTTATAGTTACATAAAATCACGCCTGTAATAACCGAAGGGTTGATCAGCGGGCCTAAAACGGCCACAATAGCAATTCCTCGAAAAGCAATTCATTTTCTGAATTTCCAGCTGTTTTTAGCAATTCCTCTAATTTGACACAAAAGCAATTGATAATTTGTGTGGACCATTTTACGAATCTCCATAGAAAACTGTCAAACAGATGAATTATTTCGTAATTTGAATCGTACGCAGATCAAAATGTAGAGGACATTTTGATCTGCGTACAATTCAAATTATCTACCTATACTTATTGTGCTGTGCCCGACAGGGTCCACGATTGTTCATACGCAAATGTTTACCACCTAAGCAAATACATTGTGGAATGCAATAAAGAATTGAAATTGAAATTGAAAATATGTATGAATTGTCAGTTTCTGACATTTTACGTTGATTCATAATATTTTCCTATTATGATTCTGCCAAAGTGACTGTTTTAAGCCCCCTGTTCTCCACGCTTCGTCAAGACAGGTTTGCGATTACAGACTTATTATTATTATTATTATTTATTGTAAGTCCAGATATCCTCAAGATGTTTATCTTTAACAATGCCAGTTTCAGTAACATCATAGCATAATCAGCATATAATGTTCCCACTGCTGGGACACAGGCCTCTTCTCTTCGAGAGGGAGTGGGCCATAATCCACCATGCGTGCCCAGCGCGGGTTGATAGATGTCACATGTCTTCGAATTTTTGGTTCTAGGACATGCCGGTTTTCTCACAATATTTTCTTTCACCGTTTTGAGAGCAGTGGTGATGAATTATTTACACAAAGCGCCTGCCATCTGAATCCTACCATCAAAATTCTGGAATTATGATAATTATGATTATTATCATAATTCTAGAATATTCATAAGATTACACAGTACCTTAGCTCCCAAGCGTTTATAGTATTCAGGTCTCTTGAGGTAGTCTACAAACTCCATGACTTCGATCTTGGCCTCTCGAAGTCCGGCCACGTCTTCGAACTTCACTCCTCTGCCCTGACCACTCATAGAGTCCACTAGAGTGAACTTGGCACGGCCCAGCTGATTCTGTAAACAAATTAAGGCTGTACCCTACCTCAGATTTTATCTCGCTCGCACCATACTACTAGCGATCTGAGTGTGAGTGAGAGCAAGACGGAGTGGGGTGCTAGCGGCTCTGAAGCCTCGAAAAGTTTAGGTAATTGCTTTTTACGGTGAAAAACAAAAAAAACACCTATGACCTTTATAGCTAGTTCAGTTATTAAGCAAAGTTTATGATCTAATTTGGAGTATTTATTGAATACCAGCGGTTTATAATTCGGTTTAGGGGTAACTTTGGATTTTTTTTCTATAGAGAAAATTTTATGTAATCGTGTTTTCGCCACACATAGGAGATAGGACCTAGCATCAATCCTCAACTTTAACATATATTTATTTCAAAATTAATGCTGCAGTATTTTCGGCATAACGGTGGATCATGCTAAGCAATTTGAGGTAGGGTGAGCCCTTAATGTATATTTTGTAGTTTAGACAAGATTTAAGATAACAGTGTCTTTTTTGTATTTATTTGTATGGTAAGTTAGTTTAGTTCCTAGTGTAAATAGTTAGATGAGTTAAATGTTGTATTATAACGACCCGTGCTATTATTATTTAGCAAAACCTTCAAGATATTCTCAGTCAGTCCTACTACGACTTAGCTGGCGAATATTTTTACCACGACATATTCAGCTATTCTGACACATTTTGTACTGATAGGAGTCAAGAAGAGTACTCACAAACCCTCCTAGGTTGATGTTCATCTTCATGCTCTTACTAGAGTACAGGAAGGACAGTATGACGGCCGCTATCAGCAGAGTCGTTATCACCTTGCCGGCAACACTGCCATTTCTATCGTATATCACTCGCACACCTGCGTAAAATCAACCACAACTTTAACCGACAGCACTGACGAGTTATTAAACAGTACCGATTCTCTTGTTCATACATAGAGAGTTACTATCTTTAAAAGATAGATCTGTAAAAGATAGATCTGCAAAAGATAGATCTGTAAAAGATAGATCTGTAAAAGATAGATTTTTAAAAGATAGATCTGCAAAAGATAAATCTGCAAAAGATAGATTTGTAAAAGATAGATCTTTAAAAGATAGATTTTTAAAAGATAGATCTGCAAAAGATAAATCTGCAAAAGATAGATCTGTACAAGATAGATTTTTAAAAGATAGATCTGCAAAAGATAAATCTGCAAAAGATAGATCTTTAAAAGGCAGCAACTAAAAGTAATCTTTTACTAAAAAGACATCGCGAGAAAAGGATGGTGATAGATAAGAACTAAGGCAGAGATCTATAAACGTTACTCAGCATGCCACATACTTTGCCTAAGCGTTATTCTTGTCGCACTGTCAAACTAGAAGTGCAAGACAGAGACAGACCCGGTTAAGATAAAACTCGTACTACATAACGTTTATAGATCACGACCTAGAAATTACAGAGCAGTGATGGTGACTCGGTGGGGGCAGTGGTGGATCAGTGACAACAGACACGACTTAGGAGGTTGCTAGGTTACGGTTTCGAACCCAGAGGCTTTACTTTAGGTACATTATTTCACCACGGCTCCCAAAACGGTAAAGGAAAACATTGTGAGGAAACAGGCATGTTCTAGAACTAAAAGTTCCAATACATGTGACATCCAACAACGCGCACGCCGAGGTGGATTACAGCCTACTATCTCTCACAGAAAGGAGGCCTGTGTCCCAGCAGTGGGAACGTTATATAGTAAAGTTACAGATGTGAAACTAGTTTACACCTTGAACTTCGCCGTGTGTTCGAAACCTTCTAACGTGCCATTATCTTCATTAAAATTTTCAAAATAACATACCTTCTTTAACACCTAAGTTCTTCTCAATATCTCGGAGCTTTTCTTCAAAACGGTGAATGTCACCCACATTCATATGAAACACGCGATGATTGGACTGCAAGATAATACAAAAAATAATACATAATACTGTTCTACTTCTTACTTTTATTTGGCCTTCAATAAACTTTCGGAGGCGACCGCAGACGGCAGCGGCATTGCAATCGTTCAGTTTCCCAAAACTAATTTGTAAAACAATGAAATACATCTTATCGCTCTGTTAGTGACATCCACTGACAGCACTACTGGTTTGTCGTCATCTAAAGCCTAATTTACATTACGAAACTAGTTGCACGAACTTAGTAACTAAATTCGTGCAACTAGCGCGTTTTCATAGAGCTGCATAGAAACCAGTAGTGTCGCTGCGGTCTGACATTGTGGTTGGGCAGCTATGCAGTTTGCGGTCTACCAACGCCTTCGGAATTGTACCTTAAATATTGATGTCCATGTTGTATTAGCAATTGGCATTCAGTAGCAGCCAGGAGTCCGGATTAGTGCCCGGTCGATGGCAATAGGCTCGCCCCCTATTACATGGGACTTAAACATAACTATCGAAATGTGCGTGTACTATAGGCATATACAGGCGTGATGTTATGTTGTAGCATACTCTTATCATATCTTCACGATTCCCCAAAGGTTAGTCGGAGGTGTATAGCATTAGGGATTGGCATAAGAAAAGAGAGACCTGTGCCCTGTTTATTAAAACTTACAAGCCTTGTATTAATTGCCAAATGTCATTATTTAGTTCACAAGTACTTGTATTTTTACACATTTATTCGTGATTTTGTTTATCAAAAAATTATTTGTAAGTTAAAAAATCATAACAAATCCAGTTTACAAGTGTCGTGCTTAGTACCGCAATGTTTAAATTCAATTTTCTTTTTTTTAATGTGGTCAAAAGAGAGAAATGACCCGATGCCCGTGTCCCAGCAGTGGGAACATTAAGGCTGATTATGAGCATGGAGATGAGCTATGAATTTAACGAAAATTAACATTCTAGGTAACTTGTGAACGTGTAGACTTGTAACTTTTGATAAACAGGGCCCTGCCCAGCAGTGCCTGACGTCGGGCTGTGGATGAGAAGGACGAGCACATTGCCACTGCAAAAATCCCAACTCCGGCTCCGGCTGCTACTGAGAAATCCCCGATGGAACTACCCTATCTATTAGCACTCAATTTTACAAACCCATCACGCTTGTAATCCCCGATGGGTAAGGCACAGGTGTGCCTACAAAATAATAATGGTGGTGGTGTAATGCTACAAAATAAGCAGTGATCACTTACCCGTTTCCCTTTGATGATGGCACCTTCATGCAATATAATTGTGACCACTTCAAGGTCAGGTCTCACGATTAGCTCCTCGACCTCGCCTTTAGACAACATGGAGTAAACAAACTCGTTCCATGACACGTAGCGTATCATCTGAAAGTTGGTCAAGTAATAAGTTACCTATTCTAAGCCGTTTCAGCAACATTTTTAACCGACTTTCCAAAAAAAATCAAGTAATAAAAACTAAAACCCAACTACGACTTAAAAGGTATAAACAAGACACCACAGACAGACAAATTATAAATCCGGAGTCACACGTGTTAGGGCATAAATCGAACAGATTACGTGTGACTCCGGATTTTTAATTTGTCTGTCTGTGGTGTCTTGTTTATACCTTTTAAGTCGTAGTTGGGTTTTAGTTTTTATTACTTGATTTTTTTTTAAATTCTTTTGGGGTTGTAGTATATATATATTTGAAATGTGCTCATTAAGCCCTTTCATTTGATACCCAACATGGTACGATTAAACCATTTTTTTTTTTAAGTTCCTCACTTAATGTCCTCTAGAGGGCGCCATTTTTAATTTAATGTGACTTCACATAGCCTATAACCAGCGGACAATCACGACGCTTCTAACGATACCTCATTTGTCAAATTGTGATAAGTGGTTTGGAAGATAGGAGGGAACAGATGAACATACATACATACATACATACATACATACCGGTCAAAATCATAACCCTCCTTTTTGCTTCGCCGTAGTCGGGTAAAAAGGAGGAGATTCTTGGGATTTATGTTTTTTTTTTATGTGTAACATCTTTCCCCTCGCTATCCTACAATCTGTTGTGAGCCGGAAACCGGGGAAGCGCGCGCTATTTAATTTGACCAATGGGCGCGCGCTGTGCTTGAGTTGGCCATCGATGGTACCGACCTATCTTCCGAGAGGTTGTAAACAGGATGATGATGATATTGATGATATGACGATAATGATGAAGATGACTACGACCGACCATTTTTAACCGAGTTCTTCGAAAAGGAGGAGGTTTTCAATTCATCCGTAAGATATTTTTTTTCGAGTGTATGTTGCGCGGTTGCTCCGCCAATTATGAATCGATTTTGATCATAAAAAATCAATTTTGTTTGGTAGGTCATGCTTCAGAGGTGGTCCCATATAAATTTTATTAACTTTGCGTGCGTAGTTTTTGACTTAGCTTCAATAATTACGGTATTTTTCCCACTTAGTCTATGTAGACGACATCTTAGTTTACTCCGTCACTGTTTTACATAGCAGGTAGTGGTATTCGAATTTGCGTTGGTTAGGTACCACAACTAAAAATTACTAAAAAGTGAAAAATAAAAACTTTTTACAAAAAAAAACCACCGGCTTCCAAAAAAAAACACAAAAAAGTGAAAAATACCTTTAATTTCGGAAGTCGGTGTCTTTGCTTTTCAATTTTCATTTTTTGCCACCGACTTCCGAAAAAAGTAATTTTCACTTTTTTTTTTGAAGACATTTGTTTCTTTTTTTTGTAAAAAGTTTGTATTGTTTCTTAAAGCTATTGCCAAATAGGTAAATTATATTATTATTTCTTTCGCTATTGTTAACGAAATAATGGTCTGTTTTAACTGTCCTGCTGCCGTGTGCCTGGTGCGATTTCTCTCTAACTTTTTTAAGGGATGAATTTTGTGCAAAATTCCATGCTTCTAGACCCAGCAACTTAAGGTTGTATATTGTCTGTCAGTGAATTTATGATTTTAAATATGTGAATATTATTTCAGAAAAAACTTTAATCAGGAAATGCTAATTTATTACAATAGATATTATTGTAATAAACGAGCATTCATAACATCATATTATTGAGACGCGGCTATTACTGTTGATTCTTCCCAGAACATTTTATATATTTATTTATTTATGTTTGTATTGATGTACAAAAGAGAGTGTGCAGTGAAACTCTGCAATGGAATAATAATAATACTAGCTTGTAATAATAACTCTCGACCTAATACACATTAGGTCTTATATGGAATTTAAAATATAATACAAATCCGAGCTTATGCGAGACGCACTAGGTCTGACATGGAATTTACAATACAATACAAGTGCGACCTTATGCGTCTCAGGTCGAGAATTGTATTATGAAATTTCGCACCTCATTTTGATTATTATCTCCTCCTGGTACAATAAGTGAGCTCATTATTATCAGAAAGCAAGTAGTGAACATCCAGAACACTGCCTTCATCATCAGTGACGACATTTCTTCATTCTTTTTCTTTTTATCTTTATCATCCTGAAAAAGTAAATAAAAAAATAACAAAATTAGCAAATAAAAGACAGTATAAATGTATAGTTATGTAACCAATTAAGGACTATTGGTAGTAAAGAAATTAATGACATAAAATTGAAAAAGTTTCTCAGAAAATGTTGAAAAACTGGACATCCTTTGTTCTGTGGGATTTTTGTACGATGAAAACTTGCGTAAGTGCGTAACACACGATCAGTCACAATCTGTTTCATTTTGACAGTTCAACAACATTCATTGCATTATTAACGTTGATGAACAGACAAATTTTTTGAAGGTATGAAACAATGGCTTGGCAATATCCTTCAAAATGATTCAGATTCTGATTGATGTATTACACAATTACGGTGCAGGACAATGTCTGTCGGGTAAGCCTGTGTAATAAATGTATCCTACCTTTTCATCCTTTTCATCTTTTCGCTTATTATTTGGGGAAGTAGAATGAAATCCCCGGATATTGTTGTTGAATAAAGAATTTACACTCGGTAAATTAGACCTCTTGATTAGAGCACAAGCTGCTTTATATTCCGCATTGAAATGACGGAGTTGCTGTAAAAAGAAAACCTACAATTTAATTTAAAGAGAGACAATGTGTGTGTAGCGGACTCAATGGTTAAAAAATCACCATGAGAGGTAAAATTGATTAGTAAAAGCTCAGATTCAAGAGGTGCACTCACGCGCACACCCTTGCTGCTTAGAAAACAGCATGATACACAATAATTCTCTTCATCTTTTTCTATAGAGAGGTTGTTAATTGCTTAACATTGTTTTAAATCTATGTAAACACTTTCCAATCTCCGAGAGTACTGTGGTACAAGCTCTATTTAAGTTCCCCAACTAGTTGCATTTTTTCCAAAAACAATGTGAAGCGTACCAGCTCTCTCACTTATAGAAAGCTACACTACTGCCAAGTTTCACAGCATAGATTACAGGCAGAAGCTAGTTTCTTTCATCCTCTCAACATGAACCAAACTCCCATGTAACCAGACTCCCCAAATATTCAAACTCAGTCACTTGCTCCACACTCAATTTCACATGACTCACCGACACATCTTCAAACACCATGAACATTCACATTTATATTCATCCCTTTCATCTTATATGCTTCATCTATCAAAATCATCATATCTTCCAACTATTATGTTGAATGCAAGTAGAACTGTATAAAGAACGCATTTGACAGGCAACCCATTTATCTCCGTGTGTTAACAAATGCACCCAATAAGATGCTGTGGTGACTAAGGTCCGAAAATAAAGCTTAGAAATCTTTAAACAAATGAAATGAAAGTCATGTCATAAGTTTCAATCTGAGGGGCAGTTCCACTATTTTTAAGATTTTTTTGTTAGATTGAGGCAGATTTGAATGCAAAATTATTCAAATCTGTCTCAATCTGAAAAAAAACTTCAAATTTATCTACATTATTAAACAGTTTTTGACATTGATTATAGCTGAGCTAAGTTTGGGAATTGAATTTGAATGTTTTAGTACGAGAATTTACCTTCTAGTTATTCTGTTATTGAGCATGTTATATTTTTAAAGTACTTATACTATTACTAGTGCATCCAATTAGACTGGAATTCGAACCTAACATAGTTGGGAAAAGTCTGGGCAGATGATGATGATATTTTTAATGTACTGAAAAATGGTTCAGTTTCATTTAATTGAACTAAATAAGTACTTCAAGTTATCTGACTAATATTACCAGTAAATAATATATTATATTATCATGATAGTTACTGGCCATAATATTTCACAATATTGTGATTGAATTGCATTAGAAAATTTTCATCAAGATCATTATTTTAAGGATTAAGTATATCAAAACCTGTTGAACTGTAACGTCTAAATGAAAATAACCCAAAATTAATGATTTGATCATTAGGTAATGCTGTTTATATAGCATTGTCTAGCGTTAAGATTTGAAAAGAAAGAACTTAGGTAGTAACCCTGGGAATAAAAATATTTCAAAATCGTCATCTTACCGGGTGTCTCGATTTACTCGTTAAATTGTGTAACACAGAAAAAGATCTACATAAATTCACTAAATCGTTCTGGCACTGTTTATTTATTTGCCTTTCAACAACACTATTTCTCAGCTGGAAGTTTGGTTTCTGCTGTATTTTAGATACAGATAATGCCGGCAGTCGTTTAATTGAGAGCATTTTGAAATAGGGCGCATTTGTTTCTGTTTAATTTAGGTACTAAGCAGCAGTCGTTAAAATAATCATTATTTTTTGTATTTTCAAAGTGAGGTTATGTTAAACCAAAACTGTCATTTTGACTTTGACATAAAAACAAAGTCAATCAATTTAACATATATAGACTTTTAAACGTCTATGATAGCATCATAGAGGAAAGTAATATGTGGTATAAGGTTATTAGCCAACGGCAATGGATCACTGCCTTTTCCGTGTACTCAGAAATACATAACTACTGTTGTTTGTAAATAGTGATTCCCGATTACGCCCTGACCCCTTTAGGAATTTTGGCTAAGGTCACGACCTGTTCACGTCACGTTGCAACAGGGTATCTAGGAAAGGGCAACGTCATAGACCAACAACTTAATTTATAGCCTGCATCGTTTGGCTGCCTGTTGCTGTGATTTCATAAAACAATTGAGCGTCGTACGTACGTCATTACGTCAACGTCAAATCTGGTCAAATCGTTTTACAAGCGTACCCTACAAGTATCCTTATTTTCAGAAGTATCACTAAAATATTCGTAAAAGATAATGATTCGTTTACGATCTTTAATTTCAGGTACTTTGCGAGCAAGCAGTGTGTTAACTCGTCTAAATACACCTGGTAAAATGCAAAAATGTGGGTGCTGTTGTGGACCTCCACAGCCGTTTGACAATATGCCGTTTAGAGTACTAAATCGGTTAGTTTTTTTCAGTACATTGCAATATTGACCTAGTTGTCTGCCGTTTTCATAGCCATACCTACTGATAGTTTAGTAGGTAGTTCTACAATTAGATACCTACACCGTTTCATGGAAACGGAGTCATCATAAATAACCAATGGTGCAATTATCCCAAGACGTTACTAAACCGGAAAACTGAACATAAAATGAATAACATCACGCGGTCACGCCTGAATTCCGCGATCGAGTTATGCAGAGTGTACCCGCTGGCCCGCATTTCACCAGATCAGTTTAACCTTAAATTAATACAGATGGTTCACTCCGCAAAATCATTTAAATAAAAAGAGACTCTTGCTTCGACACAATAAAGTTAAATTTAGGTCGCACACCGCTAATTATCTACCTACAGTTATATTCACCTAGAAGTTCTCTCTTTCTCAAACTCAAATTCAAACTCAAAGCATTTATTTCAAATAAACCAATTACAGGCACTTTTGAATTATCAAGGGGTCGGTCAGTCAGAAAGATGAAGCTAGTTGCCCATTCCAAAGCGTAGTAGGTTCCTATGGAGAAGAACGGGCAAGAATCTCCACAGACACTCTTTTAAATCAGAATATTGTTACAATATATTGTTTACATCATTCATGTTGGAATTATACATGTGAGTACAATGTAGAAAAACGTGCAGGTTAAAACGTCCGTAAATAAAAGACAAAACAATTCAAAAATTAAAATAAATTATAATAAGCCGTGGCAGCTAAGAGATGATCAGTCCCTACTGATGGCGCCCGTTCACGAACATGACGCATGGATCAGCACCATTCAGCTCAACCATTAACCAACACACACGCCACCACCAGCGAGACATTAAAGTGAGCATGACTTACTCTCAGCCGCCAGGGCACATTCAAGTCAATGAAAGACGTACCTAGTAAATGGTAGCTTTAAAGTACTAAGGTAAGTACATAGTGCTCACACACATGTGCTATGCAGTTATACAATAGGTACCTACTAGGAGATTGAATTTATATACAATGTAAAGATAGTTTTTACAATCTTCAGCAGCTCCAACAATATTTTCGAATGCTAATCAATTAGTTTCTGCGCCCTGTGGAGCTGGACCAGCGCTGAGCCAAGCATTTTTGTCAGTGATGTAATCCCCCAATTTATAATATGTTTGGCGGCATAGTGTGCGTTTTATACAAGATTTAATTTTTTTTTTTTTTCAATTGGAGTATGTGGGGAGTTATTTATATTGTAACATTTTAAACAGTACCCCATGAAGGTTGAGTCTACTTTAGCCAGTCTGAAGCCCGGTTGAACTAATTGGTCCCTATTCCTAGTCCTATAATTGTGTTTTTCACCTCTTTTACTGAAATAAAGTACTGAAAGAAAATACTTTACTGAAAGAAAATACTTAGATTTTTCTGCAGAATAAAAATAGACTCGATATCTGCAGCCCGTCCCCATAATAAAATACCGTAAGACATGATACTATGAAAGTAACTGAAATAGACTAGCCTCGCGGTATCTACTCATCTATCAGTGAATTGACGGATTTTCCTCACAGCATATGCTGCTGAACTTAGCCGTACTGCAAGAGATGTTTAATGAGGACCCCATTGCAGCCTTGAGTCGAGTGTGATCCCTAGGAAAACAGTCTTATAGACGAATTCTAGTTTCTCCCTATTCAATATTATGTCACAATCACTACTTTTAACATTCGGTAAAGCAAATCTCATGCATTTAGTTTTCTTCCCATTTAATACAAAATTATTAGCAGTGAACCAATTTTGGACCTGCAGTAGGGCGTTATTTACGTCGTCAAGATTTGATGCACGTCTATTTATTTTAAAAATTAAGGAAGTATCGTCAGCAAATAACACCATTTGTGTTAGGTTTTTAATAAATGGGGTAGATCATTACTATATACTAAAAAGAGGAAATGACCCAATATTGAGCCTTGTGGAACACCCATTTTTTAATTTAAACCGAATGAATTGACACCAGACTCCACCATCTATCGCGTAACTCTTATATCTTTTGACTACGTTACCCACTGGATTCGACAAGCCGAGCCGGTCGACTTGTAGCTTCATACCTAAAATGCAGAGTGAGCGTTCTGTATTCATCTGTGGTTTAGGTCCCACACACGTAAGGGACAGATATGAAATTCGAAAGACGTTGTTGCAAACACGCTGATGCGAAAAACTTTTAAGATGTTTACACGTATCATGGTATCGTCGTCTGGGAATCGAACTCGCGACTCCGATGGCCCGATGAGACACAGCAAGCCTAGTCTTCTCATTTAATTTTCTGCCGCTGCCCCTCGCGCTGGTTGCGATAATTCCCTAAATACTGCTGCAGCAGGATCGAGAGGAGTGTGTGTTTACATACTGCCCTACCTACCACTCACTTTGCTTTCAAGTTTCGGCAAAGGCAAACGTCGAAATAATTACAGCGGCCGCGCTGTCTTTTTGCGATACATAATTATGTTCGTCGTAGACGATGGTGGATGATATCTATCCATAGTATTGAGGGACGGAGCAGAATGTAAACGCGAACTGCCGCTCGCGCTGCCATGCCGGTCCTTTGACTTCCGCACAAAAAACCGCGATTTTGGGGAGCGCCGGGCAGCGCGGGTGGCAATGGCAGTGGTATGAGAAGTATCGTGTCGCCTGCCCACTTCGGCTGAATGTGAGGCACAAAGACGTACGTGGTTCGCAAAATGATCGATTCAGCTAGTCATTCGATACGATGGATTTCTACATAGTTTTCGGTGTAGCGTGCCAATCAACACTTTTTTCGTAGCATGCGTCGCTGCGGGTGGCGGACTCGTGGTCACACCAGGTTGTAACACCAGTGTGACTAACAGCAATGCATAGAGAATGTATGAAAGAATATTTTGCACTGTGCCGGTACTGTGTCGGAACTGTGGTTTCACTGTTACGTGTGAAGCGCGTCGAATGCATTTATTGTATTTCTTTTTCCAGGTACATGGCGACTGTGTTCTTCTCAATCTTCTTCGGTATTGGTTTGTGGGCACCATTCATTATTGTTTGGTATTCTATGGCAAAAAGATGTATGTAATAATGATACCATCATTATAATAATATAAATAAAAAATATAGTAGATAATCGTTTAATTTTATTGAGTCCTTCAACCCTCCTTTGGCTTTGCCGTAGCGGGGTTACAAAGGGGCACGGACGATTATAAACAAAAGTATAAGTAAAGATTAACATAAAATTATGTAAGTAAGTATGCGCCTACTTACGCAATAAAAAAGTTTCTTTAATTATAAAGATATGTAGAGCTTCCGAAGCATGCTCCGCCTTCTTGATTATTCCTACATCGCATCGCCTGATATTATTATAACAGAAGTTAGTTATTTAATCTAAATTAATGATAATAAACGATCATCTGTCAACACACATACCTAATACCTACAAAGAGAAGTCATTGACCTACAAGTCAGATCTGTTTCCCAGAGAGGCATCATGGATATGTTCGCTCGGTAGGTAGGTAACTCTTGCTTTCTTCACTCTCATCTCATTACATATTCCCTGGCCTACCTCCTAATTATCCTTACTAATACTTAATAATAGGTATAACTTGTAAAGTGTGTATGTAGTGTGTGTGTAGGTATAGACAGTGGCGTAGCGTGGACTAATATAGACGTGGGCAAAGTCGCATCAGCGAGGCCCCTTTTCTTTCGTTCCAAAGATCTACCCAATAAATCTAATCTATCTTACTAAACATGCTGTGACACGATATACCTACTTATGATAGTGAAAAAATATAAATGCGCGGAACCCACGGAAGGAGAATATTGAAAGCTTATACTGTTGTTTTATGATGATGTAGTCTCATTAGCACTTACAATAAAATTACGAAATTATGACGGATGTGAGCGAGACAGCGAGACTCAAACAAAGATCGGGGAATCCCCAGTTCATAGACAAACTTTCTTATTTTCTTATAAGCGAATCACTCAATCGAGTCACACGCTCCAAGTTTAAATAAGCGAAAGGCTACTGTGTCTTTAATAAAGCGTAAAACTAGGAGTTATGTTTTGTTGTTATTTCAGGTTCAAGAAAGTGACGAGTGTAGGTAGCCAATATTTTTTAGGTTTTTGTTTAATTAAAAATAAACGGCGATTTTAAGTCTGGTGGCATCGCATTTAGCGAGGCCTCGCGAGGCCCCTTTAAGTGCGAGGCCGTGGGCGAGGGCCCACTTCGCCCACGCCTAGCTTCGCCACGGGTATAGATATATCTAACCGTGCGTTTGCACTGGTGAAACATTTTCAACAAAACATGTTGAAACTTGTTCCTGTCAAAAATTGTATGGAATATTGACTTATAATAGAGATGTTTTGTCGTGACTGTTTCGCCAGTAAACGCACGGTTACTGGCATTACCTATTGCTGAAATGAACCCTGTGAATGAACCTTTTTGGCGCAGCCGTGATGCATGCATGATTGTTAAAACATTATTTTGTATACTTATCGTGTTTCACGAACTGTGTCCAAATAAATGTTATTCTTTCTTTCTTTCTTTACTTTTTCATGAAAAAACTACTGAACCGATTGTGATTAAAATTACGTAGGTAGCAGGAGACCAAAAAAAAAAATATAAAATTTATGATATACCTATTGCCGCAAGGGGACAAGGTTTTAAGGACAATATTCTAAGCAATTACGATTCTTTCCCGAAATCTCCTTCCAAATTGGACAATATCCGATGCATAAATTATCTTTATCTTTTATTACTATTCCCATTTTATTACTGTATCCTTTTGCTTTCTTAAGCGTTTTTCGTTCATACCTTTCCCAAAAGGCTGTTCCAGTAGTTTCTTTATCATTAATATAATAAATACAATCTTCATTTAAACCATTACGTAAATTAGGTTTAATCAAATTCTGTGGGATCCTTGACAAGCCATTCGCCCGAAGTTTAGGTGACTTCCGTGGCTTCACTTTACTTTTACGTGAAATGTAAAAAATGCACTGATTTTTCAAATTCTCTGGGATTCTTTTTGACATGCCAACCGGCCGAATGTCAGGTACCCCTTGCTCCATTGTACCGGTAGGTGAAAGGTAAAAATCGCGCAGATTTAACAAATTCTGTGGGATGTTTGACGCGTCATTCCGCCGATGTTTTTGCTTATCTTCAGTTATCCTTTGCTTCACTTTACTTGTAGGTGAAACGTAAAAAACGCAGTGCAGAACGAGGAACCAGCGAACTACTGAATAAGAAGAATAAGTTTTATTTTTGTTATTTGCGTTTTTTGTTTTGTTATTCGTTGTTCTTGTTTTTTTTTATAGTTCCTACTTTAAAAAATGCAATACATACGCGTATTCGGAGTTCCATTTTCTGAATCAAGACTTGATCCAAATGCCTAATAGTCTTTCCCAACAATATTTTGGCTGGTTTCCAGTCTAACTGAATGCAACTAAATACCAGTATTTTGCATGAGGCGACTGCCTATCTGACCTCCACCTTTATTTTCTTCTCTTGATATTTCTCGGGACCCTGGGGTCAGGTGCTTTTGGAAGGCGTACGAGGGGCCGAAGCTAACTCCCGCCCCTTAGACAATTTTAAAAGGAATGAGGCAGCAACCGATGATTATGCCTGTATGCACTATGCAGTGTACCCAAAGAAAAACCGGTTCGGCAACCGGTTGGTACAGGACTATTGCGGAACATGGAAACAAAATATATTGGGGCTATGGGATGAGTGGCTATGGTGGATTGGTTACCCGGAACTATGGAAGGAACAACATAATACTTAATATTATTCACGGATAAAATGGCAGGGGGTGACTTGCACACTCAATAATGGGCCACCGGAAACTCGCTAGCACATAGTGACGTAGCGACAAAGAGGCCCAACACTATTATTTTATTATACACTTACTTACAATAAGTTAAATAATAAGTTACTAACGTATAGTGGCCTTCATTGTAAGAAGAAGCTTCGAAACAATTATATTCACGTTTGCTCCACCCTTCACACGCTGCTACACGCCTAGCAACACGCGTTGCGCTCGCGGACAGCCTTCTTATATTATTTTATGTTTTTAAACTTAGAGCAGCGAACAGATAAGCCAAAGAGTCGCCTTCTATTATTTATTTTCAATTTTTTATTTAGTTTTAGTTGTGGAAAACAACATTATGATGGTATCCGGATATTAGGCATTGGTGGGTATTCGATACAGACTGAATCGGATTACTGTAATATTTTCAGTTTAATATTATGAACTCCTACAACGGACTTGTGGTCAATATAAGTCTGAAATAGTCAATACGTCTCGAGCAAGTGTGGTGATCAATCCTCGTGCCTTCTCTGACCTTATCGTCCCCCTCCCCGCTAACTGTCGTATCTCACAAACTTTCGTATCTGCACTGACATTACCTACGAGCTCAAAACTTTGTTCCGAATAAGTTCTCTCTGAGCGTCCGTCGTATACCGTTTAGAAGATAATCACGTATTTTGTTTTGCGTATGTGCAAGAGGAGGGAAAAATATATTCTCACTTCTCACTACCAGAATTTTTGTTCACAATGTACATTTGTAGAGTACGGTTGGTTTGGTTTGGAGGTTTAGACTTTTTTAGAGTGTTATGGAATCATGTTTTCGTCACACATAGTACCTACCTACTAACCTACTTAACATAAATCCTCAACCTTACCAAATATTTACTTCAAAATTAATGCTGCAGTAAGGCCTTCTGATAATCTATCCAACATGTCGACAAATCATTCCGGGATCTACGAATAACCTTATACCCCTAAACTTAACCCTTACCTTATAACCTTAAACCTTATAGACTTGGCCATAAGTCAACACTTATGGCCATGTCTATAGGGGGCAGCTTCTTAGTACCGCGGGACCCATTCTTACATCCATTCTGAGACACAGACTAATTGAAATAGTTCTTAAAATAAAAAGATATAAAACACATGAATAAATATAAAAAATAGGGCCTTCTGAATCAGGCCATTGATCCAAACGCCTAACGAGAGCCTCGAAAAAAATGATCGAGGATTTCGGCCTTAATATTTTTTCCTTTACCTAAAAGTACCCAATTATTTTTTTTAAATATTAGAATAAAAAATATAACTAAGTACAACAAAATACAACACAAAAAAAGAGGAAAAAAAAGACACAAAAAAAATAAAACAAGTCGGTATGTACAGCTTGGCAAAAAAGAGTTTGGAAAAAATGAGGGCGCCACTACCGCATATAGGTCACTTCAAATGGGAAATGAGTAAAAGAATTTAAACAAATACTTAGTTAAAAACGCTGCTTGTACTGACTCAAAAACCTACTAGCACTTGTCGGCAAAGTAGTGCCAACATCATAGGTCTGCATTACCTAAGTAAAATATTTAGTTTCATCTGTCACCGCATCATACTCTTTTTTGCCAAGCTGTACCGACTTGACTTTTTGTTTGTACAAAGTTTTTATTGGAGTTTGGCGATATTTCAGTAAAAGACGTAAGATTTCTTGAAAATGAAAAATAAAATTTTATTCCTTCAAAAACATGACTTCTATAATTTGGTTGACATTCAAAGACAAAACAACGCCACCCACGGCTAAAAACGAAACTAACTGATACTGATGCGTTTACAACACCTTTAAATTTAATTATTCAACACTCCCACTTAAACTTACAAGATGACATCATTATAAACTTTAAATCTAGGTATTACATCCAGAAATATAACTTTATGAATCAACTCAATCATTAACTATAAGAATCTAGGTACAATTCAACATCTTATCTCTAATACCTATAAACTTCCCTACAGGCAGAGCTTTCGTCAGAAAATCTGCCAGTTGGCATGAACTCTCCACATATTTAATATTAACTATTTTCTTTTCAACATTCTCTCTTATAAAGTTATATTTTATATCAATATGCTTGCTCCTTTTATGATATACTGGATTATTAATTAATTTAATTGCACTCTGATTATCTACGTTTAAAGTAACAGAGTTTTGTGGCTCCCCAATATCACACAAAAATTGTCTAAGCCATAATATTTCTTTTGATGCTTCACTGGCAGCCATATACTCAGATTCAGTTGTGGACAATGCCACAGTGTTTTGTTTACGACTTGACCAGGTGATAGGACGCCCATTCATTAAAAATATGTAACCCGTATTAGATTTTCTACTGTCCAAATCACCTGCAAAATCAGAATCAGAGTAGCCAACTAATTCAAAACTACCTTTATAAACAATACACATTTCTTTCGTATCAATCAAGTAGCGCAAGATCCTTTTCACTGCAGTCACATGTGAAGGACCTGGATCATTAACATATCTACTTGCAACATTCACAGCATATGCTATGTCGGGTCTAGATACAGTAGTTAAGAATAACAATGCTCCCACTGCCTCTCTATACGGGAAATTAATGGGTACATTATTTTCATTTTTAGATAAATGTACATTTACATCGGCAGGAGTACTGCTACTTTTAGCATCCGACAAATTAAATTTATCTATCAATGTTTTAATATACTGTTTCTGACTAATACTTATACACCCTTCTGTTTTATTTATTTCCATTCCCACATATGAATTAAACTTTAGAATCTTTATCTCAAAGTTTTTTTTCAAATCATTTAATATGGTAGATAAAACAGTTTTACTTTTAGCCAGTAATAATCCATCATCAACATAAAGAACTAATATTACTTTGATATCATTAAAATATCCCACAAATACACAATTATCAGATGGACAAGATTTAAACCCATAAGTAGTCAAAAATGAACAAAACTTCTTGTTCCAACATCTAGAGGCTTGTTTAAGTCCATAAATAGATTTTATTAACTTACATACTTTTGAAGGCTGGGCTTCCACCCCTTCTGGCACCTCCATGTACAGCTCCTCAGATAGCTCACCATACAAAAAGGCTGTCTTCACATCGAACTGCTCTACTTGTAGGTCATCTCTTGCAGCTATACTTAGTATTAACCTGATGGAGTCATACCTGCTAGTGGGTGAAAAAGTCTCGTGATAGTCCAAACCTTTCACTTGGGTAAAACCTCGAGCACAAAGTCTTGCTTTGTATCTTTCAATTTCTCCACTTGTATTCTTCTTTGTGCTGAACACCCATTTAGAAGTAATAGGCTTCTTCTCAGTTCTATCAGTTATTATCCAAGTTTTGTTATTTTCATGTGAATCAAGCTCTTCAGCTATAGCTTTCTTCCACTGAAGACAATTGACACTATTTATGGCCTCTTCATAAGTATTGGGTATTTCTACTTCAGTTAAATTCACTTCCAGTTTATTATTTCGTCGAGGACGTAATGTGATATTTCTCTGTTCTTCTTGCTCAAAACGAATACCTCTTGGAGGGTGATAGGAGTCATCTGTTTCTACAGTACTCTTCATACTATCTTAGTCAGAAGAGATTTCTTGAGATACATTATATTGGTTCTGAAAATGGTGAGAAAATCAGTGACACAGCAATAATGACAAAGATTCTAAGTACACGTCCATCAACATATCGTTCGCTTAGACAAGCTTGGTTGTCACTCGATGAAGATAGTCAAACTATACAAAATCTCACATCACGTTTAGTAGATGAGGAAGCGAGTCTTGCCAATGAAGCAACATGTAATGAGACTGCATTAGTAACGACTAAAGGGAATTCCAAGCCAAGAATTGGAGGTAATCAGAATAGTATAAATGAACAAAGAAGTTCTAATCATAGATTTGTATGTTACAATTGCAATAAAAGAGGACATTTTGCAAAGGACTGTAGAATGCCAAAGAAAACATACAATAAAAGTCAGAAGCCTCACAATATGTTAGCATTCAGTGCGGAAGGATGTTATTTATCTGAACATGGTGAGGAAGCATGGATATTAGATAGTGGAGCATCCAT
Source organism: Lithophane semibrunnea (assembly GCA_947363905.1). NCBI lineage: Eukaryota > Metazoa > Arthropoda > Insecta > Lepidoptera > Noctuidae > Lithophane > Lithophane semibrunnea. Next base: position 20,225,202 of record OX376186.1, on the reverse strand, counting down.
GCATATGTCATTCAGACATGAATACTGAAGTACTTTGGTTTCTCGCAGCTGCTTTGCCAAACTTTCCACTTTGGACACATGTTGTCCCATTGTATCACTAGCACAATATGAATACTGGTAAAATTTCTCATGAATCATCATTTTACTATATTCAGATTTATGCTCATAGATAGCTTCTAATTTTTTCATGACCTCTTTCGCAGTCTCGCAGTTTTCTATCAATGATATCTGGTTCAAATCCATTGACGACGTCAAGATGAACATGGCCATGCCATTGTAGTGGTATGTAACCCACACATGCAGACGAACTTGTGAACTCAAGTACCTATGACGTCACACGACTCACACGTCCCTTAGATCGAACTCAGGGTTCAGTATTCGGTCACTAGCCGTCAACGTAGGACACTTATCACTAACCGCATCACTTGTGCGTCAAATTATAATCATCATAATCTTACTTATTGTACCGTGTTTAGTTATAGTACCTTTATTAAACTCATTATGAACTAACCAATGAACATTTAATTTAATCACACTATAGAACCCGTAATCACATCACAACAAAAGTTCTATATTGGTGACCCCGACGTGATTTGATACCCGACGTGATTTGATACTCGACGTGATTTAAAAATACGGTTCAATACTGTACTATAACCCGCGAGTGCAATTGCGTAAATACAGACTTAGACTCTCTTTAGTGTTTACTGTGAAGTATTTTACGAAATTCCGAGATGACCAACCCTAACACTGCTGCTGCCGCCACGGCTGGCGCCGCACCTGACAACGTCTACGCACCTCAGCAAGCTGCTCCGAGTTACATCGTAGACCAGCACCAGCCGCCAGAGACGGGGGCAATCACCATCAACTCCCGCATCACCGACTTCTGGTCAGCGCGCCCGCGATTATGGTTCCACCAGTTTGAGGCCATAATCGGTGCACAAAAAGCAGGTGACTTACAAAAATACCAATTAGTTATAGCTAAGTTAGGTCGAGACGAATTGGGTCAAATTAGCGACATTCTCGAGAACCCGCCTGAGCATAATAAATATGAAACTTTAAAAGTCAGGTTAATTTCGGCATATGAAGAGTCTGAGTCCAAACAGCTACACACGTTGCTTACAAAAGTTGAGTTAGGGGATCAACGACCCACTCAACTCTTACGTAAAATGCGCGAGCTCGGAAGGAACAAAATTCCCGAGGACACTATCAAAATTTTGTGGTTAGATCGCCTGCCTCAAACAGTCCGCGCAGTAGTCACTGTCTGCGATGTTACATTAGACAATGTCGCAGCTATAGCTGATAAAATAATGGAAACTTCACGGCCATCCGAAGTCTGTACACTAAATCCTGTCGCTATCTCCACACAACCAATGGACCAACAATTTATTAAATTGCATCAAGAAATTGCCGCGTTAAACACTAAAATTAATGATTTACAAATCACGCGTCAAAGTAATAATAGGAGTCGTGGCAATTATCAGACGCGATCACGGTCACGATCACGATCTCGGTATTTTGATAATCAAAATAAATACAGGCGTCAAACAGCGCAACCGGGAGACAAAGATTTCAATTGTTTTTACCACTATATTTATGGAGATAACGCCAAGAAATGCGGCGACCAACAATGCGTCAAAAAAGCGTTAAACTAAAACCGACACCTGCTGTGGCGAGCGTAGGTGTCGAAGGAACTCATCGCTTGAGCGTCACCGACTGGAAAAGTGGTACGCATTTTCTCATAGACACCGGCGCTGATATTTCAGTTATTGCCTACAAAAACGCGAATCGTCAACCAGCTGATTTTACGTTATTTGCTGCCAATGGTACAACAATCAAAACATATGGGTCTCAGAAAATGACTTTAGATCTTGGCTTACGTCGAGCTTTTACCTGGGAATTTGTCCTGGCCGATGTACAGCGGTCTATTATAGGGGCTGATTTCCTAGCCAAACATCAATTGCTTGTGGATCTTCACTCAAAAAAGTTAATCGACAAAGTCACTCTGCTCTCTAGGAACGCTAACGGAGAAGATGCCTCAAATATTCCTACTATTAAGGTCATCGACTCGGATAATAAATATCACCGCATTTTAACAGAGTTTCCAGACATCACTATGAGCGAGTGTTACAAGGATCCACCCAAACACAATGTCATGCATCATATTTGTACCCGTGGCCCACCCGTTTACGAAAAAGCACGTCCACTTAACGCTGCAAAATACAAAGCGGCGAAGGATGAATTCCAACGCATGGTAGAGCTAGGAATATGAAGGCCGTCAGCCAGCCCATGGGCAAATGCTTTACACGTCGTTCAAAAGAAAAACGGTGAATTACGCCCGTGCGGAGATTACCGTCGTTTAAACGCAATCACCGAGCCCGATCGCTACCCGATTCCTCGTTTAACGGATTTCACATACATCCTCAAAAATAAAAAAAATACTATCTAAAATTGATATTCGACGTGCTTACCATAACATAAGTGTTGCACCTGAGGACATACCGAAAACCGCAATAATAACTCCATTTGGTCTGTTCGAGTTTACAAAAATGAGCTTCGGTCTGCGAAACGCTGCGCAAACGTTTCAAAGATTTATCAATGAAGTTTTGAAAAATACTCGCAATACATTCTGTTACCTAGATGATATACTTATCGCATCAGAATCAGAAGAGTGTCACATTCACGATCTCAAAGAGGTGTTCAAGCGACTTAATGAATTTGGCGTCACAATCAATACGTCTAAATGCGAATTTGGAAAATCCGAACTTACATTTCTCGGTTACCGCGTTAGCTGTGATGGCATACGGCCGGACGAAGAAAAGGTCAAGTCAATCATAAACTATCCGCAACCCGAAATCATCGAAGAACTGAGGCGCTTCCTCGGTCTTATAATTTTTTACCGAATGAGCATTCCTAAAGCAGCCAACACTCAAACTATTTTAGACAAATATTTGCACAATTCTAAGAAAAGAGACAAAACAAAAATCGCTTGGACCGAAGAAGCAATCAACGCATTTAATCAGTGCAAACATCATATAAGTGATGCCGTCACTCTCGCGCATCCAGACCCGACATCGAAACTAATATTAATGACCGACGCAGCGAATACCTGCGTCGGCGCAGCACTGCATCAACTAGTCAACGAACGGTTAGAGCCACTAGGATTTTATTCAAAAAAACTAAGTAGCGCCCAAACAAAATACAGTACCTACGACAGGGAATTATTGGCTATTTACAAGGCAATAAAACACTTTCGGTATATGATTGAAGGGCGTGATCTCACGGTGTTAACCGATCACAAACCGTTAATATTCGCATTATCGAAGAAAGAATCTAAATCAGATCCACCAAGACGTCTTCGTCAATTGGATTTTATTTCTCAATTTTGCAACAAAATTGAGTACGTTCAAGGCGAGCTCAATAACGCCGCAGATGCTCTTTCAAGAATAGAAGAGATTTATGTACATGATATTTTCGATTATGAACAATTATATAAAAGCCAAGTCGAAGATACGCAATTAACCATGTTAAAACAAAAACCTAATCTGGAATTTAAATTGTTCCGCATGCCATATTCAAATCATGAGCTTACATTCGAAACATCAACTTCAACAGTGCGACTTTATTTACCGTCGGAATTTCGAGAAAAAGCGATTTCAAGTGTCCATGCACTTAACCACCCTGGGGTAGCCGCTACGCGTCGCCTTATCGCGCAGCGCTATTTTTGGCCTAATATGAATACTGACGTAGCAAATTTTGTAAGAAGTTGCATACAATGCCAGAAATGTAAAGTGCAAAGACATACAATTACACCTCTAGGAGAGTTCGAAAGGTCAGACCGTTTCGAGCATGTTCATATAGATATTATTGGACCATTACCACCTTCCGATGGATATACATACTGTGTCACAATGATTGATCGTCATACAAAATGGCCCGAAGTCGTTCCTGTAAAGGATATAAGCGCTGAAACCGTCGCGAAAGCTCTGCTCGAGCATTGGATAGCACGTTTTGGTTGCCCTGCAAGAATAACTTCGGATCAAGGTCGTCAATTCGAATCCAACCTTTTCACACAGCTGACCAAACTACTTGGAATAGAAAAGATTAGGACAACAGCGTACAATCCAAAAGCGAATGGACACGTCGAAAGGATGCACCGAACGCTAAAAGCTTCCATCATGGCACGTTGCGATGGTAACAGTCAATGGGCACAACAATTACCTATCGTGTTGTTAGGAATGCGCAATACAATTAAAGAAGACTCAGGATACAGCCCCACTCAAATGACCTACGGTAAATCTATGCGTCTACCGGGAGATTTTTTTGTTCCCACCGAAGCAAACATCAACAACACCGATTATACCTGCAAACTCATGGAAACTTTAGCGAACCTTCAACCGACCACAAGGAATCAAGCTAATAACAGAAACATTTTCGTACATAAAGATTTAACAAGATCGGACTACGTTTTCGTTAAAAACGAAGTAAAACGCTCGTTAACACCGCCGTACGAAGGTCCCTATAAAATCGTCAAACGAAGCAATAAACATTATGTCGTTCAAGTAGGTTCTCGAAAAGTCACTATTTCTCTCGATCGTCTCAAACCTGCTTATGTTACAACTTTTGTTTCGCCTGAAACCACAACCATAACACCGGTTGGGACCCAAACGACCCCACTTGACAAAACTGAGCCATTTGTCACAACAAGATCGGGTCGCGTCGTAAAAAAGACTGTGAGATTTGATATTTAAAACATTTTTTTATCGCCAGTCCCAAAATAATAAATTCATCAATGTGAAATTTAAAGTGCAGTGAAGTGTTGTGTGTTTTAAAATAGACCAACTTAACAAGCAATTATGGAGCGTTTTCACACTAATATGTCAACTTATAACGTATTTATTCATACTTATACCACTTGTAGAAATGTTTAAGTTAACTCATAAGTTTAAAACTTTTTGTAACCAAATTTATGACCAATGTATTTTAATTTTTTACCAAAATGTGTCTTTAGTTTAAGCATTCTGAGTGTGGTTTTGTTTTTATATACATTTTAAATGCCTCTTGTTAGCGTAAGGTCTTATTGTATAATTTAAAAGTTAAGTATAGTTAAACACTTTTACACCGCTTGTTTATATTAAGTATTTGCAATGTCTTTACAATTATTTTTGAACCTTACTCATTGTTATTTTGATAGTAATTATTTTTGTTTTATCAAAGGGGGGAGGACATGTAGTGGTATGTAACCCACACATGCAGACGAACTTGTGAACTCAAGTACCTATGACGTCACACGACTCACACGTCCCTTAGATCGAACTCAGGGTTCAGTATTCGGTCACTAGCCGTCAAAGTAGGACACTTATCACTAACCGCATCACTTGTGTGTCAAATTATAATCATCATAATCTTACTTATTGTACCGTGTTTAGTTATAGTACCTTTATTAAACTCATTGTGAACTAACCAATGAACATTTAATTTAATCACACTATAGAACCCGTAATCACATCACAACAAAAGTTCTATACCATCATCTTTATCCCATTGCACTTGCGAACTGGATTCGTTGGGTCTTACCGAATCTATGTTTAATCCTTTTGCTCTTAATGCACATTTAACTTGAAACTTCCATTGCTTAAAGTTTCTGCCATCGAATTTTTCCATTTTCATCGCATTGGTGATTGGTGATTGTAGGTCGATTTTACACCGATAATAATCTTGCTCTTTACTTCACTTTATACTGAAATTATCAATTATCGCAATGCCTGGGCCCATAACCTATTGGAGTTTGGCGATATTTCAGTAAAAGACGTAAGATTTCTTGAAAATTAAAAATAAAATTTTATTCCTTCTAAAACATGACTTCTATAATTCGGTTGACATTCAAAGACAAAACAACGCCACCCACGGCTAAAAACGAAACTAACTGATACTGATGCGTTTACAACACCTTTAAATTTAATTATTCAACAGTTTTTATGTACCTATACGTTTACATCTCCTACATCCATTGTGTTAGTAACAATCTTACTTAGCCTATGTAAAAAAAGCCTTAAAAAGACAAATAAAAAATCCGGAGTCACACGTAGTCTGTTCCATTTATACTAGGTACGTGTGACTCCGGATTTTTAATTTATCTGCCTGTGATGTCTTGTTTAGTACCTACACCTTTTTATTTGACTTTTTTGTCGTAGTTGGATTTTATTTATAACTTTTATTTTTAATATCGAAATCCGTTCAGTGGTTTAGGCGTGAATAGATAACATACAGACAGACAGAGTTACTTTTGAATTTATAATAATAATACCTAATAGTATGGAATATTATTAGTATGGAAGTATGGATAGTATTGATTTAAAATAAATTCGTCTCTAACACTTCGTATTACGACTTAATCCATAGCAAATCAATTATCAAATAAACAAATTTTGTAACTGTTAAGTTAATTAGCGAATTAGTAACTTAGGTAGGATTTGTTTTCTGTAGAAAATCATTTTGACATCTTTCAATCAGCGAGTTAATTGATTCTGGTTAGGTAGGTACCTACCTACGTAAAGATTCTGATAGCTATGTCGGTAGCTCCGGTTCTTTTCAGGATAATTTCATTTCTATATCCTTTCAAAGAAACTCCGATCCCTTTTTGTAGGTCTGAGCTCCAAGCATAAAGCTCGCTCCATACCTATCGAGCCTGATATGGAGAGGTATTTTATTGATTATTTTTTATTTGTTATTTATGGATCTCCAGTTTTTGTTTTAAAATATTGTAAAACACATTAGGCTTTACGTAAAATCAATTAAATTATTCCAGAAAGAGTTAAATAATTAGTACTTTTGTCGCTTAAGATAAAAATAAAAGTCGTGATTTCTTCTTGTTTTTCAAAAATAACTTTTCTCTATAATTAAGGCTAATTATTATTGTATACACTGTTTTTTCTCATATTATTATCGCGCTGAGCGACCTTGAATTTGTAGACCAACCCGACTATCAGTGTCCACGTTTCGGCACCGTACGTCACAACTGAAATCGCGAAAATCAACCCTACGTTTATGTTCGCTTATCTCGTCAAAATGTAGGTAGGTACTTAACAGGTATTTTTTTCGCGATTTCAGGGTTGTTCCCAAGATGTTCATAATGATGAGTACAATGACCCCTCACTAGATTTCGTGTATGAAAAGATACACAATATAATTATGTTCCTTGTTTTACGTTCACGACCCTCACACGACGCTCGTCATACACGTGTTTGACCCCGCGTATGACGCGCCCTTGAATAAACGGCAGCGCTTATAAATTCGTTATTATGTAGGTACCTACATAGAAATAAGTACTTATAATTTTATTGAGCGCCCAAAACGCAGCGTATGAAATGCGCGCTTCGGGCGCTCGCACAGACTAGCTAGAATAGTGCTCTATGGACTAGACCTAAACTAAACTATAGGTAGGCGTTTGTTGATAAGACGCCTCGGGCACCTCCGTGAAGTTAGCCGCACGATTTCATTATTATATGAACTTTTGATCGTGCTAATCGTTAGAGAGAGTTAGAGAGAGAAGAAAAACCGATAGAGAGTAATTAGTTTTTATGTAAAAACCATTTAATTTTCGTGTGAAATTGCCCCCCCCTTCCCGCAAAAAGGGACTTAGTGGGACTTAGACTTGCTTGCAATAGACTACAAACTACATTAAGCGTTTGACGTTTGAATAATTCGAAAAAAAAACTGTCATTATGACCTCTGTCATTGTCATAGTCAATAGCATGGTACTAAAAATGTTTTAATTAACGGCATGGATCATTGCCTTTTCAGTGAAATCGGAAATACATAACTAATGCATTTGCGTCGATTTTAAATTAAATATTTGACCATGTTTGCGACCTTAACTTATATAGGTATAAAAGGGCCTGCTTTGTCTGACTGCCAAACATTATGTTAGTACTTATTGGTACTTATGTAAACTACGTACAAAATCGTCGAACGTCTATACGTCAATCGTAATCAATTCACTTTTTTCTATGCTCTTTGTAAGTAGTCTATTCTTTGCTTTTTACCGTCAAAATATTTTTTTTACCAAGGAACATATTATACTTATTCACCTTACGGCGAGCTTTTTACAATCGTATCGTTATTTTCAAGAGTATCAGTGACTAAAATACTCGTAAAAGATCAAAAGATATGATTCGTTTACGATCTTTAATTTCAAGTACTTTGCGAGCAAGAAGTATGATGAAACATACTCCTGTAAAAATTCAAAAATATGGCTGCTGTTATGAACTTCCACAGCCGTTTGACAATAAGCCGTTTACAGAACTAAATCGGTTAGTTTTTTTATTTAATACATAGCAATATTGATCTAGTTTTCTTACAATTTGAGGTGACTTCGCCGAGCCGATTTCATAGCTTTAGGTGGCCAGGCCATACCATGATTGCCATGAAAACGTATTGAAAAAATCGAGACAGGCTACTGTGGGTACAGTTTCCATGAAACAAAGCCATCTTATATCCCAAGAAGTACCTACTTACCTATGTAGCAGAACATCACATCAATAATAACATCACGCCTTAATTCCGCGAACAGTTAATACAGGTTGTACACACGGCTACACATCAAGCTATACATTTCCAGTATAAGCTGACCTTGCATAGTGCGGAAATCCTATACAATGCGAGATCAGCATAAACTGGAAATGTATAGCTTGATGTGTAGCCGTGTGTACCCGCATTTCGCCAGTTAGTCCCACACTTAGTGAGGGGACGTTCTTACTGCCACCAACCAGGAATTAATCCACACCCTTCATGGTCAGCTCAGCAGTCGAGCGTCCACGAGACCTACGAGGGAGAAATCTTTATCCACCATGTAGTTTAGCTAGAATCAGTCTGTCCGTGTGTTACTTCTTGACTCGAATAACACTCCATCGATTGAGTTAGAACCATACTAAGTATATTAAAGGTTTAAAAAGTAGAGAGTTATCTACGTATCGTGGTTCGCAACATCAACGATTCACCTAGTGTCATTCGATACGATGGATTTCTACATAGAGATTTCGGTGTAGCGTGCCAGTCAAGACATTTTTCGTATCAGAATGCATCGCAACAATGTGATTCTTTGAATGTAAAGTACACCAGATCAGTGGGTCCAGACCAGTGGCAAAGAGTGGTCAGATTCAGCTACTTAGTTCATCAAACAAAACAAAAAAAAAACAAAATCAGTGCAGCCGTTTGGCAGCTACAATGGCACAGACAGACAAACAGATACACAGACACGCAGATACACAGATTAAACTTAAACACCCCTCTTTTTCCGTCGGGGTTACAAATAGCAATTTCAGATACTGTATTCAAATTATTCCTACAGATGAGCTAATTTTTAAAAGTCGAATTTATTTATTTTGGTTTTTTTTACAGGTACGTAGCGGATGTGTTCTACTCATTATTCTTCGGTGTTAGTTTGTGGGCTCCCTTTATTATGTTTTGGTATTCTATGGCAAAAAGAAGTATGTAATAATTATACCATGATTATATAAAAATTAAGAAGATAATCGTTTAATTTTATTCAGTCCTTCAACCTTCCTTTGGCTTTGCCGTGGTCGGTCGGGTAAAAAATACCGGACATTAAAAAAAAAACGCATTTTTAGGGTTCCGTACCTCAAAAAGAAAAAATGGAACCCATATAGGATCACTCCTGTGTCTGTCTGTTTGTCCGTCTGGCACAGCCAATTTGCTCCGTACCTATCCAATTTGAAATTTGGTACCTACACCTAATCTATTTCTGGGACCCAAACACGGACGTGTAACGAAAATAAATGAATTTTGATTAGGGGGCCAATTGCGAGGCAAACTAGTAAATTAAACATTTTGCAAACTGTAGGTACCTACCGTGTGACGTATCAAATGAAAGGGCTTGTTGCGAGGATCTCACATTATATACATTTTTTTTTAATAAGTAGATTATTTTAAAACAAAACTTAAGAAAATAAATGAAAATTCTTATCTCCGAAACTAAAGAGCCTATTTGAAAAAATACCGAAAATAGTTCTATTTATAGATTAGTACAGGGAAACCTATAAGAAGTCTACTTATGGTCTTAAAAAAACATTGAAAATCTCCCAATATTGTGCGTACAAACTTACATTTGGAGTTGGAGCGAAAACTTAAAATTGTAGTTGAAAAACATGTGCTACAATAGTAGAACAATTACAATTTTAAGTTTCTTCTTGGGATAAATTCATCCCAACTAGGGAACCCTTCATTGTGCGTAGTCCGACCTGCACTTGGCCGGATTTTTTTAGCCTACACTGTCCCACTGTTGAGCAAAGGCCCCCCCAAATCCTTCCAGGCATCCGTTTCTAGAGCCACCTCGATCCAGCCCTTGCTTTTTATGCTCGTCACAATGACTAGGGTGAAGTGGAGCTGATGGTGAAGTAACAGAAGCACTCCTCAGCGATTAACGTCGAGGAGTTGACATTAGGCTATTGTAACCTAGATAAATTACAAACTGACGCTATAAAAAACGAGAAATAAAAACTTTTCTACAAAAAAAAGAACAGACTTCCAAAAAAAAGACTGAGAGAGAGAGAGGAGAGTGTGCGCAAGAGCTCCACGACCTGATCCCACCATCTCCCTTTCACTATCGGACCACCAGACGTACAGCAGGGTACCATCCGCACTTGGTCGATATATTGTCTAGTCTTACTATGCGCTTCTCTTCCACATTTATTATGCGCACGGCCAAAGTGTGGAACTCTCTGCCAGCATCTGTGTTCCCTTCCACGTATAACCCGTCAGCCTTCAAAACAAGAGTGAACAGGCATCTTCTGGGCTTGCTCGTTCCATCCTAGACCTCATCTATCGCTTTCCATCAGGCGAGATCGAGGTCAAGAGCAGTCCCATAACACAATAAAAAATAAAAAAAACACTACCACGTGAAAAATAACTTTATTTCGGAAGTCAATGACAAAAAATGAAATGAAAATCCAATGACACAGACTTCCGAAATTAGTTATTTTTCACTTAGTGTTTAGAAGTCGGTTGTTTTTTTACCCGACTGCCCCAGAAGGACGGTAATGTTTTTCGAGAGTATGTATGTAATGTATGTAGTTATGTCTATTTCTGTGGCACGCTCTGTAGCCTAAACGGCTTGATGGATTTTAACATAACGAAGGTGTCGTTAGGTTCGTCTTAGTTATGTTATATTTCATCTACGAACAAAAAAAATGGGAGGGGACGGTATTTTTTTAAAATAAATTACAATATCAAATAAAAGCTAGTAATGAGTTAATTCCATAAATTAATAAAACTAAAAAGCTTGAAATAAAACAAATTAAGTATTTTAAAAACAAAAATCCCGCCTGCAAAAAGAGAAAAACAAGCATTATAATCTGTAGAATTTTGGTATAACAGGCGGGGAACAAACAAAAGTAACACCATTTCCAGGTTATTGGTTTGTTCCCTGCCTGTTTGTCTTTGGCTTTGGCCTACACGCACCACGATGCCACTTCGCATATCCCTTTTTAGAGTCGCCATCGCTGCTGCCACCGCCCTGCTTGTCCAGCTGCTCTGCCGGAACCATGCCTGGCCGGTAAAGCCTTCGCAACCACGATTCCCGTAAAAAAATGGTAATAAAGGCTTAAAGTAGCAAAAATTGCAAAAAAAAAAAACATTTTGGTAATATACTGTATTTTCGCCATCTGCTATATTTTTACAGGCAATTTGAAAATACAAAGGCGTCCCGTCCCTCCTTCCACTTATCCCTTTTTTTTTTTGTTGGCTTTTTGATATCATTCAATGACTTCTCCCGCTCTTGGTGGAGCGGAAGGGCGTGTCAGACTTTTACTGACTATAACCCACCCGTGTTCCCTCAGTTTCCTGTTGCCAAGGTCCCGGAATCCCTTTCGGACTTTCCCGCAACCCTGTTCCACTTATCCATATCTACTGCTGTATGTGACCAATCTTTGAGTTAGAGCTGATGGGGGTACCTGGTGGGGTTCATTGTGATCACAACTATGGTTTACGACAAACATACACCCAGGGTCGTTAAAACTTGTGGCTTCAAGAATCAATAAAACACCAAGTATGATCAATAAGAGTATTTAATTAAAACTGAAACATAACAATCACTACAATAAATAACTTCAAGGCCAAGATGGTTCCCTTTCGCCTTTCTTGTCAGTGATTCCATAGAGTTTCGACTTGTCCCTGAAGGCAATCATCCTCAGTGTTTCTTGGTCATCTAAGAATTTACCTAAGAGGAACCCCCCTATCGGAACCACAAACCAGACATATCTCGGAGTTATACCAAAGAGAGCCATGTTAGTTCTGTTGTTTCTGTTGTAATTTCCAGTTCCTAGTGTGACTCCAGTCAAGATAAATTAATGCAGCAGTAAAAACTGGGAGAGATATGCTCAGTAGGTTACCGCGAATGAATCTTATCACCGCCATATACCTGAAGACAATAAATAATCAAATTAATTAATAAGTCTGTTCATCTGCTTAATAATAAAAAGAGAAAATAATCAATCATGAGTTCAATCACATTTGCTGGTAATAATTAAGGAAGAATCATCAAAGAAAATTAATACAAACAAAACCGACCAAGTGCGAGTTGAACTCGCGCACGTAGTGTTCCGTACCATTATCTATAAAAACGGCAAAAAAAAACACGTTTGTTGTATGGGAGCCCCCTAAAATATTTATTTTATTGTTTTTTAGTATTTGTTGTTATAGCGGCAACAGAATTACATCATCTGTGAACAAATGTCTAACTATCACGGTTCATGAGATACAGCTTGGTGACAGACGGACAGACAGTGGACTCATAGTAATAGGGTCGTTTTACCCTTTCGGTACGGAACTCAAAAATATAAAGCGAATGAAACATTAAACACATCATCACTATGCACCTAGCCTATTGCCAACTATGTTGGGGTCGGCTTCCAGTCTTACCAGATACAGCTGAATACCAGTATTTTACATAAAGCAACTGCCTATCTGACCTCTACAACCTAGTGACTCAGTAACACGACATATCCTTTCGTAAGGCTTTCAGGCTTCCGACGACCTGATATCCTTACAAATTATAAAACAAAGTTCTCTGCAGAGTTTGTCGGTCTGTCTGTTCGTAATATACTCAAAAACTACTGCACCGATTTTCATGCTGTTTTCACCAATGGTGTGGTTCTCAAGGTGAATTTTCTTGGTTCTAACAGTATGCAATTATTTTGGGTAGGTTGGTTAAGTAAGTATAATAACAATCATGGTCATTGTTGTTTGTGTAGTTATATGATTTTATAACCCTATTTTAACCGTAACAGACCACAAAACTTATACCAATACTATAATCTATGAAATATCAATACAAGTAATGGCTCATAGCATGTAGTAGGTTACATAATAGGTGGGTTTTTTTAATGTTTATTTACTAAATATATCTTGTTTTAACAGTGAAGACATAACACGGAACTCAACAACATTTAAATACAAGCACCTAAAATTATATGAAAACAACACTAGGTACGACAAAACTGTTCCATATAAATCTGGTTGAGTAGATTTTCAAACACAGACCGATTTTGTTACAAAAATGTGAAATACAATAGATGTACTCAGACCAATTTTTATTTGGTCTGAGTAGACGTATACATATTTTAGTAAACTATTCCGCTTCTAACTACAGCTAGCTAATAACTAACTATTAGAGTTAGCTATATTTATCTACGTCTATTGTATTTATAATTGGATTTCCGCAAAGTCACGCCTGAATCAATTAATTAGGAAAATGTGCTTTAATTGTTACCAATTCTCGAGAATAATATAATAATAATCTAACCTAATTCCAACTGGGATTCAGGAATCTTTTTTCCTTTTTCCATTGACAATGACAATGACATTAGGAGTGAGGCGTATTTATCGTCACAGATAGAAATCACAGATATTATAAAATAGCAGATAGCAATTGCTCCTAACGATAAAAAATATCTGTTACTTAAAATCACAGATCCTTAAGACTGTTACTGTTAAAACTTCGGATACGATTTTCGACTTTAACGAAAAGAAATAAAGAAGATATTCAATTGAGTCAATACGGATTTATCGTCTGTACAAAAATCACAGGCTGTGATTTTATAACAGATAGATAAGATTTTCGGCTTTAAGTCAAAAGAAATAAAGATGATATTCGATTGAGATACGTATTTATCAAAAATCACAGGCTGTGATTTAATAACAGATATTTGGATCTGTTATTTTTTTGTCACAGTCACAGTGATCACAGATATCGTGTTTCACCTGTTACAACCCATCTCTAAATGACATGACATTTTCCACCATACACCACAGAGCACAGCAAAGACTACATTTTTATTGGCTGGTCACAAGTCACCACAGACTACCTGGAGATACTACGTACTGGCCACAGATTGCCCATGTTTTGTGGGTAGTGCACTGATTTGCTAATTTCCTTATTTTTATATCACCGATTAAATATCTTCAATAGGGACTAAATAACCTCGGTGAAGTTAGCCGCACGATTTCCTTATTATGAACTTTTGTTTGTGCTAATCGTTAGAGAATCGTTAGAGAGGGTTAGAGAGAAAAGAAAAATCGTTAGAGAGTAATTAGTTTTTATGTAACAACAATTTTAATTTCTCGTGTCATGTTGGCCCCCCTTACCGCAAAAATGGACTTAGACGTAATTTTATTTTTTTAATCGTTTGCGAATTGTTAGAGAGAGATTGAGAGTTACACAAAATCGTTAGAGATTTAATATTTTATTTGATATTAAATCATTTCTAAGAGCGTGACGTAAGCCCACCTCTGTGAATTTTGCCCCCGATATAATTATTCTCAACTTTTGTTAATGCTAATCGATAGAGAATCGTTAGAGAGAGTTAGAGAGAAAAGAAAAATAGTTAGAGAGTAATTAGTTTGATTTATTAACGATTTTAATTACTTTTGTGACATTGGCCCCCATTCCCGCAAAAATGGACGTAGACGTAATTTTTTTTTGTATAGTTTGAGAATCGTTAGAGAGAGATAGAGAGTTAAAAAAATCATTAGAGTGTTAATATTTTAATTAAAATTAATTTATTTCTGAGAACGCGTTTTACCCTAGGACCTGAGCAGGTTAAAATTTAGAAACGTGCCGCCTCGATAGGGGATAGGGGAGGGAGGAGAGGGGGGAAGGGTTAGTAGATCCCCCCACTGCCCCCTGCCAGAGGTACAAAGTATACCAACGGATTACCACAGTAGACGTTAACCGTGGGTGTACTTCACCACGACTTACCTCGAGAATTTGTCAACGGCATTTACATTGGCGTTTGACGTTGGGTGATTGATAACTCTGGTGGCGGCATTTTAGGCAGATCAAAGAGATTTACCGCGAGAATTATGCTGAACCGATTCTGATATTTTTTATTTTGTTTGAAAGGTGACTTGATAGAGTGTTCTTAGCTATGATTCAAGAAAATCGGCTCAGCCGTTTGAAGATTATCAGCTCTTTTCAAGTTGATGAATGGATGTGAGCATCTTCCATAGGTCACATCGATTCGAAGGACATGTCCAAAAATGTTTTTTTATTATTCAATAATTCTAACCAGCTGTCTCATGTCATGACGAAATGCCTGGTATCTTCACTAACTTCTAGGTACAGTAAAAGTACCGTTCTGCTGAATATGTTGCCCATAATCAGAGCGAGCCTGTTTAATCTAAAACGCGTTCTCAGAAATAATTTAATATCAATTAAAATATTATGTCTCTAATGATTTTTTTTAACTCTCTATCTCTCTCTAACGATTATCAAATTATAAAAATAAAAAAATTACATCTACGTCAATTTTTGCGGGAATGGGGGCCAATTTCACAAAAGTAATTAAAATCGTTGATAAATAAAACTAATTACTCTCTAACGATTTTTCTTTTCTCTCTAACTCTCTCTAACGATTAGCATTAACAAAAGTTGAGAATTATTATATCCGGGTCAAAATTCACAGAGGTAGGCTAATGTCACGCTCTTAGAAATTATTTAATATCAAATAAAATATTAACTCTCTAACGATTTTGTGTAACTCTCAATCTCTCTCTAACGATTCGCAAACGATTTAAAAAATAAAATTACGTCTAAGTCCATTTTTGCGGGAAGGGGGGCCAACTTCACACGAAAAATTAAAATTGTTTTTACATAAAAACTAATTACTCTCTAACGATTTTTCTTTCCTCTCTAACCCTCTCTAACGATTAGCATTAACAAAAGTTCATAATAATGAAATCGTTCGGCTAAATTCACGGAGGTGACTAAATATATTATAAAATATTTTTATTTTTTAAACAAACACCATAATTTACTGTTTTCAGCCACCACAAAATAATAATTAAAAGTTAATAATTAAAAGAAATAAAATAATAATTAAAATTTATAAAATAATAATTAAAAGTTATAAAGTAATAATTAAAAGTAATAAAACAATAATTAAAAGTTATAAAATAATAATTAAAAGTTAATTATATTATTATTAAAAAAGGATACTTAAAAGTTTACATACTCATGCAACACCAATCCCATGGAATTAGTATTAGTATCAACAAAATATTTTTTTATAAGTGAATATATTGGATAATAATTTGGAAGGTAATTCATTGAATGAAAGTGAACTAAAGAGAAAAAAATACTTTGCTTATTCGTTTGTGACTATTTTGTGATCACTTCATAATAAACAAACCAACAAGTGCGTATCAGACCACGCACAGTGAAGGGTTACGTAGTTGACATGAATAATTATAATTACGCATGCACATTACTGACTTTATCGAACGTAAAAAATAGGTTGTATTTGCGCCTGTGCAGGCCGGATAGCAGCATCAATGACTGACACTAGGGCCATGGGGTCCGAGTGCACACTTAGTTTTTCAAGAGTAATAAATTAGTCTGTGCTCCAGTGTTATACAGGGCGTCCCACGGATATGCCAAATGGAGGAAAAGTACCTTAAATATTGTAGATGGAACATTTTACTGAAAGAAGACATTATTTGAATTTAAAAAACAATTTGAACTGCATTCTTAGATATTTAAATAATTACATGGTTGAACCGGGAATGGAACCCGTTACATGAGAAAAATAATCATTCTGTAGCTTTATCATACCGATCGAAAGGCTCCGATCATAAGGATTATTTTTTGCTAAATAACATATTGTCACAAATAAAAGGAAGACCATGAATTTTAGTATTTGATGTGAAATTTTGTTCAGAAAAATGAAAAGACTTTGTATTCAACAGGAAGGGCCTCATTTCGAGATTTGATTTGATAAATTGATAAAACTTTGTAAAATGTTAAAATTCATGCGAATTTTTTGATGCACTATGATTAAGTCCCCCCTTTTTTATATACTTCTCCATAATCTTGCTTCCTCTATCTATGGACGTCATATAATAAAAATACCTAGCAACATTGTTCTGATTGATTATGTTGGCATTACTAAATTCGGAAATTGAGACCGATTTCGACTTGTGCGTCGCGACGATCGCGAGCGAGCATGGAGCGAGCGAGCGAGTGCCATCGTCATCGTTTGCTGATTTTCCAAGTTAAAAATTGCAGTGTAGGGTGCTAAAATTATGTTAACGAAGTGAACAATAGAATTGGTGATGTTGGCCTTAGGCTTATTGTTAGTTCGCAGAAAAACTGTTAAAGATCACAAGTTTACCGTAGTAATCCGTCGAAAATCGAGAAAGCTTCAAACGTGTTTGAAGCTTTCGTTTTTGCATTAATGGAACTATGAACCTGGACCCTTTAACGTTTAGCTTATCGCAAATCAATTATCTCGTTGTAAATTTAAGTAAGAAGAACTTCAAGCAGACGAATCAAGAGTTGTCTCAGGTGAGATATTGCCACTTTACAGCTATTCTTTGTTTTCTGTTGTCGCCATATTGTGCATACGGAAAGTCATGATCGTTTGGTAATTTATCATTGACTGGTTTCGACTGTCATAGTTTGCTATAATTATTCGTGTATTATGTTTCGATGCGCGATATTGGTGGCCAAATCATCTATTACGTGATTTTCGTCTTCGCCGTACGATATGTTACGGATGTGGTTGGCTGCGCGCTTCAGCCCGCCACCGTTACTTGTCTACCTACATATGTTTCTTTTTTCATTTTTAACTAGATATAATCTAACAATACTATCTGTTTCCAATTTATTGCTATAAAATATCAATTCTAACTGAAGATGTCTTTTGCTGAGCTGAGCATGGACACTTTCACAGACTGTTTGTTACTGTAAAAAGTCGGATACAGCAATCTGTACACTAACAGCGTTGTAGATAAAAAGTCGAGAAAATTTTCGTAAGACAAAGCCAAGTAGGCTAGATTATCAGTATCATCCGTGCAAAAACAATAATGCTTTATGTACTTAAATGATTTTAACATATCCCGAATGGCCGGAGCTTGATCACACTTATTCCACACAAAGTAAATAAAATAAACCAAAGATATCATGGAAATCATGTTTTGAGATAACATAAGCATAGCTAAATAGAATATTTATCCTAGGGAAAAATGAGAACTCATCTTGGACCTTTGAAATTTGAACATAAACAGGAACTCCTTGCTTCTGAAATAAGAAATATACTAATTAATTATGAATTTATGATAGATGGGACCAATGCAAACAACATCAAAATCTATTTGTTATTATTACGTGCAGGGCCAACCATGCTGAATTTAGATATAGTCAGTCTCGTGTCATACACCCCACATGACAGGTCACATTGTGTGAAAAAGAAAGTGTCTTGCAAAGATAATATGCTCTATTGCATGTTGTGGTATTGTCAACCTCGTATTCTGCCGTCCATTTACTAAAAGGCCATGACATTTGGTCAAACGGCAGTATTGATAAAATGACTGGACTTAACTACTGTTATTTATCTCCATTAGTATTTTATAAGTAAATTAAATAATTTATGTCAAACTATCTGATGAGATATCTCACGGCTGATGATAACAGCTGCACGGGTCGATCGAAGGTTAAGCTTGCCGCGGTCGGTCCGTGGATGGGTGACCATCCATAACATATATTGGGACTCGGAAAGCTTGTTTAGCCGTTGGTACTGGCTGTCATTCATAGACTGCCATTACGGGTAGGTAGAATCTCTGAAGTCTAACAACCAGTCTTCCCAAAGGGCATTGTGTTACCCAGTAACTGTGTTGTAGAGGTCAGATAGGCAGTAACTTTATGTAAAGTAAAGATTTATTTACATAGATTGCAGCACCCATTAATCTTATTTACTGTACAGTAAATAAGATTAATGGGTGCATGATCCTTGTACAATCTACCTTATATTACGCTTGCTAAATTATCTATTATACATATAAGGTTGCTTTTCATGTTTGTCTGTATGTCTGTGTTGTTCTTCTAACAAAACATAGCCTGGGGACTTCAACACAGGAACGTAACTATCAGTCACTTAGAATGTTAAGTATTGCCCTCAAGCAAAGTTTTTGGGCATTGAACACCTGTTCTAATAGAGTACAGTTTATAAAAGATCCACCTAGACCTTGGTATGCAACTACTGTTGTGGAGAAATACACCAACATACTTTGGAAAAGGCTGGGCAGATTGATTGATGGCAAACTATCTGACGTTTGGTAATCAAAGTTCGGTAAATGTGTATCATGTCAAACTTGAGCATTATGTAATTTTGTTATATTATAATAATAGATGGTAGGGATCTCAGTTTTTCTATGAAATTTCTTCTGTTAGCTTTTCTACATTCCATTAAATCTCTTCTGCATTAAATGCTTCTGAATCAATATAGTTATTGTTGATTTATAGTACAGTCATTCTGCATTCAATATGAATCAGTTGACTATGGATCAAAATTTCAATACTTGTAACTTTCCTGATCAAATTAGATGATATGAATCAGACATTGTATACCACTTACATTACACCTTAACATTCTCATGGTACTCTTTAGGGTTCCGTATTGAACAAGGAACCCTTATAGTTTCGCCATGTCCGTCTGTCTGTCTGCAGCTTAGCTCAAAGACTGTTAGTATTAGAAAGCTGTAATTTGACATGGGTATACATATTAATCACACTGTAAAAGTGGTAAAATAAAATCATGAAATTAACTTTTTTTAGGGTATCACCTCCCTTACACATAGTGTTTTTTTTTTCTCGTCTATCCCATAGTGTGGGGTGTGGTGGTGTCGTTGAAAAGGTCGTTCAAAACTGTTGCGAGTTTGTGAAAACCATTTTTTTTTATTCGGGCATCCGTTTGCGAAATATGAAGCTTTAAAGACACTTGACACTAACAAAAATTAGCACTTGCCCTGCCACTACCTGCGAGCTAAATGGTTGTGTTCTGGATAATGTGAAAAATTCACGGCAGTAATATATGTACTTAACGAAATTAAAAGGAAAACTATCACAGCTAAGTTGGTTCTTCAAGTGAACGAGTAATAATCGACCAAGTTACATTTGCAAAAACGTGTTTTTCAACTAGAATGCTGAGTTTGTGCTTGGGATAAATTCATCTCAACTACGGAACCCTTCATTATGCGTGTTCTGCCATGCACTTGGCCGGTTTTTATCTGTTTGACTGAGTTTTACGGTTATCTTCCAACTGTTTCATACCCAAAGGGTCATGCCACCAGAAGTCATAACGCTATTACTAAGCCTACATGGCTCTTACTCGACGCTGTCCTATCACAGAGCTGTCTAATTGACCATAATAAGTAGCCAGTTGAAATCTTTCACAGAAAACAGGTCACTTATATTAGTAACTAGCTTCCGCCCGCGGCTTCGCCCGCGTGGTATGTCGATAAAAAGTAGCCTATGTCCTTCCCCGGGATGCCACCTATCTCCTTGCCAAATTTTATCGAAATCCGTTCAGTGGTTTAGGCGTGAAAAGGTATCATAGAGACAGACAGAGTTACCTTCGAATTTATAATTTAGTATGGATTAATAAATTAATTACATTTGCACCGCACCACACTGTAATGCTGGGGCCACACATGGTCAACGTCAATGCCCATCATCGCCAAATCAATGCCAAACAACGCGGTAATTATTTCGATAATTATAGCAATAAATTGAGTGGCCATACTTGACCGGTCAACGTCAACGCTCATTCGCCGCCACCCGAGTTACTAACGTGAAACCCCAATGTGTATGCCGATGTCAAATTCTCGCGATAAGTTGTGGCTTATACCTATGGTTAACGTCCATCATCGCGAGAATCAACGGCGTTTTTCGTTGGTGTGGCCCTAGCATAATGGCTGCTTGATATAGCACAGGGGTCCTCCTAGTTTAAAGGCTACCGTACCGATGACCTGCTGAAGGCGCGCCAGTCTGTACGAGCTTAAAAGCGTTTTAATAATAATACCATTTGGTATCAAATCTGAGACGAAATTAACTACCTCAAACTGCATCAGACTGCTTACAAGTGTGTAGTAAGTCTTTATTTTATTAGTTACTAGCTGTTGCCGCGACTTCGTCTGCAGACCAGGATGAAAAGTAGCCTATGTCCTTCTCCAGGTCATGGTCTACCCATGTGCCAAATTTCATCCAAATCCGTTCAGCCGTTTTAGCGTGATGGCGTGACCAAGGGAAATACGGATTTATTTTTATACTAGCTGTGCCCCGGTTTCACCCGCGTAAGTCTCGATCCCGTGGGAATATCGGGATAAAAAGTATCCTATGTGTTAATCCAGGTTATAAACTATCTGTTTGCCAAATTACATCCAAATCCATTCAGCCGTTTTTGCGTGATTGAGTAACAAACATCCAAACACACAAACTTTCACATTTATAATATTAGTAGGATACATATATAGATGTACACACAGTAAAATACATAGAGATACGATATATTTATAATTTTGAGCACAAAAAAATCTACCATGCTCCACTTTAATAAAAAAATCTTAAGATATTCTATTATCCAAAATTGTAATAAATTCTATGCAAGACGATGATCTTAAGATACATACATTTCATGGCGCATGCTGTTGGTCAGTTTGTGTTGGTTTGTTCCTTTAACTTCTCATATACTTAACTAGTAAACATTGCCCATGCGAAATCATTAATTATATTCTTTAAAATGCCGCTGCTCTGCCTTTAATAATAAATAATTTAAATAATCTTTGTTAGGTGAATGTAATTTACTTTATAAGGTGTAATATCAAAATACTTATAATTTTATTAAATCCTCCTAATGTTATTAAAACATCCTACTTGTTACTAATATTATAAATGCGACAGTAACTCTGTCTGTCTGTCTGTCGCGCTTTCACGCCATAACTACTGAACCGATTTAAATGAAATTTGGTATACAGATAGTCTAGAGCCTGAGAAAGGACATAGGCTACTTCTTATCGACAGACCACGCGGGCGAAGCCGCGGGCGGAAGCTAGTTGATTATTATTATGATAAATTGATAGCCCAGTAAAACTTGGTGGTGGGTGGTGATGAGTGGGTAAATTAAACTTTAACCTAACATTTTAATATTTGACTATGCTGTGCCTCATGATTATTTTGCATAATGCTCATATATCACAATTGATAAAAAATAAAAAGTAATAAAGCTGCAGTCAGAAAATCAAATAAGACACTAATATTCATAATGCTGTGCTTGCTGTAATTCAAAGGTTTATAATCAACAAAGAAATCTTGTGAAAAAAAATATGTCGTCATGGACATTTTTTCCCTTTTTAAGTCATCGAACTAACATAAATTTAAAATAGTACATACAAATTATGACCTTTAGAATTGATACCTATAGGCACCATCCTAACTAATATTATAAATGCGAAAGTAAGTTTGTGTGTTACGCTTTCACTAAAACAGCTGCACGGACTTGGATGAGATTTGAGTAGACCTAGATCTTGACCTGGATGACATAGGCTACTTTTCAGGAAGAAAATGAAAAGGCGAAGTCGCGGGCATCAGCTAGTCAATAATAAAACTGCAATTGTTCCCTTTAAACCGGCGCGGGCGCCAGACACAGTCACATATTTGAACACTTGTGGGGTATAGTTATAACTAGCTGTGCCCCGCGGTTTCATCCACGTAGGTCTCGATCCCGTGGGAATATAGGGATAAAACTTATCTTATGTCCTATTCCAGGTCATGATCTACCCGTCTGCCCAACCTCTCCTCTCTTCTCTAGAGTAGGGAACGTCGCCGCGAGCGGGGCGGCGCCGGCGTCGAACGGTTCGCGTATTGCATTTTCATACTCGTGATAACTTCGAAATTAAATGTCCGATTCGAATGAATTAAAAAGTATTTTACTGCTACATAAATACCATTGATGTTAAAACTATTTATTTGTATAAAAAATTAATATTATTTTGATAAAACTCGTTCGCAAATAATGCATTAATTTTGTTTACCATAACCAACGAATTTGATTACCATAAAAAAGGTTATAGTGAGTCAATCTTAAAAGATAGATATATGCTGTTGCGGACTTTTTTTTAGAACTTTTAAACAGGCAGCGCACGCAACGGAATCTCTTAAAAAGGAATATTTTTTCCCGTTTTTGCAACATATTTCATTTATGCTCCGCTCCTATTGGTCGTAGCGTGATGTTATAAAGCCTATATCCTTCCTCGATAAATGGACTATCCAACACAAAAATAATTTTTCAATTCCAACCAGTAGTTCCTGAGATTAGCTCGTTCAAACAAACAAACAAACTCTTCAGCTTTATAACATTATAAGTATAGATTATGTGATCAAAGTTTGAATAAATACTCAAAATACCCGTGGCTCACAAGTGTTCAAATATTTTTGCTGTGTAACGCCGGCATTATAATTTTGTCTCTTGTATCATGTCAGTCAGGTCATAAGGTTCAGTTCACACCGAGACGTGACGCGCACTTTTTTATGATCCGATATAAAATCGAATTTATTTACTACCTACACAATAAGGTACACGCGCTGCGTAGCACCGCGCATCTCTGCGTACTTTGAGACGTGTCAACCCTCGCACTGAAATTATACCCTTTCGTGAAGAAAATAAGTTCGATAATTGTTAAAAGTGCGCGCAGCGTTGCGTCGGTTCACGTCGCGGTCTGTACTGACCACAGATAATGACAGATATTATAATACTAGTACTGACCCTAAAATGACAGGGAACTAACACTCCTGACAATTTGTATTTCCTTGGTTTCCCCGCATGGAAAGGAAATTGCTTTTACCTTGCTTGTATGTTACTATGATATTCTTCTCTATGATCATTATGGACTACTAGCAGCGCCCCGCGGTTTCACCCGCATAAGTCCTGCTCCCGTGGGAATATCGGGATAAAAAGTATCCTATGTGTTAATCCAGGTTATAAATTATGTGTGCCAAATTTCATACAAATCCGTTCTCTAGTTTTTGCGTGAAAGAGTAACAAACATCCGGTCGGCCTTAAACGTTGTTACATTATTAAAGTTTGTTGGGACTTGAGAGTTATGTTAAAGGTCAGCGTAAAATCAACCTTTAAACATACCTACTTGACTAGTTATGCTTGTTATCTAGCTGATTTTGAGTTCAGGATAAAACTTTAATTTTATCTCGTTCGCGGCAGCTTAGGTTTAGAAACGATAACCCACATTGTGACCTAATTCATCACGTGATCCATTATCCATACTAACATTATAATAATAAATACGAAAGTAACTCGGTCTGTCTGTCTGCTATCTTTCAGGAATTACGGATAGACCCTGTCTGGGTGATGACAGATAATACGTCTATACGGATAATTTTTGACTACCACGCGGGCGCTGACGATTCAGGGTTGAAAGTAGCCAATAATTCATGGAAATACACGTAGCGTCGTCGGTGGTTCTATTTCTGGCGATTAATCGAAACGATTCATCTACATAACTATCTATGTTTAATCATACTTTACCACACTTAACATTACGCCATTGTAAACTCTAATGCAACCCTTTAAATTGTAAATTAGCTTGCAACCTTGTCATTGATTATTGACGAGTTTATTACTTTGATTAGGCACGAAGCTAATCATATAATTAGTCACACCAAATTGTTTGTTTTTGTCAGTAGTACATTGATCTTTAAACTTTAGCAATAGCACTTATGGTTCATTTTCGCTAAATCGTCGCAGCGATACCATGGCTACGTGGACGCAAAACAAAGAATTGCTAGGTATTATTATTATGTATACAATTGTTGAATCTAGTCCACTTCTTTAGTCGTTGCAAACAATAGCAAGACGATAAAGCGGTAAAAGAAAGTAGATTGGAAGACGAAATGGCGTCTTGTTTAGTTCTAAAATTCGATTCGAATCTTTTGATTTGCCTCTTAGAGCCTCAGATTTTGTGCGAATTCATATTAGTGATAAAGTAACAAAAGCCTAAGGTTACAAATAATAAAAAACAACCGACTTCCGAAAAAGACACAAAAAAGGGCGTAACGTTAATTTCGGAAGTCGGTATCTTTGGTTTTCAATTTTCGTTTTTTGGAAAGAAAAATTCAGTACAGTCGGGCAGCGACTCGGGAATCGAACCCAGCGCCCTAATGGCGTAAAACACGATCAATCATAATCTGCATCATTTTGAAGGATATTGCTAGCTAACCTTTGCTTCGTATGTTCGAAAAAATTGTCTGCCCTACAACGTAAATAACGTAATGAATGTTTCTCAATAGGTACTTATTAAGTTCCTGAACTGACTCGCGTCATGTTCCACTACTCGCATCCGATTCGCGTAGAGGACTATGGCGCGAGTCAGTACAATTGAACTACTGCGGTTTCACTACTTTGGTTTTGCGGCGGAGGTGATCATCGATAAACTAAAAAAAGTGCGCTCTGCTTAATCTTATTCTTGAAATCATAACCAAAACCCGTCCTAATTTATGCAAACATGAAATTTACACACATAACACAACAACTAGGCGATTATTTTCAACGTGTGTTACATTTTTTGTTACGTATCACCTAACTGTACGCGGTATTATACTCTGCTAACGCAGTTTAATCCCAAATTCAGTTTTACTTATACAAATTTTAGACATGAATCCTACTACGTACGAAGGATACATTTAAAGCATAATTAAAAAATATTTAAGTAACTACCAACATTTCATAAAATGGTACAATTTACTTTTACTCTATGGCAACCCTTATGATATGGATCCATAGTTTTGCAATTTGTGTTTTGTAACATTTACGGTTATGTGGTAGATTGTAGTATAAATTTGGAAATGTGAACAAAATGTTTTCTTTTACGGATATATCGGCATCACGTGCCACCAAACGTCCCTCGTAATCACATTGTGCAGAACGTGTTAGTAATCAAGGTAAAAACAAGCTACTGTATCGAGTGCGCTCATATACAAGACTTACATTGTCTACACTTTTAATTGTAATTATATTTTATATATTATTTACTTCCGACTTCTACTTTAAGGTAATAACTACGATGACGTATTTTATCTTTTGAGATTATGACTCCAAATCATACCTTGATAAGTTTGTTTGTATTACTTTGTATGTATCTCATAATCTCAGCAACAATATATGTTGTTTTGCGAATGTGTTGTCTTCTGAGGATGTTAAACTTTTGTTTTGTTACGTTTTCGTTGGTTACTGACTTGCTGTTGCGTTTTGAATATTAAAATTGCTCAATAGTTCAGATAAGATAAAGAAAGTTAGATAAATACTCAGCTGTGCGTATAGTTTAATGTATTTTAGTATACTTTAGTACCAACTTAGTTTAATAAGTACTTAAGACTAGAATGAAATATGTTATGAGGTAGGTGGTAAGCTTAGGGTTATTGTCTAAATATTATTTTTAATTTCAATAGTATTTTATACAGTTATTACCTAGTTTGTAATAGGTAGTTGTTATTTTCAATATCAAGATATAATAATCGAAGGAATTGTATTTGGGTAGAATTGCTGTGAGCATTATTTTGATTTCTTAACACTTAGATATATTTTTATAATAAGCTGTGCTGAAGTTGAACATAATCATCATCATTTAGGTTACCTATTTTTATTATTTTACATTATTTTATTTCATTTTTAAATACTTATCAATACATTTTTAAATATTTTTATAAAAACCATAAAAAAAAAACATTTAAAAATATAAAAAATTCTTTATAATTACCATTTAGGCCGCATTTATGGCAGATTAATGTTTGATTTGGTCTATCAGCCTGTTATATTGAAAGAGAATCTTTTCAGCCAGGACACATAGCAACTATACAAATTGTTGATCGAACCAACCAAACATTTCTGTTTGGTTGGGTCTGTGTTTGGGTTGATCAACAATTTGCATTTTGCATGTGTATTAATATTAACCATTAAACAGTAACAGTACAAATGTTTTGCCTGAGAAGGTTATATTCAAATAATTTATTTGAATGAAATAGGCACATAAAAGGCACTTATTATAGGCATATGGAGAAGAATGGGCAAATAACTCCACTGTTACTCTTTTACAATATTTCATACACTTATATTTTATATGTGAAGATGTGTACCTAGAATAAAGTTAGAATGACTATACCAAAATAGATAAAAATAAATAAAAATTAAGCAACGACAGATAAATTAATGATGTGATAGATTCATGGCGCTCACATAAATATTATTATTATTAAAAAATATTGCAATAGTACACAAAAAAATAAAAAAAAATGATATTTGTTTGCAAGATAAAGTAATCACAGAATTTAAAATTAATGTCGTAAAAGTAATAAATTAGCAACTTATTTCATTTTGTTAGACTCTAGATTAGTCTTGATTGTCCTATGATGCAGGACCAGCATGTTTCCAAGCATTCTTATTGTGAAGGAACATAGTAACATTGTAATTTTTATTTTATTTTATATATATCTGGTACTTGTTGATTCAATAGGTCTACACTGTCATCCCACATCTTATTAAACACTGTAATTTGGAAATATTGAAATAAGTAAATTATATGTAAAAGAGTAACCATGTAAAAAAGTAAGTAAGTTCCTTGCCGGCTCTTCTCCGTGAAACGAAACATCCAATTGGAACCATGCACATAGCTACTGATGTTTTATAAGTGCCTAGCTTATGTAGGTTTATGTGAAATAAAATACTTTGATTTCTATTCAAATAATAATTGTTGATTTTTCATTAATCTAGGATGTTTTTTTTTTACTGCAAACCACATTTCTTTGTAGTTTTCAAAATATTTTAAGTACCTCCCTTATTAATTGAAAGTATTTGAAACACATTTAGTTTGCATTAAACTAAGGTCCAGGCTAAAAGTCTTTATTACCCACCCATCAGTATCGAGTCAAAGCACCTTAATATTATTTTTCTTTTTTAACATAGTACTTAATTTACTAATAACAAATTATTGTTATGGGACCAGCACACATGCTTGTAAAACAGCATGCCAGTGAAAAGTAGCTGGCATGCTATTCATTTTGATGAAACACTTAAGCTCACCCCCACCAGTAAGTTCACATGCTGAGGCGTTCAAAACTTGTTGCTGTGCGAATCGCCACTGCTATAATTTTTAACAATCATCAAGTACAGGTACACTTGCAAGTAGCTGGCATGTTCAATTACCGAGTTTCCATTTTTGAAAACCTGCGACTCCTGTTGGATTGCAATAAAAAGCTTGGCGATTATATATTTTCTTTGATAGACATGCTGCAGTCTTTTTGATAACTTGTTTGTGTGTTCAGATTTTGGTATCAATTTGTGTGCCAGTCTGCTTCGATACTAACATAAGGTTTCTTTGTCTTGTCACAGCTGGTTAGTATATACGGGCTGGAAGCAGAAAATCAACTCTTGAGGTGTTTGCTTACTGAGGCAGCCAAGAATTCCTGGGACACTGATCGCCCAGGCAATACTCCTACCAACAGCATCCACGCGTCGTTGTTAGCACAGCACCTCGCGTCCTTGCTCAACCACCCTGCCAAGTCGACTGTTATCTGTCGCGCTGTAGATCAACCCACCAGACCTCTACAGAAGGTAAGTATCCTCAACAAAACACTTCCTCCCAAATTTGTAGAAGGTCATCTATATTACAATGCCCATTTCACCTGTATCGTATGTTTGTCCTGAAATCCATACCATTATTATACCATGCCTATATTTGCCATATAGTATTATAAATTAAATCCATGTTTTTTTTGTGCTATCAAATATCATTGATAAGATATTTTTTAAATCACATTTACTAGTTTCACTATATTTTGCTATAATATACAAAATAATCTAATTTTTGTAATTGTTGGTATGAGATGTTCTGTGAAATATATTTTGTTAACTGCAGCTGGCCGGGAGGCCATGGGGATAATCATAAACACAAGGACATAACACACCATACAGATGTAGGTACTATAAGTTTTTACTATGTCAATGTCATACTATATTGATATAGTGTAGATGAGGTTTAACGACCCTCAAATGTTACAAATGCGAGATTATGGATGTTGAATTCTATCAGAAAAGGGCATTCAGAAGCAGTTTTCTATTTCTTACCGGTGCTTTTATTTAGCTGTTAACTTTAATATAATATTGTAATATGAATACTACTAAAGCACAGATTTCTTACAGATCTTAAAACCATCAAATACTTTACTCAATCGACTGTCAAGATTGTTAAAGTTAACCACTGCAGAGGATGTTGCTCTTTCGCTGGTTCTGAGGAGGAACTCGTCGAAATCTGAAATCGTAAATTTATCCAAGCAACATCTTAAAAAGAGATTTTTAGATCTCGTACAGTGCTACCTCGACGCAGGTCGGTATTTCGTATTATAATGCACGTTATCTCTTAACATACTGCGATGTTTTTATTTGACTGATGTCGGTTCTGTGTTACAACAACGGAGCTAACACGTATTGTCTCGGTTCACAGAACGCGGACATCAAGTGGAGCGTGCCGGACTTCAGGAATGCAGCCCTGAAGTGTTGCAAACTCTTCTAACTAATCTCGCGCATGAAAACTTTCGTTTAGCCGCAGTGACAAAAGACTTATTTTTGAAAAAGTTACGAATCGATTTCCCTCGCGAAGTAGTGCCCATAGTGCTCGCGCCCCTGCTGTATCCCGACGATACTCAGACGCCTCTCGAGGAAATGACTACAGCTGACGACATGGCCGCAGCCATGATGGATAACTCGCTTTCTGAGATCATCCGAGACATCGGCTATTCTTTCACCTCATCCGTTGAGGAATGCAAGAACAACATGTTGAACTTCGGCGCCCGGGAGCCTACGGCTACAGATGTCGCCAAGATCATATCGACCATGGTGAGATACCATACGACCGTCCCAGACGGACCACCGATACAGACACCCGGCAACTTCTGGCACGAAGTCAAGAAGGACATGCTACAAGGACACGGCGAATCGTGGAACGCAGAAGTCTTGGTGCAAACACTCAAGGATCTAGCTTCTAACCTAAACTGGAAGGAGGTCATTCTACAACTTGATCACCCTGAATTTTTCGTACCTGACAGGCAAGGACTAAGCTTACTATTCACAATTTTGCGACTCGGCCTTCAAAGTGCGGGCTACCCAGCCAACATATTCCCAGTTGAATACTTGTGCCGTCGTTGGACGAACCTGGAGGGACAGATGAGTCTCATCACCAATATATTGAAGTTCACCGACATCTTCAGTTTCGCTGATCACCCATTCCATCCGGTGTCTATTGATTTACTGAAATCGCCTCCCGAAAACGACAACAAAGATGTAGGAACATGGCGTTGCTTGTACTTGGTCGAGCTACTGTTGTATGCTTCAGAGCGCGGCTATTACATGCAAGTACAAGATCTATTCAAGATTCCTCTGCAGTACTGCCCTGACGTTTTGATGCTGGCACTACTGCAGATTAGTCCACCTGTCAATGTTGTCAGACAAGAACTATTCTCAACACTGATTCCAATATTTTTGGGTAACCATCCTAATTCTGGAATCATTTTACACCACGCTTGGCATAACCAAAATCCGAATATCAAGCCCGTCATAATGCACTCTATGGCAGAATGGTATATTCGTGGAGATTGTGATCAATCAAAACTTTCAAGGATCTTGGACGTTGCACAGGATTTGAAGGCGTTGTCCTTATTATTAAATGTTCAGTCGTTTCCCTTTGTGATTGACCTGGCTTGTCTGGCGTCCCGTAGAGAATACCTAAAATTGGACAAATGGTTAACCGATAAGATCAGGGACCACGGCGAGGCAT
This sequence comes from Lithophane semibrunnea, assembly GCA_947363905.1. Lineage (NCBI taxonomy): Eukaryota > Metazoa > Arthropoda > Insecta > Lepidoptera > Noctuidae > Lithophane > Lithophane semibrunnea. Next base: position 20,194,017 of record OX376186.1, on the reverse strand, counting down.
TTGTGTCATCCATGGTAAAATTCTTGCAAAGGAGATGCCCGTTAGTTCTTGGCAAAGGAGCAGAAGAACAGTTGCCGAAAGCGGCTCAGTTACCGCACGAGACTATCGCGACGATGTTGGCATGTTTACAATTGTGCATTCCCAACGTCCAACAAGAGCTACAGGAGGCGATCTGCAATGTGATTGCTAACTGCCAGACCCTTATACTGAGCAAGACACGACAGACCATGGCGGGTATCTCACGACCACATACCAGAGTCTTGGAGACTCCTTTCAACCCTGCTGGACTCGGCGGTCAGCTGTTCCCGCCGCATGTCGACTCCATCACGAATTTAACCCCGAACGTTGCGAACATGAGCCTAGGTGCTCCAGCCAACACTGCGTTTGCGATGCCCGGCACTCTAGGACCACTAGTCACAACACCCGGCTCTCCATCGCGGCTGATGGGCGCTGGACCTAATAGCCCTTTCGCTATGATGCCGTTACAACATAACGCTAATGTCGCTAATATGGGACTGGCCAGGATGGCTCCCGCTCCAGCAATGGACAAGCAACGCATCCCAGACCCCATCCATTTCCCTGAGATGATGCACAACGTCGCCAAGGAGATTGAAGACGAAGCTAACGGCTATTTTCAAAGAATTTACAACCATCCTCCGCATCCAACGCTGTCTATTGATGAAGTGCTTGATATGTTGAAGAAGTTTCAAGACTCGCCGAACAAACGGGAGCGGGAGGTGTTTTCGTGCATGCTGAGAAATCTCTTTGAAGAATACAAGTTCTTCCCTCAGTACCCCGACAAGGAACTCCACATAACTGCCCAGCTTTTCGGGGGTATAATTGAGAAAGGACTAGTACCTAGTTACGTGTCGCTCGGTTTAGCATTAAGGTTCGTACTCGACGCTTTAAGGAAGCCAGAGGGATCTAAAATGTATTACTTTGGTATTGCGGCACTGGACCGATTCAAGTCTCGTCTCAAGGACTATCATAAATACTGCGAACATGTTAGGGCTATACCTCATTTTAGCGAGTTCCCTCCGCATTTGATTGAGTACGTTGAATATGGGCTCCAGAGTCAAGAACCGCCTTCGAAGCCATCGGGCGCCGTGTTGCCGACCAGTCTCGCCGCTATGTTAAACCAAACTGCAGTCGTTACTGTATCTGCCCCGTACAGGTATGTATCCGTCTATTGATTGTTCTTTCTATAATAGTTCAACTGTCATTAACGAGACACAATAGAATTTTAATTGTTATATATCTTAAAAGATTTTTCGACAGTCGGAAGGATAAAAAGGCCAGTTGATAACTAGCCCCATAGCAAAAGAGCCTCTCTCAAACTGATAAATTGGTTGTAGTAAAGGTATCACACAAATGTAACAAAACTGTAATACTTTTTAATAGTAAATATTTATTCATATCAGTTAAAACATGAATATTATGTTTATTGACATATTTTCTAACTAATGCTGTCATGCTGCCATTTTATTCCTCAGATAAACGCTATCTAATAAAACATATTTAAACTTTTTTACTTGCCATTAATATGCTATGAAGAAGCCAACTGACGATGAATACTAATCTATCTATTTAATTTCAGGGCGGTTGCTCCAGCAATTTCAGTGATATCCAAAGTGGCAAGCGGCACAGGTGGGATGGGAAGCCGGCCGTCTATCGCTAACGCTACGAACATCGACACGCTGCTTACGGCCACCGACAGGGAAGAGAAGATAAACGCTCCTCCAGAAAATATTCAAGACAAAACTGCATTCATTTTCAACAACTTGAGTCAGCTCAATTTGCAAACAAAATGCGAAGAGCTCAAGGAAATACTCACTGATGAATATCATCCTTGGCTGTCTCAATATCTAGTTATGAAGAGAGCATCCATCGAACTTAATTTTCATGCATTGTATTCTAATTTCCTTGACGTTCTTAAAATTCGTGATGTCAACAAGATGGTCACAAAGGAAACTTACCGTAACATCAAAGTATTATTGCGCTCAGATAAAGGCATAGCAAACTTTTCTGATCGTTCATTACTGAAGAATCTCGGTCACTGGCTTGGCATGCTGACCCTGGCCCGAAATGAGCCCATCTTGCATGTGGATATTGACCTCAAAGCGTTAGTTCTCGAAGCTTACCATAAGGGCCAACAGGAACTCCTGTATGTGGTACCATTTGTCGCCAAAGTTTTAGAATCATGCGCTAAAAGCATAGTTTTCAAGCCACCTAATCCATGGACGATGGCATTGATGAATGTCCTAGCTGAATTGCACCAGGAACCAGACCTGAAGTTGAATTTGAAGTTCGAAATAGAAGTACTGTGCAAGAATCTGGGCTTAGACATAGCTAATCTGAAACCAGCCATTTACCTGAAAGATCCTGAAAAAGTGAGACAGATAGAATTCCAACTGTCCCAACCGAAACAGAACAAGGAGGCGGCGGCAGTGGTACCCGTGAACCAGGCAATCATACAGGCCCCGCAAATGCAGATGATGCCTCCGCAGCCGCCGATGATCGCGGCAGAAGACATGGCCGTGACCGCGCCTACGCCCACCAGTGGCCTCATGGGCGACCCCAACCTCATGGGCGTACTCGGCCTTCCCGAGCCCAGATTCAATTATTTGGACGTGAATGTCTCTTCAACATCTGCATTTGGCCAAAAGATATGCTTTAATCCTCACATCCTCCTGTTCCAAAACTATCCCAATCTGAAACAGTTTGTTAAGCCCGCGATCGAGAGGTCGATCCAGGAATGGATCCACCCTGTGGTGGATAGATCAATCAAGTATGCTTTGACTACTTGTGAGCAAATAATAAGGAAAGACTTCGCGTTGGATCCTGATGAAGTGAGAATGCGTACCTGCGCGCATCACATGATGCGTAACCTGACCGCTGGCATGGCGATGATCACGTGTCGCGAGCAGATCATTAGCACCATCAGCACCAACCTGAAGGGCGCTTTCGCTACTGCCCTGATGCCTTCCACACCCCAACAGGTTAGTATTTCATAAACAAAATGAATTGATTGTCTTCTAATACATCTTGAATAGGGAGCTCACTTGGATCCGCTCTGTGGATGTGAGCTCTCTATACAACATGGATTAATGTATATGAAATACTAGTCAAATAAATTAAAATATAAGTATCTCTTGTTGACAACTTCCATAAATGTTAATAATACCACTTAAATCAATCTAAGACATTTATGGACACAAATAAATTGTAGTGGGCAAATAGGTAACGCCTAGGGACTGATTGGCCTGGACAAAATTGTATTTCAATGGGGTAATTAATTAGTAATTTTCTTAGCTTTGTATGCTAACAATGATAGTCTTGGAGGTATGTGTTAGGTTGTTGTATTATAGCATGGGTGGGACAAGATTTTTACAGGTACATTAGAGCTGATCAAAAGTATTCCATCATCATGGAGAGATGCCCTGGACGTAACTGTAAGAAGGCTACAAAACTATTTGTCTCGTTCAATGATAGGTTCAACGACAATCTTAAGAATCAATACTTATTTTTCAAGTTTTATTATCTAAACAATTTTAAAGTTTTATTGTAGAGTTTTAGCTTTATACGTCCTCCTCTACAATCTCTTAAAAGTAACGAGGACTTTTTCAATAATTCTCTGAACTACCAACTGACTGACAAAACCTAGGCCCTATGATTTACTTTTTATTTTGTTCCCTATAATGGCAATCAAAAGATATTTTACTATCATATTAATAGTTTCTGGTATTTCAGAAGGAGGTTATCGAAACCGCAGCTGCTGTTCTAGCTACCGAAAATATGGAGCTGGCGTGCGCATTTATCCAGAAGACAGCAGTGGAGAAGGCTCTGCCTGAGCTGGACAAGCGCCTGCACAGCGACTACGAGCTGCGCAAGCTGGCGCGCCAGGAGGGCCGGCGCTACCTCGACCCCATGGTGCTGGCCTATCAAACCGAGCGCCTGCCCGAGCGTGTGCGCCTGCGCGTGGGCGGACCCACCGACACGCAGATCACCGTTTATGAAGAGTTCGCTTGCAATATCCCCGGCTTCACGCCAGTACGCGATGTCGGATTGTTCATTCCTAAGCCGTCCGCGCAGGAACAAATGACTCAACTCACGTTCAGCCAGGTCATCAACCCGACCCAGGTGTATGGCACCGACGAGATGAGCGCGCTGATCACCAGTGCCGAGCTCTTTCTGGCCAATTGCATCGGCGTCGCATCGCTCGCGGTGCAGGCCAGCAACATGCACGCTCTGCTCGAGTGCCTCTGCATCGCGAGAAGAAATCGCGACTTTGTGTCCGGATGCGCTTTACTGCAGAAGGTAACATAGATATGGAAAACAAAAAAAATTTGCAACGAAGTGTCAGCAGTTATTGCGTTACTTCTGATGCAATAGTTCATTGATGCATATTTGTTGCGAATTTTTACATACTTATATTTCCTCTTTTTATTTCAACTGTCCTAATTTTTAATTTTGTTTTTCATTATTTTCGTTATTTTTTATTTTTATCTTCCCTTTATTGTCAGTGCTGATGAATCAGTTGTCTCATTTGTAACTTGCAGATATCTAAAAGCGAGGCTTGAGAGGATCTGGTAAATTAGATGTTGTGACAATATAAAAACACGAAATAATCAGTGTGTAACAATGTTGAGCGGTTGGTGTAACAGTAATTTGTCTGATAGGCGGTGGAGGGTTTGCTGGACGGTCACATCGTGCAGCCGAACATGGGCAACGAGCACATGGAAATGATGGGGCGTTACCGCGACACGCACCTGCGCGTGCTGAAGCTGCTTGAAGACGCGCGCGTGTACGGGCACGTGTGGACTACCAAGCAGATCACGTGCTGTCTTACCGAGTGCCGCGAGGAACTGCGCTACAACATAGAAGCCGTCGACTGTCTCATCAGGAACCACCTCATCAACTTGCCACAGGTACATCCTCGTCACCTAAGCCTCACAGCTATCTATTTTGAAACATAATTTACCATGTTAACACACTGAAACTAACATTTCCATTATCAGTACGACCTGGCGATCGCTCACATGATGGACGGCGGCAACAACTACATGGCTGTTGCTTTCGCGATGCAGCTGGTGCAACTGTACCTTGTGGACGACAGGAACAACATCTTCGTGAATGAATCTGATCTGTTCCACATCAACGAGACGCTAGTCCGCGTGATGTCTCACTCGCGCCAACCGCCTCCTGAAGGTCTTGGCTCCCTCATTGAAATGCTCCGCGTCAATCAGGATCCCAGCGCGTATCTCGGGGAAAGGTCCCCGCTGGGCCCCACTGCTCACATTCACTCTGGAATCCTGCAAGTACGAGTAAGTTTACAAACATTCGGAATCAATATAATATCTTAATTCGATTTATTGCTCAGGTATCGCTGGGACCACGCCCTATTTTATTTATGCGAAATGAGTAATTAGAAACTCCAGTTATAAACCTTGATCTACTTCCACAGTCACAGACCTACGACGACCCACCTGGTCTACAAGAAAAGACAGAGAACCTTCTTCGCGAATGGAGAAATGTGCTTCTCAGTCCCCTGACCGAAATTGAACTCGCACAGAATTTCAACTTGTACGTCCATCGCATGAACATGAACGGCATCTTGAAGTCTGACGACATGATTACAAGATTCTTTAGGATCGCGACACAGATGTGCGTCGAGAACGTGTATCAGCAGCTCAATGAGGATAGAATGAACACCCCTCCCTTGCCTCCAAAGAGGGACAAGTATTACAACATGTGTGATTCGTTCATCAAATTGGTTTCGCTCTTGATCAAGAACACTGCTGATGGGGGAAACCCGACGCCGAAGTTGAACCTATTAAACAAGGCAAGTTTTTAATCATCGTTCACGTTAAAAGAGTAAAGGTGGAGTTTCTTGCCCATTCTTCTCCATACGAAAACTACCTTTTGGAAGGGACAACTAGAATCAGTTCTATTTCTTTGTTTTTGATGTTCAAAAGTGCCTTATATGTGCCTATTTGAAATAAAGGGGTTTGAGTAACTTTGTATGGACTTGTGGCGTCATTTTTTTTTTCAGCGGCCACCAATAATTTTCATGTTACTTTGTTCTGCTGTGTTAATTACAAATATATGTTCAATTATTTTTATCCTAAGTGATATCAAAGCTGAGATATTTGAGTTTGAAGATTTTAAAAATGTAGTCTCTATAAATACTTCAATTACCGTCCTGCGTGAAAAAATCTTAGTTATGTTTTTAGAAGATTGATATTAGTTATTGGCTTTACTGTTTCACGACCGTCTGTCAATGTGACGTTAGTATTGGGCCATAGGAAATAATAAAAACACATTATTATACTTTATTGCATTTATTACATGATTTTTAAAAACACATTTATTAACTTTCTTCGTTCATTTCGTTCTCAATGTCATGGTATCTAAAAATTGTGCCGGCGGAGTCAGATTATTTTGATATCTGCCCCATCCCATGTACCATATAATGGAAATTATATGCGCACAGCAGCCTTTTACTTTGACACGTAATATTGGCCCTATCGAAACTAATTGAAGGGTCTTTGTGATCACAGAATATAGTATGTATTGTAACCATAGTGTTTTTATTGCTCTGCTGTGATACCATGAGTTTCGTGCAAACATAATAACTATTGTTTCGTTTTCCACAGATCCTGGGCATAATTGCCGGCTGTCTTCTACAAGACCACGAAGAACATGGCACTAACTTCCAACAGCTGCCATATCATCGGCTGCTTCTCATCCTGTTCCTTGATATGAATATGGCTGAACCGGTTTTAGAATCTATGAATTATCCGGTAAAAGTAACAGCCCTTACATACAATGATACTTAGATGATGAAAAAAACAAAACATTATCGAAATATTGAAGAATTTAGATATTACTTGTGTCTAAATTGGAGAACAGTGGTGGCCCAGTGGTAACGGCCACGACTTACGAGTAGGTCGTAGGTTCGAACCCTGAGAGGCGCTTTACTTTGTGTAAATTATTTCATCGCCACTGCTCTCAAAACGGTGTGAAAGGAAAACATCGTGAGGAAACCGGCATGTCCTAGAACCAAAAATTCGAAGACATGTGACATCTACCAACCCGCACTGGGCCCGCGTGATAGATTACGGCCCACTCCCTCTCACAGAGAGGAGGCCTGTGTCCCAGCAGTGGGAACATTATAGGCTGATTATGATGTGATTGTGTCTAAATTGATTTCCGTGACTTTTTACAGATCACTTTTCCGTGTGAAGGTCTGTAGTGTTTAAATGGTAGTAGTCTGTGACGTTGTACAGTCCCCGTGTTCTATGTTGTAAATGTTATTTGTTACCAGAAGTATAATTTGATATTATTGTGATAGGTTCTCACGGCGTTCTGCCATACGCTGCGTATCATCCGCCCGTGCGCCGCGCCTGGTTTCGCGTACGCCTGGCTCGAGGTGGTCGCACATCGTGCCTTCATCAACCGCGTACTCGCAGTAACACCGCAACAGAAGGTACAGCTTGTTATATTTTAACTGGAAACCGTTATGCTACGGTTTTAATTCATGTCTATCGCCCATTTGCTTACCAATAATGATCAAAGTTAAAAGCGCCGTGTACACGTAACAGTAAAAACGTTTTATTCGTTCGCTTTGTGTATGGTTCAATTTTAGTTACTTCATCCAAATTGAAAAGTAAAAGTAACCCGTATAATATTGCTTTAAGTGATAATGTGGCATCAAATGTAGGGTGATCCAAATAAATGAGTATTCACTTTTTGTAGTTACAGATTTGCTTAACTTATTGAAAAACTCCACTCTAATAGTGAATTTGTAAATCACTCACTCTTTAAAGTAGGATCACTCTTCATGTATCTCATCTTCAGAATGCAAATGTCTTCTACTCAATTATAAAATAATATCATATTTCATTCATTTATAGTCATTACACAAACCGCCAACATCCAGTCTTGTAACAACATTGGTAAAGGAACTTGATCATCATCAGCTGAGTTGACACCTGATTCCTATACATACAATCAGTTTTTTTCATGGAGTCCCTTTCATGATAATTGCCTGACCTCAATCAAACCCTGGACCTCAAGATCATAAACAGCGCTTATTCCCTACAAATTAGTTATGATAAATACTAAATATGACATAATATTCGATCTAACTCTTTGATTGCATTATTCATTTTCTTTTCGAGGAAGGGACATTATTTTCGAGTGCTTTCCGTGTGCCTTTGCTTCGTAATTTTTACAATTTTAATGATAAATTGCAATAGAAATAATATTTTTTTTAATGGAATGTTTGTCATAAATCATCACAAGCAGCCCTGATGGGACATAAGCGTATAAGAACCATGGTTAACCAGCCCAGACTGGGCAAGCACACCTTTTTATATTGATTTTTTTCTGTCTTTCTTTTCCTTTTATTAGCTTACTGGAGGAGGCCAGGCAATTAAATTAATTTCCTTTTTGTGTGTTCACTCGTGCGGCCTAATTATTAGAGATGGGCCAAATACATCTTACTAGAACTGCAGTTCACCTATTTGTTCAGTATATTCCGGTTACAATTATAATGCAACATCAGTTCTTAAACACTTACAAAATTGTGTCGAAAGTCTATTATCATCCATTTCATGCTTTTGCTAAGCTAATAAAATGCCAATAATATTAACATATTCCAAGTGCCAAATCTCTCGAATGCCGGCTGTGGACCGAACATTCGGCCCATCTCTATTAATTGTTATTATAGTGTGACACCATAGTGTGTTTGTCCATCAAAATCACGTAGTTCGAATTGTTCTATATTATTAGACAAGTCAAATGCTGCTGCCGCGATGAATCTGCTTTGGAGCTTACAGATTCGCTTTATTCTTGTAGAAAACTCAGTTACTATTTGGCTACTCGAAAAAAAACGATGGGTAAATCATGCGGGAACTATATTTTCTATGGGGGGGTAAGTACGATCGAACACTACTCTTATCAGTTTAGCCTTGAATTACACCATTCATTATTTTATTCATGCTTCATTCTTTATTGTAGATGGGAACATTATTAAATCTCATTACCATAGTATTTGGGTCATGATGAAAATAATCTCAATATAACATTCCAAAAAAAAAAAAAGATTCAGAAAGCAAAATATCTGGATAGTCAGAATTCAATTAGTTAGGAAAAACTGCTACTATTTAGTTGATTTGATTGGCAGTACATTGTGCATGTGCGTTGCATGTTATATGATGATCGCAGCATATCAGCACCCCAATATTGCGTAACACATTTTCTGTCACAAGCCAAATAACAAAATAAAGAAAAAATTTTCGCAATTAATGATTTTGAATGATCAAAATGAAAGATATTGCAATTGTATGTGTGTTACGCAATTACCCCGCAGGGCAACTGGTGTGCGGCGATCATTGTGCACGGTGATACAAGTTCTCATTACACTTCGCAGGGTTGGGGGATGTACTCGACGCTGCTGATCGACCTGTTCAAGTTCCTCGACCCCTTCCTGCGCAACACGGAGCTCGCAACTCCCGTCATGATGCTGTACAAGGGCACGTTGAAAGTGCTACTTGTCTTACTCCACGATTTCCCGGAATTCCTTTGCGATTACCACTACGGTTTCTGCGACGAGATCCCGCCGAACTGCATCCAGATGAGAAACCTCATTCTGTCCGCGTTCCCGCGCAATATGCGGCTCCCTGACCCCTTCACTCCTAACCTGAAGGTGGATCTGTTGGCGGAGATCACGCTGCCGCCGCGCGCCGTCATCAACTACAACACCATCATTCCTGCGTCACAGTTCAAGAAGGACTTGGATGCGTACCTGAAGGCCCGCACGCCCGTCACCTTCCTGTCAGAACTGAGAGGCAACATGCAGGTATGTACGCTAGTAAAAGACAGCAGTCCTTTAATAATGGTTACTATATGTTTATCAACGAATTTACGTGTCGCAGGTGTTGAACGAGCCGGGGCGCCGCTACAACTGCCAGCTGATGAACGCTGTCGTCCTCTACGTGGGCACACAGGCCATCGCACACATTCGCGCAAAAGGACAGACCCCCAACATGTCCACCATTGCACACTCCGCGCACATGGACATCTTCCAGAACTTCACCGTGGACTTCGACTTCGAAGGGCGGTAAGATTATAAACTGACATTTTAAACTATAATAAACTAAAGCCAAATAGCCCTGTTTAAAAGTAAAATATGAATATTTTACACTAACTGCATGTTTAGGTGGCTGACTAAGATAACAACTATTTTGAGTGCTCGCTGGATAGGTCACGAGACTAGAGCAGCCACGCGACGACCAGCAGCAGACTACTGGTTTTGACCAAAGACGAAGCGAGAGCAGGCAAAACAGACAGGTTTTGTGGCGTGACTACAGTGGAAACCACGAGGTTAAATTAATTGATTTCAGAGAATATGTTCCAGAGCCAGCAGCAATAATCAAAAGCGAATAAGTACCAGAATCATGTAAATTACTGTGTTCGTAGAGTTTAGATCTTCCTCCTCTCTCTCCTCTGCATGCCTGTACATACACACGACCGAGGCCACCCTTATCTTCAATACACCGGACGCTCCGTGTTCGCAGGTACCTGTTCTTGAACGCGATCGCGAACCAGCTGCGCTACCCGAACAGCCACACGCACTACTTCTCCTGCTGCCTCCTGTACCTGTTCGCCGAGGCCAACTCCGAGGCCGTGCAGGAGCAGATCACCAGGATGCTCCTCGAGAGACTCATCGTCAACAGACCACACCCCTGGGGACTACTCATCACGTTCATCGAACTCATCAAAAACCCTATCTACAAGTTTTGGTCACATGAGTTTGTGCATTGCGCACCTGAGATTGAGAAGTACGTACCACTTTCTGATAGTAACTAAGTAATTATAGGCGCTATCGCAGTCATTAACATATTAACCAACCACGGAGTAGTATGTATGTACTATCAAGTGATAGAATAGCATTCACCCTTTTGTGAGATGTTCGGGGTTCGTTTGTCTTGCACGGCCGTAACAAACGCAATGGCGGTTTATACAGTGCTGATTTCGATGTAACCGTTCACCCGCACATTATCACTCCATTGCTTACAACCCAATATTAACAAAAAAGCCAGTCCTGTTCATAGTCTAGTAGTAGAAGCTAGACAGTATTAGAACGTCTCATACTTAGCCCACATACGTTTATTTAATAGACAGTATGTTTTAAATTCAGTCATTTAGTCAATTATGGTTACTCATGGGCATAAAAGGGGTGAAATAGTTATTTCTATCAGAATGAGGCTGGATGCACTGAAGGAGAAACATTCTGAGCGCATGTAAAAGGTTTTACTCTGATTGAAGTTCAATAAGCACATGAAATATCTGTATTTTGCTGCATGCTTGGAAAAGCATTTCGCTTTCCTTATAGTCGAGAGCAAGTAGACAAAAAATCAACCTACGATGAAGTTTTTACTGTATCGATTTTTATAGGAATGTTTTTATTGAGTTACTAGACTAAAATAAAATGTTGAGATCATATTCGACGATTACAAAAATGTGATTGTAATTCCACGTAGGATTCTTCTTGAAGTGCGTAATTGTGACCTGTGACGTATGTGTATAACACATAGTACAGTTAGTACCAAACACTAATAGGGCGAATTTCACCAAACTTTTATAAGGAATATAAGTCTTATCCTGCGAATAAATTTTGAATTTTTGACAGTTTTACCATACAAAAACTGTCAGACGACAATTTTATTCCACGGATAAAAGATATCTGACTTTGATAAAAATCAGCCCTAAATCTATTAAATAGATAGATCTGTGAAATTCCATATTAATAACCTTGATTTTTGCTGTTATTGGTACCTGACACTATTTGGAACATAATTAAGTATCCAAATGTTCAAGAATGCCAAACAGCTCAATGTAATGATTGCTTTTATAAAATACTAGCTAATACCCGCGGCTTAGCCCGCTAGCATGTCGGTTATTATATACTAAAACGAGAACCACTCTATCCATTGGTGAAAACAGCATGAAAATCGGTGCAATAGTTTTTGAGTTTATCGCGAACAGGACGACAGACAGACGCGGCGGAGGATTTTGTTTTATAATATGTAAGGATGAAACCCAATAAAAAAGGCCTGTGAAAATCTATTGACTACAAATTTCGTCAGAGGTATAATTGTTTGTACTCGACTATAATGTCTTTCATTATCTTTCGATTTATGATGTTTGAGGCTGATATAAACGTCTCCTGCCCTCTCTGGACTACACAGTCCGAGTTAACTCGCATAATTTAATACCTTGGGAATAACTAATAAATAAAAGCTATGTTGACGTGTTCCGAGCGAATAGGAATGTGCCAACAATAAATTTCGGCGCATGTTATACATGCACGTTGCGGATGTCGATATATCGATAGTGAAGTGTACTCGTAACACGTGAACATAAATAAACTATTCCTAATAAACAAACTAATTGATTGAAATGAATAGTGGAGACGTATAAATCTGCCTTTGGATAAAGTTTGCATAATAATTCAGTACAGGTGAAGATAATCATGTTTTTCTTTTTTCATTAATAGTGCTATCCGACTTCACCTGGAGCGGTAATTAGCCCCCCTTTTATAATTGCTTGTCGTGTACCGATCGAAGCCATACATCTGTTCCAAGTTGTATTTTTTTGTATTTAAAATTTTACTCCTTCCCTTTGGTATAGTTGCTGTCGTAGAAGATTTTTAAAATTAGCCTACAATCTCTACCACACTTCCAATTTGAGGTTGAGTAAATTGCAAAATTCAATATGGCCCTCCGATCAGTACCCGTCGGTGCACATATTAATACTTATTAGTATTATTTTAAAGGACCCTCGCAATCATACAATGGTCAGGGTTCTCTCTAATTGATTCAGTTTTTACAATCCATATTCGCTATGGTCAGCGACGACGCATGCTCGCTAGACAGTCTTATACGTTATAGAACGACCGCTAGCACGCACGCGTACGCATTCTGCTGACCGCTTTCTGGTTGCGCGCGCTCCTTTAACAGGGTGAGATTCCAATAGGATAATAATCATAACTCATTAGTACATTTTTTCGTGTTTGCTTCCCTCTGCCTCAATGGAGTTTCACCCTAAAGCTGATTCCAGAGCAATAGTTACGCCAAAGTGGCCGGCAGGTAGCGCAAGTGTGGTGGAACGATGGAGTACATCGTATCGCATCAGACTGTCATGAACATGGACCGCGATGAGCGATATTTCGTGCTAACGAGGTAGCAATGTAGTCCATGCGCTCAAGCTTGCTCTGCTAACCGACCGCGTTGACATAACCGCTGCACTGGAATAAGCCGAAGGCCGAGACTTTCAGGACGATGCTGCCGGTTCGGCTACGATCTCCACACATATATGCTAGATGAAATCATTGGTCCCGCTCGAAAATGCTTGGACACCGCAGCTTAACCGGCTCTCGCCTAGTCCCGGACTATGTACTGCTAGTTGGGAATGGTGACGGCCAATAACAACTCTAATGGTTGTCATGGTATTTTTAATAATGTCAATTGTAAATAAGTTAATTGAAAATGGGTCGTCAGCCTATCGCCTATCTAGTAAACTAGACACTGCTATGCGCGTATGAAGACTAAATCAATCGACCGGTTTTAAATGACAGAGTGAATATTCTAAAATATTTTGTCGAGTAGCTCAATGGCACTAATAGTTATTTGGTACGTGTCTATTTATTCGTACTGTGGTCTAAGGTATTCGTTTTTGAACTCGGCTGATTTTCTTAGCGTTCATGCGCACACATGTACTTATATCGAACACGTGTAGCTTCCATATCGGCCGACTGAGCTAGCTTCCATTCGCGCCCAGCTTTCCTAAGTTTTCAAGATTTGTTTTAAATTTCGCGCCCAATATAATTCACGCGTTGGAAAATTTTAATTTTAACTGTAAATAAAAATAATGTGTAGACTAATATACTGACTGTTCAGTTCCAAAAATTATGATTTATTCTGATTTCGCGTGAATTATGTCCTTTTTTGGAATAGGAGTAGGCATTTCAGGATATATGAGGCTCAGAAGTGACTCCAAAAGAGTCGCAGGATATTCCCATAAACGGCATACACTAAAAACATCAAATTGCAATCACCAACTTGTATTTCATAGCCGGGACAAAACTAACCTTTGACTAATAATTATGATTTTAGGGGGATGCATTTCGTCTCTTCTCCATACAAAATAATAATACGTTTCAAATACCACGATTTAATCGTAAAGAGTTCTGTAAAACAAAAAAATAATATTATGTACTAAGAATAGATCAATGGCATTCCCGTTTTTTTTTTTGCTGCTCTGGATAATGTGAGGTAAAATTATACCATTTTTAGAACAGGACTTTGTTCGTCATGATAAATGAAGTATAAAATAAACCCACTCTTTGATACAAATGATACTAACAGTATTAATTGGGCAAATCTTTCTAGATGGTGCCGCTTTTGCGTACGTACTTAATTTTAAGATTTTCTTTAATTTACTAAGATATAACATTACTAAAAATCTGTTGAAATAGAATGCGTAATACCTGCTTTTTGACATAACTCTGTCGTTGCGCGGAAGTGGCGCCGTCTAGCGTTAGGTTGGTGTGTAGTAAGCATGCTTGTTGTTGCGCAACATCACTTCTGTGGGATTCTAACATTTGTTTTTGGCCAGGCTGTTTGCGTCAGTGGCGCGTTCCTGCATTGTAGACAAGACGGGTGCGGGAGGGGGGGAAAGGGAGATAGCCGAGTAGCGTCGCGCCAATTGGGAGTCTGTCCGGCATAAGCACATGTATAAAGGCTATGCTGAGAAAGGTTTGTTGAATTTTGCCATTGCAATTTTTTTTTCCCTTTTTTTCTGTTATTACTAAGATTCCATATTATTTGTAAAGTGTGATCATAATTATAAACAGATACGATTAGCTCCCATTATTTCCTTTTTGTGATACAAGTTCAGTTTTTCCTAGATAATAATTCGAAAGAACATAATTATTTCCTAAATCTAAATCTTTGATATTACGGCCTTGTTATTGTTAAATATGTACGTATTGTTCCAGGCTTCCAAGGCGAGGCAGGACCGAGCCAGCCGCCGCAGCCACAGCCGTCCACTTCAGGCCAGCCCCCCAAACAGGTGTTGCAGTGGAACAAACTGTTTCAAAAGAAGTAAATCAGTGACGAACAATTTTACTGTAAATATATTTATATTGTAGAAGTGAACTCTTGTACATTAATCAGTTGATTTTTGAGATTCTCTCGATCAGTCCATACTTCTTTAGAAAATGTTAACTAAATCATTTTATAATATTCTAAATTATGTCTCCATAGATTTTCCTTCAAATCACTTTTCGTCGGAGTTTTAATTTTCTATATAACCTTGTACCGGCGTTGATTTTGTTGTAAGTAGTTTTCTCTCAAATTTATGTTCCAATTTGTTAACCGGATTTAAAAAAATCAAGGATTCTCATTAAAAAAATGTGACTGAAATTGAATTCCTTGACGCTTTAGTTCTGCTTCGCTCGGACAAGGTTTAATGCATCGGCTTATGTAAAAAATCAATTAATATATATAGTATACCTACGGAATGTCTGCGCGGTGGTAAGAGAATTCGCCTGTTCGGTGGTCGAATCACAAAATTAGTTGTATTTTTAAGTAAGTAGTGTATAAACTTAAGCGTGATCTCTAAAGATCGAGTCTCTATCATCGTGCTGCTGTTAAAATGAGCGGGTTCCATACAAACGACTGCTTGTGTTCTTTATTCGCGAATATTAATTGTTTATAACCTTTTTTAAATTTTTTGCTAATTCTGAATGTTATTTTACTTGTAAATTCCGAGCGAATCGGTTTCCATTGAAAGAATTAAAAAAAAAATTAAAATTACTTATTTGTATAATTTATTCGGAAACGTATAACCTTCCCGAATAAATTAGAATAGATTTTAATGAACTAACCAAAATATTAAAATAATCTTGATTTGATTAATATTTTTGGAGCGGTTATGGTTTCGATGGAACCCGCAGCGACGGCACTACTAAAATGAGACATTAACTCGGACTATTCGCGATTAGTCAAAATGACGAGGCGGCAGCTCACAGGACGACGTGACTCGCTCGCACCGCGTACCGCGCCGCCGGCGACGCACTGACGTATGACGTTGCGCACTTGCCCTAACGCGCGCGGTACCTGCGACGACCTCTACCTGACGTGTTTCTACCCAATATAACCACACAAGTTACTCTATTTACACCACTGGTGTTTGACAACAAAAATAATCAAGAAAGAAAACGAACAATTTTACAAAATAATTGTATGAATAATAGTATGCGGTTGAAAGTGGATAGTTGATGGTGGACGTTTCATAAAGCGACTGTAGTGATCACTTGGCGTGCAGCGGGTGGGATAGGTCCGTAAGATTTACGCGACATTTTATATCACTCGTGTTCGGTTACTTGTGCGGCTGGTCGCGAGCTCAATAAGCTGCATCATATTCATCTCGCGACCAGACTCACAACATACCCAACTCACTTATTTTAAGGCAAATTACACTAAGTGATACAGAGCTAGCTCGTCGAATTAAGTAAATCGACTGATTAAAAGTAACCGCTAAATCGATTGTTAGTCTTAATAAATTTTGTATTGATTGTAATAATTCGACTCGTATCTTGTAGTTTTTAATTATGAATTGATTAATGATGGATTATTGCAACGGTTGGTTTAATTGTAAAACATTTTAGTGATAATTATAATATTTAATAAGTTTTGATGAGCGTAAGTTCACGTTGTAAAGTTTTCTAGGTGTGATTTGAACGTAATATAGGAATGTATGTACCGGTGGAGCAGGCGGCCGTTGCTTGTTGTATCGCACGCTGCGACCGTGACGACGTCCCACTTCACCGGGCTAAACATTTTAGATATAATGCTAAAATTAAAACTTCACTTTGATTAAGCCATGTAATCACCTTTTTCTAAAGTGTTTAACAAAAGTATTTTTCGATCAAACTTGTTTTTATTTATTATTTCCCTAATCCCTCTCTACTGACAGTTGAATTATTGTCTCAGTAGGTGATCCTGATCAAACAGTACAGTCACGAGCATAAATACCCTCGCAGCAGTGGGAACGTTAGGCTTATTATAATGCTAACTATATGCATCGATTTATATCGAAATACTTTATGGTACATACCCACCTGTGCGTGCTCCTGTCTCGCATATGACACTCATGATGCGGTCACAAGGTGCTAGTAGTAATGTAGTAAGTAATTTCACATAATAGTACCTACCTACCAAAGAGTAGAGAAAATATAACGCTACCTACTTACCGAGGTTTGTGGCCAGGGACCAAAATAAATTGAGGCCATGAGAACCATAATGGCCTAATTCAATGGACAAGCCTTTTGGAAACCATAGAAAACAAAAGAAGTATTTTTTTAATCAACAACCACTCTTCAGAATACATACTTTTATTACTTTTATATTTTAACTAACTTATCTGGAAAAAATCATAGACTCAACTTTAACTGGAAAAAATCAAGACTCAATATTGTAAAATAATTAGTTAGGCCACTATGGTTCTCATGGCCTCAATTTGTACCCGATTACGGCGAAGCAAAAAGGAGGGTTATGATTTTGACCGGTGTATGTTTGTATGTAAGGGGTGCAGACTCGTGGTCACACCAGGTTTTAACACCAGTGTGACTAACAGCAATGATTTTGAGTGCGGACTCGTGGTCACACCAATATGCTCATGGGTTCCTTCATAACTTCTAAACTACTCTACTCATCATAATTTTAATGTGGTATCGTTGGAAGCGTCTTGATCGTCCGCTGGTTATAGGGTATGACGAAATTGAATACAGCGCCCTCTAGAGGACAAAAATGTATGAATTCAATTTTTTTATGATGCCGTGTTGTGTTTCTTAAGAGCTTAATTAGCGCATTTCAAAAATTAAAACTCAAAAGACATCACAGACAGACAAATTAAAAATCCAGAATCACACGTACTCCCTAAGGTGGACAATGGTGCGTGGGCCATGGTGGCCGTTGGGGGTTATTCCATCCAGCCCACCTCTCTCGAGAAGTTTACTAAGTCTCCTGGTTTGTATAGAACCTCCGTGTAAGATCTGGGTGACCCAAGGGTTTCAGTTGTAATCTGGGCGACGCCCGTGCATTCAAAGAGCACGTGCGAGACGGTTTCCTCAGCCTCCATGCACGCTCTGCATAGAGGACTGTCCGTTATGCCTATAGTGTGGAAGTCAAGCAGAGTCCTGTGATGGTTCCCGCCACTAGACGCAGGCTATTTCTGTCCAGGCGTAACAAACGCCTGGTTAGCCTGCCATCCAGGGATGGCATAGCTTCCTTGGACTGCCTGCAGCCCGGTGCCGAGGACCACCAGTTCTCCGCTTGGGTATGGGTGAATTCCTGGAGCCACCTGCGTATTTGGTTGACGGGGATGGGTACGATGGGCTTAGGGCTCAATTTTTCTGTAAGGATTGGAGAACTGAGGAACTGTGGCAAATTGCCTGAAATAAATTGATTATATAGCTTTTTTGTAGGCTTTGCTGAAACAAGACTCCAGCTGGAGTGGAAGAAGGCGCGTAATAGAAAATAATAGGGTTTCCAACACTATGCAACATTAGTAAGTAAGTTATTAGTATTATTAATAATTTCGCGCGTGCGTGCATCATCGTGCTTGTCTACCTCAAACCCTTTTTTACCCCAAAGTGCCCCAAACGCATGTTCATGGCCAAAAGGCCTGCAGCTGCAAAGGCCTTTCACATTCACTGATAATAATATCGACAACAGTTAGGTTACTGCTTGATATCACTCCTTTCGGTTCAGCGTCTACGACCCATCAAGTCTGTATACTCAGAATGGTTTCTCACAGCACAGCATTCGATGTATAGTACGACTGTACGACACAAAATAGATGTAGCATCGGCAAAATTCGTAAAACCGATCACAATCCGAAACTGAGTGCGCCTTCAAAATCTCCAATCTTTATTACTGCTTTAGGTGAACGCAAACGTAATAACTTGTAAAGGCATAGAGCTACTTAACCAAATACATTCATAAAATTGAAATGAGTGAATACTCAAATCTATGCTACATCTAAGTTGTGTCGTACTATGTAGGTATGCCGTATGGCAGGACACCCACACTACATCTAGCTTTGTGACAGATTAGCGTCCAAGGATTATAGAAAGAGTGATTAACAAATTGTCAAAAGCATATCAACTGCTGTGCATATCGGTTGACTGGAATACTAAACATGAGTTGTAATTGAATTTGCGTTCCAGATTGCGAATAAGTATTTCACACACATTTTGGAACTTGCTGGCTAGGAAAATCTCTCCTCATCTAGCTAAGATTCTGGCAAGGTATACCCTAAAGGCGACGACTATGTATTTATGAGCACCTCCCATACCTACATAAGTATGTGCACACTATATGAAAAGTGTGTGAAGAAGTCACACACACTTTAAATAACTGTAACACATTAGAATTGAATCAATATGCTTCTAATATGAAGTAGGTACCTACCGATTCATGCTGAAGATGGGTAGGAAACTACGTCACAGAACATCAAAGATCTACGGGTTAAACGGCTTTTATTTAGGTAGGTACATTGGAAGCGACGCGACAGCGCTTGGAGGCTGAACAATCGAATCTGCCATCCGGCTGGAATAAGGTGATCCGCATAGAAAACCAGGGAAGTAGGTAATTAGGTATCTCTATAGTATCGAGTTTCACGTAGAACGGCAATCGAAAAACATGTTAGGTAGTTACCTACCAGAACTGGGTAGGTATACCTAGAACTAGAATGCTTGGTCAGCTTCAATCAATTCTATTGCAGTCCACTGTTGGACAGGCCTCTTTCAAGCTGCGCCGCAATATCTGATCGTCCGCCTTCCACGTCCGGACTGGACGAGGTGGACGATCGGGTGCCAGCTACCGTTTTTAATTTCGTCGGTCCACTTAGCTGGAGTCGTCTCACGCTACGCTAGTCGACACGCGGCCTCCACTCTTGGAGTGGCCTGCTCCACCGGCTATCTGTCCAGCCCTCCGCTTAATCAGCTTGCTAACCCTGCAAGCTATATCGGCGGCACCGGTTGTTTTCCGAATAATCGCATTTCTAATCACCTTCTAAGAAACCCCGAGCACTTCTCGCGTATTATGGGCAGAATCATACTTCCTAGGTACATTGCTTATGATACTACTTACCTACTAGGGAAACTTAACTATGACCTGCGCAGTAGGTACCGGGTGGTCGCTTCTTCTTCGATGATTTTGAAGATAAAATACAATAGACGTAGATATATTTAGTAACCTATTCCGCTTGACTAGTCTTCAAGAGTCATAAAAACCCTGTAAGAAATCGACACGTGTTTCACCTCTCAACGAGGCATCCTCAGGATGAAGATTGACCAATTGCAAACCAGAACGCGACGTGTTACCACACCGGGCGGTGGACGGAAAGTCCGAAGATAACTGTGTCAATTAGGTGCACGCCTATATCTATTGTGTGCAGGAGTTGGATTGCAAGTCCTTATTGCAAATTAGAGGCTAGGTGCCGCAAGTCTACCCTCGAACACTAACATTAACAGTGTGAAAAGTCGTGCTTAAAAACTAGTTTTACAATAAAATTAAATTAAAGGTTTAGACATTAGAAAATTCTTTGCTCTTTAGCATAGGCCTCCCCCAAGCTGTGGAGTTTTTCTCCTCCATGTCTCTCCCGCAGTACCTTGTTCTCAAAGCATCTTCCCATCTTTGAAATGGTCATCCTCTTTTCCTCTTCTCTTCTCTGGGATTCAGTCTGTTACTTCTCTCGACCATCTTCCGTTTTTGCCCCTGATGACGTGACCTACCCACTTCCATTTTAGTATCTATAGATAATTGCATTCCAGTCTTTGTAAAGGTGTATTCAAATTAGAGCTTTAACTACAGACCGTTAATTATAACTTGTCCCTTGCCGTCGTGATTGGCATCATTTGTCGTGCCAATCACATGACCACAATCACAATTTATTTATAATATACTTACGGTGACATACATGACAGCCAAATTCAGTGAGCTACCAATATCGCATAGGCTCGTGCAAACTGGCGCAATATCGCGAGGGGAAGTGGAAGCCTTTACGGGACAAGTTAAGGCTCCCACAAACAGGCGTGATATCGTTGGCGCGACAAGGGTTGCTCTGCCTGTCACGCCCGTGATATCGCGCCAGTTTGAACGAGGCTTTATAATGAACGGACAATATTTATTTAGATTAGAGCTGTCAAAGTAGAGCTGATCGACTATTGTGGAGGTAGGCACACTACCTACCGACCTACGTATCTACACATTCGTATCTACACTTACATCTCACGGTCAGTCTTACCAACGACGTGCGGTTGACTGTACTACGCAGGTACCTAATAGGATATTCAAAATCAAAATCAAAACATTTTATTTCACATAAGCATAAATGTGCACTTATGAAACGTCAGAAGCTAGGTGCACGGTTCCAATTGGTCGTTTCCTATGGAGAAGAGCCGGCAAGAAACTCCATGGTTACTCTTTTAACTTATTTTTACTTTTAGTTTATTGAACTTGAAGGTTCAATATCCTCATAATTATCCTCTGTAAAAATTAGCTGTAATCAAATAGGTACCTATTTATATAACACCATAATCAAAGCGCCTGGGGAACCCATTCCCCAGACTTCGATTTTGTAAATAAATAAGATTTTGATCTTACATAATGACGTCATAGCAGCGCGGGCCTTGAGCGGGTCACAAATTTTTAACATAATTTTATCAGTCTAGGCCGGTAATTTAGGAATAGTCACATAGTATTTTTCGTTGAAAACCACGGCGCCTTGTGCTTGCAAATAAAAAAAGGCACGCGAGGTCCACTCCAGACCCAGACGGGTTCGGCCGTTCGGCGTCGGCGGCGCGCGGGGGCGGCGGCGTCTTCGTTCCACGGGGTCGCCGCTCAGCGCCGCGGCGCCACGGTCGCCTGTCACCTGCGACGACCGACGACGCTCGGTGCCGTTACTACAAGTCTACAAGCAACAATCTTGCGCCGACGCGACGCTTTATAAAATTCCTCTTAGCACACATACTCGTGCGCCGCTAAAACCCAGTGAACCATACTAAAGTGTTTATTCTGTTGGATCGTAGTACCACGGTAAGTGTTTGAATGTTTTTCCACAATAAAGTCGAGTTTTGTATGCCCGCGCGCACGAGGCTTCACTGACAGATAGCCGATGTTTTTGTTTATGTTTTGTGTTGTTGATATTATTTCGCGTTCAGTTTACAATACTTTTATAAATGTCTTTGATTAATAGGTATATTGAAAATAATTAGTAAAGCGAGCTGTAGCTATTTTAAAATGAATTAAATAACTTGTTAATATTTCTGCCATTGCGAATGAACTCTTGAAATGCTTGATGTTGTTATTTTTTCTTGGGTTTTAAACTTTGAGTCGCTATCGAGTTTACTAAGGCTCGATTGTCCGGCGTGCATGCTTCATAAATTTATTTTTCCATGGGAGAAAGGACCTTATTGGAATGTTATAAGAGCGGTATTTCCGTGTGCGTGGGTGTAGCCTTGGGGGAAAGGGACGTCGCGTCGCCGCCGCCGCGCCGCCATCCAGGTAGGCAGGCTATCGTCGCGCTAAAGAATATTCTTACCAGAATGGACACTGCTTTGAGTTACCTACTTTAACGTCTCATAAGTTTAGTTGAATAACAAAAGTTAAGTACCTATTTAGGTAAAGAAAGTGTGTCTATTGTTATCCTTCTTACAACCGGTTTCTGGAAGGGAAATCAACGACGTATCAAAATTAAACGCCTAAGTTCTTACTTAGTACTTTCACTCCCTGAAAGGTTAACAGTGAATTAAAAATCACCGTGTATAGGCTGTTATTTAAGCTTATGCTATGCTATAGGTCTTTTAGGTCAAGTGATCTGATTGGCTGTTGATAATTCAGTCAACCAATCACAACAGTTGACACGCACTTGAAAATGTGGCTAAGTTTTCGGTGTTAGCCTAATAAACTATTCCTAGCTGTAGTGCCTAGTGTAGATAGACTTTTATAATGTTCTATTTAATCCTACATAAAATCGACAAAACTGATGAAGTCTAAAAACTATGCTTGAAGGAATTGTAACTGTCCTAAAACCTCACTCAGATGACACGTCGTGTTATTCTAAACTAAAAGGTGTCGTAATTTTTTATTTAAGTACCTACTCAAATAAAGATAGCAAAATACTCAAATAAAGATAGCAAAATGTTTTTATTGTGTTCGTAAATATATGAGGTCAACAAAAAGATATACTTAGAAACAAAATTTTACACATAAAACACTACCACCGACTACCGATAGTTTACAGCACTCATATTTGTATACAGTTTTACACGACATAAAGGCTCTTACATACTGGGGCGATTCATAGCGCGTCGCGACGCGCGCCGCCGCATTGTTCGCCGTGTAGGTAGTTTTCTCAGAAATTGTTTTGTTAAAATTCGCGCCGCGCGACGAATCGCCCCAGTATGTAAGGGCCTTAACTTAGAAATAAAAAATCGAGGACTTTCCCGCTCTCTTTCACAGAGAGAGGAAGTCTGTGCCCAATAGTGGGACCGTTATAGGCTGATTAAGGACTTACTGTAGGTACTTAAGTATATTTAACAGAAGGCCTCTAAGAACACAGGACCGTGTAGGCAGAAAGCATAATCATTTATCTCATCTGCACAATTGATCAATCTTTGCTCAAAACGGTGACCGAGTGTGCCGCGAAGTAGGTACGAATGCTACCCGGGTAGGCCCTATAATGTTAATGAAAGTCAAGACTTAATTAACTATTGTGAGACGTTAAGTCCTTAATCGAATTTATGCTGTTGGTATTATTTTTCATTTGACAGTCATCTGATTGGTTTTGAGAAGAATTTACACTTTAGAATTCCGAGAGCTGCTATTGTTATAATTTTTATTAATTAAGCATAGTGCCTCTATATTAGCATTCAAGATAAACAGAGTAACTGCTGTGACTCGATGCGCAAGGAAATCGGAAAACAACATTGTTTTGCTGAGGGCCTGGAATTTGGGTCACTTTTAACTTACCTACCGAGATTATTTAGCACGTTATGATCATGGCTATTCTATTAAATAACGTTTCGTTCCGCTGCGCTGCTCATCTTCAATAAGCATGAGCAATAGCGTGGAGGTTCCTTTAGTTCGTTTTAAGGCCCAATAAACTGGACATTTGCGATTGTTTGTGTCACAATTGCAGCTTTATTTAAACGTTTTGGTTGTTTTACAGCATTCACAATAAAATTAATTTAGACATTTCTGGGAAGTTTTCAAGAAAGCTGTTTGGTTGTAAGTCAGTTTCAGTTTCAGCAATAGAAAGGCACGCTATGTAGGCTAGGCTGTAGGCAGCTGTTTTGTAAATTAGTTCCGTCCGTACTCAATAGAGGGCGGTGCTAGTAACGTTTTTACATGAGTCCTGCATTTATTTATTGTGTTGAGGGCTTGAAGGGCAAGCACGGGGCACAACGAAGTTTAAGGAGGCTCATTGACAAATTTAAGCATATTTTTATACGTTTATACTTAGTTAGGTACAACCCAGAACGAATTTTTTGTCGAAAAAAAAAATGGTGTCATGAAAGTAACTTAGTTACCTAGGTACAACGATCCAAAAAAACCTCCTAATGTAGGTAGATCACCAGCTGATTTAAGTACCTGGATAACAAAATTAACAAACCCGGTTCAGGATAAATTGTTACGCAATCTCACACTAAAAGGAATTAGAAATACACCATTATAATTATTTCCAATAATAAGTTATTGTTTGAATAACATTATAAAATATTGTAATTAAAAATCGGCGACGAAAATAGCGATTAAAAAATTAAACTCAATTGAAGCAGACAATTGAAAAACAGCTTTAATATCTACCTATTAATTGATTTAAAAAAGAATTTAATATTAATTGATTTAAAATTAGAATTTAATATTAATTGATTTAAAATTAGAATTTCGGGTTTTAAGTAGGTATTCAAATGATCAAATCAAAGCACTCAATTTGGAAGTGTCACCACAAATTGCCATCCACTGGCATCCACTAGGTAGGTACTAGTTTCTGATGATGTTTAGGTACATTTTCATAAAATACTTCTGTAACAGTTTCTGACTGTTCAAGGATGAGCCCGTTTTTAGGTACTTTCGAATCTAAAGAAATCCCTGCAATGGGAAAACGCATTATAGGCCGGTACCTATTAGGTACAGAACTTACTTGTATCAAAATCAAGCATTACATAAAACAAACGACTAATTAACGGCTTGAAACTAGTTTTTATTAAGGCGAGTCCAGTTAGGCCCTTGCTATAGTAGCTACGGTCAGCAACGGAAGTCGATTAAAACTTTGACAAATCATTTAAATTCCAAATTCACTGTTTTTTATCATTTCCATGCAAAATTATGAATTTATGCACTTCATTTGAATATAAAATAATATTGCAGTTGAGATATTTTGTTTAAAAAATCTATTTGAAATGTGATGATAAAAAAAAAAGTTATTCTTTTTTCGTTGCTGACTGCACCTACTGCCTACCTTGAAGTCGAGAAAGAATATGAAGAATGACTGATTGGCATATTGACAATTATGTAGTTAACTGATCGGTGAATTACCAAACTGTAACTTAGGTAAGTTAGTGTTAGAACTAAGGCCATCTACGAAGTAGGTACATTGTAATAGCACATCAATTACCACACTTCAACATTTTAAGCTCATCAGGAGCTATTTGAATATCAAAATTCATGACCTAAAAGAGGTGCCTTAAGAGTATGAAAATGAATTAAAAATCTAAAAAACAAAATAGGTATATAAATCCGCTAAATTTCCCGGGTATTCTGGTGTATTTAAAAATGATGAAGGTAACTAAATTCTAGAGAATTATTTTACCTACCTTATTCACACATTCGTTTATAAATTACCACTTCATAGTGTGTTTTATCAATTTATCACTTTGTCATATTAAAGATGTAACATTGCTCATTTTTTAATTCAAATAACAACGTTTTCAACAGTACTTTACGACCACGATAATTGTTAGTGATCGTCTAGAAATATAGCTCCAGGGAATGCGCTTAACCTAACTATTATTATTTAACAAGAGCAGTCTGTCTGTCCGTCATGATAATATTTATTGTTTGCAACAATATAATATTAAAAGGTTTGCGTTTATGTTCAGTTAATACCTTTAAGATTATACGTTGTGAGCGCCTGATCGTGGCTTTTACAATAAATAAATTCAGTTTGACGGTAAAATTGTATTATACGTTTTAATAAATACCGATATATAATGACAGGGCTTTGAACGTGCAGATTGCGAGGCAATGCTTTAGAAAAAGTATATTTTAACTCTTTGGCGAGTGGCGAACGAGGGGTTTAGAAGAAAATAGGCTTGTTCTTTGTTTACCTCGATTGTTCAGAGGTGTAGAGGCACAAGTTTCAATAAAAAAATCTCTAAAATTGTACTATTCGACGTCTGTCAGTTTAACATCTCCCGCAACTAAAAGAGAAAATCCATGTCACATGTATCATCAAATCAATAAACACGAAAATTCATTCGCAAATCTAATTCCCAGTCCCAATAACTTAATTCCAAGGGTGATTGAGCACCCACCACGCCTTGAAACCGACATTTTATATGATTTGCAAATACGGAACCCCACTGAGCGTATTGCATTGAGGAGTTGTGTTGGGAATAGGCCCTTGGGGTACCGCAGGGCGTGCTCTGCGGGCTTCTAATAGGTTGTTTAAATATTTTTCATTTTTAACTATTTTACGTCCCGTGGTGTTGTAATGAAATCTAAATAGTGCAATATTTTGAGGGTGTGCGCAACTTGTATCGTTACATTCTGTGTGTTCATTATGATGTTAATTTGAAGTATCTACAATGCTAGAAAGTTGCCATAATAACATGATAATCTCCTCGCTTGGCGAAAAATATGGCAAAACATATCAACGTCATCGGGGTTTTAGAGAACTTCACGGGCGGACATGATCGGCATCGATACCTAGCTAATGAAAAATAAAAAGAGTTTCAAGTGTTTACTAAATGTTAAAGCTTTTATGCACAGAAATAGTGGCTAAATGTAGTGTGCCAATTAGACTTAAATGAACCCTCATTGTTTGCTTATAATAAAGCAGTACCTAAACATAAGACAGAATTCCCATAGATACCCATTAACTGTTATTTATAGATATATATATCTATAAATAACAGTTAATGGGTATCTATGGGAATTCTTATAGACACGAATTTACATACCTAATTTAAAAACTTACAGACTCAAACTATCTAATAATAATAATATTTTTTTATATTTTAAAATGTTTTTTAATAAGTATTATCATTTCAATTTAATAAATATTCAAATGTAGTCTTCTCAAAGAAAATAAATAAAATAATAATAAGTACAAGTCTATAAAAAGGGAGGGGAGATAATCATAGGGCATCAACAAATCAACAGGAAAAATGTCCGTACCCATTTAATTACTTAAATCTAACTAAAAATTAAACTACTCTCACAAAAGTCAGCTATAAGAAACATGGGTATTGTTCAGCTACACCACCATGTCTGCCCACCCTCAAACCGAGCATGTATGTCTGGCTATCGACCGCGTCCGTACCGTGTAATTCTATCTCATAAATATTAGCGCAAATAATACATATTCGAGTTAAATCGCTCCTTGATTGATGTCAAAGCATTCGCTACAAGTCGTGGTAACTCTGTGGAGCAAATGTTCCCGGCATCGCGATCGCTTGGTTTAATATCTGTGCGAATATTTGGAACCGAGTTTTTAAGCCTCTTATAAAAAAAAAAAATTGTTAAGGAAGTGCGGAACTGGAAAGTATCTATGGCAGAAGAAAGCGGAGGCTAGAGGCTAGACCCAGCTGTGGGTGATTTATGATTATGATTGTGTTAAAGATAAAATGGCTAGGAAAAACGAATATAATACATATGGATGACGCGAGACAGCTATAGTTGTGTGTAGTTAGAAGTTAGAAAAATACATATGATAATTCTTAATGTGTACGTACCTATGTTAATTCTGCGTAGTACTTAAATATTTCATCCCAATATCTAATTGCGTAACTTATTTTAACTGATCTGTTTCATTTTGACAGTTCAACAACATTCATTGAGTTATTTACGTTGTTGAGCAAATTTTTTTTTCGAACTTATGAAGCAATTTGTTTCAAACCGATTCAGATTGTTATTGATCGTGTATAACGCAATTAGGGTGCCGTTGATGATGACAACAATGCTGAATAATATTGATTTTTCTGTACATCATTGAACAGATGAAGTAGTTTTTTTTTGTATACTTTTCTGCTGTTGATACCTATAATCAAGACCTACGAATATATTACTTTCCCATATCGATCAAAAACCGAACATCGTGTGAATAGTTCACTGGCAGTTTACCCAAATCTGGATATTCACGCCTGCGGCTGATGCCATTAAATCTAATGTCAACGTACTTTTAACAATGCAATAGGCACTGCTCAAAATGTTTCCCATGAGAATATCCTAGTTTTAGATTATCGTTTGCGAAATATTTAAGTATCTTAACATGGGAAACAATTTAGAAGGCATTTTTAAAAGACAGTCTTGAGTCAGGTCAGCGTGCAGCCTTACCTATTTTTGGACATCTCTTGATTCACTTATAAAAACAACTTTTTATATTGAAATTGTAAATTAAGCTACATTTAAGGCGCATTTTTCAATCGTCAATTCGTCAGATAATTTATCTAAGGAATAAATATGGCGATTTGAAATAAATAAAATTGGCATAAAAAATGTGTACAAACCTGTGTTACAGGAGCCAGTGTCTTCCAAACTCCCAATCAGTAGGTGCTGGATTTTATGCAATCACATCTTTAGAATTTACTAGACAAACAAAAGATTATAATTAAAATAGCAAAAAGTAGTTACATTCATTATTCAAATTATTATTTCGTTTATTTATTTTTTCTTCTTACCTATTTACACTTTTAAAATTATTAAAAAAAATATTTAAAAATATAAAAAAGTAGAGGTCCGCCGGTGTCGAGAGCAGGGTCCAAGCTTTGAGTCCAAGGGTTGATTATTAAAATGTATTATTAATAATAATGATTAAATGTATGATTTAAAAAAAAGTGGAGTACGTAACAATATTACTACTACTTAGGTACTATTTTATTAAGCTATCAGTGTGCTTCTTTTGATATTCCGCGCGCATTTTCGCTCAGTACTTTAAAAGGTTAAAATATCTAGCAAGCTGTTTTATACTTTTAAATATTTGCCACTCAACAAAAACCAAGCGCATTAAAAAAAACATGGGCTTATCACCATGTAGGTTACAAACCGTAGTCAAAGCAAAGCGCCACCTATTCGAGTCTACGTCACCCCCCTATAATATTATGTATCTATAGTAATTGCACGAGGTGTCACAGGGTTAGCCCGTGTTCATAGGAGTGGAGAGTAGCGGAAATACGCTTCTAGGGAAACTTTAACGAATTGGAGAATTGCAGAGTTAGCTTTTTAGGCTTCAGTAGGCAATACGGGCGGAGATTAGTTTCATATGCTTACATAGATTAGTTTTCAACCGTGTACATAGACTACAGGGTGTTAGGGTAAACATCGTTATTCTTGAAACCAGTGGTTTGGTGTCATTTATAGAACATAAATTCAAAGGAAAATATTTTTATTGAGTGTTTATTTAACTTAAAGACTTATAATATCTATAATAATAATTATGTACAAGGGAAAATTATCAAAGGGCATCAAAAAATTCGTCCGCATCGCTGTCAACAGGAAAAGTGCCCAAAAGGCTGGCAGCATTGCCACGTTGTATGGCAATGCTGATTCTTTGCCCAAAAAATAGGCCAGCCATCTTGTCATGTGAAGAGTCGACCAAGCGTTTGGCGATGTCTTGAAAAACCAAGTGGGCACTCGGACCCCATGGCCCTAGGGTTTCAACCCCAAACGGCTCGAACATATACGTCCCGATAAGATTGGAGTATTTGCGCCGTTTGAGGTTTTCTGCACCTGCAGCAGGAGCTCCAGCACAGCCCGCCGTGCTGGGAAGATGGGATGGCGCAAGGGTGTCGACACACGTTGCATCCCACACCAAAGGCCTAACTACCTTCCAAGGCATTATGGTCATTCCGTCGTGTCTTCCCATCGTCGCGTGCCAAGCCATTGGGTTCTAGAACAGCTGGCACCCCGGCGGTGGCAAGAGCACGACGGATGATGTCATTGATGCTGGCGTGCCGTGCTATCCGAGCTGCGCTTCTACTGCAGGATAGGCCATGGTGACCGAGGCAGTCGACACCTTCACCGCATTGGCAGCGACGCGGAGCCACGCAAGGAGCGCCTAAAAAAAAATAATCTCAATTAGAATATGTAGGTATTGAAAAGTTTAAAATCTAGCACTGCCCAGTACTGTGAATGACATGGAAACTTGCCATCCTAGGATTCAACCAAGTTAGTGATACCTAATAATATATATATTTTTTTTTAATTTACATTTTACCACAAGAGCATTTCACCCTTTCACCTTATGCGATAGGCCAAAGAACTTGCGTCTCAACAAAGGTGGGGGGCGCGGGACGTGATAAAGTAAAAAAAAAAAATGTTTGTGAAAATGAAAAAGTTATTGCTATTTAAAATTATACATACATAGACTCAGTGTGATTCTTTACAACACCCTCACGAATCGGACAGGGTTTTTGTTACACACTGTTATGACTCCTGTACGGTAACCTTCGCGAGGCCAATCATCAATACGACGAAGATGTAGTGATAGACAGTGGATATTGGAGAGAGACATTAACTACACTGCTCCCCCGCTCTCCTCCGCTTACTCGCTCCGCTCGCGCTCCTATGAGCACGCAGCCTTACAATCGCGTCACAGTAAACGCCTGCCCGTCTGTCACCACCATTCCTTATGCATGGTAAAAAAATGTTTTGAAGTGTTAACGCACACGCTTTTACCAGGTTTTTTTGTCTAGCAAACTTGTAGTTTATATTCTACTGTTTTTCAGCGCTACTTTGTAACTTTGTAATGGATAAGTCGTGATTGACACCGGCGGGTGGAAAGCTGAACGGTTCGTATGTACCTCAGTTATAATTTTCAATCTGAAGGTAAATTTTCGTATTAAAAAAGTGACCTTATGGATTGAGGAGCCATGTCTCATAATTGAACGTTTTAAGTAATCAAGTCGCATTATCGACAATCAATGTTAAAAACTTGTAAATATGTAGGAAATCTGAGGTTTTTTTGAATCTGATATTAGAATGCAAACGAACGGAAACTTATTTATCTTTTCATACTAGGGGGCTTGTGGCTAAGAAATAACTGCCGCATGGGTCGATCAATCAGGTTAAGCTACGCTTGCCGTGGATGGGTGACCATCTTTATTCTTCATACCAAAACCCCTCGAGGTGCCGCGGAAAGCACGTTAAAAGCCGTTGGTCCCGGCTGTCATTTGTAGGTCTTTGACAGTTGTTACGGGTCGTCACAAGCCCGAAAGTCTGACAAACAGTCTTACCAAGGTATCGTGTTACCCAGTAACAGGGTTGTGGAGGTCAGATATGCAGTCGGTCCATGTAGAATACTGCTATACAGCTGCATCCGGTTAGACTGGAAGCCGACGTCAGCGTAGTTGGGAAAAGGGTAGGTAGATGATGATGATTTCTCTTTTTTCATACATAAACTGACAGGAGTGGCGCCCGTGTACCGGAAGACGTAGCGTTGGATTAAGAGGCCTCCCACAAGGTGGACCGATGACCTTGTGAACGCCGTAGGAATCCGCTAGATGCGGGAAACGCAGAACAGATCGAAGCGGCGGTACTTGGGGAAGCCTATGTCCAGTAGTGGACGTCTTTCGGCTGAAATGATGATGATCAATCAATCCAATATCACAATACTAGGTATTTCGAAACATTAGCTCACTTCTATAACTTTAAATATTTAAATGAACTACACATACTAATATCAGCAACATTACCCATTTAAAGATCAATTTTACGTCGATCGGGGTCTGCGTACGCGCCGCAAGCAAGCGCACTCCCTTATTAGGAATTATAAAAATATAATATGCCCCTGCACTTCTTGCTTTTTGTTTCGGTAGCCGATACTCGCCACAAATTATTATGTATTAAAGTAGGCGAGGTGCGACTGTAAGCGGGATTTAGAGTCAGTAAAAACAACTTAATAAAATCACGCCTGTTTTCGTCGCAGAGGTGAACCTATAGTTGGTACACCTACAATTCGCCAGTAATGTTCAATTGATATAGGTACTTTGGACCTAATAGGGGCAAGTAGGGAATACAATCTCGAGTCGAGATTCGCTACTCGTGATCTCGCGTCTTGTTTCGAGATTTCGCCCGGCAATCATGCGAGCTCTCGTTTTCGAAATTTTCAAGACCCAGATTTCGCCTAGTATTCAAATAATGATCAAAATTTTTGTTATCAAAAATCAAAGTGAAAACTACACTATTATATTCGTTAATCGTGTGATATTTTGAAGATAAAAAAACATGAATCCAATCTCGAAACAAAAAACAGTACGATTACTTAAAAAAGTCATCATCTACATTACGAATAGGTATATAAATACTATAAATCCATCAATTATTTTATTATACCTCAAAAGGTTTAATAAAATAATTGATGGATTCTTCAACATCGCTTGTCAAGAAGCATAGTGAAAGTCAAGCAAGTCTCGAAATCTCGTTCGAATTCTCGACCAATCGACAGCTCCTAACGAATTTCAAGAACGAGATTGTCTTCCGATGAGGTTGAATTTAACATAGAATGTATTTGGTTATATGACTTTAAAAGTTATTGCGATTGCATAAAGATCATTGTCACCTAATAAAGATTGGAGATTTTTAAGGCGCACTCAGTTCGGATGGTGAGCGAATTTTGCCGATGCTACATCTTAGTTGTGTCGTACTATACCTAGTTAATTGTTCTACATCTTTTTGAGACTGTCAGTACTTACCTATCGAAAATTATAATTTGGTAGAATCCTACTAATATTATAAATGTGAAAGTTTGTGTGTTTGTGTGTTTGGATGTTTGTTACTCAATCAGGCAAAAACGGCTGAATGGATTTGGATGAAATTTGGCAAACAGATAGCTTATAACCTGGATTAACACATAGGATACTTTTTATCCCGATATTCCCACGGGATCGTGACTTACGCGGGTGAAACCGCGGGGCGCAGCTAGTAATTAAAATAAAAGTTACATCTTAAACGGTACAGAGTTGACTTTTGCGAGCTGTGAATCCGCTCCGCTGTCAATGTGACGTCGGATATATAATACAGAAGCGTGAGCATCACTACTTTGTTTAACTGTAATTACTTTTTTGAATTATGAATCCAATATTTAAAAAAACTTTTCAAGAGTGTTTTTGGCGCGCTGTAGCGCGTCTCTTCTAGGGAAGACAGACATTATCTAACTGTGGTAATTTAATAATTTATTGCCACAGTAGATACTTAAAGTAGGGAGGTACATTTTCTTTTTTTTTTCATTGCTATTTCGTGAAAACTCTCGGTATTCTTAACATAGTTTTCCCATTTTTGTATCGAAACCCAATCTTATATTTTTCGGAATTACTGCAAAGGTTTTATTACTCAAAAAGACAGTTTTTTCTGACACTTAATTCCGAAAATCATTGCAGAATTGCTAATCTATTTCTATGCAAACTACTTCTTACAGCAGTTAAAAAAAACACGCATCAAGAAATCAGGACTCAATGTCTACGTAAAAAAAAAAAAATGACCACTTTGTTCCTGATAATATGCACTTACGGATAGACAAACCATCTATCATCTGTGTCCGTGAAAACATATGGGTACCTACGCTTAGCCTAGAATTTAAAAGAAAAATTGCTAATATTAGGTACTTACATTTTCTGCACAAAACTAGCCAGACGTGACAGGTGAAATGACGGGTTGTCCATCGGAGCGAAATTTTAATAAAAACATGTTGCATTGTGCGACAATTGTCCGTAACGGTGTGTAATGTACCAAAGTATGAATGGCCAGTAATGGAGCGCCGGGCGACTTGTAATTTTGTAATCATATTAAATTAACAATCATAGGAATGAAACTAATTGTTGATCGTTGAGCAAACTGATATTTTCTCATCATTTGTTTGGTCTTTGTGAATGGTTTATCTTCTCTTGAACTTTTTATCGCCAAGGAGCGTTAGGCGAAATTTCGCCTTGTTTTTCCGCTCAGAGGCCCTAGACAAAGTGACATTCTGTCAGCGATAACGATGATGGAAAAGGCAAAAAATGTATAGGACTGACTTATGCTATCGAAAACTTTATGGTAATACGAAACGCTTTCGAAGCGATTGTCACTTGTCTAGGCCCTTGCCCAAAGCGTCATTCACTTGCGCGGTTTTAAACTTCTCATACATTCTCCAACAGTCTGCTACAATATTCAGTGCTACAATTACGGAGTTCAGTGGATACAATAATTTAATGATAACGTTTCTTTGTTACCCAGTAACTGGAGGTGAATTTGATCGCTCGCCAGTCGCTACTGACACCGTATCCGCTGTTAAAACAGTAGTTTTTGCTTTATTATAATCTTGTCGTTCACCGTCTATCGTTATTACTTTAAGTGTATCGGTTGCCGTCTTCCTCGCTATATCGATTTTAGCATTTTGTAAGTCTTCGATGGGTGAAGACAATACTTAAATCCTAAAGAAGGTTCGTGTGGTAGCGTGTTCTAGCTCAGTAGTTTATTCATATCTTTGTATGTTCGTCATCTTCCAATGCACATTTAAGAAATACATGCAGTAGTTACAGGACGCATGTCCCCCACCATACAATTTAAATGATTCAAATTATACTAAGTACTGCTAAATGAAGTCTTCAAAATATAATTCAGGAATCGATTTTTGCTTTCGCCACGGGTAATCGGGTAAATTACTAACTGTCTTACTGGCTATTATATTTGCGGCAAAGAGACTTGAGTTGCAGACAGTTGCTGGATATTCTTTTTTTATTTTATTAATGTAACTTAAGCCGTATTCGCATGGTGTACAATCTATGTTTTTATTAATATATTGTAAAGAGTAATCGTTTACTAAAAACGTGCTTGTTGATTCTTCAATAAATCGCTTCTCTCCCATTTCTTATTTATTTTTCAGTATTTCCCCCTTTTTTTTCACAAGTCAATTTTTAATTTACAATTTTATTATACAGTTTGTATAATAGTTTTTTCCCTATATCGATATACAGTTGTAACAACACTGCCGATGCCGCTATCAATAAAAGTCTAGCAACAAAACAACTTTACCAGCATAGGTAGTTCAAAAACCTATAGCTAGGCAAGATCAATAGAAGCCACGACGCGAAAGCACTAAAAATCGGCTCACTATCCTGACCTAACAGGCAAAAAACTTAACAAAACGTTCGTCTATCCACGGATCGTGAGAAAGTCATAATAAACATATCAATTTTAAGATCGATCCGCTTTCTCGTGATGCCTAACTGTTTATTAGTACCCTATATAAAGGGTCAGTAAGTATAGCGAGGTTCTGCAGTAGCGATATTTATTGAAATTACTTACAATTTGATTGTGGAGTGTAATAATGGCCTGCAAGTCGGTAGCTTCGCTCGCCTTAATATTAGGCCGCGTTTTAGCAGTAACCACTCGAATTAGATGGTGTATATGTTAACGATTTGGTCAGGCTCGGGGCGGATAGGTCGTGGCCTCGTGCAGGTAGTCTAATGTTGTTCTTCTTTCTTCAGGTTGGTTACTGGTTAATTAAGTGCAATCAAAAATCTATCAACAAGTTTATAACAAAATCTGAAACGCTTTCTTCGCAGAGTTCTACTCCTACGTTTCTAATTTTGTTATATAATTGTACATTATTATAGAATTATTTAATTAATTAATATCAATATATGTAAATTAAAAACTGTTTATTACCTACTTTAGAATATAGTGTAGGTGACGTAGGTGTGTATATAACGCTGTTACTTAACACATGTTAATGAGTTAGTTATTCATTATTTTTATTATTATAACTACTGTGAGAGTTACCATTCTTGTAACTTAGATCTTTTCTGTAGCAGTGTTGGGTTCTGAAACAGCATCTAACAAATTCGTTAAAGATTTTGACACCTCTAATTGCAGAGCTATTTTCTCAATTCCACCTAACATACGAATTCTATCTCCGTTTCTAACAAAACTGAAACGACATTTTCGCAGAGTTGTACACTTAAGCGTAATCTTCCTCATCATCGTACTCCTCGTCCTTAGTTCGGGGTCAGACCAGCATGTCTTCGTCCTCCATACACCACAATATGCCGTCATAACTCACAGTACCTAACTACATAGTTAGAATCACTTTCAACAGTCACACTTTATATACACACTTCCCTGCACACAAATTACACTCATATACACACTCCTAGATACACAACCACATATCTTTCACTCCATTTGCTGTGTTAACATCCACTGTAACCAAACAGAAAAGTCACGGTTGTATTATATATAATATATTGATGCCGCAAAATCTCCGACTCCTAAGATACAGGTCTGCATACCTAGTTTAGGAGCCCGGCAAACTGACAATATTTTTAAAACTTGGTAGTACAACCCACTGTTTCTATATGCTGTGTACTGTGTTGTTGTTTTTATGTATTAATAAACTTAAACTTTCCTAGAGAGATTTTGCAATTTTCCAAACACTTATTTTGTTCTAATCAGTCACCATATATAATTAAACTCAATAACCTCAAGTAACTAGTTATTAAAAACAATGAAACAAACCTATGCAGCCTTGTTGAATAAACTGTTTTACTAAATAACGACACAAAGTAGCTAGTTATTCAAAGTTCGCCCGCTATTCAAGCTAATACTTATTCTTATTTGTCTAGCTCGTTGAAAGCCAGGCATACCGGCAGGAGCCCGACAATTAATCATTTAGATAACCCACCAATGAAGGAAGGAAGTATGCAACATTTATATTTTGTATGACAAAATACCTAGCGGTTTGATCCGGACATAAAAACTCAAACAGTCCACGGTGTAGGGTTGTTCAGCTCTGGTATGTTATATCGATGATTTCTTCATTATTGCGATATGCTACTGTTGTTTGTGTCGACCGTATCAAGTTCAATATTCGATCGGTCAGTTTTTAGTGTAAGACGTTTAAGTCCTTCGAACTAAGTATTGGTGCTTTTCAATCATATAAGTCAATTCACTCTGTCTTCTTGTATTTTATCAAAATTACAGAATATCCTCATCTGTCTAACCTTTTCGACAACTGTTTTGGGGATTGGGGTCGGCTTCCAGTCTAACCGGATAATACCAGTATTTTACAAGGTGGCCTATCTGAACATAAATTTTATTGATAGGTACTAACGGTAGATAACTAAATAAGCTATAGAATGTAATATCATTTTTGTGGTGACAAACTCTCCAAAATCACTGAAACTAAACTGATTGAACAAAACTCGAACCTTAAGCGCGCTTAGATTTGAGTTAAGGTTTTTTAAGTTTTATTTATCGTATCCAAATCAATCTTTCGCAAACCCTCCGTCACAAACTTGCCCATCGACACTATCGATATAGATGCACCGTCGCGGGTAACATCACTACCGTTTCACATTTGAGCCTTTCGCGTAGTCGCTTATCGGGCACGTTTTACATTTTTATTGCAAGCGGATACGGGCCGCGCTGTGTCGGCGTTATTATTTCTCCCTACAATTATTGCTTAGAAGTCCGGCCGGCGGCGGGCGACGTGCGGGCGTCGTGCGGGCGACGTGCGGGCGTCGTGCGCTTGTCGTGCGAATGTTTATGCGCTAGTTTTTACACGATGCACGCGACTGGGATATATGCGGTTGTTTGTCTATGAGACGAAGGTCGTGATTTTGGTTAGGATACGTTCACACGTTTTATGCGCGTGACTTTTCTTGAAGGTTTCAGGTAATTTTTCGGGTCGTAAGTATAGAGGTTCCTGATTAATTACCTATGTTATTTTCTGGATAAATGAAAACCTACTTTTAAGCACTAAAAACGTTTCATAATTCTAACAAATGTATCAGAATTCCACGTCGATAAAATAATTATACTTAGGCACCTATATGTTCTTTGATTCTATAATTTGTTAAATAGAGAACATTTTTATTTACGAGGTATTTAATACAGTGTCTCCTATCCATACTGATATTATAAATTCGAAAGTAACTCTGTCTGTCTGTGTGTTACCTTTTCAGGCCTAAACCATTGAACGGACTTCGATAAAATTAGTCAAGGAGATAGATGGCATCCCGGGGAAGGACATAGGCTACTTTTTTCGACAAACCACGCGGGCGAAGCCGCGTTCGGCAGCTAGTTTCTAATAATTCGTTAGGTACATTGTTTTTACGACAAGTCTTTCAAAAACTTTGATACACAAGTGGTTAATACTTGATCGGCATCACAACATGATAATTTTAATTTTCCTTCTTGGACTATAATGTTTCCATTAATAAGTACATGAGTGAGGTATGTGGAATGTGGTGTAACAGGGTGCAATTCCTTCGATAGCAGACACATAATAATTGTAGCATGTTTCTTTAAGTCCCCATTGAATCGAAACACTTCACATTAATTAAAAATATTTCTGTACTTTTTTAAGTAGGTAGGTAATAGTAAAATGCATAAAAATTTGGGATGGTATAAGAAATATTATCATGCATTGACCGAAAACAGTCATAAACATTTGTTACAAAAAATAAAAATACGAGGTCCTTCCAAATATCCGAAAAATTTATAATTTTTTCCTCTTTATTATTGCAGTATGGTCAAGCTTGTCGAAGGTTCCGCAGTAATAATATAATCCGCGTTTTATTAAAAGTGACCTTTAGCCCTGTTTATTGTTGATAGCTTATATTTTACTTTTGCCATGTAATGAATTGTTATTGCAATAAGTATTGCAAGTATAATATTTTTAATCCAGAAAGTTTTACAATACTCATTTAAAACAACTGTTTACTCGAGGTACCTACTACATTAAATGACTATTTATCTAACTGTACAAATAAATACAAAAATAAATAGACAGTTAGGCGTGGAAGCATTCGTCCGCATCGCTGTTATCCGAAAACGTGCCCAGAAGACTGGCAGCATTGCCACGTTGAATGGCAATGCTAATTCTTGGGCCAAAGAACGACCCAGACACGTGAAGTGTCGACCAGTCGGAGTGTCGACCAGTCGGGGAGAAATTTCCTTAAAAAGGAGACGCACACTCGGGCCCTATGACCCGACCGTTCGACGCCAAACGGTCCAAAACTGTAGTTACCCATTACTCCATTATTTTCTGAGCCACTGACTGGATTACCACTGATTTTGTAAACCTTACATGCCTACATTTGAATCTATAATGATTATTTTTACCTGCTTGTGTAACCTACACATTTAAAAAGTTTCCACATAATGCTTATCATTACAGCACCCTAGACGTAGTGATGTAAAGTTAGCAGATTAGATTTTCGCTTGATTGGCGAACGTGCGATGCGGTGCTCAACGAACGTTACCTGCCAAACATTGTACAATCGATAGCTTGGTAGTACTAATTAAACATTGTTCAGTTCAAATTGGAAGCCTGCTTGCAAGTGCACCTGTGTGCGTACGGCCTAGCTTGATTTACACCTATCATTTGTATTTCATAAATGTATGCTTTATGCAGGGATGATACGGATATCTTTGTTAAGGGATCTTCTATCGCGACTGCGGATTCCTGAAAAAGTTGGCGGGCTAACTCCGAATGGGTGTTTAACTACACCTATTTCATAATTTTATTGCTGAACTTATTTGCAGTGTCATTTTATGATATCTGTATATCCCCATTTGCAGTGATTTTCTTAAGTAGGTATGTAGATTTACATATAAATATTATAAATCAATCTGCCTAGCGTTTTCCTAACTATGTTGGGGTCGGCTTCCAGTCTAACCGGATGCAGCTGAATACCAGTATTTTATATGAAGCGACTGCCTATCTGACCTCCACAACCCAGTAACTGGGCAATTCGATACCCCTTGGTCAGACTGGTTGTCAGAGTTTCGGGCTTCTGATGACCCGTATCGACTATCAAAGATCCACGAATGACAGCTGGGACCAACGGCTTATCGTGCTTTCCAAGACACGGAGGAGTCTCGGTATGTAAAGATGGTCACCCATCCACGGACCAACCCCGGCAAGCGTAGCTTAACCTGATGGATCGACCCGTGCGGCTGTTATTACTTAGCCACGAGCTCCTCATACATAGACACATAGAAATATTATAAGTGTAATATTAAATAAAAGTTTATCCCTGATTCAACCGTGTAAGTGAAATGAACAAGGAGGAAATAAAATAATAATATTGTACAGGATCAAAGGTTATGAACCGCTGTAAACAAGATAACATGAAAACCAGAGAAATATAAAAATCAAGTAATAAAAAAAAATTAAGTAATAAAAACTAAAACCCAACTACGACTGAAAAGGTATAAACAAGACACCACAGACAGACAAATTAAAAATCCGGAGTCACACGTGTTAGGGCGGCATAAATCGAACAGATTACGTGTGACTCCGGATTTTTAATCTGTCTGTCTGTGGTGTCTTGTTTATACCTTTTCAGTCGTAGTTGGGTTTTAGTTTTTATTACTTAATTTTTTTTAAATTATTTTGGGGTTATAATATATATATTTTTGAAATGTGCTCATTAAGCCCTTTCATTTGATACCCAACATAGTACGATTAAACAATATTTATTTTTTAGTTCCCGACTTTATTTCCTCTAGAAGGCGCCATTTTTAATTTAATGTGACGTCACATAGCCTATAACCAGCGGACAATCAAGACGCTTCTAACGATACCTTATTTGTCAAATTGTGATGAGTGGTTTAGAAGATACAAGGGAACAGATGAACATACATACATACATACATACCGGTCAAAATCATAACCCTCCTTTTTTCTTCGCCGTAGTCGGGTAAAAAATACCTATAAATGACTTTCATAAAAACCTAATAGTCAGACATTTTCTAAACCACTGAAATGAAAACAATAGCAGCAGAATCACCACATAAAATATCAATATTAAAATTGGCTGTCATATGGCAGTATTCCTATCCTCCCCTCTCATTTTAAGGGTTCCGTATGTACGAATGAAAAACGGAACCCTTATAGGATCACTCTTGTGTCTGTCAGTGTCTGTCCGTCGGTCACAGCCGATTTGCCGAATCTAATGGACCGATTAAGTTGAAAGGTACACATATCAACTTCTGTGACCCAAACACAGACGTGTAACGTAAATATATTAATGTTGAATAGTAATAAACTTAGATTTGCTGTTGGAATGTATGGGAGTACATGTTTTTCAACTATAATGTTAAGTTTGTTCTTGGGATAAATTCATCACAACTACGGAACCCTTCATTGTGCGTGGTCCGACACGCACTTGGCCGGTTTTAAACACTTTTCCATATCAGCTAAAACAGATCATTTATCAGCTAAGGAATGCTACATCAGTACCAACCCTAGATTCCTGTAATTATGGCGAGAGGAGCTGGATATTTCGTCTGATTGATTGCACACTTCCAACGTATTGTTTATGGATACAGATTAAAGTTTTCCATTGTAGGTATATTCTTAGGAGGGCAGAAAAACGTGAAGTCATAGATTGCCAAGACATGGTTGATTGTTGACATCTTTACCTACATCTCAGACCAAATGAAGAACCGTCGCCGTCAACAGTGATGTGAGGCCGGTTTCGTAAACATGTGTGCACTTAGTGAGGTGTAGTTTGGCTGTAAATGTGTGCGTGTGAGCGTGGATGCACACGGCAGATGTGTAGTTTTGGCATGCTTCACTGTATATCAGAATTTTAGTCTTGATTTATGCCCGTGACCACTAACACTACGCGAAACCTAAATGTATTGCAAATAAAAGCACACAGTAGCGTTTTAAGTGTTAAGGCCCTTACATACTGGCGCGCTTCGCCGCGCGACGCGACGCCGCCGCATTGTTCGCCGTGAAGTTTTCTCAGAAATTGTTTTGTTAAAATTCGCGTTGCGCGGCGAATCGCACCAGTATGTAAGAGCCTTTAGAAAAACGATAGTAATGCCAGTTGTGTCTACCGTTATGTTATGTTTATGTTATACCGTTACCTAACATTATAGTATTATAAAAGAGATTAGTCTTATGTTGCAGTGGGATTAAAAAGGATATTTGTGGGATTTTGACATGACTTTTCGGAAATCAATACAAATTATAAATTAAAGTCGCTTTTCGTGTTTGTCTTGTATGTCCACGTTGTTCTTCTAAACAACGCAACAGATTTTGATGAGGTTTTCACCATCGTTTTGATAATTTATTCGGGAATGTTTATGTATAATTCGTTAATATTAAAGTTACATATAAGTAAGAAATCTCGATGTT
This sequence comes from Lithophane semibrunnea, assembly GCA_947363905.1. Lineage (NCBI taxonomy): Eukaryota > Metazoa > Arthropoda > Insecta > Lepidoptera > Noctuidae > Lithophane > Lithophane semibrunnea. Next base: position 20,151,519 of record OX376186.1, on the reverse strand, counting down.
TTGTCAAGTCGTAAAATCCGAGCGGGTTGCTAGTCCATTATAAAATACTATAGACGTAGATATTATATAAACTAATCTTCGAAAAGTCCAAAGCAATATGTTGAAGATAACTTTGAATGACGTGTTCACAGCTAGAGCTGCAGCAGAATGTAATCAAAATCAAAACCACTTTCCCACGCGAGATTTACGCTATTCCTAAATGTTTCGTTTCCATTGACTTCCGCTTCACTTAAAGAGCTAATATACTCCTTGCTGAACTTGGCAATAACACTATCTAAATGAAACTACATATCTTGAGTAGGTCCTAGTCTTAGTAGTCTTCTAGACAAACGTATTTTCGACCACATCTTCTGATACTGCAGGCGTAGCATGAGCACCGTTTTGTCGACGGAAGAGTAGACAAAAATGACGTTTCCTGTAGACAGTACGACGGCAGCAAAGTAGAAAGAGTCAACTGCACTTTTTACGAAATTCACTCTTTTACATAATTCGACTCAGAATTCTTTGTTTTGTCGGTTTTGTCATAGGATTTATCGGTTGTCAGTGTGATTTTGACAGTAAGAATAGAAAACTTTCTTCCGAAATAGTCTACCTACAAAAAGACCTAGACAAAGATCGTTAAAAATGAAAGACAAAATGACAGATTGTAGAAAGATTTCTACGGTGGATGTCAAAAATGAAGAAACGAACTGTCTCTTTGTATAGAAAAAGCTATGTCTATTCTTCGTAGAGATAGAAAGCGCCATGCTACGCCTGCTGGTATCATCAACATTTAAGTCGAAAGGCGACCTCTGGCCGCAGTGGTAGTACCGGCCAATCCACAAATAAAAACCAAAAATACAACCCAACAGTCAGTATTATTTTTAGCAGACCCCCAGGCGCCAAATTAAGTTCTGATTCCGACCGACCTAATTTTATATACGCCTTGCACGGAAGCTGTGCCCTTGGAGGTTAAAAATTCTCCGTCTCAAAGACAGTTAGGCTTCAAATCTGAATAGGTTTTATTAGGGGCGTGAGTAGGTACCTTCAAGTGAAGGTGAGTGGATGAAAGGGCGTAACCGCCTTGCAATATCCGAGCGGAAGGATGCCAGGCCTCCCAGTTACTTCGTGTTAAGGGCACAACGTACCTCAAATTGCTTAGCATGATCCTCCGTTATGCCGAAAATACTGCAGGATTAATTTTGAAATAAATATATGTTAAAGTTGAAGATTGATTGATTGATTGAAAACCAAAGTTACCTCTAAACTGACCTATAAACCGCTGGTATTCAAGAAATACTTCAAATTATATCATGAAACTTTGATTATTAACTGAACTATCTATAAAGCAGGTTTTATGTTTTTTTTTTTTTTTAATTACCATTATTTTCACCGTAAAAAGCAATTACCTAAACTTTTTGAGGCTTGAGAGCCGCTAGCGCCCCGCTCCAGATCGCTCTCACTCAGGTCGCGCGGAGAAGTACGGTACGAGCGAGATAAAATCTGAGGTAGGGTACAGCCTTAACGTTCTGCGATAATTATTGTGCTGTGTCTAGGTTTGTATGACCTGAGAGGAAATTGTTTATGGTGGTCACCATGGTTGCTGTGCACTGATTAGAAACTGATGGTCAGTACTGTATTAAGTTCTGTCCGTCAATGGATATGACGTGAATGGTTAGCAGGCTTCAGAAAAATAACCTTCGATCTACCTACTAAAATAGCAAAAAAGTTCTGATTACAAACTTAAAAACGTAACTAACTATGCAAAAACAACATGGCCGCCGAAAAACTACACAGTACAGGTATTAATGCCACCATTTTTCCAGTGTGAGAGAGAGACGGAGCTAGACAAGGCCGCTAGCACCATCCCGTTTTCGCAGTGGAATAATGATGGCATTAATACTTCATAACACTACCCCAGGATTTCTTGAGTGTGGTTGTAATTTATATAGCCAAGTGGCGTATATACGCTTTAATGCCATCATGATTCCAGTGCAAGAGAGAGATGGAGGTATAGATGACCGCTAGCACCATCCCGTTTTCAGTCTGGAATCATAATGGCTTTTATACTTCATAATACAGCCCCTGTACGTTGTAAATACTACATACTGTGTCGGATTTATTTTCCTAAACAAATCTAGTATAGGTAGGTACACCAACACGACACACCATCCAATATCTGTTTATTAATGTATAGGCGGTCGGAGAAAATTAAATAATCTTCCCCACGGAAATAAATTGCAATAAGGCGAAAACCGACGCCGTCAAGTGACAATATTTTAAATTACATCAGTTTATCAACGACCAATAGGAACACGGGAAACGTAGGAGCTCGTGTCGCCCTACCAATAGGATAGGAGAATTTGAATTTGGAATTTTACGCTATAAAGCGCGGGTTCTGTCAGTAATTGTTGGTATCGAGAGGCCTTGGGGTGAATCAAATTGCTGGGAACATTGCGAGCTTTTGTTGATTTATTTACATGTAGTTTTGAACCAGCCTGTAGGTACGAGTATATTCCCGGGAATACTTGGTCATGACTCGAAAAGATATTTGATTGTCCGGTCGTGTTTAGTTTTGAAGGAGATGATCCTTCGAAACAGTGCAGGTGTTTAAAAAGTATTAGTGGAGTAAAGTATACCTACTAGTATTTCTTGCAATAATAAGAGAATCACTTTGTTAAACTTTTTTTTTTTTCATTCAGTTTGTAGCATTTCTACAGCGAGTACTAGTAGAGCAGTGGTGGCCCAGCGATAACGGTCACGACTTACGAGTTGTAGGTCGTAGGTTCGAACCCTCACACGCGCTTTACTTTGTGTAAATTATTTCATCGCCACTGCTCTCAAAACGGTGAAGGAAAACATCGTGAGGAAACCGGCATGTCCTAGAACCAAAAATGCCAAGACATGTGACATCTACCAACCCGCACTGGGCCCGCGTGGTGGATTTCGGCCCTCTTCCTCTCACGGAGAGGAGGCCTGTGTCCCAGCAGTGGGAACATTATAGGCTGATTATGCTATGCTACAGCGAGTGCAGTCGGGGCACAGCACAGGAGTGCTGGATTTGATATTATTATTTATCTAACTTTATATTTATTGTTGCAGGATTTTGGGAACCATCTGGCGGGGAGCAGTAGTTACTTCGACAAAGCTTTAGTAAGTAGAATACTTTCTTATCTAATAACAATAAACGGCTAACCGTATCTTAGGAAGTATTCATTTAGTTTTCTTACCGCCTCGTGGGTATAGTGGTCGCAGGAGCTACTGCTGGCTCTGGCTTCGATTCTCAGGTAGGGCAAAGTTATTAGGTTTTTCCATCAGGAATTTCTGAGTAGCAACCAAGGAACACTCGGACCAAATAAAAAACCAAGACATAGCGTTGCGAACAATACAGTGAAGCATGCCAAAAGTAAGCCTTCGCTCTGTGCATGCACGCTCACACGCACACATTTACAACCATTTATAATCAAACTACACCTCACTAAGTGCACACATGTTCACGAAACCGGCCTCACGTCACTCCTGCCTTAGGTTTTTATTTGGTCTGAGGCAAGACAGCGTCTATTCTATTTATTTGATTGCAGATGAGGACAACATTTTGGGGCTGCTGTACAACGGATAACGGGAGAAGCTATCTTCCAACATAAGTTTGGTAAGTTGATCAAAATTTTGCAGAAAACCTCAAGTGGCGGAGATGATAAGAACCTTTTTGGGAGTTATATTATGTTTGAGCCGGTTGGGGTTGAAACTCTTGGGCTATGGGGTCCGAGTCCAAGCGGTTGGTCGACTCTTCTCGTAGTTGGCTTATTTTTTCGGCCAAAGAATCATCATTACCATATACCGTGGCAATGCTGCCAGCCTTTCGGACACTTTTACTGTTGACAGCGATGCACTCGAATTTTTTGATGTGGGTGTGCTCTTCCGCCCTTTTTTACTTCTACATCCTGTACTATTAAATGAGCAATTTTTGTATATATACTTATAACCATATACACGTATAATATTGGTAAGCACGTTCCTTAAAACGGCTCTAACGATTTCGATGAAAGTTGTACGAACGTTTAAGGGAATAGGGACAGCCTCGGGAATCGATACAACCTGGACGATATGTTTATCTGTTTTCACACGAGGTATACCAGGTACCTACTAATAGTATTAAACACTGTACATACTTACCTAAATAAATGTTAAAATCAAAGAGCTTTAGTTCACCATGTTGCCCAATGCGTGTTGAGACCATTTTTTTGGATAGAAATTCCTAGGAATTTCTAAGAGAAAACCTCCTCATGTTTTCTAGCGGTCAGTGGTTTCAATGATTGTCGTTGTGAGCATCGCTGTAATATCATGAAATGGAAAAAAGTCTCGTTAGTTCTTGTTAGGTTTTAATTTCAAACCTGTATATAAACTCAGTAGGTACTTAAATAAAATAGTCATTAAAATGTTCATTCGTTTGCCTTCCGATCGTTCACCCCTCCTACCCCTAAAGGGGAGGTCCTCGACATACTAAAAACACGATCTATAGAACCAAGAAGACTTTTCGATTTCCGTTGACGTAGGTTCCTTTATAATATTGAGTTCCCTGAATTACTTCCCTCATCTCCTTACTTCCTTTATATTCGTTTCTCTATTTTTCCTTAGTGTGTTAGAATGAGATAGCCATATTTTGCCAGTTGCGCCGCACTTTGCGCCTGAGCCTAGAGGTATATAAATCCAATGATTTATTTCCATATGTATAACAGATTGAGGGCAAAATAGTTTTTGGATTTATTTTCCGGTCAATTTAATGTTTCCCTCCGTGATGTGATGAGCGAGGAATATTGAATACCTATTTACTTGAATGGTAGATATAGGTTATTTTCTTCGCTTATTCAATAACTTTTCAGCTACCTATCTCTGCTGATAAGAGCAAAAAGCAGAAGAAGCAGCAGAAATCGGTATGATCATCAAAAGTTGTAGACGTACTGACTAATATACTACTTTCAGATTTCATTTTATAGTAGAAAAGCCATAATAGGTATGGCCGATGGATTCCATAGGATTTCCCATCTGCAAAATTGACGAACTTTCATACAAACCATCATAGCCTATTTAATCCCTTTAGGGAGTGAATTTCAAATCCTTCCTTGCATAAGCAATTCTTGTGCAAAATGTCATACTTCTAAACCCAGAGCACTGGATGCTTTCGGCTATGCGTTGTCTGTCAATGAAAATTCTTTCGTTCATTCGAATAGATTACACCATAATTTTCATACATTTTCACTAAAAGCCTATAGACGTTAAAATCTATATTACTTCAATTCTTCGTTTTGTTGTTTCCAAAATAAAAACAACTTCTACATTACCTATAATATTTTTTTCTATGTAAAATAATTTATACCCCTCAGTGATTAATCATATTCTTTACACCCCACCCACATTCATAGCTATACGACTGTGAGTAAAACAATTAAACTGCCGATGCCGTTAGTTCGAGCCGTAAAGTGTGGGACAAGCAAATGTTTAGCAACCAAATTCCCAATGATAGCAGGGCGGTGGTACAATAAATTAATAGTTTATTGGCTGTACTCAGCCGTACGTGCGTCATTGGCACTCCCTACTTCTACCTGGCTTTTCTTTCTGCTTATTATTTAAAAACTAGCTGTAGGAGTTGACCCCACAGACGTCCTGTCAACATTTTAGAAAAAAGGACATAAAGTTTTTAAAAAAATTGTTTTTTTTTGAAAATCTTTTCCTTTTTTTCTTTCCATAATAACCTATTACGCGACACCACTAAAGTCCTTTTGACGCGGCGCTATACTAGTGTCATGTCAAATAATTAAAAAAATGTAGGGTAGTTCCACAATTTTCCGCCGGCCTTCTTTGCTGGCGCGCACTCTATTATAAACAAAAAAATAAATAAATCTAAATCGGTCCAGCCAATAAAAATGAGATGCTGTTGGTTGGTAAGTGCATTGCTTGAGAACGGCTGAACGTTCTCAAGCGATGCACTTACCAATAAACAGCATCTCATTTTAATTTATAAAGAAGACTTAGGGCTGATTTTATCGAAGTCTATCTAAGATATCTTTATCCGTGGAATAAAATTGTCGTCTGACAGTTTTTGTATGGAAAAACTGTCAAAAATACAAAATTTATTCGCAGGATAACTTATACTCGGTATAAAAGTTTGGTGAAATTCGCCCTTAGAAGACTAGTTTCCGATTGCTAATTAATTTTGGTTTATTACATTTATCGGGATAGAATAAGAAATGACTACGAGGATGCCTGAAACTGGCACCGGTGACTGAAAAGTTGTGTGGAAATCGGTTGTTGTACACATGTGATGAAGTTGTGGTGAGGAAAGTTTTGAGTAAGAATGTGGATGGCTATACGAGTAGGAGAAGACTGTGTGAAAGATATGGTTTGATTTAATGGAAGAAGAATTAAAAAAGTGCGTCCTCAATAAGGGAAAGAGAATAATGAATTCATTTCGGCTTTATAAAGTTGTTGTTATAACCGTGGCATTATGACACATGTACTACGTACTATCCCAGTTTGTTCCTAGTTTTCGAATCGTTTCACAAACTTTATCGTCGGTTCCTGAAAAACCGCCATTTGGCCGGATTTTGACAAGTACTGTAGGTTAAGCCGCCTTTCAGACGGATTTTGTCAAAGCGTACTGTAGGTTTTCGTAGTCAGTAAGGCTATTTGGGAAGTCTAGTTGTCTTAACATTTTGTTGATAATTCGAAAAGATTTGCCGCAATGGCAGCGGCAGGCGTGGGTGGATAAGCGAAAGGGACTTCTTTGCCCAGCAGTGGGACATTATGGGCTAAAAAAATACATAATATAGAATTTGATACTGTTAAACCGCCATGTTCTTGGTCAGTCAGACATGGCATAACTCCCAATTATGGTCTATTTACCCGACTACGGCAAGAAAAAAGGAGGGTTATGCACACGTAATCTGTTCGATCTATGCCCGAACACGTGTGACTCCGCATTTTTAATTTGTCTGCCTGTAGTGTCTTGTTTATACCTTTTTAGTCGTAGAACTTTGGTTTTAGTTTTTATTACTTTGATTTTTTAAGCTTAAAACTATGTTTCATCCATCAAAATATTTAAATATCAACTCCCAACCCGCACCACTGACATCAATAGCAACAATATTAAGGGCTATCCACATGGAGCCGGTTGATTTGCGTCCAGTTCAATTATCTAGTGTATGTACGCTATGCCGAGAGCTGTGTAATATAAAACCTGAAGCCCCGTGAGAGAGAAATCTTTAACGCAGGCATTTGCTCCGGCCGACAATAAATATGTATGCTACCGGAATCTAATTGCATTGTAGAGGAACATTGTTATGTGTGTTTTGTTGTCAAGGTAAGACCTATACCTCTACCTAACTAACCTAATATGGGAAATCGCGTCCTGAGGCAAGACAGGTGGCAAAGCGTTTCGTTATTTTTTCCACAACGTGCAAGCTCATAGCCTGCATCTCACCTGATGGTTAGTGATGATCAGGCCGAAGGTGGATGCGAAATTCGCCCGGAATCCTCAACCACGGAGGAACTGGCTATCTTACCACTAACTGCCGAAACATAACATTCAATCTGCCTAGCCGTTTCCCAGCTATGTTGGGGTCGGCTTCCAGTCTAACCGGATGCAGCTGAATACTAACAGTATTTTATATGAAGCGACTGCCTATCTGACCTCCACAACCCAGTAACTGGGTAATACGATACCCCTTGGTAAGACTGGTTGTCAGACTTTCGGGCTTCTGACGACTGTCAAAGATCCTCGAATGACAACCGGAACCAACGACTTAACGTGCTTTCCGAGGCACGGAGGAGTCTCGATATGTAAAGATGTCACCCATCCACGGACCAACCCCGGAAAGCGTAGTTTAATCTGATGGATCGACCCGTGCGGCTGTTATTACTTAGCCACGAGCTCCTCCAAAACGAAACAATGCTGTTTTAACATTGTTTTTATGGCGACAGACTTAGATAAGATGGTGGTTACTAGCGAGGTTGGCTTAGAACAAGCCGTACCACCAACCAAACCGAGTAGAAAATGTTGTCCACTGGGAATCGAATCCGGGACCTCTGGATCTGAGACAGGTGGTCTAACTACTAGACTACAGAGGCGGTTTAAAATAATGTGGTTTCTTAGTTGTACGACTTCTACGCGAAAGTAAAGTGAAACATAGTCCTGAAAACTTATCATAAATAAGTCTAAATTGCGCATTTAGAGTATTAGTATGGATAATATTGATTTGACAAGTATCGATTTTACAAATTACCTGATGCCCTAGACAAAGTGACATTCTATCAGCAATAACGATGATGGAAAAGGAAAAAATGTATAGGACTGACTGAAATAAGCTATCGAATAGCTTATGTCAATCCTGTTGAAAGTCGTTGTAGAAATACAAAACGCTTTTGAAGCGATTGTCACTTGGGTAGGCCCTCTGGCTTTCACATTGGTGCAGTAGGCCGCACGCCGGTGGTAGCACTGACCTTGAGCTGGCCTAGCGTAGTACAAAGTTTCAATAGAATGCAAGGCCAGCTTAAGGAACTCGCGCACTAGACGGCCACAACCACGACCGCGCCAGGTGAACTATAGAAACCGATACGAATCGCGTATTTGGACGCAACGGCTAACTAGCCGCAGACCATACAATACCACTAGACGGCCACGTCTGGCCGGAGTCGTGGCCGACTAGTGCGCGAGATCCCTTATACTGGTTTTGTTACCAATGACGTGCGGCCTACCGTACATCCCCCATCAGACACCCGGCGCCGGCAATCCGACAACCGGAAAGTGTGAAAAGGGGTTTTGTTGCCTAAACATCAAATCGAAATTCAACCGCGTCGAGGTGTGAATCCGCGATGAGTTACCTTTAAAACAAATGAGTACATACACAGAGGGGCAATTTCAGTATTTATTTTTAGTCCGAATTTCACCAATCATTCTGAACGCGATCAGCACATCTAAACCAAGATCAAGAACTGTCAGTGTGAATATTCAAAAAAAAAAAGTCACTGACAGCTCTTAAACGTGTGCTGATCGAGTTCAGTTTGAAATACGGCACCCTTTTTTTTGTTTTTTTGAAGGTGGAAAATCATCAAATTACTTCTCCCGCTCTGGGCGGGGCGGGAGGGGTGTCAGACTTTTACTGACTAAAACCCACCCGTGTTCCTTCAGTTGCCTGTTGCCAAGGTCCCGATATCCTTTTCGGACTTTCCCGCAGCCCTGGTTCGCCCTTAAAGAGCGTTCGCATTCTAATCTCAGTTTTAATCTGTCAAAAATGATCTGACTATTTTCGAGATCGCTACTAGATTTTAGAAGACGTTTTTAAATACCTTTAGAATTGCGTGCGATCACTTGAGTGCGGTTCCAAGTGTACTTTACAGAATAGGAATACTGAAACTAAAATACAGTCCCATGCCATTTGAGGCACCAATCAGTGACGACGTCTGAACTAATCTATTACAGTCTTTGCTACCTCAAATGCATTGTACTATTGTCGTCTGCGTCACGCGTGCCTCTGCGAACAGAACCACTAGCTTAACTATACATTCCAAACAAAGAAATATCAACTGTACCTGTATAAACATAAGGTCGCTCGGACGTGTAAGGGTATCGTGGTAATATTGACAAGACAGGTAGTAGGGCCCGCACACGTTTGCCTCTCACGAGTCGTGGAGCAAATCACGACTGTCCGTGTTACGAATAACAATGGGGTGACCATACCCTGCACGAATTGATTCGGTACTTCGATTGTCTAGGTTTTCACGTATTTGTGATTAATTTAATGTGACATGTTTGGTGGAAGTGTGACCCGATTGTAGTGACACAGTTCGAGAGCCAATGGGCAGGTGTTTAGGTTAATTTTTTGAAGAGCATACTTTCGTTATAATGGGAGGTATAAGGTATGAAAAACAAAGTCTCCGAGGAGAGAGCGTGCCCTTTCGCTCCGAAAATTTCGCGCTCGTGTGTACGCGCATTTAGTATGGACTAAGGACGCGTACACACGAGCATGAAATTAACTAATCCGATAGACCATCAAAATAAATCAACTTCGGTGTATTCCGGAAACCTGAATTTTGGTATCCTAGTAACATTCTATGATCCAAGTTTAGGAGTTCATTGATATTCCGTTTATGAAACCGCTGAAGGTATGTATAATGTATATCACCGGCCTTGCAAGGAAAATGGCGTTGCGTAGTGTGCCTATCCGCGAAGTTGAGAGAAGCGTAAGCGCATGCCTGTAAAAAGTAATGTAAAAGTAACGCAAAAAGTTAAAAAGTATAGTAAAAGTAAGTAAGTAAAGTAAAAAGTAAGTTACGAAAATCTTCAATAATAACTAAAGTTTGAGTAGGCAGACACCTACATTTCAGATAATTTATATATTTTACTTTAAGCACACAAGTGTACAGAGGTGGACCTAATGCCACAGGCATTTCTCTTGAGTAGGTAGGTGACTCATAATTTTAAGCCGATGCAGCATCTTCTATATTTTGGCGTCACTTGTCTCGTCAGATAGTTTTGGTGTTCCTCAGATGTCACATAATTTGTGCTGCCACTTGTTTATGCCTTCCACAAATTATCATATTATAATTGCCGTCTTCTTGACGAGAGAGATGGATGAATCTTGAAATCCGATATTATTGCCAAGCTGTTCATATATTTATGATCGTGACTGTACATCTAAATCACGTTAAAGATCTGTCAGTGTCATCATCGTATGGGAATATTGACACTGAAAGCTCTTGAACGCAGTTTATCTGTGCTGATCGCGTTCAGTTTCATTGGTGAAATCCGCCTTTCCCCTCATCAAACGAAGACTTTAATGTAAATCCATAAGGCCTATTTAAATTTAGCTTATATCGCTATCTCGCTCGGTAGCGCTACTAGTCCAAAATGACTAAACAAAAGGGGGACCAGAGGCCCTAGACAAAGTGACATTCTATCAGCGATAAAGATGATGGAAAAGGCAAAAATGTATGGGACTGACATAAAAGCTATCGAAAAGCTTATGTCAATCCTGTTGGAAATCGTTGTAGAAATACGAAACGGTTTCGAAGCGATTGTCACTGTCTAGGCCCACAGAGGCCCTAGACAGATTGCTTTCAAAGCGATTTATATTATTTAGACAACTTTCAACAAGATTGACATGTGGTTTTCGGTAACTTATGTTATTGCCTGTACATTTTTGACTTTTTCATCATCGTTATCGCTCATAGGATGTCACTTTGTCTAGGCCCTAAGTACAAGGCGTGTTGTTTTATGTAAAAAATATAACCATGTAATAATAAAATTGCACAGTCCATCAGAGCTAATATGTTTCTTTCCTTTAACCACATCCAGGCCGTATTGTAGGCATAAGCAATGGACTGCCAGTTAGTAGTTATGTATCTACAGAAATCATGCACTAATTGCATAGTAGCTGTACAAGTTTGATATCGGGAGTTTTTCAAACTATCCTAGATATTTTTTTTAGGTTTTGAGAAGCCAGGAGTCGGGGAAATGCAGATTGACACTCTACGTCAATTTGCAGTGTTATAGCCATTTCATACAACTGTGATTTGAATTTACAGACAATTTTCAGTTGGTTAATTTTCAAATCGTGACGGAAATGTTTCAAATAATTCAGATACAAAATGCAAAAAAGTAATTTTGTTTATGTAATATAAAGCTCCACTGTAAAATTTGTTCTTTAATAAGATTTCCACTTTTCTTCTTTCATTTTCATTAAAATTTTATTTTTATTAGATACAGTCGTTCTACCAATTCTTTAAAAAGCTCATCGTGATACCTTAGGTCAAGAGCGCTTGAAGTTAGCTGTCATTCCACCAGATGCTAGAGATTGACACTATTGACAGCTCACTTCACATAAGTTTGAGATTTTTACAGGATTGATCGGCAGTAGTTTTCTGGTCGGGATTCATACTCGCACTGCTCAGTTTTTTTTATGTTTAAGAGGCTCACGATCAATCAAGAGCTTTTCTTCATAGGTAGAAAGTAACTTATTTTGAAAATTATAATAAAATATTTGTAGGTTGTGTAATAATTTCATACCTTGTTTAAATAGTTAGTTGTAATAAAAATTTACTATTGTATTTTGCATAATTACAATAGTAAATTTTTCAGGTAATTTTTCAAGATTGATTCACTAAGTCACTTTTAGCAATTACAAATGATATAGATGTAGAAACAGAAAAAAAAGTACAATCCAGTAATTTTCCAATCCATCTGATTGCGTACTTTGCCCGTCACCACAATGATATTGTGCTGGAGGGGTACGGTCGGTAGGCTCTCAAGTGAAGCTCCCGTTAGATTACTATGGACCCTATATAGGCCACTAGTTGTGGGCAAATATGATACAGATAATGTTAGCCACCTATAAGGGCTGGATATTGAAGTATGAAAGGTAGAAAATTTGCATTATTTTCTGGTTAGTTTTTCATTATGGATTGCATAAAGAGGATTCGGTGATTCCATTTTTTGGACGTTATCGCTCACTTGCGATTACATGGGGCAACCGAGTGTCCCATGGAGTAATTCATCAACTCGTCCTACATGCCCAAGGCCCATTTGGACGTTCTTTTGATTTTCTGCAAGTCGTCTTAAGTGGGCCGTAGGCATGTAGGATGAGTCGACGAATTACTCGTCTTATGCACTAGAGACTCTGCTTACCCCTTAGGGACTAGCTACAGGCGTGAAGTTATTTTAATTTTTTTATTATTTTCTTCAGTTAAGGACCGATTTTGAAAATTCTTGTATGTATTGTATTAATTTTGCTCAGATCGTTTTTGAGTTACCTTCAATACAGTATTTTTCCCACTTGGATGATGTTTTAAGTTCCCGTCACTGTTACTCATAAAGTAGTGGTATAAAAACACTAAATAGAATTAAATAGTTTTTTTACTATCTAAACTATATGAAATAATACAGCTGCTTGTACTATCACAATAGGTAACGTATAAGAACTTAAAGTGTCATTTAATAAATAGTCCGAGATTTAAAACACGAAAAAACAATTCAGTATTTCTTATTTTATTCATACATAAATTAATATACCTACCTATAAATCATACATTACATATCTCTTTACTCTACTTGATTCCACTCCTGATTCCACACAACATGCGCGCGAGGTTGGCGCGGCATAGGCCCCTCGCCCAACGCGCTTCTTTCATTGCGTTATTTACATTCGTCTGTTCAACAACATATTATCTTAATAACGCAATGAAAGAGGCGCGTTTACAAAACGCGCGACAGCATCGCTACAAAAAGTCGCCGTGGGCGAGGCGCCTTAGAGCTTACTCTGTACTTAGAACAAAGGTTTGTACTTCTATGGTTATTTTTACTGCAGCCGGTGGCATACTGTGGGTGAAGAAAAGACATTGTGAAGTAGCTTTCAAGTTATAAAACTAAAACACAAACTACAAAAAAAAACTAAATCGTGTAAACAAGTCATCATAGATAACAAATTAATAATAAACAGATTACGTGTGACTTTGGACTTTTAATTTGTCTGTCTGACTTCACATAGCCTATAACCAGCGAACGATCAAAACGCTTCCAACGATATCTCATTTGTCAAATTATGATGAGTAGTTTATAAGTTATCAGGGAACAGATGAACATACATACTTACATTTGCTACGCCGTAGTCGGTTAAAAAATAACATGTAAAAAGAAGAACAGTATTATATTTCCAAGATTTGTGTTGTTTTAGAAAAAACAGAAACGCGGTTTGACCGCACCTAAACTGACCAACAGCGAATTATCAAAAAAATACAAACACGTTTATATAAACAGGCACCGAACTTACAGCACCATTTTTAATCGGATTACAGAGTGATCATCCGGATTGACAGGCACTACTAGTCACGGGGGCTGCTACCCCACCGGCCGTCTTGACCGTCCGACACGGGAATTCGATTAGGTTGCGTAGGGAACGTAATTGGGGTACCCACCACATCTACATCCTGTTTCCCAATTGAACGTCCCACCGTACTAAGGACTATCCTATCTATAATATAGGGAAGCCTTAAATGCTTGTATGTGTAGAGATCATCGCCTTTTCCCTTAAGAGCGGAGATTGCTGCAGTTGTACGAATTGATTAACGACGAACGTCTACTTGCGGATTGTACATTTGTTATTTCCTAAAGGGAATTGTATAATCAACTATAATGTGCCCACTGCTGGGACACAGGCCTCCTCTCACAGGTGTAGATGTCACATGTCTTCGAATTTTTGGTTCTAGCACATGCCGGTTTCCTCACGGTGTTTTCGTTCACCGTTTTGAGAGCAGTGGTGATGAAATAATTTACACAAAGAAAGAAGAAAGGAAGAAAGATAATGCATTTATTCAGCGCAGACTAAAAGGCACACAATATACATAAAAAGAAAAAGAAAAAAAGAAACAAATAAAAAGTGTAGGGTCATTATCAGGGGAGTGTACAAAGTATAGCGCCTACAGGGTTCGAACCTACGATCTACAAGTCGTAAGTCGCAGCCGTTACCACGGGGCCACCACTGCTAGACGGAATTACTAAACCTTAAATAGATCGTTATTACAGTCGGATAATTAGAAGCAACATAACATTACCCAACTCAAGGAATAATCCATGCTCCTTAAACTCTTTTGCCTTTCTCTATTTTAATTATAATTATAAACGAAACAAACTAACCTCATTTTAAATCACTAGGTAGATCGACGCAACTCACAAGTTGTATAAATCTTATCTCTATCAATCATTTAGCTGAACACTGTCTCTTAAGATACAGGTAACCCTAGTTTAAGAGGCAGGGCTCACGAATTATATTGTCTACAGATTTCTGCAGCATGGTTTATTATTTGCTCTGTACTTCCTTCCTACCACTAGCTGTTAATAATACCCTTTTGTTAACCAAGTTATTTAAGTCTGTAACCTGTTTTTGGAAATAAATAAATTTATTATTATTTTTTTTTTATACATTTTGCATATCTCGGGACCATCGGGGTCCCGGTCTTTTGAAAGGCGTATGAGGGGCCGTAGCCAACTCGCAGAGGCCCCTTAGACAATTTTAAATGGAATGAGGTACCAACCGACGATTATCCCTGTACACAATTATTATTATTATTATTAATCCATACTTATACAATCCTAATCCTAAGTAATATTATAAATGCGAAACTGAGTTTGTTTGTTTGTTACGTTTTCACGCTAAAACGACATAGAGAGATCATGACCTGGTGCCGTATTATGAAGTCCTAAGGGTGCGTTTCCACTGAAGCGGAGTCGAGCGGAGCTGAGCCGAGACGTGCAGGAATCTTCCAATCACAAACGAGACGAGAGACGCAATATGGATTTCAACCATTGTGATTGGTCGATTCCTGCAGGTCTCCGCTCAGCTCCGCTCAGTTCCGCTCGTCTCCGCTTCAGTGGAAACGCACCCTTATGCCACCATTGTTCCAGTGTGAGAGAGAGACGGAGCTAGACAAGGCCGCTAGCACCATCCCGTTTTATCAGTGGAATAATGATGGCATTAATACTTTATAATACGGTACCTACATAACGTCCGACCTACACCCGCCCGGCACAAATACACAATATAAAGTTCAAAGTTACAATATAAAGGCCTCGTGCAGACTGGCGCGAATTGTCGCGCGACTTGACACCAGTAATTGTTCTAACGTGAAGTTTTCTCAGAAATTGTTTTGTATAAAGTTGCGTCGCGCCTGTTTGCTCCCAGCCTTAATTCGTGTCTTGACAGACCCAAACCTAACCTTTGAAAAACACCTGGGAAAAGTTATCTGTATACCCAGACTTCCTATATCATTTATTGTTCCGTGCGGGCATAAAACCCACGACATGTAGCGTAAAAGCCAATAGCCACTGCGCCTACCGCATTTTCCAGTTCAGAGGATTTTTTTTCTTAAGTCGTCCTCCTTTCTTAAAGCTGTCCACTTGTCTATTCCATCTCCATGACCAAACACTAGAATAAGTTTATGACGACTGATTGCTTCTGTCACTTACGGGTCCTCTGAATTCAAGAATCTGCAATAAATAATAATAGGTAGTGTGCAAATGAGATAAAACTAATTTTAATCAACTATGTAGGTATGTAGTTTAATTTATCACATAAACATAATGATATTATAAGTGGTGTGACACTTGGCTTTTTCGTGTATAGATTCTAGGTTGTGCGGCCTCATGTGGGCATAAACGTTTAATTTATAAACGTCTGTCTAAAACTGTCTAAAGCCTTATACTGACCAGCGTTACGGGGCGTAATGTACCATTCGCAGTGAGCATGTTACGTTACGCGGTACGCCGTGTTCTAAACTCCGTGTAACATGCGCTCGTGGCTCGCGTGTTCGTGCTCCTTTCCACTTACTGACTGCACGAATGCTCGCTTTGTAACATGTTACATTACATCCCGTAACACCGGTCAGTACAGGAGGCCTACCACCACCGCTTACAGCAGTATTATTTTTATCTTACTTCGTGGGGGAAAGAGATGGAGCTATACGTCCTGTAGAGCTTCATCTCTGTCCTACACTGAAGTAATATTAAAATAATACTGGTGTAAGTGGTGGTGGTAGGCCCCCACTTAGGCCTCATACTTAAGAGTATGAGGGTTGATGAGCACTGGCGTTTGAAGATGGTTGCGGTTCTGTTTCGCTTTGACACCACTGACACACAATGTTGCTGAGACTTGATTGTCATGGAATAAAACAAAGAAATAAACTCACTTTCGTATTTGTAATAATACTAGCCCCGCGGTGTCACCCGCGTAAGGCTACCTTTCCACCAGAGATGAGCGAGGATGAGTAGCGAGGAATGTCCGTAAATCTAGCCAATAACAACCCTAGCTTAGCTCAAGCTATGACAGTGAAGCGATGTTATTGGTTAGTTTCACACACATCTCTCGCTACGCATCTTAGCTCATCTCTGGTGGAAATGCAGCTTTTGTCTCGGTCCCGTGGGAATATCGGGATGAAAAGTATCTTATGTCCTATTCCATGGTCTACCCATGTGCCAAATTTCATCCAAACCTAAGAAGAAGACATACGCAGGCAATGATATTATATTAACAGATATGTTATACACTCACAAAACAACCGAAAAAAGTGATCCGCGCAATTTAATATCATTGTACGCAGGCCATACATTATTCATACAGAGTGAAGGAAGAAATGCATTGATGATCACCTCCGCACAATTCTTTAATCCACATAGAGCTCTCTACTCCGAATCTCCTGAAGGCATTATTTCAACAACAATTAGTCTAAAATCCAGTCCTGGCTATTGAACAAACAATGGGGCATTTCTGCCTGCGGATTTCGAAATCTAATTTCGAAACCCGCAGGATTGTAAAGGATACCAATATCGATACCGATACTAAAGCAGTGTAGGTACTGTTCATTTCCTAGAACTTATCGATAACATTGACTAGGGTATCAGGTATCACGAACAGATACCGAGCTCTGAGGGCCTAAAACGGCCACATTAGCAATTCCTCTAAAAGCAATTCATTTCCTGAATTCCCAGTTGTCATTAGCAAAGCCTCTAATTTGACACAAAAGCAATTCATAATCTGTGGCCCATTTTACGAATCTCCATAGAAAACTGTCAAACAGATGAATTCTTTCGTTAAATGAATTGGGTGCAGATCATAATTATGAATTTGTCAGTTTGTGACATTTTACGATGATTCATATTTTCCTATTTTGGCTCTGCCAAAGTGACCGTTTTAAGCCCACTGTTGTTCAAATAATACAGATTGTAGTGCATTGTTCATTTCGGCATGTAAAGGATTTTCTTCAACGCAGAGCCTGGTTATTGGTGAAAATCAATTCGAGAATGTATTTAGGGCTTTCAATATTTCCCGAAGTAGAGTCCAACAATATTAATCTTGTTGTTTTGTTCCAATGTGTATGGCGGTCGAGCCTTAGCATTTGAGAGTTAATTGGAGTATTGTCCAACTTATGACTTGAATGTGAGTAGAGGTAGACTTCAAAACTGCTGGTTGCAACACAAAATGAAGTTTTCATTTATACCAGTTCAAAAAAATATTCTACAAACCTTTTTTTACAGATAAATCGATGAGGTGCGTGGTGGCAATACTGAGCGAAGGTTAGCTGATCGCTGTGGAACACGGAGTCTTCGAGGGAAGCTGATTCGACGGAGGACGGCTCGACGGGCAGTTTGGCGAGCAGTTCGGCGAGCAGTTCGGCGAGCAGTTCGGCGAGCAGTAGCAGCAACAGCGTTCCTGTAACCACAGAGCTGGCGTGAATCCACACCGTCATCAGTACACCACCATGCATTACATGCAGCAGAATTAAAAACAAATGATTTTGGTGAGTATCTGATCCGAATGTTGGCTTGGCTTTTCGGTTAGTTTAATAACTTTATTTCTGTTAGCATTGAAATAGGAAATTAAATCTTATTTAGGAATTAAGGTATAATTCCGAAGGTGACGGCAGACTACACACTGCAGCAGCAGTGTCGCCCAAATGCAATGACTGACCGCGGTAACACTATTGTACTGGTTTTTATGAAACCGCATTCGTAGATGGCGACAGTTAAGGAGACGTAATTTTTTAGTTGACAAATGAGTTTCGCGAAACTGAAGAAAAGAAGTGCCCGTATTGTCGTAGACGTCAGGGGGCCTACTACGACGTATTAATGCCACCATTTTCCCAGTGTTAGTGAGAGACGTAGCTATACAAGACCGCTAGCACCATCCTTTTTTCGCAGTGGAATAATGATGCATTAATACTTCATAGTTAGCCCCAGGTTTGTTATATAAACTGCAGCGGCACTGTCGCCTGCGTTTACTGTAAACCCCCGGTGCCGTCTGCGGTCTGCGGACGCCTTCGGAATTTAACCTTTGAAGCCTTTATTTAGGTACCTATAACTGTGAGGGGTGTTGGTAAAAGCATGCTGTAGAAGTAGAAAGTAGCGTTTGCGTTTGGTGCACGTCAATAGGAATGATTTATAACCTTCTGTTGAAGAAATGAAGGTATTACCTTCGATAAACCAAACCCTATTATGAATACTTAACTTCGTTAATGAGGCCGTATATGAAATTTTGCCGATTTCGCTGATTTACGTGATTTTACAGTTTTAATAGGTACTGTATTTCTATAAGTTTTATTGCACAACATGAAAAATCATTTCAATTATGATCTAATGAGTTAAGTACTTTTTTATTTTTATGATTGATCGACCTAAACCCGGGACTATGAATTTCACCGAATCATTTTGACGTCTACACGCTACACGGTGTGAAAATTATAATGTATTGCTGTGAAAGTTATCGAAATAAATTAATCACTTTTTAACACTTTTATATAATACTAGCTGACCCGACAGACGTTGTCCTGTCAATTTTCAAATTTTTCGCGCAATTTTCTTAATTTTTTCTTTCATAAGAACCTTCTCCTGACAATAACAAACACAACAGAATAAGAATTAGCGAAATCGGTCTAGCCGTTCACGCGTGATGGCGTGACCAAGGGAAATAGGGATTCATTTTTATATATATAGATTATTGAGTAAAAAAATATTTAATTCAGTTAAATTTTAGAGAAAATGGGCAAAGAATTGCATGAACTGCTCAACCCGGGCAAACTAGGCGTGATGTTAAGTTGTAAAAATAACCTTTAATTTTCTGTTCCGTTCGGGAATAAAACCTGTGACATGTAGCGTAAAAGCTGATCCACTGAGCCAACTGTGCCGAGTGCGTGCCTTTGTAGCCAAAAATTACAGGTTTCCCTTTTCAGATTGTGCGAAATATCTGGAGTTACCCAACTGTGATTTCACAGTATTAACCCTCCATGTGTGGCTGTGTGACACATCCCCGTGTTTGTTGACAGCTAACACCCGAGACTACACAAGTACTATGAGTCTGTGGCTGCTATGACGCTTTGATCATGGGCGCACATAAACTGTGTATAATTACTCTAAAGGGTAGGTTTTGGGTTATAGAATACTCTACTCCTTGACAATTCAAAAGTGCCTGTAAATTGTTTAATTGAAACAATAAATAAATAATTTTATTGAATATAAAACGTATAAAAATTGTACATTTCGACAACAGTAAGAATTTCCACACAATTAAAGTAGGTACCTACCTAAAGATAAACTAAAATATTTTGTTTACAGGGGCAAAAAGTAGTGATGGATTGGAATTTCAAATTTTTGACAGCGACCCGCCCGAACTAGGTTAATTCAAACCTGTGTTTCAGGCCATCACTTTACATTTAATTAAATTGGGACCCTAAAATTTAAAGTTAAACTGATATAAAATAATAATTAAATTAACAACTATGAGAAAAAGCATATTGGTACATTCATGTCTAAAACTAAACCTATGTAATTATACAAAAGTAAATATTTACGAGGAAATGAATTATGATCATGACATAATTTCTAGAAGTTTTTCTGTGTCTGTGTAATTGAGTGTCGTTAAATATTCTGATAACAGTTTACTACATACAAATAAATGCTTTGAGTTTGAGTCCAGGATCCAAGATATAAATGTAAAAATTTTACATAAAATCACGCCTGTAATTTGCCAAAGGTTAGGCAGACGTGTACCTATACATCCTAATAACACTGTATTTCGAAAATATTATAACAGCCAATTATTTTTAAAAGAGTAACCGGGGAGTTTCTTGCCGGCTCTTCTCCATAGGAAACGACCAATTGGTACCGTGCACCTAGCTTCTGATGTTTCATAAGTGCCCATGTAGGTTTATGTGAAATAAAATATTTTGATTTTGATTTTGATCCACATTTCGCCAGTTATGTTTAAGCCCCATGTAATAGAGGGCGAGTCTATTGCCATCAATCGCGCGAAAATTCAGAATCCGGGCTCGGTTGAGGTATTCCTGAAGGAAAACCCCATAACATTTTGACCGACCTGAGAATCGAACTTGCGAACACTAGACCAACAACACAGTCGAAGTAATAAAATGTTACATACACAAGGTGTATCTGATCTTCTTTTAATGAAAGCTAGTGACCCACCCTTGCTTCGGGTGCAATCTACTAATGTGCCGAGATGTCAAAACATCGCGATTTATGTGCTATATCTAAGTTAAATATTAATTTTTATTTATTCACGTCCGTACCAAATATGGATTGCCAGAATTATAAACATTACAATCAGCAATTGAACTCTCTAAGTTCATGTAAGTGCATAATGACTATTTCATGAAATCATGACGTTTGGCACTTATATGAACTTAAGGAGTTGTATTGCTGATTCTAATGATTATAATTCTGTAAATCCATATTTGTTACGGCCGCGAATCATATTAGGATCAACTCACTCACGTTAGAAAATTTGAATTTTGCGGGCTACCTTAGCACATCAACCTTAAGGTAAATGGGGGTCAATATAGTCAGGTTCTCAATTATAGTAATGTAGTCACTAATAGTGATGTAGTCAATATAGTGATGTAGTCATTATAGTGATGTAGTCAATATAGTGATGTAGTCAATATAGTGATGTAGTCAAAGTGATTCTTCACTAGCATCTGAGTGGCGTCCGCTCGATGCACGCGTTAATTCGTGACGAACAGCAGCCGGTGGACAGTACATTGTGCTAATATAACACGAACACCAGAACTAGGAACCGGTTGATCTGTCCACGCGTCATCCGATATCAATAGTTTTATAGGAAAGCTAGATTTTTCATAGGTTTGGTTTTTTTTGTCGAAAATAAGGTTGTCCATGTATTTTTCTTCGGATACATGAAAATCCGGACTTGTAGTGCTGTCACAAGGAGCTGCAGTCATCTTTCAGTATTGTTAGCAAATAAAACATGTTGATAAGATCTGTTGATGAAATATTGAGACACAGGATGTTTTTTTGCAACGGATTATAGACAATCGTTTTCACCATACATTTTAGGTTAAAAAAATCTCTAGCTCCCCTTCATTGTAAAAGGAAGCCAGTGTGAAATTTCACGGTCCTAGTCCCCGTAGTTTCGGCTGTGCATTGATGTGTCAGTCAGTCAGTCAGTTTCTTCCTTTTATATATATAGATAGATAAACGTAACCGGCTTTAGATATATATAACTTCAACATACGCTTTCTCTAATTTTAACAACCAGCTTGTTACAAACAAACATATAAACAGACTTTCGCATCTTTATTATTAGATATTCTGCATTATTATAGCATTGAACTATCTTGTTATTCAAACGTGGTCTGGCAGGACATGTTCAAGCAACTTTTTTATTATTTTAATATCGGATACAATGTTTGCAATCGTACAATCTTTATTGACAAGACTTGTTTCCCTACAAAGTTATTTTAAGTATAATTACTTGTTTTAAAGTTATTCACACACGAACATGAATATTACTTTGTTGAGATGAAAAGTTCATTTTTATAGATCGCCTTATAAAAGTTTTCATGTTTAAAAAAAAAAGAACTGATACTTGGGTATCAGACTTTTATGACACATGTCCTGTTTGTAAAGATTCATTTTGAATTTAATCGAGTCCCGCTGCATTTAATAATAATTGTACTTTTTATATCCAGTTTTTTATTGTATCAAAAATGGATGAAATCAATTTGTTCAAATAATCGTTTTGTTTACTTCATATTGGGTAGTTTAGAGGGATTTTTCATGTCATCATGGGCACAGATATTATAATACTACGTACAGATGCCCAATCCCATATAAAGAAATGACACCACCCTAAGTCTGGCAATTGAGCTGGCTATTTTTCTTCCTCATTTTTTTAACAGATGGCAGCATCATCGACTCACTAATTGCCAGAGACCGTAGTTTTAAAACGCCATCTAGGAGTCTTGCCTAGGTACAAGGCAAGACTCCAGGATTTTTAGTTCCTTTTTTTACGTTTTTTTCTTCCTAGGCGTTCAATTCTTATATTTCTATGTAAAGTACTAGATAAAAAAAAATGTTGTTTGATTTTCCTTAATGAAACGACTAAACGTTTCAAGTTTAAAGTGACCTGTCATCACTTTAGTAAAACGCCATCTATTGCAACAGATGGCTACTCTATCATTCTAAGGATTCGAATTGAAGTAAAAGGCTTAATTTAAGTTTTTTGTTGAAAATACGAGATTTATGACTTACAGTCATAAATCTCTAAAAAAGCATAAATCAGCATTAAACAAAGATGTTTTGATTTTTACTAATATTACTATAGCCAAAATTTGCCGTATAACGCTTTTTAGTAATTGTTAATTTCATAATTGTTACATTATGCTGCCATCTATGATTTTTTTTCAAGACTAATTATAATTTGTTCGAGTTGGGACCCCATGTCATGGGTTAGGCCGCACACGATTATACCAAAATCCAATCATATGAAGATCACGACATTTTTTGTCCATTTTTCAAATCTGAAAATGGACTCCAGACCACGGGGCTCCTATCTGATACTTTTAAATATATTTTCGGTATTCTCTCAAAGTGCCGCACATACTCAGGTATAAACTTTTCGCCCTGTATGCTTGCTCAAACCCTCTGGGCTCCCCATATCATAGGACCTATATATAGTTTTTACCCCTAAACAAGACATAAGTAATAGAAAGTGCTTTCATAGAATTTCTGTTTAAAAACGACGATGTACGGTTTGGATCTTGTGAGTAGGGCCTTTATTTGAAGGTCACTTTACTTTTAAAATGTAATTACGTATTAATACTGAGTTAATAAGCTTCTTCTTTTACTGATTTCCCTATTGAGTTTTGTAGCCATGATGTCTTTGAATCTAAAACTCTGTGTGATGTTATTCATCTGTCATCAGATACATATTATTGGTTGCCAGCTTCGTAGATTCAATAGGGAATATGCATGTGATTCAAATTTGGGTCAATTTTTTTTTTTATAAACTATATTACTTCAGAATTATGCCTCCATCAATATTTTTGAATAAAATTTCTTTTTGAGCGAGAAATTAATTTTTAAAAAGTCCCAAAAACTGTGGGTAATTCAAATACTTGAAAAGCTAAGAGCGGTTGTGACGTAACAATCCGGGATAACAATCAAAATGTCAATGTCAAGTCAATGTCAAACGCTCCTACAAAAAGGAGTGTTTGACGTTGACTTGACAGTTGCTTGTTTGTTTTCACGGACTGTGACGTCACCACACCAAGCGCGCTAAATGGAGGGCGTTTAAATAGCCCGGATAGGTTGGATATTTTAAACGTTTGTTTAAATACTTTAAATTGCTTTTTTGCCGACGAATTTTTTTTAACTATTATTTGACGATGTAAACTATCGAATAAAAATATTAAATGACTACATGCTTATTCACTATTGTACCATCTTCTTTAATTTTTATATACTTCAAAAGCACATAATATCCTTCTTTATAATGGCTTTCGGAATCATTAAAATCTAGGTGTATGCTATTGTATAGAATCCAGTTCTTCTAACTGAACAAACAGCTGCTGCTGGAGAGTTTGTTGCACCACTTCTCCATCTTATTTAATTTGGATTCAGGGGACATTTTTAGCCTACTTTGAATAAATTGGTCATTGATTTCGATTTTTGGGTGAAGAGCTCGTGGCTAAGTAATAACAGCCGCACGAGTCGATCCATCAGGTTAAGCTACGCTTGCCGGGGTTGGTCCGTGTATGGGTGACCATCTTTACATACCGACACACTCCTCCGTGCCTCAGAAAGCATGTTAAGCCGTTGGTCCCGGCTGTCATTCGTGGATCTTTGAAAGTCGTGTCGGGTCGTCAGAAGCCCGAAAGTCTGACAACCAGTCTTAATCGTATTGTGGAAGTCAGATAGGCAGTCGATCCATGTAAAATACTGGTATTCAGCTGCATCCGGTTAGACTGGAAGCCGACCCCAACATAGTTGGGAAAAGGCTAGGCAGATTGATTTAGATTTTTGGGTACCTAGTACTTAGTGTTTCTAGAGACGCCATCTTGAAGTTTTTCAACACAAGTACCTTACTATCTCATCATTAACGTCTATTTTCCCAACACTTTCCGATGTTAGCGGCACGTCCACTCATTCTTATGTCCGTGCGGCCGAGCCGTGCACGTTCATTATTAATTCTAACTGTGCAACCGTACGTTCTCGCATATGAATCAGAGATTTCAGATCGTCCGTCAATCGTGGCCACTCTTAATTGATGATATTAATTGCGGCATTTGTACTGTATTACCTATTTCGGATGCTTTCGATTTACATATGTAATCACCTCGTTTTGGGATTTGTGATTAAGGCTCTTGATGGTGGGGATGCGATTTAGGTGTTAGGATAAACGGTTACTGATTTTTAATGATGAAGTGGAGTTTAGGTTGCGAAGTGTGGGCGTTAAGTGGTCAATTGGCAGTAGGTCTAATCTTGGTTTCTTAATAGTATTTTGTCTCACACGGTAACTCGGAAAGTAACTCTTGAGATGATGGTTTGATTAGTA
Organism: Lithophane semibrunnea; assembly: GCA_947363905.1. Lineage (NCBI taxonomy): Eukaryota > Metazoa > Arthropoda > Insecta > Lepidoptera > Noctuidae > Lithophane > Lithophane semibrunnea. Next base: position 20,126,134 of record OX376186.1, on the reverse strand, counting down.
CCTAACTGTGCGTTTGCACTGGCGAAACATTCACAACAAAACAACATAATTCCTGTCAACAATTGTATGGAACATTGACAGAAAATAGAGATTTCAACATGTTTTGCTGTGAATTTTTTGCCAGTGCAAAAGCACAGTAAAATATTTGTCTTTTATGTCAAAGTCAAAGTCAAATAATTTATTTCAAATAGGCACATAAAAGGCACTTTTGAACGTCAAAAACAAAGAAATAGAACTGATTCTAGTTGCCCCTTCCAAAAGGTAGTTTTCGTATGGAGAAGAATGGGCAAGGAACTCCGCAGTTACTCTTTTAAAAATGTTTTACAATATTTTGTATACATGAATTATATAATTATATGTGAGGACGATGCACCTAAAATAAGATTACTGACCACAAAAGGTAAAAAGAATTATAAAAGGAGCAATGACAAATAAATAAATAATCAGATGCATGGTGCTCACATATTTACAAACATTGTAAAAGTATACGATATTACAATATTCCTGACATTGTTACAAGTAGTACTAATACTATGGATTTGTAAAACATTTTGGGACAATTTGGAAGCAATGCGTTACGATTCATGGTCACCCTCCACAGCCCGACTTCTGCTTCACCTATTGCTGGGCATAGGCGTCTCTCTACTTGTTCAAATTCCCTTAATAATACCAATTTCTTACCAAAATCCTTTTAAAAAACAAACTTAGGGCAACGCCATATTTCTCTGTTTCTTCCTTTTCTTTATTTCTGAATCTAAGCAATTCTAATAAGTTCCTAGAAATCTTCTCTTAAAAGAGCGCTCCAAAGATACTTAGAAATATAAATATTGCTAGCAGCTCTGAATAATGTAAGCAGTTCTGAAAATTCATTGATAAATAATGAAAATTGAATATTACAGCACTTAACGAATCCGTGTGTTTGGGCAAACATTGTGCACTTTCGTTGTACAACTAAAATGTTTCTGGTTTAAAGCGTTCTGAAAGAGTGTAATAACATTAGCCTAAAGGCGCTCCCTCACCGGGGACCATTCGCCTGTATTGTAACAATCCAAGATTCCACTGTAACGGCTTTGCTAGTAGATGGCGCAGGCCGTCAACAGCTAGGTAAGCTAGAGAGATAATTGAAACCATCAGGATAGCTTAATAAATATTACTTCTACGTAATATAATATATAAATAGTTGCCGGATTTTAAAAAACCGATTAGTAACGTTCTATGTGGTTTATTTACGTCAAAATATGAATATTTCCACGAAATATTAACATAACTAATTTTTCATTTTTATAATGATTGGGAAATGTCAGGTTTTCAATGCACTTCTACTTTATAATCGACACAACTTTGTCCATGACAGCTGAACTATCATAAGCCCGTAATTTTGTAGAGCTTATTAGTAACTAAAGGACGCTTGTAACTTTGCGAAACGTTTGTAATCAGCATCACATGTAATTTCACATGTCAGTCATTCTTATAAGCGATGGAGTTCATTGAAGGTTCATCAATATGAGGAGGAATTTGAAAGAGGTTATAAAGGGTCAAATAATATAGTTATTACGTCATGATACAGAAGTTTTGCAAATATCTAAGTAACACATAAGTGATAAAAAAAGAGTATTTTATATAGTAGGTACCGACTGAATGTAGTATATCTACAGGGAAGTTTTATAAAAATGTGGAAGTATTTTTTTTAACTACAACGTAGAAGCTCTTGGCCTGCATCTCACGTGATGGTAAATCATGATCAGGCCGAAAGTGGAAGCGAGTTTCACCCGGAATCCTCTACCACAGAGGAACTGGCTATCTTACCTCAAACTGCCGAAACCTAACAATACTGTTTTATCATTGTTGTTATGGCAACAGACTTAGATAAGATGGTGTAAGGTAGTGAGGTTGGCTTAGAACAAGCCCTAGCACCAACCAAACCCAGTAAATTGGTAATACGATACCCCTTGTTAAGACTGGTTGTCAGACTTTTAAGCTTCTACGACCCGTAACGACTGTCAAAGATCTACGAATGACAGCCGGGACCAACGGCTTAACGTGCTTTCCGAGACACGGAGGAGTCTCGGTATGTAAAGATGGTCATCTATCCGCGGACCAAGCTCGGTAAGCGTAGCGTAACCTGATGGAGCGACCCGCGCGGCTGTTATTACTTAGCCACGAGCTAATTGAGATAAAAATGTAAAAAATCCAAATCAATTGCAAACCAGGCTGAAAAGCAGGATTCGTATATTGGTTAAAGAAGAAAGAAAGAAAATACGTTTATTTGCGGCAAACATGACGCTAAAAAAGGACAAATACACAAAAATAACAAATTGGGGGAAAATATGCGTGACATTCACGCAAAACGGCCATCGCTCAGCATAATGCTGCGACCCTATGCGAGACAGAGCCCAAGCGCTGGTTTTCAGTGACAGCCGGCATTGACGTGATGAAGTCAATCGGTGCAGCATATAATAAATTAACAATAACAAAACAAAGAAATAAAAATATTTATACAATAAAACTAATTTTTTAAATATAATATTTAAAGTGGCAACATTCCGTTCCGTCAGCGACTCACGCGCCACAGGCTTATGATGAACACTTTGCAGCCACATATTACTAGAGGCAGAGCTTATAGAACATCAGGGTCTTCCACACACAATGGTCATCCCCATTATGTCCCGTATTCTCTTTGTCCGACATTACAATAGACATGTAAAATTAACTCATTCCCTCATTTTTCTAGTGCGCTACTGCTGAGCATGAGGTCCTGGGTTTGATTCCCAGGTTGGGCAAATTGTTATTGGGTTTTTCTCAGTAGTGGCCCGGAGTCTGGATATGTGCCCGGTTGATGGCAATAGGCTCGCCCCGTATTATATGGGACGTAACATAGCTGGCGAATATGGGTGTATCTACACCTCTGCCTAACCCTTTGGGGATTACAGGCGTAATGTTATGTTATACAAATACAAATAGTTTATTTTCATTAACAAGCTTTGTGCTACATAACTAGTGATAGAAGTGTCCTTTTAAGCAAATAAATGCCTGTATTAGGACACTCCACTCTTCCAAATCTTAAATTTACGTAATGTAATACATACAAGAATTATTCCAGCATTTCCTATTTGCAATTTATATACTTTCGACAAATTAAATCAATTTAACAGATAATTAGGTACAGGAACAGGAAGAAACATTACAGAATTTACTTCAAGCTTACACAAGTGCGCGTTTTGTGTATGTTGTAAATATGAGTTGGGTATTGAGTTGAGTTGTGTGTGTATGTGTGTGGGATGTGTGTATGTGTGGTGTGTATATGTTATGCCTAAAATAAAGGTCGCACGACACTGTAAACAAACTGGTTTAGTATTCTATTGAAACTCCGTACTACGCTAGGCCAGTTCAAGGTCAGGTGTTACCACAGACACTGACTTGTGCTCTACTGAACTCAGCTCACTTCCTCCCCACCCATATTATTTTCCTTGGCCTGCTTCTTTTCCTAAAGTCTGTAATTTGACATTTCAAGTGATTGGTGTTAGTTTTTTCAATTTGTTATCCTATAGTTAATTGATTCAGGCGTGACTTTGCGGAAATCCATTATAAAATACAATAGACGCTGATATATTTAGTAACCTATTCCGCTTGACTATTCTTCAAGAGTCATAAAAACCCTGTAAGAAATTGACACGTGCTTCACCTCTCAACGAGGCATCTTCATGATGACGATTGACCAATTGCAAACCAGAACGCGACGTGTTACCACACCGAGCGCTGGACGCAGAGTCCAGTTTACTCTGAAGATGCCTCGTTGAGAGGTGAAACACGTGTCGATTTCTTACAGGGTTTTTATGACTCTTGAAGAATAGTCAAGCGGAATAGGTTACTAAATATATCAGCGTCTATTGTATTTTGTTATCCTATGTCCTATTACAGGTCATGGTCTACCCCTGTGCCAAATTTCATCCAAATCCGTCCAGTCGTTTCAGCGTGACAAACAAACAAACTCACTTTCGCATTTATAATATTAGTTAGGATAAAGTAGTATAAGAAAAAATTGTGAGTTTTTATATAGGGAGCAATCTTCGAGACTACTGATCCGATTTTGAAAATTCTTTCACTAATAGAAAGCTACAGTATTACTGAGTGTTACAGGATATATTATAGGTAAAACAAGAAATATCACGCGGGCGATATCGCGTCTAGTCATATATTAACGTTCGGATACGGTAACAATAATAATGCCATTACCATCATTGCCTGCCGTCACAATTGGTCATTAACGCCGTCATCATCAAGTGCATCTTACTTAGCATAAAGCAGACAAACACAGAGTTACGACACACGTAACATCACTAAACATGCTGCCGATGAACTAAAGAGAAATTATAATCCGTCCGTCACATAACTACGGGTTAAGTTTAATTAGTCGCCACCAGTATTAATAACAGGCCGTCTACGTACAGGTGACGACAGAAGGGTTTGTCACTTAAGTGTCAGAACCATGTCGAAGCTAACATTGAATTCAAAGAAGTGAAAACTGAAAATTAAGAAATAATGTTGCAAAACACGTCACCCTTACCGTGCGTTTGCACTGGCGAAACATTCACAACGAAACATGTTGAAATCTCTATTTTCTGTCAATGTTCCATACAATTTTTGACAGGAACTAGAGATTTCAACATGTTTTGTCTTGAATGTTTCGCCAGTGCAAAGGTACGGTTATTTTTATTTTATTTTATAAGTTATAAGCTACAGATATCGGCAATAGCGTGTCGGTGAAGCGAACCCATAAGATTTTCCTCTACCAAAAATCGCTCGCTTCAAAGAGAATAAAGATTTCACTTTAAAAAAAATTACATTGATTTTTTGGTAGATTTAGCGTATCCTGACACTTTTACACAATGAATGCAGCTGGAGTGCAGACGTACACGACCCAAAATATCTCCCTTCATAATACCATTGATTAGGATCGCGCTACTGGAAAAGAAAAGCTCATATTTTAGGAATTTTACCTCTAAAAGCCAACAAATAAGTTTGGCTCACTAGACTATTCCACTGCCCTATGTTTACCCTAAAAAGGCGACAGAAGAAGAATCGCTTTATTTGATTAAGTTTATGAAATTTCAAGCTCAGTTGGACATTGGTCAATCGAAATCATTACCCGTCACAATTCATTCCGCTTTCTCTAACTGATAACATTCACACCAAAGTGACTGACAAAGGCATTGCTTAGATTTTCTCGATTTTTGTCTGACACACAGATATCTGGCATTCGATTGAGTGAGAGGAAATCGGACCGAAAAAATTGAAAAAAAAATTGGATGCACTGACGAACTTTTTGATTAACTTTGTCATGGCCTGAACTGTAGTGTGTTGTTAGGTGTGTTACATTAGCCATCGACAAAATAGAGTGGGTAATCTACAGGTACCTTTATCCGGAGGGGACTGGGGGCCGCGTCGGCGAGAGATTTTGTTTGTCTGCGGAAGCGGAGGGGATTTGAACTCGGGTAAAAGCTCCGATGCGCTCATTTATAGGAAAGGGAACTGTGGGAGTGCTCGTCGCCTTAGCCAGTTGTTTACTTACCGTCGGCGCTCTTTATTTGGTTTACGTGGTTCTGTCTGTTTTATAAAATAATACGCTTTTGCTTGTAAAAAGTATAGTGTTTGCATGTTTAGATAACAGTTTAAGTTACTTGAATTTTGGCTTGCAGTGCAGTTACGAAAAGAGGAAATATATTTGCATGAAACACTGGGATTGGGGAATCTCGATAAAACTTCTATATACTTGAAACTAGGTATTTCTTAAATACAAAAATAACTATAGGCTAGATTCGCTAAGTGAAGCTTTCAAACAAAAATAAACTAACAAAGCATATCATGAAATACAAAAATAGGTAAACACTTTCGTTGCCGACTGTATCCATATAATTGCCGTGCGTATAAAGCTAATCACACACAGCGACAAAAATATATTTAATAAAGCGCTAAATTTAAACATAGTTATATAATCGTAACCGACCGCACGCTGCTAAAATACGATAAAATTGGTATATCGGAAGTGCGTCATTTTATGGAACGCTGTGTTAAGGTGGATCCGCAGTTGTAGCCCGCGAAATTCAAATTTTCTAACGATTTTTGCTAATTGCAGGTTAATGTCTTACTGTATATTTTATTATTTTTAAAATGTTTTTGGTACGTACCTATGTTAATATTACTTTAGCAAATAGGCCAGTATCCTAAGATCAATAAATAAATAATAAAAAAAAAATGGTAAATATATTTTACATAATAAATATTCATAGTGTGTGAGATGCTTTAGCCTTCAATTCTTATGTATATTTACAGATATACTCATATAGTATAAAATTATGGACAATTGAATTATGACTTCTTTTCCGTCACAGGTGTAATTGCGTATGCGCAAGTACCTATGTCCGGTCGGTGATGACTGTCCTTTAATCAGCCCCGTGCAATATACTTTGGTACTATTGTTTTGATTATATATCCACACTTGTTATTAAATATGAATTCTTCTGGTCTCACGGCTGCGTGATTAGAAAAATGTAATTGAACTACGAGAAACACTACTCAGTTATTTTTATAACATGATTTTTGGAATTGTTTACTTGAAAGGTAAAGCGAGGCTGCGAAAATAGAGAAAACGATTTTTCCCAGATTTGAGACCTAGCTAGATTGATTAACTACATCGATCGATGCTAGTAAGATCAATTTTATTGCCCCCGTAAGCCGTAAATTGCAACTTTCACCGAAATCGTTAGACCCGTTATCGAGAAAGTGATTAAAAAACCGTGATTAAAAAAAATAGTATAGGATATATATATTATAATGATGTCTTCTTCAACCCAATGTCATCGCCTTTTACGACACTGAAATGAAAGCCTCTTGTGCACAGACGACTTTCCCGCTCAATTTTCCCGCCTGCCAGAGTTAGCTCGCTGGTTTTGGCAACTCAAAATTGAACGAAGGTCCCACGAACGCGACACGTGTCACTGCGACATCACATTTGCATTGTTCCAAGACAAAATGTACAATTAATGTGGTAGGAGTTCTGTCGCCTGGTGGATACCAAGCTTTATTACCCGTGACCGCGAGATAAACAAAGTAAGTAGTCTCAGGTTTTTTAAAATCTATTCAAATGAAAGCCATCGGTAAAAATGACGAATTTTAACCAATTTTACCAATTTTCAATATCCAGCACCCTTAAATTTCTCATTTCATTGAACGGGTCGAAGTGTTCGGGTCGGCGTACCTGTGACGAATCTTGACGACCGAACCAGTGTGTAACACGCCTAAGACAGTACCTAGAAACTTAAGCCGAAGAACAAGGCCTCTGCTTTACACCCAACTTAACACACTGGAGCAACGTAGAGAAAGGGGTAGACTCATTGAGACGTACAAAATATTATCAGAACACTACGGAGTGCCCAGCCTTCAAGACCTTTACACTGTGAATGCTAAAAAACATTTGCGTGGGCATTCACTTAAGTTATGGGAAAAGTCATCAAAGAAAAAGCCTTTGAAGCAATTTTTATCTAACCGAGTTGTAAAAGCATGGAATAGGCTCCCGGAAAATGTTGTAACAGCTCCCTCACTGAACTGCTTCAAGAATCGACTGGACAGACAAAATATCTCCAAGCTATATGATACACACGCATCAGCTAATTAGCTGCTAATCTAACCAAATAATAATAATAATAATAACCCCACCGCCGTATCTCTACGTTGACGTCGTGGTGGGGCTTGCGCGCTCCGAACTCTAGGTCTGTACCGGTAGAGTTTACTTTGCCGGAACGGGTCTAGGATGAGGAGCCAGACCAAGAGAGATACAAAAACCCGCAGGGCAGCATGTGGCGAGCTGTTGGGCAGTAGCGACCCCACGGACCCTACCTCCCGGGAGAAGTCTTGTTCCTCACCTCTGGCTTGCCTTTATTGGCCGGCTGGAGTGAACACTGACGAGGAAAAGAGCTCCCACCTCATTCTTGCCTTGATTGGTTGGCTTGAGTGGAGATTCGCAAGAGCAAACGTGCTCGGAGGAAGGAAGTATTCCAGTAAGATGCTGGTAGGGATCTTGACCGTACTTCCGGGATTGTCCTGATAGCCGTGGAATACCTCTCCACTCCTCTTAAGCACCTCAGGACATGTTGCCTCCTTGTCGCTACGTCACTATGTGCTAGCGACCGTTTTCGGTGGCCCATTATTGAGTGTGCAAGTCACCCCCTGCCATTTTATGTGTATTTTTATAAACATTGGTCAAGCAGGGGCCATAGTCTTTCCATAGTTCAAGATAACCAGTTCACTAAGCTACCCAAACCCATAATCAAATATCTTTGTTTCCATATCATGCAATAGTCCTACGCCAATCGGGGGTTGTCCTTGGCTGCACTTGCATAGTGCATACAGGGAGAATCGTCGGTTGGTGTCTCAACACTTAAAAATGTCTAAGGGGCCTCTGCGAGTTGGCTTCGGCCCCTCGCACGCCTTCCAAAGGTCCGGGACCCCAGGGTCCCGAGATATGTCAAAGACATTTAAATAATAATAATAATAACTTCTTGCATTTGAAGTAGGTATGTAGAAAAGTCGGAAAAAGCTTAGGAAATTCTAACCTGCGATAATCCTTAGCTTTTTCCAAGTCAAAACTTCAAAGGCTTTGAATTTTATGAACATAATAAACAACTAAGTAACGTCAACTTGTTATAAACTTACCAATGCACCGATAACGTCGATATTTCGCGCATCACAGAGTACCAATTACTTACTAATATTAACATCAAGGGAGGGTAGTCTCGTACGCAGTGCGCTTGATTTGCTTGATCAACTTAATGGCTAATTAAAAATGATTTTAATTAGGTAATAGTCGTTCTGTTTCACGATTTTTTTACATTTAAAAAATGTGATTTATTCGTCTGGAAAGTTAATCTGCCTAGCCTTTTACCAACTATGTTGGGGTCGGCTTCTAGTCTAACCAGATGCAGCTGAATACCAGTATTTTTCATGAAGCGACTGCTTATCTGACTTCCACAACCCAGTGACGGTTATAAGATACACCTTGGTATGACTAGTTATCAAACCTACGGACTTCTGACGACCCGTAACGACTGTCAAAGATCCTGGAATGATAGCCGGGATCAACGGCTTAACGTGTTTTCCGAGGCTCGGAGGAGTCTCGATATGTAAAGATGGTCACCCATTTCGAACCAACCCCGGCAAGCGTAGCTTAACCTGATGGATCGATCCGTGCGGCTTTTATTACTTAGCCACGAGCTCCTCGTCGAATCGGCTGGAAAGTGTAGACAGGTTTTTATTTGTGAAATGACATAATTATGGTTTCGACAAAAGGCACTGGGCAATGTGGTGTGAACAGTGGTGTATGAAGGGACATGGAGTTTAAAGGGACATGGAGTTTAAAGGGACATGGAGTTTAAAGTACCTAATACTGAAAGGGTATCGTACCTTTTTTTTCAAGATACAGACCCAAAGGAGAGACAACTTAATTAAAAGTTCAATTTCACGCGTTTCAGATAGCAATATCTAAACTATTAAGTTTTATAACATTATAAAGCAAGAAGACTGCACTCTGCAGTATATTGTAGTAACTAGTTAGTTAATGGTTTCAACTTTCAATCACTATTTTATTTGTTACTAGCTGATGCCCGCGGCTTTGCCCGCGTAGATGTCGGTTATTATATACTAAAACCTTCCCCGAGAACCACTCTATCAATAGGGAATATGCATGTATTTTTTTAATATTTTTATTCGATAGTTTACATCGTCAAATAATAGTTAAAAAAATTCTTTAAATAAATTACTTTAAAAAAAACCATCCAACCGATCCGGGCTATTTAAACGCCCTCAATTTGGCGCGCTTGGTGTGGTGACGTCACAGTCCGTGAAAACAGACAAGCAACTGTCAAGTCAACGTCAAATACTCCTTTTTCTATGAGCGTTTGACATTGACTTGACACTTGTTGATTGACTTGACATTGACATTTTGATTGTTATCCCGGATTGTTACGTCACATCCGCTCTTAGCCTTTTCAAGTATTTTAATTACCCACAGTTTTTTGGGACTTTAAAAAAAATAATTTCTCGCTCAAAAATAAATTTTATTCAAAAATATGAAAGATTAAGAGGCATAATTCTGAAGGAATATAGTTTATAAAAAAAAATATTTGACCCATATTTGAATCACACGCATATTCCCTATTGGTGAAAACAGCATGAAAATCGGTGCAGTAGTTTTTGAGTTTATCGCGAACAGGACGACAGGCAGACGCGGCGGAGGACTTTGATTATAATATGTAGGGACTAATGACTCGACCCTGCTTCAAAAAGTTTTTACGACTTGATGAAACTAAACTAATATTAATGTATATTATACACATAAAACTTCCGGAACAAATTCTCTAAACTCGCAACAATCTAAGAAGTCCGATTTGACAGCTTCAAAAATGTTTGTGTAGTTATGGAAAAAAATATTGTATTATCATACTTAGAGAGTTTATTATCGACGATTTACCTACATTGCTTAAAACTGATTCTCGAAGTATATCGTTTTATTACATGTAAGTGTACGAAACGTCAAATCTGACATCTCACAGTGTCAATGATGTTCAAAACCGCTTCAAAATCGGTTGTGTAGTTTTAGAACAACGCGGTCACAGACAGACACGAATAGCGACTTTAATTTGTAATATGTATAGATAGATATGGAAGATAATTAATATAGATTGATATTAATGTCTTAGAGGGCTTTAAGTTTTAATTAAGGAACAGCTACCGACTATAAACATTATATTTTGCTGCTTGCACCAAATAAGGACATTTTAATCGTTTTTTTGTTGTTTTGTTATAACTTAACTAACGTTCGCGAAGTGGGTTGTCGTTTTTTGCAGGTGCCAGCAATGTCATTAGTCTACAATTAGATGCCAGACTTGCAAGAGGGTCAATGAAATGCACGATCCGCTTGTTATAGCAGATTTGGGATTTCACTAGCCTCGACTGCGACATTGCTGATGCGATGCCTTTTTCGACCGACGTATATGCCTTAATTCGATCAGCCTGTGACTTATTATAGAAGAAAGAAAGAAAGAAAATACGTTTATTTGCGGCAAACATGACGCCACGAAAATAACAAGTTGCGGGAAAATATGCGTCACATTCACGCAAAACGGCCATCACTCAGCATAATGCTGCGACCCTATGCGAGACAGAGCCCCAGCGCTGGTTTTCAGTGACAGCCGGCGTTGACGTCATGAGGTCAGTCGGTACAGGACATAATGAGTGATCAATAACAAAATAAGAAATAAAATAAATACATTAACTAAGTGTTTATAAAAATATAATATTTATTGATTGCAAAATTCCGTTCCGTCAGCGACTCACGCGCCACAGGTTGCAATCTGTGCGCGCAAATGTCTTAAAACCTTTTTTGACTGTTTTTTGACGTAAAGACGTTTTGACTTATTGGTTACGTAACAAATAACGACTAAGAGCTTATTATCTCGACTAAGAGCCTTCAACAATGAACGATCATGTGCCACACAGGTTGCAGACTTTCCATACAGCAACAAGAACGACAAGAATCTAGTTTACCTGACTAATAGAATAATGATAAGCTCGGCCATGACTGGCGCATCGAGTGGCCTCTTTCAACAATTACACATATAATGATTTTATGCCTAATCAGTTTTAGCGAAACTGATAGCACCTCATTAACCGTTTAAGTGCAAGTCTGCAAGTTTCTAGTAACTACAGAACGGCGTGGGTGCGCTTTACACCCCCAGGTAACAACCGTTTCGTGCCACTGAAATGCCAATGGCTTTCGATATAACATTAAAAATTTCGAACTAATCAACAATTGAGGTGCTATTTTCAAATAAAGACTGCGTGTTTCACTCCAGTAATTACTGAGGGGGTGTTGGGGGCCTGCTGGGGGTGAATGGGGGTGTATTGCGAAGTGAAAGCGAAGCAATAGTGGTAGGTGGCGCCCTCAGCGATTTATTGTTTTTAATAATAACGTGAACCCGTAACAAAGAGAATAAAAGTCGGCGGTGCGCCGCGGCGGTTCCACCGAGCGTGCTGCGCAGTAGATGCGGTATTTATCAAACTCGACATCATAAATTGGCAGCCTGTTCCACCCACTGCTGGGTATAGGTCTCCTCCCTTTTGTGCCATGCTTCCCTGATTTGTGCGAGTCAGATCCAGGTCTTCCCTGCGATCTTCAAACTACAAACTACGAGTATGTAGCTTAAACTGTCCGTTTTTTCTGTATTCAAATCATAACTGTCATTCTTTGACATCGTTTAGTTGACGCAGTGTGTCAATTTTATAAACAACTAGCTTCCGCCCGCGGCTACGCCCGCGTGGTATGTCGATTATAAGTGTCCTTCCCCCGGATGCCATCTAGCTCCTTGCCAAACTTTATCGAAATCCGTTCAGTGGTTTAAGCGTGAAAAGGTAACATACAGACAGACAGACAGACAGAGTTACTTTCGAATTTATAATATTAGTATGGATATAATTTATAAACAGACTACCTCGAGTTTCGAAAGTCCTTTCTTAGTGAAATCGCTAAGAAAAGGTTTCCAACTTCACGCGTTGTCTTTATGTGTAACTGTTTCTCGAAAATGTCTGGGTCGATTACTTGATATTTTTTAAATTTTTACCTACCAATTAGATAGCTATCCCAGCTGTCTAATTGGTCATCATTCATATCCAAACTTCCATACTAATATTATCCGTCCTGGGTTATATGATACTTTTTAAGCCGGTAATACGTTCCCGACCCCTTGGGATATTTCTGTCATCACGAAAAAGCTAGTGGAAAATATATTACGGACACAAAAAAAAAACAAAAATATTGCTCTTCCTTCAAAATCGATCATACCTTTCAAATAATGTACCGCGTCTATACTAGAGTTGTCCTACATGTACGTAGCGGCTCTATTCGCAGTCACACTGGGGCGGGCCGCGGTCGCAATATTAACATTCGTGTAGATTCGTACGTTTTCATCCGACTGCGCTTTTTATGATTATAACCTAACTTCCAAAAATCTGTCCAACTATTTAAACAGTTCTGCTTTTGAGGGCAACTTGTCTCTATTAATTTGAATGGGAAACATGTTCGGATAGGTATTAAATGAATAACCCGAACTTTTATCATCACTAGAAGAGTTTTAATACTAATATCAATGAGTGTGTCGAGTGAGAGTTATAACCAAAAGTCAATTTCAACTTCAAGTCAAGTTAATGGCTTTCGTGGAAGAGAACTCAATCTTGCCAATGTCTTGTAGGAACTATGAAAGACCATCAAACGCTGGAGATTGATTCGTGAATGTTTTTTTTGGCGTTAATTTTAGGGAACTCGTGGCTAAGTAATAACAGCCCCACGGGTCAAGCTACGCTTGCCGGGGTTGGTCCGTGGATGGGTGACCATCTTTACCTACCGAGACTCCTCCGTGCCTTGGAAAGCACGTTAAGCCGTTGGTCCTGGCTGTCATTCGTGGATCTTTGACAGTCGTTACGGGTCGTCAAACGCCCGAAAGTCTGAAAACCAGTCATACCAAGGGGTATCGTATTACCCAGTTACTGGGTTGTGGAGGTCAGATAAGCAGTCGCTCCTTATAAAATACTCGTCTTCAGCTGCATCCGGTTAGACTGGAAGCCGATCCCAACATAGTTGGGAAAAGGCTAGGCAGATTGATTTGTTGATGAGAGGGAAATGTAGAAAATTATTTATTTAAAAACCAATAACACATTCTACAGACATATTTCGTCTTTCTTCAAGGTACCACCATGAATTTTCCGCTTTCCACATCTTGTTTTTAGGTACACATCTTGTTTTCCACTGCAGTCGTCAGGTAAGCGTTCTTCAGTTCTCCAATATTACTACTATTACTAGGTTTAAGCTATGCGTTGTCTATAAGAGTAACTGTTTCTCGAAAATGTCTGGGTCGATTACTTGATATTTTTTAAAAATTTGTACTTTGTAATTTGTAGTTGGGGTTAATAAACACGAAAAGTCGAACATAGAACCTCTTTCTTTTTGGAAGTCAGTTAAAAACAGACGGTACCTCAAACGCTTACTAACTTTTTATCATTGGTGAACCTTCTTTTACCCCATGCCAGGGACTTGAATGAACCTTTAAGTACTTACTTAGCCCATCGGAACTCAATAAACATCCCATAAATCCTCCGTAATCTGATTACTCCACAGAATAATTAGAACCTCAATGAAAATATCGGTTCCGGGCGACAGATTCCTTTTTGTTCCTATGGGAAGACAAACAAATTCCGTCTTCTGTTGCAAAGTCGCTAACACTTAACCCATTTAGCAAATGACTCGTTGAATCTGATTATGTTCTTTTTTCAAGCGTTTTCTTCTCTCAGCTCGACTTTGTTTTGTTTTTGAAAGAAAAAACTCCAGTGAAAAAAGTTCCGTTGATTTGTGGCGTGGCTGTGCCAACCAGTAATTGAATTATATCATCGATTTTCCATTAAAATGGTTTATGGTATGGAATGTAAAAGTGTGGGAGGGGCTGGAGGTATTTTCTCGTGTCTAAGTGAGGATTACATAAGGCGGTGTGGCAAGCAACTGTTGTGGACTCATGAATGATGAATGGACACGTCTTGCCTGCATTACTCTGATCCCTGAAAGGGCAGAGGTGCAGCCGTGCACTCAGTATGCCGATAACTGTTTTAATCTCACGTGGATGTGGGATTAGTGACGATATTTGCTATTTCAAAAAAGTTTTCCGCTAGACTTTTATGGTAGGCCGCGCGTTAGAGGTCTCAATAATAAGCTGGCCTCGCATTCTATTGAAACTGCTTACTTCACACTACGCTAGGCCAGTCCAAGGTCAGTGTTACCACCAAGAAACTGTACTATGCTAGGCCAGTCCAAGGTCAAAGTGTTACCACCAATGTGCGTTCGACTGTACCTATTCCCGCGTTCAAAAAGATTAAAATTAAACAGTTTCTGAAGAGGTTTCAGAAACTCTTTAATTTTAATCGGAGTACTTTTGTTTGGTCCGGTTGCACAAAGATATTCTTATAAATCATGTTACGGTTAGCAACGAAAGTTGTTTTACAGAACATTGCTTTTCAGTATTTCAGTAGGTAAATATTGAAATACTTACTAAAAACAATTTTGTGTAACAACAACATTTGAATCAATTATTTTTTTATTTTTTCAATATATTTGCAATCAATAGAGATTTTTTGTTTAAAAAAAAATCCTATGATAGGTACGTCACATCTAGTTCATTATTTTACTTCGTTTTCCTTACTATTTAAGGAATAAGACCATCACTAAGGCCAAAATTATTTTTACCAGTCTGAAAACTCTGTCTGAAGCATCAGTTACATTCAATCATTTCATAGCTCGGAATATATTTTCATCACAACTGCTTCCCAATTCCAATGCTGCCTGCAGCGTTACAGGCAACAGGTAAGCACAATGCATTATATTCCTTACAAAGCTTTCGGCCGGTGTGTGCCCGACCTAACGCAAAGACGTTTAGCCGAGCCCTTTGATTAACTGTTCTGAAGCTATACAGCATTATCCGCCTGAAGAGGTTTCTGTGACGTATTGTTCAGTTTGAGATGGAGACTGAAATGGTTGTTTGGAAGTACAGCTTCTTGTGAAATTTGGGAGATGGTCAACATTCAGACATGTGTTTTTATAATGTCTTATGCCGTGATCCGACGGTGCGCCATATTGCGGACGGACACAGACAAGCCCGCACGACGCACCGTGGGAAGGTGTACGTGCGGGGTATCGCAGACATTGGAAGTTCCTCGGTGCGCGGTGCGTGGTGGTCTGTGGTCGTTGCCGTGCGTGTCCGTCCGCAAAATCGCGGATCGTCGGATCTTGGCATTATGCCGTGATCCGACGGTGCGTCATATTGCGGACGGATACCGACGAGCCCGCACGACGCACCGTGGGAAGGTGTACGTGTGGGGTACCGCAGACATCGGAATTTCCACGGTGCGCGGTGCGTGGCGGTCTGTGGTCGTCTGCCGTGCGTGTCCGTCCGCAAAATCGCGATCGTCGGATCTCGGCATTAGAGCGTTAACACACTGGGACGCCATGGCGACCTCGCCAGGTCGCGCTGCCAACGAAATGTACACAGCTATACAGGGTGAAATTTTATTCGTTTAATCCTCTTAACCCCTTAAGAGGATTAAACGAATAACATTGTAATTATCATTATGAACAACTTTCACTAAGGGAACAAATATGAAATCGCTAAAAAAAATCAGCTGTTCCCTACATTTCGGCGAGCAATGCGAACATGTAGGGAACAGCTGATTTGTTTTGCTATTAGCGCTCTTATCCTAATTGTAATGAAGATATACCTAGTTGAATAAATTAATTAAGTAGTGTCGTAGTAATATCTATTCAAGTTATAATAATAGCGTCAATCCTGGTACTTAAAAATGCTCATAATCTAGTTCTTCGGTTCTGCAATCTGTGTTCAATATCATCATCTACCCGACTGGACCCACTGCTGGACAAAATTGCTCATCATCATGATTTACCCGACTGGACCCACCGCATGTCTGTTTTCTTGTCCCATTCTATTGTTAGCAATAGTAAAATTAATCTGTGGTCAAACGCCGCACTAGTAGCGTCCTGATCGAAAACCGTTTAGCCCTCCAATTTACACTTCGAACCCAAAAAACATAGCCGCGATATTCATAGATATGGGCGCTCGTGATTTCAATTAATGTCTTGCAAAAATAGTCGTGAAAACGCAAAAAAGTCGCGCACAAAGCTCTTGTTCACACATATCGACGTGTCGCGACATCGTGCGACTGCTGTCTGTCCGACAACCCTTTTCCAATTAACCGCGCGTCACTACGACGACACTCACAAATCGGAAGTATGGATGAATAAAAAATATCCTTACGCGATCCTACTAACCAACCGATAGTGTAGGCTTTTGTATTAATTGCACCTTACAAATGTCCGATTTAGTAAATTTTTTAAATATTTTTTTTGGGTTGGCCACTTTTTTGTTGGACTTGTTAAGTTCAGCGTGCATCGACAGCGTGCATCGACACTGTCGATGCACGCTGTCCACGTAAAGACCACGCGCGCGGTTGCTGCGATGCAGTCCATCTGATGGCAGCCTCAGTTCTGATTTCAGCCGCGCGCAGACTTGCGAGCACTCTAATTAAAGTGCACTAAACTGTGCTTTGATGTTGTTTAATAATTTTAATGGATAAGGTTGGACTGCATTGGCTAAGGACTTGGATGGACTATATTTATATACCCGCAATCCACGGTCAACTAAACTATCATCCCACTGACTTGTATCAGTAGTAGTAGAGTCACCAAAAAATCCTCGCATTTCATCCGGCGAAGCGATTGACATTCACTGGGTACAGTGGTACTTGGTGCTAATCAAATATTGTATTCTGTAAAAGCCCAATAGCTCTTTACACCTAGGAATCAAACCCAAGACAACTTTTAGTAGTCGCGTTGTTTGCGGCCACTAAACCAAGGAGACAATCAGAAAAAAATACATTGAATCTTCATCATTCTCCTGTTCATATCCCAATTTATTTGTGGTCGGCGGAACATATCTCTTTCTTCCATACTTCTCTATTAGTCGTCATCTCGGTAGTCAGTCACTCCCTTTCTAGCAATAATTATCTTACACTTTCCCTTGAATCCTAATCTTAACTAATATTATAAACTAGCTTCCGCCCGCGGCTTCGCCCGCGTGGTATGTCGATAAAACGTAGCGTATGTCCTTCCTTGGGATGCCATCTATCTCCTTGCCAAATTTTATCGAAATCCGTTCAGTGGTTTAGGCGTGAAAAGGTAATATACAGAGTTACTTTCGAATTTATAATTTTAGTATGGATGTGAAAGTGAGTTTGTTTGTTTGTTACACTTTTACGCTAATACGACTGAACGGATTTGGATTAAATTTGGCACATGGATAGCCCACGACCTGGAGACGGACATAGGCTACTTTTCATCCTGGATCGTAGACGAAGTCGTGGGCAACAGAGCCTAGTAGTGTTAGGGTAAACACCGTTATCCTTGCAACCAGTGGTTTGGTTTCATTTATAGAACGTAAAATCAATGGAAAATTACAACTTTTTTTTTCTTTTTTTAAATCACAACATTTTATCACCAGAGACGCAAGTTCGTTGCCCTATACGCTAGGGCAACGAACTTGCGTCTCAACTCGGGCGGGGGGTGCGGGATGTGACCTGACCGGCTGCGAACGCGACCCCTCCCTCGGTCAGTCAGCTGCTTCGCTAGCGACCACGGTGTCGGATAGAAACTTTTAAAAATGTTTTAATGAAAATAACGCTTTTTTTTTGTTGTGTTCAGTCATTTATTTTTACATTTAAGTCACCTACCCATGGTTTGAATGACAAGAGTGTTTACCCTTACATCCTGTATAAAACTACAGTTCAGAAACTGAACGACTTACCAACTTTTCTATTAGGCAGTATTTTGATACGATCTACTCTAGCTTTTTACGCCAGCAATTAGCGATATAAAAACTATTTTAATTAAGTACCACAGGTATATCATATCGTGAGTCATTTGTACACAATAAAACACTATCTGTCGTATGTATCTTTTAATTTATTACGTGTACAACTAGTTTTATTGCATTTTACACATGGACCACGTGTGTGTGAACGAGGGATGGAGGACTTACTTTCTGTTCATTCATATTTTAGTTGATTTTGGAAGACGCGGACTCGATGTTAATGGTGATTTTGCGCGTTGGAGACATTCGATTAGTTCAACTTTCACACAGCACGTTTCTAGTATGACGACCCCCTTTAATTTTTAAGTTTATTTTATTTCGTTTATTTATTTTCTTTCTTATTTATTTACATTTTTAAATATTTTTATAAAATCATTAAAAAAAAAACATTTAAAAATATAAAAAATAGGAGCCCACCGGTATCGGGAACAGGGTCCAAGCTACTTAGCTAGCTTAGCTATTTTATAATTATTGTTTTTATAGAGACACTAGAAATACACAATCTGTGAAAATTTCAACTGTAGGTATACCTTAGTTCCGTTTGGCACGGAACCCTAAAAAGTGTGTCGAAAGTGCCTAAACCTCTTGAGCGAACGACTACTCCCACAAAAAGATCGGGGTGGCCTATTCCCTGAAACCTTGGTTTATTATTAAAATGATTATGTTTTTTATTTCATTTTCGATACATTTATTACATTAATAAAACATTTATTAAAATTATTATTGCTTTTGTAATTCAGTAATAATAATTTTACACTGCTACCTTTTGCGCATTTTAAATTGCCAAAGCTTTCTCTAAAATAAACGTATTTTCTTTCTTTATTTCCTTGAAAATAATAATTAAATTAACAATTTATTAAGACCCTAAGTAACAAAAGCGGTGCCCGTTTGTGCTTCATTCTCGGAAAATATTCTAAACGCTGTCATGAGTGTAATTAGATGCGTCTTTTTAAACACACTGGACAAATATTAGTGTCGCCTCGTTCGCCATGTTTTTAGTGAATAAACGCGTTCTACGAACTTTTGAATTTATTTTTTTGGAATCTAAACGAACGTCGTTACAAAGTCAATTCGTGGAATTTGGTGTTTTCTTTATTCATAAGTATTGGTGGAAATTGTATTTTATTTTAATTTTGTAATAGGATCGTCCCTTGCAGGATCTAAAATCAATAAAATTATCTATTAATTTCATCGAAGACCCGCCTTTTTTTGCCAATAGGAGGGAAAGCCATTTTATTACATTGCTAATAAGTTTGGTTCTCTAGAAATATTGGATAAATTAGTATCGTACTAAGATTTCACTGAATCTTTCAAAGGGAAAAATCCAAGATAGGAAATTGTACGGACGCACTTCTAGGAACCAATTTTCCTGATATAGCAAAGGGCGCAATATATTTTGCAATATCCAATAACTTACCTACTTGTTTCTTGGAAAACCTAGTTAATGGGTTTTATATATTATAAAACTCTAATTATTATAAAACTATAATCATTATAAAACTCTAATTATTATAAAACTATAATTATTATAAAACTAAATTATTATAAAAATTATAAAACTATTTTATAAAAATTGCAATCTTTATACTCTATGTTACTCAGGGTGAATGTAGCTTTTTAATGGTGAAAGAATTTTTGAAATCGGCGCAGTAGTTTTTGAGTTTATTCATTACAAACATACACACAAAATACAAATCTTTCCTCTTTATAATATAAGTGTAGATGTCCAACCATACTGTGGTCTCAGGAAGTCGCATTAGCGTTTGTGCCTCTTCCAAAACGTTGGCACTACAAACAACGCGCCAAGAATGACCAAGATACCATGCAATAAAATTGCATTATATTTGTAATGTATGTGCAACAAGCAGTAGAGGGGCCTAAAATTAGACGAACTCTACCAATGTATTTCAAATGGAAAATCACCTACCTACGTAGGTACTTATGTAGGAAATATCAAAGAATAGATTTTTCTTATTACTTTTATAGAACTAACTTACAATGGTACTTAGAAAAGTTTTAGCAAGTTCTTACACGCTTGCCCGTTGTTGACATTGAAACTTACGCACAACTTTTACTCCATAACTTCTGAAAAGATAAAGCTTCGTCAAGATTGTGTATACATGGGAAGAGAATTTATTTTTCTACGGTTTTTTCTAAACTTGTTCTGTATGAAATAAAGTTAAGTAACCGAACACTAGACAAACTTTTCAGACATAACTTTTAAAATTAAAGAGGCCAAGTCAAGTTCATGCTGACGTCGACACAAGCAAGTTCCGACCATTTCCGCTAGATGGCGCTGACTCCCAGTAGCGACCCGCCCCCGACTTTATAGATCCATAAATATGCTAATACAGCCATGACTTTTTTATAACTTAATTAATAACGTGTTTGCCTGACGGCCGTAGTCTGGATTATGATTTAGAACATTTTATGTGGTACAATTTAATTGATGTTCGGCTACCTCGCGTGCCAGGTATTGTCGTCACATACTGTTTATGACTGATGTAAAATAATGAAAAATACCAAGACTCTTTTATACCCTGTTTGATTTAGTACTGAATGTTTATGGATGTTGGTTATAAGTGAAATTGTAATCATAATGGATGTGTAATGAATGTGTGCTGTGGATGCGTGATGACCCTGATTATGATTGTTGAACGCGATAAATTAAATTACGATGATACTTTTTCGAAATTATTTCGGTTGGCCAACCGTAGCATGTGTGCAATGCGATGAGAGCTCAGATTTATTGGTCGTTTAAGGATAAGAATTGGCTGAATTTAAGTCAAAACTAAAATGTATCTATCCTCCAGCTAAATACTGCTAGGACTGCCTGTTATGCCCTTCGTAGTTCTGTCTAAAAACGAAATAAAAAAAATTTACGTGAACTTCCTAAATATAAGTTTTCCTGCTGAGCACAGGTACCTACATAATTAAATTGTATCTATAGAAAAAATGCTTTGTATGTTTTACAAATAACTAAAGTGGATGCTTCTGCGCAGCCCCCACACGTTACCGATACCATCTTGTTCTTTTTCCCTCTAACTTGTATTAAATGCCACTAAAGTATGCGAGA
This sequence comes from Lithophane semibrunnea, assembly GCA_947363905.1. Classification (NCBI taxonomy): domain Eukaryota; kingdom Metazoa; phylum Arthropoda; class Insecta; order Lepidoptera; family Noctuidae; genus Lithophane; species Lithophane semibrunnea. Next base: position 20,104,528 of record OX376186.1, on the reverse strand, counting down.
CAAAACTTGGCAGGTAGATACTTTTTGCCGCGCTACTGTGACATCGATTTCTGACGTTCCATTTTGTTTTTGGATACATTACTTTTCATTTGTAATTTTGCCCTTGGAAAAATAAATAAGAATCAATTAATACAGAAAAAAAAACAATAAAAAAGTGAAAAATAACTTTAATTTCGGAAGTCGGTGTCTTTGCTTTTCAATTTTCGTTTTTTGTCACCGACTTCCGAAATTAAAGTAATTTTTCTCATTTTTTGTGTTTTTTCCGGAAGTCGGTTGTTTTTTTTTTTTGTAAAAAGTTTTTTATTTTTCACTTTTAGTTATGTTACCTGCCCCACACAAATTTGATTACCACTTTAAACGTCGTCTATTTATACTAAGTGGGAAAAATACGTAATATTAAAGCTAACTCAAAAACTACGCAAGCAAAGTTAATAAAATTTAAATGCGACCAACTCTGAAGCAGGACCAACCAAACAAAAAAAGAATCATCAAAATTGATTCATATTTAGCGGAGTAATCGCGTAACATACACACAAAAAAATTACATATAGACGAATTGAGAACCTCCTCCCTTTTGAAGAAGTCGGTTAAAAATAGGATGGTATTTTGACTTCCGGCTGCCTGGAGTGATTTATTTTGGCGAGGCAAGCCTCGTTGAATGTTCTGTGTTAATTGTTTTTGCAGTACCTACAGATTTTTTATCTACGTACGACAGGTGTACCCTATTCCATTCAATAAACTTCATTAAATTTTGAGATAATAATAATTGAAATATAAATATAGCAGTCAATTTCAGGAACTATGTTTCAGTCTGGTCTATTAATCAGATTAATGGCAAAGACATTAATGGCAAATTCAGAAATTGCAATTTCCATCATCATTTTGTGGTATAGTATTTACGTGGGCCGTGGGCGTGAATTTCAGAGCCTATTGACTACTTAATAACTACTTCGACGGATCTCTTTTATGTTAATTTAATGCAAAATACGCTGGAGAATACCTATTGAGGATATTGGAAATAATTATTACCTATTATTTGGTTGCGGCTGGATTATAGATCGCGTACGGCGAGCTGTCGATAGTGAAGATGTCATGACTTTATTAGAAGCTAGATATTAGATAGAAGCTTTTTGTTACTCGAACATCAATCAATCTGCCTAGCCTTTTCCCAACTATATTAGGTGGCCTATAAAATCAGCGTTTTGTATGGGGAATTTTAAAGAAGTAACATTTTTCATACTAACATTTTCTTAATTTATATAACAACCATGACCATTAATGTTTTAAAACTTTTATGCACTAATGTTTAAAAACTAATATAACGTATGCCACTAAAAAAGCGACAAAAAAAAGATTTGGCTATGTTCATTTCTGCTAACAAAATGAGGAGTCATTTTTAAGGTATTTTTTATGTTTAGAAAACTATAAGTACTTAATAAGGTTTTTTTACTATTGGTAGTTGTCTATGATGGTCATTATTCGATATAATACCAAGCAATTGATGAATATTTTAAATCATAGAAATGATGAGGTTCTCTATTTGTGAGAAAAAAACGCCAATTTCATAGGTGGGCACCCAATATGTTGAGGTCGGCTTCCTGTCTAACCGGATACAGCTCAATACCACTATTTTACATGGAGTGACTGCCTATCTGACCTCGACAACCCAGTAACTGGGTAACTCTATAGTATAGAGTTAGAGAGGGTAGGTACCTATATAGCCTATATCTGCCCTTTGGTAAGACTGGTTGGACAGACTTTTGGGCTTCTGATAACCCGTACCAAATGACTGTCAAAGATCCACGAATGACAGTCGGGACCAACGGCTTAACGTGTTTACACGGAGGAGTGTCTATGTAAAGATGGTCACCCATCCACGGACCAACCGCGGCAGGCGTGGCTTAACTTAATCGATCGATTTAATGTGTGTTGCGCAATTACCCCGCTGAAGTATATTTTCTGTTTTGCTTTGTTTCAGAGGGCAAAAAGTCTCTTGTTGCGTCTACTTATTAGTTACTGGAAACAACTTGATATCCTATGTTTACAACTGAGATCTTGAAGCCCATTGCAATATACCTATGTAGTACTGTTGAGTAAAGTTCAGTGACTTAAGAAAGTACAGTCAACTGAGAAAATGAGTGATGATTTTTGCGCGTCTTGAAAACTTACAAAAGTTTTAATAGAGCTGCTAGGTGATCTACTTAAAATAAAATAAAAAATATCTAGCATTAACTTTAGTAGTAGCAATTAAATATATGTCATCTTTTCAAACTGACATAAAAGTAACGAAACGTTGCTTGATCTTTTACTGTACCTACCCTTTTATAAAATAATACACGATTTATTTTGAAAATAAAAATGAATAAAATAACACACCAGTAACAAAATAAATAGTTCATTTTACTGACCGGCCATACTAATGATGAAGCTAACTGTACAGCCTTGTTTGTTCGTCTGTCCTTCTTTTACCTGTACCTTTGAACTCTGATTCAATCTTAGAAATTCATATGATTGGCTTTCAAGAATTAAAAGCAAATTTGACATTTTCTACTGAAAAGTTTACGTACTAGTAGCATCCCTGGAGCTTTAGTATGGGAAAGAAAGTTCTAAGATGTGAGTGCAGTGGTCCAGTGGTTATGTCCCTACTTTGCCGGGGTGCGTAGATTCGCACCCCGGCAAGTGCACCTTAGTCTGTGCAGTTTTTCAAAGTAACTTTTATTTGTACGGTACCTAGTTCTGTTATGTATTTAGAACTAGCTTCCGCAAGCGGTTTCGCCTGCGTGATATCTTTATAAGTTACTAGCTGCGCCCCGCGGTTTCACCCGCATAAGTCTCGATCCCGTGGGAATATCGGGATAAAAAGTATCCTATGTCCTAAGGTCAGGTCATGGTCTACCCATGTGCCAATTCATCCAAATTCGTTCAGCCGTTTTAACGTGAAAGCGTAACAAACCATCAAACATACTAGCTTTCGCATTTATAATATTAGTTAGGATAACACACTTTATAGATACTAACAATATATATCAGTGAAATAATTTTTGTAACCACATCCGAACCTACTCCCAGAGATCACCTTTTACAATCATAATACTAATCATTAGAAAATTATAATTATTGTGTTTATTTTTATTTTTGACTAGCGACCCGCCCCGGCTTCGCACGGGCTTGTTATTATACATATAAACCTTCCTCTTCAATCACTCTATCTATTAAAAAAAACCGCATCAAAATACGTTGCGTAGTTTTAAAGATTTAAGCATAAGTACATAGGGATCTAAGGACAGTTAAAGCGACTTTGTTTTACACTATGTAGTGATGACCAATAATTTAATTGAATGTTTTTGTATTGTTATAGAATTGTGTGCCTAATAATTTGTACGAGTCTATCGTTACTTGATTATGAATAAATAATAATAAAATATTTTTTTGTTGTTTTTGTTTTTATTAACACATTTAAAAATGTAAATTTATATGAAGCAAAATAAATAAAATAAAAAATAATAATATTAAGAACAAATATTTTTTACCTCTTTAAAAGATTAACTTAGGTTTAATAAAAAACATTTTAATGTAAAATAAATTCTGACATGTTTCCTCGTTCGAGTGTGAGCGTGTAGGTAGTCGCACAAACAACCTTCGCTGCCGGTGGTCCGCCCAGCCCTTCACACTATTCTATTATTAACTATTTGTACAGAGCCAAAACTATTATAATATTTGTACTATATACTTACACCATGAATTTTTCTACCCCAACCATAGATGTAAAAAAGTAGGAGAGTTGATTTTTATAATTATTGTACAATGTAAGTAATAATAAGTTTTTTGGTTTATAATATAACATTTATGCGCATAGGTTGTGTGAGGTCTTTATCGCTGCAAAGCTGGCCAATAGAGATTAATTATGAAAATATTATTACAACTAGTTAGGGATGCAAGAAGTGTAAAAAAGTATCGATATATATCGTATCGATATTAAAAAAAAATATCAATATCGATTTCGATATATCGAAAAAAAAAAATCGATATATCGGTGGAATTTTCAAAAACAAATTTTACTTTATTTAGTTCAAGTTTTATAATCATTTAAATACCAAACTAGGAAAAAAAGTATTAATATTTTTTACGGCTCTGAATTCCAGCGGTTTTAGTCAGCAGCGACAACGGTGTTGCTTTTGAAAATATATCGTTTTTGATACATTTTCGATACTTGATATTTTATATCGATACATCGATATATCGAAATAATAAATATCGCCGGAAAATATCGATATATCGAACAAAAAATATCGATATATCGATATTTTTTCTGCAAGCCTACAACTAGTTGATGCCCGCGGCTTCGCCCGCGTGGATGTCGGTTATTATATACTAAAACCTTCCTGTCCATTGGTGAAAACAGCATGAAAATCGGTGCAGTAGTTTTAGATTTTGTCGCGAACAGACAGACGGACAGACGCGGCGGTGGACTTTGTTTTATAATATGTACTGATAATAAGTATTTTTGTTTATAATATAACCTCTATGCACATAGGTTGTGTGCGGTCTTTATCGCTGCAAAGCCCATCTTTTCCTGGGATGACTGTAATTACAGATTCATTATGAAATTATTATTACAATATGGCGTTTGGATATTGTAAAAAAAATAGAGCACTCCAGAAAAAAAGTTAGTCTTGAAATTGTTGCAGTAGCCTGCACTCTTTGTAGTTTAGTCTTTTAAAAACGAATTATAAGGAACCTTTCAAAACTGAAGTGCCTTCCTGTAATCCTAGATGCAGCAAAGGTGATGTGCCTAATCCGTACGTACAACCAATAATCTCATAGCTTTTAAGTGAGAAGCATGTCGCAAAAAAACAAAAATTGTAGTCGAAAGGATCTAGATTCTATTTAATTACTTGCGGGAACAACATCAAAATCTACTTGGTATTACCCCTAGGTCGCACCTCGCTCAGTTTAGTTCTGAATCGTATCCTACGCCCCACATGCCAGATCGCATAGTGTTTTTTGCAAAAGAAAATTATTTTAGAAGAAAATTTGCCAAAAACACCAAATATTATAACTGGTAACACCTATATAATTTTCTGAAAATCAGTCTGACGAGTCTTTTCTAAAACGGTTTCCAGTCTAACCGGATGCAGCTGAATACCAGTGTTTTACATGGAGCGACTGCCTATCTGACCTCCACGACCCAGTTACTGGTAACACGATACCCCTTGGTAAGACTGGTTGTCAGACTTTCGGGCTTCTGACGACCCGTAACGACTGTCAAAGATTCACGAATCTAAAATCTTTAGTCTTAAATTTAAGATTTTTTTAAGTTAGGTTAACCAAAGAGTCTTTGGTTGGAGTAAAAGCCAAAGAGATTTAAGTTAGGTTAACCAAAGAGTCTTTGGTTAGAGTAAAAACTGTGAGTACAGTGGCGCGTCTAGTGACGGCTTAGGCTGCGTCCGCATGCGTACTCTATTTGTTTGCAGTCCACGGAGGGCTCTTGTATATTTTATATTGCCCCTGTACAAACACAGGCGACTGGGTTCCTAGAATGACTTTATGTTAGGCTTGTGTTACTCTTTTGTCTTTGATAGCTTGCATTTTGTTTGTTATCTCTGCCGCGAAAGGGTTATCGCGCTTTTGAGTGGGTACTGGCAGTCCCAGATACTCAACTTGGTGGTTGAGTGAGACGAGTTCTGAAGACAGCTACATTAACTGGCTACAGGATAACTTTATTAGGAAACTCAGTTCGTACGATTTACTGTTTTTGAAAAGAGTTTAGGTACAGTCCGCAAGAATAGAGTTCAGGTACAAAAAGATGTATACCTACATCGACAAAAATCCATTTAATTATCTACAATCTTTGTTTCATAATATTGTAGCTACAAAACATATCAAACATTGCGTTCATAATTGTATCTCCACATTGATACAGTATTAGGGAAAGCAAAATATAGACCCAAATTAATTCTTGATGATGCATTACAGGCAAATGCTCCCGGTGAGGGAGCGCCTTTATAGTAATGCAACGTCTGCGCAAGGACACAAGTCCAAGTGTTTTGACACAAAAGTTTAATATCTCATCAGTGGTGCTGTCTTTGTGACGTGACGTCAGTCGCCCACCCGACCAACACGCTCCGGTTGGGGAGTCGGTGGCTTCACGGTTTACACTAACTTGATAGGGAGAGGCGACCGAAACGAACCACGGCTGAATAGAGCTACTCCGATTTGAATGTTATTTTACGTTGTACGTAGCCTGTAGTCACGGGCATAAATACGCAAGATTCAAAAGAGATTTACTCTAAAATTGTCAATTCATCAAAAGTGTTTATTCGATTTAATTTAATTTATATGTATCTCTAAATGTTGTTTTCATATTTTTTAAATGTCTTTAAAAAAAATATTTTATTTTCCTTAAAAATGTTTTAGCTTTGTTAGCTAAGTTTTTAAATTTATTGTGCATGTTGTGGTTTCCTATAAATGAAGGAGTACACCTACATTCCTACCTGTTTATCAAAACTTACAAGCCTTGTTTTACCAAATGTCATTATTTAGTTCACAAGTACTTATATTTTGACACTTTTATTCGTGATTTTGCTTATCAAAAACTTATTTGTAAGTTACAACTTGTAGAAAATCATAACAAATCCTGAGAGTGTCCGGCGACTCTATTCCGTCTTACAAGTTTAAAAGTTTCGTGCTTAGTACCGCAATAAATGTTTAATTTCGATTTTCTTTTTTTAAATGTGTCGATTTTTTACAAGCGTAATAGATTAGGTTAGGTTACTACATATATCTACGTCTATTATAACTTAAAAATAAATAATAATACATATTATCGTTCTCAGCTAAGTAATAACAGCCGCTCGGGTCGATCCATCAGGTTAAGCTACGCTTGCCGGGGTTGGTCCGTGGATGGGTGACCATTTTCACATATCGAGACTCCTCCGTGCCTCGGAAAGCACGTTAAGCCGTTGGTCCCGGCTGTCATTTGTGGATCTTTGACAGTCGTTACGAGTCGTCAGAAGCACGAAAGTCTGACAACCAGTCTAACCATGGGGTATCGTATTACCCAGTTACTGGGTTGTGGAGGTCAGATAGGCAGTCGCTCCATGTAAAATACTGGTATTCAGCTGCATCCGGTTAGACTGGAAGCCGATGATGATTATCGTTCTCAGTTACGTGTTTGCACAGACGCTTATTCTACAGCCACCAACCTATTAACAGCTACCAAGCTTGAAACCTAACACGACATAAATAAGCTTTCATAAGAGCATTTATAAAAGCAATACTATCTATGACGCACCATGCATTGTAATGCATTGTAATTCTATTGAACGTTTCCATTTTCTAGGCTAATGGAAACGTTCAATAGAATTTAGCCTAGAAAATGGCCTGCCAGGGTTGCGGGTCAGTCCTGCCAAGGTTGCGGGTTAGTCCTGCCAAGGTTGCGAGTTAGTCCTGCCAGGGTTGCGGGTTAGTCCGAAAGGGATACCGGGACCTTGGCAACAGGCAACTGAAGAAACACGGGTGGGCTTTAGTCAGTTAAAGTCTGACACGCTGTTCCACTCCGCCCAGAGCGGAAGAAGTCATTGGATGATTTCAAAATCTCAAAAAAAAAAAAAGGGGGCTTAAAACGGCCACTTTAGCAGAATAAGAATATGAAAATATTATGAATCATCGTAAAATGTCACAATCACTGTGTTAATACGAAATAATTCATCTGTTTGACAGTTTTCTATGGAGATTCGTAAAATGGTCTACAAATTATGAATTGCTTTTATGTCATACTAGCTTCCGCCCGCGGCTTCGCCCGCGTGGTATTTCTATAAAAAAGTAGCCTATGTCCTTCCCCGGGATGCCATCTATCTCCTTGCCAAATTTTACCGCAATCTGTTCAGCGGTTTAGGCGTGAAAAAGTAACATACAGACAGACACACAGATAGATAGAGTTACTTTCGAATTTATAATATTAGTATGGAATAAAGGAATTGCTAATGACAGCTGGGATTCAGGAAATGAACTGCTTTTAGAGGAATTGCTAATTTGGCCGGTTTAGGCCCCAGGTGCGTAGTATCCGCAACCGGCGTGCGTGTACCACCAGCAGGCGTAGCATGGCGCTTTCTATCTCTACGAAGAATAGACATGTGACAGTTCGTTTCTTCATTTTTGATATCGCACCGTAGAAATCTTTCTACAATCTATCATTTTGTCTTTCATTTCTAACGATCTTTGTCTAGGTCTTTTTATCTAAAGACTATTTCGGAAGAAAGTTTTCTATCCTTACTGTCAAAATCACACTGACAACCGATAAATCCTATGATAAAACAATGAGTTCTGAGTCGAATTATGTAAAAGAGTGAATTTCGTAAAAAGTGCAGTTGACTCTTTCTATTGCTGCCGTGTCGTACTGTCTACTGTCTACAGGAAACGTCACTTTTGTCTACTCTTCCGTCGACAAAACGGTGCTCATACTACGCCTGCAGATGTATGAACGTAAACGAAGCAAAAGGAGTATGTAAGGATCGTAGCAGGTGGACTTCTGTAATTTCTGCCTACCCCACATGGGACGAAGGCGTAGGATTATGTATTTATTTATTTTCCTCACAATAAGGAAGAGAATCTTTTCATCACGTGTCTCTAAGATTTCTAAGCTAACAATGTTTTTATTCTTCGATACTGAAGACATATCTAGGTGAGAGGATAAAGGCTTTATCTGCTCTAGCATCTAAAATAGAAACTGGATACCTGCATTGTCTTCATGCCATAGAGTATAGCAGGGCTCTTCGCTTCTTAATGTGGAGTAGATTGTTTAAGTTCTATGAGTGTAAAGCTTCTTAGGTAAGAAATTATGTTAGCTACAAAATAGCAATGAGCAAAAACTCTAATCGCTTAAAGGCTCTTACATACTGGCGCGACGCGAATTTTAACAAAACAATTTCTGAGAAAACTTCACGGCGAACAATGCGGCGGCGTCGCGTCGCGCGACGAATCGCCCCAGTATGTAAGAGCCTTAATGCACGATCGGTCAGTAAGTCGTAACTTACGTCATTTCGGGATTTTTTTTTTCGAACTTATGAAGCAATGGTTTAGACATTTGTTTAAAACCGATTCCAATTCTGATTGATCGTGTATTACGCAATTAGGGTCCTGGATCTTGCTTCGTTATAATCTTTAACAACTTCGGAGAAGTTTCTATATTACGACTTTCAAAACTGAGTCGAATGTCGCGCGCTAGGCGACCTCACACGTCTGTTGTTCGCGCCAGTTTGAACACTCCCTTAAAAGTTAGGACACATTCGGCGTGACCAAATTTAGTCTCGCATTCCGCGCGATATTCGCCTCCCTATGAGTAGAGCTTTAGGAATTCTAGGCCCATTTTCGATTTCGTTAAGTACATGGTATTTGATGAAATGCCTACACTGTCCTGTCATACCTATTAACACTGTAACTTGAAAACATTGTAAAAGCCAATTATTTTTAAAAGAGTAACCGTGGAGTTTCTTGCCGGCTCTTCTCCATAGGAAACGACCAATTGGAACCGTGCACCTAGCTTCTGACGTTTCCTATGTGCCCATGTGCCACTTTGAATTTAGGAAGATTTCTAAAATGGTTAATAGCGGAATCCCGCTTCTCTATTGTCATGTGTGCTTTCTTCTATAATAAATTTATATTTTACTAGCCTGGACATGTTTAAAAAAACCCTCCAACACACGCCTTCTTTCTTCTATTATAAATTTATATACTTATATTTATATTTTACTAGCCTAAAAATAAAATAAAAAAACAGTCCGTAATTTACTAATTATCAGTGAAATCACGCCAGGGTACGTAACCATAGTCCATAATCATTAGCAGGGCACTTGAGGTGCAAACAAGGGGACAATTGTTACAGCGCAGATGTCACAAAATCGCTGGATAATTCGCCAGCGCAGTGCCTGGCGGTGACCTTTTTGTCAATTACCGGGTAATGAGTGAAGAAAAGAAAGGATTCGAAAGCACATCCACATCACAACTAATAGATATTCAAAATCAAATAATTTATTTCAAGTAGGCACATTAAAGCCACTTTTGAACGTCAAAAACAAAGAAATAGAACTGATTCTAGTTGCTCCTTCCAAATAGTAGATTTCGTATGTAGAAGAATGGGCAAGAAACACCACCGTTACTCTTAAAAATAAATGTTTTACAATATTTTGTATACATCAATTTGTATAAGTACATGTGAAGACGATGCACCTCGAATACGAACAGTATAATCCCAATCCCATGACATAGAGAGCGAGGTTCTTGCCATTTCTTGGGATCAAATCCAGCACCCCAATTACGTAACACTTTCTTTCACAATCCGAATGATTTTGAAGGAAATTCCTAATTCATTGCTTCATAATCTAAAAACTTCGTCTGCTCAACAGCGTAATTAACGCAATGAATGTTGTTGAACTGTCAAAAATTACCATTGCAATTGTTAGAAAACGGCCACACCCGGGGAACAAACTCATGATCAGTATCAGTAGTCGCGCCTCGCGACCAATACACCACAAGCTAAACTTATGACCAAAATTTCGATTTTAAAAGAATCATTCAGTTTGGGTGTAATGACCTGCATTGACCACCCAATATCGTGAACGGGACATTAAAGTCGTTTATAGTAAAAACAAAGCAACACGCAGTTTCTCAGGCGTATAATTAATCCTCCAAAACGGACCAAGTGTTGCTGCAAATTTGATCAAAATGAATGCGTTCGCTTTTGAGATTTGGCAAACAATTTAGAACCGAGAAAAATGAATTAATGTTTGTTAAGACCGCATTCTTAGGAAACGTTATTTTTTAAATATTATACTAATCTATTTTTTATTGCTTTCAAATAAGTTAAAACTCAAACTCAAAGCATTTATGTCAATTAAACCATTTACAGGCACTTTTGAATTGCCAAGGAGTCGGTCAGTCAGAAATATGAAGCTAGTTGCCCATTCCAAAGCATAGTAGGTACCTATGGAGAAGAACGGGCAAGAAACTCAACGGACACTCTTTTAAATCAAAATATTGTTACAATATATTGGTTACATCATTCATGTTGAAATTATACATGTGAGAACAATGTAGAAAGCCCGTTAAAAGCTTCCGCAATTCAAACATAAAAACAATTAAAAAATTAAAATAAGCCATGGCAGCTAAGAGATGACCAGTCACAACTGACGGCGCCCGTTTACGAACATGACGTATGGATCAGCACCATTCAGCTCAACCATTTAGATTTACTAATATGAAACTAGAAGATGCAGTGACAAAAATTGAAAGGAGTACGCTTAGATGGTTTAGTTATGTTGAGAGGATGAATGAAAGGCGACTAACAAAAGGTATTTACAAGGCAGATGAGAGTGGGAACGCCGGGAGGACGCCCTAGAAGGACATATACAGTAGTGATCTTATTGGCGATGTTCTTCAGAAAGTTCAGGTGCGTAGTACTCGCAAAATGAACGTAAACGAGGCAAAAGGAGTATGTAAGGTGTATGTCGCACAAAGAACAAATTCTAAAGGCGGTAGCAAGGCTCTCCAAGTTAACCATAACGAAAACGTTCTCACATAAACGTTCCGAGTATTTATTCAATCAAACAATTAAATACCTGAAAACCAAATCTACCTAATACCCATTGCGAAAAGTATTAGCGTTAATTTTATCGTACATAACCTGTAAATTGTGCTGTAACAATAAAAAATACATTATTTACTGTTATCAGTAGCACACAGGCAAGTTTACACGAATGCTTTATTAACTTTACATAAACACACTCACACATGTAACGAAGGATTTCCTATTCGTTCGTTCAGCGTTTTATATTAGCTGACTTCAAATATGTATTATAGGTACTAGGTTTCTCTATGTTGTATTGCCATACGAGTATTAAATCTATGCACATGTCAGTACTATTGGGGTCGTTATTGAAATGTGTATTTTATGATACCTAAAGAATGATTTCTATCAATATTAAATCTCCTATAATATTTTAAATGATGACGCGCTTTGACAGCTCTCCAAGCTGATCCCCAATTGTTTTTCTATCTTTTAAGGATCTGTTCATACCAAGACGCGGCGCGACGCGCACTCTTTATGATTCGATAAAATATCGAATTTATTTACTACACAATAAGGTACACGCGCTGCGCAGAACCGCGCATCTCAGCGTACTTTGACACGTGTCAACCCTCGCACTGAAATTATACCTTTTCTTGAAGAAAATAAGTTTGACAATTGTTAAATAGTGCGCGCATCGTCGCGTCGCTTCACGTCGCGACTCTAAATATGAAAGAAATTAATCGTGTTTATCTCATTATGATGCTATTAAGTTATACGCGGTGGTTGCATGGAAGGCGTTTCATCAACTAGGGTGTAGTTGATGAAAAGGCCTTCCATGCACTGGATTGACTACTGGATAAAGTAGGGTTATCGTAGTGTAACCAATTTTATCCATCTGAGATAACCACTACATACACCTGCCTAGACTACTCTAATTATAAAATACTCGCGGAGGTTGTACGGATACGCCAGGCCGGCTAAAGCCTATAGGCACCTACATCGCGCAGTTCCGTAATATCGAATTCCAATGGGATACTCCGAAATCCCGTCTAAACAATCCGATATATGAACGGATACAGAATGTTTGACGTATTAGTTCTGTCACCAATATCGCCATTTTGTATAGAATTTGTCACATTAAATATTTGCAGTATTTAGAATGCTAACTAATTTCGGTTACCTTGCATTTTATTATATCACGTGTGAAATGTTGTGCAAGCTTTGAATGTAGATACTTCGAGAGATAATTCGAAACATAGGAATGCGTAGTGAATAACAGCTTAGAACATAATAATTATTTTAGTAGTTGTTATGCAGGGTGGCATCCACATCGACGCGCAATCTGTACTTAACCATGAATTCAGCACATGATTCTAGACCACTAGCGTAGGCATTTATCGTCGATTTTCGAAAAAAAAAACTCCGTGTTTATGGAAAAGTGACCTAGCTACGCAGTCAAAATGTATGGAATAACAAATTTCTTTTCAATAACCGACGAAAAATTTCAACGCAGGGGATATGAATCATGCCTGTGCTGAACCCATGGTACTTAACAGGTTGCGCGTCGATGGCCCTGCCACCCTGTATAATATTCGACATGTAAGGTCTTCAAGTCAGGTAAATCATCCTTTTATACACATTCATTTGTTTCGCTTGGTTAGCAGAAACTACAGAATACAACAACGTGATGCGTCCAGGGGGCCAAGTCTACTACTTTACAAACGTGTCAGTGGTCTCACAATGATCAATGTTTTTGACAGATATGCCATACAAAATCTGTCAAAAACTCATCATTGCGAGACCACTGACACGTTTGTAAATTAGTAGACTTGGCCCCCAGACAGTGCGAGGCATGCGTTGCAAATGCATAATATAATTATGTCAGTAGCTTCAGCCTGAGGCATGCGGTCACATGCGTGGCTTTCCTTTCGAAGCCCTGCTTCGTACTCTCTTGACACACCTCTACCTATACGAGTGCTCGTATTACTTCGTCTACTTTCACACAAGTGAGTACTTACTTCACTTGAACGTCTTGAAGGAATTCACTATTAAAATGAGTGTAGTACTAGTATCGCAGTTGGAATGCATCAAAGGGGCAAAATTTCGAATTTTTAGGGAATCTCAGTCTCAACCTGCAGCGTAACTCTAATTTACGTTCATTTTTGACGAGTTTTTGACTCTATACGGGAATCGGCCTTCTGTTGTATCCCTATTGAAGCATACTTACCTATGAAATAACTGAATAAATTAAATATAGGTACACCGAACTGACAAGCAAATTTTTTGCACGAAAAGCGTATCAACTCACAACAGAACACTTTCCCTTAAGACATAGGTCCTAGAAGGACAGGGAATTTCCGTTCACCTATGGGCCTAAAACGGCCACATTAGCGATTCCTCTAAAAGCAATTCATTTCCTGAATTACCAGCTGTCATTAGCTATTCCTTTAATTTGACACAAATGCAATTCATTATTATTTTACGAATCTCCATAGAAAACTGTCAAATAGATGAATTATTTCGTAATATGAATCGGACGCAGATTATATTATGAATTGTTCGTTTTTGACATTTTACGAGGATATATTTTCCTATTATGATTCTGCCAAAGTGACTGTTTTAAGCCCCCACCCTTGAAGACCTGAACAACGTCTCTGACGCCGCAGTAAATATGGTCGCCTACAGCGCCCAAACAGTTTAAGAAACAGATGTGCCATCGAACCGGAAAAAAGAAGGGGTTTTACTCATCTGCAATAGCCATACCTACTTAGCCATTTTTTATCGAAACAACGTTGATGTCAGTTTTGCATAATTTTCTTTAATTGTGTACTGATTACACACAACCGCTTAAAGTAAGACGGCATTACGAATCAAAATGTATCATCGATATCACAAAATATTTTCCTTATAAGCAGACCAAATAGGTACATAGTGTGGTACATACCTAGATACTATGATATTTGGTACTTTACTTGAACCGTCTACATCCCAACATGATAACATCAACCTCATAAAAGTTGTTGGTACTTACAAATAAAAACTACGTTACTGAAGTTATTAACGGATCGTTTTAACTAACTGGTTACTTTAGGGCGCATTTCACCAAAGAAACTGAACGCGATCAGGGGGCTTAAAACGGTCACTTTAGCAGAATCATAATAGGAAAATATGAATCAACGTAAAATGTCACAAACTGACAATTCCTAATATAATCTGCGTGTAAGTCATATTACGAAATAATTCATCTGTTTGACAGTTTTCTATGGAGATTCGTAAAATGGTCCAGAAATTATGAATTGCTTTTATGTCAAATTAGAGGAATTGCTAATGACAGCTGGGATTCAGGAAATGAACAGCTTTTAGAGGAATTGCTAATGTGGCTGGTTAAGGCCCACAGAACATAAACTACATTTAAAGGCTGTTAGAGACTGACAGCTCTTGAACGCGTTTTACATTGGTGAAATTCGCCCGTAAGTCTCATTCATACCGTTCAGTACCTACTTAGGTACTGAACGGTGTGAATCGCACGCAGATCATATCAGATATTGACTAAGATTCTCGGAAACACTAACTTCCAGCGGAGCTCTTACTGCTATCTGCTGCCTAATGAAAATGAAAACTACGCCGACTACGCTTCGTAGCTAAATCGTAGTTTTCTACGCCGACTACGCTTCGTAGCTAAATCGTAGTTTTCTACGCCGACTGCGCTTCGTAGCAATCGTCGTAGCATCATAGTTAGTTTTTGGTCAATAACGTTAGGTAGGTACCTATGTTATTTTATTGGGTATAGGTACTTATTACATAATTTTTTGGTAAATATTCATTGAAGGTCTGCAATATTTTCATGAAAATATTTTAAACTACGAGCTGTTGCCCGCGACTTCGCCCGCGATCTTGGATGAAAAGTAGCCTATGTCCTTCTCCAGGTTATGGTCTACCCATGTGCCAAATTTCATCCAAATCCCTTCAGCCGTTTTATGAAAGCGTAACAAACAAACACACTGAGTGTTGAGATAAACTATTAAACCTACAAATTCGCAAATTATTTTTTCGCTTGACTTGTCTTTTTCCTTTCTTCTGGAACATGACCTCACCTATCCATTGTTTTTACCTACGAAGGTGGTGGTAAGTTATATTCCATAGAAAAAGAGGCAACTTAGAATAATTAAGGTTTTCTTATTCTTTGTATTTTATGGCCTGTCAAAGTCAAATAATTTATTTCAACTAGGCACATTAAAGGCACTTTTGAACGTCAAATACATAGAAATAGAACTGATTCTAGTTGCCCCTTCCAAAAGGTAGTTTTCGTATGGAGAAGAATGGGCAAGAAACTCCACAGTTACTCTTTAAAAAAAAAATGTTTTACAATATTTGGTATAGGTACATCAATTATATAATTACATGTGAAGACGATGCACCGAGAATACAATTACAATAGGTAAAAAGAATTAAAAATTAAAAATGGAGCAATGAAAAATAAATAAATTAAGTATGTGATAGGTACATGGTGCTCACATATTTACAAACATTAAAGTATACGTACGATAACACAATATTTCTACAAACTTGCAAGTAATACTAATAGGACAGTGTGTGAGATTAATTATCATAAAATGTAAAAAAATCGATGATATAAAAATAATAAATTTTACAACTAGATTAGCAACCAGTTTGATTTTGTCCAGCCTCGAATTTGTCCTATGGAGCAAGACCAGCATGTTTCCAAGCATTCTTATCTTGGATATAATCCTCTAATTTGTAATATGCTTGTTTACAAAGTGTACTTTTAATATGAGTTTTAAATTTTCTTTCATTTAATTGCAATATATCACTAGGTATTTTATTATAGCATTTAACGCAGTACCCCATAAAAGATGTTTGTACTTTAGCTAGTCTGCCTCAGCCTGTAAGTTCCAATTAAGTTACATATGATTCTGGCAGAAAACATACAAATTCAGTCATTATTTATGTTTGGAAAATCGGTAACTAGAAGGTAATGTATTGTTTACCTATTATGGAAGGTAGGTAACCTATCCATTTTTTTTTTACAATTTGGTAATTGTTTCAATTTTATTTTGAGGCCCTGTATATAATCTAAAATACTATCTTAACAAATTGTGTTTCAACGAATTACCCAATTTCTTCAATTTTAATTTTGTCTATGAAAAAAAGCTCCGGGTACGACAAGTAAGGTATTGTTTTATGAAAATAATGCTTAGATTACCTACATAATTAATATGAAATTAAAATATTAAAACAATATTTTTCTAAAAACCCTCCGCGGTTTTTAGAAAAATATTATTATTTTAGTTCCGTCCATGACTAATTTAGTGACCATTTTAAATGTAGGTACTTACCTAAGTAATGCAGTTGATATTATCACCCTAGGGCCTTCTTGTTAGGTAAGTAATGGTTAGGTAGGTAGGTAGGTACTATTATTCCCAACAGATACCTAGGTACTTAATTAATGCTGTAACCACCTGCATGGTAATCAAAGATGCTCACAATTATTTTGTCAGCACGGTTGATTTGCATGAATGAATAGTAAGGAAGCTAAGGGAGAATTTGGCACATAAATTAGTTAATGAATAGCAGTGTATGGTAGCAATAACCACTTGTTGATGGAAGCATGTCACCAACATTATTTATCAATACGTGTATTATTCATTCTATATCGTGAATTAATCATAGGTACATCAATATATTACTTATAATTTCTATTTGAAATCGTGCGCAGTGAGTGCCACGATAATTTTATTCGATTCTTACTAATTAACTTTTTGTACCATCTCCGACGTTTACCTGCGAACGGCACTCATCTAATGATAGAATTAACAATTTAAAAAAGTCATATTTATTGCGCTAGTTACTAGAGTTAGTATTTGAATTGCCATTTAATTGTAATTTATCGCCAAATGTAACGCGAACATTGTTCAATATGTGTGTGTGCGCGCGTGGTGCGCGGGCGCCGGCCGGCGGTCGCGTGGGGGCGCGGGGCGCGGGCGCGGTACTCGGGGCGTGGCGCCATGGGGCGGCTGAACGGCGCGCCCATTCGCGGAGCACGGCGCCGGCTCCGCCCCCGCGCGCCCCCCGCCCCGCGCCTCGCCGCGCCGCTCTGAGCCTCGTCGTTCAGTGCCTCGCGGTCCGTCGTCTGTGTCGCATGCGTAGTGTGTCTAACTCGCGCCTTCCGCTGCAGATGCGATCCCGTTGTCGTTGAAGTGATGCCGGCCGAGGAGGACCCCGCGGTGATGGAGTGTCGGGAGCCGGTCGATTCGCCGCAGCAGTTCTGCCTGCGGTGGAACAACTACCAGAGCAACTTGACAAGCAGCTTTGACCAACTTTTGCAAACTCAATCTTTCGTGGATGTGACTCTATCTTGCGATGGACAAAGTTTGAAAGCACACAAAGTGGTTCTGTCGGCATGCAGCCCCTACTTTCAGTCGTTGTTTATGGACAATCCCTGCCAGCATCCGATAATAATAATGCGTGATACCAAATACTGCGATCTCAAAGCTGCCGTGGATTTTATGTATCGGGGCGAGATCAACGTGTCCCAGGAGCAGATCCCGGCGCTGCTGAAGGTGGCGGAGTCGCTGAAGATCCGTGGGCTGACGGATGTGAGCGGTGACCACGCCGTGGTGCAGCCAGGAGGGCGCAGCGCCAAGAGGCCCGAGCGCAGCCGTGACGCGGACTCGCCGCCCAAGTCGCGGCGCCGCATGTCCGAGGACCGCGCCAGCGTGGGCTCGAGCCGTGCACCGGCCCCGACCCCCAGCCCCACGCCAGCCACCGAGCTGCTGCCGCCGGCCGAGCCGACCGGCGCCGCACCCGTGCTGCCGCCGCTGCACCCTGACGACGTGGACATCCGGCCTGGCATCGCCGAGATGATCCGCGAGGAGGAGAGGGTGAGTCCGCACTTGATCGCACTAGTCCGCGCCAGGCCGCTCGGGGCCGCACGGCGCCGTCGAGGGTAGCTTCAAAAGTTTTCCCGCCGTCCGGAGACTCGCCCCGCGCGCCCTCTCACCCCCGCCTCGCGAAACTTTCCATACAGTAGCGCATTACGTAATTAATTTATATTTGACTTGACTACTTTGTTAATGCTAATGTGAAAGTTATAATAGTGTTTCTTACTTCGTCGGATCGATATAGGCCTCCGTTATGTGCAATTTGTAACTAATGCAGCTGCACAAATAATAAGCAACTCATTAAAAAGTTGCTAAATTAAATTTAATGGATTTCTCCGGGATATGGCAACATACTTTTCTTTGCATATATAGCCTAGATATCACTTTCACTGGGTGAAAATTATTTTAATATCTAATATTTATGATAAAATTTGAAACAATGAAATAAAGTTACTGGGTTTCTTTTTTGAATTTATTTGAATGACAACTTTATTGCAATGTAAAAAGTAGTAGGTAAAAGTTGCGAATAGCTGCACTCACGCTGATACTTTTCGATCAGAATTGAAAAGCACAACACTATTTTATGCAAATAAAAAGTTGCTAACAAAATTTTATAGATAGGCAAATATTTTTTTATAGATAGGCAAATATTTTACATTTGCAATTTACATTGATAGGAAAAGCTCATAAATTATGTTATTTTAACTCATTTAATCCCACAGATAAAAGTAATTGTTGGTAACAAAGAGAAAATATATAAAGAATTAATTACCATAAAAAAGTAAAAAATTGAACCAAAAAATATTAATATTTAATAAAATAATAATTTCGGTGAATCTCGAAAAACAATGTAACCTGCCTTCTCAAAGGTATCTGCAATTAAAAGGGGAGGAACGCGCGTCTTTAAAAAATATCGTGAGCAACTTTAAGTAAAAAAAAAGAGATAAAGAACGACAACAAAAGTAAAAGGACGCGCGGGAAAACTTTTTTATGAATTTACTCTTGTTTTCCACAACGGATTATAAAACGACTTTAAAAACTTTATTTAACTTGTCATAATTAATTATTTAGTTTAAGTAGGTAAGGGTATTTTCCAGTTTTTAAATAAATATTATTCCAATATTACAAATATAAAAAAACCACAAAATATAATATTATTTATTAATATTAATTAATTTTATTTCCAAAAATTGTAACATAAGAGAATACGTATTGCGTAACTTTTACCAAACACTAATATAACTAGCTAGTTGAATTTTGTTAAACTCAGGTATCCAATTACCTACGTACTTGCCTTGTTACAAGGTAAATTTCTTTCAAGATTTCATACGAAATGATAATCTAATACCTATTAAATCGAATAAATTAATCGCAGTCGTCAACAATCTTTTTGAATACCTAAATGGCTTAAACAAATTGATCCGATAAAAGAAACTAAGTTCTAACTTAAACGGAATCATTGAGTATGGCACTACTTCGATATTTATCGCAACCGTCGAGGGCAACTTAATTTTAGAGCAACAGAAACCAAATACGTATGCAAGTCGACTTGGCCGGCTAAAAGGCTTGACTAAACCATTCAGAGTCAGAATATTATATTAAATATAGTCGGATATATCCGGCAGCGATAACCGCACTACTACAAAATGAATTAAAAATAGATAAAAAATACTTCACCTCCTTCAAAGAACTCAAGAAATAGGAACGAAATATTTGCAATATTCGAAGTAATCAATTTATTACAAGCAGCGTATGTTCCTCGAATCTAACTAACTCTAACATTTGAATAATAACCATTATTTTATAACAACGACGAAGAAATACTAAGAAACGTTCACAAAACCACCAGCCGTTGTAGAAACATAATTTTTTGTTGAAAATATAAATACTAACCGTCCATTGTTAGTGCAAAGTTGTATAATTTAGCGTTTCGCGACCAAAACTAGGTCTTTCTTGTAACAAAAGGATATTGTTTCAGTACAATTAGCAATGCAATCAACATAGATAAGTAAATGTTTGCGCTACTCCGGTGCCTACTTTGGTTAAAAAACGTTACGATTATTTAGCAGTGTTTGTTAGTGCTTTATCGTTGGAAAATGAGGGGTCTTATGGATACGCCGAAGCCGAATATCGGCGCAGGCCGAATGACGAAGCCGGATAGTCGCGCGAGGGGCGCCGATCATTGTTTTCGGCTTATTGTGATGTTCAGAAGTTACACGTTATTGGGAAACTGCGGCTTTGAGGCCGAGGTTGTTTTATCGCTTCCTTGAAAGACGGAAGTAGGTTTTATGTTACGAAAAGTTTTTGCGAATAGGTAATTGTGTAAAATAATTACTTTAGATTACAAATTTAAAACTTTGCGAAAATAATTCCAGGATACTTGCTTTACGAAAAATATCCGAAGCCGAATTTCACCTCTCTATTTTTCCTCGAATCTCGTTGGATGCGAACCGCGTCCACTTAGAGCTTGTACCTCACCCCTTTCGTAGCGGGAGGTTCTCCCTCAAGTGGTATAACCTGAGGCGTTGATAATTTGAACTTAACTTTGAACAAATAGTTACATGATGGGTTACGACGAGTTACTAGTTTATACGTGGTTGAATCAATTGCCTTCGAGCAAGTTCTATGATCACCTGTCTGTCTTTGCTTGATAAGTGCTTGTAAGTTACATTTTATGTAATGATTGTAGAAGCTATCTTTTCGTATAAGGATTGTTGGGATAAAATAAATGAAATGATTTGTAATTAATATGAAATAGGTAGGTATTCCGGTTGGTGAAAATTATAGAATTATAGATATAGGTAGATCTGTCGAATATTTGGCTTGAGTTTCTGAAATATTAAATAAGATTTAAGATAATTATTTTAACCTTTATAATTATTAATTCACTTTAAATTTTTGTCAAAATTTAGTAAAATTTAAAGTAAATTATTGAAGGACACACCTATCAGATTTTAGTTTTGGTCAATTTCTTAAATTCTGATACCTACTTCATTAGCTATTCTGTAATGTATGATCCATCCGCCAAGAGGTACCTACAGGTAGCTATAGGTAGTAAATTGGGACCTTGATACCTATCGAGGCGGCCCTAATTTCCTGGGTGCACTTCAATAAGACTTAAGTTGACTCAAAGGCCGAATATATATTACAATAATAAATAAAGAAAGATAAACAAATCAAGTCTCTTGACTTAGCACGCGAGGTTGTCGACATGTGGGACGTTGGCTCTGCAATCACTGTACCGATAATCGTTACAGTTAATGGCCTAATAGCGGAGAGCCTCGACCAACACTTCAGGAGGCTCTCATTGCGCGGCTGGGTCAAGGGCTTGATTCAGAAAGCAATAGGTACTCCTGGACACGGCACGCATAGTGAGGAGGTTCCTCTATCTGGAGCCCTGATCACCGGCAGCTTGGACCCTGATCCTGAAGCCAATGGGTTACTATTTTTTATATTTTTAAATGTTTTTTTTAATGGTTTTTATAAAACTATTTAAAAATGTATTGGATATTTGTATTTAAAATGAAATATAGGAATAAATATCAACAGAGCCGGCAAATTTTCAACTTAAATAAATAATTTTCTCGAAAAGGGAATATTAATAGCCGCTGTCCGTGGACAAAGGAACTAATATTATGCTGTCTAACATAATATTATGTACTTACTTAAGTACCTAGGTGCTTTGAAGTCAAGGCTCTACTTATTTAGACAGGTTGCAAAGGCGTAAATGTGGTCATAAATTTTCATAAAATGTATACTGTAATACGATTACAATATAGTTACTTAGTTGTACAATCAGCAGTCTTTTCAAGGAGTTGTCAGTAGATACCCCCTTGCTGACAGCCTTTATGATTACAGACAAAATATTAGAGAAAATCTTTAAAAAAATTGCATTTAAATCTAAACGCTTGAAATGAAAAAAAATTACGCAAAGTAGATTATAAAAATTATGTATTCCAGATTTTCTTTAAAATATTATGCATTCTGCAATCTGGAATCGAAACATTTGAACTGTGAAGTTACACAAAGTTACTTGAAACTAACTTGAAAAAGCACTGCTTTTCTTTGTGTTTTTGTAAATGACTTACGCCCTTTTCCATTCGGTTGTAAGAACTCATGCATTATAGATTGAATGGCATTGTCTTTATTGTTATTACTTATTGATATTCATTCCATATTTATTATGAGCGGAACGATTTCATTCCTTCTTATTAACTTAATCTTTTCTTACAAAATATTTTTGTGCGTTTGCGGTTTATAAGATTTCCTGTTTTAAACATTATAATAATTTATAGGGGCACTTTCGTGGGGATGGATTTCAAAACACAAAGATTTTCAATAAGATTGGTGATAAGTAATAACTTGATAACAGATACTTGTTATCACACTGTTGAAGGATGCTACTACCTATAGACTTAGGTAACATTGGTACTTATCTTTATCAGAAAATAAGACCAATTTCGTTATTAAAAATTCCAACAATCAAACTCATTCTAGAGCTGCAAATTAGAAATCTTAGAAATTAGAACTTAATGAAATTAATAATTTTTAATTAAGATTTTAATTAAAAAAACATCAAATCTAATTAACGATTATTCTTTTTCGATTAGTAATCCCAATCAGAAGTATCGTGTCCTAGCATTAGTTTGTTGATTTTTATTTCTAGAACAAACTAGTTAACATTAATTCCGCATATGAAATCACCAGCACGGGCATGCAGATTTCAATTAACGTTCGTAATTAAAAATGTAAGTAGAGAGAATAAAAAAAATATAGTATTAAGTAGTAGATTAATTTATGCCACTTGATAAGCCTATTTATTATACTTGGTGTACGATTAATTCTGTTAATATCCAATGGCCGAAGTGGCTTTGATAAGGGGGCCGATTTTATTACTTATTCAAGACGGAGAACATTATTTTGCGTATTTTCGGTACACTTGGTAGGTTTATTATCCCTTAGGTTTATCGATGCGTGAGTTGCAAAGTTGGAAAGAATTCTAAGATGGCTAACAACCTCATTATAACTTATACCTTGCATGTCAGTAATTTATTTATTTAATTCAATCTAGTTGCCGCCAGCGGCTTCGCCCGCGTTTAATCTTTATAAATTATAGCCTATGTTACACAGGGTGAATGTAGCTTTCTAATGGTGAAAGAATTTTCGAAATCGGCGCAGGAGTTTTTGAGTTTATTCATTACAAACATACACACACAAATACAAATTTTTCCTCTTTATAATATTAGTGTGTGTGTGATTTCAAATTTATTTATTTAAAAAAAAGTGTGGTCCAGTCTAGTCTGTTACAATAAATAAAGATTTTCAATTAACGGATAATCAAAATAAGAGAGATGTATTTATTTATTCATTCAGTAGTACATTGAGCCCTGCAAGTAATTCCTAAGCTAGGACATATCTGTTAAAGTGTTAAATTCTTTTGGATATAACGCGATACGACAAACAACTCTAACTTAGAATACTGTTCGTCACGGATGGGTGAATAGGTGAATTTGATGATAAGTCTTGGAAATGAATAAAAATATAATAAAAGAGGTTTAATGTCGTAGGTATTTCCTGTTTATGTGACAAACAAACTTATGTAACTGAAGACTTATTTTAGCCAAATAATGATTTTTAATCCTGCAAGCAGCAGTCGTTATTTATTTTTTGGCAGTAGTTAAGTTGATTTTTCTAACCGCAAGTTCGTCGACTGCCATGATTATAAATACCTGCATCTATGATAAGTACTTACAGTTATTTGTCAGGATTCTGCTAATTTTCATAACGTGGCAAGGCAATGATAAGGCAATTCGTGATATGAATTTTTTTGAGTTAAACGTTTGATGATCCAGGGAACAGATAGGTGAAATAAAAACAGTTTATTCAGACAGGTAATGCATGCTTATTGCATAATGCAATAAGCCTGCTCAATTGGAACTCTTGACTGCTATCCTAAGTAAAACCTTGTGATTTGTAATCCACTTATTCGCTTTTATTTAACTTCAGTAGGTACGTATGTTAAGATGGATTCTAACACGCTAATTTTGTACGACTTCCTCTTGGTCCATTTAGTTAAAAGTTTACACACTCGCTCCGTTCCGATGACAATACTTTTTACTTCTACTTTATCTCTATGGACGCTACTGAGGGGTGCCAAACTCGTAGCCTAATTGTGAGCCAACTGTATCTAGATTGTGGGCCGACTGTATCTAGATTGTGGGCCGACTCTATCTAGGTTGCCATCGACACGCTAAGAAGATTTCTGCTTATTTCCTTGCTATGAAATAATACAGTGTGTCCGGACATGAACTTAGCGATATTCTAAATACTTTTATATTTAAAAGTACAAATTTAGTGATTATATTTTTTAATGATTTCCTGTTTAGGGTTCCGACAATGGCCTTTTGTGCTTGCGCATACGCTATGTTCAAACAACGATACCTCTTAAAGTATTAGACATACAGTTGTGAATTTGTATGTTTTATTGTAACTTAGCTCAAAATCTATAGATTTAGTAAAAAAATAAAAACGTTGTCGGGGGTGTTGTTGTAGTAATTAACAATTATTGGTTGAATTGCATAATTTTTCGTATTTTTTTCGACTTTCACATCTATTTTCAAAAGTTATGGAATTGTGAACACATTGCTTTGTAATGCAGACGATAGAAAACATTAATGCCTTTCGAATACGCCTATTTTTATCTCAGTGTGACCAAAACTTTGAGAGATATGATTTGTTTTTGTAGCATAAAGAATATTTCAACAAAAAAGAACGTGGCTGCCACATAGCGGGAAAGTGCCCAAGCTTAGAGTGTAATTATTGTACTTTAAAATAGTTTATATTTAAGTATTTAGAATATCGCTAGTCCATGTCCGAAAAACCTGTATATACTTACTATAAAGAGCCCTACGTTACAAGTTAAGAAGCCGAGACTGTGAAAGGAAATATTTTCGAAGGACAAAGTCTAGCAGGCTACGGGGAATCGCGTCAAAAACTTGGTCCGCCTTTCAACTAGTGTGTACCGTGTACCCATACCAGTTCCGGTATACTAAACAGTTCCGGGGAACTGTTTTCGACGGGAATCGGAACTGTTGGATGATATTCAACGGAACTTATTGTACTTAGTTCCTTATGTTTAGTTTATTCAAGTTAGTGATCCAAGTTTGTTGTTGTTTTGCATAGACATGCCTTAGGGGGTTCACCTCCATTGATTTTGGGAGTTAGAATTATGAAATTAGAGGTAGATGGATGCTAGGGTTTTGGATGATCGGAGTTTAGTATTAAGGGTTAGTGAAGAACTATTTACAGTTAATTTAATAAATAAAAGATAAATAACAGTTGATGAAGCTTCACCACGTGATAGTTGGCTTGATTAAATGCAGGTTAAGTATTTTCCTACCTGCCATACTTAACCTATCTGTCAAGGTAGTTTGGTACTTGAATATAAGTAGGTGGGTATTTGAATATTTAACAGATATGATATGTAGATTCATAGCTTACTTCACTGGAGCCCTTTTAAACGTTCTTTCCCATCTTTATCATTAAAAGGGAATGTGATTTGAGGGGAAATTTCTAAGAACATTCGCATTCTAATCTCGGTGTTAATCTGTCAAAAAAACCTTTAATTAACCTACATTTTTGTAAAATGTTTTGACATTGGTTGTCACTGAGATGAGACTGCGACTTGTAGAAGTACTTACGAGGATTGACCTTCTGGTTTCTACAAGTGACTTAAACACATCATAATTTGACCAAATGTGTTTTTCGATAACTAGCTAAAACTCGAAATTTAATGCTAGCGTTACAAATTCTCATGCATTTATCAAATTAAATCAACCCTATTGTTGACGTTTTACTCCCAGATTTAAAAAAATATTAATGGCTACACCAGATGACAATTGTTACTAAATGTTACTTTACTTCTATTTTGCTTTAATAAAATTATAAGCCTACCTACTAGAGGGTAAATTACCTCATCATCATCATTTCAGTCGAAAGACGTCCACTGCTGGACATAGACCTCCCCCAAGCACCGCCACGTCGACCGGTGAAACTGTTCCAACTCAAAACTAAATAAAAGAAAGATAGAATAACATTTGTTTGAACACAGTTCGTGAAACAAAATACAAATAAAAACGTGGAAATAATGTTTTAACAACAATAGGGTGGCTCACGGCTGCGCCAAAGAGCGAACCAAACTAATACGTGAGCTTTCAAGCACTATTTTCTGTCTGTGAATATCCTATTACTTTTAGAAGCTAGGATTTATACGAACGAGTTATATTGGCGTTTATCTAGTTGTAATTCAATATCTGTAGAGCTGTTTACGCGAATTCGCTCGTTTACTACATCAACCCCTGTTAGATTCTTAGGAGTTCAGTTTATGTTCGCGTCGGATGTTACACATACATTTGATTTGGCGGTACATTTTTACCAATATTTTTAGCATAAATAATTCATACAAAAATTTTCAAGAAAAAAAGAACTTCACTTTCACTTTTCACGAATTTTCAAATTTTTCTTTCGCTCAAAACATTATTCGGACTAAAAACGTTTTTAGTTTTTAGTAGCAGTGATGCGCTTATCATAGAACAGTAGTAAGTATTTACGGTGATGCTCTCTAAATAATATATGGATTTTGTACACGGCTACACATCAAGCTATACATTTTCAGTTTATGCTGATCTCGCATTGTATAGAATTTCCGTATAATGCGAGGTTAGCGTATACTGCTGCTGCAGCTTTATGTGTAGCCGTGTGTACCTAATACAATTAAATAGGTACTCCAATTATAATGGTATTCAATTAGTCTGATTAGTGGCTACTTTACAGATAAGCACTTCGCCGAGTAAATCCCGGATAGAAAAGGATTATTTATTATTTCCAATAAATGCTCCTTTTTCACATCTCTCTGAGTTCACGCCGTTCGAGGTGGTAATGGGAATTCGATCGTTTTATTATTTGCAGCAAACGTTTTAGATTTTATTTTGAAATAGTGAATAGGACGTAAAAGATCTTTATTTCATACATTTAAGTACAACTGTAGCTCTTCAATTCTGTCAATTTATTCAACTTTTTAGAAAGTCTCTTATAATTTTTAGAGTTAAGAAAAACCGGCTGTCATTCGTGGATCTTTGACAGTTGTAACTGGTCGTTAGAAGCCCGAAAGTCTGACAACCAGATTTACCAAGGGGGTATCGTATTACCCAGTTACTGGGTTGTGAAGGTCAGATAGGCAGTCGCTCCATGAAAAATACTGGTATTCAGCTGCATCCGGTTAGACTGGCGGCTGATCCCAACATAGTTGGGAAGAGGCTGGGTAGGATCATGTAAGCATGGCCGAAAATCCCAAGGAGGCCATCCATACTCAGCAGTGGGTGGAACAAGACTGCCAATAATGATGATACTGAGGGAAATTGTATTCATACATTTTCCAAAAAGTCTGACAGGGAATCTAGAGAAAGTTGGTACCTACCTACTGAGGAACTAAGTTGTCCATTTAGAGCATGCTCTTGAGCCTGTACTTCCGACTTTTCCATACTGACTTATCTTACTGATTTAACCGTACAATATTAATAGGTACACTCCCATAAGGTTCTATTTAAAAGATGGTATAAAAACTAAGTTGAGAAAGTTGTCAAAGTAAAGGTCTCTTCCTCTCTCCTACTTCGCCGTGCCGACAGGGTTCACAATGATCATGTTTTGGCTGTGCCCGACAGGGGCGACAGGATCCACAATGATCATGTCTTTGCTGTGCCCGACAGGGGCGACAGGATCCACAATGATCATGTCTTTGCTGTGCCCGACAGTGGCGTCAGGGTTCTCAATGATCATGTCTTTGCTGTGCCCGACAGGGGCGACAGGATCCACAATGATCATGTCTTTGCTGTGCCCGACAGGGGCGACAGGATCCACAATGATCATGTCTTTGCTGTGCCCGACAGGGGCGACAGGATCCACAATGATCTTGTCTTTGCTGTGCCCGACAGGGGCGACAGGATCCACAATGATCATGTCTTTGCAAACCTCCATGTGACCTTGAAATTCTTTCAAGAAAAAAAGTAAAGTACCTACTTAGTTGTTCCACGCGTTACATCGACCTGCCCAATAAATTTTTAACAACAATTTTAATGTAAATATTGTATGGCTGTAACTATAGTTTCGCGTTCATTGCTCATAAAGATAAAATGGTAATTACATTCTTAATGATCGTGATTCAGTGCTTTCGACCATTATTTTAGCCGATATGTGAGTAAGCTGTGAGCCATTTTATGGTGGTGACTGTTCGACCTACTTATTACTATGAGTTTATGTTAGTAGACCTATGTGTCATCGGCTGAGAGCGGATTTAAATCTGCGAAACAAAGACAAAAAGGTTTTTAAAGATTGTGAAAAACATGTTTTATATTTCTCTGATTTTTTTATAGTTTTATCTTCTTAGGTACTCAGCTTTATATAACCTCTAAGTATTCGACAATTTTTATTTTTTTCAAAAGGAAACTGAATATCTGCCTATTCTAAGGGCCAACCACCATAATTGGCTCACTTACTCTGTATCGCTATTTAAAAGCGTTTCACCACGTCCATAAAACAGGGCCTTTGGAGTGAGATCAGTCTGCCTGTCCCACAATAATTGAGCCGTGAACATAACTAAGTTAAACCTGACACAAACACTACTCCGGTCGCTTTAACTAATTTTAGCAAGGCCTTGATTACGTTTACCTGGACATAGACAACATGGAGATTTAATATTCAGGGTGGAAATATACTTAAATATTGTCTATGGAAAGTTTTTCTAAATAAAGTCATTTTCGCAAAAAAATGCGGAAAATATTTTGCATGTCTATTTTTACACCCTGTATATATTTTTAAATTATGGAATGTACCTACACATATGCTGAATGAATTAAAATGTATTTCAATATTTTGGATGAAAACGAGTAAAATAGATAAAATTGCAAATTAAAATGGCGTGCAAATTACATTGCAAAGTACATTAAACATAATTACAAACATACCAAAACCCACGATACGCCAAACAGAAAATAATTGTTTTAAAATCTGTCTCTTAGACTATCTGATTGCATAAACAATTAGTAGAGCAGTGTTATGTATCTGTAAAGGGTGCGAATGAGTGCAAGAGGGGTATAAAGGTCACGGGGTCGACGACCCCAGGGGACATTTTTGCCAAATGACTGGCTGCTCACTTGCCTATACATGTAATTTATAGCACTATACATTAGAATGTGTCTAAGCTGTATATAATATACATTTACACCTCGTTTTATCTGAAGGGTTAGTGTCAATATAGAAATTTGCAAGAATTAAGTACTTTATCTTTCCTTTTATACCTACGTAAGTACCTATTTATAAACATATTTGTCTTCATAATATAGAGATTTACAAGTCAATGAATAAAGTAGACTCCAATTTGTTTTTGTATTATGTATATAAGACGACGAATTGGATTTAAAAAAACGCAGTTATATTGAAGAACGATTTTTAACGCCACTCTACCGAAGTCGAAATAATACAGATATTAATAGTACACACGGCTACACATCAAGCTATACATTTCCAGTTTATACTGATCTCGCATTGTATAGAATTTCCTTACATACGAGGTCAGCTTATGCTGGAAATGTATAGCTTGATGTGTAGCCGTGTGTACCTTTCGTTTTCACCGTTCGTTTTCTTGTCCGTTCTTCTCCATAGAGATCGGAATTTGGATTGGAGAACTAGCTCAACTTTCACACTAACTGACCGACTCCTTGAAAATTCAAAACCACCTTTAAATGGTTTAATTAAAATAAATGCTTCGAGGATGTGTTAAGGCTCCCGCAGACTGGTGCGATGTGACAGTACGACGCGGCTCTAGTTGACGTTTTCTATAAAAACTCCCTGGAAATTGTTCTACCAGAATCGCATCGCACTGTCGCAACGCGCCTGACTGCTAACCTTTATGATTTAAAATTAAAGTGTAAAACCAGTGGCATAAAATTGCGTTTTGTTCTACGGCTAGCCTTTATCGGCTAAAGTGCCAAAATAAGCCGACTTTTTCACTCACGCGGCTAAATATTACAGAGAGATAAGATAAAGTAATTACAACGTGTATTATCTATTGTTTAAACTAAGATATAATCTTTAGATGTTGGACTTGAGCCGTTATGCGTAAATACCGTGGTTAATGCTGCAATAGTAGTTCAACATTTAAAACTTATTGAAATAATTATCTTCTAAGGAATTAGGTGTTTACTGTACCACTAAGCAGTATAGTCTAGAAGGCAGTGGTGGCCCAGAGGTAACGGCTTCGACTTACGAGTTGTAGCTCATAATTTCATCACCACTACGGTGAACGAAAACATAGTGAGGAAACCGGCATGTCCTAGAACGAACTAAAAATTCCAATATATGTGACATCAGCTATCAACCTGCACTGGGCCCGCCTGGTAGATTACAGCCCACTCCCTCTCGAAGGGCCTCCTGTGTCCCAGCAGTGGGAACATTATAGGCTGATTATGCTGTACATATCGTAATTATATTCTTTTAAATCTGTACCTATGTAAATATACTAGTCGTTCTATTTGATTTATATGCGGAGAAAAAAAGAACCTGCTTAGCGATCAATTAAAATTAGCTTCGACAAAAAATATAGGCATTCTTCCCATGGGGGTAGGCAGAAATTACGGAACGCCACCTGCTACGATCCTTACATACTCCTTTTGTTTCATTTACGTTCGTTCATCCATACTATTATATTTTTTTTTTTTTTTTTAGATTTTGTTTTTTACGCTTTCACGCTAAAATGGCTGAACGAATTTAGATGAAACTTGGCCCATGTGTAGACCATGACCTGGAATAGGATATAGGATACTTTTTATCTCGATATTCCCACGGGGTCGAGAATTACGGGGGTGAAACCGCGAGGCACAGCTAGTTTGTTTATAATTGCCACAAAAAAAAGGCGTTGACAACAAAATAAAAAATCAAAAACAAAAGAACAATCTCGTGAGTCAAATATTTTTTTCTGACAAACGTCACGGCACTCCGTAAAGTTGTTGGCACACCAGCGGTCACAAGAATCGACATGTCAATAAAAACTTAACCTTAATTCATAGGAACTGACACTTTTTAATGTTATCCGTGTTTTTTTTTAATTAAAGAGATATCCAATGTTTGCTGAGGCTTAATGAGTTAAAGTACCGCCCAAGTTTGTTCTAGACAAATTGTGTAAGGCATGTTGTATCATTGTATGTACGGTGATAACGTTATAAGATATCATTTGCATTGAGTAATAGTCTTATGATAATATTCTTAAAGAAATCCTTTTGTTGTGCGTGCAATTTGTAACAGAGGGTGTATCACCGCCCTGTCTGTAATCCTGCGAATATTATAATTGTGGAACTTTGGATGTTTGTTACTCAAACGTAAAAACGGCTGAACGGATTTGGATGAAATTTGGCATACTTGTAGACCTTGACCTTGGTTGTTATATAGGATATTTTTAGACGACCTGCGCGCGAGCAAACTTGGACAAAAGCTAGTAACAAAATAAACTTAAAATAATGGCATTATTAGAAGTTCATCTTAGAATATTTCAATTAATAATCAAATCACAGGTTATTATTTTATTTTATTAGTAAACAAAGCAAATTAAATCTATTCTTATACAGTTGACATTCATATCACCTCTTTTAAAACTTTCTTCCAATACTCATCACTTTGTTCTATTACTAATACTTATATTCATACTACCCGAGTTCCACGAAGGGTAGGTACAGTAAGAAAGGTAGGTTACACTGTAAAATGACGGTATTTTAACCAAAATAACATTATCCTCAACAATGATTTTGTTGAGCATCACACAAGAATATTTTCCCTACAAATGTTACCTTAGTAGGTATGTAGGTACTTATACCTAATATTTATTACTACCGTAATAACGTCGATAAGTAGGTACTTAGTAGAATAAAATAAATAATAATTCGATTCGAATCCCTTAGGAATTCAGGTTGTGTATATTAAAAAAAAAAGATATCGTAACATATTATCTTCATTTAAAATGTTATTTGATTATTTTATTATAAATAATTTTTATTTCAGCAGGCGTAGCATGGCGCTTTCTATGTCTACGAAGAATAGACATAGCTTTTTCTATACAAAGTGACAGTTCGTTTCTTCATTTTTGACATCCACCGTAGAAATCTTTCTACAATCTGTCATTTTGTCTATCATTTCTAACGATCTTTGTCTAGGTCTTTTTATATGTAGACTATTTTGGAAGAAAGTTTTCTATCCTTACTGTCAAAATCAAACTGATAACCGATAAATCCTATGATAAAACAAAGAATTCTGAGTCGAATTATGTAAAAGAGTGAATTTCGTAAAAAGTGCAGTTGACTCTTTCTATTTTGCTGCCGTCTCGTTCTGTCTACTGTCTATAGGAAACGTCATTTTTGTCTACTCTTCCGTCGACAAAACGGTGCTCATGCTACGCCTGCAGGTAAGTTAATTGTAGTATCTGCAACTTTTCTATTGGAACAACGTTTTTTTTTATTGTTGTGCCTTTAGCCGCGTGACCTCCACTCATGCAGTATTGTTATTGTTGAGACTATCTATTGTCAAATGCATTCAAGTTCAGTTTACATCATTAGCGATTGGATATCGATACATCATTAGCGATTGGATTGCGATTATATTGGATCGACAAAACAATCGTTCTAGTGTAGTCTAAACATGGAATCTTTTGGGTTATAAATTAGTTGATACGTTTACCTTTTTAAAAGAAAACATGTCTTGCCATTTACTTATGATTTATTTGAAATTATTGAAACTCACAAAGGTGAAATAAGGAAAACTTCCTTTTTCGCTGATCAGAAAAAAATAAGTGTGGATTAACATGAACCTTTTCCAGGTCAGGTACGGAATTCTTTAACCTCGGCCGTAAACCTCCGAACGAACATGCATGAAACAATATTGAAATCGACTGATCACATTGCGCATAATATGATTTGAAGAATCGAGTAGATCGGATCGACGACCGCGCATGACATTCAGTCAAATTTAAATTTCGAATCGAACGCCCTAGAATAACTCGTCGCGCATTCATTTATTCGTTCATCGATGCGTATGACGCCGTTATCTTGAATTAGACCTTTATCGTAATGAAATATTAATTTTGGCGAGTTATTTACTTGATGCAACACTGACTTTACAAACAGGCCCGTGCCGTTACGTCATTAAACATTCATGATTGTTGTGCACCCGTATTGTTGAGAATAATACTGCAAAATGCATTGTATCTCATGATCTGCAGAACTTGACCCTGGCATCTGACTATGATTCCTCATGGTCAGATGCGTGAAAGTAGGATTCGAGTCGGAGACAAAGATAGTGACCCTTTGTCACAGTGATGTGACATATTCTTAACAACTGACAAGTCGATACCTCGGTACCCAGCCTATTCCAAACAAAAGTGTTATTTTTTATCCTACGGAAAGTAATAAATAAAATTTTATTATTGTTGAAATAATAAAGAATTGCATATTGCATGAATTTTAATATCAACCGATATATTTTTTTAATTTCACGGGTAAATAAATATTAATTGAACATTATAAAATATCTCGTTACGATTATTAATATTTCAAAGTTTTTATTGCTTCTGTATCGATAACTTGAGTTGGTATTAATCTGTATATACAAACTTATATTTAATTTGCACACATAAATACTAAACTGAAAATTGTAAAAAAAATATGCTGTACATAAAGATGTGCACAAACTGCAATTGTTGATAATATAGAAATAATGATAATATATATAAGGCCGGTGTTAAAAATCCACTCGGCATACTTCTAGGTAGATGTCAAAGTGTCATCATCTGGGAATTCGTTAACTTTAGATGATACTTACACGTTATGCGTTATAACAAAGAGTAAAAACAGGATAATCGAAAGTTAAAACAATAAATAGAAAATCAATCTCAAATAACTATTAGAACAATCGCTGAAATTGGTACAACGAAATACATACTAGCGTTTTTAGTCTTATTTCGGCAAACAATGGTCCTTCCATTTCGAGTAGAATCACGTGTAGAGTCAGAGGCTCTCGCAAACAGGCGTGACGCGACGGCGAAGCGATTCTGGTAGAACAATTTCCATGAAGTTTTCATAGAAATTGTTCTACTAGAATCGCGTCGCACCTGTCTGCGGGGAGCCTTCATGAATTCATTCACAGATTTGATATCGACATTTTCCCGATGATGGCTTAGTTGAGTATTAATAAACACATCCCTACGTAGAATCTAAAACAGAGCGTTCGAAATATAAATGTCATGCATTTATGCCATGAATAAAATAAAATATTGAATTCAATATTTAGACAGCTCTGGTCAGGCACTGTATTAATAAAAAGAATCTTATTACCGAAATAATAGAACTCTCATTTGAGTTTCTGTTAATTATCTAATGATTGTATAAAATATGGATGGCGTTTATTAATATTTGGACAGTTCTTTCGAGTGGGCTTTCAAATCACATGAATGTTCGTAACATATCTGACACTGGCAGAATGGTTGACATCGGCGCTAATGGCCACAAAGAAAAATAGGCAGTAATTATTATTATACGGAAATCCGCCTACTATATTTCTACTACTGCCTATTTTTCTACTACTACCTATTACTATTTACTATTTACCGTGTCTGCCATATTATCATCCACAGCCTGAGTTCACCCACTGCTGGGCATAGGCCTCTCTTATCATGTGCCAATCCCCACGGTCTAGTACCTGCCTCATCCAGGTTTTACCTGCGATGGTATCAGTGTCTGCCAGATACAATCCATAAATCCATATCCGTCCATACTAATATTATAAATTCGAAAGTAACTCTATCTATCTGTCTGTATGTTACCTTTTCACGCCTAAACCACTGAACGGATTTCGACCAAATTTGGCAAGGAGATAGATGGCATCCTGGGGAAGTAAATAGGGTACTTCTTATCGACATACCACGCGGGCTAGCGAAACTAGTCATAAATATTTTTTATATATTTTTGCGCCCCGTGGTTTTACCCGCATAAAGGCTCGTGTAAACTAGCGCGATATCGCGGGCGTGTCAGGCAGCGCAACCCTTGTCGCGCCCGCGATATCACGCCAGGCTGGACGAGCATTAAATCTCGAACCCGTGGGAATATCGGAATAAAAAGTTTTCTATGTCCTATTGCAGGTCATGGTCTACCTATGTGCCCTTCACGAAAAGCGACTTTAATTATATTATGTATAGGTTTATCAATAAGTTGATACACATGAGGTGAGTTATAATAAAATAACCCTTTTTCCCAGCCATCGGAAACAGGTTTCGTGTATCAGTTCGACCTGGGTGACAGCTGTCAAAAATATCGAAATGAGGTCCAAACTTTAATGCATTTCACTAAATAAAATTTGGAACATTTTGTAAATCAGCATCCGGAATGGAATTGACACTTGAGAAGGAAATTAAAATAAGAGCGGGAATATTTTGCCAATATTTACTTAGGCTTGCATGAGTTAGGTGATCACCATTAACTATTTTTAACTATTTTATTATTTATCATTAGGGTGATGAATCTATTTAATCTGATGTCTTAATGTGCCTGCTAAATATTTCATATCAATTATAAAGAAATTTATACAGCAATGCTGCTCAACGGCCGAAAAACTGACAAGTATATGAGATTTCTCACAAACTAAGCTCTATTAAAACTCTGCAAGTATTTTATTATAGATGATTATTTGCATCAAATTTTTGGTATGCCTTTTAAAAACCAATAAAAGGATATATAATATATCTTTTATTATATATAATATAATATATCGATTAAGAAAGAAGTCACGCGACTATCCGCGCTAGTTTTTAACACCTCAACACAAGCTAGTTGTCAACTCTGCGCGAACGAATTTCGTACCGCATCCCGCGCGGAATTTGCCTCAGCTTAGCCAGAGCCTTATTCGGATTGTTTGATACCGTTTCTTCAGAGCCGTGTAAATAGTCTGTGAGAGTGTGTGTGTGCGTAGGTAGTAACTGCACACACACACACACAAACAAATGTGTGGCGAGATTTAGTTCACTTACCATTAAACTATTTGCGTTTTGAAATAATATTATCGCGTTACTTAATACTTACTGTGGCTTATTGGAGCGTAAATGAAAATCTACAGCCCCAAAAATCTAATATTAAAGTAAAGTATCTACTATACATTGTAACAGCGATTTAATTTTCACGCCTCCCGGCCGCCCCTTAAGACATAGGCCAAATATTTTTTTAATTTCGGATAGCTCATGACCTAAAGAGGTAATTTTTAATTGATATTCTTTAGGGCACTAAAGAATATCAAAGAGTTATATAAATCCGTGAAATTTCGCGGGTTATATATGACTAGCTTCCGCCCGCGGCTTCGCACAAAGTACCCTATGTCCTCCCCAGGATACCATCTATCTCCTTGCCAAATTTTGTCGAAATCGGTTCAGTGGTTTAGGCGTGAAAAGGTC
Organism: Lithophane semibrunnea; assembly: GCA_947363905.1. NCBI lineage: Eukaryota > Metazoa > Arthropoda > Insecta > Lepidoptera > Noctuidae > Lithophane > Lithophane semibrunnea. The sequence goes on along the minus strand of OX376186.1, from coordinate 20,067,528 downwards.
ACATACAGACAGACAGACAGAGTTACTTTCGAATTTATAATATTAGTATGGATGTGGACGAGTACTTCGACGCCTAAATGTCCTTTTCTTTTTGTATTTATTTGTATAATTAGTTGTGTACCTACTTAATAATTGTATGAAAGCATTTTGATTAAAATAATAAATTAACCTAAATACAAAACTGCGTGATTTTGACCTTAAACCTCAGATGAGACTAGAGAGACGCTCGGTTTTCGATAAAAAAAGGGGCTGAATAAAAAAAAAACCCACAAAATATCGAAAAATTTGGCCGAAATTACTTTAGCAACTGGAAAATGAAAAACAGTTACTTTTCGCCCCGGAAAATTAAAAACTCTTAACTCGAGCACCAGTTAATAAAAATAAACACTCAATTTGCACGGATAACTCCAAATAAAGTTTTTAATAACTTTAAACACGATATTGGCGTCGGATATTTTCGGATTTACCTACTGCCTATAATGCGATTAAAAGTTCACATCTCATTTTGATTTGAAATTAAAAGGCCAGGACGGTATCGCCACCACAAACGGGTTTCGTCTAGTCACTGATGGGGTTTGGAATACAAAATAATCCATACAAATATTATAAATTCGAAAGTAACTCTGTCTGTTTGCCGCGTCGGTCTGTCTGTCTGTATGTTACCTTTCCACGCCTAAACCACTGAACGGATTTTAAAATTGGCACGGAGATAGATGGCACCTTGGGAAGGAAATAGGCTACTTTATATCGACATACAACGAGGGCGAAGCCGCGGGCGGATGCTAGTCAATTATAAATTAGCGGCACGAATGTGTATATATATATATATATATACACATTCGTGATGTATGATGTATGATCAAAAATTCTAAACACTGTCCAATCCAATCAACATTACCTTGGAATACGTATTTACAGTAATCTGCTGGGGAGTTGAGTTGGTTGCGCCACTTCTTCCCAGCTAAAGCACTAGGAAGTGGTGAAGGGTGGGCGTTTTGGGAAACTGTCTTATGTAGTTCGAAAAGTGCTGTTTCTCAGCCTAGTTTGAATTGATGACATTTGATTTGATTTGAATCAGAATTGAAAAGTAAGTATAATTTTTTTTTTTGTATTTCATTTGGCTGGTACTAATTAGTGACCTATACTTAAACACGTGAATTTACTCATCATTATGAACTAGGTACTTTTAATAATAATAATAATAGTCCTCCAGACCGTATTTTCGGCCACGGCGGCCAATCTCAACGGAGACTAGCCATCGGCGCGGGAGATATTATAGTGCACAAGTGTTTGCGCAGACACAAGTGCACTCTCTCTTCCCTCACTCTCATAGTCCGATGGGACGGCAATCCGACACGACCGGAGAGAGATCAGGCGTAGGACCAACGGCTTAACGTGCTAGGTACTTTTACTAAGGGACCAGACCTGAAATCGCGTAAAAATATCAGCTGTTCCTTACATTTATGTTCGCACTCGTGAAAATGTAGGGAACAGCTGATTTTTCGTTTCACGATCTCAGCTTTGGTCGCGTTTTTGTAATTTCTGCGATACGCATATTTTTCTACAATTTAACAATTTTGTAGGATTAGGGTGTTACTATAAAAAACTTAGACACGTGTTCAACGTGTGTCTAATGCCAGTCTTACGTCAAAGTCCATACATAAAAGTAGTAGTACCTAGTAGTAGTTTATATAAATAAATAAATAATAAATAATAGGGAATATGCATGTGATTCAAATATGGGTCAAATATTTTTTTCTATTAACTATGTTACTTCAGAATTATGCCTCCATCAATATTTTTGAATAAAATTTCTTTTTGAGCGAGAAATTATTTTTTTAAAAGTCCCAAAAAACTGTGGGTAATTCAAATACTTGAAAAGGCTAAGAGCGGATGTGACGTAACAATCCGGGATAACAATCAAAATGTCAATGTCAAGTCAATCAACAAGTGTCAAGTCAATGTCAAACGCTCATAGAAAAAGGAGTGTTTGACGTTGACTTGACAGTTGCTTGTCTGTTTTCGAACTGTGACGTCACCACACCAAGCGCGCCAAATGGACGGCGTTTAAATAGCCCGGATCGGTTGGATATTTTTAAACATTTTTTTAACTACTTTAAATTGCTTTTTTGCCGTCAAATTTTTTTAAACTATTATTTGACGATGTAAACTATCGAATAAAAATATTAAAAAAATACATGCATATTCCCTAAGCTAAACAACTGATAAACACAGTTTTGAGGTAATAAGGTTAAAGATTTGGGCCCTGGTCTACAGATAATCTTTGGTAATAAGACGCATATCATCGAGTTATACGATGACCAGCTACCGAAAAATACATTTCCGTAACGTTTTTAACGTTAGCACTGAACCGTTTTATCCGTCAACTATCGCGCTATTATTGGCAATTGTAGCCCAGGGAAAGCATGTTATTTTGTAACTAATTGCCCTAACCAAATCATATAGCAATTAGGTTTACGGGCTTTCTACGTAGTAATGGGATGGGCTGCGATGCACCATTGCTTTTTCTTTCACATAATCGATTTCTAATTTTCCTTAAAGCCTCATTTACACGATACAAGTTTTTTTTCTGTGGCGTTCAATAAAATTGAGGCGACAATTAAAGTTACGTCTAACCACTGATTAGACGGTGCAAGTTTTATTGTTAATTCAACTTAATATGGGTTGCCACAGGCTATTAAATCGCACCGTCTAAATCAGGCTTTAACGAAACAAACTTTAATGGGGGTTTTCTGAAATGACGTTCAGTAGGTGGCAGCACTGAGACGTCAGGTCCGGGCCCCTATCAAAAGTGCCAAGCGCATTTATTTTATATTTATTGTAGAAATGGAAGATCTCGTGTCAAACTGGCGCCAACTAGTAGCGTGAATTTTTATGAAAACCCTCATTTGTCTGGTATGATCACTAGAGGCAAGGGAATATTCTGATAAATCTTTGGTCGAAACACAATTAGTGAATACCTAGTCCTCCTATAAAAGCAAATAACATCGCATCAGGACTTGAGCAAAATGGCGGGTCAAAATAATACCGTTTCTAAAGGATTGACGGTTCAAATGCTATAAAAAAAGCGTTGACAGATGGACAAAAAGTGATCTTATAATATCAAGATTCCGTTTTTCCTTAACCCTAAAAATGCCACCTACATTCACTGAGCTAAATTGTACACGATTATTATGTGAAACGGGTTTATATAAAACTCCTAGGGATTTCATAAAACCTCCATTTATTAACCCTGCGACATTCTGTATACACACTTAATTAATTTGCGTGAAGGTGACGGATAGGTTATGATTACTCGGGGTTAAACCTGGATGATACCTGCTGCTTAGTTATGTTAACCTCCTTTGTATTTCTGTGGTCAAGAGCTTAAGGATCCTTCACCAAGCCCAAAGAAAAGATTAAAAAAAAAGATTAAAAGTCGAAGAATTGCTCATACATTTTTATTTTATTTTATTGATTTATATTTTAGTAATTAATTGTTTATTTGTATAGTTAGTCCTTATTATAATAAATTGTATACTCGCTGATGGCCGCGAATTCGCCCGCGTGGATGTCTGTTTTTATACTATATATATTAAAACCTTCCTCGAGAACCACTCTATCCATTGGTGAAAACAGCATGAAAATTGGTGCAGTAGTTTTTGAGTTTATCGTGAACAGGGCGACAAACAGACGCGGCGGAGGACTTTGTTTTATAATATGTAAGGATAAGGATAATATTAAATCTCATCCAATTAACTAACAACTTAAATTGCCCGTGTATTCAAATCATCATCTGTCATTCTTCCACAGTTATATGAAATGGCTATAACACGGCAAATTGATGTAGAGTGTTAATTTGATAAACAATTTTTACTGATGTAGGTACTGATACGTTGACAAGAAAAGTAGGTTTTTCTATGTTGGCTCAAGTTACAGTTCATTCACAGTTTTTTTTTTTTTTAATAGAACCACTATCACTACTTTATTGACTGCACTCGCGACAATCTAAGAAGTCCGTTTTGACGTTTCGTTCTCGTACATGTTATAAAACGTTATGCCTTGAAAATCAGTTTTAAGCTATGTACATAAATGTCGTCGATTACAAAGTCTTTAAGTATGTTCAATCGATAAGTCTCGAGAATCAGTTTATAAGAAACCAATTTTTTTTTTCATCGCTACTCAAAGCATTTTTATAGCTGTCAAAACGGACTTCTAAGATTGTCGCGGTCTACATGCTGACATTACGCTACTCAGCACACTGGCAGCTGTACCCACGTTATCGCAAAAATAGTCTAGATAAAAATATAAATAGTTACAATCATATCGTATTATTATAAAAGGCTCCTCGGCCACGTACATACACTCGGGTACATTAAAATCGCTAACGCAATCGACACGTCCCCGTATATCGATATCTCATCGACTCAATCGAATTACATTTTAATATTAAAATTATTCATATTGCCAATATATTACTGTTGGACCGGTGTCGATTGATCCAACTCCGGTAGGATTAAATAACTGGAATACATGTGAAATTATAATTAAAATATCCCTTATGAATATTTTTTGCATTATCCACGTCGGGACGGGCAAACATTTTAAGTTTTTTAAAGTCAAAATTTACATTTAAAACGTTATAAGATCGTGTATCGACGTCGTGCGTCGTCGTCGGTTCGAGATTAAAAAAATTGTTACGTCATAATCGTAAGTTATGGTAATATAATAATTTCAAGAGTGATACTGGAATTACATACATGGTACTCATTTATAACTAATATTTGACTGATTTGCACGTCTCCAGGATATCGAGTTGTTGGTTTTAAGACAAGTGTCATAAATAACACTTAAGTACAACAATAAATATGTGAGTGTTACAAATTAGAATGAAGTTTGTAAAAACTATCTTAGTCATACATATTTAGGCGTTTGGTTTTTTGTCATGGGTTCCGTAGACTACGATTTAAAACTCGTAACTACCCTAAATTATTACTTCATGTACATTGACATACAAACATAAATGAAATAATGTATGCAAAATGGTAACTGAGATGTTAGCTCGTTTAATATTTTACATATAATTATAAAATTTTATCAGACGAGAAGAGCAGGTGAACTTCAAAATTATAAAAACCCTAAAAAGCTTGAGTTCATTAAGATAATTAGCGAAGAAGCTTACCTTCGTATCATTTTATTTGACAATAGATAAATAAAAGAGCTTATTTATTTTAAATACAGATTTAACGGGAGTAACACAATACGTAACTGTGGGTTCAGGTCTCAGATTATATTATGATTTGAGGTTCAAGTAAACCTGTGATCCGTTTTAGTAATTGTCAGAATTGTCGCAGTTTAGCCTCAGTTTCAATTTGTCAAAAATACCTCTAATTTCTATACATTTTTGATAACTTCTTAAAACTATAGGTACTTGAAATGCGACTAGATTTGAAACATTTTTTTAAGCAATGAAGCGGTAAACGAAGTACCTGTTCGACACTTTAATTTCACCTTCTGATTTTCATATCTACTAAAAATTGGTAGAATTTTTATTTAGTAGAAATAGAGCTTACCGTTAAATAAATAAAAAACAATTGAAGCTTGACATTGGCAGCAATTCTTGTATTAACATTTACCTACTTTATTATTTATATACTTGTTGGTATTTTATACAAAGTTCAATGAAAGCTCTTAAGGAAATTCATTGTGAGTGTAACCTACCCACATTACTGGTAAATGTCAGTAGCTAGCAGGTACCTGCTTACTTTATTCATCCACATAATCCGTTAAGTAAAATTTTTTATACCAAGTTTAGTGAACCTATGAAACCGTTCAGTTTTATTTCGGCAAAAAATGTTGGATTGAAAAATCTGTCCACTCCATTTGGGTTTATAACAAAAATAAAAGACAAATATCATTAAACTCGGGAATTGTGCCGGTTTGACAGCTCCCAAAAATCAGGAAGCTGCAAATGTCAAAATCCAACTAAAGCTCGACAGTGATCGGAGTAAAAAATATTAGATATCTCATTGTTTCGTCCTTTGTTCAAAATAAATCAAATTATACTCCACAAATATCACATATCCTACCGTTCCAATACTAGTTCCAAGGTACCTACGTTTATTTGGATGCAACCAGTAGGTACCTATCGTGTTTCTCATTATAAGTTTATAAATTATATTCTGTTTGTGAGAAATAAATGAACCAAATTAACAAAAAAAACTAGGTTTCTGAACTAAATAATCGAGACAATTTTAATACCCATTTTTCCCCAAATCCCAAACCATAAAAATGTCAAGAGCGCAAACGGTAGCACCTCTACTTAACCCTGCTCCCGCGCATTAATCTCCCGAGTTACGTTAGTTATGTCACTGCCCGGTGTCAGCACTCAATACTGTACAGTATTGAGTGCTGACACCGGGCAGTATCGGCGATCGCCGCCGGTGGGTTAGCGTGCTTCTACACGTGTTTGAAGCAGCGCGGGCGCGACGGGACCTCAGATTAAGATCTACCATAGACTAAGAATGTACAGACGGGGAAAAAAGGACTGCTTCATTGGTTTAGTGGTCGCAAGCGCAACTGCTAGGCCTAATCACAATCATTGGGATTGTTAAATTCATTTATTGCGTTATTTGTCTTGTCGAGCAGATAATTTTTTTAGATATGTGAAGCAATGGTTGACTTTTTCCTTCAAAATCCTTTGTATTGTGAAAGAATTGAGGTGCTGTTGTTGGTTGATGGCAATTGGAGAAATGAGGGTTTTAGGCCTACAGTTTCTGATATTAAAAACGGACCGCGCAGTTAGGATTGTATCGGTGTTTTTGCGGCGCATTTTTATGTTTCGTGCTTTTACATAGTCAAAATTGAAAACCCTAACGACAATAACAAGGTGGGGAGCGGTACCGTCCTTTGACAGTTATTTTACCTCTGACAGAAGCTCTGGTAGCAACCTTATTCTAACGACTATAAATATCACTGTGATTTTGAAAGTCCTTTTACCTTTGATTTTGCAAACCAGAGGTAATAGGACTGTAGGTGAGTGTATCGAAAACATCGGCTACACAATTCGACAACATTCATTAAGTTATTTATGTTGTCGAGCAGATTTTTTTAAACATGATATCAGTCTGAGTTTCGCTTCTATATATTTCTTAGTCTGTGGTTTTCTACCTTCCCATATCGCGTCACGGGCTCGTGGCCCGGTGCTACTGTATCTTATAATATCGTTAATTACTTTACCTACATACAATAGATTTTTAGTTTGAACACTTTCGGGTGTAAAAGATACACTGTAGATTGAATGATAAGACCATGTAATTGGTATGTGGGAGCCGTGTTGTTTTGATTTAATATACATATTTTTCTAATAGCTCATAATATTAATGTTGTACATTTACATTGTAGGTTAGTCATGTCATGATAGTGTTTGTCTGTCAGTCAATCAGTCAGTGACCTAAGAAACATGTTGTTAAAAAGAAATTAACTTGCTAAGTACACATAATTCGTATAACAATAGCGACAAATGTTATTAAAACTTCTTATAACTTATTTCCCTGTCACTGTATGTAGCCTTGACTAACGTACAATTGTCCCGATTAACCACAGCACAGAACCCTAACTACTTACGTACATGACCCGTCCTTCATTCCGGTTGGCTCATTGAAAAAGAGTTAAAAACACGACAATTACGGCACGACATAAAAATTAAATATAATTAAATGACAAAATGTACTATAATGCATGATCGGGCCCTTGTTAGGAAATGTAGTTAATGACAGAACGCTATAGCAATTAAGGTTGCTTTGTCAGTGCAAGCGGTCGCGGTTGTAAGATTCACGTACTGTATAGGAGGGCTTTTACAATCAACATATTTTTTGTAGTACATTTCGTATACCATTGCTCTGCCTTACCTACTCTGCGGCGAATACAGGCGTGATGTTATGTTATGTGAGTAAATTAATAATGAATTGGTATTGTAAAGTCAACATTGAAAGTGTGTCTTTTGCTTAGTAATCAAATTGTACTATACAATAACCAATTGAACATGTTGTGTTGAGCATTACATTGTTCCCATTTATTCTTACAGATACTTAATTTTTTCGAAAAATTCACTTTAATTGACTGATTTAGGTTACCTACTTAATGATTTATATCAAACAACCCTGCTATGGGTACCTTCCGTCGCTCTTGGTCCTCTCTTTTTAGTACACTGTGTCCCGGTGGCGGCCGAATATTTTTGTCACTTTACGAAAAGTGACGTGTCGACGCAGTCATCTGTGTACGAGATAAGCTTACGTATGTAGTGTTACGCAAACTTTTACGTTTCGCTACATACACCATAGTTTGTTGCGTACTCAATGTAACCAATCCTGATGTTCGAGGTCTTGCAGTCAAAGCGGAGCTCACTGCCCATTATTGTCACTCTTGAGCGATTAAATCACCCAAATTATAGCAATGCATTTGAGGGTTAAGATTTAAAAATAACTAGTGATGTTCCTACTTTCTTTTCGACTAATCTTGAAAATAAAATCTTTAGCTTCTGCTCGCGGCTTTTTCCGCGTGAAATTTCTTGTTTTAACATAAAATAATAATGCAGTCAAGTTATTTACAATAATTTCGACACTGATGGTGCGTGCTGTAACGGTTATGAATTGACGGGTACACCATAGTAGTGACATAATTAACTAACCATGATTACGTGAACGGCTATCATGGCGGGCACCGGTGCGCGAAGTACTACGGCGATGTACACGCGGGGTTGACGGATCCCGCGCAAAAAGTAGAGTAGACTGCGACCATGGTCGCGAAGTTAACACATGTTTTCTATTTAATCGAATGTCAGTCATCGTGATGTTTGGAACCAGCCAGGGTCAATGGGGCGAGGAAAATTGATAGAATACCTGTAGGATTTAAATAGGTTGTACTGTCACCTAATCCAGAGAAGAGAACGTAACCAAATCAACAGTTCGATGAAATGGAATTTGTGATCCGGGGTCATTCTTCGGGATCCGGGGTCATTCTTTGGGATCGGAGTCATTCTTTGGGATCCGGGGTCATTCTTTGGGATCCGGTGTCATTCTTAGGGATCCGGTGTCATTCTTAGGGATCCGGGGTAATTTTTTGGGATCCGGGGTCATTCCTTGGGATCCAAGGTCATTCTTTGGGATCCGGAGTCATTCTTCGGGATCATCCCCGAACAGATCTCATTCTAAGTAGAATTCCACAACGTTCAATTTGACTTAAACCATCGGTCGGGCATAAAATTAATTTGAAATAATAATAATAAAACATTGATCAGGCAAGGGCCTAGTCCTTCCATAGTTCTAGGTAACCGGTCCACTTTAGCCACACAAACTTCAAAGTTATTGGATCTTTGTTCCCATATCTTGCCATAGTCCTGCACCAACCTGGGATTGTTCTTGGGTGCACAAGCATAGTGCGCATAGGGATAATCATCTGTTGGTGCCTCATTTAATTAAAAGCGTCTAACGGGCCTCCGCGAGTTGGCTTCGGCCCCTCGTACGCCTTTTAAAGGTCTGGGTCCCGAAAAATGTCATAATTAAGTATGTTAAATTAATAATAAAAATAAAAATTATGTATTAATATTAGGTACCTTTATTCAGAAACATGGCAAGTTTCCTAAGTAACAAAGTTTAGCGAGATGTCCAAATCCGAGTATGACTTGAATAAGTAAAAAGGTAAATTCTTAACAAACTTCCAATAAGTTATAATAAATTTCTACTGGCCGTTGTTATTGAATTTTTCAGGATAATGGATAGCAGCATCCATGTAACTGTTTACTGATCTACATAATAATTTCTAGTTAAACTGCATGGCATCGTGGAAGACCCAGGCGTAGATGGCGGGACGAACTTTACAGGAGGGATTGGTACATTCTGGCAGAGAGAACATATAAATCCGTCAGCCCTGCAGTGGGACAATACGGGCTAATCCTAACTATAATATAATATATAATAATATATATATACAGGGTGTTAGTGTAAACACCGTTATCCTTGCAACCAGTGGTTTGGTTTCATTTATAGAACGTAAAATCAATAGAAAATTACAACTTTTTTTTCTTTTTTTTTAATCTACATTTTACCACAAGAGACGCAAGTTCGTTGTCCTATGCGCTAGGACAACGAACTCTCGTCTCAACACGGGCGGGTGGTACGGGATGTGACCTGACCGGCCGCGAGCACGACCCCTCCCTCAGTCAGTCAGCTGTTTCGCTAGAGAGCACGGTGTCGGATAGAAACTTTTTAAAATCTTTTAATGAAAATTACGTTTTTTTTTTGTTGTGTTCGGTCATTTATTTTTATATTTAAGTCAACTACCCATGGTTTGAATGACAAGACTGTTTACCCTTACAGCCTGTATATATATATATTATATGTATAAAACTATAATATTAATATTAATTATATTATAGTTAGGATAACAAATTAACAAACTCACTTTCACTTCACAACTCACTTCTCTTTTTCTTTCACTTTCACTTTAAAATATTAATATTATACTATAATATTAATATTAATATTTTAGTATAATATTATATATGCGAAAGTGAGTTTGTTTATTTGTTACGCTTTCATGATAAACGGCTGAACGGATTTGGATGAAATTTGTCACAACGGTAGACCATGACCTGGAATAGGATATTGGATACTTTTTATTCCGATATTTCCACAGGATCGATACGTACGCAGGTGAAACCGCGAGGCACAGCTAGTTATTTGTATTTATTTATTTAAAAACCAACTACGTCAAAAACGCCAATTGAAATGGCATAAACAAGACACCACAGACAGACTAGTATAAATCCGGAGTCACACGTTATGTAAATGTAATTATGGCAACCATTGAATAGACGCACATACATACATTTCCTGTTAAAATCATAACCTTCCTTTGGCTTTGCCGTAGTCGGGTAAGAAGGACGATATCATAAAACAAAGATGAACTTGGAGATCTCCTTACAAGTTACACACCATTTAACTGTGCAAAATTATAATAAGAATAAATGAATAAATTCGTCTAATGTTCAAATGTTCATTAATAAAGTAAAAAAAAAAAATGCTAATGTTAGTTACGACCTTTAAGTCCTTCGGATAATTGGTCATTTTTCAGCGTACAGTCACGAGCTTAAATATATTGTGACTATAAATATAACGGTACAAACCGCCCTGTTCTTAGTAACAAAATATTATTGCTTGCTTGTTTCGGGCCACTAAGTTATTATTGGCAGTCTAAAGGCTATCGATACTTCGACAGTCACATACTCGTATCATTTACTGCCCGTGACTGCAGCCGCATTTTTTGCCATACAAAGTGCTCAAACGAACAATAATTGTTTCAATAATGGCTTCTTATTATTTGCCTTTATGACACATTAACACGATCACCACTGAAAGGTACAATGCGTTTAGAAAACTTTGTAATTGCCACACATTTTTGCTCCACTCGACCATAATAAAGTATTATAGCCGAGATAGTTTTTATATACAAATAGTTTTTGTTTGTGTATGCGCAAGACTATCGATGCGAGTGTACGAACAGGCTGGCTTGGAGAATTCTTTTTTTATATTTGCAAATTGGCATGGAAATAATTATAGGGTAATCTTTTTTACTTGTATTTGTGGTTTTGTATATTTTATTTTCTCTGTAAGTAATTTATTATTCGTTAAATCAGTCTATGTGTAACTGTAGAAAATGAAATACAATTTCCGCTTGAAAAAAAAAGTAGTAATTAAAAGTCTTCAATTCTTGATTTGTGGCTTTTTTTGAGTCACTACAATGTCGCCAATATCACTTACTATTTAAGGCTGAAACTAGATCAAAAACTAACAAACTAAGTAAAAACAGAAATGCTGTATGAACAAATAGAGAAAATGAGAATTTTCGTTTTCAGTTCAATATTAGCAACAAATCAAAGTTTTTTACATGAGGTACTATTAATTTTTTTTCCAATTTATAATATTGTAGTTAAATAATTTGCAACATAAAACTCTCGTTATTAACTTTTGGTGTTGAAGGTACATTACTTGTATTACGTATATAATATCGTAGTAGTAATCTATTATCATTATATTTATTAATTGTGTGTTTGTCACTTAACTCCTCATAAACGTCCGGACCGATGTGGATGAAATTTTGTGTGTATATTTGAGTGGGTAGCTGGATGGTTTGTTAAGACAATTAGACCCGGTAGGTGGCGCTGTTTGGGCAGGACAATATCTGCCGGGTCCGCTGGTATATTATGTTAAATTAACATAACGCCTGTAGCCCCCGTAGGGTTAGGCAGAGGTGTACCTATAGTATATCGCTAGTTATGTTTAAGTCCCATGCAGTAGGTGGCTAGCCTATTGCCATCAAACCACAAATCCAGACTTTGAGCTGCTACTGAGAAGTTACTAATTGAAAAACTCAATGCTAGAAGTTACTAATTGAAAAACTCAATAACACTTTGCCCGACCTGGGATCGAACCCAGGACCACATGCAGTAGCAGCTTGTGTCCATTAGACCAACGAAAATCTAAGTATTATGTTATTGACGTATTTATAATAGTTAATTGATTCAGGCGTGACTTTGCGGAAATCCATTAAAAAATACAATAGACGCATATTATATTTAGTAACCTATTCCGCTCTAAATCGGCACGTGTTTCACCTCTCAACGAGGCATCCTCAGGATGACGATTGGCCAGTCGCGAACCTGAACACGACGTATTGACACGGCGAGCGCTGGACGCAGAGTGACGTATTTCCAACCAATTCTTTATCCAATGCTGCTTTATCTGTTTGAGATGTGAAAACTCTCTTCAGTTGATCCAACTTTTAGATTATTATTTGCTCTTAATCGAAGATTATTTGTGCCTTCTCGGTTTTTCTTTTCCTTTTACTCTGCTTTTAATACATTTATCACCTTTTACTACTAAAATCTGATTTAACAATTGTCTTTTCTCAACTTCTCTGACTATATTTGTATTTATTTATTATAACTTTATGCACAAGTAAAAAAAAACTGTACAAAGGCGGACGTGGCTGGCTGCCTGAGGCATTTTCTACCAGTCAACCTTAGGGTGATGCAGAGACAAAACATGGCAGGTGCAACATAAGGGTTAGATAGGTAACTCGAAAATAACTATTTGTTTATTGACCGTTTAAGGCTTCCGTACCAAAACCGCCAACTAGACCGACCCTATTACTAATACGGTAAAACTGTCGGTCCGACCTAAGGCTCGTCCGTTCGTCTGTCACAGGGCTGTATCTTTTGAACTGTAATAGGTATACATACACTTGAATACATACATTTTAACAGTGTACTATAGCTGCTTTTTCTCTCATTCCAAGTACCTACCTAGTATAGATTTCACCTGACAGACCAGCTCGGTGTCAGGAATTCAAACTAGCGCCATAATTGAAGGAAACCGAATGCAAATCGTTTATTATTTATAATATTATAATTACGCAGCGGTTATTACATAGTTGTACCTACTAGTATACCAAATGTTGTCCAGTGTGTACCAGTTAGTGTACAGAGTTACCGGTTGTTTTGCATATCTTGTCGTTTCTCTGCATAACCCCTTTTCCATAAGGGCGTTAGCGTCTATGTTTAGAAAGTAATGTTGTTCCGATCATAGATAAGATTGACTGAATTTAATATTTTTTTCTGTGTTTTTTTCTTCAATACGAAGCAAAGTGCAAGGCAGTGTCGGGTTGCATGTTCAAAAGAATAGTGAAAGCGATTAATTTATTGGTTGAATTTAATAAACGTGAAATTAGATGGTTCTGTATCAAATTATAAGCTGATCGATTCAAAAGTTGAATTTAAAATGTCAACCTGTCAAAAATAAAATAATAAATTGCAGTTCTCAATTATGCCGTGATCCGACGGTGCGCCATATTGCGGACGGACACAGACGAGCCCGCACGACGCACCGTGGGAATGTGTACGTGCGGGGTATCGCAGACATCGGAAGTTCCTCGGTGCGCGGTGCGTGGCGGTCTGTGGTCGTCTGCCGTGCGTGTCCGTCCGCAAAATCGCGGATCGTCGGATCTCGGCATAATAATCAAATACGTCCGAAGAAATTCAACTCCACAATAATATTTTCCTTGATCTCAACAGATCACTGTACCCGTGCACCTACCGGTTCACACACAAGTACCATTAAATCATTTAATAAAGATACGAGCATCAGTGACGTCATTCAATTGGCAAAAAGCCAAATTAGGCAATTTTTACGTCGTTTGATATACCAACAATAATGTATAAACATTTGAACAGTACATGCGGAACCATTATCTCTGGAAGTAGGTTAAAAGAAACGAATGTTTTAATAGGAAAAGCCAACAATATACAATAGAATCAGTGGAAAATATTTGTTATTGCGATGACGTGGACCTTGGGGATGGGGTGGGGTCCCTGTGGCGGCCGACCTGCTCCACGAGCGAGCGGTCAAACGTTTTTGAACCTGACTGTATTTCTAGTACTGTGTGAGCGACAGTTGAGACCCAAACTTTTCATGGCAAGCACTTCGTCTGAAAAAAAATCAAGAATACTATTAATTTTACATTTTATAGAATAGCTCCTATAATATTACTTACTATAAGAACGACAAACAATAAATATTTTATTATTATTCGGTTGTTCTTTAAAATAAATAAGTTACAAGCACTGACTTATATGTCGCTTGCCCCCTCTCTGACACTGGGGCCACACATAAAAATGATTCACGTTCGGTAGCTGCGCGTACGCTCATAATGTGCGTTAATTTTATCTAAAAATAACACCCATTCTTTGTTTGTTGGATTTTTACGAAATCTGCCTGCCTTTATTAAATGTGTAATTCGTTTCTCCAGTTATTCCGTTTTCTATTTTATCGTTTTATATTCATGTAAACTATAACGTTATGCTACGAGTAATTCGGAGATTTTATTGCCGATATAAGTTTTAATGTATACTTAAAAATGTAATATAAAACTTGATAATCTATAAATAATAAATAATAAGATGAACAAAAATATAACTTACTTAGTTTTTTATTTGCATATTAAATGATTTCATGAGTTGAGTAAAATCATTAGCCAGGTACACTATAGGGGTACACTATTATGTTTTATAAAAGTCGATAAATGCACCTAGGATAAAAACAAAAAGAAATAAAAATTAAAAAATAAATTAAAATGAATTCTAATATTACCTTACAGTAAGGTAATATTAGAATTCATTTTTATTTGCGTCAATTATTTTAGGAATATTACTGCCAACTAATTACAAAAATCCTACATGAATAAATTATACAACAATTTAGTTCGATCTAAATGATTGTAGATGAAGTAATGATCAGTTCCACATCACAGCTTATCAAATTGAATCATAAAATATAACACACGTGCAATAAAATCAATAAAAAATCGATTAGTCAAAATAATTTGATTTCGCTCTTCGATTGGTCGATACGAAGTCTTATCATACAATTTGCAACGTCGCGATTTGTATCGCCGTTTATTTATACAATAATGCATTATATTTAATCAGTTTTATTGTAAACAGACGTGTTATTGCAATTGTAGCGTTAAGAATATCACTAATACAGTTATTTATGGTTTTAATGGATGTTATTATGTTATTAGGGTTTTGCTCGCGGCATCACTCGCGTGGATGTCGGATTTTTAACATACAATTTATGTTAAAAATCCGACATCATGATGTGAGTCATTAAGCCATGTCATTTACTGGGATAAAAACTACTCTATGTGTTAATCCAGGTTATATCTCTGTGCCAAATTTCATCCAAATGCGTTCTGCCGTTTTTGCAGGTTTAATGTAACAAACATACGAACTGTCATATTTGTAATATGAAGTAGGATAGTTATGTATATTGTATCGAATAAAAAGTATCGATATACATTCTGAAAACAAAGATTACTTTTATCGACTCTCAGCACACCTTCGGAAGGCATATCGGGTACCTTTTGGATAAAGTTAAATACAGCTCAATAGCCTGAAATGAAAAGTATCGAGTACGGATATAATCTGTACAAAGTATCGATACTTTCTTGAATTCTCGTATTCTACGCACTTTTCTGGCTTTAGCCTGGAATCAACTTGAAATTATCGGTTTTTTATTTATTCAGCAGATAGGACTAGCATAAAGGACAATGCCCGCAATGGCAGAAACTAACGTGAACCTATCATTCTGTAATAAGTATCTATTATTAGAAGGAAATTACTTTTTTTATATTTTTTTAATATTTCTTGTGGTTTGTTTTACTAAAACTGTTATCGTTTTTGTTTCAGGTACGTATAATTGTAAATTTTACTTACAAAAATATTATTTTCGGACATCCATCGGACTCAAAAGACAAGGTATGTTTTTTCCTTACTGTACAGACGATAGCAAAAGTGTTAACGTAAAGTTTTTTTTTAATGTGTTGATAAGTTCCATACTTTCAATAGTTTGACATTATCTTGCGCCGCGCACCCTGTCACCTGTGAACTTAATGACTGTATGACTACGTCTGTGGGCGGGGTTTGCGTAGCTGAATTTTGGGCCAAACAAATTTGAACTTTTTGCCATCGATACGCTAAGATAAAAAATTGTTTAACAACATTAAACTCCACGGAGCCTATTGTTATCCACTCTTCGATTGCTTCTAGTAAGGCCACTAAATCGTAGGGCAGTAGCTATGAGACTTAGGGTCAGTTCACACCGCGACGTGAAGCGCGCGCATTTTATAACAATTATGGAACTTATTTTTTTCACGAAAAGGTATAATTTCAGTGCGAGCGTTGACACGTGGCAAAGTACGCTGAGATGCGCGGTGCTGCGCGGCGCGTGTACCTTATTGTGTAGTAAATAAATTCGATACAGTATCTGATTATAAAAAAGTGCGCGTCGCGTCGCGTCTCGGTGTGAACTGACCCTTAATGTCGAGAAGTAACTGGAAAGAGGACAAGGCACGACGCCTTACATTTGATGTTTCATAAAGAAACTGTAGCAGTTCAGAGCCTATAGACAAAATCCCTTTTCTGTAAGCGTTAACGCCAACGGAAAGATCAAATTGTATGGAGTTGACATTAGCTTTAGAGACGTCACGTGACTGCTGCTGTCAACTGCATACAATTTGATCTTTCCGTTGGCGTTAACGCTTACAGAAAGGGATTTTATCTAGGCCCCCAGGTCGGAAAGTATGCCCGATGGTCACCGATGTGGTATAGAGTAGTGGGAGTTAGTTTTGAGAGCGCAGCATTTGTAGAACAGAGAGAGCAAGAAGGAAACCTTTACCTCCTCTTGTGGTTATGTATGATGTTGATGCACAGGAAGAAAAATACAAAAACCATACTTCCTACCGCTAGAGACACATTGGACTTCGAAGGCAAATGGCTTCGAAGGCTAATGCTGGGGCGTTATCGCGAACTATACTTCGCGCGCTTTCTTTTGCTCAGCGAGACGTCGAGCGGTTTGCGAGGAGTCGCACGAAGTTTAGTTCTTGACAATGTAGCCCCAGCATAACAATCGCCGATATCCCAGTCGGCAGGTCCTTCTTTTTGTGACTGCAGAAAGTCAATACTCTCACAGTCACGTGTATGCTAACACCTCCACGGAGGACGATCAAACGAAGCCACACCTAGCGCTACAGGTGGCCACCTATTTTAAAAATAACTAAACAAACCATTACAGAAGAGGAAAAACGATATCAGATCACAGAGCTCGTCGATCGATCAGAAGTAACCCTGGGACCGCAAAGTTCTATGTTTTGCGCACCTCTGGAGAATATGGGCGATGATGGGAACGTCAAAAATAAAAATTATCTCCTCATACAAAGATTAACCAGTTACTTGATTCAGGCGTGACTTTGCGGAAATCCATTATAAAATACAATAGACGTAGATATAAATTTAGTAACCTATTGCGCTTGACTATCCTTCAAGAATTAAAAAACCCTGTAAGAAATCGACACGTGTTTCACCTTTCAACGAGGCATCATCAGGATGACGATTGACCAGTTGCAAACCAGAACACGACGTGTTGCCAAACCGAGCGCTGGACGCGGAGAGAGATTAGCCAGACAATATGTTTGGATTAAAATTGACAGCAAGATGAACTTAAAATAAAAACTTACAATCTTACAAAAAATTACGGAGAACACTTAAGCGTTCGTCTGTACATATTTGCTTAATTATTCTATTATACTTTGTACCGTATTACAGAATTTATTAAGTTGTACAAAAACCTTTTAATCCCCATTTTATTATGCATATTATATGTATATGTATACAGCGCGCCGCTTGTAATAAACTCTTATCTATACTCTGATCACAATTACATACAAAGTGGTACCGCACTATGTACCGTGAAATGGAGATGACATTTTTATAGTAACAGTGTTCATTGGCGATGAATCTGTGGGAATTTAAGATTTTAAGATTACAAGAAAAAAAAAAACAATAGTTCCAAATTTTTCATACAACCTGATTGTAGGAATTTTGACAGTTTTGTTCGGACCTGTACTTGTCTGTCGTGAAACAAACGTTAAAGTTGATCAATCAATCAATCAAGCCTAACACGTTTCATTAGAATATTTTTCCTGTTGAAATATGGCTAAATAACTGCATAGAGCACACAATTGCAATCCACTGCAACATTGCTTAGAATAGTTTGGTGCTTATTGAATGACAATTTCATGAAATCCTGACATTTTAAGTCATTTTTAACTTACAGAGTTGTATTTATTTTAATTTAGTACATATACATTTGTTACAGTCGCGAATCATAGTTTGATCAACATTCAACCTGATTTCGCTACCTTATCGCATCCCCCTTAATTATATACAATACACGATTCGATTGTCATCAGGTTTCTTTAGATGTTAATACCTTGCAGTAGGTATTTTTTCTCATGTTGGCCTCCAGAGAGAACAGTTTTACCTGAAGAGAAGAGATTAACCAGTCAGCGAGGTCGCTATCACTGCCTCGCACCTTGGCCTGACATTTCAGGGCGCTTCAGACGTAGGTTCCTACAATATTGCTACTCGTGGACGGTTTTTTACAAGCTTTATATTAGCTTGCTCTGTTCGTATGTGTTTCCGGTTACTCCAATTGTCATCCATTTTTCAAGCACTTCCTGACCGATTAAGCTGAAACTTGGCATACTTATATAACTACCGAGACATTTTGAAAAAATGCTACCACGGTCTGGTCTGATGATGGATCCGGAAGTTAGCTATAGGAACTCCTCAATTAAACAAGATAGCACCTTCGTGTTTGGACTCATTAGCTATGTATTAATAAGTTTTTTGACACTAGGTGGTGTTCAGGGTCTGATGATGGAGCCGGAAGGTGGCCCTGGAAAAACCCTTTTTAGTTACTTAAAAGCTTGTTTTTAAAAAGGTCTTTACTTACATTTTATTAATACTTTGCTCGGTTTTTTATACCAAGCTCAGGCTATTTTGCCCGATATTTGGTGATAATGTAATCAACAATCGTCTAGAAGTAACCCATTCGCTCATGACTTGGGTGAGTCCCAGCTATATAGGTAATTGCGTAACACATTTTCGTAAACGATTAAGATTAATCTGTTTCGTTTTGACAACATTCATTGCGTTGTTTACGTTGTTGAGCAGATATTTTTTCGAACTTATGAAGCAATGGATTAGCAATCTGTTTCAACACGATTCAGATTGTGATTGATCGTGTGTTACGCAATTAGGGTGCATCATTGAACAGCAAAGAGGTGTCGGATGAATTTGTAAATCTAATAAGTATTGAAAGTTGAAACCAATAAAATGAAGTACTACAAAGTTTCCTATTCTACCCCTCTTTACCTTATCCTAGCTTTTAAATTCGTTTGTCTCCCGTTTTTCTAACATAGGTACTTGTTTTTTCTTTTCACTATTTTCATACAGTTTAAAAATGCCTTGCGCTATGTCAAGTGCCATTGCTCAGTGTTTCTGCAAAATTGGAATAGGGCTGGCCTTAAAATATCCTAAGACTGGCCTTTTAATATTGCCTTGAGGGTACCTATCTAGATCTACATACATTCTAGTTGGACAATTCGAAAGGAGTGAGTTCCTAGGGAAAGCTGTCCATTTTATGGCTAGTGTCTTACTATGGAAGTAGCCAAAAAAATCACATAAGGGTCAGTTCAGACCGCGACGTGAAGCGACGATTTTTAACAATATTATAGAACTTATTAGAAGGTATAATTTCAGTGTGAGGGTTGACACATGTCAAAGTAAGCTGAGATGCGCGGTGCTGCGCAGCACGTGTACCTTATTATGTAGTAAATACATTCGTTATTGTATCGGATCATAAAAAAGTACGTGTCGCGTCGCGTCTCGTTGTGAACTGACGCTAACTTGTCTACTCTGAAGTTTGACAGTTTAAACGCACATACTAGCAAACAGGTAATTTTTTTTTTGCCAATTTTTCCTGTTTCATCTATTCGGCCAGCGTCCCGTGCTCTGTGAGATACCTTTCAAAACCACCAAATCATTGTACCACTGCCAGTAGATAGTAACACTGTGGCCACTGGGTTATTCATTCTCGGAAAAAAAACTAGAACATTGGAAAAATACTTATTTTTTTACCACCGAGCATATGTTTATTAAAATATTTAGTATAATTAGTGCAACAATTGTTTCTATAATAAAATTTACATCCGACTAGATGGGACTGCGATAAGTCTATTGTTTTGTCAGCACTTATACGCCAGTATGTAACGCTAAACATATTTTTAACTGCCGTCTATACATTATTCGTTTTTTATGTTCTCTGTTTATTACACCGTACATTAATTATAACAGTTAAAAGAGCGTAGTATAATAAAAATGTACATCGCTCCCGTTTTTTTTATATAAATGTCGATATATGTTGGACTGTTGGTGTGTTTGTCAGATTGCTAATCGTACCTAAATGCTAATTCCGACTCTTTGCTAAAAATAGCCCATGTGTTGTGCATGAAGTTTTTATTTCATTTATTAGAGAGTTATTTCGGATATAGATAACGGTTTACGATTGCGGGACTGATCATGATCATCGCCGTGTGAACGGGGACGTAGGTTATTAATTTATTAATTTAATATTTATTTTAATCATGATAGTGTGTAACTAATATAATAGCACAGGAAAATACTGCCAAGTCTTCTAAAAATTGTTATGAAAACAAGCGAATCCGGAACATAAAATTAGTCTTAAAAATAATTGTTTTATAGTTGTAATTTGATAATAGGGTTGCCGAACATAAACATGATTAAATTTTAAAACATTGCAATAGGTAAATTAATTTAGTTCCTCCATTTTTTCAGGAAAATATTTAAAAAAAATGTAATTTCCATGTTAAACTTTATTTCTAAACAAGTTTATTTGCAACTATTCCTAATTGTCTAGCACAACATATAACAAAAAGAAAACAAGCGAGTGCTAGCCCTACTGGCACATGTTTACTGGTAGCACAATAATGTTTCTTTAATATGGGTTAAGTACCTTTAGCCAGTGAAAGATTTTAAACAATTATTCAACTTTGAGGAATTAAAAATTTCGGCTCCTAAAACAATAATCTTTTATAAAAAACTTCAGATTTAGGTATTCCGTTACAGTTTTTTTTTCAACATCTAGTTTGAGGTTTCTCCATTTTGGGGTTCCGTAGCAAAATGGTAAAAAAGAACCCTTACGGTGAATTTTTAAATAATGCTTGACTAGATTGCAAGTGAAAGAGTTGTTGCCATGTTTATGACTTATGGTGAAAAACTTCCGTAAAAACATAACCCTTCCTTGGCAGTCGGGTAAAAATACCTTCTTATTTTCGAAGTTTGCAAAGTGAAAATATTGAAATAAATCTAGTACCTAGCCATCTACTAGATTTATTTACGCAAACTCCATAGGTATGTAAATATTATCAAAAATAAAAATAAAACGATGCCTCTAAATAGCACAGATTTACGAAATCTGCTAAAAACAAAGTTAGTTATAATATGCGGTCGCATACTTTGAAAATAAAAGAATGTGTTTCGTACCAAGGTACCTATGGAACCCACGGTGTGTGACTCCGACTCGTTGTTTGCAGACTTTAAAAAAATTCTCGCTGCATAGATATATTTCGGGAAAGCAGTTCAATATTGAAAAATGTCTAAAATACTTTAGTGAAATCTGGAATCTGGATATTCCCCTGTTTGATATTCTATGAATTTTTTTATCGTATTCTGTTATAGTTTCGTTAAAACTATCAGTCGTACGTCAAAGCGGTTGGTTAGTGTTGGAACTCGACAGTATATTATTTTCGCTTCTGTCCGAGTATACTCGATACTCATACAAATACTACTACAAGTTTCCGCTCCTACTTATTTTGTCCGTCTGTTTGCTCTGAATTATTGACTTAATAAGACTTTGACAATTCATGGTAGGTAGAGCATACATGCGTACTATTTGTACAAGTTTTATACAGAGTGTATCAAGCATGTGGTCATATTTTGTGGTCATATTTAAGGGTGTGCGGTACATACCATGTTTTTGTGGTCATATTTAAGGGTGTGCGGTACATACCATGTTTTTGCAATAACGATAAATGATAAAGTTGTTCAGTTTGATGGTCAGGGGCAGGGGACGTATTATGACATGTTAGTGCCACCATTTTTCCAGTGTGAGTGAGAGATGGAGCTATAAAAGGCCGATAGCAGCATCCTTTTTTCGCAGTGGAATAATGATGGCATTAATACTTCATAATACTTGTACTTCTACCACACGGGACCACACCGTTAAATATGAACACACATTTCGGATACACGTTGAATCCTTACATAACCTAACTAATAATATAAATTCGAAAGCGAGTTTCTTTGTTTGTTATGCTTTCACGTTAAAACGGCTGAACGGATTTGTATGAAATTTGGCACATGGGTAGACCATTACCTGGAGAAAGACAGGCTACTTTTCATTCTGGATCGTAGACAAAGTCGCGGGCATTAGCTATGTATTATATAAATATTATGTAGGTATAGATAGCGTATACGTAGAACATCGATTTTGAGATGAGCTTTGGTGATTTTGGGTTAAACATTTTTTTTTGAAGTTATTACTTCAAAAGAAATGAAATGAAATACCTATAAATTATAATATTTTTTTTATATTTTTAAATGTTTTTATATATTGCTTTATTCTAATATATAAAAATATAATTTATTTATATGTAGGTACTCAAAATGAAATAAAGATAATATAGTTATTTCTTGTGTTTATAACTAGGTTAGTTTTTGATTGACCTACTTGTTATGTGATCTATTTTTGTTGGCCTCACGTCAGTCATTGTTAAGAGGAGAATGTTATTTTTTTAATATTTAATTTGTTCTTACAATCTTAATTTAGCCAAGTGTCCAATACGATGACGAGTTTAAGAAGACATGACATTAATCACACAACATTGATAATGTTTTTTATTTGCACAATAATTTATTGCATTACAATAATAACAATACGCTGTTTCGGGTTAAGAAATGCTAAAAATTTCGAAACTCATAAATTAGATTGAAATATAATATTTGAGTTACTGATAAATTGACCTGTATGTCACAAAAATTTAAAAACTTATCACAATAAAGTCCATGATCCACCAAATTCTGAATATATAAATTCTTATTAAACAAACGAAGTCCGTAATTTTCGCCGAAGCCGAATGCGAACGTCGCCGTCGTCGGCATCCCTCGTAGCCGGCGCGGGCGCAGCTCTAGTAGTCACAAGAGCAAGATTTACTCATTGTGTTCGTCACTGCGCCATTCATCATGCGACATTGTTTTGGCACGCGCTCTCACCTCGATACTACATTAAAATTATACTAAAACAAATGGCGAATTAAAAAAAACATCTATTTTAACATATCAAGGATTCCGAATTCCATCATACATTTTTTTTAGTTGGATTAACAAATTCTAAAGAACATAAAAAGGTGAATGTTTTGTCTACGAATGATTTAGTCTGCCTTTTGTTTGCACAGTTTGAATTTAACTGTAAAGTTGGAGACAGCGCGAGGTGGGGGCGCAGCGCACGCGTCGCGCTTCAGATATAAACTTCGCAAAGATTTCCTTACAATGTTAGTCCTACTCGGGAGAAACTTAATATAATTCCCCATCAGCTAGAGTTCCGATGTTCTTTATGCTCGAGTCCGAATGAATAGACAATCCTGTTTACCTCCACTTCTTGCCCATTTCCATTAAAACCACTCCACAATCTCGTTACAAGTTCTATCAATAGGTATAGTAATCCTTGTCATACAAAACACAAGTAAAACATACTAGAATTACAAAATGATCCCGTAGTATCCCTTTCCGCCGCCGGCGCCGTCACAGACCCCCTACCTCAATAGAAGGTACACACTCTAGTCTCGGCCGGTGGCATGTTTTGTCTCGATACACAAACAAAAATTGAGTCTTCCACGCTTCTATTATAATTGGTCGTCATATTGTACCGGTTCTATCACCACAACAGATTACCCACTTAGGAACTCCGTTTCAAGCTAACTGGTTATTTATCTGGCGTTAAACCAGTATGACCATACCACCACTGGCCAATGACCACGCTGACAAATGAAGACTTTCGTTTAAACCCACAATTAGATGTTGTTTTGTGCTGTTTGTGTTTTTGACGAAAACGTGGCTTGAGTTTGTTTGAATAAAACAATGCACGATAACTTATTTTTTATTTTTAGAACAGTGTCCATATAATTGATTAGCAATTTGGAAAATTTTCAAATTTTCGTCCCCTTTAATTAACGTGATCATGTTTTCAAGCCTAATGAAAAGCTGGTTCGTTACTTTTAGACAGGCCTAACTGGGTGATTAAAATCCAGGTCTTTTTTCGTATTAGTTGTTTTGTCACCTGCACCCCTATGCAATATCGTTTATTGCATTTTTGTCTTCGATCTTAATTAATAACTGCCAATAAAGACGAAAGGGTTCATTAAGGGCGTCCAGCCCCATGGACCCTACGTACTGAGGTGTGAAAGTAGAAGGTATGAATGCCAGTCACATGAGTGCCTGATAGGTTACAAATTATGTTGATGATAAAAGGGAAAACATACCATGTCTTCTACGGGAGGTAGACGACATGGCATTTTTTCCTTTTGTACGGTGTAATGTGATGGCATTCACGATTTATTGGTTTGAATACTCGCTTTTATTTTTACGCTGCTCTTATTATTTTAATATGAGAAGGCATCAACTACCACCCTAGTTCGTGAATACACAAGAGCCGGCCACAAAAGAGCTGACTAATACAGCAGTATCTGCAAGGGTTGGTAAAATACCAACACGCGAATACTACACATCAATCTTTAACTCCGTTATTCGATCTGGAACCGTCAGAAAATGGGAGCCTTGAGCGATTGCGTTATCGGTTATAACCGAAAACTTTGGCCCAAGGATAGACCCCTGACTAATAAATTATCTGGCTTCCAAATATTTGAGTCGGTTCGTGTTTATTTTTTTTACGCCGGACGCATCGGACCTGCGCTGTAGTATTTAAATGTATGGTCAAACAAAGGGAGAACACAGAGCCCCACGGTGTGAAAGGGCTCCGTGGTATCCACTACTATGCATAGTGCCTAATTGAAACACTGATAAGTGCGCGTGATACTGCTTGATACTTGTAAGGTTTTGGTTGAGTTGATATGGTTATGTATGAGGTATATGTATCAGGTATTATGTATGAGGTATATGTAAGATGAGGTATAGGTACTGATTTTTGGGTGTGTGATAATTTCGATTTGTATTGTTTTGGTAAGAAATATGGTGCCTAGTAACAATCACCGTAGAGGCTCAGTAACTCCTGTGTGCTAACGATAAGGTTAGCTACATCCTGAATCCTAGTTTTCTTTCTTTAGGAATAATTTTCTTCTTTCCACACAGTAGCCATACGGATTCAAATCTTCAAGTTCAATTTTATAAAATACGTTTCTTTTAAATGAAGCCAAGAAGTACGCACAAAAGCAATAAAACTAAGCAGTGTTTACGCAATTTCTAAGATGTCTGTGCCCACAAAAGATATTATAAAACTGCGGTATTCTAGCTTTTAACGCGAAATCACATCAAAGAGTTTTTATTTATATTTTATAAACTTTTATTACGCAATATGAATCTTTTCCTTTGTTGTTTGGAATAATAAAATCTTTGTTTAGGTATTTTTATTAAACGTTATGTATTAAAAAACGTTTTCGCCCTGATATTTAACTTTTATGCATATTTTTTTGTAGATTTATTGTTTTAACACATTATCTATTCATTTACATTCTTTAAGTTTTCTCACTTTAATAGTTTAATAGTTACTTTACTTTTATTACTTTACTTTAATTAAAAATGAAGTTTTTAATCTAACTTACCTAAGTATCAGCCATTTTGGGTTAATGAATGGATATAAAATAAAAATAATTATCAAATTGAAGACGGTCATTTGATTGGGAAGTCCGAATAGTTCTTTTTAAATTGATCATCTTTACAATGTATTGTGGACTTGTAGACTTTCAAAGGAAAAATAAGCTAAAGAAAACATTCACATTAAATCGAATAAGTTTAAAATACCAAGATGATTCGAGCACAGTTCACGGTTAGGTTCTGGCCGACCAGCCTTAATGTTTACTTATAATATTAAGTTAAATATTTCACATGCCCTCGTGAAACTGCTTTATGGATGAAGAATAATCACTTTCAAGTCATACTTCGCCTCCAGGTTCGAGTTTTTTTATGACAATTAGACGTGTTTTACTCGCTCTTATTGTTATGTAACATTTGTGTTCAATGTCAACACTGTGCACGATGTGTGGCTGCGAGGTAGTCGCTTTTGTTCGGGTTTACTCGTTAAAAATATAGGCTACCACGTTTTTGGTGGCAAACAGACTACTTACCTTCGGTGGTGTAAAGAGAAATGCTAACACGACTTCGTGGTTTTTATCACTGGTGGTCGGTCGTGGCCACACCTACTGTACGGTTCGCCCGCCGAGCCCGACTGGCCGGATAAAGGGCTCCTCTTAGGCGTTACAGCTTGTTTAACTTGCGTATTGTGTGTGTCGGCTTCCGTAAAGTAGTCTTAAACGGTCGGAAATATGATTAGGTGGTGTTAACCTGTGCGGCGGATGCGGAAGGCATCATTGGTCATTATGTTCATTTGTATACAAGTTTAAAGGTGGCTACGCTTAATTAGAATACATTGTAAGTTTGCCAGCAACAGTAATTAATTACTGTCTGGTACACAGTACACACTGTTCGTACTATTATCATTGGGTACTATCGCTAACGTTTACAGCCTGAACAGCTGATTCTAATTTGCTTATCGACTATTGTTTGTTTCTATGAGTACCTAATTATAGCTTGAACATGACATGATACTTATTATTGACTAGAGTTGTTTGCGTATCAATCTGCCTAGCCTTTTTCCCTGCTATGTTGGGGTCGGCTTCCAGTCTAACCGAATGCAGCTGAATACCAGTATTTTATGTGGAACGACTGCCTATCTGGACCTCCACAACCCAAGGTCGGGGTAACAAGATACCCCTACGCTCATTGAGTTAATGTAACTTAATATTATAAACGCGAAAGTTTGTAAGTATGTATGGATGGATGGATGGATGGATTTTTGTTACTCTTTCACGTAAAAACTACTGAATGAATTTGGATGAAATTTGGCAAACAGATAGTTTATAACCTGGATTAACACATAGGATACTTTTTATCCTGATATTCCCACGGAATCGAGATTTACGCGGGTGAAACCGCGGGGCGCAGCTAGTATATTATACGTGTTAACATAATGTACGTAGTATTTAGGTGCCAGGTACTTTTTAATTTAATTTCATTAGTAGCCTAAGTAATTAATAGTATGTAACATATATAGGCATAGATATTTTTACATTTCTATGAACATAGATAGATAACCTTCAATTATTACTTTATTATTATAATTTAGCAAGAAATACTTACTTTAGAAAGCCATAAAACTGGGCTGTAAAATGATTTGTTATATAAAATTAATTTGCCAGTGAAGTTCATGAAGGTATAACAAATATTAACACTTGAAACGATATGAAAACGAATCGGGCCACCCGGCGCTCGCTCACTCCCTACAGAAAAAAATAGAAACTCATCTGTTTGTCCATGTTTATGTTCGGTCAGAGAAATTAATTCTTTATCAAATTCACATACTGCGTCAATTTGCCGTGTTATAGCCCATTTGATACAAGAATCATAGAAAGACAGTTGTGATTTAATTATACGGACAATGTAAGTTGGTAGTCAGTTTGATAAATAATTAATTTCCCCGACTTTACAACGATATTATAACCGTGAAATGTACGCTGTTATTTATTGCAACAAATTAATAAATTGAGCTTATATGTTGCTTCTATGAAAAATTTATTCTCAGCAAAAAATATAAAACATAAATAAATAATTTCGCCGTAATGAAAACTTTGCTGATATAAACATAAAAGTACCTCCTCATAAAACATGCCTGCAGCCTTCCTAAAACACTTAACCACTTCTGGGAGCACGTTGTGAAATATTAATAACAAAAACGTCAGCGAGCCCGCGTGCTGAGCCTCTATCACAATACCACTCAGCAAACTTTTCTCATTTTAATGTTGTTCAAGCAAAAGTTTAAATATAAAAATATAATGATACTGTACGCATTAGTGAGTCATTGAGCGGCGAGCGAGTGCGTGCCGCGTTCCACCCTCGCATCGCGAATATACAAGTTAAAACAAATGGAAAATAAACTTTTCAAATAAAATAAAAATAACCCTCTTGGCGGCCGGGAGGGCGGGGGCCCTCTCCAATAAAAAATATAATAACTTTTCTTTTTATTCGACGTAATGGCAACGATTGTTCCTTTCTAATATTGTTTCTGTCTCGTTTTCTCCCAGATTATTATAATGGGGTGCGACGACGCCGAGCGCCGCGCGCCGCGATACGGTGCCACTTTTCAATTCAAACAATCGAACTGCTAATGAACTTTTTAATATTTATAGTAACCACAATGTGTCGTCGTGTTACAAAAACGTTTCAATTTACCTTTCTATTATATGAATAAAACAACCACATTAACGATGGCGTTTATCGTTAGAAATTAATATTAGAAGACGAGGTAAAAAGAAAACTAACAAAGGATAGCCAGCAGCTTTTACTTAAATTTTTTCTCAATTAAAGTTTGAGCTTCGCTAATGTAATTTATTATTCCTGCCTTTGTAGCGGTATATCTTCCTGTTAATTTGATAAGTAGTGGTTTACCGTTAATCAAGAAGTAAAATGAAAAGAATATTATCAAAACGAATTCTAATAGATGTACCTAAAAGTTTACTATTCTTAATTTCAATATAGCTTCATTAATATGAAAAACAAGATGTAAGACAAACAGTCACGTTATTTTACACAAAAAGTTCTCCAAAGTAAAAACCATTTGGACTTTCACGTAAAAGTTCAGGACTTTACAATAATATTGGCAATAAACAACCATTATCAAATAGTTTAATGATGGGTAGATCATAGATATATGTAATGTGATATGTAACTTACGTTGAAACGAACATGCCGTCCAAATATCTCTGCAATGCAACATCAAATGTAACACAACTACAAGGCGAGTGTTTCAACGTGTGTGTCATGCTCATGATCCAGGGTGCAGCCTCGCGCATCGTATAGGCTGCACAGACGATGGTAGACGGGTCGCTCTGACCCCATGTCATTCATTCCTGCAGCGTCGATGATAACTGTTATTACTACGCTTTACTCCTCTGAATATACGAATATTATATTGATGATACTGTCAACATATAGACAGATATTTAAATCTAGAATTGTAGTGCAGTGACTTGCACGCGTAGCATGACCATCGTAGAAACGAGTTTTGTTGACAGAAGAATAGACGAAATGACAGATAAACTATCACAATCTGTCATTTTGTCTATTCTTTCGTCGACAAAACCCGTTTCTATGGCGGTAATGGTTTTAAGGTGGTCTAAAAGTAATGTTACGATACAGCTTGGAGTCAAGGAGTTTGTCTGTCACAAAAAAAAAATATTGAAGAGAAATGTGGCTTTTTTTTTCAAATCTAGCTAAGTATTTCTAAAAACCCACAATGTTCTATTAATCAAAGGCACTTGACTTGCTTCCTTTTTTCACTTGTTTGTGCTGTGTCGATGCTATTGTGAAATGTTTAGTGTCTCGCCAACTTTCGCCGCGGTTCACGGGTACTCGGGTGACCAGACAATTCTAGCCATCAGATGAAAAAATCTATCATGAGTGATCCTTCCATGCTTTCTATGGTATCATGGTGACAAGTTTTAAAGTCAAAAATAGCAACATCCTTTGTAAACCCTCCTTACTTCGTGAGAAATTAAACGTTTAATTTTTCGGTTTCGTTTGGATAAACAAATACCTGTATTTATATATTTTTGGGGCTGCAAGTGATGGCTTGTCAATGTGACAACTTGTGGTTTTGGAGACATTGTAGTCTGAGTATATAGGAAGTGCTAAGGATTTGCGTTGACACACCCAAGTCAACGACTGTAAAAACATAACCCTTCCTTGGCAGTCGGGTAAAAGAGGAACATAATTATTTGCATAATGTGTACGGTCGACCCCATTAGTAAAACGTGACCTACAAAAACCAGCTTATAGGCTACGTCTTATAGGCACTGTCAATGTCCAATTCTTAACATGGAATTGCAGTTGACTGTACTTGGCGACAGTTTGGACCTGTCCTTGTCAGTTGTCTGTACTTAACGAAATGAGACGGTTAAGGATGGTGGTCAGCGGCTGCGGGCGGGAGTTTTGTTAAAAACGGATTTACGGTTTTTTGTACAAACTTTTTGCACCCGGGCCGGCACGCCTTGGTTCTTTGAGTCTTTGTTATCATTTTGTTTATACGTTAAATATAAAAGTAAATCCTTACATTTATTTTTATTACAAAACAAAGTCCTCCGCTGCGTCTGTTCGCGATAAACTCAAAAACTACTGCACCGATTTTCATGCTGTTTACACCAATGGATAGAGTGGTTCTCAAGGAAGGTTTTAGCATATAATAACCGACATCCACGCGGGCGACGTGGCGGGCATCAACTAGTTTACAATATAATGTTTAGAGGTTAAGCTGCTAAATTTTATCACTATCGGTTCGACAGTTCCGCAGTAAAAACGTAACAAACAAACTCACTTTTGGGTTTCTATGGCAAGGAAGTAGTGACGTGGGTATATGTATAATACTCTAAAACTGTAGCCAACTAACCACCTCCAACCAACCATACCACCAAACCAACTATACCACCAAACCAACCATACTACCAAACCTACCATACCACCAAACCAACCATACCACCAAACCAACCATACCACCAAACCTACCATACCACCAAACCAACCATACCACCAAACCAACCATACCACCAAACCAACCATACCACCAAACCAACCATACCACCAAACCAACCATACCACCAAACCAACCATACTACCAAACCAACCATACCACCAAACCTACCATACCACCAAACCAACCATACCATCAAACGTACCATACCACCAAACCAACCATACCACCAAACCAACCATACCACCAAACCAACCATACCACCAAACCAACCATACCACCAAACCAACCATACCACCAAACCAACCATACCACCAAACCAACCATACCACCAAACCAACCATACCACCAAACCAACCATACCACCAAACCTACCATACCACCAAACCAACCATACCACCAAACCAACCATACCACCAAACCTACCATACCACCAAACCAACCATACCACCAAACCAACCATACCACCAAACCTACCATACCACCAAACCAACCATACCACCAAACCTACCATACCACCAAACCAACCATACCACCAAACCAACCATACCACCAAACCTACCATACCACCAAACCAACCATACCACCAAACCAACCATACCACCAAACCTACCATACCACCAAACCAACCATACCACCAAACCAACCATACCACCAAACCAACCATACCACCAAACCTACCATACCACCAAACCAACCATACCACCAAACCAACCATACCAC
Organism: Lithophane semibrunnea; assembly: GCA_947363905.1. Lineage (NCBI taxonomy): Eukaryota > Metazoa > Arthropoda > Insecta > Lepidoptera > Noctuidae > Lithophane > Lithophane semibrunnea. The sequence goes on along the minus strand of OX376186.1, from coordinate 20,035,456 downwards.
CATAACCATATTAACTACCTATACATATTAACCCCCACAACTCTTACAGACCTTGATAGCTATTATTATATTGCACCTCTATTATTAATAATCGTCTCAATGCGTTCCAAATGCAACTTTCATTACGTCGAAGTATCTACAGTATATGTTATTATTACAATAATATCTATTGTTCACGATACATTGTAAAGGGAACGATGTTATGAATTCTATACGTACACAAATAATAATAATATTGTATTTTGTTTTAATGTTTTCCGTTCGCGCGATCATTATGTCTAATAATTATAAGTTTTGTTACATTCATATTATCATCACTCTGAAGCATTGTCTTCTTTATTCCCTTGTGTTATAAAGTTCGCTTTTGTGTGAACAGCGTTCAGAAATTTACTTCTCATATTTTTATAATAGATTATTAAATCAACATTATGTTCTTTCGTATTTTATGTTTCTTGTTTCTACGAATGAAATGATAGTAGATGTAGTTTATACAAAAAGAGCAGATAAGTTAGTAGAGTAAGTCATAATTATACTAGGGTGATAAAGTACGCACTACGTATAATATACTACTTAATTACAGGTACTTAAAATCATCTTTAATTATTAAAAATTTATTACGTTGCAAGATTTGTATTTTTATATTCAGGGCCGAAACAATATTATGTTATTTAATTTAAGATTACTCTTATTATTACAATACTTATCGTTATAAAATGAATAGGTAATTTAAAATTATTCATTATGTATGTGTAATTGTGTAGGTACTTTTATTTTTGTTTACGGAAATATTCTAACAGTAGTAGGTAGCTACTCTTAGAATATTTCCCAGTTTTAGAGTTAAATAATATGTGTTGCTGTCAGACTTGGCAGAATAACCACCCGTTACGATCATTGGCATCTTCTAAACAACACTAGTACAATAATAGAAATAGCTTAGAAGAGTATCGTCATTTCAGGCATCTGAGAGTTGGTGAACACCCTCTTGCTAATTAGCTTACGTAAAGTCTGGGCAATTAATTGTTCATTAAATTGACTACCAACTTAAATTGTTCGTGTGTTCAAATCACAACTGTCATTCTGTGACAGTTTTATGAAATGGGTTTACTGTTAATGTGTCAATTTGAGAAAATACTTATTTCCCTGACCGTATAATAGCGGCCATAGTTATAGAACTAGCTAGTAAAATATGCTAGAGATTCCTTGTACAAACAGGCCTGTTTATTGATAAATAATAATTATATTTTAGTGTCCATTCAGGCAGTTACAATCCCACACTAGCTGCAAAACAAGCCAGGTTGCGACTTATATGCCGCACCTCCTTACATCCTGTTGTATTGATTCTAAAAGCTGTTTTCAATTGCATTTTCTCTATATACTTTTCCTACTTCACACCACACGACCACATAAAATTATAAAAAAAAAACATTATCTTACACTTTGTTGGTTTCCAGACAGCAAATTAACTCTCGAACTAGTTAAAATCTCATCCGTATTTAATCTTGAAACTGTAGGTGTAGGCACGTTCAATTTAACCAAAAGCTGGCCGACCTGAGGCTATAGACAAAATCCCTTTTCTGTAAGCGTTAACGCCAACGGAAAGATCAAATTGTATGGAGTTGACATTAGCTTTAGAGATGTCACGTGACTGCTGTTGTCAACTGCATACAATTTGATCTTTCCGTTGGCGTTAACGCTTACAGAAAAGGGATTTTGTCTAGGCCCCCTGGATGCTTAAAAATCTAAAAGTAAGAAGTTTTAGATAGATTTTAAGCATCCATGACGTCAGGAAAGGTCCTGCTTTTAAAACCTAACAAAACCAAAGACAGGCCTTTAAAAAGAAAAATCTAAATATAATAGTTTATTTTGTTTAAAATAATAGAGAGAGGACAATATTTTGTTCGAGAATTTGAATGGACAACTTTGAGTCGAGACCTTTTTTTATTTGATCGTCGCAGACCTTTCCCCTTTGTTTTTATAGTAAACGACTGACTACACAATATTTACTTTACGACCTTTCTAAAATAAATCGTGGTGGAGTGAAGCCACTACGCTTGGACGACAACTGGTGCATTCTCAAAATATTTATTTGGCATACATATTTCAATTTAAGGGGCATACATCTATATTTGAATTTTAACTGAGAATTTTGACGTCGATATTTTGATGATACATTAAGGCTTATCTGCAATTTGTAATTACAGGAAATATTAAAAAACATTATTATCGTAGTGGGTTCTTAACAGGAGTAATTAATTTAATAAATGACAACAGCAATGAACCACCTTTTACAAGTGGGTAATGTTGAAAATAATACGTTACTGTGACTCTTTTCAGTGTTTCAGCGGTAATACGATATGATTATATTCTATGCATGTATATAGGTATATAAAAAACGCATCAATAATGTCTGGTTTTATCCCTTTACATAGCAATTAATGACATCGCATTCTCGGTACTCATTTACACAACTTGCAAAATTAAATGCGATGACTGCCCTTGGACCATAATTTAAACGTTGTAATTTTCTAATCGGTTTTTTTTTTAAACTATAGTGTGCCTATAATAATCTTATAGCAATAATATATTATAATATTATTATAAAGATACGCTGACGGTTTCAAATTAGAATCATAATTTGTATTCTTATATGTTATTTGGCGAGCACAGTAATTGCTCGCGTGTGTATTATAAGTTAAAATAATATGTCCATATTATTCTTTATGAATGTTACTCGTGTTATTATCGTAATAAATAATGATACACAAATGTATAATTTACAGTTATAATAAATATGAGGGGTGCTGTTGAGGTTTATATTGTTTTGTTGCTCGTTCTACTATTCTTGGTAGGAAGGCGGAATATGGGCTCTTTAATTTAAAAAATTAGCATGTTTTTCATCAATATAGGTGTTTTATAGGTACTAGCAACATATTTGAACACCGATTAAACTATGATATAGGTTTCAATTACACGTCCGGTTTTTGCTAGTTAATTTCGCTGATTGATTCGGATAATTAAGTAATTCGTGGAAGGTTTTTGCGCTTAACAGACGGGGAAAATCATTTTACTTTCATGTAACATGCTTGAATTATAAAGGAGATCATGAATCGTCCATAAATTTTTGGGCTAAATGTGAAAGTGCTGCACAAACAAAAAAAGAGCTCTATTCTGAAAAATTATGTTTTTCATTAGGTACTACAAGCTATTACTTTAATTAGATTACAATTTATTATTTTAACCAAAACATATTGAAAACAGTATTTTTCAAAATCGTATAACAGCGCAGAAAATTGCCCTACAGGTTTGGCCTAATAGTGAAAAGTGAAGAGAATAACATGTTCTAACGGAATATATCATTTTTGGGGCACTTTATTTAGCCTAAAATCAATGATCTCCTTTTCCTCCATCATGAAATCTAATACCTAGAAGTCACAAAATTAAGGGCAGCATAAAAATACTAAAACTATTATGATAACATGCTGTACAGCAAACTTATGGCAACACCGACACAAAAGCCTTCAATACAAGTCAACGTATCAGTCTCCCTGTGTTATCTCGCGTGATAACAAATTGTGGGTTATTACCGCCGTCCCTGCAATGTTCAAGCGTTTTGGTGATGCACCGGTTGCTAATGTTCGCCTGTTAATCCTTGCAGCTAAGCTTTATGTGTTGCCAGTTCCCACTTGAATCAACGTAGTAGGACGAACACTCACGACAACGGTCCCGGAGAAGTTAAGCGCGGGATATAATAAAGCCCCGTGCAGACTGGCGCGGCGCGACGGCATGACAAGACACCGATAATTGTTATACCGTGAAGTTTTCTTAGAAATTCTTTTGTTAGAGTCGCGTCGCGGTAGTCTGCAAGAGGTTTTAAGCTTACGGCTCACTGAACGCGGCTTGGGTTGTCTGTGTGCCCCCGGAAATTGTCGTTAAGGAGTTGTGGGACAGTATGTTAATGTTGTTCGCGAGAGCCGTGTTAGGTTTTTAGCATACCTAACGCGACTCGAACAACTTTTTAGGTTTTAGGGGTTCGAGTTTGATTTTCAGTTTTGTGACTGAAAACAATCTCATCACATCTTTATTGTCTTGCCGCTATCCCAATTTGTTTATGGTTACCCCAACGTGTTTCAATCTTCCATACTTCTCTATTAGTCGTCATCTCAGTAGTCACTCCCCTTTCCATATAATTTTTCACGTATTCCAACTATCGTGTCGTTCCAAGAAACAGATAAAAAAAACTTACCTCTTTTCAATACCTCATCGGCGAAAACCCTAAAATTCGATATGCAAATTCTATTCTGTCATTTTATTTTTGAACAGCGAACCTATTAGTTCAACTTCGGCTTATAGTTTGCCAACCCTACCGCCGCCGATAGCCAAAATGTTTGGACATGGTATTTACCCTTCTCGGTACCACGGAACCCCGTACCCATCGGAGCGAGAGCCCACAACTATAATTATGTTCAATATAAGCAGTTCCGTATGTTATTAACATGTTTTTTCGTTGATGAAATAAAATTATAATAACAATAAAAAATATTATTGTCATGTGAATTCGAGGATGGTGGAGTTTTGATAATAAGTTGGAACTGTTTTTTTTTGTTGTTCGTTATTCTAAGTCGTTTTTCTGTTCTTTATCATTTTGTGTGTTATTTATAAAAGTTACTTACGATTTAAAAAAAAAACCCTCTTTACGCCATGCGGCCTCTCATTACCAAGCTATTTCTTCTTCTAAGTCTTGTTTTCGTGATTCAAGTATAGAATTCATTGGCCATGACTTTACTTTTATGTTTTTGCTGCAGTGGTTTTAGCTGCGCAGTCACAGCCAATCAGGGCCCCAAGTTACCGTCTGTTTTACACTCATGTTTCTATAATTACCGCTGACATTGCATTTTTCTACGCCATTTTGTGAAGGACTGATACGAAATTTACTTCCAAATTCGCGACGTTAGTCAAAAATGTAGGGTTAAGCAGACGTTAACGTTCAAAGTTTTATAAAAAACGACCTATGGCTTTATCTATAAAAACCCAACTACGACAAAAAAGTCAACTAAAAAGATGTAAACAAAACATCACAGGCAGACAAATTAAAAATCCGGAGTCACACCTGTTAGTGCATAAGTCGAACAGATTACCTACGTGTGACTCCGGTTTTTTGTTTTTAAATTATTTGAGGTTGTTTAAATATTTTTGAAATGTGCTAATTAAGCCCTTTCATTTGATAATTGTTTGATACATATTCAATTTAATGTGAGGTCACATAACCTAAGCCTTTAACCAGGGGACGATCAAGAGATTTCCAACGATACCTCATTTGTCAAATTATAATGAGTAGTTTAAAAGTTATGAGGGAACACATGAACAACTATATATATAATGGTAACTTCCATTATGAATGATCAAGGAATAATTCAGCAGATCAATATTAACTAAGCCACTATTCTACGTCTGTTAGATCGATTAGTTTCTGTTTGTTAAAACAAAGCTGTTATCAAGCTTACTGTCTGACTGGTAAGGGTACAGTCTGAATCAAAGCGGGAATTACGTAAGCAATTAGACTACATCATTCAAATACTGACAATTTGCTAGATTATACACTACAGCGTACGCTGCTTTGTACTAGGCATCGTCTATTGACTTCTAATATTATACAACGTGCCTATTTAGTGGGAAGGGAACGTTTTGTAACGATTATCTTTATTTAAGTAAAGGACTAGGTGAATAAAATTATGTTCCACATTCGCCATACAAGTTTCGCCCCACATGTGATATTCCTAATTCGTCCCATATGTTTTTATTCCTTTTTGGCTCTAAATTCAATTTGTTTTTAGACAAGCTACTGTAGGTAAAAAATTAAGACCAAAGTAACGAATTGACAACATTTATTTTTGTAAAGTAATGAATGCTGTATATGAAACTCTTTATACCTAATTCGATTTTTTTCAATGCAAAACAAGAACAAATTATTTAAAAAACAAAAAACCCGCCTGCAAAAATTTGTTTTATTTCAAGCTTTTTAGTTTTTTTATTAATATTGTAATTTATTTTTAAAAAAAACCTTCCCCCCCCTTTTTTTGTATACAGATGAAATTAAAAAAAATATATAGCCTATGTCACTCCCACAATTAAGACGAACCTAACGACACCTCGTATGTTAAAATCCATCAAGCGTGCAGAGCGTGCCAAAGAAATAGACTTACATACATACAAACATAGATACATACAAACATACACACATACATACTCTCGAAAAACATTACCCTCCTTCTGGGGCAGTCGGGTAAAATAAAAAGGAGATTCTCTTGTATGGGGCACCAATCCCACTACCAAATATGGGCATTTAACAAATTGGCACTTAAATAGGAAGCAAGAGCTACAAATTGTTTCAAATTGACAGTGTCAAAGAGGGTAGTTAAATCAAATTGAAAAGCGCATTAAAAGTCCATTTATAAAAAGAGCCGATCGCAAAGGACACTCATTTCCTTCATGTCATAGTATATAGAGATAAAACCACTTGTTCTACTACGCGTGAGTTAAAGCATAAGTAGTAAGTTTATGTAGACTTAAGGGGGATGCGCTAGGATGGCCCGGGAAATTCAAATTTTCTTACATTTTTTGCAATTTGCATGTTAGTATCGGATTGTATGTTGATCTTAATATTATTAGCGCTCGTAACAAATATGGATTTACAGAATTATAAACATCAAAATCAGCAATAAAACTCTCTAAGTTCATGAAAGTGCTAAATGTCATGATTTCATGAAATAGTCATACAATGCAGTTACATGAGCTTAGAGAGTTGTATTGCAAATTGCAAAAAACGTAAGAAAATTTGAATTTTGCGGGCCACACTAGCGCATCATCCTTAAGCCAGATTTACACGGTACGATTGGATTGCCTGTTACTGCATCGTGTAAACAGTGTTTAGACGATGCAAGTCATTTGTTGCTTCAGTTTTATTGTACGCCACAGGCAAGTCACTTGCATCATGTATATGGGGCTTTCTACCAGTATTCACATTCTAAGAATATCACGCGTGTAGAACAAGCAGGATAGATAAGTACTGGATTGTGGAATAACAATAAGTAGGTATCTTATCAGATGGATCGGCCGACCTACATGTGGGGCGCAGGCCTTACCATTGTGAAATGTATTTAAATGTGGCAATTTGTACCGTTTTCAAAGCATAGTAAGGTAAAAGTGAGGGTAGTACAGAGTCTAAATAAAAAAATACTAACAAACAGTTAAAGAGCTGAAACCAAATTTATTCTTATCAATTTGTCATAGCTAAGTATCTTTTTTACAACATATTTGCCCCATTTCACTAACACTGTGCGATATGTAAATAAATGGCTAAATAAAAGCGCGCTGTTGAATTTTCAACCCTCGGCTCAGCGCCGAAAGCTGAACTGAAGTACAGCCCCTAAATTAGAAATGCGAGAACGAATGGAAGTGTGCAGGGCACATAAATGATGCCAAGGGACTATAAAATTTGGGGGAGCAAAGTGCAGTAAGAAAAAACGTGGGCACCATAGACCGACGCGAAGACTTGGTTAAGGAAGACGGAAGGGCCAAAATGGAAGGGAAAAGAATGGTGGTGTAGTGATAATCAGGGATGTTGCGGACCATGCAGACTTTTTCACATCTGCGGATGCGGATATTTAAAGGCTCATATCCGCAGATGCGGATGTTAAGATTTTTGTTCCAAATGTCACTTTGCGCCGGTGGTGGCACTGTAAATTCACTTAAAATAATCTATCAGCTGCAGAAATCTAGCTTATCACACAATGTCACTGTATATTCACATAAACACTCGAAAAGGGAAACTTTATTTTATTTGTGTAATTGTTCAATAAGGGCAATTAAACACGTTGACTAATTTATGAGAAACAATTTTGCCACCGAAAGAAATCTCCGCTCCTATTGGTCAATTACCACTTGTGTAGGGCACGCGCCAGTCTCAGCCCTGCCAATTTTGTCGCGACCTGTGCTAAATCCGCATCCGCATTAACATTCGTATTCATTATTGTGGATGCGGATGCAGATGTCCAAATCGATGCGGAAGGTCCGCAGTTGCGGATATCCGCAACATCTCTGGTGACAATGGAGTTGACCACAGAACGCGGAGACGCCTCGGTGGCCGCTGCCAGGGGAAGCATTGTCAAATCTTTCCATATGGATCAACCGCGTCAACGTTTACTCGAACTTCGACACAATTTCGTATATAAACGGGTTTTTGCAGACGGTTCGCGACACGAGTTGTGAGCTTACAGCACTTTCGGCAACACGAATTATTGGCAGTAGCCGTGTCTGTTGGCTGTTCCGTGCTCTGTGGAGTTGACATGTCAGATTTGGATGGAGAAGGAATTGTTTCTACATTTGTAAAGTAAATCAACTTGCCAAACGTTGGAAGCTGTCTCTAGTTTTTTTACCCAACTACGGAAAAGCCAAAGGAGGTATGCATGTTTGTATGTATGTATGTAGGTATGTCCATCTGTTCCCTCATAACCCCTAATCTACTCATCGTATTTTGACAAATGAGGCGTCGTTGGAAGCGTCATTATGTTCCGCTGGTTGTTCTGGCTGTCAAAATCGGAGTCACCTATCGCCTAAATTCTACAGGTAACCTGTAGGATTTAGGCCGTAATTAACCTACATGACATAAATATTTTGTAGTAGTTACGTGTGACTCCGGTTATACGAAAACGGATAAAGATATCGACATCGATATTTTTTACACCTTGTTATCTAGTTGGCGTTTTTGTCGCAGTCGGGTTTTAGTTTTAAACTTTATAAGCGTCAATTTGCCAACTTCCTCAGGATCCTACCAGGTGCCATAGGGAAATGATAACTTCCGATACGCAAAAACTTGCACCAGTTGTTTTTAAGAGAGCGATTTCGCTTTTTTCATTGACTCTTATTCGATTTGTAATACGAAAAACTTTATGCAAAAATAAAACAACCGACTTCCAAAAAAAACACAAAAAAGTGAAAAATAACTTTAATTTCAGAAGTCGGTTTTAATTTTTCGTTTATTGCCACCGACTTTCGAAATTAAAGTTATTTTTCGGTTATAAGTCGGTTGTTTTATTTTTGTAAAAAGTTTAGTTTTTTACCTTTTAGTTGTGGTACCTACTACCAAATTCTGCTATGTAAATAACAGTGACGGAGTAACTTAAAACATCGTCGATATATTACTAAGTGGGAAAAATACGTAATATTGAAGCTTACTCAAAAACTACGCAAGCAAAGTTAATAAAATTTATATTGAACCACCTCTGACAAAAAAAGAATCATCAAAATCAATTCAAAATTGGCGGAGTAATCGAGTAACAAACACACACAAAAAATATATATACACACAGGCCAATTGAGAACCTCCGTTTTTTTTAAGTCATTTAAAAATACTCGATAAAATAAGCTATTTTCTATAGGCATTTCAAATCCTATCCAGTGTATCGTCGTACCGGACGTGGTCTATGCACATTTATTAACCTACATATGTATACACAGGTACACAGTTATGTATATTAAGAAAGTAAGTTGCTAATTAAGTGAGAAGCGCAAGTAGCTCGATAGAACACTCGTTTGTAAACATAAGGCAACTTTTTAATCAACCGCACATATAAATATAGCTTTTAAATGAATGAGATAAAGTTGAAATTTAATTACAACGTTAAAATTATTCCTGCTGTGTTGTATGGACATGCGTGTATTTTAGTTTTAAGTTAAACCTGTTGACAGTCAGTCGGGTTAGGGACAACTTAAATGTCATAAATATGGAAAGTATGCTTGTTTATTTAACCATTTATCCTTGAAGAAACTTGAAGAAAGTTTCTATTGATAGCGATTCTAGTTTGCGTCAAAAGATGTTGTATTATCATAGATGCCAAACAGACAGGCACGACGCAACAGCGCGTCGCAAATCTATTAGGTACCAATTTCCATTAAGTTATCATACAAATTATTCCACTAGATTCGCGTCGCGCCTGTGTGCGGAAGCCTTTAGTTTTCACAACGAGGGCTGAAGTTTTGGGACTTAGATACTTCGGAAAACTCAAGACCCAAGGCTCGGATACCGGTTAAATTTTCAAACCGGTATGATTTACTTGAGGAAACAACCTTTACATTCGGTTTCGTTTGCATATACCGGTATTTGGAAGAGTGTTATACATAGGTTTTTTCGGATTTACCGGTTTATAGCAATAAAAACCGGTTCATACTTCTTCAGCTCGGAATCCTCACAAGTAGTCACAAGTTGCAACGCTTTTACTAACATGCCACTCGTCGAGTAAACCGGTTAATTTAGGTTAAAATAAAGTTCTCTAAACGTTCGCGTTGTTTAGAAAAGTTCGGAGGAAATTCGAAATAAACCGGTATTTTTTTAACCGGTTCCGTGGCTTGCTTAATATCAAGCTGGAAATACACTGCAGTCGGTAACAGCTTGAACACGTAAACGTTACTCACTAACCCGATTATAAATTTCTGTAACTATCTGTACATACTAGTTTCATTTACTACCGAACCGCACATACTATAGTTTAAGAATAACTTCAGTGAACGCTTCTCACGTTGTGTACTCTTTTTATTCACGCCAGTGTACCTACAATGTTTCTAACGTGGTCCTGTTAATAACGTTCATTTCATTCGTTCATTCGTTTTAGTGAGCGACATGGTACGATGGCCCTCCGCACTGCCATAGAGTAAACAAGTCCACCATTAGGTATATTTGTTGTTATACCAATTAAATGTGACTCATGAGGCTATAAACGTGGCGGAGGTACCGATGACAGCGATCTTACTGTTTAATGAACTGTTGCGATTTTTTAGGTCAGAACAATCTAGATAGCATCCATACTAATATTATAAATTCGAAAGTAACTGTCTGTCTGTCTGTCTGTATGTTACCTTTTCACGCCTAAACCACTGAACGGATTTCGACAAAATTTCGCAAGGAGATAGATGGCACTTTGGGGAAGGACATAGGCTACTATTTATCGACATACCGCGCGGGCGAAGCTGCTGGCGGAAGCTAGTTGTTAATAAGATACGCTGGTTCGAAATTAATTCTTCCTAATTCCTATACTAAGTCATTATTTTTTATCATTTTACAATAGTGCTCACCCAGTGGTCGAAATTCCACCATAATTCATTTTTTTTTTAAATTTGTACTTACTAATTCCATGCTGCCATGATAGGACATACTAATTCCATACAGCCATGTCATTATTCTAAGGTAGCCATCTTTTTTTATACATAATAATTTAATTAATTTCTAATGGATTTTATTTAAAAATATTAGTCTCTGAAATTCAGCACAGCTAAAGTTGAGTGAGCTAAAGAGTGCATCTTTAGGTATATAAACTTTAGTTGTGCCGAATTTCATACTCCGTCCGCGTAATTTTCGTAAAAAGGGGTACAAAGTTTTTGCTGCACGTATTAAATAATAGATAGATAGGTACTTATAATTTTGGGAAGAATCAAGTTTTAGTTAATTCAGTGCATACAAGGTGGAGACGACTATACGACAATAAATTAAAAAACTTTGTATAACTTATGACCTTTCCAGTATACTTAAAATTAGTCAAATATATCCAATAGTTTAGTCACTTTATAGCTAGTTCAAAATTGGCAAAACCCATAATAGGCCCACTATATTTAGTTTGTTTGAAAAAATCACTTTTTTATGTGTTAGAATTTATTCGATAGTTTCAAAATACTTCTATCCATTAGTATTACCAATTTTTATATATTATTATTATCTTCTCCATGTACCTATAGGTACACTTTCTTATTTTTTTATTAATAACACATTAAATACGTACAACAATCTATTAGATTAGCTAAAACTATTTCTCGAAAGCTCAATACTACTTAAAAACCAGTTATTTTATGCAAAAGCGTCCGAATAAACGAAAGAAACGTTATCATATTATTGTACATCTCATTTTTAACATTGCAATCAATGCGCACGTTTTAAATAATGCTCGTAGGTAATTACCGTCGCGAGCGCATCGAGTCCCATCTATTTAATTATTTACTCATTGTTATTATTATACATGAATCAATTTATTCGTGCGCTGCGCGCGAGCGGCTGCATATTTTTCAATTACGTCAATTAAAAATAATACATAATTCGCTATTGTGAGTCAGTGGGAGCATTGTGTCAGACGAATGTAGATACAAGTACGAATAGTGCTGATTTCATGTATAAGTGTACGCTGTCGGTGTTTACGCGGCGTATCGAAATGTCACGCGTATCCGGAACTTGTGTTTTGGAATAGGTTTGTGGTGTTCCGATTGATCTGTTTCGGGTATTGGTCTTTTAGTGTTTTGTGAGACTGACTTTAAAGTTGCAGATATCATAGCGTTGGGTGTTACCTACTCAATCAAATACTTTATAGTACTCGATCTAATACCTTGTATTTGTAACATACCTACATAACTACAAATCTTTGAAATTGCTAACTTCAGAGTTTACCTACGAGAAACTTACCAAACTAAATAGTATATTATCTCATTCTTTGCATGCAATGCAAATGGTGGCAGCTGTAGTCTGTAGCAATTATTCTGACTAACATTTTTATAGAACTAAACGCAGCCATAGAGTAGCTACACATCTAAGCAAATGCTCATACATTTCCTCTATCATCGAATAACCGAGTAAAGGAAATAAACGTCTGTAATTAGATGAACCCCGGCGTCGCATGCGTCGCTGCTTCCGATTGGTTCATGTCGCGCGTTGCGCTCGCTTATGAGTAGTTATGAGTCATGCGTGATGGTGATGAGTGACGACTCCATTCGCTTGCTATTCCGAGGTTTCTTATAATATGGATCAGTCAGTCAGACCAGATAAAAGTAGTCATGTTTTTGATATTTTTTTAAAGGTAGGTCAGGTAATGAATGGATACTTATTCAAAATTATTAAAAAAACTTTTCCAAAGATTTCCACATCATAAATATTAATTCACCATCCGTTATGAATCGCTTCTGTAAATTAAACTTCAAACTCTTCTTTTTATTTTTATTTAAGTAACGTTCCTAGCATTGGAAACTATTTCTCGCAATATTCCGTTTCTGAATAAGTACCTAAGTATTATTTTACATACATTGTGGAGTTCTGGGGCCGTTTATACCTGGTATCTAATTGCGTAACTTATTTTCGTAACCGATTAAGGCTAATCTGTTTCATTTTAACAGTTCAACAACATTCATTGCGTTATCCACGTTGTTGAGCAGATTTTTTTTCGAACTTATGAAGCAAATGATTATCAATTTGTTTCAAACCGATTCCGATTGTGATTGATCGTTTATTACGCAATTAGGGTGTTGCAGTCGTTTAGGATTTTGTATATGTACTTCTATAATGCACCTTTTTCTTTGTGATAGAACAATACAAGTTAGGTTGAATAAAAATCAACCTAACTTGTATTTTTCTTGAAAGGATTTCATAAAATTCTGAAAAAACGTCTTCATTCAATCGTCGGTTGCATAAAATATCTATTCAAAACCCACATGTCTAAACATAGTAATACAATAAAACAAAACATAATTACTTATGTAAGTACATAAAACAATGTAAATTAAAATTCTACGCTTCGCTGAATTTCCTATAAAAAATCCCAAGTTCTAAACTTCAGTGACGGAAAAACGAAATAAATAATAAAGAAATAGAAGTAATCGATTGCATTAGCATCTCGAGAGCCCGCACATAACACACCCGTCCACATATAAATATCTAAGTAGTCCATTTTGAATAAATATACATCACTATACATAGTAATACAATGTCGGTCTGTACATCCCTCGCTTCTGTATTTAGTTTATACCAAGCATTTAAGTTTAATTACACAATTTATATTCAACTTGCAATGAAGTCTGCCGTTTTATTATTTATTGAGCGTATTAAAACAGAGAATGTTCTGTTTCAGTTATATTTAAAAGGTCTAAATTGACATGAAATATAGCGTGGATTTTTTGATGGTTTATTTGTAAAAGCTGTAGGATGAAGGATTGTTTTACTAAAATTGGCGTTTAGAGAATTTTGATTCGCATTCTTTACCTCAGCTGAAAAATCACTTTCCTTCCTTATCTCGCTCGCACGATACTGCTCAAGGACTGAGTGAGAGTGAGACAGAGCGGCGCGCGGTGGCGAGAAGGCTCCTAGGCGCCAATAGTTTAGGTAATTTCTTTTTAGAGCGAAAAAAATGGTAATAAAAAAAAAACAAAACGTATCTGCTTCACAGTTAGTTTAGTTATTATGCAAAGTTCAGCATGATCTAATTTGAAGTATTTTTTTAATAGCCGTTTATAGTTCGGTTTAGAGGTAACTTAGGATATTTTTTTTCTATAGAGAATATTTTATGGATTCTTGGTTCGTCAAACATAGTAGGTACATAGTAACATTAATCCTCAGCTTTACCATAATATATTTTTATTTGCAGTATTTTCGATATAACGGGGGATCATGCTAAGCTATTTAAGTTATTATAGACTCTTAAGCCAGGCTCGGAACCGGTTTAAAAAATACGGGTTGGTACCGGTTTATTTCGGTTATCCTACAAACTTTTTTTAAGAACGTGAACGTTTTAAGAACTTTATCTTAACCTAAATTAACCGGTTTATTCGACGGGCCGTAATCGCGGTCAGAATTCTTACTACTGAATAAAAACTGAACAGCGCGCAACGTTTCGTTTATCGTACGTCCGTAATAACCGGTTTTATAAACCGGTTAATCAGAAAAGGCCTTTATATAATACTCTTGCAAATACCGGTTAAATAAACGGATTATGCGAACAAAACCGAATGTACATCATAACGGTTTGAAAATTTAACCGGTATCCGAGTCTTGCTCTTAAGTTAAGTCAAGTTATACTTAGGTACACACGGCTACACATCAAGCTATACATTTCCAGTATAAGCTGACCTCGCATTGTACGGAAATCCTATACAATGCGAGATCAGCATAAACTGGAATTGTATAGCTTGATGTGTAGCGGTGTGTACCTTCCCACCTAACTAATTAAAGCGTAAGCAGTATTGTTTCCTTTTATCCTAACGTAAATCGAGTTGCTATCAACTCTCAAAGCGTTATTTGAGTCGTTATGTAACATCAAGATTTCATGACCGTCTGGCAGTTTGAGCAGGCCTTTCGTGCCCACGTGTTCCGCTCTAGTGTTGTGGCAGTCCACTGAGCCACCTAAGATACGTCTGAGCTATGCGATCACTTATTCATGCGTGCCGACGGACCGACAGCTCCACTCAAATCTGCATGGCTCTTTCCTCAAAAGGCCATTTCAGATGTTACCCTGCAGTGTTCTTATTTAATTCGATTCTGGACTTTTACTACTTACTTCAGGTGTTTTTACAAAATTTTGTTTTAAGTGGGCGATGCCTTCGTCATATTATCGCTTCGAAACTGCGCAGTGATTTTCACAACGACGGCACCCTTCTCTGGATTTCTCCTAAACGTACCCCTTTATTTTATGGAAATGATTTCAAAAGAATCTTTTGAATGGGCAAGAAGACGTATAATTTGCTAAAAATATAAGCTAAATAGCATTGTTTTTTCTTTGCGTGTGGCGGAATTGTGAAATTTACCTATTCTACAGAGAGAAACGAAGTATTGGTACCAACTTGACCGCGGCCCTTAAAGTGTAAGCCACACTGGGGACGAAGCTAAGTTCGTTTAGCTTCGCTCATGTAGCTGTTTGCATACTTCGGTTCACACCGCAAACTATAAACCGAAGTATGAAAACAAGCATGTTATAAGCAAAGCTAAACGAACTTAAGTTTATTTCCAAGTGTGGCTTGTGCTTTAACGTGAGGTTTTTACATTGACAAGTATTAATAAATCAAAAGCCAGAACTACGTCATTGGAAAAGAGGATTTTTCTTACTGGAACGAACTTTCTTATTGCAGATACTTGAGCGACTGAGAGCTAAAAATGAGAGCTAGATAAAAGGAGAATGAGAGAGAGAGAGAGAGAGAGCTAGAAAAAAGGAGAAGAGGCGAATGAGAGCTAGAAAAAACTGTGAAAAGGAAAATTGAATAGGAAAAAAGTGTAACATTTTGAGACACTTTCTTTCATTTAGTTACTCTCAAACGTTATTAACTTATTTAATTGTGCCTGTTATTCAATACATACATATAGCGAAGGGAACTTCGTTCCCACCGGGTGTCCCGCGACATATCTCGAATTTTTTTTTACAAGTGTGGTCTGCAACAAAAGTATGCACGGGTCGGAGCCTAGCTTACCGTGTTGCTTCGTTATGCTAGACCGGGACGTCGGACAAACGTCAACATGTGCTTTGGGAGGCGAACGTACATATTTTGAGTTGCTTTTGCAACAGCCGGATTAAGGGCTCGTCCGAAAGTTAAGAACAACTTTAACTGAGGATGTGAACAAAAATAAATTGATAAAAACAAAATACATGCATTTGGATACAGCGAAATTTTTAGACCAAAACTAATCAATAACACTGTGTAAAAATCGTTCGAATTTGCGCATTTCAACTTAAGGGCCTGTAATACCTCAAATCGCTGAGCATGATCCTCCGTTATATTGACAATACGGCAGCATTAATTTTGAAATAAAATATTAGTAAAAATCTTTTTAAAAACAAGCTTTTAAATTAACTAAAAAGTACTAAATAAAACTTACGTAAAAATGGAACTATAGTAATATCCTTTAAAAGCTTGAGGCTTATCTTAAAGGCTCTTACACACTGGGGCGATTCGCCGCGCGACGCGAATTTTAACAAAACAATTTCTGAGAAATTACTTTGTTAAAATTCGCGTCGCGCGGCGAATCGCCCCAGTGTGTAAGAGCCTTTAAGTGTAAGAAGGACATTTATGCCTCAATCAAACAAGATATTGTTTGATTAAGGAGTTCCTATGACCAAGTTCCGTCTCCATCATCAGACCAGCTCCATGATATATTTTTTTCAAAATGTCTCGGTACGTATATACCTAAAGTTTGCAAGTGATAGTGTGAAGCAACAACGGATAAAAAAAAGGAATTTATTTAAAGTTATAGAAGGTTCAACGGTGGTGATGGTTATTGGTTGTTATGTTGCAAAATGTTGCCCTACAGAAAGTAACTTTGGTGTGGATGCACCTTTAGAACAACAATAAAATATCCCCCATTTTTTTGGCTTCCCTGGTATTGAAAAGTTTTGTTAGTTTCCCCCAATTCTTGGGAGGAAAAAATATTATGTTTTTGCGAAGTAACATTTCGATTTAATTATTTTGATTTTCTAACGTAACTCAGTTCTATGACTAATTTTAGGTAGGTACCTAAACATTTCACATTTCCACTTTTCAGCCAGTCTAGTAGTATTCTGAATTTGTGAGTAATGGTAGGCAAATTCCTTTCCTGGACATACAAAGCAAAATGAGTCCCTCTGTTCGGAAATAAGGTCGTATTTTATGTGCCCATGTTCAGTAATAGTGCACTCAAATCAGAATAGGTAATTATAAAATAGATATTGCACGTTTCCAATTTGATTGTCGCATGTGTTTCGTAGAATCAGAAATCAGTGCCAGAATTTAATAAGAACTCAAAACAAATGCTACTTTCCTGATTTTTTTTTTATACAACACCTGCTTCTGTATTCCCGGTTTTTTACGGTTTCATGAACTGCTAATTCGAGACTCGAATTGGTTTATATTACCTCGCAGTAGGTGCGAAACGTAGAGTACCTATTCTCCTCGGGGATAAAGGTGGCTTCGTCTTGAGCGAGCTTGAATCCCTCGCTGCACTCAGGATTCTGGTTTTAACTCCCTCACTTCGCTCCGGAGTTAACTCACGGCTCACTTGGTACGCTCTCAATCGACTTGGAAGTCGATTGATTTGCACAAAGTGCAAAGGCAACTGATAGAGATCCGACGACTTTGAAACACGAAGTTTGCCGAGTGATATTAAGAAAATAGTTGTAGGTACTGTACGGAGTTTCAATAGAACAGAAGGCCAGCGTATACTGGTTTTGTGACCAATGCCGTGCAGCCTACCATTCAACAAATACATTAGTTTCCATTAGTATATAAGAACAATGCATGCCAGAATAAATGGCCCATCTAAACAAATAATAGCAACGAATTAAATCGGTCCGTCAATTGGTCAATGTATTTTATTTGTAAAATTGATCCCGTTGAACTTATCAATTACCTACTTATTTTGCAACAATGTTATGCCCACAGTGTGTTGTTTAGAACAGATCGTATTAAATTTCTTTCGGCTCAATAACCTTTCACCTCAGCACAAGCCGTTTTTAAATTAGCTACTTTGATTATATTTAAACCTTGTGCACTAAAATGAGTAAATTATGAGAGTGACGAGACAGATAGATGAATATGAGTAAATTATGATATTACTGAGAGAATATAGTTTTTTATTTATAAAAATGAATAGTTTATTAACACTTTGGCGGACAGTAAACGCTTATAGACTTAATAACAATAAAACTTCAATTGTGTCTCATTTACTGTCCGCCAAAGTGTTAATATAAATATCAAATATTTTGTCTGAATTAACTTACCGGGTTTGTAATCTTTGCCATCAGCCATTTAGATCACTTGATCAATATGAATCATACGAGCAGACTAGTAAGTCATCATTAAGAGGTACAGTCAGCATTGAAAACAAATGATCGTCGCACAAAGTGGTTGATAAATAATGAATGAAGACTTTCCAATTATAATTTTTCATATTTTATTGTGTAACTACATAATTATGAATTATAATGCTGACTGTACAATTCCACAGTTATTTTTCTTTTCATCATTATCTGCAAAACATTTTTGTGTGCGTACACTTTTTGCTCGCATTTAATTAAAACGTTGTTTTCGTTTGCACGCCTCGACTATAAAATATTTTCTCTATTATCTCCATTCTAATCAGTATATTCAATGCACCGATCCAGTTTTACACTTTTTTAGTCATAATAAAATTGCAACAATGCACACACATTTTTTTTCAATCCTGTGTAGGTACTTAACACTTTTTGTTGCTTAATATAATAATTGAATAATGTTACCAAGAGAGCTGCGGTTAAAGAGAATTTTTTAAATATTTTAAAACAACGTGCAGACTAGGCTGCTATTCAGTAAATAATAATTAGAAAGAAAACTGAACATTATTTTTCACATGAGTGTTATAGTAGCATAATAAAATACCTATTTACACAGAAGGGTTATTATGTTACTAACTTGCTATTTAGAGCAATCTCAATTATAACAAAAATATAGTGACTGCCACATCTCCTATTAATATTATAGCGTAATGAGACTTCCTATCATATGTCAGTTAGCAAGTACATTTTGCAACACAATAAGCCGTGCGCAAGAGCCGTGAAGAATCATATTAATAAGTATGCTTTTTATCAATGCGAGCATGCGAGGCGCGGCTGTTGTGGCTCTCAGCTGTTCTAGCGTGAGCGGCCGGTTTAAAAAAAAAAATTAAATTAATCTAATATCATCTAATTATGTTAATAGATATAATGAAAATGCATCTCGACGGCTTTAATAAACGCGATTCAGTAATAAACATAGATCAATCGTCTCTCTTATCATGTTCATTTTAAAAATAAGTTTTTACTAAGAGAACCAATGACTTTAATGCAACACTAACGCTGAATGCGAAATTAGATATAACTTTTTTATAAATCATAATTTTACTAAACTGAAAATAAATTACTCTGTAACGTGTTTTTTCTGCACTACAGTGTGAGATCGTGTGCACTGGCTTGCAAAGAAACTGGATACATTAAATTATGTATTGCACCTCGATGTATGCAATCAAATAAATTGCTACACACTATTATAGGTATTTGAAATTTATTTTCTTAGAATACAAAATATTCTATCAGTTATTACTATGTATTACCGAGACGTTGTTTATTTATTTATTCATCTAAAAATGCTGAGTTTGCATTGGAATAAATGAACTTATTTAATTAGATAATGGACGGGGTAGACGATATCTAGAAACCGCTTTATATGCAAAAAAACTTTTTAAGTAAATAACTATTGAAATGAAAAATTCGAAACTAAAAAAAAATAGCCATGATTTATAAACCTTTATACTTAAAAATGTAATTTAAATTATCTTCAATCTAATTGACATAATTGTTTTAAAATACTTTGTAACTATTACAAATGTCAATAAAAGTATTTTTAATAGATAACAGCTTCCTCTTAATATATTACAAGGAATTCCGCAATTAACTTACAATCAGTATAATTATGTATACTTGAAATCATTATTTAAATCAGCATTGTATACTTGATTTTTTTTATAGAAACTTGTGTACTTTCGTCGATAGTGGTGCTTGCAAAATTATTATAAAATATTTTAATACAGGATGTTAGGGTAAACACCGTTATCCTTGAAACCAGTGGTTTGGTGTCATTTATAGAACGTAAAATCAATGGAAAATTACAACTTAAAAAAAAAATACGTTTTACCACAAGAGTATTTCACCCTTTCACCTTATACGCTAGGGCAACGAATTTGCGTCTCAACACAGGTGGGGGTGGCGGGACGTGACCTGACAGGCTGCGAGCGCGACCCCTCCCTCAGTCAGACAGCTGTTTCGATATCGAGCACGGTGTTGGATTGAAACTTTTTAAAATCTTTTAATGAAAATAACGTTGTTTTTGTTGTTACTCGGTCATTTATTTTTATATTTAAGTCAACTACCCATGGTTTGAGTGACAACGGTGTTTACCCTTACACCCTGTATATTTAAAATTAATAACAATTTATATATTTTTATTTAGAGAGTTTTGAATATAACTTGAAAGCTGTAATAGATTTTTCTGGTGTTTCTTGCCTCTGAAAGCCTTTGTTACTTACTGTTAATTTTTAAGAGTTCTTGTAGTTACGTCTAACAAATAATTAGTATGTTAATAACTGCTAAATAATGTGTTACTATGCTTTTAGCGCGCTATTTAGTTTTTTTTCTTTATTTAATATCTGCTACTGTATTATAACATCTCTTGTTTTCTTTTTCTTAAAGGTAACATCGTATCCCAAGGTAAGGTAACAACAAACTACAAGAAAATTAACAGAACACAGACCTTAATAACATCTTTTATTCGATTTATTACTTAATTATATAATACTAGCTGATGCCTCTGGCTTCGCCCACGTCGATGTCGGTTATTATATACTAAAACCTTCCTCGAGAACCACTCTATCCATTGGTGACAAACAGCATGAAAATCGGTGCAGTAGTTTTTGAGTTTATCGCGAACAGATAGAGAGACGCGGCGGAGGACTTTGTTTTATAATATGTAGTGATAGTGATTATGAAAACAAAAAAACTTTATTTTATGAACCACTAAAGTAGAATCTAATCATTTTTGTTGATGATTCCCTACTCCTCTATACCTATTTGCTGAACGATTTTTTTTGTCTACCAAGCTATGTCCTCTCTTTTCTATCCAGGGTCTTACTTCAAAGTAGTCTTCCTATTTAAAATATTTGTATTCTTTTTTACTGCTGCAAATAATTAGTTTTCTTGAATGTCAGGAGATTTGACGTGCGCGCTGGTGTGGCCGACTGTGCCTACAACATAATAATGTACATAACAACAATGGATGATTAATATAGTTACACAAAAGTTACGCATCAACGGGCCCCTAGCAAGAAACATGTTTACCGTAAATAATATATTTTAGGGCTGCCTCAGTTTACTCTTGTTTATCTAGTACTAGCTGCACCCCGCGGTTTCACCCGCGTAAGATTCGATCCCGTGGGAATATTGGGATAAAAAGTATTCTATGTCCTATTCCAGGTCATGGACTACCCATGTGCAAAATTTCATCCAAATCCGTTCAGCCGTTTTAGCGTGACAGTGACAAACAAACTCACTTTCGCATGTAAAAGTTGTCTGCAAAAGAGAACCTTACATCATTGAGGCTGATAGAATAATAACTCTGGTTGTAGTACTACCTTTCTGACCAAGATAAGTGAACCATGTGCTAAACGAACAGTTCGTCGCAAAATAAAAGCTAACGATTGATGTGCTTACGTCAAATGTAAATAACTCACCAAATTTATCTTGCAAAACCACTATTCACTTTTTCACTTTTTATCTTCTCACATTTCCATTGTTCTGCACCTGCTTGGCGTCCGTATGCCGCCGCAGGGATCCAGCAGAATACCAGCGTCAGGTATAATGCCTGGCATATGCTGAGCTGGACTCCCATTCGGTGCAACTGGGAGACACGCACCACACAAGGGTTTCGCCTAACTAAAATATTTTAAGGATGTAGGTAGTTTTAAGATTGCCACAGACAATACTTTCTTTGCGTTTTTTGTTTGTATGTTCTTTTTACCCAACTGCCAAGGAAGGGTTTATGTTTTTAATGTTCGTATTTACTTGTTTTCTTCTCTTTTTTTTTTTGTTTGTCTTAAAACTTGAATTTATGTAACTATGCTTTTGTGTTGTGTCTTCTATGTTTGTACCGAATAAATGTTTTATCTATCTATCTACGTGAGTATACTAACCTAACTACAGAATTAGTTTAACGTGTCATGTACTTGCCATATTTTATAAAAATATTATTTTTATTGAATCGTTTTGTAAATTAGACCAGCCCTAATTCTGACAGGATAATAATTATGTAAATATCAAAACTGTTAATTTGCCAACAATCGAGGTCTGAATATTAAGTAGTTGAAAAGATGTATTTACAAACTATCCTGAAGACAGTTACAATATTTTTATAGAAACAATCGTAATAATATCTGTCTATTTCAATTCTCGATGATTAATCATCATCACAGTCCTACATGTAATCCTAGGAGGTCGTGGGTCGATCCATCAGGTTAAGCTACGCTTGCCGGGGTTGGTCCGTGGATGGGTGACCATCTTTACATACCGAAACTCCTGCGTGTCTCGAAAAGCACGTTAAGCCGTTGGTCCTGGCTGTCATTCCAGGATCTTTGACAGTCGTTACGGGTCGTCAGAAACCCGAAAGTCTGACATCCAGTCCTGGCAAGGGGTATCGTATTACCCAGTTACTGGGTTGTGGAGGTCACATAAGCAGTCGCTCCATGTAAAATACTGGTATTCAGCTGCATCCAGTTAGTATCTAGTAATATACAATATCTAGCTGTGCCCCGCCTTTTTTATTTCTTTTTACTCTGCTCCAAAGGTAGTGGTAGTGTGATGTTAATCTACCCTATAACCTTTTTCAAGATATCAGAGGGCTTTCAACTGCAAAAATATTTTTTCACATCCGACTGGTACCTAGTTCCAAGGATTAGCGTTTTCAAACAAACTATTCAGCTTTATTATATTAAGTACCTATTCTAAATAATATTATAAATGCGAAAATGAGTTTGTTTGTTTGTTACACTTTCACGCAAAAACAGCTGACGAATTTGGATGAAATTTGGCACATGGGTAGTCCATGACCTGGAATAGGACATAGGATACTTTTTATCTCGATATTTCCACGGAATCGAGACTTACGCAGGTGAAACCGAATGATGCAGCTAGTACAAAATAAATTGAGACAGAATTATATACTCAAGTATAAAAATTACACATAAACGTCTTTTGATTACAAAATTATAAGGACACTTTAGTGTTTAAAGTGAAAAAAAAAACCCAGATAATAACCGGTTGTATTAAACTATATAAAACGTTAATACAAAAACTGCAGAAACTGGCAACACTGTATGCTTGACATTTTAAATTGACTCAAGACTTGCCAGTGCTACCATTGTGCGCACGCAACCAATAACTATTTACATAAGTATAACAGTATTATAATAACATTATACAGTTCTGAATAGTGGGATTCCCTCTTTGTAGAATGATCTTAAAGGTCACTAGTCTTTGCCCGCGACTTCGCTTACAAACTGAAGCCGCCGCCGTTGAGGTTCACGAACTGAATTTTGAAAATTCGGATAGTCCTTTAGCATATCTAAACCCTTTTATCCTTACATTTTCAAAAATTTGAATTTTCTCTCTTCGGTTGTTTAGAAGACAGTGCGTCTGTCAGACGTAGTGTCTGGCGACCTTGAAAAGGTGGCTGGGACGGACTGGATGCGGAAGGCGGAGAACCGGATAATGTGGCGCAGCTTGGGAGAGGCCTATTTCCAGCAGCGGATGAACTGCAACAGACTGAACTTAGACTTACTAACCAACGAAACAGTTTTGTATATATGGAAGATCAGACTCCTCATTCACTTTCGATGGAGAAATTTGATGGTCATATTTCAATGGTAGGCACAGGTGGAGGCTGTTCCCAGATGTATGGACTTTTTGCTAACCTATTTTGTCCCATTGGCGGGCAAAGCAAGCTTCTTCTTCTTCTTTATCCTTCACTTTCTCTGGCCAAGTCGAATCAATCGTCACGCTAGCGTTTCTTAGGCCTGCCTCGGTGACCCATTTCAGCCTCACTGATGTGTTGCCAACAATGGCATTGCCTGTCTTGGAACATTCCATGGTCCTAATGTCCAATAATGATATTATGTAATGTAGATCTATGCACATCACCAATCAATACACGTGTCCCGGTCCTTCACAATACAGATGTCAATAAAGTAATTGGCAATGTCACACTATTTTCTAACTTTGTACTTTTATGAAGAGGGTACGCAGAATGCTGCGTGCAAATTCTTCGCTAGCGCTTGTTCACTTCGCTAAAACCCTGACTCTCGAGATTTTCGAGTTTGATGACTGCCCCCAAGATTTTTCTAGAACATTTCCTAAGTTCCTGAAGTGATTGGTCAATCTCTCTCCCCTACCCTAGGATTGAACCCAGGACACCAAACGCTTGAAAATTAACGTTTATCGCTCTCACCCCTGCACCCCTTTTATCACCTTCGTATTCTGAGAGGGATAATTTTATCACTCATGCGCTTATTGTTTAGTCATCGTCTGCCTTTTCCCAAGTCTACAATATCTTGGGGTCGGCTTTCAGTCTAACCGGATGCAGATTAATACCAGTATTTCACACGGAGCGACTGCCTATCTGACCTCCACAACTCAGTTAATAGGTAACACGATACCCCTTGGTAAAACTGGTTGCCAGACGGGTTTTTGATGACCCACTTATTGTTTAGTCTTCCAGAAAAATCTTTACGCTGAAATAAATTTGAGAAATTCAATAATAGGCACCTGGTTGACAGAGCTCTGCTCGGGTGATCATAGTTAAACATATCGTCCAGGTATAGCAACGTTGTATCACATTCCCAAGGCTGTGAAGAGAAAACGAATTTTCCCAGATATAAGACGTACCTATACTCCATGGGTTTAGGTAGTTAGAAAAGGGTAAACAAAAAAAACACGTGACTCATAGATTCTAAACCTTTTATTTCAAATGTTAAAATCATATTAAATAGAGTCAGATATTAAAAGGCTCTATTCTAAATCTGAATCTGATGAACTATTTGTCACATTAACAATAAAGCGTTCAGTGGTATCATCAATTATTTTGTCTAATTTAAACATTTTCTGTTCTTCTTTTAGCACTGTCAACAAAGGCGTCTTTAACTTAAAAAAAATATTTTTTTTTTATTAATTATAATAATTATTACTCAATTTATATTTTTCAATAATATATCTTGAATAAATCTTTCAATAAATTCAGATATAATTAATTTTTATGATTTAACATTGGTTAACCGACTAAACATAATACCTGCGACTTCAGTTGCCAAACTACGTCACAGTTGTACGCTTCAATTTAGCGAAGTTATCTAATTCATTGTATTTTGTAAAAGCTTTGGGGAACCTGTCTTTTTGGGTTCTTTACAATAGACAGATTACAAAATATTATAATTATCATTTTTATTAAATCTAACAAAAAAAATATGCTCAAGAAGTTACATCTACGAAGAGTAGTTTAAGAATAAATGATAAAGTTAAACTTACTATAATAAAAGAGGAAACTATATTTATTGATATAATAATCGATCCAATTGGTATGGGTAGTTAATATTTCTTAAAATGCACTAACATTTTAGCCGTCCAGTGTTGGTGTATTTATAAAGAAGCTAATACATTAACCATTGATAAAGCTTTCCGCGCAAGCTCCTAAAGGCAGTCACAGACGCAGCATTTTTTTTGTTTTCTATAAATAGCCGATTTTGTGTCCCTCTGCTGGGCAATGGTCTCTACTTTTTCCTTCCAAATCGTTGTTGTGCGATTTCTGGCCATTAATAAAATAATACACTAAAATGTTGTGTTGATATTAAGTTATACAGGGTATATAAATAAAATAAAAAAAATATAAATTATTAAAAATTATAAATTATTAAAAATTATAAATTATTAAAAATTAAAAATTATTAAAAAATATTATTATTATTATTGCAATATTTTATAAAGTTCAATAAAGATCCTAATCACTGTAGGTAAAACGAAAACAAAAAATCCACATTTTCCTGAAAATGGGTGATAGCCTTGTCACTATTGTCATGGTTTTTCAGTCAAAGTCACAATACAAAAGCTTTTTCCAAAACAATATTTTAGTAGGTATAATACCGATGGTGAGATATAATATATATTATATATATATCTCTATTCAGTTGTGGTTTCCGTATAATATATACCAATATCATTTCGAATCAAAAACGTGTGTGATATAAAAATATGATGTTCAATTTTTCTGTTTATTTATTATAAATCCTAACTCTTATTATAAATGCGAAAATGAATTTGTTTGTTTGTTTGATACGCTTTCACGCTAAAACGACTGAACAGCTTTGGATGGAATTTGACACATGGACCATGACCTGTATTCGGACATGATACTTTTTAACCCAATATTCCGACGGGATCGAGCCTTAGGCTGCGTTTCCACCAGAGATGTGCGATGGAAATGTGTCGAGGGAGGATGTCTAGCTGTGCTGTGATAATGTGTGGGGGTTTCCACCAAAGCTGTGCGATGAAAATGTGCCTACGAGGATGTGTAGCGGAGCTGTGAAAATGCGCATTAATATGTGGTGCGAGGATATTATGGATGGATGGACTGGCTGGTACAGTATGCGCAAACCTCGCAACACATCCTTCTCAACACACAATCCTCGCAACACATCCCTCGCACACACCCTCGCTTGTTTTGTATGCGCAAAAATCTAGCTCCGCTGAGCCGTTTCCACCAGAGCTGTGCTGACCGAGGCGAGGTAAATGAAGCGATTCTATTGGTTCTTTACAAACACATCCCTCACTACGCACCCTCGCACATCTCTGGTGGAAACGCAGCCTTATGCAGGTGAAACTGCGGGGCGCCGCTAGTATGACGTAGTATGTGTTATGGCTACGTCTGCGATGGCCTTTACTTTCCGAGATGACTCGTATAATAGTTCATTTGTCAACTAACATAAAGGATTTATGAGACAATCCTTATTATTTCGAATTGCTAAGTAGTTTTTGTTATACTTAATTATGTTTTATAAGTCTGATTTAGACTTTGAACGCGGTAAACATATACTAAAATTAGGTATTTGGTCACTTTTTTAATTTAATTAACACTCTGGTTAAACCATGCTGGGGTCGGTGCATTTCATTCATTCAGTATGTATCATAAGTAAATTAATGATAAATTCCAGAATCAATGACGAACAAAGATAATTTTTCGCGAGTCAATATGTTTATATATTTCTTATTTACTCTATGCAGCTCTATTTGCAAGCCAATTAAATCTTTGATAAGTTACCTCTTTCGTTGCCATTTGTCTAAGTGAAAAGTTCGTTCCATTTTTAAAGTAGGTACACGACCGTTATGGGTTTTCATAGTAATTAATTCGGCCGCTAAACACGACAGATATCAATTTCCATACAAACATTGCCGGCCACCTGCTCGCATGTATTTGACCAACCAAGCATTTTTGATTTATCTCGAAAAAGGTTTTCAAAATAATGCTCGAATTTCCAAGCATGTTTAAGAAACATATCTAAGCAAACAAAAATAAACAACTAAATCTCAGCAAACATTCAACCAATAATAACATCGTAAAACCACATGAAATTAAACAAAATCCTTCCTTACTTTTTGTCACCGCCACAGCATCTTTGGAATTGCGGTGTACCAACGCTCCATAAAATACTCAGTGGACTCCATTACGTGGCGAAGGTCGATTTCATTTATGATCCCCGTATTAGAACGTTATTGCCATAGATATTAATAAATACGAGTACAATGACTTCGCCTGTTCCCTGCACAACGGCAACTTGGTGTCGATTTTTGAAAATGCAGCGGATTTATTATGGAGGTCAACGTTAAATGTTGATTTATATTTTCTACAAATTAAACTCAGACGACTAGATAATATTTTTGGAGTTAAAATCCGTGTTAAAGGTAAATAATATTTTTATACCACAAGAACTTGTACTTTTAATTTGATTTATGCAAATAATTCGTTGAACGCCGGCACAACTCACAGGCAGAGTTTTACTCTGCAAACTTACAAGTTGTCCAGGTCCTACTGTTCAATCAGCTGTGAGTCATAAGTTAGTCTGTGTGCGTGAGTATTTCAACGTGTGCGCACTATTAGACGTTTCATATCGTGAGGTCGAAGACTCCACTGTACATTGTAATTGTAATTTATAATATATTTAAATGTTCCAACATTTGATAGATGGCTGCGGGATTCTGCAATGCAATGTACGCGGGCGAACTTCGAGGTTACAAGATTGGTCGTGCCAATATATTAGTTGAATTAATTACCTACTTGATTTGAGAGGTTTATTTTTTTTCAAGTTTGTAGAATTGTAGTTTGATTTCATGTTTCATTTATATTCATAACTGTCATTGTAGTCTTGTCAACTGCTTATGGAGGACAAATGATGAGCTAGCCGAAACATTATTTCGGCAAAAGTTGCCGAATTTCGTTACATCTCGACATTTAATTTCAGATGATTACCTTCTTCAAATAAATAAAGCGCTTGAACGAACTTAGGCTACAATACGAACACCTGCATTGTAATTGTAACCATGTTTAAAATTACGATAATTACAATTTAATAGCATTCAATATTGTTGTAGGGCTCCTTTTATAACTTAACAAGCTGTTGCCCGCCATTTTACTTGGGTCCAGGGTACGTACGTACATACACGTACTATACGTAGTCCGATACATTGTATTCTAAATGTAAACTCAAGTACATTGGCCAATTTTTACCAAATCTGATTAGTTGTTTTATAGCAGAATACCCGCGAAATTTCGCGGATTTTTATTTTTAATTCATATTTTTTATGGCACCTTTTCAGGTCATGTTATCCAAATAACAAAAAAATATTTGGCCCAGGACTTAAGAGGGAGGCGTGAAAATTGATTCGCTGTTACAATCCATACTACCTTTAATATTATAAATTCGAAAGTAACTCTGTCTGTCTGTCTGTTACCTTTTCACGCCTAAATCACTGCACGGATTTCGACATAATTTGGCAAGTAGGTAGATGGCACCCTCGGGAAGGACATAGGCTACTTTTTATCGACATACCGCGCGGTTGAAGCCGCGGGCGGAAGCTAGTAAATAAAAAACTCGAATACATCTAATCATTCACATTTATAATATTAGTAGGATACACAGTGTATAAAGAACTCGCGGCTTTCAATTATTTAAAGTGTGATCTAAAATGTATTGGATGCAGACCAAGAAAAACAATTCAATCTAATTGTGAAACTACCTCAACAACATATATATTTGAATAGATTTTCTTTGTTACGTCGCGTTTGAGTAACTGCTGATCGGTTTGTTCCAAGATGCAAGGTACGTTGACAACCGTGATGAATTGTTTAAGTATAGTGCTTAGGACAGGTACAGTCGCGCGTAAAACATGTAGGCACAGTGGTCTGACATATTTTGATACATACATTTATTCATATGATTGTATATCTCTGTGTAAAGATTGCACCTTGAAATTATATTTACATAATTATCGTTTACAAATATAAAACAAATTAAATCATGTTTTTTCTGTAGTTATATGAAGTTTCGTTTTCAGAAAAATCGCCTTTCAATTTCAATTACTTGTGAGTGTTTTTCGAAAGACTAATAACTAGAATAAGGTAATTCTTCGTGCGTTGTTCATATAACGTTTTGTTTGCATTTCCGTAGCAAGATAATAATTTTCTGAGGATTATTGCAATCACTGTGCATGTATGTAATTTACAAATCAACCTTACATCTGCGTAAGGTAAGGCTCGTAAACCTACTTACATAAATATTTACAATAATACATATGTAATAATATTATTATTTATCATTGTTGCTGAAACACAATAGATCGTATCATTTGAATAATTTTATCTGATACAAGTATACGTAGCGCGCCGTTCACTGTACGTACAGACGAGCACAGCAATGCATAACATATTTTCAAGCACAATAATCCTGTTTTAAATTAAAATTATACACACATAGGTACCTACCTAATTGTAATTACACAGCACTGAAAATACCATTTATCACTTGAATAGTTACAATGCGCAGAGCGCCAGAAATATCAAAGAAACTATTCACACAATATTTACATTCAACTTGTCATTCGTCTAATAATTATTTTTATGACTATATAATAACGTGAAACGAAAATTGGCAATCACATGTGTCATAAGACAATTTAATCAAAGAAATAGGCCATAACACTAAATCAAATCAAAAGTTACGACACGCTCCTACCGATCGCGCGAACAAAATATTTTGTTGGAAAACGATCGCACGTGTATGTGGAAATAAACATCCAATTAACATTGTGCGAAAAAAAAGCGGCCATTAAGTCATCGGGATAATAAATTAGTCTTTCTGCCTCGATCTTGACCTCTTTGAGAGTTATTTTTACGCTACGTAATGAATGACAATCAAAATTCATTTGATATTGATCTTAAGTCATAATTGAGTTCAATTTGGACTATTTTAACATAGAAGACATGTGAATAATGAAAGTATCGTTCAGAAAAATATATTTTTCTATCTCCTGAAAATAATACGAGTATTAATAGTACATTATTTTTTACGGTAGGAGTTAAAATACGAAAGGGGATAAAAGAAAACTCATTTTAAACAAAAATAAGTCTGATAATCTTGTTAAAATTGAATGCAAACAACGAGTAGACGTAATAGAAGATAAGAATCTGCTATATCAATTTCAAAACTGTTTTCATTACAGCTTTTTCCCCGAACAAGCACTTTTCGCGTCGACCGTACACAGACGGCAGTTACCACTTAAACTTTATGGTATCGTAATTTTGCCAAAATGTATTCTAATTCTATTGTATTACGGTTGTTTTTGTATTACACTGATCACTTTCACTCCTGGACTGTCTTGTAGATAATATTCAACGGCCCACAACCACTTTTAGGACTATTTACGCGCATTAGATTGATTATGGATTGTGTTTTAGCTATTTCGCATTGTATTAGATAAATAACATGGACTGTTATAGGTACAACTCCATTAGTTATCCGAACTTGAATGTTTTTAAGTCATGAATTTCCGCGACTGTACATCTAGCTGTTCTATCCGCACTATGCTTTACTTGCCTACCTGCCGGTACTGGCTAAGTACAGTCGCTGAAATAACTTTTCAACTACAATTTTGTACAAATTAGGAACGTAATTTGAAAATCCATTGTGCGTTGTTAAGAAAGGTAATAAAACCCCCCATGATACGTTGCTTGTGTCTTTGGAGCACACTCGCATCTCAAAATAGTGTTGTAAAGAGAAGTGTTCGGAGGACTAACACGTCGAACACACAAACAATACACTAAAAAAAGTTATTTCAAATAAACACGAACCCTTCGCTTGCGTATGTACAGTTGGAGTTGATATTAATTTATTTGATGTAATGTGCGGTGGGCGCCGGGCGCATGCGCTGGCCGCCGCACCGCGAACATTCTGGACGCCAGTTTTTATGTGTTTATATATTCTAATTTTATTGTTTTCTTTATTTGCGTCCCACTTTTGTTTGGTTCGGAGCACGGCATTGTTCCCCGTCGTAAACGCCGATTTAGATGATAAAATGAAAATGTTGTATGGAATTTTTATTTAGTATGCGTAATTTCTTTGTCTGTCCGTCTGTACTGTTTTACTGTAACACGTTAATTTTATTGTAGTTATGTCATTAAAATTAACTAAATATTACGAAACTAGTATCACAGATGTGTCTGTGTTGACGTATTTGTTACTCTTTAATGTTTCTAATAATGTAGTATTGTTATTAAGTCGTAATGTGTTGTTTAGATTGCTTCAGATTATAAAGAATACCATTGACGCAACGTTTCCATACAAAATGTCATTCAATTAGACGTAAAAAATTAAACACGCTACATAATGTGTTTAGTGTTTGCTCGCTCGGCTTGTGTAAAACAATTATACTTTACAGCTATTTCCAACATATATATTATAATTGAACAAAACGGCCGCCGTTAATTTTATTGTTTTAAATCACAAAGTAAGTTATTCTATAATTAAATTTAAAATAAGACACGGGTTTTGAGTTATAAGTGGCGCAATGAGAACTCTCGTATCGGGCTTCGAGACCAAACCTGTTTTTATCGCGAATTAATATTAATAATGAATACTTGAAACGGGCGCGATTGTGAGTTGTATAGTTGTAATTAAGTGCGATTATAGCGGCACCGGCAATTACTGACAATGTCTGCGGCTTGCACCGGCATTATGCTGGCGCTCGGCGACGCTCGGGGCCCGTCGGGAGTGCTCGGCTTTAGTTTTGTTCGAAGGCGATACAATGCGTTGAGTATTTTTAAATTAGGAATGTTTGATCGAAATATTAATCTGTTGTGTAGCGATAATTTAAAATTAAAAGATGGTTTGGTTTAATTGCGCGACTGTACCTACCGTAACGCTGCGGTGACTTTTTGTTGGACTTTTTGTCAACATTAATTTCTGCAAGTGACTATACATTACATGCATGAGTTGTACACACACATAGAAGTGAACAATAAATAAGAGAGCACTCTCATAATGGCCGAGTAACTTTTGCATTTGGCAGTAGTTCAATATATTTGTATTAAATAAGATGAATTACTACCTAGATATTACTAGGTCACCTGAGATCGCACTGTGGTGCAAATAAATGCCATTCACCACAGGGGTTATTCTGGTCTCCTGTGGGAATCACCGGTTATTTTTTCACTTTCTACAGGTCGATAATAAAAAAAGAGGTTAATAATGTATGAAGTATGAGAAATTACAATATTTATCTATTATGTTATGTTGTTGGTTTGTGAAATTCTAAATAAACAAGAAAAACAAAAAAACTTACGTTTACGTCGTGTAAATTCATGAAAACGGTTCAGAGTAGCTTTCCTTCAGTTTATTTATCGGGTGAAACTCGTGAATAGTCGTGAAAAGTCTTAAAGGCTCTGTCGGAAGTAGGTATTATCATAATGACTTGACGGTTGATCGTGGTAGGAACATAATGCCAAGTCATCACATCGATCAATATTCGAGGTTAAGCAGCAACCGTTTGCGGCGGATGGGTCGTTAAAAATAGGGGCGAAAGCTCCGAAATGCCACGGGCACCAACCTTGTATAAGCGATTGTTTTTAAACTTACTAAAACAAGGAATGGTTTATTTTAAAGCTTTTATTACTTACAGTATTTTTTTTTTCTTTTTGCATTGTGGTAATTTGGGGAGTCATGTTTAAGAAAACTCTGACGTATCCTTAACTCCTGATATTAACAAACTATTCGTTTAATGAGGATGAATATTAGAGATGAACTGTAAAAGCTGTTACCTCAACCAAAGAAAAAAAATATCGAAGTGAAAATGGACTCATTTATACGACGACGATTTTTACACGACGGGTAATTTTTTTAAGATTGGACCTATATGTCGGTGACAGTACCTAGAAAAAAAATGTTGCCGTGTAAAAAACGCTTTATTAATAGTAAGAAGTGTTGGGCTTTCAACTCCTTGATAGAGTTAGATTTTTCCTGATATTATTGGAAAAGCTTTACTGCCTCATCTCAAATAGGTATTGGGCCATCCTGTGAAACTGTTAAGACTCTGTGATTAATTATTTAAGGTTTATACAATAACTATTTGAATTAAAGATCTAGTGAGTTACGGTAGACAACATACGCGAGACGTTTTTTTCGGGATTGTTTTAACGAATTCTTACTACAATTTTGTCTTATACAGGGTGATCTCGAAAAAATAAATTTGCTGTTCCCTACATTTTGACGAGCTATGTGAACAAAAAAATTAGGGAACAGCAAACTTTTTTTTTGCGATTTCTTTGTTGGTCCCATAGTGAAAGTTGTTGATAATGATGAGTACAATGACCCCTTAAGAGGATGTCCATGAATTCAATTTTACCCTGTATAAGAAGAATAAGTCTTACAAGAAATCTTAAATAAGCTTATTTTCAGTAAACCCTAAAAACAAGTTAGCTTTAAAAGAAAAAACTATACTTATGGATATCATTTGCAAAAACCGGAACTTGTGTACAATGAATTTCCGAATTCTAATTCATTATTCAGCTCTTCAGGTAGACATGGTGCATGTTGCGAATGCGCGATCATTTTGTTACATAATTCATATTAATTAAGGGGCGATGGAATAATAATTCGGGCTACTAATAATAGCGTTGCGTCAAACTTTGCATATTCCAAGCTCAGGCTTTTAACGTATTCTGTCTGTCAGGGATTATGTCGAACCTATGCGTGCACTGACTGGACAGGTCACTCACTCAAATCTGTTCGGCTCTTTCCTCAAAAGTCATTCAACTCGTTCGGCTCTTTCCTCAAAAGTCACTCAAATCTGTTCGGCTCTTTCCTCAAAAGTCACTCAAATCTGTTCGGCTCTTTCCTCAAAAGTCACTCAAATCTGTTCGGCTCTTTCCTCAAAAGTCACTCAAATCTGTTCGGCTCTTTCCTCAAAACACTGTCTAACGGCCAGTTTCTTCATCAAAAGTAACAGCCAAAGTAACGTCAAAAAGTTAAAGAAACGGTTAAAGGAGGTGAAACTACCGGCCAACCAAAAAAAAAAGCTATAATCCGTAAGAGTACGTTTTTTTCCCTTCAGTTTTTATTATTACAAGTTATTACTTTTTATTATTTTAACTACAAAATATATTGAAAATAGTATTTTTCAAAATCGTATAACAGCTCAGGGAATTGATGTACAGGTTTGGCCGAATAGTGAAAAGTGAAGAGAATAACATGTTCTAACGGAATATATCAATTTTTTTTATTTGGCCCAAAATGAATGATTGATTGTTTATTTTTGACGTTAATTTGGCTGTTACTTTTGATGAAGAAACTGGCCGTAAGACATTACATTCAAAATCAAAAGTAGTTTATTCAAACTAGGCTGAGAATCAGTACTTTTTGAATGTCAAAATTACATAACACAGTCCCAAAAAACGCCCGCCCTTCACCACTTCCTAGTGTTTTAGCTTAGATAAAGAATAAATTTATCTGAATGTTCCTCACATGGCTTGACCAAGATTATGTCTGGACTTTAAAACAGACTGTGGCCTCTGAGTTTGTTTCGGTCTTTCTTCTCAGAGTAGTCAGATAGAAAACACCCATCTCATCTAATTTTAAAACATAATTTAATTATAACGTGTAAAATTGTTTTTTGAACCAATTTACAGAAAAAAATATAATTTTTTATCATTTAATCTCTAGTGTGAAATTATGTTACAAGAACAAAATATTTGGGTATGTCTTCTCACTTTAGTGCGTGATGATACTTAGTCCTCCAGACTGACATGTAAAGTCAGAGAAATTATAGCTTAGCATATTGACTATCAACTTATACTGTCCGTAAATTCAAATCACAACTGTCATAGACAGCCGTATGAAATGGCAAATTGACGTAGTGTGCCATTAAAGATATGTGCTTAGCTATTAATTTCCCTGACTGTACGTCATGCATGTCTTGCTTACATAGACATGTGAGGAGTGTGACGGCCCTGTCTACTTGTGGTCATCAGAGCCCCGAAATTAAATACTCTCAAAACGATTAAGTTGTAAATGAACATTAGGCCTTTTTCACTACTCTGCTTAAATTACGCGAACGTACGGATCGATGCGAACAACATTTTACGTTCTATTTCCGAAGAAACGCGAAACCGACACGAGCATCAGCCATAATAAATTTCTTGTCTTATAAAAATAAAACTTTTCTTTTTGCTGGCGCGGGGCGGCGTCACAGTGTGCGATCGATCAGCATGTCAACGCTTCCGCGTGTGATTCTTTTCTCTTATGAATTACTATGATTAATATTTGACCAATGTTCTTGATTTCCAACAAAACTATGAACAAGCAAAACAACGTTTGGCTTAATCATCGCGTCCCTATTGAGTTAGAACGCGAGTTCATTAGTTCCACAGCTGGTTTTATAAAGATCAAACATAGCAATTGGATTCTAAACACACATTTTACAAATACGTGTGCTAACACGTGCACTCCTTAACATTTTATTAGGAAACTTCGCTTTACGGAGTCATTAAATATGAACGTTATATAAGACGCTGTTTGATTTTCTGTTTTACTTGAGTAGTTGTGCTACTGGCGTCGCGGGGCTGTGGCGGGGTGCAGCGGGGGCGCACGGAGGCATGGGGGCCTGGGCCCGGTAAAGTTGTGAATTGGCCGCGCACACAGGCTCACGGCACATTATCGTGATTCATATCGTTTATAATTTTATATTATGTTAAAGCGGGGTGGCGCGGAACGGGGGATATTAAAAATACAAGAGCCCCGCGCAAGTACTTTCCGCCCGGCACCGTCTGCATGGTAACCAGCATTGTTTGTATTCAAACTATTGATCCGTGTTTAAGTTTGTGGATATCTTAAGTTTTAATAATAATTTGAGGATGGGCTTGCAAATATATAAAGTGGTCGAAAGCGATGCGTTGCTTTGTAAATGAATAGGTTAACGTTTTCAATTCATAAGTTGGTCATGAATCATTAAAATTTCTTATCGAGACATGTTTTGCTTTAGGTGTTACAATGTCTATATTTTTTAATTTAATGAACCGAAAGATATTTTAACGTGTTTTTGTAAAGTTTCGTACCTATACTAATTTAAATAGGCTAAGAAAAATCAAAATATCGCTTAAATTACTTAATGTGAAGATATTAAATCCATCGATGAAATGTCTCGCAGCACAATCGCACGTTTGTAGCCGCCCTTACGACTTCATCAGCTGTGCACGTTTTTCGCCCTTCCCCCATATAAAATATTTAAACGCTCATTTTATTTATACTTGGGCGTGACATCCGGTGCTTGGCAATCCTTTAACTCGCGAACTCGGCAACATACTTGCGAGTTGCCCAAATAAGGACACTGTTTTCTAATTAAATAGCGTTATTTACAATAAAAAAATATTCATATTCTTCCACGCCTAGCGCGTCAAACGCGTTTTTATGTCGTCATAAACAATTTCTTAATAGCATCCTTTATGTTTATACTTTTTTGTGTATTGAAAAGCTATAGTTACAACGTTTATTTTTATTCATAAATTAAATTGAGTTTTTTTATACATATGCAGGGTGACGGTGTAAGACCACCCTGTATATTTATGAATGAATAGATCCAGGTCAAGGAGTTACCAAATTGACGTTAGTATTTTTTTTTAATAATTTACAAACCGAAAAACAGACTAAAACGAAAAGTTTTCCTATAAAACTAATCAGTTTTCATTACCTACTTAGTTCTTACTCTACAAATCGTCAGTCAGTTGCCATACGTGCAATAAATTGCAATATCAATAGCTCCATACAATTCACTACGGTCATAGTTCAGATCAGATGTTCATAAGTGCACCATTATTCCACGACTGTTCATAGGAAGGCGACAGTCGTGCGACTTCACAACCGAAGCGAGGCGAGTACTGTAACATTCATCTACTGCGACAATTGCTTCCAAAACAGTCCACACACAGCTTCAAAACGTTAAATTAAATGTATAATGGCCTGATAGTACATTTTAAAAGATAGCAGCCGGTGCGAACGCTGTCCCAGCACCAGGAAGCATCGCTAATAAACAACAAGCGGCTATTAAACGGTCCGTCGAAGCGAGAAACACGATATATAACCATATATTTATATGCAATACAATTTCATTATTAGATGCCTATTTGTGACTCGTTATTTCTATTGTCGCTTTTTCTATTTATTATCCAACACAATGTGTGATTATAATGTGGCTTATAACAAATGAGGTATGTGGGAGTCGGATCGTTCCACACGGGTGGACGCGCGGCAGCTACGAAATTTTCGTATGTCATTAGTGTCACAATTGGCGGTGTGCTGTTTAAGTTTTTTTTCTCCGAGCGCTTTTTGCGCGAACACGCTTATTTTAATTAATTTATTGTACTTCAGAAATGACGTATCGTTCGTAAATGTCATTAGACCACGCGTAAGAGGGATTTTTTGTGAAAACAATTCTATTTGTTTTAACAATTTTAATTTAATTCGCGGTTCACTCTCGTAATTAATGGCGTCGTTTTAAAAATAATTGCACGTTTTCATTTGTAATGAGTGAAGGAACACGAATAATTCTGTCATAATTTTGTAATAAGAATTTTATGCTAAACTGATTCGCTTATTAAAACTGAGCGGATGTGTAATAGTTACAAATTATATAAGATATGTAATTATAAATGTTAGATAAAATAATTTGTTAAAATATTTAGTCTACTCAGTATACTTGCCCATTCGTGAATCAAGTTACTATCTTTGCTTGATAACAAAATATCCATTGACAGCATCATGACGTATGTTTCTAGTGTTCGATTATGATTGATCAAAAGTTTCACTGAAAGCGCTTGTGACAACTTCCGAACCAACCGGAAAACTAGTCTCATTTTATTTTCTGTGAGGCAAAATTGAAAATACGTTTTCGCTTCACTAGTGAAGCGAAAATGTTGTTCGGTTGTAATGATGTTCAGTTGCTCAGTCAAGACTGAGCATTGACTGACTGAGCTTTATTTACTACCCATACTTTTGTTACTATTTACATTGCTAGATTTTCTATTGATTTCATGTTTGGAATCAAAGTAATATCGTCCAGCGATCTTCTCCGTGCCCATACTCCTCTAACTTCAACGAATAGTGTATAACTGCGTCTTCAAAACCTATTCAATAAAAAGTTTGTGAGAACTTAAAATCTTCCAGTGTGACTTGATCGTGTCGGTAATGGAACCAAACCAACCACAGCCGAACAGATCTAACTCTCACATTCACCCAACAAAGCTTGGACCTTATTGCAGTATACTAAAGATCAATGTCAATTGTACCGATACAAATACGCTTCGAACTTTTGTATACTGAACTCTCTCGTATCATTGTAAGATCGCAAATTTGTTTATTGTTGTAACTAATTTGATTCTTATTGTTCAGCTTTAGGATTCAATTTTGTCTGTGACACCGTTTGAGAATAAATCCCTATTGTCATTTATAACAGAGCTAAGGAAATCAACTGTTTTAATATAAGGTTATGTACATACAATGCGATTAATTAAAGTTATGTTTAGTGTCTGGGGCGAGTTGTTGATCTGAAGAAATCTGTGTTTGAACTTGTCT
Source organism: Lithophane semibrunnea (assembly GCA_947363905.1). NCBI lineage: Eukaryota > Metazoa > Arthropoda > Insecta > Lepidoptera > Noctuidae > Lithophane > Lithophane semibrunnea. Next base: position 19,995,921 of record OX376186.1, on the reverse strand, counting down.
TCTAGATATTAATACCTCGATGTTTATTTCGCTCGTTGAATTATAACTACTACAACGATTTAACGATTCATTCCTATCGTTTATCTTGTTAAAAGATTACTCTTTCTCTTTCATTCAGTTTGCCGTGTTTAATTGAAGTTTTCGTTTGTCTATGCATTTTTGAGTGAGAATTCAAAGAACGGTTATAGATGTACAAAGGTAGATTCGTAGTGCAGTTTGTTTCGTATTGTCTTTGAATTTTGCTGTGATTCTATACGGTTTTCGAGTATAAGGGCAACCGGACTTTACGCGAACATCCTTTGACTTATTGAAAAGCTGATGCTAGGAGTAAATCCTCCAGAAACCACTCCGAATATCCAGTCTGTAAGGCAGTAGGTACTTCGTCGCCAAACGTGAATGCTGACTAGCCCTATGGTCCAGTTTGAAGCTTTGCTTACGGCTATCAAATGGTGTGTATAGATACTCGTACATCCAAGAACTTTGTTATACAACATAACACTTATATTCTAATCACTCGTTTTGAATCTCTGAACCTTGTCTTCTGTATTAATCATTGTTATTTGAGTTCTACGTCTTACCTTAACATCTTGCCATAGAATCTACGTTCATACCAATCACTGCAGCTGCTTAGTATGCCTCAAAAACGCAATATATGCCGCGATTGGCGCAGCCAACTGGGCCCAACTCATTTAGCATAAATGAAGAGGAAGCTTAATAAAGTTTTTTCTCACCACAAACAAAATAGTATATCTCTATCATTTCAAACGTCAGATAAGACTGTCACAACAAAAAAAACAACATGTATAATACAAAATTTCAAAGATGGCGCCAAACGTTCTAAATTCGAAAAAAATCACAGTAGCACAAGTGCCCTGTTCGATTAAAAGTTTGCCTTCCCATAAATAACTTTGAAAATAATTGCACATAATACGCTATTTTAATATACACGTCATGTCCTTTTTAAATCCCATGCCTTTGAAACGTTAAAACTGTACTTCCGCTCGCTGCAATCGACATTTGATTGACTGGTTATGGTATTGATTGCATTGATAGGGATAAAAAGTCTCTCCTTCAATATCCGCCTACGAAAAGCTCACTAGTCTAGAGTATTCGGGAACTTAATTACAAATCTCCAATCATCAGACTAGGGACTTGTTAAAATGAAAAGCTTGAGCGCCATTCCGCTTCGTTGATTGGCTCTCGTAAGTTATTGGTGATATATGAATAAGGGTTTCATTTCCGATATTTGGCCAAGGTTTGGCATTATTATGACTGGCAGAGTAGAGTGTCTTGTCAAAACATACTTTATCTTCAAGTGCGAACAAAAAAGACTATATCTTTTATCAATAGCATCATTCTTTCAGTACACATGATGTAGCCATCACCAATCGCCTCGTACAGACTGATAAGCATGGTAATTTTTAGGGTTCCGTACTCAAAGGATATGAGACCCTATTAATAAGACTCCGCTGTCTGTCCATCTGTCACCAGACTATCTCATAAACCGTGATAGTTATAGTGGTAGAAATTTATATCCATCCATCCGAAGGGTTGGGCAAAGGTGAACCCATAATACACTCACATTTCGCCAGATATGTAACGCTAGTATTGCGTTTCTAAAGCCTCAGCATTACAGAACTAAAAGCAAGGTAGCATTTAATCAATCAAACTGCTCGTTCAACAGCTTAAAGGCTCCAACTCAGAAGTACTGGGGTTCTGAATACTGGAAGGGTTTCCATATACGCCGTACGGACTTGCAACAAATTCTGTTCTCTATTATATTACTGCAAATTGGTGTAAATAAGTCCCACAGAACCGCTGCTAGATGCGGCATTGTCAACACTTTCCTTACTTAACTGTGACATCGTTTAAGACAATCAAAAAAACTAATGGCTTATTGAAGGTGGTACGTGATAGAATTTGTGTGCTCGCGCTTTCGGCGTCACGAATTTTATTAGGAGGCTCTAAACCCTACTGGATTCTGCGCTCTGTGACAAGTCCCACATGCAAAGACGTTTACCTAAATCAATAGCTATTGTTAGTTCAAAATCTGATCTAGATCTAATACTTGCGGGTCTATACTGGGGCTGAATACATTAACGGAATAGGTCAGACTCTCCGAATATAAAACTGCTCGGTTTGACCTACGAGTATCTTACTTTATTGGAGCGATATCTCGCGGGATATGTAAACTTAGTAAGTGTGCTATTCATACATTTTTTACATTTTATGATTATTAAACTCACACACTGTCTTACAAGTATTACTTGGTAAGTTTTTAGGAATATTGTGATATCGTATACTTTTACAATGTTTGTAAATATATGTGAGCACCATGTATCTATCACATACTTAATTAATTTATTTGTCACTGCTCCATTTTTAATTCTTTTTTACCTATTGTGGTACAGTAATTGTATTCTCGGTGCATCGTCTTCACATGTAATTATTATAATTGATGTATACCAAATATTGTAAAACATTTTTTAAAAGAGTAACGGTGGAGTTTCTGGCCCATTCTTCTCCATACGAAAACTACCTTTTGGAAGGGGCAACTAGAATCAGTTCTATTTCTATTTCTATGTATTTGACGTTCAAAAGTGCCTTTAATGTGCCTACTTGAAATAAATTATTTGACTTTGACTTTGATTCAGTTTCAGTTTTTCTGTCGTAAGGAGTTGAGATGTAACCAAACCACGTAATGCAAAAGGCAAGGTGAATGTGTCCCTGCTTAAGCACCAGTATTGTTATATACAAGGATGCGTAGTACTGCCGTTTCATGAAATTCAAATAAGCGTGAAAAAGTCGGCAGTAACTAAAAATAATGCATAATTATAATCGTACTCATGTGGACCAATAGAAATTAAAGGTTTCTACTCATTTACGACTTTACAAAACAAGCTTTAAAATTAAAATTACATTAGTATTTAAGCCGTGATAAGTTTTTGCCAATTTACAATCGGTATATGGTAATTGGTTACACGAGTTACAAAGATTCGATCAATTTATTTTTCAGTTAGAAAACTTAAAGAGAAGCGGTCGGTGTAGGTACTAATGTCATTAATAATTCACCACTGTAATTGATACTCGTACAACAAACTGATTAGGTTTTTACAGAAATTAGAAAATTAGTGTTAATAGTTAGAATCAAGGCATGCAATATTTTCACTATATTTTGCATTGCAACAGAAATCTGTGGTTATTCTTCCTTGCTTTCAGTCAATAGAAAACAAGGATCAGTGAATTCCCAGAAAAAAGCACGCTGTAGTAGTTAGCGTTGCTGTGGCGTAGCAGCAGTGTAGGATTTTGTAGCTGTGGCGTAGCAGTGGCCTACGCGTCAAGTTTGTGGCGTAGCAGTGGCCTACGCATCGAATTTGTAACGTAGCAGTGGACTACGCGTCGAAGTTGTGGCGTAGCAGTGGCCTACCACGCGTCGTAGATGTGGCCTACGCGTCGTAGGTAATGCCGTAGCAGTGGCCCATACTGCGTAGCTGTGGCGTAACAGTGGCGAAGGCGTCTCGTAGCTGTGGCGTAGCACCTGCGTAGGCGGCTGTACCCGTGGCGTAGCAGTGGTCTACGCGTCGTTGCTGTGGCGTAGCAGTGGTGCAGGCGCCGCATAATATCTGTAACTTAACCCTGTACCTACGCTAGACTTACGAAAATGTCACACGTAAACTCATGGTACTTAAATGAAGTCGCTACAGTGTTGATATCTTCTTTTGTCTTGTGCATCTTGTCATAATTGAAAATTGTAAATTTTTCTGCAAAAATCCTATACTGGTAAACTGTAAAGGGTAAAATCCTTAACTATTTTATAGGGAAAACCCTCGGTGACGCAGACACTATTGGGAAGTTGGAGTGATTGAGCTGGACGTGATAGTTCAAGAACTGATGCTCGATATTCGGTCGGCGGAAAGATTTTTTTTTTAGTTTCGTGGCGTGGGGCACTGTCAAGCGTCTGTGTAGGAACTTAACTGCGTAAGCCCTCGAGTGCACAAGATTTTTTGTACCGCGCACGAGATTTTCAACTCACTGTTTAGCGCCGACAGCTGTAAATCTACCAGTGTATCTTTATGGCGCGCTGGGATGTACTTTGGATTTGTATTCCCAATGCTCGGCTCAACACCGAGAGTTGGAAAACCAGGGAGCGTTAAAAAATCGCCCGTGCGTACCTGGGCATGGTGATGGCATTTACTTTGTTTTGATCATTCAACGATACACATTGCCTGCTTCTAGCTGTGGAGCTAACAATTTTCTGTAAGAAGTGGAGAAGTGGATTTTTTTAATATTAAAATAAAAATGTCATAATTAGTGTGTAAAAAGGCCATTTTTAAGCTTCACATTTCGTAAAACGCTCAATGTATGTAAAATAGTTAGTAAAGAGCAAGGGTATTCTAAAAAGGAGATAGGTACTTTTTTATGGTTTAATACTTCATAAATGTCCAAAAACCAGGACTAATTAAGGCTTTAAAGCCTGATTTATTCTGCGGTTACAAAGCCTGTGACGTTTCTGTAGATGGACAAATAAACAGATGGACACGGCGATGTTTGAAAATTGTGTGGTGAAATCAATACAATTTGTCGATTTATTTTTAACCCGCGACGCCAAAAGAGGGTTGTTACTGTGTGTGTGTCTGTCTGTGGCACCGTAGCTCTTAAACGGGTGAACCGACTTGTATGCGTTTTTTTTTATTTGAAAGCATCTGGTTGTTTTGTCAAAATCGGTTTAGCCGTTTCAAGGTCAATCAGCCCTTTTGTGCTGCGGTAGTTTGAAACATCTTTTTATGCTATATAACTATGCAAGAATTCTTGGTCTGATGCCGCAGCCAGGAGATCCCGCACACTATTACACTCTCGGAGGTTTATGTCGATGACATCTCGTTAACTGTCTGATGATTTTACAACTTGTGGTCTTTATAAGCTCCGCTAAACAAACTGAACTTAGAATTCCGCTCACAACCCAAGCGTTAAGTTCAATAATTACAACACCGTTTAATTCTTAACAAAAAGCCGATCCCACTAAAAACTTGTCCGTTTTTGCATCAGCACCAATTGCTCTATAACTGGGCCGGTTGCACACACAGGCAATATCACTGAATTTAAAATTTCATATAATAATTATTAATAAAAAAATAGTAAAAGGCAACAGGCAAGTGTCGCGGTCAGTTCTTTTTTTCATATTGCAACATTGTTGCATCAAATTATATAGGCTGGTCTGATCCTGTTTATAGTAAACGATTGTCGTACCGCCGCCGTTACGGATAGGCTCATTTAATTGTTTATGATTGTTTTTTTTTTCTGTGTAGCTGGTTTTCCATCATGGAGGTATTTTAATAAATCGTTAAATATATTAGCGTTTATGCGGGTTACTTATTATGTTGGTTAATTTATTACTGATTGAAAATTAAGTTTTTCTATCAGTATGTTTAATGTTTATCATGCGCCTTCTTTGTAAGAAATAGTCGATGAAAAAGAAATCGTAAAATATGCTAAGAATTGAGAAACCAAAATAAAATCAAACTTATCATAATTAAGTTAGAACAAATTCACAGCCATTCAATACAATTGCTACCACTTTATCTAAAGCATCGCCCCATCCTTAACTTCAGCAGCTAACACCAAAGTTTTATCCGCCGAAATCACGCAAAGTTAAACTCTCAAAAACAGCTTGTCATAACATTAGTCGAATAGTTAAGTCGTATCGTATCGCGTATCGCGTACCGCGGCGTAGTCCGCGTACCCTTCTTACGAGCCCCGCGGCAGGGGTCGTTGCCCCCCAGAATGGTACGACGTCGCCACTAATTAAAGTATATTTTATTGTTCCCCTAACTATTACTATCAATACAGACATGGCGGGCTGACACGAATGCGGGCAAATAATAATTATAATAACATTTTATTTTTATTCCTATGACGCTAAGTTAACTACAGGCATTATTGTGAGGTGTGCAACTGTGTATCTTGTTTTTGCTCTCAGTGTGCATCTTGCGTTTTTTTGCGTGTGTGCGTGAACAATTTAAGTTATATTTACTTGTTGGTTGTCATAATCGCGATCCTTTAGGGTCCTTAGTCGATCGACTGAGGAAGTGTGGCGACTTTGTTGCAATTTTCATTAATATGTGGCAAAGTTGTTGTATGAGGCATCTTGGGAGAGGTAGCGGAATCCGATAGTCTGAGTATCAACGGACTCAGCATATCCAATCCGTTAGGATTGGAGAATTGAATATTATGTCGGTCGAGACGATTTGAGCGTCTTGATTTCAACCCTAATTCATTTCATAAATATTGTCGTTTAGTCTAAAATCTGATGTTCACTGTTGTCTGTGAGTCTTTGATACCTACTTATCATTTTTCATTAACCACCCGTCACTGTATTTATTTCAATTGATTAGCAAATATTGTCTACATAATGTCTAATTGTTTCTTCAGACGCTACTGAATTTGTTGGATCTGTAATCATCGTCCGCCTGTCCTTGCCCCAGTTTATTTGGGGTAAGGTACTTCTTGCACATGTCTGTGTTATCCGTGGTATTGGACCTTGATAAATCAGTAAAAACTCTTTGAGGGGGATGCGCCAAGATAGCCCGCCTTATTCAAATTTTCTTACGTTTTTTTACAATTTGCAAGTCAGGGTCAAGTTGTATGTTGATTAAAAGTAGTAGAATAATCCTCACATGTCATGATTTCATGAAATTGTCATTCAATAGGATTATATGAACTTAGAGAGTTGTATTTATGATTTTGATGATTAAAATTCTATAAATAAATATTTAGTACGGCCGCGAATCATAAGTAGACCAACATACAACCTGCTATTGACCTGCAAATAGCAAAAAAACGTAAGACAATTTGAATTTTGCGGGCCACGCTGACGCTTTCGCCTTAATCAAGGGCAAAAAAAAACAAAGCAATTAGAAGATAGGTTCCTCTGTAATTTTCTAAAACTCTAACTAAATAGTCTACGAGAATATTTGTCAAGAAAAATATTAATATACCTATTATATCTTCGCTGCGCGTATCGTATTGTACGTATCCGTTCTTGCATCATTCGTTCGCGTTCTTGCTTCCATTCCATTCACTGGTAAACAATAGACTAATTAACGTTATATCCAATCTACCTCATTGTTATTTATATTATTTTATATGTACATTATAATTATTATTGTTTTCCGTCCGTGCAGCGTGCTGTTGCGAATTTGAAATATGTTTTAATTATTATAAACAACGTGTGTTGTAAATATAACATCTTGATGTCGTTGAAACTAGTGTATTGATTATAATCTACATTGAGATATCCATACTTTATTATTTTTCTATTGCCTCTAAGGTTAACTTCTATGTGATAAAATTTCCGCTACGGTTTCTACTAGTCCGTGACAGGTAGAGGTTGAGCAGGGGGCTTATAAAAATGTCACTTTGGCAGAATCATAATAGGAAAATATTATGAATGATCGTAAAATATCACAAACTGCCAATTCATAATATTATCTGCGTGCGATTCATATTACGAAATAATTCATCTGTTTGACAGTTTTCTATGGAGATTGGTAAAATAGTCCATATGAATAGCTTTTGTGTCAAATTAGAGGAATTGCTAATGACAGCTGGAAATTCAGTGGCCGTTTAAGGCCCACAGAACACCTGCCTAGACGCAGAGAAGGCCACTCGATTAAGGGGTTGACTGAATGGCGTCCAAGATTAGGCCCTAGGAATCAATGACGTAGAAAAGCCCGTTGGCCGACAATATCACTAAAGTTGTGTGAAACACCTGGATGAGGGACTCAGAGAACCGGGAAGTATGGCAGAAAGGAGTGGACTCCTATACCCTGCAGTGGGCGACTCCAGGCTGATGTGATGATTATTTAATTGTAATGAACCGCTTTCATATAACTATATTACGGTATATAGCTATATTCCTAGGGATATAACTATATCACGACTCCAACCATCTTACTGCGACATCTACGTAGACATCGTCATACCCGCGTCCACAACCTAGAATGACAGAAGATAGATTTGTCATACTTAGTATAGATCCATCATTTGCCTCGACTTGTCCGTTAGTCGACCGACTGACCAAATCTGGCTATAGTAGCACTAGTCCACAATACAATAAAGGACAACAATATTGTTATAAGGATCGCTTTGTCATCTTTAGTCGAATCTTCGCCATCTTAGGCCAAGTGCAGATGACACACGTTTCGCTTACGACGTTTAGAACTATAGGGATTGTTCCGAAGCGTTCGTATAGCAACGAGCGCTCCATTCAAGAGGTGTAAACTCGTGTAAGCTAGATAAGCAAGATAGTGTAGAGTGAGGCTTATTCTATTACGTCTTTTGTAATGATTGGGTCGCGTGTGTTCTGTAGGTTTGTTATTTAGGGCAATAGAAGCAGTTTACATAGCTTTTCTGTGTTCATTTTGAATTGACATTGATAAACTCTGTCCTCATCAAATCGTTCATGTTCAGTCAACTTCCCAATCAATACATACATGTGCAATTCATAATGTGTGGACCATTTTACGAATCTCCATAGAAAACTGTCAAACAGATGAATTATTTCGTAATAGAATCGCACGCAGATCATATTATGAATTGTCAGTTTGTGACATTTTACGATAATCTATATTTATAAAAATGAATCCCTATTTCCCTTGGTCACACCATCTCGCGTGAACGGCTGAACGGATTTGGATGAAATTTGGCACAGCTTTACTCCTTTTTTCTGCTTTCTTCAATATGACTAGAGACATTCGTCGGTAATGCCTAAACAGCGTCTGTCCGCCTACGATTGCCACTTCAACCAATACCGATCTCATTGTATGTGATGACCTTATTATAATCTTCGGTACAGTTTGATATACTTTACAGCTCCACTTCGCACGCCGCTGCCTCTCGTATATTTTCTTATGACATTATAATATCTATTTTCATACAAATAACATCAAATATGGCTTGACAGATGGCATAATTCAGTGCGACGCGACGTGTACATATTCTTATTTATAGTGCCTCCTGTCAACCGACGTTCGTTCGGAGAAAAAAACGTATTAAAATATATTGCGTTTAACTTCCTTTGCGTTTTGCACGAAAAAAACGAAGAAATGTTATACACATAACTCTCTCATTTTCTTGGAAGTTGATTTACAATTGCTTTGTTGAATTTGTTTATTTTTGTTAACAAAATTAAAACGGTTCCGTACATTTTAGCGGTTTAATGATGTTACTAAGAATGAGTGATACAGAACACGCGTACGTACCATACATACAGTGTTTATTTATGTTCTTATATTTCTTTATCATATCGCTGTTTTGCATAAAATAAGTCTGTATTAAAAATGTTTTTTTCAGCATTACTCGAATGTACCTACACATAATATTATTTGTATTTTCGTATTCCCGAAACTACCAGCTTTACAAAGCTGTAAAAGAATCCTTTTTCTCAAACAAAATAAAGCTAAACAGAAGGATAACATTTAATTCGCCAGTGAAAGCGCAGTCGCAGTTGAAATTTTATTATTTCGGTTCTCAGAATACGAAATTAAAATATTTCTTTGGGATGCGTTTCGTATATGGCTGCGTCGTGAACCATATGACAGACAGACAAGACAGCGGCCGGCTGGAACGATATATTATAATTATAATAAAAATATGATTTAAGTGAATTGATATTTTGTCGGCCTGCAATTTTACACAATATGCCATTTATAACAACAAAATAGATGTTATTATTAATAATATCTATTTTTTAATAGTGTCTAAATTGTTACATAGTTAATTTAATCGGTCCTATTAACACACATTTAGTTCAAATGCATCACGCAATTGACGCAATAGTTGCAGCTACCATATCTATTGTAAGAATGCATACGTGCGTCTAGTCCCGCGTCAGACAGACAGTCGTGCGACTAGTCGCAGGTCGCGTGGTGCTACAATAAAGTTAAAATAAAACTTTTTGCCGGCTTCCGCCTCGGGGGTCGGCGGCGTAAACGTACATTTTTATGAATACTTAAACTAATAATTAACGCCGCACTTAGTCGCGCTTAGAACACTGTTTACGACTAAATTTTCTTCGAATCCATTGTTTTGTTATATCTAAAGAGCGTTGCGGTCCATTTTCTGAGCGGTTCATTATTCCGTATCAGACGCGTGCCAGTTTTGTGCACCATATTTTTAAACGGCAACATTTTTTTTTTGTTTTTTTTTTACTAATTATTATAATTAATGGTTTTGCTGTGCGCGCGCGCGCCGGCATAGCGCATTGTGCGTTGCTCCGCAAAGCTATAGTCAATTAAAATGAGGTTGCTTTATTCGAATGCATTATCTTTGAGTTATCTGCATACAATGATAGTTGCTTTTGAATTGCACGTTTTGGTGCAGCAGAAGTCTGACGTTTTGCGTCTGACAGACTCAGACCAACACAGAAGTTTAGGATCAGCCGAACTATTCTGCAAAAATCCGACAGTGAAAACTTAGGTTACCTACACTTTTACATGTTATGTATTAAGCTGTTAAGTTATGATGTCATATAATGACAGACTTTACAATACTTCAAATTTCTTATCACGATCCACCGTCACATCCAAAACACTATGGCATTAATTTTCGTTTTAATTTTGTACTATGTTTAACGAAAACAATATCCAGAAAAAATTCTCGACAGAAAAAAATTAAAAAGTTACCTCCAAACCGAAAAAAAAATCGCTGGAATAAAATAAAATACTTCAAATTAGGTCTTGAAACTTAGCATAATAACTGATCTAAATATAAATCAGATACTTACGATGTTTTTTTTTTACATTTAATTAAGTAACCATTATTTTGACCGTAAAAAGAAATTAAGTACCTAAACCTATAGTCGCTTTGGAGCCCTTTCCTCGCCACTCAGTCTCGGTCTGACTGAGTGAGGGCGATAACGAGTGAATTTGAGCTGAGGTATTATGGACTCATCAGGAACACTATAAATTTACAACTAACATTAGTGAAAAAAACATCATCTCATCTCTCTTTCTAATCATTGTTTTCTGTTTTTCTAGTTTTAAGGTGTATCTGCAATGCCAATAAACGCATTATTCTTGCTTTCTTTGAAAAAAACAGCCAAATGCGTGTCAATGAAAGGTTCCGTAGTTCGGATGAATTTACCACAAGATCAAACTTAACGTTGTAGTTGAAAAACCTTTCGAACAGACGCTCCTCATATATCGATATACGTCACGGTTAATTCTCCAACTGCAAATGTAAGTTTGTAATCGCAAAAATACATTTTTTATGTGATAAAATAACTTAACTTTAATACTTACTTACTTAAATTAACGATTTTCTGACTATTTTCTTTACTCGTGCTGCGAGACCCTCTTGTATATGGTTTTGATTTATTTGCGAGTATCAAAATATGTCGCATAAATGGTCGTATTTTCCTATATCGTTGACTTAAAAGCTTGATTTTTAGACCTCCATTATGGGACCGTAGACCTACGTATTTGGTATTAATTTTAACTTGAAACCTCTACGCGTTCCTGAGAAAAAGGGTCTTGACAGACTGACAGTCAGACGGACGGATGGCCATGAAGTGATCCTATAAAGGTTCCGTTTTTTCCTTTTGGGGTACGGAACCCTAAAAAGCATCAATTTAATTTAACAAAAGCCTTCTTGCATCTTTGCTTTCGATCGAAACTTGTCGAAATATCTTTCAACACATTTGTGGTTTTCTTGCATGCGTGTATGTGTACAGTCACGAACACTCATATGTTTGCACCTAGCAATGTATGGACGTAAAGACACATTGTCTTACGTTGATGGTATTCCGTTATTAAAGAAAAAGGGCGACATCTGTCGTCGAAGCGATGTATTAATTCGACATGTTCAGACAGGGCTGTCGAAAACATTTCCGGGATATTTTATGTCAATACATAAATTGGTTTGATTTTTAAAACATGCAGGATAATTTCGCTTGCTTCCTACGCACATTTTTTTATACAGAAAATACTGCTGGTAGTTATTCGGACCAAATCAATCCGCCTAGCTTTTTCCCAAATATTTTGGGGTCGGTTTCCAGACTAACCGGATGCAGCTGAATACCAGTATTTTACATTGAGCGACTGCTTATCTGACCTCCACAACCCAGTAACTGGGTAATACGATACCCCTTGGTAAGACTTCTGACGACTGATAGCCGGGACCAACGGCTTAACGTGCTTTTCGAGGCACGGAGGAGTCTCGATATGTAAAGATCGCCACCCATCCACGGACCAACCCGGGCAAGCGTAGCCTAACCGGATGGATAAACCCGTGTAACTGTTATTACTTAGCCACGTGCTCCTCGAAGCTCCACGAGTTATTCGGAACAGAACGATAGTAAATCAAAATTCATTTATTCAGACTAGGCTGAGAATCCACTTTTCGAACGTCAAAATTACATAAGACGGGGGTCTAACGAAACACGCCCGTCCTTCACTACTTCATAATGCTTATTGTAGGAGTGAGGCGTATTTATCGTCACAGATAGAAATAACAGATAGGTATTAAAAAATAGCAGATAGTAATTGCTCCTAACGATAAAAATAGCCGTTACTTAAAATCACAGATCCTTAAGACTGTTACCGCGGCTGTTACTGTTAGAACTTCGGATACGATTTTCGACTTTAACAAAATAAAGAAGATATTCCATTGAGTTAAATACGTATTTCTCATCCCTACAAAAATAACAGGCTGTTATTTTATAACAGATAGATACGATTTTCGACTTTAAACCAAAAGAAATAAAGAAGATATTCGATTGAGATACGTATTTATCGTCCGTACAAAAATAACAGGCTGTGATTTAATAACATATATTTGGATCTGTTATTTTTTTGTCACAGTCACAGTGATAACAGATATCGTGTTTCACCTGTTACAACCCATCTCTAGCTTATTGTTCTTAAAATCTTCGATCGTATTCGGCAGCCCTAAAGCACCAGTACAGGTGCATTTAACACAATGAAGGCAAATAAAAGAAACACGGGTGTGAATTAAATTAATAACATAGTAAGGGGGGGGGGGGATACCCATTGTCGGTGGGGGTGGGGCGGGGGGGGAGCGAACGATTGTATGTCCGTTAATTCCTGATCAGTTTTACAGTCAATTTGCTGCATATTTCGTTTAATTAATAACTCTTTATGTCTTCAGCTATTAATACGTGTGCTATGTTCATTGTCGTCAGGGCAGATAAGCGTTAGCCCGTGAAATTTAATTTTTCTTACCTATTTTTTTTTCAATTTGCAAGTCAATGTTGATCTAAACATTAAAATATGATTCGCGACCCTGTTGGGAATTTTCAAGCTTAGCTCTCCTAAAAATAATTAATATGCAACCAATAAAATGATCCAATTGCCATTTAATAACTTATGTTTATCTATAACTAGGTTGATACCCGCGGCTTTGCCCGCGTGGATGTCGGTTTATATATACTAAAACCTTCCTCGAGACCCACTCTATCCACTGGTGAAAACAGCATGAAAATCGGTGCAGTAGTTATTGAGTTTATAGAGAACAGGACGACAGATAGACGCGGGGGAAGACTTTGTTTTATAATATGTAAGGATACACAGAATAAAATAAAACATAGGTACTTAGATTTCGATTCAATCAATCAATACAACTAACCAAACCATTACCTACATGACAACACTCACAACGAATCCAAGTCAGTTCCCTTAGAACATAACGTTAAATCTTCCATTGATGAAGAATGGTATTACAAAATAAACTTGATACAGAGGCAAGTGGATAATTTAATAGAATAATAAATGTTAACATCCGTATTAAGAGTACTAGGGGCATCGCATTGTATTGAAGCGGCAACAATGAGCACGGCGAGGATAAAAGTACGTATTACTTTACTGTACAGTCGGGGGAAAAAATCTTAAAGCGCGACGACGTCGTACAACTCGACACGTGCCCTCAAGAACGCTTCAAACTCGCAAAGGCAACACCGACCTGCCGGCCGTTGAAAGAACGCGTTCCAAACGCGAAATTTAAAAAAATTCTTTAGCACCGTTAATTTAATAAAATGCAAGATGTTCATTAAGACTTTTTTTCATAACCGTACTTATACGACAGATTCGTTCCGCCGTCGGACAATTAATATTAATTAAGATTTAAATTGGTCTAATTACATAGAGCCCAGCCCATCTCCAGCAGGCAGCGGCGGGCTATTCTTTGAGTGCAGCCGAAATATTAAACAAAAGTGTTACGATTTTTTCTTATTTATTATTCAGCGGTTAAATAAACCACCCTCTATAGCAAAGGAAAGTTTACTTTAACGCTTGTTTCAATTTGAATACCTCTCATGTTTTTAATTACAAATAAATATTTAATCATTTTGCATATTTCATTGATGTTATTTTGCTTCCAGGTAAGTTTTTCACTTTATACGCATCAACAACCAAAAATCCATCGCAAAAATGGTAAGTATTTCAAGTCCGCAGGTATACCAACTGAAATCGACATTAAGCTGAAATGAGACTACAATATTTTATACTTATTAATGCAAGTAAAGTATGTAGTGACTCGTAATTAAATACAGTGCACCTTCCCCAAAGCCTGATTAAAAATTCTTGTTGTTAATTCTCGAATTATCGGTTTTGTATTCCCGAAATTCATGGCTTGATTTTCCGCCCGTATGGTTTCGGAATGTACAGACAGCCAGGTTTAATGTTCAAATATAAAATACAGGTTGTTACTTTTCCCTTAATTAAAACAGCAGTCACGCGGTGTGTGCACTGATTTTACTAAACCGTCATACAATATGCTTAAAGTTTTTTTACAAGGTGTTCTGTAAGCGTTGCCGCGATTACCCCTTTCACGTGTTCCCAGCACGACGCTTTTATTTTATACAGTTCTGACTGTACCTACTTATGTTTATCTGCACGCGCCGCCGCGTATCCTTTAATAACAGCCAACACTAGCAGAGTGTAACCGACTCTTTCAGACGCAAGTGAAAATATTTAGTGTCTACGCCGTAGTACGCAGGATCTAACAGGTTCCGTATGCTTTATTTTTTAATTTCTTTTTGCCCTTTCTTATGTTGATGACAAAATAATGATTCCAATACGTGTCGCATTCAACAGACTCGTTACCTAAACTACCGCATTGATTTTGTATTAGTATGCAACTGTCATATTCACGTCTTCCCAAAAGTGCTTACTGTACTCATATTGTTGGGTTTAATCAATTACCAATTAGCTGCTTGTTCACAGAGCGACGATCGAGATAATTCGCGTGGCATTACGCTTGCGGTACCCAAAACATGTAGGTACACTTATGCACGCCCGGTTTGTATTGTCCCTCAATTTAGCGCACTGCTTTAGAGGATCATTGAGCACTGCAAAGCTTTGGGTTAGCGCGACAAAAGTGCTGGATCTCTCCCTTTTAATGGCGCGTTGGGAATGTTTTTAGTCTTGTGACGTCATGCAACCCTTTGTCGGCGCCCGCGATCATTTGTCGCGTTCCGGCGACGCGTTTGAATAAATGTATCACGAGATGCAAGTGCCTCAATTATATAGCATTATCGTTATATATATTTGTGTTGGGGAAGCTAAACGAGCGACGTTCACGCTCACTATTACCTGCCATGTACCTGTTATGTACTGCTCACTTTGAGCTTTGTATTTTGTAATTTACTTTTGACTTTAATTCGAAACAAGCTTTGACTGTGATCAATGATTGTAGGTTGTTCATTTTCATATCTTTAGGAGAGGCTTTTCTGATTCAATTTCTTATAATTTGATTCGAAGTGGAAGTGAAATCTCTTGCTTCTATCATTTTCACGTTATTAATTTCTGAATATGCACATATTGCAGTCTGGCTCTCCATTATTTTCTAATTGTCAAATCTACCATTCTGTCCGTGCGAGCGATTGGGAAACTGTTTTGCGGTAGCGTTGCGGTTTAAGACTGATTTCACTGATTCATTTGAGTTAAGCAGAAGCCATCGGACCGGAGGGAGGCACGACGGACTTGCTAATGGGAATGGGCCGTAGGCTTCCGGCTGATGGTGCATGTTCTTAGATAATCGCGGCACCTTCGAATGCTTGGTTTGATAAACTGTTTCGTTTGCTTGGGTTTGGTATAAGTGAGATGTGTAGGTAGTGGTTGTTTTTTTAAGATGTATTTTTCGCCTTATTTTTTTAAGTGACAACTTCTTTAGGTGCGTTGAGCAATTTTTGGGTGAACAAAAATCATAGAACTCGTGTCATCGTCACGCTTGAAGTGATTTGTTTTTTTTAGCGCTATCTACCGTTTGAATTACGTTGAGGTTACACATTGTTACTTAGTTTTTACTTCTATCTGCCGATACAAGTAAAAACTAAGCAGTCCCCAAAGACAGCCCCGCATTTTTTAAAATTTCTGGGCTCAGTGATGTATAGAACAAACAGATTTTAGAGCTAAAAATACTTTTAGAAAGGACAACGTTGTAAAGAAAAAAACTTTTTACAAAAAAAAAAACAACCGACTTCCAAAAAAAAAGTGAAAAATAACTTTAATTTCGGAAGTCGGTGTCTTTGCTTTTCAATTTTCGTTTTTTGCCACCGACTTCCGAAATTAAAGTTATTTTTCACTTTTTTTTTGGAAGTCGGTTGTTTTTTTTTTTGTAAAAAGTTTTTATTTTTCACTTTTTAGTTGTGGTAACTACCCCACACAAATTCGTATACCGTTGTCTGCTATGTGACGGAGTCAATTAACATGTCATCAACATCGCAAAGTGGGAAAACTACGTAATTATTGAAGCTAACTCAAAAACTACGCAAGCAAAATTAATAAAATTTATATGGGACCACCTCTGAAGTATGACCTACCAAACAAAAAAAGAATCATCAAAATCGATTCATAATTGGCGGAGTAATCGGGTAACATAAACACAAAAAAAAAAAAAAAAAAAAAAAAAAAAAAAAACATACAGACGAATTGAGAACCTCCTCCTTTTTGAAGAAGTCGGTTAAAAATACGTTCAAATGACTGACACCACTCAAACTCTTGAACAACAGTCTATATCCTCTTATTTTAAATGAAATACCTTGAAAAGATTTATTCAACCTACTGTAAGTATATCATTTATGTATGTACGTCAAAGCTACTCAATCCACTACCGCAAACAAATAAGTCCCTTCTTCCAACGCACCAAACAAAGCGTAAATCTGCAAATGTTTTTGGTCGTAACCTAATATCGGACATTCAGTCACAAAAAATTCGGCCGAACCTAGTTTCGGCCAAGGTTTTCCTTACATAATTATGGGGCCATTACATTAATAGAAAATTGATACATTGTTTACATAGTGCTAATTAATTGTATTGGCTAATTATCATATCGAATGACCGAAGCTTTAGGGTGCTCGGTTTCCACACAGGAGGTCACGGATTGGAGGAAAAAATTGAAATAACAAAAGGAATTTGTCTTGTTCAGAACTAAACTAAAACGTAAAAAACCAAGTCAGAGCACTGTCAACTGTGACGTGAGGCCGGTTTCGTAAAAAAATATGCACTTAGTGAGGTGTAGTTTGATTGTAAAGCATGTCTGAGGTTCAGAAATAGCAGAAAGTTGGTCTTAGGTAGATGTCGGGAAAAAATCATTAAAATAATACTATATTTTTATCATCCGTAAATTCAAAGCACAACTGTCATTTTTTAACAGTCGTTGAAAATGGTTTTTTTTTTCAATCTGCTTTACAATTTATGTCCCTGACTGTACACACGGCTACACATCAAGCTATACATTTCCAGTATAAGCTGACCTCGCATTGTACGGAAATCCTATACAATGCGTGATCAGCATTTAATAAACTGGAAATTTATAGCTTGATTTGGAGCCGAGTGACGGATAGGATATAACAATAAATATATTACAATAACTAAAAACATTAAAGTCAACCAATCTAAAATCTTATTAAAATTAAATACCTAACTGAAGTTAATCCGTCTTAAATTACCGTTGATTTAATAACTGCATACTGCACTTGGTTTTCACAGAATCACAGGAAAATTAAAATAAAACAGTACTTTTCACGTAATAAAATTTTCAACAAGTTTTTGTGTAATAACCACAAAGCCAAGCTACCAATCAGGGACGCGTATCCCAAGCCAAATGTCAGCCGGGCCACGCCATTGGTCAAAAGTTGGCGATAAATTCGAATTTTGAATACGAACTATCAACAGATGGACTGGTGAACAAACAAAGATCCCTTGAGATAAAATTCGTCAAAGACAAAGTTGTTCATGTTCAGTCTATCAGTTTTGGAATACGCTTTATATGCAAATACTGTACTATCGTTGATCAGGTTTGCATATTGTCAAATCGTAACACCTAAAAACTAATATTCTCTCTTTATTTACGTATACTCAACATATTTAGGTCCAAATGAAAGTCCTGCCATACTGATATATCAACATCCAAACTGCTTGGCTTCCTTATAAAACATGGTCAAGTAAAGCTCTTTATTATTAAAATTATGTTCTACGAGCTTTGGCCCGCGGCTTCGCCCGCATGGATGTCGGAAAATATTCTAAGGGAACCTATTACCGGGATCAAAAGTACGTACCCTATTTGTTAATCCAGCTATCTAATTGCGTAACTTATTTTCGTAACCAATTAAAACTAATCTGTTTCATTTTGACAGTTCAACGACATACATTGCGTTATTTAAGTTGATGAGCAGAATATTTTTTCGAACTTATAATGCAATGGATTAGCAATTTGATTCAAACCGATTCAGATTGTGATAGATTGTGTATTACGCAATTAGAGTGCAGGTCATAAACTCACTGTGTGCCAAATTTAATCCAAATCCGTTCAGCCGTTTTAGCGTGAAAGCGAAACAAACAAATAACTCACTTTCGCATCTTTAATATTAGTTAGGATTAAGGCTCTTACATACTGGCGCGATTCGCCGCGCGACGCTACGCCGCCGCATTGTTCACCGTGAAGTTTTCTCAGAAATTGTTTTGTTAAAATTCGCGTCGCGCAGCGAATCGCGCCAGTATGTAAGAGCCTTTAAAATATAATATTAGTTATGATTAATCTAATATTAGTTTGGATTAATAATAGTGGTAAGGATTAAAATAATTAATCCTGCCAATAAGTAAGGTAGGTTTACCACATTAATTCATTTATTCAATACGAACTATTCTCGTATTCCAATATAATATCTACTTCGTGACGATCGTCCAAACTTCCCATTTGACTTGTTAAATAGAAAATTTTAGTTTAAGTGGATACCGATACCATGTTTTATTAGCAATTAAGGTAAATTAACTTAATTAATTGAAAGTTATTTGATATCTACTATCCTGTCTTTCATAACTATTTAGGGTAAGCCACTGTTTTATAAATTAACGCAGATTTTATAATAATAATATCATGCTACATCATTTTATAATATATTATGCTACGAAAACTACCTTTTGGAAGGGGCAACTAGAATCAGTGTTTTTGACGTTCAAAAGTGCCTTATATGTGCCTATTTGAAATAAATTATTTGTCTTTGACTTTGACATATTAAATCATTCTATTTACACGCAGCGCTAACCTAAGTATCAATTAGCGCTGCAATCCATCATTGCAATGATTTCCCGCTGTCGTATGACTATTACTATTCAAAATATGGGTAGGTGTGTTAAACCCGGTTATCGGACGGGGAATGGAATAATCCAAAGTAAGCCCACTTATTAATACCTACTCCAAAATGCATTTTGAATCATAACCAATGAAAAAGCGTCATTTTTCGTGAAAAACATTAGGGTCAGTAGGTACAGACCGCGAGGTGAAGCGACGCGGCGCTGCGCGCACTTTTTAGCAATTATCGAACTTATTTTCTTCACGAAAGGGTTTATTTTCAGTGCGAGTGTTGACACATGTCAAAGTACGCACCTACCCTATTGTAGTAAATAAATTCGGTATTGCATCGGATCATAAAAAAGTTCGCATCGCGTCGCGTCTCAGTGTGGACTGACCCTTAATCAATCTGCCGAGCCTTTTCCCAACTAAGTTGGAGTCAGCTTCTAGTCTATAACTGGATGCAGCTGAATTACGGAGCGACTGCCTATCTGACCTCCCAATACCCCTTGGTAAGACTGGTTGTTAGACTTATGGGCTTCTGATGTAACGACTGTCAAAGATCTACGAATGACAACCGGGGCCAACAGCAGCTTCCGAGGCACGGAAGGTCTCGGTAGATATTTAATGGATGGTCACCCATCCACGGACCGACCGCGGCAAGAGTAGCTTAACCCCCCGACCGGTGTGGCTGTAATTATTTATCCAGCTCCTTTTCGTGAAAAACATAAACGTGGCAGGAAAATTTTGAAAATTTCGTTGTTCCTGTTATAATGTGCGTTAACCCGCGCCCGCTACGGGGCCGGTAGCGCACATAAAAAAACAGCTATGAGCCCAACACTATTTCTCCTTGCCGTGTTTATTGCCTCTATAGAAGGCATTCAGGCAATGTTCGCTAATTCATACGCGGGTTGAGAGAGCGAGTTTCACACTTACGTCAATCAGTGCGTAACTCAAGTAAAGGCATAGTGCTCCAACCACTGGACTAATTTAATGAGAGGGGCCTTTTCAGCCAGCGCGCGCCGCCATCCTGTCATACATCGCATATAAATGTGATTAACATAGAAATGACATAATTACGACACTACACCGCGTACTTCTAAACTGAATACTTACAGTTTTTTGCAAGATGTATCATTTTTAGTTTTTAATGTTTACTTGAACACACGGTTTATTTTAAAAGATTATGAACCGCCTCAACTGTGGGTGGACGGTCTGTGGCTTATTGAAATGGAGACTGTTTCCATATTTAAACGCAAAAGTTTTTAGCTTCGCGAATGAATGTGATTGGATTGGATTTTTTAAATAAAATTTTTCAATGGTTTATTTGGTGATAGAGATACTATGAGTCGTAACATGTCCGTACTAGTATTTACATATTTCAAATATCCGGGGATAAGAGCATGGTTTTATCTGTTTTTGTTTTTCTTCTAATTAATGTTTTTCCGGTGCTACTTCTACTATTCTTTATTTTTAACCAGTTACGTAATAGAATTCGTAAGCAGGATTATGGGATAATGTTATGTATCTATTTGTAACCACATGCTTGATGCTTCACGCATCTATTGACTCATTTGACACCCTAGGCATTGCTTTTTCACCAGATCAACATCAAGTATCATTTTACATCAAAATATAACTATGAAAGGATCGCTAAAAAAAATTGCTCAAAATATAACCATGAATTAAAAGTGCCTTTTGTATAATAATTACAACGGGTGCGACTACAATGCGTAGGGGCGCAGAATTAATGAGTAGCGTTCTTAGGGTTGTCGGCCATGTTGTTTCTGCGCAGTGCGCGCAATCGAGCTCAGTGCGCAGGCGGCGAGCAGCGAGCACTGCGCACAGATAGCTCAGCTGACTGAGGACTATCGATTGGGGTGCACTCTCGCGATCATATGGGGGTTATTGTGTTTTTTTATTCGCAGGGTTGTATTTGGGTCAATCGCTTTTGTTGTTTATGCAATAAATAGCATTATGCGAACGAGGTCCGGCGTTATGGATTAGTGTGTGACGGGTTTATTTGGAAATAATTTGTGGAATTCATGAATAACTTTAAGTGTTTATTTTTTGTGTGGATTATTACAAGAAGCCTGCAAAAGATTAAAATGAACTTATAATGAAGCATTAAATAATATCTTAAAACATCAATGCTGTAGATTTTGGTTATAATCTTCAGATCCTTTGTAAACCTCTTTTAAGTGGAGTGCTGAGCCATGAAGTTCGCAATTTTTCAAAAATGTAGCTTTTACCAATAACGGTACGTTTCCACATGGTTAGAATCGGACAATAGGGTCAATATTCTACGAAATAAAAACGGTTTTACAATCTGCCGTAAAATTACCACAGAACGAATCTTAATTGCACAATTATTACAACCAATTACTGTTCGAATACTTCATTATTTCTCCTCTGTACATATTAGCGAGAAAATTAGAGCCCGCACGTGTGTAAAGGCATTCAGTGTTTAATAAGGTCAGTTTACTTGACTAACTCTCTCTCTGTTGGATCAAACAGAGCAAAATATGTCAAATAAGTGTTGGATCAAACAGAGCAAAATATGTCAAATATGTTTTAGGTATGTACCTATTTTTTTACCAAGTAATAACTTTACGGAAAGTACTTTAGCCAAGAAATGATACTTATTGCAAAATTACCTTGGAAAGAAAACCACAATTATTGTATTGCAGTACGTGCACATGCAGTGTTTCGTTCGGCACATGCTTCCCAGCTGAACTTAGGAAACTAGGAAGAACCCTATATCCGTGTATGTCACAATATTAGGTCATTTCTATGATTCATTTCAATTCGAAATCATGTACCCACTGCCGTATATAGGCCTCCTTTACTGTCATTCACGGTACCATTCGTATCTCGTCCAGAGGACCTAGACAAGTGACAATCGCTTTAAAAGCGTTTCTTATTTCTACAACGCCTTTTAACAGCACGCGTAGCATGATATAGAAACGGGTTTTGTCGACGGAAGAATAGACAAAATGACAGATTGTGATAGTTTAGCTGTCATTTAATCTATTCTGCCGTCGATAAAACCCGTTTCTATTGTGGTCATGCTAAACGTGCAGGATTTACATAAGGTTTTAGGTAGCTTATGTTAATCCGATACATTTAGACATTTTCTTCCGGTTAGTAACATAACCATAATATTTTATATACATTTTGACAGTTCAAAAACATTCATTGCATCATTTACGTTGTCAAGCATATAATTTTTTCAAACATACAAAGCAATGGTTTGTAAATCCTTCTGTTTGTGACTGTACGGGGTGTGAACCTGGTGCTGACGTGTCCATGATTTCGGCATTGATTGTGTAACCATTCCTCTGAAAACTGTTAAGTTGCACGATACACTCGTGTTCCGTAATCGTTTCATGTATTTACTCCTCGGATATTAAAATAAGGATCCAATCGAGCTTCTACGAAGGTATGATTCTTCGTAGAAACCGTCATGGCTAGCTACTTTACATAATTGAAGGTAAGCCGTCGTAGTGACGTACACATTCTTCATGGGTTATCACTTATCAGATCATCGATTTATAAACATTTTCTAAATATTGATTTAAAAAAAAAAACTCTGATCTGTATTTTGGTAGCCGTATCTCTAGAGGGTGTATACGTACAGAAGCTGTGAATTTTTTTTGGCAATGATACTTTTCCGACTATTTGTGGATCATTGACAGTCGTTACGGGTCGTCAGAAGCTCGAAAGTCTGCCAACCAGTCATACCAAGGGGTATCGTATTACCCAGTTACTGGGTTGTGGAGTTCAGATAGGCAGTCGCTCCATGTAACATACTGGTATTCAGCTGCATCCGGTTAGACTGGAAGCCGACCCCAACATAGTTGGGAAAAGGCTGGGCAGATGATGATGATAAATTTCCGACTATCTTGCCGTTTTGTTTGTCATAAAACACTGCATCGATTTATTTATGTATAATCTACTTTTTAACCGAATACAAAAAAAGAGGAGGTTCTCAATTCGTCGGATTTTTTTTTAAAATTTTCCATCATTACTGGTTTTTAACTCTAATGGGACTATAATTAACATATTTTCGTAGTTTCGTAGACTTACTACATTATTAAGAACCCCTAAAAGACTTCGTACACTTTAAAACTATTACATAAATTATATTGAAACATCATTTCTACAAATATGAACTCTATGTGCAAGTAATAAAGTAAACAATGGATTGGTAATCACAAAACTATTTGTAAAATCGTCACATCGCTTCACGATTCTGAGTAATAAGAAAATTATTAATTCATGCGGAGACAGGACTGCATGCTCGTTTATAAAATTATATGTAATAGCTCCTAGTTATACTGATTACGGAAACATTGATTGATTGTATACATGTGTCCGTTTAAGCACGGACGGCTACGCAATATTATTTTATCATAGTTCTGAAACTTTTTAACGCCATCTGTTGTCTGTAGTAGAACAATGCATTGTGCCATAAAAATTAACTATCCAACATCTAAAATCCTTACTAATATTATAAATGCGAAAGTAAATCTGTCTGTCTGTCGGTTTGTCTGTCTGTCTGTCGCGTTTTCACGCCAGAATTACTGAACAGATTTAAAAGTAATTTGGTACACATATAGTCTAGAGCCTGAGAAAGGACATGGCTACTTTTCATCGACATACCACGCGGGCGAAGCCGTGGGCGGAAGCTAGTATTAAATAAATGTACTCAAAACAGCATTTTGGTAAAATACGTTCAAATCGTCATCAATAAGCATGATAAGCGCTTACAAACAACAAATTTTATTTTCGCTTTTTAAGTGTTTTTAATTTCGCTTATGAAAGCACCCATCGCTAAGAAGCTGTACTTAGCTCTAAACCAATTTGAACATTATTTTCCAAATTTGAACATTTTTTTAATATTTCTTAAAAACAACATGTTGTATGTAAACCGAATCATGGGCTAAACCAACTACAGTATGAGTACGAAAATGGCGGGACGAGTTTGACCCCTACAGGCAAGATTGGTCCTCATTATAGATAGGTTTAGAAAGGAGACAGGGAGGCCTTTGCCCTGCAATGGGACAACACAGGCTGAAATTAAATAATAATATCATCTGCCGAGCCCTTTCCGAGTTATGTTGAGGTCAGTTTCCAGTCTAACCGGATTCCAGGCGAACCGGAAAGAAATATTGTTTGTATGTTTGTTTAGTTGTTGTTCTGTGTTGTTTTTGTATGAATGAACTGAAATCGCAACAATAATCAGGTTGAAATGTCGAATGCAGACGTCTCACCATCAATAGTTTATTTATTGATCGTGTAGGCGTGCCCTTAGTAAGACGTTGTTTTGGTGCACGGGGCAGCGAGCACGCAAAGCGTATTACTACTTATGCTATTAATTAAAACATCCACGCCTGCATTTTTGTGATGTGCCTTTTTAGTGTCAGTGCACCTAATTTTATTGAACTGAACACGAAGATGTAACACTGAAAATTATGATCCTGGAACCTAATTTACGTAAAAAATATTAAAAGGCACAGGTTGTTATTTTATTCACCTGCGCAATTTATTTATTTTATACGGGAAAAGTTGTATATTTTCACTAATCGGCTTGGGTTTCTATGGGAAAGTTCAGTGTGACGGATAGGGAAGATCTAAAATGTTACCTTGCAAGTGTAACTGACAAGAAATTTAAATAAAAGCTTATAAATATAGTTATATTTTCCGGATACAGAACAAGTTTGCGTAGGTAGGTAATTGAGTTTCTCAGTGAATATATTTTGTTTTCAATTCAATCGCTTGCATCGGAACAAGCCCTTAACACACTTGACATTTCCTTTCAATTCTGTATCGGCTGCGCTTTCGAGCTTATATCTTAAAAATAGCCATCCGTATTGGCAATTGTGAACGTTTATTATCTGATACCCGACATTTAGGTGGGCACGTTCCTGAATTTCATCGAGTGTATTCCTATTGAAATGTTGTCTATTTTCAATATTTTTTAAGTGTTTAATATGGGTTTGTATTGGAACAGATTCTCTAAAAGGTGATTTAGAGAGGTTTCCTATTTCTAACATTTAAAATGTTTTACACCCTGTATTTCAAATTCAGGTACAATCGAACAAGCTACTTGGTATACAGGAATAATATAATAATTTTTCGATACACTGCCAAAATTCGTTTGGATTATGTGTGTAATTTAAATTTTGGAGCATGGCTTAGGAGAGTGACGTAAAAGGATTGTTGATTACTGAAAACACTCATAAAATTGTTTAAAGTAGTTGTAAGTTATCTGCCTGTATACCAAACACCTTGTTCGACTGGTACTACCTACCAAAGTATTTTGCTAGAGAATTCTATTTTTCAAAATTAGGAAAAAAAAATCTTGATATATTGTAAAGTTAATTGAATAAAATAATTTAATTTAGTATCGTGTTTCGGTATCTTTTCAAGTATAACGTTGAAAAAAACAGTGAAAAATCATACCTGCTGTTCCTCTATTAGGTATAGAGGAACAGCAATCATTGCCACCTACAATAAAAATGTAATAGTTTCGTGAAACACAGTATAGTTCCTAATAAAATCACATTAATGTAATTATCTAAGAACTAGCATGAGAACTGAGGAGGTGGCGCCAGCTGACACACCCATTTGTGCACCTACAGACTGTATTCACCACCCCGACATAGGTAATCGATTCAATGTCTTGTGTACAGCCATACAAAATAATAATTATAACAGGTCAGGCGATGCAAATGTATGGTTCAAAGAAATTCCGATTTTGAATACAGAGCTACATAAACAGTGAATTAAGAAATGATTACGCAGCTTGACTGTTGTAAAATGATTGATGTTTATTTTGCGATGTTGCGGAGTTTTTCATTTAGACAACTTTTCATGTTCTACTCCCTGGCGCCATGGTCTGCTTCTTCGTGTTTCGTATCGATGGCACGTGTCATATTTTTATGAGCCCAATCTCCATATTGAGATTGGTTAACGCATTAATCTTCACTGGCAACGTCAACATGCTGCATAAAACGATAAACGTTTCCTCAGCCGAGATGCAAGCGGAACTCCCAAATCAAACATTGACGCATATAAAAACAGTCGCAAATTGCGCTAATCGCAAGACAAGCCGCGTACGTCCTTGACGGCACCATTTTCTTCAATTCGCTTCAGTCACATAAGCGCCAATTTGACTTTGTATGACGACAGGAACAGGCCGCGGATGCGTCTATTAGGGCACTTATTTAATACTTGAAAATAAAGGAGTACGGCCATTATGGAATAGCGCAAGTTTCCGGAGGAATCGCATGCATATGACACGTGCGACTATCGGTTGGTTGATTGCGCTTTTTTACCGTCGGAAATAGATTAAGTGGGTCATTGCAGTTATTCCTATTCGTAGTGTGATTGTAATCTTGGCCATGGAAGTTAATCACTCCCTAACGATCTTATATTAATTTGTTGTAGCGCTTTTTTATAATTTTTTGTTTTATCAATATCTTAGATCATTGAAAAGTGTCGACCGTATTATAGTTCTGATCATGATCTACGGCAATTAATAATAGACAATCATATCAGATTTAATATCTGATATGATTGTCTAAGATGTTGTGGTTTCTGTGCTTTGCGAAGTACCGCAGTGTGCAACACGCTCTTGCTCTGGGTCAAACGGAACTGGCCCACACACTCATCAGAGCCCCTAATATGGCGCTCGCCGCTTCCTATGACGTCACACGGCATCACTTAGGAATCATTCACACACGTGTTGATAAACAAGCGAGAACAGTTTGGAAATTGCTCTATTACTGACATGCTATGTAATCTTATTTAGAGTCATAATCATCATTATTTAGTTACCTACATGACTGAGTCTTGTATTCATAAAGTGTTTGTTCAGGATAAAACGTTTTACGCGCGTACGGGATGCACGGACCCAGATACACGCGTAAAGCGCCAAGCGGAGCGTCTTGTTATGCGCGTAACGCGTGTGCTTTGGACTTAAATTGTTTGCACGAAGAGTTGGGCAGAGTCACGAGCAAAAATATGTATACACTCAGCAAAATTCAATAACGATTTTCTCGTGGAATTAAAATTGTAACTTTGAGATGATAATTTTTTCATAATAATAGGGGTTCCAAAATACTATATTCGTAATATCATATAGTTACAATCAATACAGTAGGAGAAAATCACTTTTAAAAGTTGCTAAGTGTATACATATTAGTGCTCGTGACTGTACATATCCTGCCAGGGTTGCGGGTTAGTCCGAAAGGGATACCGGGACCTTGGCAACAGGCAACTGAAGGAACACGGGTGGGTTTTAGTCAGTAAAAGTCTGACACGCCCTTCCGCTCCGCCCAGAGCGGGAGAAGTCATTGGATGATTTCTCACCCTCAAAAAAAAAAAAAGATGTGTATATATATTACACCCACATTTTGCCAGTTATAATTAAGTCCCATGTAATAGGAAGCGAGCCTATTGCTATCAACCGGAAACAAATCCAGATTCCGGGCTTCTACTGAGAAATTCCAGATGGAAAACCCAATAACACTTTGCTCGACCCGGGAACCGAACACAGGAAGGACGTCATAATCAGCAGTAGCGCTTGCGACCACTAGACCACTAGGAAATTTCCATAAATAAACCTTGTATATTTAAAGAATCCTTATCGACAATGTAAGTAGTGTTATCAGCCGCTTATAATACGAAATTGAAAAAATATTCCCTGACGATCAGCACAGATAAATACATTGTTATTCTGCCAGAATACCGGCTTTTGTCAGTCAAGTACTCCGATCCTATTGTTTTACAACTCTGCTGTTTAATTGAGAAGCAATTATTACAAACAAACGCGTTGCAATTAGTATTGGTAAAATGCTAAAGATTAAAAGGGTACGCCTGCAAAAGAACAGATTAAAATTAACTTGTATCTAGACATTTTTTTATTCACTTTTTATTCGGTTAAATACGAACGTGGGAAGAGCCGCGCTCATGGTTAAAACATTACAATACGCTTTTCAATGGATTTGAATTATATTTATATATCTGAATGATTTTATTCCGTACAATTTTGAGATCAGACTTCAAAAAAAGTAAGTAGGGAAGGTTTCACATTCCAGTCGGGAACAGCGATCCGCGGAACATAGCCGCCATACAATATTCCTTTCAAATGCAGTAGAATACAAAAGCGTATCAAGCTGCATTTTTAATGGTGAACGTATTTGTAATTTCTAAAATAATCGATCCCCCACCCCACGCACAGGCTGCGTCTCTCGCCACCGTCGCGAGGGACGCATCGTTATCGACCAAATTTTTATTATGCATATTTTTTAATTTTATTTTTTTTCACCCGCCGCCACCCCCCGCCCTGGGGCGAGTCCACGTGCGTATTAAATCAATACTCGCAGCGAGATTTTGTTTTTATTCGTTGGATGGGGGCACCGGCATTTTTGGCGGACCTCACCTTCTGAGCGTGTATCCCGATTTCTGTCTAATGGAACAGCATGCGGGGTGCTCAGGAAATGCACGCCCGTCAGACTATTTTTACGTACGACTAATGCCCTTCGTGTCCACTTTTTGGTGTTTTTAGAACTTTATATGTATGCCCGGATAAACGGATAAAGGCCTATTTTTTACGTGTCATGGCATGTCGTGAATGGTATTCCCCTTTTTTAGCGCACACATACCTAAGTCCTGCCATCATAGCGATGTTTTGTCTCAGAAAATACTGGCACAGTATGCTTATTTACTCTCAAAATAGTTTTTGCTCGTTCTAATGAACGCCACAGCTATTTTCCTTAGCTTATTAATTTCTTAAATTAACCGCACACAGTTAACTGTGAGGTGTATCAGCTGCTTATCATGGAGGTTGGGTTAATTGTGGCTACCTACTACGCACAGCAGGTTATCATTATCTCGATCCTTAAACTTAATAACTTATTGCACATCGGGAAAAAAATAAGTTAAATAACGGTGCTTAAGTATATTTTTTGTATCAATTTTACGTCGTGCAAGTTGTGAGACTCATGCGTATTAAATGAGGACGGCGTGTTATTACGTCGTTCAATCACCGTTTAGAGAAATGCTAGAAACGTGCCATTAATAAATTGTCGTATCGATGTCTGTCAGTGATGACTCGAATGAATAACTTGTAATCGACGTACAACGGTCGTTGATATCGTGAAGGGGTTAATTTACGCTGTCTGCGTTGCAACTAAGCTGTCACTTGTAAATTTTACAATGTCTCAAGCAGCTAAACATTGCTCGCGCTGCCCCGCCCCCTCAGTCGAGTTCATACCACGGTCCCACCGCTGCGGCGTCGCACCGTGGGATCACAACATGATTTTTCTATCAGCGCTTTTTGTACATTATATACTCGGAGAAGTGAGCTTGTTATTTAAGAGTTTATTAGAAATAGCGTTTTTCTTTTATAAATCAATGGTGATGACATTGTTATGTAGTTTTCCTTGTGGTATTAGTAATAGGTAACAGATTAACAGTAATACGGATAGACTTTTTAATTGACTTTAGTATTCCGTGTGAATAAAGCGAGTATATAAATGTTCCCAACTGAGTTTTTTACGTAAATATAGACAATTGATTTCAATTTTATTCTTTTCATCAATATTTGATATAGGTAGATACTTTGTTACGTCCATTTCTTGTTCCATCCTGTTTAAAGGATAATAAAAAGTTTATAAAAAATAATTAGTTCTGCTATGAATTAAAAAGCAGTTACTGACAAAATATCTTCATAAAAATGTGTAGAAATTACCAAATGATTGCGATCGCCGCGCCGGCGACGGGCATAGTAACTAACAATGTTAGTAAGTTTTATGATTTAAACGCCTGCGCATAAATTAGTCATATTTCCGCTTCACTTAAAAACAGCTCGCAATAAGTATTACTTATTAGGAAATAATTATGACTGACTGGGAATACCGCCAACAGTACGCACATAATTGAATTTATTTTACATTAATTTTAATTAAGACCACTTGACTTCTTACGCATTACGCGCGTAACTTGCACTCAGCGGAAAAATACATTTAAAATAACTTTTCCGTTACACTAACATTATAACGTATGAATTATTAATATAACGATAGTTAATAATTCATTTATACTACGTTTTATTGTGTGCAATAAATTTCGCGGAACAATAATAATCTCTTAGATTGTTTCTTTTTTTTGTTGTGTTAATATTGCAGTGGTTGAGTCGTCTCACCCGGTTCTGCGCACGCGATATCTATACATACAGGGTCACCTTAAATTAACTAGCGAAACTCCTTTGACGTGATGGATTGATAAGTAAACATGATAAAGCATAAAAAATATATAAACAAACAATATCATTAAAAAAAATTAACATGATAAAAAAAAGTCTTCGATCGCAATTAGTGTTAAAAAACAGTTTTTTCTTGTGTAAAAATCACAGACGTGATTGGTATCGAAAACATATTTCCTCAATTCATAGGTGAAGTACCTATGAATTGAGGAAATCTGTTTTCTTCAAACTTTCAACACTACCAGCGGTCGCGGTTGTTGATTCCCCAAAGAAAAACATCAAATATATTTATTTTTATTTTATCGTGTTCAGATATCGATAATCATCACGTCGGAGTTTCGCTAGCTAATTTTAATTGACCTTGTAAAATACAATAATAACAAAGTCAAAACTGTACATTGAATATTTAATTGATACGAGGTTTAAGAACTCTGATGTGGGGATTCTGATGCCGAAAATATTGTTTTTTATACTTTTTGTCTGTTACTCTGGATGTAGGATATTCCGGATTGGCGCAAAAACGCAAAAATCGCCGAATGGATCTGGATGTTCGCACAAATATAGTTTATAACCCGGATTAACACATAGTGTACTTTAATCCCGGTAGTACGTGCCCGTAGGATATTTTCTGACAAACACGCGGGTGAAGCCGCGGGAAAAGCTAGTTTTTTTTTAATAAACAGTGTTAATAAATGCGATAAGTAGATAATGTTGCCTCGAGGTGCTGCAAGCCGTTTATATTTATGAACTCTTAAATGTGCACATTTATTTAATTTTATAGCTGAAGTTATTCTGCAAACATTTTATTTTAACAGTGATATTCGATGAAAATGTTGTCGAAATATTAATCAAATCTGACAAACAAACAGTGAGCGAATGGATTAGCCGCGTCAAAAAATGTGATAACATTTTTATCAATCTGTTTCGATCCAAATACAATCCTTGTGCTTCAAATGCCGTCGACTGGGCAGCCGCGACAAGCTCGGAATTATTGAATTTTTTATGAATATTCTCTCCTCCCCGTATATTTTTAAAGCGGGCAAATGAAAAGCCCCGGTTTTTCCTATACAAAGTTGATTCGTTTGTTCTACAAAAACATTGTTTTTACCAGTTATTAACGACAATTTGCTATGTCCTTTTTTACCTTTTTTATCAGCGTTTGTGAAAATGGCAGAACGCTGGCTCTGTTTTGATTCGATTTGTTGTACTCACAAGTTTTAGTCGTAGGTAGGTTTATTTTTCTCGTTCCTAAATAAGGTAGTTAGACGTGGAGTATTCGCTGGCTGCATATATCCCTCTACCCATTCCACTAATCCATCTAGATGTAAAAGTTTGCGTCACAATTCGCAAATGAAAGGTCGCAAGTGAAACCGCGGGCTATAGCTACTATAGACCATAATGTTGCCTAGAGTTTATCAATGGTATCTCTTTCATTAATACTCTTTAGTCTATGTTGTCAAAATATTCGACTTCAATGTTTTCAATTTCATTCAGTGAAATCCTAGTCGAAACTGTATTATTAAAACTGTATACAAATGTTATTAAAAGTGTCGTTTTTACGTTCCTTGTCGAAAGTAATACAAAACTAGGAATTAAGTAATTTGTACTTTGCATTTTGAGTGTCAAACGGCGAGAAATCTCTTTGTTATCGGAGTTTTGTCAATATTTTTGTGTTCTGTGATTGCAAACATGACATTAGAAAGTTTGATTTGATCATTAGATCAGTGAAAATGTCGTTGGGCTATTCTTAATGGAAAATTTTCTGTGACAGTCTGGTTATTGGATTTCTACCCGACTAATGACAAGAGACTCGCATCATGAGACTGACACAGACTGAGACAGGCTTAGCCTGTTTGTCTTCCATTCGCGCTCCCGATCGATAAACGAACTGAAATGAGGAATGGACATTAATTTCTAAGTCATTAAAGGGATAATTCCAAACAACACAGCACGGGCAGTGCTGCCGCGTGGAGTGTTGCTCGGAATCATACCTTCAGTCAGTGTCGTCGCGGGATGAAACAAAGCTATTCATTAACTCGAGTGCAGTTTCTGATATCAGCTTACCATTTGGCGAAGCGTGGGCGCACCGTCCACTTCTGCGGCTCTGCCCACCCCTTTGGACCGGAGGCTTGATGAATGTACCTACCTATGTATCAAGTATAAGTCTTCATGTTTTGGTCTTCCATAATCACACGAGTAGGTACGGGACAGCGGGATCATTCTCGATATTTTCAATTCCATACTTGGCGACTTCAGTTCAAAAAATGCTTTTCACTACCTTTTTCTATACAAATGTACTAATAACTGCTAGCCTTTTGGAGAGGACATACTATGCAATATTTTACTCAGTTGCATATGTTAAGAAATTAAATGATTCCTTAGTATGTACTTAACTGTAGATGAAAATATTAAAAAAAAAATTGTAGCTAAATTGCAGGATCCCCTTTAACGTATCCCTACAAAATTTTCTACTTGAAATAATAAGTATTTCATGGAAATAGTCATAGTCTCGCAAAATATTTCTAGTAAATGAATTTTCGAGAGCTCTAATGATGTTTTAAATGATTATATCAAAGGAGCGATAGCCTAGTGGTGTGACCATCGAACTACCAAGTCATAGGTCTCCAGTTCGAACCCAAAACACGCAGCTCTGACTTTTCGGATTCATGTGCGTATTATCACTTGCTTTAAAAACGGTGAAGGAAAACATCGTGAGGAAACCGGCATGCCAGTGAGATATTTTTCGACGGCATGTGAAGCCAAGTTAGGCGCTTGGGCGGCTTTAAAACTCTGACACCAGGTTAGTCACCACACGAAAAGAAGAAGAAGATCGTATAGGAAACTTCTTCGGCTACATCGACGGATTCACTTTAATTGTTTATATTCGTACTGTTATTAGTAATTCAGTCGACATTTAGATTGCTCCGGCTTTATTGCTATATTTGGATCTATTATGGAGTACCTGTGGGACCATTACTAAGCCTAAAACTAGATGTCTGGAGCCTAATGCCGTGATCCGACGGTGCGCTATATTGCGGACGGACACAGACGAGCCCGCACGACGCACCGTGGGATGGTGTACGTGCGGGGTATCGCAGACATCGGAAGTTCCTCGGTGCGCGGTGCGTGGTGGTCTGTGGTCGTCTGCCGTGCGTGTCCGTCCGCAAAATCGCGGATCATCGGATCTCGGCATAAGACGTGACCTGTCTATCCATCTGTCACTTGCTCTAAGTATACGTTACGTTAGTACATACTTACTTAATGCTGCAGTACGTACTTAATCGTGGCAGGAAAATAATGAAAGTTAAACAAAGATTTTCTCCATGGTATTATCCTAACTATAGCATTATGCTGAGATAGGAGCCTTTTTGGCCTCGCACAGGTTTTTATTGCGTATACGTTATTTTATTACTTGTTTTATTGATTTTGTTAGTTTTAATGTTTGTTTTTTTTTTTATTATATTTCCTGTGCGTGTCCCAAATAAAATATTTTTCTTTTTTTTTCTTTTTTTTTTTTCTAACTTATATTATAAATGCGAAATTGAGTTAGTTTATTTATTACGCTTCTACACTAAAACGGCTGAATGGATTTGAATGAAATTTGGCACAAGTGTAGACCATGACCTGGAGACGGACATAGGCTACGTTTCATCCTGGATCGCAGACGAAGTCGCGGGCAATAGCTAGTTATTAAATATTTAAATAAGTAAATTAAAACCGTTGCTTTATGGGTTTTATAAAACCCATAGCAACGACTGCAGTACAATTCTAAGACAAGGCCAAGTTGCAGGGAAGGGACAAGTGTCGCGGGACATTTATATTTTAGAATATAATATTTTTATTTGCTTTAAAACATGGTACAATCAATAATGGTCTTATCATGGGAGGGAGATCCAGCAGCATCTCACGACAATGCAGCCAAGCAAAGTGTCAGGGGGGTACATTAAAAACGAGAAAAACAAGGCTTTGGTTTAAAAAAATAACACACATTCTCATAAACCAAAGTTCAGTTGATATTAGTTACTAAAAAGTAAAAAATAACAGTTTATAAGCAATCTAATTCGACTGTTATTAATAATAGTTGGCTTTCGCATCTTTTAGCTATTTCCATCTCAGAAATCAAACAAAAGACGTAAGTAAACAGTTCTAATGATAGCAACACCATTTCATAAAGTTTATTTACTGAAGTCAGATTCTGACCCACGCTGATCGAGAAATGTATAAGTTCAGTAAAAACGTATCTACGCATAGACTATGAAAAACGAAAGATAGTAGAAAAAGAAATGCAATGTCTATGGATTGATACATTCGATTGTGAAAACTATGATTAGAAAAATGGTATCTAAAGCTTTATTTTTAGGATTCGGTACCCAAAGGATAAAACGGGACTCTATTAATAAGTCTATCTGTCTGTCTGTCCGTCTGTCACCAGGCTGTATCTCATGAACCGTGATAGTTGACAGTTGAAAATTTCACAATAGAATGGTACAGAACCCTTCGTGCGCGAGTCGCGCACTTGGCCGGTTTTTATTTTAATCAATACACCATAAAATAAGAAAGTAGTTGTTTATAATTCGTTATTGTATTTGGTACAGAATCAGCATAAAGCCCTCATTCCTAAAGATAAATTCTCTTCGAGCTGTGCCCATTTTAAAATAGTAGAAGCTAAGTTAAAATCTACCAACTTGCATTATTTTAGCTCTAAAATATACAAAACCCGCGTGCACAGCGGAGTTTGCTCATAACATTATAATATTTCCATTCAATAGCGCAAAACCACTTACATTTTTTTGTGCCCACTTATAAATTAATAATAAAAATCCCACTGATCCAGAACGCAATATCACCCACAGAACAATGTGATCGAACCCTAAGATTTATACGAGCTTAGCACTCTTGACCACTGAGGCGTAACGCAATAAATTCGTCAGTATAATGAGCAAAAACAGTCAGTCGACATGCTTGTCGACAACGTGTTGTATGCCCATCACTCACTGCAGAAATTGCAACAAATACGCATTTGATATAGACGTTGTGAAACGTCTTAGTTCGTGCAGGCCTTTAAGTGAATTCGTTCTTAGTTCGTGCAGGCAATTATTCCCGTAATAAAAAAGGGTTAAAAATTTCGTCGCATTCTCATCTCAGCGACAATTAATGTCAAAAACTTGACAAAAATGTATGAAAATTAGAGATGACAGACTGAGTCTGAGATTAGAATGCGAAGTTTAAAAAAAATACAATAATTCCCCTCTGAAATATTAGACAGAAAACTATTGCTACTGGTTATGGTATATTTGGAAAAGCGCTTTCTCAGCTGTGGACTACGAACGAACACATACCTATAGCATACATTTGTAATCAGTCTATTCCCTGCACTGTGCAGTATGCAATCGCTAAACTGTAAACCATGTTGAGCCATACACTGCCAAAATAGCTTTCAACAAAATCCATATTACGATAATAAAATTACCGGCCCTTATTCGCACTTTCATCAAGTTCGGTGCAGACTAGTTGATATTTTAATTAAATTTCGCACCTCAGCTTTGCGTCGATCATACGAGTTTTACACGGAATTTAATTCATCATTTCATCATGTTTAACTGACGTATTGATGAACCGTTGACAGGCCGGTTTAAATTGGCGCCGCCGTGCTTTTACCACGATTTTAGTGGAGATTGCATTTAAATTGTTGATCAGGTGAGTATGTTAAGTTAACTGCGGATTATCAGCTGCATGATTGAGTGTTCTGTAACTCGAGAAATTAGTGTTTCACGTTGGTTTAGCTGTACGAGAGTGGTAATATTGGGATTGACTGTTTCGAGATATTAGTGTCATCCACAGACCGATTCATCCACTGCTGGACATGCTTATGCTAATTTGCACGCTTAAGTCAACCTGCCTAGCCTTTTCCCAACTATCTTGGGGTCCGCTTCCAGTCTAACCAGATGCAGCTGAATACCAGTAGAAAATAATTTTATATGGAGCGACTGCATAGTCCCCTCAGTAAGTCAGTCTGTTTGTCAGACTTTCGGGCTTCTGACGACCCGTAACGACTGTCAAAGATCCACGAATGACAGCCGGGACCAATGGATTAACGTGCTTTCCGAGGCGGAGGAGGAGTCAGAGGAGTCTCGGTATGTAAAGATGGTCACCCATCTACGGACCAACCCCGGCGGCTGTTATTTCTTAGCCACGAGCTCCTCCAATTTGCACGCTTAAGTATTTAACAAAAAGTCCAGCTTTACATCTTGTAAGTAGTTTTAATCACCAAGGTGAGGTTAAACCTAGTTTTAGCTGCGAAACCTAGGAGTTGTACCTGCTATGTCTTTTATACTCATAGCTACAATCATTAGAACTAACTTGGTTTCGGGCTACAATCAATCTGTCGTTTTTAGGAATTGTATATATGAATTTAGACTTTATATGTTTTGATTACCTCTAGGACTAAATTCGCCGGTATGCTTTACCGAATAATTTGATCACTGAATTCCAAACGCAGGAAAATGTGTCGAATGCCCTTTATTTAGATGACAAATCCATTATTCCAACATTTGATACGAACATCAACAACAACATCATTATTTAACAATTAATACATTCCGGGCCTAAATTAGTGTAATATTCGAAGCACTTTAGTGAAATTTATTTCGTAAACAATTAGTTTCAAAAACCACTGCATGTGCGGCGTGCCTACCTATAGGTACCGCAAGCGGTCATTGTATTCATGGCCGATCGCATAAACACGCCGACATTACTCGCTACAAATGTGTAGAGGAGCAAAAACTGTTTAATTGGGCGGTGTACGCGATACCGAATCATTCGGTATCACTGCGTGTGTGTACTCGACTTTAGTGATGTGGCCAAGTCGATTTTTGTGCGTAAAGGGTTTTTTTTATTTGTTTGATTGTTCGTTCCCTTTATTTTTCGGGGCCTCGGACCTGTTCTTATTTTCTCTTTTATCTGGTCTGATGGATTCCTGCATGGTCGTTGTAACAAAAATAGAACATTAGATACAACTTTTATTAGGTTTCTAAAATGTAGACTTGATTTTTCCTAAATTGCTCATTAGCAAAACTTACACAATTTTGTTGAAGGTATATGATATGAATAGGAAGTATATTTTTGTCGCGTGTTTTTTGGTCTCAGGCGAAATGTGTTTTATTAAAGGGTTTCAGTCTCGCGTACGAGGAAGCCTCTATTTCAAAATAGAGGCTTCCTCGTACGCAGTAGTCGTACGCAGACGCGTAATCGTCAACAGAACAGTTGCGTTATTACAATAGTTACAATGCATTGTCTATCCAGTTATAACAGCTGGCATAATTTCGGTGTACTACAAGCTTACCTAACCTTCAGTGAAACTAAACATAATGCTACTTCACGCAGCAATTCACGAAAAAAAACCATCGATTACGAAAAAAAAACATACGAAAAAAAAAGCCTACACGCCACACTATTGTAAGTACGACCACGACCAACAACAGGTGTGACGTGTCGCATCACTAGTGCGGGACACGTAAAAATAGTGGGCAAATCTAGCAACCTGTTAGTGTGGGCCGCTGACAGCCCGCGCGAGTCAACTGCGGCCGCTATCACCGCAACTACTTTCGGCTTATGTAGGGGGATTTGTAGCTTTTTTTGAAAATAGAATAGTTGTTTTTCGCGGTGTTTTTGCTGATTGGCTTAGGAAAAACGTTGTTACTGGTTGAGATTAGGTGTTGTTGAGCTTGAGGATTAAAATGGTTAGATACTAAGTTGTCTTACGATATTTTTTTCTTGTCTCGTTTCCAAATGGCAAGACATGTACAGTCACGGACTTTAATTGATGAGCCACTTGGCACTGTTCGTATTTTAGCCGTGTAATGCAAATCGGGTTTATTCGGTTCCCGACACGCAAAATCATATGTCTTCGTATTAGAAGAAGAAAATTATATTTCATATCTTTACCGGTTGGCTAACCTGAGAGCCAGAACTACAAACTTGACAGCGGAGTGACTACCCAAAGTCAACCAATTGCAGGTCTAGCAACCGTAACCTAGCAACGATAAGCAATCGTTGCTAGGTTACTGTTGCGATAGTAACGTCAGCGTACGGAGAAATATTATAGTCATTTTTACAAGTTCGAAAGTAACGTCTCTGACATCGATATTTCAACTGACACTGTCTTCAGTTAAGTTTTCAGAATTATCGAGTTAGTGAGCTATGATTCAAAGGAGGTCGGTATCAAATAGATTGGATAAACTTAATGCAACATTGTATTTATTTTTATCATTGAGAACTTATTACTCAACCTCTATGGATAAGACTATTTCCGATTAAAAGTAATTTATTTGTCATCTTGTTTACGAGCGTGCGGTATGAGTTCGTGTTTAATCGTGTAATCTCTTGAATGTATGAAACTGCAAAATTGAAAACTTTGAAGGTGACTGATCAATTAAAGTCCGTGACTGTACATTGGACGGCTTTTTACTTCTCTAGGTATAGAAGATGTTTAGGTGACCGAACGTTTTAAGTCTCAAAGAGTAACTCTCTTGCGACTCTGAAACTTGAATTAAAGAAAGAGTAATCAGCTAATCTGGATAGCAAATTTTTAAACCTCGATCAAAGAGAAAATGACGTCTTATTTCTACGTCATGCAAAGGTTCACTGAATTCAAAGCTCCTGAAAAGTTTGAAAAGTTTGTTTATATCTACTTAAAGTCTATGAATTTTTGGTCCCAATACTGAAAGTCTCAATTGCCTACTTTTCCATACTTTATGAAACTTTTAAGTCACTTGAATTAGTGGATGTTGCTGTTTTAAGTTCCCCATGATGGAGATTTTTCTTAGGTTTCCTTTTTATTTGCGTGGCCTTTGATTCAGTAAACTTCAAATAGTTTAACTTCTAAAGTTAGCATTGAAGAGTTGAGGGTTGAACTTTTTCAAGGATGGTAAATTCAGTAGTAAGTTAAAGTATTTTCAACAACAAATTTTTAACTTAATAACTTTTTAAAGCTTTGTTGATCTTATAATACTTTCGTGTCAAAATTTCAATCTATAGAAAAAAAAACTTTCAGTTTTTCTCAGGCTATCCAACTTTTCCAAATTTCGATTACAAACGATTACGAACATTTTAGAATAAAAACTAGTCAAATCGGTCCAATCGTTCTCAAGTGACGCTTACCAACGAACAGCATTTCATTTTTATGAATATACATATCTGTGGCCCTAGTGAAAAGGGGTATAAGTCCGATTTTGTGGAAAATGAGTTAAGTATACAGAAGTGATCAGAGAAAAATGCTCTATCGTTTGGTGTAAACGGATCTAAGCTATCTCTAAAAATAAAGAAGTTACCTTGTGTAAAAGGGTCCAACTGACACCAAAAAAAACTACAAAAGTCGGTTTCAAGTACTTTTGTATTCTTTTAAACGGATTTTTTCAAATATATTTTGTGTTTTTAATCTAAATTAACATAAATTACCCACGTTTTTATTTGGTTAGTGTTTATCAATACAACAACACTTGGTTCTTAAAAATGGTTTAGTGAGTAATGTGATATTATTAGACATAAATCCGTTTTCACTAAAATAAAGGGAAAAAATCGAAGTAACTCTGTTGAGATTAGTATGAACATAATCATTTCAAATGCGAATTCATTTTCACTTGTATGAATTAACTTTTCACATTATGGGAGAAGGGGTATAAGTTATATTATACCCTAAAGGAATTCATTTTGTGGTTAGTATAAGTCACTATCTTAAAAACTAATAACATTAAAATAAATATAACTCAATAATAATAAAGAGCATAAATTGTTTACCTATAAAAAACTTCACATGTATTTCAATTGGTAGCGGTTTAAATGTCACACGAGGTCAAACACGCAATTTGAAGCGCGCGGAGTGTTTTTTGCGTCTCCTGTAAAGTTGCATTTTTGGACTTAGATCCCTTTTCACTAGGGCCACAGATATATAGTTAGATTTGGTCGCCGTTTAGTAATAAATAGAGACACATACAACACAGCTTTGTAAATCCACAGAAGGCTCTATTTTGCCGTCAGTGTTCACCTCTAGGAAAGGAGGCTCCGGTTACTAATGGTCTCCGTAAAACACTGCCAATTTCTGTTGCAGAGTTAACTAGGAACTAGGTACTACCCGGAATAATGGTGTTTTATTACTGATCCTACAGTAACACATATGGTGCCCATACACATGAAAAACCAGCTGTTCCTAATTCAAGTTTAATTCTAACCTGTTCCAAACTGTATGGGACAGGAGATTTTTTTCTCGCAATTTTATAGTTGGTCCCATATTAAAAGTTATTCAGTTCGATGGTTTAAAGCACCTCTTCAAGTTTTAACACCTTTTTTAAATAATAATATGCATTAGAAATAAATTAAATTAATTAAAAAAGCATTACACACACCACCATGCGTTTGACACAAGATGGCTACCTTAGATTAATGACATGGCAGCATGGAATTAGTATGTAATAGACATGGAACTAGTATGAACTATCATATACGATTCTATCAAACTTAAAATTTAAGTGAATTTGAGAAGCAGTGGTGGCCCAGTGGTAACGGCCGCGACTTACGAGTTGTAGGTCGTAGGTTCGAACCCCGACAGGCACTTTACTTTGAGTAAATAATTTCCTCACCACTGCTCTCAAAACGGTGAAGGAAAAAATCGTGAGGAAACCGGCATGTCTTAGAACCTAAAATTCGAAGACATGTGACATCTACCAACCCGCACTGGGCCCGCGTGGTGGATTACGGCCCACTCCCTCTCATAGAGAGGAGGCTTGTGTCCCAGCAGTGGGAACATTATAGGCTGATTATGTATGTATGGTTGAATTTCGACCACTGGGCGCCCACGAGTACTTTTAAATTGGGGTTGTTACCTCTATAAGTACCAACAATCCTGGCGGCCATTTTCCAATAATTTGTTTTTGAAAAATGGTGTAGTTGTCACACTAAATTCCATGTGACATTCATTGAGGATAGCACTTAATTCCAAATTGATAAATTAATATCACGGTTGAAAATGCTTCCATAAATGGGGGCTTAATGTATCATTATGGAATTAAATTATTTTCAGTTTCAGACTCAATATATTTTCAGTACTTATATATATATATTTTTTTTCTCTTTATTATTGTAGTTTTCGAGCGTGAGATAATTAATTTGCGTATCTCTTACGTCGCTGTCTTCGCGTATTTGTTAATGTTACTCACCTTAATTATTAGTGGAAACTTGTAATTGGCCATAGTTTACAAATTGTGCTAGACATTAAAATGTAAATTTTACTAAAATAAAAAATAAAATTTTCACACGAGTAAACAGTGCCTATCCAAAGTAGCGGAGTGTTTCAGCGGAACTCCGAATCAATCGAATCGGCTCCAACCTACGCTACGGTCGCATTTCTCAAATGCCACAAATCTATACATCCTACTTAGACATACAAATAAATAATATTGAAGTGTCTGTTTGTAAATGTCAAGATAACAGCTTTTTACTAAATGCGTATGAAAGGCACTTATAACACAAAAAAAAAATTTGTCTGTCTTTTTGTTTTGGCTAATTTCTGAAACG
Organism: Lithophane semibrunnea; assembly: GCA_947363905.1. NCBI lineage: Eukaryota > Metazoa > Arthropoda > Insecta > Lepidoptera > Noctuidae > Lithophane > Lithophane semibrunnea. The sequence goes on along the minus strand of OX376186.1, from coordinate 19,953,491 downwards.
GCTGGACCGATTTAACCGGCACATTTACACTTTCACATAGCTGCAGGCGTAGCATGGCGCTTTCTATATCTACGAAGAATAGACATAGCTTTTTCTATACAAAGTGACAGTTCGTTTCTTCATTTTTGACATCCACCGTAGAAATCTTTCTACAATCTATCATTTTGTCTTTCATTTCTAACGATCTTTGTCTAGGTCTTTTTATATGTAGCCTATTTCGGAAGAAAGTTTTCTATCCTTACTGTCAAAATCACACTGACAACCGATAAATCCTATGATAAAACAAAGAATTCTGAGTCGAATTATGTAAAAGAGTGAATTTCGTAAAAAGTGCAGTTGACTCTTTCTATTTTGCTGCCGTCTCGTTCTGTCTACTGTCTACAGGAAACGTCATTTTTGTCTACTCTTTCGTCGACAAAACGGTGCTCATGCTACGCCTGCTGATGTTATAAGGAGTAACTTAGGCTAACTTTTTTTTTTTTTTAATAATACCTTTTGGCCGCGGCTTCACCCAAAAGGTGAAGCCGCGGGCAGCAGCAAGTATATCTGAATATAAACTGTCTGAAAGGCATTCAATATGAGATTACAATGTAAACCCACGCATTGAAATGCCATTTATTCGTGCATTTCACTCAGGCCCACCAAATTTACGTCAGTCAATTGATACGTACTTACTTAATATTGTAAAATTGTAGGCAATTTATTAGGAACCTGTGCAGCATGCCTATCTCTATTGAGGCTTCCGCAGACAAGCGCGAGGCGATACTAGTGACACGATTTCTATTAAAACTGCATGGAAATTGTTCTGTCGGAGTTGCGTCGCGCCTGTCTGCGGGAGCCTTTAGGCGTCGTCTCAGTAGATATTCCTCATGTGGGAATCTTTGTATGTTCGATAATATACTTATAAAAAGAAGTTAAATATCATCCGCCCACTTCGCGGTTTTAAAATACATGAATTTAAAAGCTACTCTGAAAAATCTCATTTTGTAATTTTTAATAAAAATCCATTTACTTTGAAGATTGTTTAAAAGCTTAGACATGACATCATCGATTGCTTTAGTGATGGGAAAGTGGTCTGCTAATGGTATCGCCATACCTTACATAAACTGTATACTCGTAATACATCACTTATTGGTATTGCATTGAGTGCAATCCTATGTAGTTTTTTTATAAGGTCACGACACACGGTATTGTGTAGGAGTACTCATACACACCTTTTTAAATGGACGACAGAAGCTTGTGTGAACCTTAAGTTGAACGGTTTAAAAATCTTAATTATTCTTCATCATCATCATCATTTCGGCCGAAAGACGTCCACTGCTGGACATAGGCCTCCCCCAAGCACCGCCACTTCAACCGGTTCTGTGCTTCTCGCATCCAGCGGATTCCTGCGGCCTTCACCAGGTCATCGGTCCACCTTGTGGGGGGCCTTCCAACGCTACGTCTTCCGGTACGCGGTCGCCACTCGCCCAATTATACTTGGTTGGCGTTAAATTCAGATACATAAGTGGCAGAGGCATAGCGGTTACATTATCACATAGAAAAAGCATCTCATGTGCCGTACATGCAAACCCATAATTTTGAGGCTAAAACAGAGACAAGACGTCATACGACAAACTTATAGCTTGCAAATTCTGCCTTATCAATAACTCCCCAGTACTTCATACATACTCCACCGCACGGTGGAACAGAGTGTGTCCGTACTAGGCTTCTAGAAATTCGATTACCTCCGATGGCTATGTCAATGACTTGAATTTCAATTAGAACAAATTATCTAGGGATATGGGAGGCAAACTTGATTTGTTGGCGCTTGCGCACACCGCTTCCCTCTCAGGGTTCTGAATTAACAGACTGTTAAATTTTAGTGGACTTCATACACGGATAAACATGACTGGTACAGACAGACGGGTTATTAGCAACGATAGGTATATATTGTGCTGTTCATATTCATTCGTATCTGAAAGGAGAAAGTTTTATTTTTGACTATATTTCCTCTTAAGGGATTTGGATTCTTCTTTTTATTTTAGGACAACTTAATAAAATAATGATCATAGTTTTTGGTTTTTTACCCGACTACGGCGAAGAAAAAAGGAGGGTTATGATTTTGACCGGTATGTATGTATGTATGTATGTATGTTCATCTGTTCCCTCCTATCTTCCAAACCACTTATCACAATTTGACAAATGGGGTATCGTTAGAAGCGTCGTGATTGACCGCTGGTTATAGGCTATGTGAAGTCACATTAAATTAAAAATGGCGCCCTCTAGAGGACATAAAGTGAGGAACTAAAAAAAAATATGGTTTAATTGTACCATGTTGGGTATCAAATGAAAGGGCTTAATGAGCACATTTCAAAAATATATATATTATAACCCCAAAAGAATTTAAAAAAAAATCAAGTAATGAAAACTAATCAATCCGAAATCCGGAGTCACACGTGTTAGGGCATAAATCGAACAGATTACGTGTGACTCCGGATTTTTAATTTGTCTGTCTGTAGTGTCTTGTTTATACCTTTTAAGTCGTAGTTGGGTTTTAGTTTTTATTAGTTGATTTTTTTTTTCTCTATGCACTTCAATCGTTGCTACTGAAGTTCTATGTCAGATAATCTGTAGGAATTTCACTGTTTTTCACAATTTTTCGTGAAAAGAAGAACATACCTATCACACTATTCAAAAAATAATTTAAAAAATTTAAAACATAGTATTAAACATAGTATTATTCAGCATAGACACTGCCTGAAGATAAATCTTTTTGTACGATGAAATCAAAAAGTTATGATTCTGCATTGTTTATAAGAAAATTGTTACATACATAGCAGAATCAGAAAAAAATACATTAGTAATACAATGTAAATGTATCCAATACCTACGTCTCAAATACTTGTTACTGTCAAATGAGTGTCCTTCATTTATTGATCATCAAATTGAGACTAAATCTGTGAATTAAATTGATACCACGTATACCCCTGGGCATTGGCCTTTCAGTATACCTATATTAGCGATGATACAGTTGGGCTACGTCCCCATTATTTAATTATGTACTTAGTAATTCACATAATACCTATTCATACATAAACTCGCGAATTCTCCCATCATAGGGGTGGCCAGACGATCCTTACATACTCCTTTTGCTTCGTTTACGTTCATACATCAGCAGGCGTAGCATGGCGCTTTCTATCTCTACGAAGAATAGACATAGCTTTTTCTATACAAAGTGACAGTTCGTTTCTTCATTTTTGACATCGCACCGTAGAAATCCTTCTACAATCTGTCATTTTGTCTTTCATTTCTAACGATCTTTGTCTAGGTCTTTTTGTAGGTAGACTATTTCGGCAGAAACTTTTCTATCCTTACTGTCAAAATCACATTGACAACCGATAAATCCTATGACAAAACAAAGAATTCTGAGTCGAATTATGTAAAAGAGTGGATTTCGTAAAAAGTGCAGTTGACTCTTTCTACTTTGCTGCCGTCGTACTGTCTACAGGAAACGTCAATTTTGTCTACTCTTCCGTCGACAAAACGGTGCTCATGCTACGCTTGCCGGTCATACACGTACGCCGCACAGTGTTGCCGGTTCATAGTAAGACACGGACAAATATTTACACACATGCACACAATCTTTCAGATAGGTATATAATGACTACCAAACGGAACTTCGACAAACGGTACTACGACATGATTTTACTTCGATATTAGTAGGAGTAATAAAAAAGTTAAGAAAAAAATAAAAGTAAAATTACATAATTCAGACGAGTAATTATTCAATTAAATGATTAACACTTGCAAATCAATTATTATTATTTACATTTTACACACCTCTTACAAGAAACAATTAATACCGAGGTAGCATGTCGTAGCAAGGTTGAAAATCTAATAATATAAAGTCCAGAGATTATTTATATCTTACTAAATTGTTATAGAAACTTACGGAAAACGCTCACTAATAGCCTAGTGAATTTTTATTTTAGTCGTTATTTGGAACTGTCTTTATACATACATTATGTTTATATTTCAAGAACATTAATACCATATCTAAAAGACATTACCTTGAACGTCAGAATCCATGTTGTTGATTACGCAAATAACAATAATTATCAAAACTGTATTTGCTTGAATTACGTAGAGTTTTCGCTTCTTGAAACCGTAGTAGTCGACAGCGTACTTTGACAAGTGATACCTAGTTATTTTTATTAGAAAAATACCCTCCGTTTTTTGGATTCCTATATCACACATATTGTATTTGTAAATCCGGTAATTGTTTTTCATCTACAGTACGACACAACTTAGATATAGCATAGATTTGAAAATTTTCATTCTATCATTTCAGTTTTATGAATGTATTTGGCTAAATGACTTTACAAGTTATTGCTTTTGCGTATAGATCATTTTCAACTAAAGCCGTAATAAAGATTGGAGATGTTGAAGGCACACTCTGTTTTTGGCCGATGCTACATCTAAGTTGTGTCGTACTGTACCTTTAACTTTAAAATTTGGTTTTTGTCCGCCCTCGGCAACATAGTGCGCCGGTTGCGAGTAATACGCACCTGACCTTTTTGAAGAACATCACCAATTAGGTCACTGTATTATGTACTTAGTAATTAATTGCATTTAGCTACATTCTGTCGGTAGCTTAATGTACAGTTAGTGCAGCTAAGTGAAGTTGCTAATTGAAATTTTGATCTGTTGGTAGCTTAATGTACAGTTAGTGCAGCTAAGTGAAGTTGCTAATTGAAATTTTGATCTGTTGCTAGCTTAATGTACAGTCACGGACTTTAATTGATGAGCCACCTTCAAACTTTTAAATTTTGCAGTTTCATACATCCACGAGATAACACGAACTCAAATCGCACGTTCGTAAACAAGATGACAAATAAATTACTTTTAATCGGAAATAGTTTTGGACTAGTTGACGAATCACTCTTATCCATAGAGGTTGACTAATAAGTTCTTAATGATAAAAATAAATATAATGTTGCATTAAGTTTATCCAATCTATTTGGTACTGACCTCCTTTGAATCATAGCTCATTAACTCAATAATTCTGAAAACCTAACTGAAGACAGTGACAGTTGAAATATCGATGTCAGAGAATTTCTCCGTACGCTAACGTTACTATCGCAGTAACATAGCAACGATTGTTTATCGTTGCTAGGTTACTGTTGCTAGACCTGCAATTGGTTGACTTTGGGAGTCACTCTGCTGTCAAGTTTGTCGTTCTGGCTCTCAGGTTAGCCAACCGGTAAATGATGAGGATGTGAAATATAATTTTCTTCTTCTAATACGAAGACATATGAGTTGCGTGTCGGGAACCGAATAAACCCGATTTGCATTACATGGCTAAAATACGAATAGTGCCAAGTGGCTCATCAATTAAAGTCCGTGACTGCACAGTTAGGGCAGCTAAGTGAAGTTACAAATTGAAATTTTGATCTGTTGGTAGCTTAATGTACAGTTAGTGCCGCTAAGTGAAGTTGCTAATTGAAATTTTGATTTGTTGGTAGCTTAATGTACAGTTAGTGCAGCTAAGTGAAGTTGCTAATTGAAATTTTGATCTGTTGGTAGCTTAATGTACAGTTAGTGCCGCTAAGTGAAGTTGCTAATTGAAATTTTGATTTGTTGGTAGCTTAATGTACAGTTAGTGCAGCTAAGTGAAGTTGCTAATTGAAATTTTGATCTGTTGGTAGCTTGATGTACAGTTAGTGCAGCTAAGTGAAGTTGCTAATTGAAATTTTGATCTGTTGGCAGCTTAATGTACAGTTAGAGCAGCTAAGTAAAGTTGCTAATTGAAATTTTGACAAATTTTCTAATTTTGAAATTTTGACAAGTAGCTAGAGTAGATAATGAGTGAAGGGCAAGATTTTAGTAGTATTTTTTATAATTATAGGTAAAGGCTATACCAGCTGTGCACCTATTACTGTGTAGGCAATATTTGTACGACTTGCAAGGCAGCGCATAGAGACACAATATTTTTTATTTTGTCAAACCATGTACACACGGTTTACGAATGATAAGCATAAAATATATTGACATAATTTATATTGGCATAACGAAATTCAGCATTGATCATTACGCATAATATTATTAGGTATAAATGTTTTGCCATAAATACTGTTGGCATACCAATAATGAAGCATCATTTTATAAAGCATAATGAGGTTTAAACATAATGTTCTTTGGAATAAAACTAAAAAAAAGCCTAATATAATTCATATTTAAAATTATGTAACTAAACTATGCCTTAAAAAATTATGTAACTCCAAATTATGGTAACGTAAATTAGACCGAATGACAGTTATGCTAACATTAGCATTATGCCAAGATATTATTATGCCAAAGCATTATTATGACAATAGAAGTTATGAGAAAATGTTATGGCAAATAATATTATGACAAAAAAAATTATGCCAAGAGGGGGATTGGCCACAGCATCCTATGTGTCACAAATAAAAACATTTCAATTTCAATCTGAAATGTTTATATTATTGCCAAACTAATAAAGATTAATAGCCCGAAATAGTGCAATATAATCTCGTTTTCTGTCAACAATAGTTGTAACCTCTGTTACCTTGACATTCACCATGCTTGCTGCACTGTTCATAGCCACAAAAGCTTTCACGATATTTCCTCCTGCTCTATGAGCACACAGCCTCAATGGTGGCCGTATGGCCGCTTGATTGACGTCATCCCTGAAGGGAAATCGTGTAAGCCTTTGTAAAACGGAATGGACGGCATTTCACGTCTTCAGTTCGACTTGACGCCAATTGATGACCATGTTTGTGTGTTTTTAAACAATAGTACTAGCTTTATAAGTCTTCGATAAGTTGTAATATTTATGAGGTTAGAGGAATCGGACGGCCGACCAATAAATCAAGAATGATAAAATGTGAGTTTGTTTTTCGTACATTGAAATGACTGCGCATTTTTTTCCTTAACCTATACTCCCCCACTTCTGGGCAAAGGTATGTTGTATTATTGTATGCTTTTACGAATAATAATAAACAATTCCGGCTTGCAAAACCGGATATAATTTAATTATTGACTACGTGCACCTTTTAGTTACTTAATAGTAATGAAACAAAACATGTATACCTCTAGACAGCGGAAAATCGGGCAAGAAAAATAAGAAAAAGAGTGTAAAAATTTGCAACTAACCCTTCCAACACAGCCCGCGTGGATCCTTTCATCTCACTAATTGAAAAGTTCTACACTGAAACAAACAAACAAACAAACAGACACAGTACCTATCTCCTGAATCTTTAGTAGATTTGATGAGGAATGACATGACACGTTCTCTGGTGATTAAAAACATTACTGATGCTATATGTGATGCTATAAATAGTGTCGAATATTTTAAGTGTGAGCATCATTGTGAAAGTAGAATCAAAGTGTATTAAGTTGAATAAAACCATCAATCGTCTTTGCTTTTCAATTTTCGTTTTTTTCCACCGACTTCCGAAATTAAAGTTATTTTTCACTGTTTTTGTGTATTTTTTGGAAGTCAGTTGTTTTTTTTTTTGGAAAATGTTTTTATTTTTCACTTTTTAGTTGTGGTACCTACCCCACACAAGTTCGAATACCACTACCTGCTACGTAAATAACAGTGACGGAGTCAAATAAAATATCGTCTACATAGACTGAGTGGGAAAAATACTTAAATATTGAAGCTAACTCAAAAACTACGCAAGCAGAGTTAATACTACCTGTACCTGTAATAATAGTTGTAAGTGATTATTATATAAAAATAAATAAATAATAATTACGTAAGTAAAAAAAATAATTACGTAATAAAATTTATATGGGACCACCATCACGATCATCAAAATCGGCGGAGTAATCACGTAACATACACACAAAAAAACAAACATAAAGACGAATTGAGAACCTCCTCCTTTTTGAAGAAGTCGGTTATCTATCGGAAATCTTGTGGGGTTAGTACGGGACTGAAACGTCGTAAATTGACAATTTACCATTTCATACAATATGCCATCAAAGAATGACAGATAAGATTTGAATAAACGAACAATTTAAGTTGGTATTTAATTTTCCGAACCATTTGTTTTTACCCGACTACGGCGAAGCAAAAAGGAGGGTTATGATTTTGACCGGTATCAATGTAGGTATGTATGTATGTTCATCTGTTCCCTCATATCTTCTAAACGACTGATCACAATTTCAAACAAAAATCCGGAGTCACACGTATTACGTGTGACTCCGGATTTTTAATTTGTCTGTCTGTGATGTTTTGTATTAACCTTTTAAGTTGATTGTCTTTTTTGTCGTAGTTGGTTTTTAGTTTTATAACTTTTACTTTTACATTATTCGAGAAAGGAACACCTCATTTACAGCTTATAATATTTTCTAGTACACACTAACAGTCTTTGTTATATCATCGTATGTTCTCTGATCAGAATACCGTAATGTTTGATGACGGATTGTGCTGTTCGCAGGCTATGTCCGCTCTTATAATGATTTGCACACACCCCCGGCGCAGATATAGGAATCTGAATTGCAAAATGTACCCCCTCTTAATGTTTGTGTGTGTAATGTTAATAATAGGTACGTATTGCAGTGTAGGTAGGTACGGATGGTGTACGGCTTTGTGAAGATATTGTTTGGTTGCATTTTGCTGGCGTGGTTGTGTGTTAAGTTGTTATAATGTGCTTCGCCTTAAGATGATTCAAGAATACTGTTGATACTAAGTATGATGTTCATTGATTGTGTTAAGACATTGAACAGCTTGTTTATACGAAAATTAGTTTTATTCTTGTGCACAGATGCTTTTGACTTCATTCTTCTGAAGTGAACTTGTCTTGTAAGCAACTTGTCTTGCCCAAATGTCCGGTATCTGAAGAAAAACACGTTAAAATTATATCTTCCAACTAGCTGCCGCCAGCGGCTTCGCCCGCGTGTAATCTTTATAAATTATAGCCTATGTTACTCAGGGTGAATGTAGCTTTCTAATGGTGAAAGAATTATTGAAATCGGCGCAGGAGTTTTTGAGTTTATTCATTACAAACATACACATAAAAATACAAATCTTTACTGTTTATAATATTAGTGTAGATAAAATCAAACAAGGGATTCATGAGTGGACGTGACATTGGTGTCGTGCTCCTAAACTCCTGACTGACACAAAGAGGTCAGTCAGGAGTTGTCACGCAATTTTTTTTTTTCACTAACTGAACTTTTATGTTTGTTTTAACCTAACCTCCCCCGCTGTTAGCTGTCAAAGAAAGGAATAAAATAACAACGAGGATTACGTATTAAGGCTGCGTTTCCACCAGAGATGAGCGAAGATGCGTAGCGAGGGATGTGTGTGAAACTAACCAATAACATCGCTTCACTGTCATAGCTTGAGCTAAACTAGCGTTGTTATTGGCTAGTTTAATGAACATTCCTCGCTACGCATCCCCGCTCATCTCTGGTGGAAAGGCAGCCTAAATAAGACGAAATGCTAAAGGGGGATGCGCTAAAGCAGCCCGCGAAATTCAAATTATCTTACGGTTTACGCGACAGTAACAAATATGATATATGTATTTACGTAGAGAGTAATATTGATTGTAATTTTGTAAATACATCAGGCCACCAATAACCAACCAATCAGGTCAAGAAACCAATAGGTTACGGTCGCGAATCATATGATGATCAACATTCAACCTGATACTGACCTGCAAATGGCTAAATCGTAAGAAAATTGAATTTTGCTAAAAAGGCTACCCTGGCACTTTCGCCATTAACAGAGCAATAGTAACTGCAAATACTTGGCCTTTGTTTGAGCGTCTAAGGCGCGCAAGGATTTAGCTCTCGGATACTAGCAGACATCTGCGGTTAACGATCCGTAGGATAAGTCAGGCTGGTCCCTATTGAGACCTTCAGAGACCTGTGCCACCTGTGATAGCTTGGCATATTATTATCTAGAATTAATTTTCAACAATCCACCGCCATTGAAGTTCGACCTTCTAAATTGTCTTTCGGTGAAGACGGGCCTCAAATCTTTCTGCTTTTAGTCTCTAAATAATCAGTAAGTAAGTAATAGTAGTAAGTAAGTAATCAGGAACCAAAAGGCCAGAGACCTCCTCTGGCCTTTTGGTTCCTGATTACAAAAAATGCTATCAGATCAAAAATTCTTCTACATAGAAGGCACTAACACTATTCAGGGTGAAATTTAATTCATGGGCATCCTCTTAAAGGGTCATTGAACTCATAATTGTGAACAACTTTCACTTTAGGTCTAACACTGAAATTGCGAAAAAAAGCTGTTCCATACATTTTGACGAGTTATGCGAACATAAATGTACGAAACAGCTATTTTTTCCGCGATTTCAGCTTTGGTCCCGCGGGCAGATAGTATTGAATATATAAGATTGTGATTAATTCGGTTTAAATAAAGATAATAATTCCAAGAATAAAACCCAGGGTAAAAACTATTCATCAACTAAATAAACAGATTTTCAAAATAAACATCATAAGAAAAACGAAATACATTTCAGTTTGGTTTCCATTGGCATAAAGTTAAAAGTACTGAAATACTTACTCATATTTCACGCGGTCAATCGAAAACTGATTTTTTTTGGAATTTTTTGTATTTACAAACGACCAAGTTTACTTTAAATCTTTGCTTAAGCAAAATGTTAATATTTTCAACCAAGCCCCTTTGATATGAATTGATCGTTGCCAAAATGATGTTAATATATACTATAAATGCAATATCGCTTTTGGATAATATTTGCATCATCACGTTTGAATCGCTTTACGAAATGCAGGTAGGTAACAGCATAAGGGGCATTTAATAATATTATAATACTAGCTACGCCCCGCGGTTTCACCCACATAAGTCCGATCTCGTGGTCTATCCCTGTGCCAAATTTCATCCAAATCCTTTCAGCCGTTTTAGCGTGAAAGCGTAATTTAACAAACAAAGAAACAAACAAACTCATTTTCGCAAACAAACTAGCTTCCGCTCGCGGCTTCGTTCGCGTGGTATGTCGATAAAAAGTAGAATAGGTCCTTCCCCGGGATGCCTTCTTTCTCTTTGCTAAATTTTATCGAAATGCATTCAGTGGTTTAGGTGTGAAAAGGTAACATACAGACACACAGACAGACAGAGTTTATTTATTATAATATTAGGATGGATAGTTAGGATTTACCAAAATTACGAACTTACTGTAATTAATCTTGTTTGTTTATTATCTCGAAACTACACTCGAAAGAAGAAGCATTGACAGTAAGAAAGTCCATTCTAAACTACTGACCCTGACACTGACAGGCACTAAATTAGAACACTCTTAAATGAACAGTTAGCTTTCAAAACAGCTCTCACAAATAACAATACGGCGTTTATTACAACATAAGTGGTTTCCTAACACAGAACTATATTTTTCATAGAATAACAAAGTATAGTAAACAAGTGTTTAACATTCACAGCACACATTAGTTGTCAGCAAAATAAACTATTCACAGTGGATGGGCCGAGGACACTCTCGTTAAGAACGCTTGATGCAACCCACGGACATGAAAAAGAAACATGGAAAGGATTCTGTCCACATGAAATTAATTTGTATGAATCAAAAGGACTGTTGGAATTGTGAATGTTGGAAAAAGCTTGTTAAAAATATCTATTTCCGTCAGCTTTTTGCAAGCTTTTGCAACGAAAGGAGATCTACGTTACTATAACACAACGTTTGTACCGATAGGCAGCCTTCGTGAAACTAGAAACTGCATCTCAGGTTATACAATCATAGGCTAACCAAAATAAAGTTACAACAAAAATGGTATCTGTATCTAAACCCATTTTCCTCGTTGTTCGTGTCAGAAGTTCAATAAAGACCACCACAATCCAGCAATCAGGGGGCTAAGTCTACTAATTTACAAACGTGTCAGTGGTCTCACAATGATCAGTTTTTGACAGATACGCCATACAAAATCAGCTGTCAAAAACTTATCATTGCGAGACCACTGACACGTTTGTAAATTAGTAGACTTGGCCCCCTGGCTATCTGTTCCTCTCGTTAGCTGTAAGCTCATTTTCAAGCTGACCATGACAAAGATTAAGTCCGCCACATTTCCATCGTCAGAACACATCCGTCACGTGAAGGTGGATTTAATTCATCTTGCCTCATTTCAATTCCCATTTGGGTTTCTAAAAACCTTTAAACTCGAGCGCAAATAGATGTCGAGGTACAATGGGCACGTCATCTGTAGTGGACATCAGTGCGGTCTCATTGTTGGCAATTGTCTCGTCTATGCGAAGTTTCCTTTGTTTGTCCGTGTGTAAAGTTTGAGCTATCGACAAGCCGATAACGAGTGACTGAGCGCCCGCGTCGTTTGTTAAAAGGACCTTCGAGTTAAGTAAATTGTTCGGAATGGTACTCTCATTAACACAAGTCGTTAGTGCTATTATTTTTTTAGTGACGCAACACGAAGAATGTCATTGACGTTTTTTTGGCGCTACTTTTAGAAAATTACACTTTTTTTCGTGTTGTATAGATTATCAGATTAAAAGTCTTCTCTTCACCCGTCGAAACCTAAAAACCAGACCAAAACTTGCCACAGTAACGGGAGTCGCCACAAACAGGTGCGCTGTAGGGCGGTACGCGGGCGCTGTTCCACAGTGCAATAAATATACCTAGTACGCCTTCTCACTGCTTTTCATACAATATGGATGTTCGCCGCATTAGCCCCCTTTAGATTAACAAGTTTATACAAGACCCGCTGGCTGGACTTACTTATGTATGAGATGCCGAAACGAGCAGATCAAGTTTATGTGTGCGGCCGTTATTAAGCTTTTATTGCAACTTCATATGCTTACCAACTTAAATATTTTTTATTTATATTTTTAAATTACAACAGAGGCACTCTTCAATTATCAAATGAGTCGGACAGACATATGAAGCTAGTTGCCCGTTCCATAGCGTAGTTAGGTTCCTATGGAGAAGAACGGGCAAGAAACTCCATGAATTATCTTGCTGCTTGTCTATGCGATTGGTCTTCCAGCACCCGTAGCATGACCAAATGACATGATGTGCACAATCACAATCAGTCATTTTGTCTATTCTTCCATCCACAAAACCCGTTTCTGTGGCGGTCATGTTATGCGTGCAGGGAAGCGCACAGCTTCCAATTCACTCGAGAAATATTCCAAATAATTAATTACTATATACAGTTTTAATAAGCTAATCGCCGCTGACCCATCGTCCCTCCACCAAAATACCTTATTAAACATTAATGAAAATTACAATACATATAACGTCTCGGTTTAAATATTTAAAGGCGTAGTTTTCCTCTTTGGGTTCTCCGAGCCCCGGCGTAATGGTGGCTCTGAATTATTTATTATGAATTTTATGATACGTCTCCGGCGCTCCACTTCGTAAATAATACTTTTGATTTTCTTGGGGCGACCGGCACAGGAAGTGATGGGCGGCATCGACTTGACTGAAGCTATCGAGTCGCTGTTCGGAGATATTTTCCAGCTTCCGATTCATTATCCAAGGTTTACCCTTCTTGCAGGCGAAAAAGATGTTTTGAGGATCGATTTTGAATTTTGCAAGTCAAAATCTATAACTTATTTATTTTCAATGATGCACAAACGATGACAGACATACGGTCAGTGCATTTAGGTAAGTAATAAGCCATAATAAAGCTTGTAATTGATTTCAATTGAATCGTTTTGATTGCAGAAGTCTGTCCTGCTTATTTGATCTCGTCTCGACACATGAATCGCACGCGCGAAAGATTTTTTGTCTTATTTTCGGTACATTCAATTCATAGCTGTGGACGGGTACAAAGTAGTACATTACTTATTCAACTAATCGGTCAGGCGCGATTCGGTAAAGCTAGACGAGTTTGAAACTAATGTGCCAAGTCGTTTACTTAGCTTTTATGTTTGCTTATTGCCGATTGTGATGTATTGCACCATTCTTGATAACATAAAACAAACATTGATTCATATTTTCTTCTGTCGTACTCGTATTACGCCAATACAATAGCACATTTCTTGAAAAAAATACATGCAGTCCAGGAAATTGGAAGTTGAGCTGACTGCCCATGAGAACATCCTGTGTAGCTTACAGGATGGCTATTTTATTTAATTATATATCTAATGGCGTCGTTCCGATGTGATACCTAGAATGCCATCCTACGTTTCTGCCTGACCTTTGAAAGACCGCAAGCGCGCTGTAGTCGTGTTGTTGTCCAACCATAGGTATTTAGATGCGTAGGTATGTACCAAAATGGAATAGATTGAAACTACAGAGCCTATTGTATTGTACTGCTCAACGAAACTGAATGAACACATAATGCAACCCCAATCGAACCCAGCTAGATGGTTTACTTTGTGTAAATAATTTCATCACCACTGCTCTCAAAACGGTGAAGGAAAACATCCTAAGGCAATCGGCACCCACCCTATAACACCCAGATACACACGTTAAACTTATAACACCCCTCTTTTTCCGTCGGGGGTTAAAAAGGTATCAAGTGGAACTGAAATGAGATGTAAAGCTGTCATTGAAAATGTGCACTGAGCCAGTTCATGACTATAATCAAACGAAAACTCGACAAAACATAAAATCAGATGCCTTCAAAGGTAAACATAATAAGTTTGAACACGTGGTATTCCCAATTCACGCTAACATTAACTAAAATAAACTCAAAAAGATGTCATCCGCTTCACTTTGCGCGATTCACGAGTCGTCCTTTAAAAAAATTAAAGAAAAATATACAAACAAGGTGTAGTGCCTTGACAATAGACGTGTCCTGTTAATTATCTGCATCAACGAAGGGTGGGCGGGTGAGAGGGGGTTAAACCTCCCTGTTGTCCCAAAGTCCAGTTTGTCGAACAAATGTGCCTGATTAGGTTCGCTTTGTCGAGCTCTCCCTGGCGCTCGCTTCGCCCGCTCCTACTGATTTGAGAACAGTTTTATCGAACCGCCTGCCTCCCCCTAAAGGTATTAGGCTCAACCATAAGGTCAGCTGACCCCCTTTGTTTTGGTCGCAACACTGTTTTGATGCATTATCGTGTACACTACCGTTGTTGGAAATATTTTACAGAAATTACTTGCGATTGGACGGAATAGTAACGGTTGACGTGACGAAGGAAATAAGGATTTTGAATTCGAATGAGAGGTTTCATAAAATATTCTTATTTTCTACTTTATGAAAATAATGAATATTTTACGGTTTTGTATTGCATTGAAAATTCCTTAAGATCGTTGGGATATTTTGCCATAATAATCCTATCCTAACTATTATAATATTATGCGAAAGTGAGTTGTTTGTTTGATACGCTTTCACGCTAAAACGGCTGAACGGATTTGGATGAAATTTGGCACCTTGACCTTGGAGAAGAACATAGGCTTTTTTTTGACAAACCACGTGGGTGAAACCGCGCGCGTAAGCTAGTTTTATTATACATTCCCTGAAACAATGCTCGTTACCTACTTTGTTAAAGAGAAATGTTTCTCTTTTTAATGAGAAATTGTTAAAACCCTAAAGTGCTGAAAATAGTTGAAGACTGTAAAGAAAAAGGAAAGAAAAATCAAAAGAAAGAAAAATTATTTTGTTGACTGTTATTTCTCTACCACTTAAAAATAATTATATTTTGCTAAAAATAGCTTGTTCTAGTTTTTTGAATATAGTTTTACCTCGTAAGTATATTAATAATAAATCTTTTATTAACAAAATAATGTCTTCTTACATTTCTTTACAAATAAACTACTCATAAAATTATTGTTACAAGGGCAGCATATTTTAATATTTTAACTTAAATTATTATAGTATCTTTAAAAACTTGCCGACATTTTCATACCCAACCAATCACAGACTTACGCCACAAACAAACCATCACGGGCATTACAAGCAATAAATAGAGTTGCACCAACATCGATAGGGGCGACTATTGTCTAGATTTAAGCATCGCCAGGTGCGGCGTCCACCTGACTTGCTCCTAATTCACTTTTAGGCCGCACTTCGGATTCATGCTACAATGCTACGGCAATCACAGCCATGCGGGAGGGGTAAACATCGATAACACAGGCTCATCCCTATTTGCTATGGTTATGCTACAAATGGATATTTTGATGCCGAGTCGTCGTTTCATATGATTCCTAGCCGTGTAGGTTTCAGATTCAGATGGCTTCTCATTGTTTATTATGAATAGAGTTGGCTCTTCCTCGGTTAAATGAATTTGTGCTCGTTTTTTTATAATTATACTTATTAAACAATTCTAAAGTCTTCAAGCGCGTGAAAAGTTACATATTTCGGCGATAAAGGAGATAAATAAAAAGTTTATTTAATACCTCCATAACTTCCTTTACGTAACCCCCAAAACATGTTTATAATGTACACATGAGCAGTAAAATTAATTAATTTCTGATACGCAATCCATTCTTCACACACCACTTAAATGTTCTCTGAAATATAAACTGCAAACTTAAGGGGGATGCGCTAGGGTAGCCCGCGAAATTCAAATTTTCTTACCTTTTGTGCAATTTGCCAAAGTGTCAGGTTGTATGTTGAATAAAATATGATTCGCGGCCGTAACAAATATGGCTTTACAGAATTGTAATCGTTAGAATCAGCAATTCCGTTTACCGGTAAACGTTACCTTCGGTTTTGGTTCTGTGTTCCCAGTAACTGTTGCAAACGTTTGCGTAACGTATTCTAGGAAGATGACAGGATTGAAACGGAACGGCTTATTTTCTATTCGGAAATTGAGGCGCCAATAACGGTCAAATGCCCGTTTTGAGCGGCCATTTTCGATATTGTATTGTACTTGAAATATATGTAGAAATAAATTCCCTTTAACCCTTTTAAAAATCGCCTACTAAGTACAAGCGTTTATATGTAAGCGCTCAACGGTTGCCACGATTATATTAGTGTTGTCGTTTCGAGTGTATTTTTCAAGACTCCTTGCTGGTTCATATGATATTTGTCGGGTTAATACCAGACAAATGTGGTATGAACCAGCGAGAGAATGCTGATGCTTAGAATGCTGCTATACTCAATACACAATACATTTATTGCATTCCACAGTGTGATAGGTAGGTACTAGGTTTTTACAAAGACATGATCATTCTGGACCCTGTCAAAGTCAGAAAAGTCGGAAAGAGGAAGAAGGCTTAAATTAGACTAATTAGTTGGTAGCTATACCTACTGTATATTATTTAAGTAATTATTTTACACTACACAATACATGTAATTTAAAGTTTGTCATTATTTTAGATATTCATTGACATTATAATAGAATTTAGATAATAGAAAACTTCACAAAAGTCTATTAACAAAAGACAAACTCACGAAATTAGCAAGTACTACCTACCTGCCTACGCGAATTATCGTAGCTGCTACGAGCCTACGCCTGTAGCGGTGTAGCCCGTAGCTAGTACTTTCGTAGATAGTTCAATCGCAACCCCTCATGTACATCGCGACGTCGACGTCGTTAGGTGACGTCGGTGTAACATGATTGACGTCAATGTTAGCCGGTACAAGACCGACGTCGGATTGGTGTCGTGTACACAATAATTTAGTAGTGACGACTTATTTTAGGGTAAGTGCAGTCCGGTTAAATGGGGACCGTCTGAATAGATCTTTATGTGTGTAACATATTTGAGATAGTTCCCTATTGAGATTAATTTGGTTATGTCATGTGGTTAAGTGTTAGGCTTTCATGAGAGGATTAATACTGAGGTACTCATAATTTTGGCCAGTAAATAATTCGAAAAAATCAACATGTAGGTATTTATCCTTTAGAATTTTAAAATAAATTCTAGATTCTTTTCGTGTGTTTAGTGACTCACCTGGTGTCAGAGTAGTAAAGCCGCCCAAGGGCCTCTGCTTTGGCTTCACATGTCGTTGAGAAATATCTCTCAGACATGATTCTAGTTTTAGTAACAGCGTTAATTAGTTATATTTAAACTGGTTAATAAAACGTTTCTATTCTAAAAAAAAAAAGGAATCTTATAACAAGATCTTAGTAGATTTTCTCTTTAGGTTCATCAGAACTGGTACATTCATAATTGTTTATTATTATTTTTATTTATTCGATAGGAGCTCGTGGCTAAGTAATAACAGCCGCTCGGGTCGATCCATCGGGTTAAGCTACGCTTGCCGGGGTTGGTCCGTGGATGGGTGACCATCTTTTCATACCAAGACTCCCCCGTGCCTCGGAAAGCAAGTTAAGCTGTTGGTCCCGGCTGTCATTTGCGGGTCTTTGACAGTCGTTACGGGTCGTCAAAAGCTCGAAGGTCTGACAACCAGTCTTACCAAGGGGTATCGTATTACCCAGTTACTGGGTTGTGGAGGTTAGATAGGCAGTCGCTTCATGTAAAATACGGGTATTCAGCTGCATCCGGTTAGACTGGAAGCCGACCCCAACATAGTTGGGAAAAGGCTAGGCAGATTGATTTTTATTTATTCATATTTTTTTATTTATTCATTTTTTTTTATTTATTCTAATTGTTGTTTAGTTTCACCAAATATGGCACGGCATGTTAAAATTGAAATTGAATATTATTGATACTTGTTTTTGTACTCTTTGGTTCATTCTATATGTTTCTCGTAGACACAAAAATGGCCTAAACCGTCCTCGGTAAACCCGTTCACAATTCTTTAAATTCGTATCTTTAAAAAGAGTTTTAACTTTTGTCCAACTTTAAACCTTTCAGTCTGTTCTGTATTTAGAACCTTATTGTGACTGTGAAACACGGATTTTTGAAATTAGAACTTTAACTTTGTCGGAAAACAGTTCGAAATTCAAAAAAGACTTCATAGTTTACACCTGGGTATAAATATAAATTCAGACTCTGACATTTTGTAATAAAGCGAATCCATCGCCATAGTAACGCCACGTCACCGGCGCGCACGCATCAAATGGCTCGCTGTCGCTGTAAGACATTACCGCGGATCGCTCGTATCCGCACCTAATTGGTCCACATCCGCATCAGCATTATGTTTAATCGGACGAATTGTCCGCCAATTGGTCGAGATAGACCAACAAACGACGTGTTATTATGATTATGCTATGTTTATGTTGGTTTAAAGTGGGATATATACTTTTTTTGACCTTCAGTGAGACAATTAGTATAAAAACGGTAACACACAGTGAGCCAGCGTGTGATGATCATCCAATGAGACGGTGAACAACAACATTGATTTCTTGATAGGTGTAGCATTCAAATTAATTGTGTATTAATAAAACCCATCTCCATTATAAAAAGAAATAAAACATTCTGTAAAGTCACTGAAATTGTCGATGTTTTGTCATTCAAAACGTCACACAGACTGCATTATATATTCAAAAGAGGTGCAGTTGCACTCATTAAAGTCGATTTCCAATTTCTTATCGAATGTGAGTAAAATTATCCATATTTCTATGCATACATTTAAGTGCAAAAGTGATTATTAGCTACTCTAGTTGCTGATTACAAGCTGGTTGCACAAGCTCTACTTGGGAGTCTTCGTCTTTTTGCCTTCGGCTACGTTTTCAAACAGGTGTGACTGATAAGGATTTCAATAAGAAACTTTGTAGGTAGTTATATAGCTTTCTAGGATATTGGTCAGCGGTGCGCCTACACCAGATTTTATCTCGCTCGCACCATACTACTCGCGGCCTGAGTGAGAGCGAGACGAAGTGGGATGCTGACGGCTCTCAAGCCTCGAATAGTATAGGTAATTAATTTTGACGGTGAAAATAATGGTAATTAACAAAAAAAAACATAAGACTGCTTTATAGTTAGTTCAGTTACTAAGCAAAGTTTCTTGATCTAATTTGAAGTATTTTTATAATACCAGCGGTTTATAGATCGGTTTAGAGGTAACTTTGTATTTTTTTTCTATCGACAAAATTTTATGTACTTAATTCTGTTTTCGCCAAACATAGGACCTAGCAACAATCCTCAACTTTAACATATATTTATTTCAAAATAAAAGCTGCAGTATTTTCGGCAGAACGGAGGATTGCAATTTGAGGTAGGGTAGGACGTTAAGCAACATGATTAGGGCTTCATATTGTCAAAAATAGTTGGTAAGTACGTATACTCTTTTGAATAGATGAATGTATTATGTTGGGTTTATTAATTCAATGAATTAGGTGGTATTTTTTTTAAGGTCCTCCGCTATTTATTAACTGCAAACAAATGTTACAAGTCTGTTTCCGCCTTAAGGAAGTAAGTGAACATAACCTGGGATGGCGGACATACCATGAAGACAGCAAGATGATGACATAACTATGTACCCAAATTATTCAATGTTTTGGCAATATAGTATCTGAGATGTTGTGGAGGCGTGAATGTGTAATAGGCGCCACGACCGCCAGTTACCGTTAAATATTAGCACATAATTCAGATTGTGCATGCGAAAACATTTCGCAGTCAGGCCCGCCATAGTCGCTCAGGACACTGCGATTTGGTCGCGCGACTACCTACGCAATAACGTGCTTTAGGGAAGTAAGATTCGATTTTGGGCTAGACTGTTTCATATCCCTGCTAATTATTCTTAATTATTTGCCTGTCGGTTATCCGTTGATTCTGCGAGTGTCAAATAAAAAATGCAGAGAATTTTTCCCAGTCATAATTTCAAAGGTCTGTAATACATTGTCATTATATTTGTAACCCATAAAACTTTGATCTTCCCTTTCTGTACTTCAGCAGAAAGTAGGTATCGATAGTCGAAATGGTTTTTAATAATAATAATAATAACCTGCACCAACCGGGGGTTGTCCTTGGGTGTACTTGCATATTGCATACAGGGATAATCGTCTGTTGGTGCCTCAACACTTAAAAATGTCTAAAAGGCCTTTGCGAGTTGGCTTCGGCCCCTCGTATGACTTCTAAAGGTCCGGGAGCCCGTGGTCCCGAGATATATAAATATATAACAAAAAAAATCCATTTATTTTTAAGTAACCAGGACTCATAATGTTAGTAACAATTTATTTAAAAGCTATGTTAATAATATTTACAAAAAACATAACCAACTAAACAACAAAAACAAACTTTTAAGCTTTGCCTGTACAAATGGAAACTTTGATTTGAACTACCTATAATCAAATTAAAAGGCCACAAATTTTTATCAATAGTCATGAATAAATAGTTTTTTTAGAAGCTAACTTCCTTTCCACCTTTGTTCTGACGGTTTTCGCTAACGTCAAGTTCCGCAACGCATCAGCATCGATTAATCGCACGAAATTCGCCAATAGCGTCTGCGTTAAACAATTAAACGAACAGGGCAAACTAAAGTATATATATATTATAATATATAGATAGGTAGTGAAGCTACCCCCGTTCTAATCACGTTGATACTCATGAATTTAGATTCGCCGCCCGCTCACGGCGCCTAGGGTTGATAGATATTTCAAACGCTGTATATATTTTTAACATCCTTACTTTATATCCTAATCCTAACTGATATTATAAATGCGCAAGTGAGTTTGTTTGTTTGTAACGGATTTGGATGAAATTTGTGACATGGCTAGACCATGACCCGGATCGACAAAGGCTACTTTCCATCCAGGATTGCAGACGAAGTCGCTAAGTGCGAAGACAGAATGAGACATAGCCTTCTATTAGACTTTTTGAAATGTTGAAATGTCTATGGACTGCTCTACAAACTTCAGCAAATATCTACAACCGTTATTTCGTGGTCGTCAAAAAATACAATAATGGAACACGACAACTTTTAAAAATATCGATGAGTATACATAAAAAAAAGACCTAAACTCGAACATACACCTCATTTGGAAGTCGGTTAAAAATAACGCTGCTGTAACTATTGGTAATATTGTAAACGTTATTGTACCAATTTTCCCATAGCCAATTTGCAGGGTATCAAACGAAGCATTTGGCTTAAGAGTCCAACGAATGGTGGCGGATGGCCAAACTGTGTAACGTCGTAACTTTGCTTTATTTACGAGGTTTAGCATGTCGCCTTCGCTCTGGTATAGCGCTTGAAAACTAAAGCAAAAATTGGATTTCTAACTTGTCCTAATACCTACCGGTTAGTGCCGAATTCAAGCCAAATATTAGATATGGTAAATTAATTTAGCGTTTATTATCCCACTTCCACTTTTTGGTGACTTTGTCCCGGGAGCCCCCTCCCCTCAGCCCTCTGCTAGCCTGCTCAATAAGGGTCTCACCGGAAAACGTTGATAGATGTGGTGGTAAACAATGTAGACGATAGGAGAAAGCGGTTTAATTAAATACGACAGACCATGATTATAGGATTATAGCAATATTATCACAGCACTTAGAAGATGATGGTTATAATAATTGCAGACAGTAACACGCCTCGGCAAAGTCCAAAGATGAAGTGTCCACCGTACTGGAAAAAGACTGCACGGGAAATTGTGGCGTTCTGAATTTAAATTGAAAATGGAATGGTGATGTGGCCAGCCATAAAAGGATTGCCAGTAATAAATGATCGGATGAGTATGGAAGGGAAGGACTTTGTCACAACTTCCTCTCACTCTTTCAATATTTTCACTGTTATCATTTCAACCTAAAGACCTCCCCTGCCGGTAATAGAGCTCCAAGGATTAAAAAGAGGAAATACTTAGATCTAACAAATGCATATTATATATCAAACTTTAACATAAATACCCCTCGTCCTCTAAATTCGTGTGTTCGAGAACCCTGAGCGGCCATCGTTTGTACTACTTGTCTGTGACAAAATGGATAGATGGTGTATAATTAATTTATAACATAGTGCTGGTCCTGCTTTTAACTATAAACATTTGCTTTAATAATACAAGCAATATTTTGTTGCTGATATTAATGCTGCGCGCAGTTCTATTTTTAACCGACTTCTTCAAAAAGGAGGAGGTTCTCAATTCGTCTGTAGGTATTTTTATTTTTTTGTATGTTACGCGATTACTCCGCCAATTATGTATCAATTTTGATGATTCTTTTTTTGTTTGGTAAGTCATGCTTCAGAGGTGATCCCTTATAAATTTTATTAACTTTGCTTGCGTAGTTATTGAGTTCACACACTTCAATAATTACGTATTTTTCCCACTTAGTCTATTTCGACGATATTTTATTTGACTCAGTCATTGTTATTTACATAGCAGTACCTAGTGGTATTCGAATTTGTGGGGTAGGTACCACAACTAAAAAGGGAAAAACAAAAACTTTTAACAAAAAAAAACAACTTTAATTTCGAAAATTTATTTTTCCTTTTTTTGTGTTTTTTTTTGAAGATGGTTGTTTTTTATTTTGTAAAAAGTTTTTTCGTTATGTAATTAATTTATCAATTATGAAGACACTATAATTATCTGGCAAGAGTCTCAAATGTTTATTCAAATTATTACTAAGTAGTAGATGCAAAAGGAATTATTAATACGAATAGATGTTAAAAAAGTTTCATAATGAAAAATATTCTTGAAGATAGTCAAAAATTACAAATAACGATCAACAAAAACAGAAACCCAATTTTATAGGTTTCCACAGCAATTCTAACATCGTAATCGTTCGTGATGTAACGATAACAGATAAAACAAGTAATGAATTCAGAAAACATCACGAAATGATATAAAATGTAAAGAAATATAACTGTAATAGGTACCTACAATAAGGTTAATTATGTTGAACCAGAACGTAGAATAGATCGACTATTATAATGTTTCTTTTAAATGTTTTATTGTTAATTTTATCAGTGGTACGCTAGGCTGGCAACACGCAATCTTTTATACAAGAAACATATTTTATGAAGGCGAAGCTCGCCATTGTGTAACAACGATTAATATTCAATTAGGGCAAATAAGAGAAATAACTACTTAAACAATGAATTTGTTCGTTGTTTCATTGATAAAATGTTCTGATTATTTCTATGCAGCTGAGAGTTGTATGACGTTGAAATGAAATGAAATTGTTTATTCTGTAAACGGAATTACTTTTACAAGACATATTTAAAAAAAATAAAAATTATAAGCTAGATGAGGTCGACGTTTCCTATCTGATTACACTGAGAAGAAACGTTTTTTTTAACTTTGTTGGTTTTTCCGATGTTATCCTTTCCATCGAAGGAAAAAAGTCCGTAAAAGAAAACCGTACCCAGAAATTAAAATGACTAAAACAGCATAAATAGGAAAACAAACCTCGTTGGTGCAATTCCCAGGTCGGACAAAGTGCTATTGGGTTTTCCATTAGAAATTTCTCAGTATCAGCCTGAAGTCTAGGTTTATGACAGTGTCGCAAGTCGCAACACATAGTAATTACGCAATGTTTATTGTCTTTCGTCCCTGGCCCTAACATCAAAGCAATGGACAAAAGGATATTGACCAATTTGGACTTAATGCTGCCCAGCCATGGGAGTGCTTCCAAGTGGTTCCTTGCAACAATTTATACATTAAAAAAAAAACAAAAAAAAATCGGTACCAGGGTTAAAAAGTTATTGCCTTTATATGGAGCCGGCAGGTATCCATAGGAACTCCTCAACCAAACAAGATAGCACCATCGTTTTTGAACTCGTTGGTTTTGTCTTGATAAGTACCTAGTATAGCCCAAGGTTGCACCCAGGGTCTGGTGATGGAGCCGGAAGGTACCAATAGAAACTCCTCAACCTAACAAGACAGCACCATCGAGTTTGGACTCGTTGAATATGCATTGACAAGTGCTTTATACTAGGCAGTGTTCAGGGTCTAATGATGGAGCCGGAAGGTGGCCATAGGGACTCCTCAACCAAACATGATAGCACCATGGTGTTTGGACTCGTTGGCTTTGTCTTGAAAAGTACTTGGTATAGCCCAAGGTAGTATCCAGAGTCTGGTGATGGAGCCGGAAAGTACCCATTGGAACTCCTCAACCAAACAAGACAGCACCATCGTGTTTTTACTCGTTGAATATGCATTGACAAGTGCTTTACACTACAGTGTAAATGATATGCATAGAAATGAAATAAGAATATGTTGTTTAACATAATTACTGCCATTAAAGGATAGATGGCGCTAGTGCCATGATCAACATCGGTTCCACGTAATTTAATTGTTTAAAAATAATAAATACACAGTTTTTCGCAAAACAAACAGTTAAATAACATAATAATAGTCTAAATACCAAGTGACAGTGTTATCTCTTGGAAACTCTCAAAGAAAGTGCATAAATTACTTCAAACTATGCCCAGTGAAATCTAGTAAAGTTTGGTTTACTTAGGAACAATAATTATGACAATAACTTTCACAATAACAATAAACAAACAGTGCAGTGCTTAAAACCTTCCCATGTTACCTCATACAATATTAAATATTCAAATTAAGAGATTACTTCAGTGACTTCAAAAAAAATTGATGGTGGTTACTTACGTTATTTTTTCAAAATTCAACCTACTGCACTCTAACATTCTAATATATTCACCGTGAGACCAGAACAATAATTTCAACGAGTATTATAAGTGACCCGTTGGTGTGGCGGTTAAGAGCGCTACGTCGATTCTTGACCCGAAGAGTCTCGAGTACAAATCTCGGTTTCGACAAGTCTTTTTGTGAATGTTCTTGGTAGTTATAGGTACTTCTCACAATATGATAAAAATCAGTGGCTAGATAAAATAAACACAAAAAAGGGATTTCGTGAAGTATCATCATGAACTTTCTGGAAAATATAACATTTCGTCGCAATCGAACACGATCCGTAACAACTGACAGTGAGATTATGTCACAAACGTTGGAGAGTACGGCAAATAGTATGCCCGACTTGTCCAATGAGGAAGACGGACAAATAAAATGTTTAAATATCAAGTTACTAGACCTAGAGACACAGTTACAAAGTGTTCACAGAGAAATTGAGTTGTTGTCATCAGAAAACTTTAAACTTAGACAGACCAATGAAGATTTATTAAAGAAGAACAGCTTGTTTAAAAAGATAACGAGTAGCCCGGTCAAACATAAAGTCGCAAGTCCAATGAAGACGTCAAGTAAAGTTATGAAGGTAAAACAAACACAAGCCGAAAAATTTGAACACGAATATAGCGAACTATCAACAGCCAGCCCTATAATCCAGTCTTCACAAAATGTAACAAACAATGCTGAGATTATAGAACATCAGGATCAAAACATCAAGACAAATACTCGTCCAGTGAAAACAGTCCCATGTAGTACACAAGAACCAAGACCCAGGCAAAATACTGCAAGAACCAATAAAATATGTATCCTCAGCAACAACAATTTGAATAAAATTATTTCGATCGCAGATACTACTCTGCAACCCAAGTCAGAGATATGTCACTACTTAATGCCACACCGTACGGTGGACCAAATGATGCACAACATAGAAACCAAATTGCAATCATTTACAATGAATGATTTCTGTGTCATATTAATAGGAGAAGAAGACGTCAACTCAAATGACTATCCTGATTTCATATTAAGTATACGAGCATCTTTAAATAAAATTAAACATACAAATATTATCATCTGCGCACCGACTTACAAATGCGGCAATTATTCTAATCTATTTAATGGGAGGATAGAACATTTTAATAGTTTACTGTACCGTGATATAGTCACTCATGAACACGCTTATTTTCTCGACTCGAACAAGAACCTGTGCTATGACGAAAAAGCTAAAGCTCAATAACACTGGCTTGCGAACTATTTTTCGAGATATAGATGCTCTTTTACTCGATATCAATCGATCTAATGTAATGATAACTTATACACCAGAGGATAAAGATAACCTGTCTAGACAATTTGTTGACCAAGAAAACTTTTTTAATGTTGACAACTATGAAGTAAACAATTTTTTTTCGTGACTCATAATGTCTGTGTAATGCATCAGAATACGAGTATTGCCGGGTTACTAAATAAATGTGACATGGTTACAGTATGTTTGAATGAGTTATCAGAAATAGGTTTAAATGTAGATATATTGTGCGTAACCGAACACTTCATTATGGCAGAATATGAATCTTACTTAACTATGCCAAATTATCAACTAGCGGCATCGTACTGCAGAAAAGAAAGCAAGAGAGGTGGAGCATGCATCTTGGTTAAGAACGGACACCACTTCATTGAATTAAAGAAGATAGCAAACATATCAGAACCCGGAATATTTGAGTGTTGCGCGATAGAGTTACCTTACTTTAATACTGTCCTAGCTTATGTGTATAGAGTTCCCAAGTTAAATAACCTGAACATATGTATGGATAAATTTCAAATTCTCCTGAAAGAGCTAACTAAGAAGAGCTATAACGTTGTCATTGCAGGGGATTTTAATATCGATATTTTAAAAAGGAACCTTCAAACTATTGAATTTGAGTGCCTTTTACTAAACTATAATTTCAAATTAGCTGTGAATCAACCTACACGCCTTAAAAGTAAAACTTGCATTGACAAATATTGCTCTTTCGGACCACACAGCACAATTTATGATATTTCTAGTACCGAAAAAGTGTAACATTAAATATGACAAAATTTAAAAGTTGCTTAAATAATTTATCATTTTCTGACATTTACAAAATTAATAATCCTAATTTACCGTATGAAGCTTTTCTTGACATATTTTCATTATTTTATAACTTATGCTTTCCTGAAAAGAATGTAAGAATTAATACTTGGAGAAAACCGAAATGGGTGTCACGTGGTATTAAGCTATGTAGTAAAAAGAAAAGACAACTTTTATGGCAATATAGACTTACACCTTTATTCAGAATATGGGTGTTAAACCAAATCAGAGTAATAAAAGAAAACTTACTAGCTACTCGAAACTATTTAAAAAAAATGTAAAACTCACTCAGAGAGCACAAAATAACAACGCAATAAATACTTCCGATAGTAAATCCAAAGCTACTTGGAAAATAATAAATAACTCAAAATTCAACATTCCGAAAAACTGTATTCACAAAATTCGTGTGAACAATGACATTATCACTGACCCAAAGGACATTGCAGATGCTTTTAATAATTATTTTGTTGACAAAATTAATCCTATATCAGGATCTGGAAAACAAACTACATCCATGATACAAAAAAGAAAAGATTCTTTTTTCCTGGCTCCATGTCTGCCAATGTGTTTAAAATTATAAAAACATTAAAAAACACAAACAACAAAAATTATAAAATCAGCAGCAGGAGAAATATCAATGCATCTAAACCACATAATTAATCTTTGTATAGAGACTGGTATTTTTCCCAATGCACTCAAAATATCGAAAGTTAAACCAGTATTTAAAAAGGAAAATAAAGAGCTAATGCAATTCTATAGACCCATATCCTTTATTAGTATAATGTCAAAAATATTTGAAAAGTACCTATATAAAGAGTTGTATACATATCTCGTTGTATACATATAATATAAAGAAAATATACTCGCAAATGAACAGAAAGGGTTCAGAAACGGTAAAACAATCAACTTAGCGATATATGATTTTTTACATTATTAAATTAGAAGCTTATGGCATTAGAGGGAATGTCTCAAGTCTTGTTCAGTCTTATTTAAGCAACAGAAGAAAATTTACAGAAATTTCGGCAGTAAATAAAAACAATAAACATGAAGTAATTCATAAATCTAAGGAGCGTGTAGTTAAATTTGGCGTACCGCATGGTACTGTCGTAGGACCACTATTTTTTATACTTTATATTAATGACCTACCCAAAAGTATTGACCACCCAATGACACTTTTTTCCAATGATAGTACCATTACATTGCCTGAAAAATTAGAGAAACATACTTAGCTGACATTAACAATTCTATAGAATCATTGATAAAACGGTTAGAAAACAATAATCTAAAGATAAATCTTGAAAAAACGAATATTATGCATTTTGCCCAAAGATCGGCCATTCGAAATGTTAATGTACACTATTGTGATAATAACATAGACAAAGTTGACACAACCAAATTTCTTGGAGTAACTATAGACAGTAAATTAGATTGGAAAGCACATACGGAAGCCTTCAGAAAAAAAAAACAGTAATTCCACATATGCCCTGTACAAATTAGCCCCTATGTTAAATGTTGATACGCTGCTCACTGCTTATCATGGCTAACTGTCCTCTAAATTGAGATATGGAATAATCTTTTGGGGCAATTCAACAAATAAGAATGTTATTTTTAAAACCCAAAAGAGGTGCCTTAGAACTATGTTTGCACTTCATGTGACTGACAGCTGCAAACCATTTTTCAAAAAATATAAAATATTAACCCTTCCATCCATGTACATTTTAGAAACCATTATGTATGTCAAAACAAACCAAAATCTATTCCCCCTATTATCAGATAAAGTAATCCGAAATAGACGCGATAATAGCAAACTTTGCATTCCTAGATCCAGGACAGCTCTACTGCGTAAAAGTATATTCTGTATGGCGCCAACTTTGTATAATGCGTTGCCAAAATATTGAAGGGAATATACAACAGAAAAATTAAAAAGAAGGTTAAAAAACCTTCTTTTAGAGAAAGCCTACTATAGCACTGACGAATTTCTGAATGATAAATTAATCTAATTTGTCTCCTAATTACTTTGACATTGACTAATTTTATTATCTATTATGATGAGTTGATTTAATGACACTATTCTGTAGGACATTTTAATTTCTAGATTCTAATTAGTATTTTTTTATTAATTGAATGGATAAATTTGTAATTATTTGATGTTTATGTAACCTACCTAATAACCTACTTATTTATATTTGTACGCCGTTAAGGCAAAACATGACTGTGATAGTTTAATTGTAACATCTTGCATGCCATGTGTGTGCATACTCATGTTTTGAACAAATAAATGATATTTATCTTTATTATTTAATAAAATGCGCCATTGGTTGGTTGGTAGTCATCAATAGGAAATACTTAATAAAAAATAGTTTTTCTCAAAACTCCTCGGATAGATTTTATAGAGCTTTGGTTTACTGACTAGTATAAAGCCCAAGGTACATAATGCAGTATGTGTCTATTTTGGGCAGCACTTGGTCCAACTGCCATATATGGATGGTCAATGTCCTTTTCAAACTTTGTACCCTATGTGTGTTTTTATTGTGTAGCATTAAAAATGCAACTATTTTTGTCAATGTTGTGCGTGTTGTTTAGTTCCAGTCTTGGATATCGCACTTATTTGTGTGTCTCAAGGTTTTAAAAAGGCCAGTAATAAAATATTCTTCAAAGCAAAATCAATCAATCTGCCTAGCCTTTTCCCAACTATGTTGGGGTCGGCTTCCAGTCTAACCGGATGCAGCTGAATACCATTATTTTACATGGAGCGACTGCCTATCTGACCTCCACAACCCAGTAACTGGGTAATACGATACCCCTTGGTTAGACTGGTTATCAGACTTTCGTGCTTCTGACGACTCGTAACGACTATCAAAGATATTATATTATATATATATTCTTAGAAGATATAGATATATTTGATATTATTAGAAGAATATATATATAGATTATACATATATTCTTCAAAGCGTAAGATGGAAATAGTGGATTTTTGCTTGTGGTATACCTAACCTTTACCGACTGCAAAACTTGGGTAGGAGGCATACCTAGTGGCATACCTAGTGTTGGTGCATTCTACGAAACACTTTAGTCGACCCCATGTTTTAGACTAACCTAATCAAATTACTAGTAGGTAACTGGGTAAAATTCACGACTTAGTCACGTGGACTTAAAAATCAATCACAAATTCTACAAAAAATTGAACAAGTAGGATTTTAGAATTCTGAGAGAATTCTACGTGAAATCATTGACATTTAGAAAATACAGTAGCACACGTATGTGTATAAAATAAAATCAGATTTAATCCGTGCAAACCAAATAACAATTTATTTTAAAATCAATATAATCCCGATTAAATACAACGTTTTCAAACTAGAACAGATCAAGTTAATTACGCCGCTTATGAAGGATTAAGCTTCATTAGTAAAATAAAGTTTATAACAGTAACTGTTCATTTCGAACAGTCATTGAAGAGATTATTAACCGAAAATAATGAGGGGCTTAACGGATATACAGGAAAATTACAGAAAATTATATTTAACAACACTTGGTTTCCCCAGAATCAATACGTAGGTAAGTACCTATCGTGGAAAGTTCGTTGTAACATAAACAGTTGCGTCGCACAATCTCGTTCTCATAATTTATTATTCATCTGGTTTAAAAATGCATGCAATGACATCAGTACATAGCAGACATTCCAAAAATCGAAGCAATTCATTCGCTCGCCTAGCGCTGTCCCCTAACGTCGTTCACTTCCTTCAGTTCGATGGCAGAGCAATTGACTTGCCATAAGTTGTTTATACCAATCCAAGGCGTCGTCGTCAAGAATAAACGTACATCTCCAACTAAAGTTAACCTACCACCTCCACCGTACTCGACTCAACCCTACAAACGCATCCAGATTCAATTTTCGCATCGTCAACCGCTGTCGCAGCGGAAATTGTCGAAAACCCTTGGAGCGCCACGGCCTTCCAATGTGCATCAGTGCAATTTTGTTATGGAAGCCTCATTGGCCCGGCGACGCCTATCCGCCTGACTAGCGCCTCGAATGGAACACCTAAACAATCTATACGCAGCCATATCGATTGGAAGTTCAGGAAAAGTTTTGTAGGACGATTATTCGTCCTATTAAGACGAAATAGTGGCATTCAATGCTCTTGATTGAGTTTTACTAAGTCAAGCTATAAAGATAGTGATCCATCTTGAAGTTCATAATCGCAATTATAACTTAATTGATAGAATGATAATAATGATTGATCTGTCTTCAATGCTCAATCAATCAAAGGTCAGGGTTCCTATTAAAGGCATAAGCACGAACGGATCAGACATAGTACTAGTAGTGTAGCTCATTACTATCTTCAGCATGTCAGTACCTACTCATGACGAACTCAAACGATAAGATATCAATCTCAAATAACTTTGTACCTAAAATACTTAACAAGTACAAGTACTCCATATTGAAGAAGACAAATAGGCGCAAATGTTAAACAAAAACAGTGTAAACACGCGATCAAGTTACAGCAAAACAACTATGAACAATGACAGTTTACATTTTAACAGAAAATCGCATTACAATATGGAGACGAGTTTTGAAATCTTAACAAACAGAATCAAAACAATAACGCTGGACGAGTTACACTGAACTGGCAGGTTTTCCAAATACAACACTGTACATACAATAGAAAGAATTTTGTTGACATATTAATGGTTGCAGAATGCGGTAAGCAAAGCGTTCGCCTGATCGAATTAAAAAAACAGAGCGTGGGGAGGCGGCGCGGCGTGCTCTTGATTTTGTTGATTGCAATTTGGTTTCAATATCCGACTGTCCTCTGTATCATTATCTAATCCGTATTGGAGTAAAAGGTGATCATATTTACGACCTGACTGTACTAGATGAACATTCTTCTTTGAAACACTCTTCTTTTGAAGATGAACATATTATTTGAGAAAGTAGAAAAGCTTGGTTTAGTTCGTTTGGAGCCCATATCGAACTATGGGTGTCAAGTTTGTGATCATTCTGTAAAAAAAAGTTAAAGTGCCGTGAAACAACCGGTTTGGAATATAATTAATTTCGTTGTATATTATTGTTTTAATACAGAGCCATCTACTATGGTTTCAAGTGTCGAATGTTTTTGTTTTTTTTTGACACTTGAAACTGACTTTTTCGGGCATAACGCTTTTTCGTTACGTAACGATTTCTACCGCAAGCCGCGTCTTCGTTCCAAAAACGGCTCCGCTTTAGCTTATTCGGATTTAAGCTCTACCTATGACAATGCTTCTCGAACATGATATACCTAATTTCGAATTTCAATTCCCTTTTGCCTTTGCAGTTCCATGGCTAGTGAAAAGACTCACTCGATCAGAAATCGATAAATGAAACCAACTAATCTCTGATCAAGTTAGTCTTTTCGAGTACTGTACCCTAGGTAAGATATAAATATAGGCGGAAAATTACTACAGAACTTTCTAGTAATTACATAATTATGCCGCCATTTATATTGTTAACGTACATTATAAACTAAAGTCGCTTTTCATGTTTGCCTGTGTGTACGCGTTGTTCTTCTTAATCACGCAACAGATTTTGATGAGGTTTTCACTATCGTTTAGAGAATTTATTCCGAAAGGTTTATGTGTATATTACGTTAATATTAAAGTTACATATAACTAAGAAATCTCGATGTTTTGTCAAGTCGTAAAAACCGCGTGAGGCAGGAACGGGTCGCTAATTTTGTTATTATAATAAAATTCATGGTTACAATTTTATTCGCCATGTCTTTTGCATACTATTGTATAGAATCTTTTTTTTTTCTAATAGGCAGCTGTGCTGCTGGGGAGTTTGTTGCGCGACTTCTTCTTCCCAGCTAAAGTACTAGGAAGTGATGAAGGGTGGACGTTTTGGGGGACTGTCTTATGTAGTAATTTTGACTTTCGAAAAATGCTGATTCTCAGCCTAGTTTGAATACTTGATTTCGTAGTTTAAGTGATATTACACATGATTTTTATGGTTACCTAAGTATTCGTATTTTTTTCTTGAAATGCTTGATGACTACTGGCTGAAAATAACATGAACATGATATCTCTTCTTTAATAACGGATTAATTACGGCGAAATTTTCCGTTCAGGGTATCTTAAAATATAATGCATGTAAATATCAGTTCGTATTCAAAGAGATTTTTGTTTGACTTGTAAGAACATTCTGTAACGAAAATTTTATTCACCCATACCTGCTTATTTCCTGGATTTTCTGCCTTTCAGCTTGAAGGGTTTTTAAATATCCATAAAATTGGGCCAGCTTGTAAAATTCTTATCGCCTACGACACCGAACTGACTCCGTTTTGCCAATTTTACCGGAACCTTATAGATACTAAAGGCATGATTTTTTCACAATTCACGTTAGCCAGCTTTTCTTGTTACACAAGAACGAACAGCCGATTCATCCTGGTCTAAAGTGGCACAGTAACATCAATCTACGGATAAAATTCTCTTGGTTTTTACACCCGAAGAGTTCGAGTGCGCGTCGAAGCCATTATTTTTGATAGGGCCATAATTGGTGCACTTGCCAAGATGGCCGCTTCATATTCGCTTATTCAACACCTATTGGGGAGCGATGACGTTTATTTATTTCGAGTGTCCCGCCGGCAGCCTCTTAATTATTGTTTTTATATTCAAAATACGAGGAGCTCGTGGCTAAGTAATAACAGCCGCACGGGTCGATCCGTCAGGTTAAGCTACGCTTGCCGGGGTTGGTCCGTGGATGGGTGACCATCTTTACATATCGAGACTCCTCCGTGCCTCGGAAAGCACGTTAAGCCGTTGGTCCCAGCTGTCATTCGTTGATCTTTGACAGTCGTTACGGGTCGTCAGAAACCCGAAAGTCTGACAACCAGTCTTACCAAGGGGTATCGTATTACCCAGTTACTGGGTTGTTGAGGTCAGATAGGCAGTCGCTCCATGTAAAATAGTGGTATTCAGCTGCAGCCAGTTAGACTGGAAGCCGACCCCAATATAGTTGGGAAAAGGCTAGGCAGATGATGATATTCAAAATATGCAACGTTTATATACTTACATTAATATTATTTTCTGTAACAGTTTGCATGGATTTTAAATACTTTGTAGGACCTCACTAGGTACGTAGCTATACGATAACAACGTAATTTGAGCTTAAATAGTTTATGAGATGTTCATGTCCAAACTTATGTAGACATATTTTAGACTCATCCTTTAAATACATCCCTTCTCATACATTCACGATGTCAACTGACTAATTATAAATCAGACAAACGAGTATCACGGATGACGCTTCATTAGATATTTAGCGCAGTCCGTGGTTAGGTAGGCACATTTAGCGCAAATAACACTAATATAAACTAGAATCGAACGTGGTGCGCTATCGATTAGGAGCCGGCGTTCACAACAATTAATGACCTGCATGTCCCAGGCCCGACAAAGCTATGGCAAAACAAATAGACGCCCAGCGCGCCTCCCCGACACACAGGGTGCTCCAAAATACAAGCCGAGAAATTTCTAACGAATTTGACGAATTTTGAGCTACATTTCCTCGAATAGGTAGGATGAAACCGCTATATTCTTATTTCACAAAACAGCTTTTTGATAAGACTCCTCTAAATCAAGCTACTTTTGAGGAGCAAAAGAGCTTGTAAAGCCGTAAAGAATTTCGAATATTGTGAACTTTGTCTCGAGTTTCGCGGAAACTTCGCGCTGCATATTTGTCGAGGCGTCTGAGGATTTTGATGAATTTTATTTATACACATATCTTTCACGCAGGGTTTAAAATCTTTTGAAGATTAGTAAAATATTTTCTTACCTCGTTGAAGATCTTAAGTATACACTCCTCGTATTTTCTGATGAAAAGCTGTAAGAGTTTTTCGTCAGGATAAATCGCGGATAGTTGTCGATCCCGCTGTATACAAGTGGCATGGGGTGTGATGCGGCTGTGTGCGTGTTGTCTCTGTGTGAGCCGGTTTAGGCAGCGGGGCTATGCTTAGACAATTTTAGTATTACGTGTGGAAATAATGCACCACGGTCATACTCTATGCATAGCCTCCTGTCATACCCGCTGTTGTTTATGCTCGCTCCCTTACAAACTCTTTTTGTACGCTTTTATAGTCGTTATCTTTCGTGATGTCACTAAATATACCATGGTTAAGTACTAACGTATGGCTAGTTTATATTCAAATTGGGTTTTCCTTCATTTTCATATCGTTAGGGTGTAGCTGATTGCGTTTCCAACTTTGTATAGAATGTAATATATGCGTCCATCATCGGACACGTTCTGTTGACATTACATATTATTATCAGCTTAGTGTTAGAAAATTTTGTAATTGATAATGAGGGTGCAAATAAAATAAGTAATTATGTGTTCCGAATATCAGTTATTGATTTATTAATAGAAAAACTAACTCATATTTAGACGGGCGCCTGTTTTCGATACTTGCGAGCGCTTCAAAGTTTTCAGCCTATTTAACTTTTCAAGTGTTCGTACCTCGCTGAAATATGTATTATATTGGTAGGTAAAATAACGGATTTTTGAGATACTTGTTGACCCCTTTTTATTTTTTTATTTCTGAGATATTTGTCGACCCCTTTTTATTTTAATTCTGAGATAGTTGTTGACCCCTTTTTATTTCTATTTCTAAATACTTGTTGAAACCTTTTTATTTTTATTTCTAAGATATTTAATTTAAAAAATAAAAATCGTTTATTGACCAAATACAGAATTGTTCATTTCCTTAAATATTATGATTAGAAGTAAACTAAAATTGTTGTCATGAAGGAAACATAATTTTAATATTTTAACTTGCGGACTCCATGCTGGGACGAGCCTGTCTCATGGAGTCCTAGGGAGTATTTAATAATTAGAATTTTCTGATTAACTGAATAGTATTTATTTTACATATTGTTTTAAAACTTTAATATAAAAAAAAAAAGTCAATAACAAAAGACTTTGAAAATATAAATCGTACAACAACTATGTATGAAGTAGGTACATAATGAGCGTAGTTATGATGCAAATGCAAATGTACGAGAGAATGATTATGTAAAGCCGACCCTTTTATTGACCCCTTTTTATTTTTATTTCTGAGATATTTGTCGACCCCTTTTTATTTTAATTCTGAGATAGTTGTTGACCCCTTTTTATTTCTATTTCTAAATACTTGTTGAAACCTTTTTATTTTTTGCGATTTACTGTCGGCGTTGTCTCCCAAAATTATTATCAAGACTGTCGTATATCATCGAATATCTATGACACGCATGACAAAATCAAATACAATAACGCGTCATTTGCCAAAATGCAATACTTACCTGGGTAGTTCACTTCAGAAGTTACGACGAAACAGAAAGGCTGCAAAATCATAATCCATCTTTATCGAGAAAAAACTCAAAGCATACCGATAGCATCATAATTGAATAGCAGCAACACTAGCCCTTTAGTTCCAGCACAAGTAAGCCCATCTGAACGCACAAAACGTTCCCGGCTTAGGCGCTGTACGCGCAGACGTCAGCCGCGCACATTCGGCTGTGCGTTGGCAAGATTGTGACAGACGCGTCATTTCCGTCGCCCGTGCGTCGCCAGCCTAACAGCGTCAGTTACTCTGTGAGGATATCAAGAGGCCATTGTCCAAATATAAAAGCCCGCTGTCGCCTTTTGTTCTGTGGTCTATGGTCTGCGGAAGACTGCGTGTTACTCTTTCTTTTTTTCTTTAGTTTTATGTTTTTGTCGCATTTTTCTGTTTGTAGTTCGACAGACGTTTGTTTAGGTGCGATTCGTTTTTCGTGTTGAATTTTGGTTATGATATTTAATTCATTATAGTAACCTTTGAGAGATAGGGTTTAGTTGCGATAAAAATAAATGGGCTCAGAAAGCTTTGATTTTTTAAATATTTATAGAGGTAGATATATATATTTTTCTTCAATAAAATCACATAGGTATAACCATCTATTATAAAATAAAGTCCTCGGCCGCGCCTGTCTGTCGTCCTGTTCGCGATAAACTCAATAACGACTGCACCGATTTTCATGCTGTTTTCACCAATGGATAGAGTGGTTCTCGAGGAAGGTTTTAGTATATAATAACCGACATCCAAGCGGGCAAAGCCGCGGGTATCAGCTAGTAGTTAATATTTAATGATGACCTTCCAAAGGCAGGAGACTCATACTATTCTTACATGTTACAGCTTATTCTAAATTTAAAATATTTCCGTCTCCCTGCGCCACCAAAAAGGTCTTTCCATCCAAGGTTTCTGGCCATCTACATTCAGTCGGCTTTAAGTTACGTTGAGGAAAATATAGATAGACATTTAAATATTTATAGCACATAAATATTTATAACCTTCCCCCCTTACTCGCACAGGTACTTACCTACATTATAGTAATAAATTGCCATAATGAGCCATTTCCAGTGTCAAATTGTCGTCAAAGAAATACGTACAATTTTGAAACAGCTGTTAAACGTGCCGTTTTTCACTCATCCGTAATTATTTTGTGCATTACAATAAACTTAGTAGGTAATTCATGCATGTTTTATTGAGCATTTCAATGTACTGAATATTTATTTCTTAATATTAAAAGTGTTCAATATATGTGCGGTTAACATAAAGAACATTACTGTCGCGGCCTGCAACATGGGCGTTGATGGACGATCGTGAAAATGTGGGCTGAGGCGAAACCGAGACACACATACGCGAGTCCATCAATGCCTGGTTGCGGCCCAGGCTTATAGAGTACTATTCTTAAATAATGCGTGGAAATTCAAACTAAGTAAATAAATTATAAATTCCAGAATCAACGACGAACAACTATATTTTTGCAATCCAAATAGAAATTTAAATAAAATCTTTGATAAGTTTGATAAGATAAAAAGTTCGGTCCATTTTTAAATAACACGACAATTAATTTTTAATACAAACATTGCCGGCCGGGCGCTCACATGTATTCGACCAGCACCTATTGCAATTTCGATCGATCTCGAAGAAGGTTGTCAAAATAATGCTTGAATGTCCATTGTCCAAACATGTTTGACAAGAAAACTTTTTAAAGAAACCTTATTTCTTGCGATAGATAGAAATATGGGACCAGATTTTTTCATCATCATCTTTGAGCCGAAAGGCGCCCAATACTCGACATTGGTCTCTTCCAGATTTTTTTATTTTTATTTCCCCTAAAATCAATTAACATGATTGAGTTTAGAATGATGTACTTACAACACATAATTACCATCCATGAGCTGGATTTGACTATCGAATGAAATGCCTTTATCTGTGGTAACCAGCCTAAATTCGAATTTCAACCGATGGATTCTTAACAAGGCCCCGGGGCTCATCGGACTAACTGAAAATCTCGAAAATCCCACCGCAGATCGCACGAGAATCGGAATATGTAAGGTATTTAGCAAAATGATGCTTCGACGCCGACGTAGCCGGCCGCTACATCCAGCCGCTGTAGTGGCATTCCTCAACGCTATTTCGAATGTGTTTTTGGAGTTCACTCTACCTATCTACCTCTCCTCTAACCGAGCCACCGAAGGATTTTTCCTCAGTGTTACCATTATTTACGATTTCAAAAGCAAATTCTTTACGGCTCGAGTAAAACAAATAATAATTTTAAATAAAATGTTTCACATTTACTGCATTGTAGCTGGTTACTAGACCGTCTACATTACCGCTCGTAATTGTTCGTGTACATTTATAAATAACCAATTGCTTCGTACTCCTTTCCTTATTAGTGATTGTAATACATTTTTTCTCCTTTTTCAGGTAAGTTCGGCACCATAAAATCCAACCTGTTTAGAATTCCGAACGATTTCGTAGCAGTAAAACAATGAGTGTGAGTATTTTTATGTGTTTCGTGTGTGTGTGTTGGTGAGCGCGTGTGGGTGACGTACACAGAGACTTAACACAATGAGCGTTTCATGCGCTGATTGTTGCCTTTACTTGGAAATACATTATATTGTATAAAGTACTAGGAGTTATATCATCTGTCTCAGTTATAACTATTGTTAGGTAAATCAATAATTTACAATGCAATTTGAAAGTGCGCGATTCGCACGTAATTTTACGTGTATTGAGTTCACCCGTTGCGCGCAGAGGTGGAATATATAGCATTTTTTCCTATTTTTATTGCCCATTATTGTTTGCGCTCAAATGCTGTCTTAAATTTTCTTCGTAACATGCTTCTTCAATAAAAAGTTGGTTACTATTTTAATTAAGCTTGACGACAAAACCACGAAGCAATTTTATCATCTAGATATTTTTCTCATCATAGTACTTCTACTATTCCTACCTGTTTACTTACATGTTAGTTAGCTATCATTACTTTATGATGTTATTTTATTAATCTTTTTTTGGTTGAGAACAAAATACTTATCTTAAATCATTTTTATAAAATCGCATCATGCAATGTTGGCTAAGGAACATAACTTGGGAAAATTAAAATCCCCAAAAAATCTACGAGAACTTTTCACATCATTCGAATGATTTAATAACAACATCACGCACACAAAATAACAATAAACCACAAAAATATGATTCACTTCAGTTTCCTGTCGCACTTTACTGTCAAAGCACAGAAATGAGAGGTCTAGCGGCCATTTTGAGTTCCGTATCGCACAAACAAACGCTTAAACTTAAAAGCAGTAAAAAGCGCGGGCTGAGGGGGTACCTATTAACACATTACTCACACAAACGACAATGACAAACGGGGTAAAACAAAACACGGTAGCGTACCGCGTCGAAAAAACTTGAAAAAGGAACGTCGATTTCGGATCGCACGAAGTTCGGTACGAAAGTTGGCTCCCCGTTATAGCGAGTGGCCCGCGCTTTAAAATGTACTCGGATAAACAATTGATATTTTATGCATCATCTTTATCTTACATAATATAAATTGAAGTCGCTTATCGTGTCTATCTGTGTGACTGCGATGTTCTTCTAAACTATGCAATGGATTTTGATGCGCCTTACATTTAGACAATTATGTATATTATTAATATTAAACTTACATAATATTAAGAAATCTGAATGTTTTTCCAGTCGCAAGAACCTTATGAAACACGGATGGGCCGCTCGTTCTAACATATACTCGTACGCTGTTGATGGACGAGAGTTTCCGATTTTTCAAAGCTGATGTAGAGTAAAAGACCACAGCGCCTATTGTTGGCATTCAATAAAGAATATTAATTGAAACTCTCAATCAGATTGTCAATTAACCTATTCAGCGATAGTTGAAAAGCGTTTTACTCGATAAAAGGACCTAAACAGATGTTAAAAGCTCCATTTTCAATACTATCCACAATAAACTAACCGCGACTGTACATTAGTGGTAACAATAATGGACATTCTCGCATAAAAGTGTCTCGTAGCAGAGTGGCTGCGGGGGCAAGTATAGATAGGGCAGGCGTCACCTTTGTTGCGGCCGTCGAGAACCACAGAGTGCAGCGACACACAATTCGCGCGCTCACTTTTAAAATAAGAACCATTCCTTTTCGCTAAAACGTTCCTTTTTTGTATTTTTCGTAAAAAGAACATCCATTAAAATCCTTGTAAATTACAAAACTATAGAGAAGACCTTTACCTGGCTCATAACTCTTAACATATAGTTTAATTGTCGAAGAATGTTTAGAAATGCCACCGAGTTGCAAGGTAAGCTTACAAAAACTGCAGATCATTTTGCGTTCTGTCAGTTTATTTATAAAATGAACAGCTGTTTATGAGAAAATCGTTAGAGCACCCGCATACTTCATTATCTAGTAAAGTTAGCAAAATAATACAGCGAGGGTTATACAATTTTCGATACAAATGCGTTGCTTATTAACGCTCGCGTATGGGAGCGTTTTTTTTTAATTTGTTCCCAGTTCAAAACGGCAAACTTTGACGTGGAAACTTTTTAATAGTCGACACGTAGAACTAAGCGCTGCCTCTGAACATACATACTCTACGTTTTTATTGCGTCAAAATGTTTTTATACATTTAAACTTTGTTACGCCATCAAAACGGTTTTTTTTATTTTTAATCAAACGATTATGAAATAAGTTTTAGGTTCACAAAGTCTCAAGTTCTCCTTGTAAAAGGTTTTAATTAATATTTGAGAGCTTTATCCGAATCGCTTCTCGTAACTTATAAGGTTATAGGTAGGTATGTAGAAGACCTACCATATTACAGAATCTTTCCAGTTCCGACTTTAAATCTATTTCGCATGCGAAAAAAGATAACCTTGACGGGAGCCGGCGGGGTGGGGGAGGGGGCGAACCGAGCGCGGTAACGTGTAACACAAATTATAAATAATAGGTGAACGTTATTTTTTCGGATACATATTTCATTTTATATTGTACGGGAACGCGTGGCGGGCGTCGTAGGGGTGGGGGTTAAAATAAAGAGAAGCGCAATTGAATTTTTAATATTTCATGAAGAGGGACGCAAGCGGGGCCCGAAGCAGTTTTAATGGGGTTACGGCGAGCGTCGCGCCGCGCCTTTGGGCCGGCGCCTGCGCCCCGCGCGCAACTGTTTAGACGGAACATTTATCATTAACGACTATTAAACTAATTAATAAAGATACATGCGAAAATGGTTAGTAAAATAACTGGCCTTCTCTACGGCAGAGGCAGAAGTTTGACGAACGCTTTTACCGACAGAGCGTTCGTCAAACTTCGTGCTCGCCCTTATTGGCCCGATGCGGATTACGTAGCAGCCGTGTGCCGGCTACGTTTTGGGTATTGTGTTCAGGAAACTGAAAGTTTTCGTGTGATTATGGATTGGCATGACATGGTTGACACCTTTCAGCCGTGCCACCGGCTTCGGTCCGGCAAAATGATCGATCCGGCTGATCTCGCTTTTTTGTAGCTGAGCCTACCAGCAATGATTTTTCGGCCACTTGCTCTGAAATACGATACGAATCTTGTAGATTGACAAGAAAAAGATTTACTTACCGACTACATAATTGTAATAAATTATTGTTGGAATAATACAAAAATCCCAGTGTTAACAGATTAAAATAATTACTCGATTCAATCGATCTGTCACTCATTCGATCATTCGTTGATGCCGGTCATTGAAATGTCTTCTATCTTAATAATAAATCGGACCGTCAAACAGTACACACGTCTGTTCTTTCCCCCTTCGACCCATTTCCCACAGTCACATAATAATGAAGTTATTTTACCTAAGAAGTTGTGTGACACAACTTCTTTTTCAACAACAACAACTTGTGTTATTGTTGAAGTTGAGTTTTGAAGTTGTTTTGTTTATTACCTTGAAAGCAGACATTTTGCCACCAGCTGACAGAAGTCCAATATCGCACTTTATGCGACGATTCGCGATTTTGCGGACGGACACGTACGGCAGGCGACCACGGACCGCCACGCACCGCGCACCGAGAAATTTCCGATGTCTGCGATAGCCCCCCGCACGTACACCTTCCCACGGTGCGTCGTGCGGGCTCGTCTGTGTCCGTCCTTAATATGGCGCACCGTCGGATCGCAGAATTAGGCGGCAAAGGCAAGGGTAGGCTTTGACATGGTGTGTGTGTTGTTAAAAGGTTCCTGTCTTTGAAGCCCTGACCAGCGCAACCTGGGAGCTTGGTCTCGAGCCGTTATATTTACTATTATTTTGTGTTCCCTCGAATTTAATGATGTTTCGGCTCCATCAAAGTCAAAATATTATACACCCGATTAACGAGCATGCTTTTAAATTTCCAATATTTTCCTTATCTATTCAATTAAAATCTCCCGAGCCGGGTGAACAGGTACAGCTCATTAAATCTCAACGCCCGTTTATTACCTCGCTTGTGGTCTAAACAGTGCGTCCATGTTACGTACATTGCGAATTATGTGATGCTTGGGGGTTAACTCAATTGAGACCGCCCAGGCAGAGGGGGGCAGAACCTGAGCCGACCGGGAACAAGCGGACCGGACCGCCGAACCGATTCGTCCTTGAAATAATTATTTCTCACAGGTAAACTACAGTGTAATGCTTGTCGGATATTCTGTGTGTTCTAGGTTGCATTATTATTTTACTATTGTACGGGCCAATATGCGGCCCCTTGTTGTGGCTAGAGTAGATAGGTTTATTAAAATATGCAGTTTCAGTTTGCAGATGCAATGGCGTCGTAGCTTGGTGTTGGCTAATTTACTTGATATCGATTTTGCAGTCGACGTGTGGTAAACAGATGCAAGTGATCATTAAACCACTTGAAAACACTTGAAAAAACTTGAAAAAACTGACCATTAAAAAGAACTTGCGAAAAGTTTAACCCATACTTTTTAAGGGGGGGTACAGTCTCCTGGTCTTAAAAAGGCAAGCAAGCACAGATTTTTATAACGAAGTCCTTTAACGCGGCTCGCAAACTGGTAGAAATCGTAACGCTAAAAGTTTTAGGTAATACTTGCGATTGTCTTCTGCTAAAACAAAGAGAAAGAAAGAGCGAGTGAACAAATTTTTCCTCATGGGTGTCATTTTCATAGTTTTCGAGGGTGCTGAAGCCGATGGTCGGATCAATATTATGTAAATCCAAGATGGCAGCATGCAAAATTTCCAAATTTTTCATCATTGGTATCGTGTCTAAGGTCTGCGAGGGTGCTAAAGCCGATAGTGAAGTCAAAATGAAAATCCAAGATGACGGCT
The DNA here is from genome assembly GCA_947363905.1 of Lithophane semibrunnea. Classification (NCBI taxonomy): domain Eukaryota; kingdom Metazoa; phylum Arthropoda; class Insecta; order Lepidoptera; family Noctuidae; genus Lithophane; species Lithophane semibrunnea. The sequence continues at coordinate 19,909,444 of OX376186.1, read as the reverse complement.
GCGAAAATTTACAAATTTTTCATCTTGGGTGTCGTTTTTATAGTTTTAGAGGGTGCTTGCCGATTGTGAAGTCAAAATGTAAATCCAAGATGGCGGCTGCGGAAATTTTTTTTTTGTTTTAAATCATACGTGGGAAGGAACGTCGTCCCTGACGGAGGTGCCCCGACCACAGACCTTTCTTTTTTCTTACGATCTCAAACCTTATCTTCAGAAAAACTTAACGCTCCCGCAGATAGGCGCGACGCGCTGGTGGGACGCGATTTTACTAGAAGAATTTCCATGAAGTTTTCTTAGAAATTATTCTACTAGTGTCGCGTTCGTCTGTCTGCGGGAGCCTTGAAACGTCTATCTATGATGCACTTGAGAGCAAAAATATAGACCCCTCTTAGTTGAAATACAAAACCCATCAGCCATTTTTATATCAATCACACAAAAAACAAGACAGTTAAGCAGTTGGCTACAAACTAAACAATAGGTCTGTAACCATTACAATGTCTCGAGGCGTCACCTTATCATATCCGCGGATCGCGTGGCGGTATCACATGGCCCATTCACCACATATAGTTTTGTTACTCGATCATAATATCCTGCTCGGTATTATATTGTTTACTTTTCACACGTAACACTAATAATGAACGCATGCGCATCTATTCCGCATAATTGTGAACATTGTTGTAGTAATAAAATATTTACGCGCATGAGCGAAATACTCGGAATACCGCATTTGACGGTTAAACGGAATTGGTTTTACAATAATTGGGAGGGCATTTGAAGTATTGCAAGTCGTTGCCAAAAATGTAAAGTCTGAAAATATATTCGTCCTCGTGCTTGGAACAAAGGGTCCTGAAGCATCAATGTTCGATAATAAAGTTGCAAGGTAAAGAGGTCAGGCTGTCCGTCTGAAGCCGGCTCACTGACTGACCCACATTGGCACAATACGCTTCCGCCTAGCGCTACGCAATTAAGCACACCAGACATAAAAAATTACCGAAACAAAAGCGAACGGGGGCTATCCCCCCCTCTTCACCTCGCCGCAGTTACAATTTATCATAGCAAATAAAAATATGCGGAATTAAAAGAAAAAGGAACAAGAAATTGGAGCGAGAGGGAACGTTACTGCTGCCTGCCGAATGTTCAAAATAATACTATATATTTTTACTACCTCCCTCGGGAGCAGGGGAGACGGTACGTTGGTAACCAATTAAAAAAAGTATTGCTTGCGATAAATGTTTGATGTTCTAGGTATAGGTCGGTGGATACCCACTGTTCCTCAGACGACGACCACGTACGGCACAGACTACTACACAACAACTTCAACTTCAACTTTTTAAAAATAGAAAAAAGAAAGAAAATTTGTTTTTTTTTTCTGCACAAACAAAACGCACATTCCAAAAAAAAAACTTTAAATACAGACTTAAAGAGCAGCCAAAAACCTCATAAACAAGTAAGTTTGTCAATTTTGTCTATTGCTTGATATCCGGGCCAATGACAATTTACATACAATCATAGTCCTCAAATGATTAAATTCCTACATTTTGCCCTAAAAAGTTTTCAAATGTCACATGAACCCCTCGCATTTGACGTTTACCTATCGAATTTAATCGAATGACCGGATGACGTCAGACCCCATCAAACTTTCTTTATAGCCGCCCAAATTACTCTAATAAATTATTTAGCTCTAATCAAACTATACACTAATTATACGTGTAATTAATACATTATAAGTAATGAATAAGGCGGCGCGGCCATATTGTCTATTAGTGGCTTAATTAAAAAATATATTTATTATTTATTTTCCATTATCCGAAGTATTCATGAGGGTCGAGACACGTGGACTATTGTTTGTTAAAGCTACCTACCTACGTTTTTTTATTGTTTGTTCGGTCCGATATGATTAAATAAGGCTTCGATTATTTAATCATTTCGGTTACAATGAGTCTTGCGAAATGGCCTTAATAAGGTTTTAAAAAGAAGTTACAATTTATTTATACATTCTTTAATTGTTTTGTTAAGAGGGCTGTGCTAACGTAGCCCGCGAAAATTTAATTTTCTTACGTTTTTTGCAATTTGTAAGTCAGTGTCAGGTTGTATGTTGATTCGCGACTGTAACAAATATGGGTTTACAGAATCATAATAATTAGAATCCGCATTACAACTCCCTAAGTTAGATTAATCCTAAATGTCATGATTTCATGAAATAATCAGTCATTAAGAATATGAATTTAGAGAGTTGTATTGATGATTTGTATGATTGTACTTAATTCTATAAATAAATATTTGATAAGGTCGCAAATCTTAATTAGATCAACATACAATTTGATACTGACCTGCAAATTACAAAAACACGTAAGAAAATTTTGAATTTTGGCGCTTTCGCCTCATGGTGTATTGGTTACCTATTGCAGTTGCCAATACCAATATTGAAATTATTGAAGTACTTTCACGGAATTAATTAACCGAAAAGTGGTTAATAGCACTCACTCATGAAATATTTAAAATGGCACAATTATTATTTTATTTAATATTTTTGTATTTATTTAATTTTGTTATTTTTAACACAATTTAACTCAGTAATGCCTAGTGTGTCCATATGGACACGTTATTACATACACACCAAGCGAACTCTTTCTTATTTACGTTTTATCCGTGCAATAAAACAGCTTAATCTGCCCTTTTCTGGTATGTATCCCCAGAAATACGCAGAAACAAACAATCCAGGCAAACTTATGCATTTTTGCCTTACCTAGGAATAGCATTCTCAGGTACAGCAAGAGACGTGAAGAGGGCATTGGCAAACAAGCTATATCGCACAACTCACAAGCGACTCTGCGATACAAATTCAATATTTTTTTTTCTACTCCAAGCCCTCATCTCAATGGAAACCTTCTAATTAAAGCCCAGTGCTTGAACCAAAGTTTTGAATTGGTAATCATTTCGAATCAAAGAATTCTATTCATCCTTCCCTGTTAGCTTTCAATGTGCGATCGCTCGTCGCTCGCCTGATCCCAATTAGTTTGGCTACACCAACCTACTCGTATCGATAGTTTATTAAATTAATTACATTAATTCGGAGCTCAAATGAGGTGCAATTATTTTTTTCCGCCGTCGAGTACTAGCTACGGTTGAGGGTGAATCGTTGCATGCAATCAGAAAAGTTAATAAATCATTTTGTATTAATGCAATATTATTGAGCTAATAATTAGCTAATTAATGAAATAAATAACTGTTCTGAGTAGTTAATGAGTTTTTTAAATTTATGTAACAATTACTTTTATTTAGTAAATAGGTGTTTTTGCAGTTTGCTGAGGGACGCAATCATCAGATGTTATTTAATGTTAATTGTTATTATAAAAATAATTATTATTGTTTTTATCTTTCATGCTAATCTTTGATTGTAGCTGGTAAGTTAAACACATGTTCGTTTGTGTTTTGTCCTGTGTTTTCCCCATAGAAAACTTTCAGTTATGTTATGAGTTCCTAATGATATTTCTGTACCTATCTCGTGAAAGTCTCAAGCCACGTCTGTTTCACTTGTGAAGTAGGAAAACTAAGAAAACTTTAAAATAATTTATATTTGTTTAACCAATCAATAGACACATATCTTCCAACAAAATAAATCACAAAGTTTAACAGAACTCAGTTGATACAGCACTATCGAGATTTCGTAGATCTCGAATGGCCAGCAAGTGCTCGCCAGTGTAATACAACGCACAGATAATAATATTTGAAGTGGTAGGGGGGAGCATTCTCTACTAACTACACTGTCTGGCACACAAGTAATACCCACTAAAGGGAACAATGCGTTATCTCACCAACTACTCATATTACGTCACGGTGTCTACGTAACAATAAATAGTGCCACAGAGTAGGGAGGCGATGAGGGATTTGTTGTTACACTGTTCCTTGCTACTCTGTGTTTACCTATTCATATTTTTGTTACACTTTTTATTGAACCCTAAAGTTTTGTTTTGTGAATGGCTGTCCCCGATCGTGTAAACGTGGAATGTTAATGTTAAATATGTGTATTTTACGTTTATGTCTATTTTATTCAGGTAAGTTTTTGTATTTGTTTAGGTGTGGATACTGTGTTTTATTTTATAACTTTGTGTCAACTTGAACTTTGGTTATTGGAGAGAAATCATTACTTTTGGAACTGGTGAAGACTAGCCACTTTAATACCCATCTATTTCGAAGTCTTGCAAAGTCCAGAGTTCAGTACCGAGGCTAACCCTGCACCCTGTGCAGCGTGCACTACATTACCATAAACCTCAAGAATTAGAACTAAAGTTTTCTCGCCACTAAAATTGACGAGGTCGCCCTTTATAGTATTGCAGAAAAATATGAGCGGAGGCCAACAGAAAAGCCAATGCACCTTTGATCTTTGTACACTGCGAGCCTCTCAGAGGCTACTCCCATTACTGCATGCAGATTTTATACTTTGTGACATTTTTGTGCGAACGGCGCGCTTCGCGTCTCGCCCCTCGCCCCCCCCTCCCTTCCATAACCCGCCACCTGCCGGGGTGCGCTACTTAGCTGATGACTTATTAAGAGTGCATTCTTCAGAGGTGTCTGCCTGTCGCGGCGGGTTTAATGACGTGGGTTGCAACGTGCTCTCTGATTTCGTACTTCGAGTATGTCCCACTTTTAGTCACAATGCTTTGCGGTTTTGTGTAGTGTTTGTTCGGCGCGTGAGGGTTAAGGCTTTAATGTGATTTTAGATTATTGGTTTATGCAGTCTTTTTTTGATTTTTGGATTTTGTATCGGCTAAACAAAGGGAAGGAGGAACTAGAAAGAGACTAAATATTTTTCAAATTTATTCAGCAGGTGACGAGGATGTCAGCTAACCCTAAAACAGCTAAAACAATTTTCTATTACCAATACTTTCCACAAAATCTAAACACCATAAACAAAAGAACATTCTAAATATTTCCTAAAAAGTGAAAAATAAAAACAATCTCGAGATTTTTTTTGTCAACTTTGACACTAACGTAGCACCCCTATTACGAGGCGCGATTGATGCTTAGAAAACTTGCCGGCCTAAATTACGAGTCAGGGCTGTCAGTGCCTATGATAAAAGGTATCTGACAAAGGGATCGCGGAAAATTAAAAGGGCCCTGTTGTATTTGTTCGTCATTTCCGAGGCGAACACGCGATCGCGGCCTCGCTTCGTTGACCTTATAATTGTTGGTAGCGAAAAACTTTTTAGAGATGCTAAAGATATTTTTGGGGATTTTTTTCACCACAACGTGGCGCCTGTCATCCCCGCAGGGTTAGGCAGAGGTGTACCTATAATACACCCAAATTTCTTCAGTTACTTTCAAGTCCCATGCCATCAAACAGCCACAAATGCTGCTACGGAGAAATTCCTGATGGAAAACCCCAATAACTTTATCAGACCTGGGAATCGAACCCATGACCTATGAGTTCAGCAGTAGCGCTTGTGACCACAAGACCAAAAGAAAAATTCAAAGTTTTATTTATCTTCACGTATTAAGAAACAATTATCCTAAGATTTCTTGATCTGCTGCACAACGCTAATTGACTTTTTGAATTGCTTCTCCATAATGTGATTCTTCTTTTCCATCTCTATAGTTGCACTCTTGACAGAACTTTTGAACTTGGCTAGCTAATTGCGTACCTAACAATTTCATAACCGATTAGGTAAACTCAAACTCAAAGCATTTATTTCAATTATACCATTTACAGGCACTTTTGAACTGTCAAGGAGCTTATCTTAAAACGAACCTGTGTCATTTTGACAGTTCAACAACATTCATTGCGTTATCCACGTTGTTTAGCAGATTTTTTTTCGAACTTATGAAGCAATGGATTAGAAATTTGTTTCAAACCGATTCAGGTTTTGATTGATCGTGTATTACGCAATTAGGGTGCAGGTCGAAGAGTCGACACTTTATTGTCAGGGGGAGATGTGACTCGCCTCACGACATCAGTCGTTTTTGACAGGTTGACGCTTTTACCGACGTACCCCTCTCACTGACCTCTGGCAATACTGACACCTAAAATGTTATCGGCGCAAGGTAATTAGATTTGTGTAAGGATCGAGTTTATCGGCAGTAAACCAGAATCCACAGCCGTAATTTTTTTTGTCTCGTATTCACTATCTTTTCACTGTAGCATCTTCCGGTATGAATAAAAGCTTATCATCAACTCTCATTAAAGTTTCCAAAGGTCCTTGTAAATTACCTACATTCACAGAAACAAACTAGTTACATTAATTATATAAGCATATGAAACAAAGTTCACGCCAACATATTATAAAACAGCCATATAGATAACCAATGCATTTCGCAAAAACCCGTTTTTTTCTCTAACGGTACCCTAAACAGGGGAATTACAATCGAATCGAACCATTAACCTTTACAAACACTAGTAAGAAACGGAACGAAAAAAAAAATGTATGATGAATGCAATATAACGACTATTTTAATAGGTTGTGTGTTTTCTTCGTCGATAAATTACCGCTAATGCTGCAGATAGGCGACGTTTCTTTCATTGTGAAGAATTGTGCCTTTTTTTGTTACAATAGTAATTACATACGTTCGCGTTTATTGCTGTTGACAGCCCTAGCGTGGTTACGTAAGCTTAAGTGTTTGTGCCACCCCTGGACTTACGGCAAATTGTATACCTATGTTTGGTTACCGCATTTGTCATCGGCCTGATTGGTTCCAAGATTGAGCTGTTTTATAAAGTGTTTTGTATCATTTCTTTTGATGTATGAAGAAGAGACTATTGACGTTACATATTGACGTATATGTTGAGTAAAATACAGGTAAAAGAAAAGAATTATTCAATGTATGACATCCTAAGTGCTATAGTTACACGCTCAACTGCAAGCAACCGTGCAATTTAAAGAAAACTAAGTAATTTACGAGTAACAATAAAAGTTAGTCAAGACATGTCATAATATGTAAAAGGTACAGGTTATGGCGGGAAAACACACCATCGCCATACTTAGTTGTAAAAGCAAATTACACTTTCTTAAGTAATAGAAAAACGTAAGCTTACCCGCATGGGAAAAAAACGTGTGCAACATATTATATGTAGAGAGAAAACATGTCTTTAAATAAAACTAGGTAATTGTTTTATGGGAGTAGGAGAACAATACTTTATTGGCAATATCACTACATTTTATAAAACAATGTCCTCCGCCGCGTCTGTCTGTCTGTCTGTTCGCGGTAAACTCATTATTAACAATACTTTATTAATACAATGAGTATTATTTAATAGAAAGTAAGTATTCCGGTGGTTCCTACGGTGGCCATGCTACGCGTGCTGCTCATTAAATCTTAGAAGTAGGTAAACATATCCCAAAAAAAGCAGCGTTTTCAATGATTAAATGCTCTTACATACTGGCGCGATTCGCCGCGCGACGCGACGCCACCGCATCGTTCGCCGTGAAGTTTTCTCAGAAATTGTTTTGTTAAAATTCGCGTCGCGCGGCGAATCGCACCAGTATGTAAGAGCCTTTACTTCATCTTCCGTCCACCTACAATCACGACTGTCCATTTAGAAGTGTTTCACTAAAACCGAATGATAAAACCAAGTTTTAGGATGCCCACGAGGCGGGCTGTTTGCTAGGACAACATTTGTTGACACCCCCGAACGTGCCAATAAATGAGACTGCCGCGGCGCTCCTGACGCGTCCGATTGACTGACATGTCCGAATTTTATTACAATCTCTAAAAATAAAGTTAGCACCTAAATCGAAGGCTTGAAAAATTTTACAACATTAGAAACATTTGATTTGTAAGTTCTATTCTATGACTCGGCTTAATATAAGGTTTGTAGTAAAATGAAAGAAATTCCCCCTCGATAATCTTTGATATCGGTGTTGTATCTTACTCAATAATGCAAGTTACAACGCCTTCAAGTCCTTCGAGTGCAACCCTGCTAATTACAAAGTCTATCATTATTACACAGAACACTAAATTCAACAAAATTGCCGACAATGTCCTGTCATCAATCCACATATTGACGCCAACTAAGGAGCTAATTACTCGCAGCGACTTAAAGTCGTCGCGGACTACTTTGAAACGATTCAGACTCGTTTATTATTTACGGTGTAAAATTTAAAAGCTGTTTCTGTCGCCAACAATGGTTCACTCTGTGCGGCTCCACTTCTATCCTTTAATACGGGGATCGCGTGCACCATCTAGTGTGAAAAGGGAAGTATGTTTCAAATGTAACATGGTATTTTTACCCACAGTTTCCTATACGGAACGTTTGAAAACTTTTACTCAACAATTTTTATATGATTTTGTAAAGGCATTTTTTTTATTTGACTTCATTGCTAACGTGTGAGCTTACAGGAAATGGAAAACTACGAATGAATGAAGCAAAAGTGACGAAAAAGTACGAGTTAAATTTTTCTGTTTTGTCGAAATGGCTTTCATACAAATATGAAGAGGGAGGGCGAAGTATTGTCGAATGATACTCCGTGGTTATTGGAGCGAAAATTTTAGATATTGACAAAACTCTTTGGACAATGGTCATGTGACTGAGCATTTTTTTAACTCACTTTGTGGTGTTTTTAATAAACTTTATCAACACCCATGCTATTAATCCTCTATAAAACTTTCTGAAACTGTTACCTTATTGCCAAAATTAAAACAGCCAGTGTCATAGTACTCATAATATCATCCAAACGGGTGTTATAATGTTGTACTGAATTTCATAATGCGACTCATTTAAAAAAAGAACATTGTCATTCACGAGCGTTTCACTAACAAAGCACCGTAATTTAAAAACAAAACACATTCGAATTCGAAAAATTCGAATTCACGTCATACCGCGCCATTTTTGTTCGATATTGGTATTGCAAAGAAACTTTTGTAGAAGATTCATAACATGGGTGTAGATAAAATCTTATATGCAACTGTAAATAATTAGGTATTAAATACTCATGTGATACTAATACCTCTTATTATATAACAGTTGCATAAATAACTATTGTTTTATGCAATTGAATGCCAATACATTCAAAAAGGTACTTCTAAGTCTATAACCAGGTTACATTTATTATTATCGAATCCAAACCAGCTGCTAAATAGGAAATTATATTTTAATATATTTTGCGGTCAGATAGTTAAAAGCCGATGATGCGCTCTATTCATTTCTTTAAAAAAAAACTTCAACGGTCGAGTGGCTCCAGCGATTGCCGCTTGCTTTCACATTAATATCACGTCACGGCATTTATTATTTACTTTTCTTCATAAACTATTTTAAGTGTATTAAATGAATTTAAAAATGTTAATTGCACATGCACTAGAGTATTATATCACTTGCAGTTTTATCTTGTTGGCAGATATGAACATTGGAGATTGAAAGCTGAAATTCTATTTTATTTACAGTTAGTTGTAATCTAAGTTCATGTTTTTTTTGTATTATTTAATTATATGAACTTTTCGCTTTGAGTTATCGCAACTTGAGGTTTTAATATTTTATTGTGAAATAAAAACATTATTTAATGCTGTCATATAATTATTATTAAATACGATGCAATCTATTCAAAACAAACGAATGTTAGTTAAGGATACGTATCTGAATACCGATGTTCAAAATACAGTAAGTAAAAAAATTAAAGTAATAAAAACTAAAACCCAAGTACGACTAAAAAGGTATAAACAATACACCACAGACAGACAAATTAAAAATCCGGAGTCACACGTATACATCGAACAGATTACGTGTGACTCCGGATTTTTAATTTGTCTGTCTTTGGTGTCTTGTTTATACCTTTTTAGTCGAAGTTGGGTTTTAGTTTTTATTATTTAATTATTTTTTTTCTTATTTTGGGGTTTTAATATAGGTATATATTTTTGAAATGTGCTCATTAAGCCCTTTCATTTGATACCCAACATGGTACGACTAAACGACATTTTTTTTTTTAGTTCCTGACTTTATTTCCTCTAGAGGGCGCCATTTTTAATTTAATGTGACGTCATATCGCCTATAACCAGCGGACGATCAAGACGCTTCCAACGGTACATCATTTGTTAAATTGTGATGAGTGGTTTAGAAGATAGGAGAGAACAGATGAACATTCATACATACATACCGGTCAAAATCATAACCCTCCTTTTTTTTCGCCGTAGTCGGGTAAAAACTGCGGACGGTTCTAGTTGCTCTAGTTGATATGAGAGAGAGATTCTAGTACAATCTATTTAACTATTGATAAAATGAAAACAGATTTACAGTGAGCACCAATGTACCTATCACATAATTAATTAATTTGTCATTGCTTTATGTTTAATTATTTTTGCCTATTACTAGAAGAAATATATATATAAAGAAGGCATTTCTTTGTAGGTAATCTTATTCTAGGTGCATCGTCTTCTTAAATAAATAAATAATTAATGTATACAAAATATTATAAAACATTTTAAAACAGTAATGGTGGAGTTTTTTGCCCATTCTTCTTCATATGAAAACTACGTTTTGAAACTAGGTGACTAGAATCAATTAATTTTTTTTTTGTTGTAAATTTTGATGTTCAAAAGTGCCTTTTACATGCATAATTGAAATAAATTATGTGACTTTGCGATTATCTCTGAAATACAGACAGGTTTAAAAAGGCATAAAAAAGTCCAAACATTATTCAATCTGAAATTTTGTTGCAATCAATCAATCAATTTATCTAAACGAAGTAGATCCATCGGCAGGACATAAAAGCGCTGTCAATCTGCACCCCTGTAATTGCCACATACATACATGTAACTGTAAATGCTCACTTAGCTGGTGAACTGAACATCAACGATTTTTTATAATTTACTTAGTGTCATGTGTGAACATCGTCACTAATATCACACATCTATGAGAGACATGGAAGCAAGAGAACGGTATACACGATTTTTCTAACCAGTATCATGTAGGTAGGTTCTAAACCGAACTTTATCGAGTAAAACGTGGTAAGTAACCTTGAGCTCAATTTTAAAGTAAAGGTGTTGTCTCCATGAGAAGAAAATAATCCATGAGAAAGGAAAGTTATCTGCAGATTCATGCATATTTTTAACAAAACGAATATTTAAATGACAACTTTGACTCTCTGTCAACTATCTACTCGCGTAGCATGACTACCGTAGAAACGGGTTTTGTCGACCGAAGAATAGACAAAATGACAGCTAAACTATCAACATCTTTGGCTATTCTACCGTCGACACAACATTTCTATGGCGGTCATTATACGCGTGTTGTTCAGAAAATTCGCGACCTATTCTGTAGCTCCTCGCGGTATGCGTAACTGACATGATTGCGGACGGTAGCGCTCGCGCATAATACGTCAGGTGCTACTCCTACGCATGGTTAGCAGATACGTCTGCTCTCAATCAAAACCAGTACCGTGTAATCGATCAGAGGGCCTAAAACAGCCACATTAGCAATTCCTCTAAAAGAAATTCCATTCCTGAATTCCCAGCTGTCATTAGCAATTCTTCTAATTTGACACAAAAGCAATTCATAATTTGTGGACCATTTTACGAATCTCCATAGAAAACTGTCAATGAGATGAATATTTCGTAGTATGAATTATTGTACGCAGATCATATAACGAATTAGAAAGTTTATCTACACCCATGCTATAAATCCTCTTTAAAAGTTTCTGAAACAGTTAGCTTATTGCCAACATCAGCCAACAGCTTATTGTAACCATAATATCATCCAAACGGGTGTTATAATGTTGTACTGAATTTCATAATGCAACTCATTTCAAAAAAAGAACACTGTCATTCACGAGCGTTTCACTAACAAAGCACCGTAATTTAAAAACAAAACACATTCAAATTCGAAAAATTCGAATTCACGTCGTACCGCGCCATTTTTGTTCGTTATTGGTATTGCAAAGAAACTTTTATAAAAGATTCATATCATGGGTGTAGATAAAATCTTGTATGCAACTGTAAATAATTAGGTATTAAAACACTCATGCGATAAACCCACATTCTTGTTTTAATACCCCTTATTATATAACAGTTGCATAAATAACTATTGTGATATTTTACAATGATTCATAATATTTTCCTATTATGATTCTGCCAAAGTGGCCGTTTTAAGCCGGCACTGTTCAGTTTCAACGAATTGCTTGTATTGTTACTTAATCGTTCGTCGTCGTAGATGATCGATCTTGAGGCCTTAGTGTAGGTATGTTCACATCCGGTCAGACTGATTCAGATCGGACTAGTCCATTCTGATTTATCTCTCCGTATGTACGGTCTTTAAGTACTTGCCTACTTATGTTAAGTTTGTGCACTATAGAGGTCGGCCACTTGCCGTCACGTTAGTTGATAATAGCAGTGTTTGTTAGTCATATCATGTTCATATCATGTTCAGCTTCACTGATCATTCATAGAACTTCACTATAAATATATATACTTATCGTACAATAACATAGCATCGCTATATGCAGCCATTCTTGTGCACATTTATTTACTACTTGCAAGATTAATGCAGTGCCTCAGACAGCAGTCTATCAGACATAGCAATGTATCTTACACGTATTTGAGAAATCATAACATCTAGTATTCAAATCATTAATTTAAGTTTAATTCTCTGTTATAAATAACAGAATGAATGAAAGCCAATATTTCGTCATTCGTGAATATTTAGTCGCACGAGGGTGCGATAAACCATTGGCAAACAATTTTCAAATATTTAACGCCTGTGTGTAGCTGCTGTACAAAATTATAACACCATTCGTATAGCTAAAGGTATTCTGAAGGGGGAATATGAATCCTGCATTGTAGGTCCTGTTTGATACCCCTACACAAGTAGATAGGCGCATGTACGATACGGAATCCGAAAGCAACACTAGAGCTTGATTCCAACTTCGCACGTGACGATTCTCCGTTCACGCCTTCATTATAAATCATTAAACCGAAGTTTTTAATTAAGCATTGTGCTCGCAAATATTCGTACATGGTGCGGTGGCTCACATACATACTACATGTCCGCATTAAGTTAATTATATCAGTATGTAAGTGACATTGTGCTTCGATTATGATTCGATACATTTTTATAGCGATCACATGGTGGGCATTGTTTGGCGTGGCGTTCTCGCCTCTCGGCTCGGTTTATTGCTTTAATAAAGTGATTAAATACCATGGCGTAAAGCCAGGGCTCGATACAGGCCGAGCTAATTTCGAAAACTTGTATTCGCTCCCTTTTAGGTCGGTCGGTTTTAATGTGGGGTCAGTGACTGTAGATCCTGAATTAGAGTTGTAAGCCGCGAAGGCGCGCGAATGATCGAACAAATGCGACAAGCGCGAATGGTCCAACCTGAAAAACTTCCAGCGTTCCTGTTACGATATTTAATGTTCTTATGTTTCCTTAAACGGTTTGTGAGAACTAATGAGGCTTCAGTTGTCGGTGCTTCTCTTGGGCCGGATTTTTAAATGGGGTGTCCGTTTTAATTGAGTTTTAATCTACATTAAATAGAATTACTAGATGAGAGTGTCTTCATGATCTTCCCAACTCTCCTCATATTTAAGTTGTATAAACTTCTATTCAAGCCCGTTTGTCTTCCATAGTTTCAAGGAGTAAACAATTAGCACAAGTTCCAAGTAAGCTTATAGTTGGTATTCGGTAAGTAAGTTGTGTTAAGTCACAGGTGTTTTGACGCGGACACTAAAAACATTAGCGCGAGGCAGGTGTCATTAGCAGTGCATTGCAGCGTGCGTGGCGGTGGCGGCGCGCGGACGTGGCGCACGCGGCGCGGCCACGACGCAGCGCACCCCTCCGCCACTTTTATTTTTGTTGCCTTACTTTTTTCTATATGAAGGTCCACTCACTTATTCATGCGAGCGGGATTGTAATTTTTTTTCTACTTTTTGCATGCGCCGTATATAGATATTTTGGCTACCTCCTATTTTTTCGTGACTATAAAACTGGGCCGGGGTTGTGCGCTTTTTTCGCGGCACCCCTGCCCGCCGAGGGGTGTGGAGGGTGCTCGCAGTTAGAGAATTATTCATTGCCTACCCCCGCCGAACCGGCTTTCCGTTATTTCTGTTTGTTATGAATTATGTCCGATGACTTTTCCCGACGCCCCGTTTCTTTCGTTTTCACTAATTACTTTTTCTATAGAAACTATAAATCTTCATTCCTTAATCGAGTTGGGACTTGGGAGTGGAGGCGCGCGGTAATGACATTGGTCGCGCGGCTCGGTCGCACTCACCCGACTCACCCGCACTCGCCCGACTCACCCGCACTCGCACTCGCCCTCACGCTCTCGCCTTGCTCTCTGATAAATATATTCGTTTGTAATAAAACATTGTTTTCCTGTATAAACTGACGTACTAAACGCTAACAAAAGATTCAAATTCACACTCTGCTGCCTACTAAAATATGTAGAAGAGCTCGCTCCCAGCCCGCTACAAATTTGAATTTCATATGTATGTTTCGCCTATTACGGATGCACTCATTAATATCTTAAGTGATGTGTGGAGGTTTATGGCGCGCAATTTTGAGCTTTATTACTTTGTAACACGGTTCATTGCCGTCATAACGTTTAGGGTTGTCTCCATTTATACAGAGCACGCGTTAAGATTATGTCGGATGAAAAAATGCTGCAAATTGTATGACCCCCCATGAAAAAACATTATCATTACGCGCACATCCGTTGGGTTATCTTTTCGTATGCAAATCTTGAGTGCTCACACCGCTTCTGTGATAGTGTACTAGTACAAATTGTTTATTGTGTACCGCGCGGGATGGTCAAGCGTGAGTCGTGCTGTGAGGAGTTACTACGTCGCGTGGCCGGGACTTTTAAACCAAGATAGATTTCGTGAAAGGGCAACTGTGTCGTGATCTTGTGATTGATTCAGTCTTAGGTGCTTTATCTTCCTTAAGCAGCCCTCTGGATAGACTATAAGCAGGTAATACGATAAAATATTTTACAAGTAGACGTGGCGGCGACTCGACGTGGCGGGAATCGACGTCAAGGCTACTCGACGTGGCGGGACTCGACGTGAAGGGAACAAATCCTTATTACTCTCTTTCTTATCTTTAGGGATCTTATCACGATCAAAAGGCGATTCTAATTTTGAGACGCAATTTCTGGCACTTCGAGGAACCAACCACGTGTACACACGGCTACACATCAAGCTATACATTTCCAGTTTACGCTGATATCGCATTGTATAGGATTTCCGTGCAATGCGAGGTCAGCTTATACTGGAAATGTATAGCTTGATGTGTAGCCATGTGTACACAAATGAACCTTGACATTGAAAACTCGGCAGTTGTCCATTTGTTTCGCAAAGTATTTTTGGTAACCTATTTAAATATTTACAAATCTCGTGCTATAAACAATCTGAATATTCGGGAATCCGGGAAATGGGTCCGGGTCATCAATGTTTCACTGTTTTAAGGGTGATTCAGGGCCCAAACATATTAATTTCCATTTAACCCTGACCCGCAATGGTCGCCGCGTAACGACAATGAGGTTGTTTTTTGTAGAATATACTGCGTAACTTTTATAAGCTTTTATTAACCAAACTATGCCTTTAACAAGCTTTTAGTTGTTACTGCTTTAAGATGGATTCTTGCACGCTTTTTGATGGATTCTTGACTTAGCAAGTTGAAACTTTCTATACTTACTTGTGCCACCGTTCTGATGATATAACATAACACCACGCCCGTTTTCCCCGAAGGGTTAGACAGAGATGTATCCAAATTTCCCTGTTATATTTAATAATAGGGGTGAACCTATTGCCATCATCGGGCCAGACTCTGGGTAGGGAGAAATTCCTGATGGAAAACCCCAATAACACTTTGCTCAACCTGGGAATCAAACACAGCACCGCTATGTTCAGCATTTGTGACCACTAGACCTACGATCTCTGATGACAATGCATTTATTTAGTAGGTAGAGATGATCGGATGCTGCAGTCAGGATTATCTTTGCTGGTTAGTGGACATCATAATCCTTCTGTTGCCGTTAACCCAATCTATTAGTGGTCGGCGGAACATATCTTCGTCTTCCATACTTCGCTATTATAGTCGTCATATATTTTTTTTTTTGTTGAGTTTGGGATGTCATCCAATGACTTCTCCCGCTCTGGGTGGAGCGGAAGGGCGTGTCAGACTTTTACTGACTAAAACCCAACCGTGTTCCTTCAGTTGCCTGTTGCCAAACTACTACTACTAGACTAACCCGCAACCCTGGCAGGCGGTAGTCGCCCACTTACACATCTTTTTGAAAAGTACCTACCTATGTAGTTTGAGATTGGTAGATTTTTTGAAAGCCAGTTTTCCGTTTTCTTGTCAAATGTGGAAATTTTGAAAATTCTGTTCAGTTTTCTTGTTGCACACTATAATTAGAAAATTGTTTCTTTAAGTTTCTATTGTTTAGTTTATTTCTATGTTCCTTATTGAGATATGATACTAACATATAATTATTATCATAGATCATGAGTCATAGATCTTATGACAATGTAACACAGACATCATTATAAATAATTTCTGAGTTTCAGTATAACATATATTTCTTATATTTTATAGGATAATATATGTAATATGATCCTAGATATAATATATAAGAGAGTGTAATATTCCCACAACATAAATCTATTTTTAACCGACTTCTTCAAAAAGGAGGAGGTTCTCAATTCGTCTGTATGTTTTTTTTTATTATTATTTATTTTACGCGATTACTCCGCCAATTATGAATCGATTTTGATGATTCTTTGGTAGGCCATGTTTCAGAAGTTGTCCCATATAAATTGTATTAATTTTACTTGCGTAGTTTTTGAGTTAGCTTTAATAATTACGTATTTTTCCCAATTTGCGTATGTAGACGATATAATTATTTCACTCCGTCACTGTTATTTACATAGCAGATAACGGTATACGAATTTATGTGGGGTAGCATACCACAACTCAATCTGCCTAGCCTTTTCCTAACTATATTGGAGTCGGCTTCCAGTCTAACCGGATGCAGCTGAATACCAGTATTTTACATGGAGCGACTGCCTATCTGACCTCCACATGCCAGTAACTGGTAAACTGGTATTGGGTAGCTACCACAACTAAAAAGTGAAAAATAAAAACTTTTTACAAAAAAAAAAACAAACTACTTAAAAAAAAACGAAAATTGAAAAGCAAAGACACCGACTTCCGAAATTTAAGTTATTTTTCACTGTTTTAGTGTTTTTTTTTTTATAAAAATGATTTTATCTTGTTAATCTCCTCTTCAAAATAATAGATATCTTATTCTGTTCTTGAAAGACCGGATATTAGAACTATGTAAGCCAAGGAGATATGACATATTTCAAAATAAACCTAGATATTGTGAAGGGGCAGATAGCTAAATAAGACTTTTTCATTATCAGAAAAGATATACTTTGTAGTGGTTTTTGTAAAAAAAGCCCTCTTTTCCTTTTGTTTGTCGAACTTTTTGTAATCTGTCTTGGATCTTCATTTATTTTTTCATCTGCCACTATAATCGATCTATACTACCTACGTCACAGAGTTTCAGTGCTCCTCTCGCATTTGACGCTAGACACAGACAGACAGCCAGACATACATACACATTCCACGATTAAACTGTAAACCGCGACGCCATTCATCGTCTTGCACACAGAAACATAATTTAAATGCGTTCGAATTTACGATTCGAACTCATTCAAATGATGTATCTGTGCATTGGATGCCTGTATTTAGGGTCTCAGAGATTTGGAACCGAAATATTTCATCAACATCATCCTGTTTTTGTCCCATGTTACTCGGCGCAATACTGAGGAACTTGGAACTGAAATATTAATACTAGGTTTAGAAAGTTTATTTTTTGTAATTCAGATTTTACAAAAAAAAAATCAAGGAAGAATAATATTTGACAACAATGTGAAAGGTAGTGTTGGTGTAAAAATGATTTTTTATGTCGTCGTAGCAGTTCTAAATTGTGGGCAGTTTACTGAAGGTTTCATGTCCTAGAAATAAAGTTTTTATCACAGCGCACATTTAAAAAAATGAGTGCAAGTTTTCATATGCATACCGGCGCTCACACGCACACATTTACTATCAAACTACACCTCACTAAGTGCACACATGATTACGAAACCCGCCTCACGTTACTGTTGACAGCGCTCTGTCTTGCTTTTTTATCGTCACACAAAACTATTCGAAATTTGAATTTATCTACCAAGTAAACATTGTCATTCCTGACACCGTGCAACAAGCCTTTAGAAACTTAAACCAAAAGGAATCGTTACATCAACCCTTCCCTGCAGCTAACTAGTCTACTCTCATTTCTAATTAGCCCCACATATTCCCCTTACAAAATACTCATCAGCACCATCACGAAACACCATAAAAGTTTGATAGTTCCATAGCCGTGTAAAACTGTACATATATTATGTAGTTAGTAATTCGCGGAGTAGCAATGTCACAAAGAAGTTCTTTGATGAAAAGGACCTCAGTGCTATTCATTCATATATAGTGTGTGAGCGAGAGGAATCGCCCCGCTGGCGCTGCACAATCTTATAACAGGAACGCACTTAGGACGGGTTAGCTTTATCGTGCTTACGTTTACGTTAAGTTTCGGGGGTTGTGCGGAAGTTGGTAGTGATTTGTCATTGAAAAAGTAATTAAACTAAAGGCTACGTATATATTAGTAGGTATGTTATGGTTTCCTTTATAAAAGACTATACATCTTTGGGATCTGATATGCCTGACCGGTAAGTTTTCTTCTATCAGCAAAAATACTGTTCACTTTTATTTCTTCGTCGTAACCCTCTGTTTGTTTCAAGATAAGGTCATCCATGATGGTTTTAACTTGAAAATTACTCAATTGTATTTTTGTTACAAAAAAAATTCAAAAATTCAAAATTTATTTATTTTAGGACAACTAGATCCAAAGGTTAGTATACAAAAAACTAAGTTACGATATCTACTGTTGCTTATTAATATTTATTTCAGCACCATTCAAGTAATTGAAAATTCTTAACGACAATTAACAAGCTCCGTCTACCATAAAAATGTATATTTAATTTTTTCTACCATTTTTTTTCTCACACTGAATGTATGGCTACCTAGACGCTTTTCATAATGTACAAAAGATTTACAAATACGAATTCAGGAGCTCAATTTTCGGAGCACTTAAACGGTGCGGCAGTAGCTCGATTAAATACGTTTATTCAAAATGAAAGGTTTACAATATTCTGCTGGATATAAATGTTGTTCATATCAATTATGTCCTCGAAGTTGACCTCCTCTTATTTGACGTGCATTGAATGCTTCGATAAACGGTTTCATTGATTTTCGTTGGGAGTTATAATTTATTAATAAAAAAATAGAGGGGCTGCTTGTGATCATTCTAGACTTCAATTTAATATAATTATTTGCTTTAGTTGCTGATTATAACAGATGTCAAGCTAGTCATGGTAAATTGGCTTTTTAGATTACTAAAGATCTATTTTGAAATCTCATGTTTTAAATTATTTGAAAGTCAATGCTGTAGCTCTCTTCTAAAACCACAAGAATCTAAATAAAGAAAAATCTAAATAGGGAATCAATTAATCAAATAATCTTTAAAAGGTTAATTCAGGTAACTTCCATTAAAAAGAACTCCCAAATCCGTCTCTGCACGTCTTAGGTCGCTCCGGCACTAATAGACGTATGACGCGTCCTCTGATGTTCAGACAAAGAGTGACGCGCGACTATTTTTATTAAAACCCACAAGCTGAGGCATACTTTTTTTAATAACTTATGTACGTAGGTGCGGGTCGAGTCATTTGAATTGCACTCCGGGTTAGTTCGCGCTCACGGCACGAGATTTTTTTCCCAGAAAATTGTGGAGTGTAGCCCTTTGTGCGGTAGGCTTTGCCGCCTTGAGTCGCGCGGGTTTGTTTCAAAATGTTTTCCTTTTTAACCCCGCGTGTAGGGTGCCAAGTCGATAATGTTCGTGTTACTCAATATTTGAGTCTTGTAGCTTTGAAGTTTATGTTTTGGGGCAGTTTTTAACGGTCTTTTTGTGGTACAAAGCGAATTACGATAAAGATATTATAAGTAATTGTTAGGAGCTCTTGTTATATTTAATTGTATAGCTATAATAAATATTTTTAAAACTGTAAAAAGAGCATTATAATAAAATAAAAATATATTGCACGCAAAAGTAAAAAATATCATCAATATTCATATTCATATCCGCAATATTACAAACTGTGCACATCACTACCGCTAAAACTGTGTGTGACAAGATCAATATAAAAAAGTCATGCAACACAGACACACCTTTGATATGTCAAAGTTGCACAGAATTTCAATGGGCGACGACTAAAAATATCGAAGTTGCACTGATTCTGATAGTTATGTTCTATGTTCGGTGTTACCGTGAGTCTGCAAAGGGTCTCTCCGCGACGCCTTTCATTCATTTCACTCTTTCATTCATTTCACTCTATCCCTTACACTCTTTTCACTACGGCTCCGCTTCTTTAGAGCCACTATTTTAATATTAGTACTCACTCGAATCTAAAATGCTTTGCCTATGTTTATTAATGTGACATTTTGATGTGTTTCGTCTCCAAAATGTATAGACATTAGACAGACAATAACAGAATAAATGCATCCAGAAACGTGTCTGTTTTTTTTTAAATGTCATACAGGTGACGAGTGGTTATTTAAATAGACTGTGACAGACAGACGGTCATTCAGGTACCATATATTTGAATGTTTTAGACAAATATTCGCATATCATGAACATCGCCAGACGTCCAAGCATTCGTCACATATATTTATTCGTATGCTAGCGACCCGCTCCTACTTCGCACGGTTTTTACGACTTGACAAAACATTGAGATTTCTTAGTTATATGTAACTTTAATATTAACTTATTATACACACAAACCTTCCGGAATAAATTCTCTAAACGATAGTGAAAACCTCATCAAAATCTGTTGCGTGGTTTAGAAGAATAACGCGGACATAAAGACAAACATGAAAAGCGACTTTAATTTATTATATGTAAAAATATAGAAGTATAGCGGTGGCAATGAAAACTCGATTACATTTACAAACAGCACGAACCACGAAAACAGGTAGCTACATCAAAATTGTTTACGTAAATCCTCATTTATTAAGCGGCACGCAGAAGTCATGGCATTTATTATTAGTAGGAATAAAGATAAGTACACAATGGCTATAAAAATCATGTCTACAGTTCAAGATTTCCGTCTTGGAGGGAAATTGTCGAATTGTAGGAGCGTAGCGCCCGTTCCATCGGCGAGTCTTGTGAATATTTCATTAGGACACATCGCGCATGCGCGTAATCCGTCTCAAGATGACAAAGTTCAGACTTCGGTCTTGTGTTCCGAAATCAAACGTGTCGCTGAATATTGCCGGACGGTAGGTCAAACTTTTAAAATTAATGAACATGTTTAAAACAAACTGACAAAGTTCTTTTTTCTATTCATATTTTTTTTACAAACGGAGCTGTTTAGTCTTTTGTAGGTACATGTCTGTCTACCTGTCTATCACAAGACAATTATTCATGACACATGGCTTATAAATTTAGCAATGTTATAAATAAATATTATTTATATATAGTGATTTCTCACCACCTGCCTCTAAACTTTTAAATTGTGTCCAGGAGACTATGAAAAATGTATGTTGTCGTTAATCGTAAATTCAGTTTCATTTCTTGTACAAAAAATAGTGACATAAGTAATTTTTTCATCACGTCAGGCTTCATTGCTCGTACCGACACGAGAAAAGTACAGCAAATCATTGTTTTATCAACTTAAGTAAAACTATAACCAAAGTCCTAAACACAAAACTACCCAAGAGATGATCAACTAGGAAATCTGGCAACAAAGCATTCCGTTTAACTAGACGAAAGACGTCTGGAATTAAAAGGAATCAAATATGAACGCACTCTACATGTTACATGAACGACCGGGGGCTTGGCGGGCTTGCCTCTGCTCTCCGACAACTAAAACTTATACATTAATAATGCGTTTGCTTACAATGCGCTTTAAATGTAGATCCAGCGTGTCTCGCTCCCACACCGCGCTCCCTCTCGCTCGCAGCGCACACGACGCGGTTCATGCAAAATGTACGAAGTAAGCGACTAACGTACCCCGCTTCCCTTTCAAGATAATGCTGTTGGATACCCTCCCAGTCCCCTGCCCCCTGAACCTGGCCCTCCCTTATCGGGCTCATATCGATGGTCAGCGTCCTCCTATGCCCGCGACTCATCAAATCATCGTCTGTACGATGTATTGTTGGAATGCTGATTTATTTGTGTGTTCGCGATCTGCTAATGCATTGGGGTTAAGAAGAATTATTAAACGATACATGATTATGGGTAGATGCAAGATTTCATTATGAATCAATAATCTTCAAAATGTCGTAAACAACTGAAGGAAGTATCCGCCCTCTGATACTAAATAGAACTTAAAAGATATGAAATATGTACGAACTTACTGTAAATATCTTAAACTGGATGCTGTGCGCGTTCCTCTCCCAGTTGCTCAATAATGCAATGAATAATTTGTCACCCGCTTCGCTAAGCGGACAATGATACTAATAATGTTTATTTATACGTTCATTTCTGAAGTTTATGAAGATGCAGGATACAGTGATGAATAATGCTTTTATTGGAAATAAATTAACAAATAAAATAGTACAGTTTAGTCAACTTACAAACGTTGGGGCTTCTTTGTAAGTTGCCAACCATTCCTTTATTTCAGCAAATGAAGTGACTTTGGAAAACGTGTCGTCTTTGACAGTTGAGAAAAATTATTCACGCGTTCAAAGAAATTGTATAATGAAGAAACAGCTTTTTTGAAGGTGAATATGAAATCTTAGAAGCTTGTACATGTTCAATAATTACAAAAAGTGAAATATAAAACAGAGAGCAGGTTAATGAATCCTGAAATACCAGAGCTTTTAGGCCTTCGTTGAAACGGTTCAGTAAATTTTAGTTGAAAATGATGAAACACCTTTTTTCCACGTCAAATTGTAAGAACTGTTTTTTCACAGTATTAACGTGACAGCATAAACGTCTGTCCATTTACTAATGACATGATTCCACTTTCACAATGTAGATAAACATCCTACACTCCGTCATTTTTCAGTGATTTTCCCACAAACAAGAAGCGAGACTCACTAGAAATGGCTCGAATATATCAATAAAAGAGGGCACTATCGGCCTCCGAATAAATAATGCTAATGCTCGAAAAAGGCTGTGTAAATGTGTAGTCTTTTGTAACTAAATTAGAGAATGGAATCCTAATTTGCTTGAAAGAATTTTGATATACAAGTTTAACGGTTTTATTTTCCACAAATATTTAGAGTGGGAAATTAACGGGTTAGTAAAGGAAGGATTTTTTCTGTATAGTATTTTATCGGCACATAATTTTGCCACCGATCGCCATGTGATTGTTGTATTATCTATCTACATGATTGTACGAGTAGTGTTTTACATGACATGCATTATGTACCGTCAATAGGTAGAGTCAGCCGTGACTTGGGAATGTATACCTGAATAAATGATCAGATACACCGCTTACCACTAAAATATGCAATAGTTTTGTGTAAGTTGAACGCCTTGGGCGGTACACTTAGTACCGCGCGATATTTTATTTAATAAAGTTACCCAGTTACGGCGTTATTCAACAAAGTTTGTGTAGTGTTCCACCTATTTGTGTAGCGTCCGGATAAATGTTAATGACTGGGACAAACGTGTACGTACGCGTTACACTATTTAACTTGTATTGTGTACTCTATGTATATTTAATGCAAAACACAAGTATATCGGGAACATAGTTCACATAGTTGTGGAACTTCTGTGTTGTTCTTTTTTAATCACTTCAACAGTTCAAAAAGCGTTTTTGCGTAGGGCTTTTGTCGGTATTTATGTTCGCGGCGCCAAACGGTATCAACTAGAGGTGTTGATAGCACTCCACACCACGTACGGTAATAACAGATTAAAAAGATTGCAACACTGAGTAAAAAACGAGTTAACGAAGCTTTCGAGTATTTTTTTTTTATATTTTTTTACTGCAGGCGTTTTCAGTCGGTTGGCGGATTTGTATTTTTTTATCGAAAAGAATAAAGAGGTTACTCGATATGGGAGCTTTTATTTATGTTGTTAAAGTTTTCTAAATTCTTTTACAGATTTCGATGGTTCTGGTTAACACATTCCGTGGGCTTTATAACATATAAGAACTTTCTCTTCTAGGCTTTGCAGGCTTGTTCTCTAACATCATTTTAAAAAGCAGACGTGGCGGCCATACTGTCGCGGTGCTCGAAATTCAAATCTAA
Source organism: Lithophane semibrunnea (assembly GCA_947363905.1). NCBI lineage: Eukaryota > Metazoa > Arthropoda > Insecta > Lepidoptera > Noctuidae > Lithophane > Lithophane semibrunnea. The sequence continues at coordinate 19,885,170 of OX376186.1, read as the reverse complement.
AAAGAGTAAGACAGTTCTTGTCTTCAATCACAGCCGACACATATGCCAGGTACCTATGTAAGGTCCAGGTAATTGGGAACAATCACGGCGCCCGTGATTCGTTCCTCATAACCCGAGCAACCAATCAAAGCGTGGGATCCGTTTTTGATTTGAAATGATACAGACGATGTAACAAGTTTCTTCCAATTGCAAACGACAAAACTGGACGGTAACGAAGTTTAGCTTTTAATTCCGCGCTCTGTGTACTGTCGTCGTATCAAGTGTTAGCGCTCTCAAAGTGTCTGTTAATTTGAAATATTTGGAACACTCGAGACTTAAAGGGCTGTGATTGGACGTTTGTGAATTGCCATCTGAAGTTACGTAGGTGTAGATGCTTCGCAGGACTGTCAACTGCTTATTAAGTGGCGTAATTAATACATTAGCTGAGGCAGTGAGCAGTAAATGAAGGCACTGAGCACTTGAACCCGTGATGCACTGTTGCACATGAGCGTTCCTGACTCAGCAATCTATAATTTGGTAATTGAAATATGCCTTCCGTACCAAGAAAGTATTTTTCCTTTGACAACTCAATAACCACACGTGACAGAAAATAAATGAGCGCTTATCATTCCATTCCATATTATTTACCCCAAGAGGAAAATAATTATAATTGAATGAAGGTTTCGAAAAAATATACACATTTTACTTGCGCTAATTACTTATTATTAGTTTAGCTTTCAATCGTTAGAAGATGTTAAAACCAGAACGGTATTATCCAAGTTTTATCAGAAGAATCCACCACCTTGAATAAAACAGTACAACAGAAACAAGAACTGAAATCTTCACGTGTTAACCGATACTTAATCTAACACAATTAGAGTTCACAACTTTCGTCAGCGACTGTACATATACGGCGAGGCTGTTTTAATTGATCTTGGTCGTTTTCTATTCATTCTGCGCGGGAATCCGATCCGATTGTGTACTACAACCAGCCAGTGACTTGAGGACGACGTTGTGACGTCAGAAAACACGTATATACGGACATAAAGCTGGTATATACGGAATGTACCGGGGTAGGGTATTTTATTTTAGTCTATTTTTTGCGCGTGTGTTTTAAAACAATGAGTAAAAGTATAACTCTACTACTGCCTTGTTGGTCTAGTGGTCGCAAGCTCTACTGCTAAGCATGAGGTACATTTTTTTTTTTTTGGTAAATCATCAATTGACTTCTACCGCTCTTGGCAGAGCGGGAGGGCGTGTCAGACTTTTACTGACTTAAACCCACCCGTGTTCCTTCAGTTGCCTGTTGCCAAGGGCCCCGGTATCCCTTTTGGACTTTCCTGCAGGAGCATGAGGTCCTGGGTTCGATTTAAGTGTTATTATATTAGGTTTATCTATTTAGAATTTCTCAGTAGCAATTCGGAGTCTGGATTTGTGGCCGGTCGATGGAAATAGGCTCGCCCCCTATTACATGTGACTTAAACATAACTAGCGAAATGTGGGTGTACACACGGCTACACATCAAGCTATACATTTCCAGTAATAGCTGACCTCGCATTGTACGGAAATCCTATACAATGTGAGATCAGCATTAACTTCAAATGGATAGCTTGATGTGTAGCCGTGTGTACTATATTAAGTACACCGCTGCGTTATGTTTTATGTATGTTATGAGTAAAAATAAAAATAAAAAAATTCTTAAAATATGCAATATTGGAAACAATAGGTGCATTGATACTCAAATAATTCAGGTCATTAATTTATTCTAATTATAAGTTGATGTCCTGAATATTAATACAATATTTATGCACAATACTGCTTTGAATTCCATGGGATTGTGCGTAGAGTATACATAACTTATGTATAATTTACGCACAATTCTATGTAACATAAGCAAACTCAACATGATTATCATTAGGATGTGTATTTCAGATAGTTAGAGCAGTAAAAGAGAAAAGATAATTAAAAATATAGAGAGTGCAAAGAAAGAAAAGATTGAAAGCAGTTTCAAAGATTTGCAAAGATTTTCATGAGTAAGAGACTCATGAAAATCTTTAGTTGTTTAGTCGACGTTTTATCGTTTTTTTTTTTTTTTTGAGGTTGGGAAATCTTCCCATGACTTCTCCCGCTCTGAGCGGAGCGGAAGGGCGTGTCAGACTTTTACTAACTAAAACCCACCCGTGTTCCTTCAGTTGCCTGTTGCCAAGGTCCCGGTATCCCTTTCGGACTAACCGCAATTTCGGACTAACCCGACGTTTTACCCTGCGTCCTAATAGAAAGCGACTACGTGACCATCGCAAGTTCGCGCGAATGTTATTCGTACGAACAAGCGATCAATACGTATCGGAGTCAATTGACAATTGTGCGATTTATTCGCGCAAATAAAATGTTTGATTAGGTACTAATTCGCGCGAACTTAGTTCGTACAAATGCGCGATCAAACATATATTTACCAAACAGGTGGCCTAACTGACATTCGCGCGAATGTTATCGCGTCTTGCCGCACGTGATTGGGGAGAGGACAACATGAGTATAGAAGCTCGTCATTGTTTGTGGGAAACGGAAGTAAAAACATTTTTCTGTACTACTGCAAACTTCTTGAAGTTTTAGTATTTATCTGCGCGTTTTTGACGTGAATTGAGATTGACTTATTGGCGCGAATAGGCGATGTGACCATCCATCCTCGGTGATCGCTTATATTAGGACACAAATGTTGACAACGATCTCATTCGTGCGAAGATCGCGTGCTTCCACGACGATTGCTTTTGATTAGGACGCGACCTTAGTTCTAAATCATCTTATCTCAATAGGGATGTCCCTATCTTAAACTTCGTTACGTATCATCTTATTTCAAAATAAAATAACAACAGCCTATATAATATTGCGGACTTAACAATCCCAACCACCAAGATTATTATCATCCAGTATTACACGAATGTATGTCCGTTAATGGGCCAACATGAAAATTGCAAGCCCTATCTACAAAGGATTAATCTGAAAGCCGATGCTGCCCGTACAGCACACATAATGAACCCATGTCCGACGAAAATAGGCGTAGCAGTTTTGCATCAGTCAAATTCGATGTCAAGAAAACTACACGAAATTGGCCTAATTAAAATAGAATATATCTTGTACAATTTGGCTGCTGTGACCGTCTTTAACGTGGATTCGGATTGTCGTTTATAATTTAAATAGGAGCAGCGTATGTTCGGCATGATGACAGGGCCGGATCAGAGTGCAGAGTGCGAACATTTCGTTTGCATTTAGAAAGAGGATTATGCGCGATTTGTAAATGTGTCTGATTGGATTACCGTTATTTTTATACTTTGTAACATTTTGTACAAAGCCCTCTCGCGTATAGTGTTGGAAATAGAACCCAACTTAACACCGGTCTGCACGCGCTGGCATCGTGAACGCCGTAATCGGTATAGCTGAGGAGCGAGCGGTGCGACGGCGACACGGCTCGGCCCGATGACCACTCGCTTCCACGGACTCCACCAACGCGACGGACGATTATCCTCTCTAACTTAATATTTAATTGTTTGTCCGGGACAGGTAATATTTTTTTTAAAGCACGGCAAATAATCCATTGCCTACAATACAATCCACTCATATTTTTGCTCCCCGCGCTAACATTTGTCCTTCGAGCCGGATGGGAGCTCGGTTTAGTGATCTAATTATCGTTCGAGGTTCTTCTTCAAAGATGACTGGAAACGATAAGTAGATAATAGTAATAGAGTCATGGTAATGGTACAAAAAATGGTCCCAGCAGTGCGATATCACAGACTATGGGTGATGATGCAGAAGAATTAACGACTAAGTAATGTCAGTTATCAAGGGGAGTAGAAAGACTAATGGGGAGATAGGTCTCAAAATAATTACCTAAGCTTGTCGCGAAAGTCGCCGACTTGGTGCAAAATTTGAAAGATTGGCTTATGAAGGAGACTATGCGCTGTATGTTGACGACTTAATAAAATACTCCAAGTGCGTTCCTCTCACCGTATCTGCACCATGTCTATATTCGTTTCTATCCTTTATCGGATGTTGATTAACCGTAACCACACGCTGTATCCATTTGCGAACAGTAATTGACGTTAAATAATTTATTTTCCGCCCGCCATTGGACGTGACACAGGAAGTCGGCTCGCTAAGTTGTGACACTGCCTAAATCTTTTGCGCGAAGAGAAAATGACTGATTTAAATCATGACGATCGATGTCTGGTTTTCGAAGAGCTACGTGCTTCTAATAGACCTACAACTTTTTTATATGTACGAGGACATGGATACAAATCGGGAAACACTTATCAAGGAATTTCGTCAAAGAATTGCCGCTGGTTTATGTTGTATTCTAAAATCGGTGTTTTTTGTTTATTTACCCTTTTTCTTATTTCTGAATATAGAAGCACCATTTTTAACAGTATAAATCCCAGTAATGATGTATTTTTATTCATTCTGTTTCTTATGTCAAAAAGTATATGAATATGTTGTAGATAATTAAGATTTTTTGTAAAGGCTTCGTATCTGATGAGAATTCAGAGAAGTGCGTGGTTTCCTACGAAGAACATAAGAAAATGTTATCAGGAAATGGTTCAGCTTCAGTGTAGCTTGGACGTAGGGTTTACTATACGAACTCTTCTTATATCCCAAGCCAGTGATAAAGATGAGTCTGTAGAAAAAATACAAGAAAGTTTTCTTACGACGTCTTAACTCGGGTACTAAGAGAGCCTTAAAATAAGCCCGTTCAAATAGGGTATTTAAAACTTTTTATACTTGATTTCAAGAAACAGAAAAACGGTAAGTCAGATAAAAAAATCTCAAAAATATTATGAATTTGTTAGCGTTTTTAAGTCTATGCTAGACAGAGACAGCACTGCTACAGTCAGACAAGACATAGATGCCAATAGCCATAGAAACTTCGCTTCATTCAGTACAATGATCGTTTGTGTGACAAGGATAGAAAATAAAATTCAAAAGCGTGTAACTTCTTTATTTTACCACCGATTTTGTTAATTTTTTCACCATTTGTCTGATTTAATTAATTAATTAACATTTTTGATAGTAGTCAAATACTCTAAAATATAGTCCTACCATCTTGTAGGAACCTATTATAATATAGTTCCATTCATATCTCGATACATGTCGACCGGTGGGCGTGATTCTTATTTTTTTCCACTTTAATTACCAGCAGAAGAATGCCGCAACTAGATAGGGGTTTATTGGATTTCAAATTCGTTATTGCAAGTGCCTTTTTCACTTTGGACGGTGCGAGATTTTTTCCGTCGTGGACACAGTACAATGGAAACTATTGAAGTTCTCTATATTGCGTTTTTTCGAGTTGACAGTCGTCATTGGAACTGTGTTGGGTGGCGAACAGAATGTTTTATAGCTTTTGTAATAACGCCGTTTGATTGGACGCCGTGTTGGGGGGAGGGGGTCGGCAGTCGAACACCTCTTTTATTTAAAATATTCAATATTTGCAACGCGCGTCTAGAAAATGTTGGAAATTGTTAATTTTATTTTTAGAATCAGGTCAGTCTTTTGTAATATTCACAGTACTGAAGCAAGCGAGTAATTGATTTCGCAGTTGACTAGGTGAGTTGTTTTAAATTCGATGAAATAGTTTTACTTCTGTCCATTGTCATAATGTATATTTTTAATTCACCGGTTACTTAAAAGCTTATAAAATAATTTAATTCTTAAAAATGGTTGAAAGTGACAGAAAAGATTCTTAATTATACATAATTTCATAAGAATTATTATAATATTCCAAATTAAGTCAAAGTAGAATGGTGAGTAGGTAGAAGAAGCTTCTACTTATTCTACATATACTGTTAATGCAATAATAAACTTAATATCCATCAAAAACAATTTATTAAAAAAACAATATTAAAATAATGTAGGGTTGCAATGTATTAGCCTCTTAATAACTAAACGGAGGCAACAACCTGGCGATTCCCCCGTAGAAGTAGTATTGCAATATTTGTTAGAAAGAACGATAAGTATAATTATCTTTTTGACGACGAAATGAAAACACACATACATAAACTCACGCTTTCTTCCCATGGGGGCCGGCAGAATCTACAAAACGCCACCAGCTATGATCCTTATATACTCCTTTGCTTCATACATTACTTTCATATATCTGGTCAGTATACGCACGCCATGCGCCAATTGCGAGTACTACGCACCTCACCTTTCTGAAGAACTTCATCAATAGAGTCACGTTTATACAAAATGTTCTCCCATGGTGAAAGTCCCTATTTCACATCTAGGTATAGATGTGAAATAGGGACTGTGTTGGGAATCGAACCCAACAACACCTTCCACGGTCTGCACACGAGGACAGCGTGATCAGCGCGTCATCCGCTAGCTGAGGCGCGTCGCGGCGGCGGCACGGCTCGGCCCGATGACCACTCGCTTCCACGGACTCCACCGCGACCGAAGATATTCCTCTCTAACCTAATATTTAATTGTTTGTCGAAAGATCAGACGGCAATAGACTATTGCCTATAAAATACAGTCCACTCTTTCATTGCTGCCCGCGCTAGCATTGGTCCTTCGAGCCGGATGTGCGAATCTCAAATGGGTTCCGAATATCCGATGGTGTAAACAAAACTCAAGCCAAAAGAATGTTTTAATGATAGCGTTAGATAAATAGTAAAATAACAAAAGACACCATTATGTATTATTCGTCTTCTTCGTGTCACTTGCATGACAGTATTTCAAATCTTGTTGGTCCAAAACTTTGCCACTTCCACGGCATCGTCCACGTCGTTGGCAGCGCAGAGGTCACTTTGACTGCATGTTTTGGCACACAAAGGGCAGAATAGAAGGTGCAGCATAGTTTACGACACAGCTCCACTTCCACACCCTGCTACCATATAGAAATATATTTGAAAAGTGAGCTACACCATTGTAGCTCTTTTTTTAAATATATTTCCTACTTGCATCTGCTTTTTTACATATATACTGCGCTCAATAACCCAATGAGTTTGCAGGTTAAAGCCCGCATCATAGTTGTTCAATATAATTTGTTTAGAGAACAAATAAACACAATGTATTAGTCTCTAAATAATTAAATAGAGGCAACAACCTTGCGGTCATGGTGGATAAAAATAGGCTTAGAATGCAACAAGTTTCATGAAATTTTAATGAGAGGGTGGCGCCTTTCATTCTAATACCCCATGTTGTAGTAATTCACCATTTATTGAAAAGTACGATATTACCGCGGTTCCAAGTATTAAACATCAATCTACCTAGCCTTTTCCCAACTATATTGGGGTCGGCTTCCAGTCTAACCAGATGCAGCTGAATACCAGTATTTTACATGGAGCGACTACCTATCTGACCTCCACAACCCAGTAGCTGGGTAATACGATACCCCTTGGTAAGACTGGTTGTCAGATTTTCGGGCTTCTGACGACCCGTAACGACTGTCAAAGATCCACGAATGACAGCCGGGACCAACAGCTTAACGTGCTTTCCGAGGCACGGAGGAGTCTCGATATGTAAAGATAGTCACCCATCCACGGACTATCCCCGGCAAGCGTAGCTTAACCTGACGGATCGACCCGTGCGGCTGTTATTACTTAGCCACGAGCTCCTCCAAGTATCAAACATCAAAATAATAAATTGACTCGTCTGATCTGTGAATAGATGCTTATATATAATATCAGTTGAGAATTTGTTACATAATGCTGTATAATAGTCATGGCTGAGACATGGAGGACTTCAGTACAATGCTTGATGACGTCAGTAGAGCTTCCGAAACAGTGGGTCTTAAAATGAACAAAACGAAGGTCATGTCGAATTCCCATGTAACACCCACACTCGTGAAGATCAGAGATTCTATACTCGAAGTATGTTTAGGTAGGAAATGAAGATATCCGTAGGAGAAGCAAGCCGACATGTACACACGGCTACATCAAGCTATACATTTCCAGTTTATGCTGATCTCGCATTGTATAGTATTTCCGAACAATGCGAGGTCAGCTTATACTGGAAACGTATAGCTTGATGTGTAGCCGTGTGTACCTACATAGCCCGAAGAATTGCCAAACTTAAGTGGCTGTGGGCAGCGAACATTATTAGCAGAACAGATGGCCGATGGGGTCATAAGGTTCTGGAGTGGCGATCGCGTATTGGAAAACGTACCGTTGGCAGGCCCCTCACGAGTTAGACCGTTGACCTGGTGAAGGCTGCAGGAATCCGTTGGATGCAAGAAGCACAGAACCGGTCGAAGTGGTACTTGGGGGAGCACATGACCAGCAGTGGAGGTATTTTGGCTGACATGATGAATGCTAAAGTGGAATTTGACAAATACTCAACTTCAAATTTTAAATTCAGAAACCAGGTGTAAATCATTGGTCTCAAAAACTCTATCTTCAATAATCCAGACTCGACCTACTACTGAGAATTTCACTGTGATACTGATTGAACCCAGGATGCCACGCTCGGTAGTTGCGCTTACCATCACTAGACCAACAAGACAGTCATGAGTCTATATATATATATATATATAATAGAGTTGAGGGAGCGAAATGGTTATAATTTATTTGCATATAAAGTAACTTAGACTATGAGGGAATTAATCATGTTGTATTCATCTGTGGGGGCTTGTAATTAGCAACTTAGTTTTATATTATTGATATTATTATAAAGATATTTGTCTGTAAGCCTTCCGAAAAGAATAAAATAATAAAATAATAAATAAATATATGAGATCTCAAATCATGGTAGAATGCTGCTGGATATCCTCTAGATACCACCTCTATGCAACAGAACATACGGTCTAGTATTAAATTATTCATTTTTACGTAAAATAACATAAACTTCAGCCGTCACAGCCGCGTATAGTCCACCCTTCGCAACGGCGGCTCGCCGACTGGTATACGAAACTATACACAGCGTGTAACAAAAAAAAACCCTGTCCGAAAAGGGGCGCAATAACATTATAAAAAAGAATAAAAAAATTGGTTAAGATAAGTTAAAATTCACGTTTTTAGTACCAACATTCCCCCAATTTCATTAAAAATTATCAATTTTTCTACACAGATCATAAGGTATGACTTGTACACCCGCTAAACGACCGAGGGCCGCCCCATGTAAAATTCCCCATTGAACAAAAATGAGGCGATCTTATACTATGATGAAAATTATGTGTGGGTAGTTTGTGAAAAAGGACGTAAGTGCGAATGTTTAACTTATTATTGATTATACGTATAGTTGAAGATTGACTGCCTCATTGGTGTAGTGGTTGCAAGACCTACTGCTGAGTAGGAGGTCATGAGTTATACATACAACACATTTTTATGAGACCAACTTAAAGTTACTACCTTTCAAATAAAAAAAGAACCATCGAAATCAGATGTCATAAGACGGAGATATCCAGTAGCCCCCTTTTGGAGGAAGTACGCCTCCAATGAAAAATCCCCGACGGAAAAATATTCTCCCTCTAATATAGTCTCTTCGTAATAAATAGATCAAGTACCTAATCAATTCTTGTTTAACATAAACTTTTCAAACATTGCCAATGACGGCGAATTGAGATGTCAATAAGGATTTGTTAACTTTGAGACTTTTAGTGTGCTCGTAACTTTACATCGGGCCCAATGGCTTTTCGGCTACATGACAACGTAATTGGTTTAATGATAGATTAAACCAATTATGTTGTCAAAAATTTGACACGTTTTCTTAAGAGTTAGGTGATTTTATAATCGGCATCAATTCATTTCTAAAGACGAGCTTATTTGGTACATATGCAGCTTTGTCAAAATTATTCTAAATGATAAAAACGTTATAAGAATGTTTAGCTGCTAGAACAGCATTTCATTACAAATAGTAGATAGATTTAGTTCAGCATGTTTCCATGTCATTCTCTATCCGATAGTAGTTATGTCGCTGCAATTCAGTGTTGTGACAAAGTGGAATTCCTAATTGATGCTTAATTATCTTGTTAATCCGCCCGGTACAATGAATAAAATAAACGGATGGCCTAATAATAAAGTGTGACAACATCGACAGCCTTTCTTTCTAATATTGATTCTGAACTTTCGTTTTTTTGTAATTAAAATAGTCATGAAAAATAATTTCGATTTCACTGTAGGTATTTAGGAAACTTTACTGAGTTGAGTATTTTTTAAGAATGGCACAGAAATCAAAATTCAAGATAAATATAAATAGGTCACCGTGCAATATTTCCACGACGCAACGTCATACGTTCTCTAAGTATGTCATGCAAATCAAGCAATCGTGAAAAGAGAGCTGTGTCACACAAGTCACGACCCTTTTCCCGAAGTATTGTATATTACTACCTGTAGGTACTCGAGGAAACCATTCGAATTTATATAACCCGCACCGATAAAACCGAAACGATACATACACAAAAAAACTCGCATCGGATATTAAAAGTTTCATAGCCGGCCGATTAGCGAACATTTAAACGGGAAAAATTTCCCCGAGCACAATATTGCACGGCCAGTCCAGGAGTTATCTTTAATTTGTAAACCAATAAATGTTAATACATCAGGTCGGGACATGGCAATCGAATGCTCTGTTCAATTCAATTTTTCACGTTGCCAAACTAATTTGTGAACTATACGCATGGGTTTTGGGTTCCCCTTTCGGTACTACGGTAATTATTTTGTTTGTAAAATGTTTTTCGCGGCAGAACCGTTACGTGTTGATCGGTGGTCAATATTTGATTGGACCGTGTGTACCATTTTCCGATGACATTATTTAAATTTTTGTATTTTTTTTTTTGTATTTACTAACTGGGATTTAATAGTAATGTTATCATTTGTATTGCCATGTTCAGTTCAGCTGATATTTAAGGGAGATGCAGTCGAGTTGAATAAAAATAAAAGGTTTTTTTTAAACTCTGATCCAATAAGGGATTTCCGGCGACCTTTGGGTTGATTACCCACGCAATGCATTTTACTATCCACGCAAATTACGCCTGTGAATAGATGACAAAGAGAGTTAAAATAAATTAGTAATGATATGCAACCTGTTACTCTCAAACTGGTACAAACGAACCTTTTAGTTAAAATAAAATCACAATGGGACCTTACCTTTTAGTACAACCAATTTTCTAAGCACTGCTACGAGTAGGCTACGATCTTCTACGAATAGGCTACGATTTGCTACGATCTTCTACGAATAGGCTACGATTTGCTACGATCTTCTACGAATAGGCTACGATTTGCTACGATTAGTTACGAACGGGAAAGACTGGTATTTTTTAAATCATTTTAGCATTAAAAAAATGTTAAGAATACTAGTATTCTTAACATTTAAGATCTAAATTTAAAAGTGCTAGCTAGCTAGCACTTTTAAATTTAGGTCACGATTTATAAGTGCTTTGTTTTTGACAACTCTTGAGATAGTCAACTATGGCATCTTTACTTTCCATGAGCAACTATACACATGAGTACTGTAACAAAAATAAAAAATAACGATTACTAAAAATCTGTTACAAATAAGTAGTAGATGTCTCAACTTTTGCATCGCTTTGATATTAAATAGCGGCAACAAATTTGTAGTACTTAATCAAGAGATATTTAAATACAGTACTCATGGGTAAAGTTGCTCATTGAAAGTAAAGTTAACCGTAATTATATAAAATTAAATACCTATTATAACCTTATTGACAAATATAAAATACATTTATTTATAAGTAAAGCGTCTGTACAAGAATAATTAACACAGCACTTTTTAATCTTTTAACCATTCAACCCTCCACTTATCACATGGCCTATAATTAATTTATTAAAAAAAGTACATAATTTAAGTGTGCGTACAGCGAATGTCAGAAGCTTTTTGCACTTGATATATCGCTGCAATCAACGTGCTTGTCGCATATAACATTTAACAACAACGTATAGATTTCATTTTATTACGCACCCCGTTAAATATTGCGCCAATGAATTGTGATACTATGAGTGAGTGCGCTCACGGCTTTTTAAACGATTTTGATGACGTGTTCCGGGGTATTTACTTAGTTACAGGTTAATTTTGCGTTTTGTGAAATGTTACGAGTGGTTTGTGAATTTAAGTAACTGTGATTTAATTGAAAGAGGTAGTAAACAAATTGTGTAAAATAAAACTGACATATTTTTACTTGTGCATTTAATTAAAAATAACAACAGATAACATCACGCCTCTATTTCCCGAAGGGTTAAGCAGAGATGATAGTAGACTACATTAGAAACGCCACGAAAAAAAACAACCACAATCCTAACATTAAAAAAAATCTTGCGAAAATCTCCAATCACTTCTAATTCTTAACAATAACTATTAAAATTCTTACCGTAGCATCGGCGTGGTCAAAAATTCTATGACGTGTAAAAGTGATTCTAATATCCTATTCATTCGCACGAATTTTCTCGCTCGAATCGGACGGGTTGTTTTTTAAATAATATTATTTTTTCTGTAGGCGATTCGCACGAAGATAGTTTATTTGTGGACGAATAAATTAACTTGTTAAACTAAATAAAGTTTTAAACTCCAGAATATTAGGTAATTTAATTTTTTATTTGCAAAAATGTTAAGAAAAAATTACACTAGGAACTATATTTGCAAATATTTTTTTCTTAATTATGTTATTGCATAACATAAAAAAATTTCTAGTTGCCTAATACGTTTTCCGGAGTTGTCGATTCGCCTACAGAAAAAATAATATTATTTAAGTGACGATTCGCCCGTTTTGGGCGAGTAAATTCGTGCGAATCGACCAATAAGCTTTAGCATCGATCTCATTCGTCAATATCTATCACAAAACAGCGTTTCCACCCGTGTGCCTATTCAAAAGAGACAATCATTAACACGCACCACATAACTCACCAGTGCCGACCAGCTTCATAATACCACCAGTATAATACGCGATCCTATGCACAGACTTATGCATTAGTTATTATACATTTCCCGATTAAGGCCAAACTTAATTACGTCATTACGTATGTGTGCGGCGACATTTTGTGCGCACAAGTGATTTTAGGAATGTACAGGTGGAGTATGAAAGGCAGAGGCAGTTTTCGATCAGTGTTTGTGGTTACTGCCAAAGTTATTATTGAAATAAATTCAAGGCAGCCTTTTCCCAAATATGTTGGGGTCGGCTTCCAGTCTAACCAGATGCAGCTGAATGCCAGTATTTTACATGGAGCGACTGCCTATCTAACCTCCACAACGCGGTAAATGGGTAATACGATACCCCTTGGTTGTCAGACTTTTGGGCTTCTGATGACCCGTAACGACTGTCATAGATCCACGAATGACAGCCGGGACCAACTGCTTAACGTGCTTTCCGAAGAACGAAGGAGTCTCGGTATGTAAAGATGGTCACCCATCCACGGACTAACCCCGGCAAGCGTAGCTTAACCTGATGTATCGTGCGGCTGTTATTATTTAGCCTCGAGCTCCACCTAATATGTAAATAAATAATTATTTGAAAATTGGTTAACTATTTCGTTCCGCGAGCGCACAAACGTTGTTACAATAGTGGAAAAGCTTGTAGAATAAAATTTAGTCTAGATTTTTATGTAAAAGTTTTATTGTAAAGATATGGAATCGAAGCCAGATGTAATTACTTTAACCCTCTTCCTCCGGATAAAGCAGATTGCGAACCGCATCTTGTCAATAATAGAATGATATCAAATAGATTAGCGGCAGTGCTTTATATCCCTAGTTCGTTTCGCAATGTCTCCTGCATTTAGATTCAGATTCAGATAACTTTATTTGCTGAAACATGTGTACGGTACAGTCACGAGCACTAATATGTATACACTTAGCAACTTTTAAAAGTGATTTTCTCCTACTGTATTGATTGTAATTTTATGATATAATGAACATAGTATTTTTAAACCCCTATTATTATGAAATAGGTATCATCTCAAAGTTAAAATCGTGATTCCACGAGAAAAACGTTATTGAATTTTGCTGAGTGTATACATATTTTTGCTCGTGACTGTACATACAATAGAATACATGCAACGTGTTATAAGTACATGGAGTTGTGCTAACATCTTTACCATATTGTCATGGTGTTCAAATATGAATACAAGTTTAGAATTTAAAAAAATCAAGTAATAAAAACTAAAACCCAACTACGACTTAAAAGGTATAAACAAGACCCCACAGACAGACAAATTAAAAATCCGGAGTCACACGTGTTAGGGCATAAATCGAACAGACTACGTGTGACTCCGGATTTTTAATTTGTCTGTCTGTGGTGTCTTGTTTATACCTTTTAAGTCGTAGTTGGGTTTTAGTTTTTATTACTTGATTTTTTTTTTAATTCTTTTGCGGTTATAATATATATATTTTTGAAATGTGCTCATTAAGCCCTTCCATTTGATACCCAACATGGTACGATTAAACCATTTTTTTTTTTAAGTTCCTCGCTTTATGTCCTCTAGAGGGCGCCATTTTTAATTTAATGTGACTTCACATAGCCTATAACCAGCGGACAATCACGACGCTTCTAACGATATCTCATTTGTCAAATTGTGATAAGTGGTTTGGAAGATAGGAGGGAACAGATGAACATACATACATACATACATACATACATACCGGTCAAAATCATAACCCTCCTTTTTTCTTCGCCGTAGTCGGGTAAAAAATAATAACATTAATATTTTAAAACTAGCTGAGGACGTTCAGTTTTTCCCGAATTTGAATATTTTCCGGGAAAATTTTCAATTTTATTTTTTTCTAATGCCTTTTTCGGAATAATTATGAACATAAAAAAAAAGTTGCCAAATCGATCCAGCCGTTCTTAAATGATGCGCTTACCAACAAACAGCGTTTCTTTCTTTTTTTATTAGGATTCCGTAGTCAACAAGGAATTTATAGTTTCGCCATGTCCGTCTGTCTGTCTGTCTGTCGATCCGGTATGGGAGAACAAGTTTTTCAACTACAATGTTAATTTTGTTCTTGGGATAAATTCATCCTAACTACGGAAACCTTCATTGTGCGTGGTTGGACACGCACTTGGCCGTCTTTTACTTATATAAAGAATATGATAGGAAATACTGCAGTGTAAATTTAGTGCGTTAAATAAAGAATGAACAAAACTTAAGCGCGAGCTGCGAAAGCAGAGCTTATGCTACTTAGCGAGGCTTCTGACTAGCTTTAAATATTAATACTTGGTAAAGTGCTACATTTGGGATTCAGTCTTATGACCTATGTCACCGCTACAGCAAGTAAGCGCTGTAATTAATACTCAAAACTGTACCCACTAACAAAGTTTATTGAAAAGAGAATGTTTAACCCTCCCTCTGCCGGCCACATCCAGTAATATCCCGATTCCCGACGCGCGAAACGGTATTTTATCGCTCATAGTATATCCAGTCGGTTAATGAATTAAGCCGGGCGAGTGCGAAAACAATTTTGTCCGGACAACGGTGATAATACGAATTTATTATATCATTTAAAACGTCGAAACATTAACAAAACCGTGATACTTATACAACATTGGGCAGCCATCCGTTCGTGAGACCGCTGCGTTACTGTTCACTGGGAAATATTAAAATGTTACGAACGTAGTATTGGAAATGTGCAATGTGTATCTTTAATTGAATTATTTGTTAATGTTATTTAATGTTAATTGTGTCATATAGTTTATATACCTACTATTATCGTGACTGCTAGTCCTTAACAGGTATGTGATTAAATCTTATTGTTATGCAATTTGAAGCTACCGTAAACTAAGAAGGAAGGCATCATTCCAAGGAGGTCCTTGTTTCAAAATAGTAGCTAAAATAAAACAGAATACCAATCAACTAGTTTTATTAAACTTAAGTTTAATAAAAAACTACAAACTAAAAAGCATTTAAACCTAAACTGTAGTCATATAAAAAAGTCGCTTCTTTTAAATCGAATGCGGGAAAAATTTAATTTTTTTATCTCACCTCAAATGGCTGAACTCTGATTGTCAATCGTCCACACCGCGGGATATGCCCCGATAGCGGTTAAAAATTCGCGTCAAATTAAACCATTGTCCCGGGGTGCTGCGCTGGTCGGCTCGGCAGGGTTAATTGCCGAGACCAATTATCGCCACCGGTATCACTGTTAGTTTACGATAACTGACCGCTAGCGCCTTTTTCACGGGCCCACACTAAAATCTGTGCAATGTTTGCAATACGATCTGTCTATCCAGTTATTAAAATGAAATCGGGACGGGCCGAGCGACACCGAGCGGCCCCGGCGTCCCGTGCCCACGATTGTTGGCACAATCCAATCAAAATATTTTGCACGACAAAATCCGCAAATAATTTATAGGATTGTTTTATTAGATTATTTGTTGTTTTACAAAGCATGCGACGCGGAAGTTCCCGCTCGTTTAAGACGGCCTAATCGCGTCCGGTAGATGAAGCGACAAATTTGATCGCCGGAGCCAAATTACAACCGGTGCTACCCCTCCCGCCGGCGGCACCCCGCACCCCGCGCCCCCATCGTGGTTAATTGCCAAAACAATTAAACCATTTATCAACAATACCAAATTTAAGTGTCCGATTTCATTCGACGTAGGTAAGCGGCGCACGCCGGCAGCGTCACGCCCCTAATTATTTCATGTGGCAAACGTACGCCATTCGCATCTTCAAACAGAAAATATCATTAACCTTAGTGGAGGATGATTCGACCAATTTGATTGTGTAATTATTTTATCGTCGATTAATTATAATATGGATCGGCTAGGTTAATTAGAATTTATCGTTAAATGTGTTGGTAATTCTATTTAGAATGTTATTGCCCGCTGCGGCCGCTGCATTCCGAAGCAACGTTTTCAGAAGTAAAAAAACAATTTGAGCCAAGGTTATTCAACCATTATTACCTACAAACTAAACAAAGAGGTGGTAGATACAATATAATCCGCATCCTTTTGCATGAATTCCCGCGGGGTGGGGGGGGGGGATGGCATTCAGGTTTTCATATCAAATTTCAGCTGAATGGATTCAAAGATACGTTGATTAAACATCGCAATACATTTGCTTACGCTTCAACCGCAATAATATTTTGCAAGTGTTTGTTTGTTTGTACAAGAAATTATGAAAAATGTACTATTTTCTTCTCAAATCCAAGATGGAGTTTGTTTGTATCATAAATGATATGATATACAAAATTCCTCTTACCTAATTTTAGGTATTTGAGGCTTTCATTCGTAATGTATAGTAGTTCAGAGGTCAGGCAGAAGAGAATTTTAAGGCCTTGGCTGTGTCACTTAAGGGCGCACCCTACCTCAAATTGCTTAGCATGAGCCTCCGTTCTGCCAAAAATGTTTGAAATAAATATATGTTAAAATTGAGGATTGATGCTATGTTTGGAGAAAACACGATAACATAAAATTTTCTCGATAGAAAAAAAAACCAAAGTTACCTCTAAACAGAACTATAAACCGCTGGTATTAAAAAAACACTTCAAATTAGATCATGAAACTTGCATAATAACTGAACTATCTATAAAGCAGGTCTAATGTTTTTTTATTTTTTTTAAATTGCCTTTATTTTCACCGTAAAAAACAATTACCTAAACTTTTCCGACGCTTTAGAACTGCTAGCGCCCCACTCCATCTCGTTCTCACTCAGGTCGCGAGTAATATGGTGCGAGCGGGATAAAATCTGAGGTAGGGTGCGCCCTTAAAGAGCTGAGAGAAACTAAGAGAGAACTGAATACGTACATTGCATACTTAACGAGAACCCTAAATAGAGCTTCTAAATTGAGATGAATCGATACAACAATAAATAACCCGAACAAACGCATTCCCAAGATGTTCAGTCTAAAACTGAGATCTCAGTAAAAATAACTTAAAGTTGACAAAACATAGTTTAAACAAACTCGCAGCTGAAAGCGTTAAATAATTCCATAATGCATAATTTGTACAAGCAACGACAGGCGTCCACTACCCACAGTTAGTGGGGGCGACGACCCGAATTCACACCGAAGAAAATGGTAGCAAATACCATTAACATTTCCCATGAGTAATTCATGTTTTTCCAAATACATTGAATGGTATACCTTCATATTACTATACGAGTAAATAATCTTATACGTGGGAAAGTATTTGAAAGGTATGTCTTAAGAATTTGTTTACGATAAGCTGTTGTCTTGCTTTTTCTACACATTCTGAAGATAAACAACCTGATACTTTAGTATAATAGAATATTAAACATAAAAAGATATACAGAAATAATATTTAAAAAAATTATTCGGTGAAAACGCACATTCCAAAAAAAATTAGTGGTACACTTTCTAATAGGGAGAAAAAAGGTATATTAAATGTATTTTTAATTCCAGCAAAAGTTTAATGTATTCCAAGTTAACACACCTACATAATAAACAGTCGAGGAAAAAGAACATGACCTTCTTTATGTACCTACTTGCCTTATTTATTTTTTACTGTCAATATATATACATAATAGTTTCACAAACGTTGTAAAGCTAAAGCGAACAATATTGCTACAGTAATTTTTCTTTATCATTACAAGTACGTCGATGATATCTTTTAAAATATGCAGTACAAAAGTGGGGCAGCGCTGTATGAATAAGTTAGCGAAGCTATTCCGTGAGATAACGTGTAGAATATATTCGATATAATATTTATTGGAGCTGAATATTTAAACGGTTTTAATGAATTTTAAACACATTTTAATTAACAAGCCTTGAGTGCAACTGAATGGTGAGGAAAGCAAATTCAGGACTATATTGAAATATAATACATCGAATTGATTGGTTCAGGAAGAGTAGAATTCTTACTCATCATTTTAATGCCGTCAAAACTTGTCCGTCCTTGGAATTAATATCAAAATTTACAACTACTAGCGAAATAAGGCTGAATATCTATAATTTACTAACAACGGTTACCATCCGACCTCCTATGATATTATGGTAATATTATCATAGGAGGTCGAATGGTAACCATTACCGTCAAGGAGAATACTAGAATCAATTGTAAATGCTCGAACATTTTATAAATATAATACTTCCCGTTGTCAAACTCCAACTTCGGCGAACCGGTGTGCCTATTGATTTTTTAGAAATTTTTAAATTCCGTTTAGTTTTCCTTTCATACATTTGCTGGTATTCGGTTTCCACGACATGTCTATTGTGTTTTCGAAAATTTAAAAATAATACGCATGTTCCTTTTTAGAATCGACGTCGGTACCTTTTTGCAGGTACCTTTTTTCGTGGAAGTACCTATCAGACTATAAGTAAGGGGTACCTAACCTAGCGCTAGCTTAAGGTACAAGTCTGTAAACTATGATTTTGTATTAACACATTTTAGTTCAATCTCATAGCATAATAGCATAAACAGCCAATGTTTCCACTGCTCGGACATAACCCTCCTTAATCTGTTCAGTCTCTTGCACTACATAATCATCAAACTTTAACATTTAGTTTTACGTTTATAAAATATTTCCTTTTAAACTCTCAAGAAGTTGAATAAACAAGACTTCTTACGATTTTCAAGCTGCAAAGTTTTGTAAAATTAATAATGAGTACACTTTTATTTTTATTAATAATATGAAATAAAATTCAAGATAATAAAAATCGACGGCTCGTTGGTTGGCGTGGCTTGTTTTTTTTAAACAATAACAATTATTATTAAGTATAGGGTATTAATTGGCCTATTATGTCCGTTGCGAGGCAACTATGTTGCCGAACCACCGACCTTTATTTATGTACATAACCATGTGCTCTTTCTAAACCGTACGTTTTTTGTTTAATGCTAAGACCGAATACTTTTATATTTAATTTGTTTAAAAAATGGTTAAATGTAAATTGGTCCTTTGCGTCGAGAGTTCCATAGATACCGTTAAGATTTTTACTTACATCATTTATTAATTATGTAAGTAGCTAAGCATGCTTAAAGCCTATAGGTAAGTTGAAATGAATGTAAATGTTACACCTTAAGCATTTCATGAGAAAAGTCTTAGTGTAAAAGTTCCGTTTTTTGTAAACAGAAAGAATCTAGAAATAGACGAACACAACGTATTATCTGTGAGTTGGTTCTGTTAATACAGTCATACGGCAAATAATAATTACCTACAATTATTTATATTTTTCTTTTGAGCTCTCAATAATATTTTAGGAATAAGTACATACTAAAGTTTTGATGAAAAAAATTCGGAAATCAATTAAATTCTGATTAATTAATTCCGCAGAACTAATATTCCATTGAATAAATAATAAAAGATAATTTTCCAGGTGCTTAAAAATTAAATCCCGATAAATCCGAAATGATTTTACAGGGTGAATTTTTTTTAAACGCCGCGCCACTGTAGCTTTACGAGATTTAGTACGAATTTCACCTATGAAAGTGTATGCGTTCAGCACATTTAAATTTTAGTGAAATTCGCCCTTAGTCATTTGTAAAAACAATAAAGTCTACATACATATTATTGAACCATAAGTACACATGGGAGTGACTGTCACACATGGTCAATGTGATAATGTAATGTCTAATCCATTAATCTATTAATGAGAATAAATTCTTCATGTTTGTCTTTGTAATGTCTTTTTGAGACAAGCGGACACAAGCTCCATAACGAGCAAAGTAAATTAATTTGCAAAATACTTTTATTTTTAAACATACATTACTAAGTCACGTTGTAATTATCTTAGTTTACAACGTCGTCGTGACACTTTGGAGTTGACTTATAATGTATTAACTAGCACCTGTTCGTCGAACATTCATCACAGAGCATCGGTGTGATACGCGGCCGATTTAAGACCATCGTGTCACGCGATGATTTTCACTCGAATATTGATGATTATTCTTGCTAGCATTCATTTAGTTAGAGTAAATAACGAATGGATTGCGAATTAATTCGTTCAGATTTTCTTTTTCTAGCTAATTATTTTTTATTATAGTTTTTTTATTTGATAGTGGCATAAGTCGAACTACGTCATACGACAGCAGGAACCAAATGAACGTACAGAACAGTTTCCAAGCTTTAGCATTCTATAAAGTCCATTTTTAAATCTCATAGACTAATTATTTGACATATCAAATTATTGTTGTTTGATTTTTCGATTTGGAGTTTGACATTTGCACCTGTCAAATTAGTCTACGTGATTAAAAAAAGAACATTGTTCTAGTCCTTCTTTCCACATTTAAATTCCAATCGACGTACCTACAACAATAATTAAAGCACCTACCTATCCACCACAAACATTATTCATAACAATAAAACTATCACAATATCGTTAGTAATTTTATATTCACATTAAATTATTATTAATAGATGGCGTGGCGATAGTAAAGAACAACATTGTACGACGCAGCGAAGCGGACGGCGTCCGTAACTTACGAATACACATGCATGTTACACTCTTGTATAATATATTTATTCACGGTTTAAGCCCAGCATTGTACATACATATATTATTTTCTTTCTGATACACCTGGCACAAGAACGTGGTTATTTATGATGGTGCGTCCATCAATCGCGTCTTGAATTGAAAATTTTAACGAAATTTTTGGTCCTTGTAGTCAATGGTACATGTTGAAAGGCCTACATTGTCCTCCCATGTCTACCAACACTGTAATTTGAAAATATTGTAACAGCCAATTATTTTTAAAAGAGTAACCGTGGAGTTTCTTTCCGGCTCTTCTCCATAGAAAACGACCAATTGGTACCGTGCACCTAGCTTCTGACGTTTCATAAGTGCCCTTGTAGGTTTATGTGAAATAAAATATTTTGATTTTGAATGGTCAGAAAAGTATTCCAGCTCCCAAGCAGCATTATATGTATGTTCTTATACTTTGCATAAAACTAGGGTTTCAATCTTAAAAACTTAACTGATGTGATCTAAGATCCAATGAGATTAATGAGACTACAGGAGCTAAACGCAACTTTCATAATGCCTAAAAGTATAATGATCCGAAAGTCTGCGGTAAACAAAATCAGAAAAATAAATGAAATTCTACAGGATATATGCTAGTTATGTAGATAGTGTGTTGAAAACATAATACAAAGAAATTGATACGAAAGAAAAAAATTCACGAAGATACCTCAAAAACACTAATTGAACGATTAAAACCCATATTGATATATTACATGCAATCATTCTGATTTTTTGTCAAATTATTCTACAAGGAACTTAATTAACGTAATACCTTATTACCACAAAACCGTGTTTATCACTTGTTTAGCCTAAACACCTTTTAAACATGACATTACTGTATGGAGTTTGACATAAAACTGACACTAAACATGCGTTGAACAAGTGTCTAAAGTTTTTGTGGTAAGGCCCCAAGTGTTTTAATTTTTTGCCCAATCAATAGATTTTTTGTTAATACATAATTGTTATTATTTTTTTAATAAATTAGCAGCGTTGTGTCATCGCGTTTTTCTTATTATGCTGTGCAGTCCGACTGTGACCGAATTTTAGCTGTTGTCAGCCTCGTAATCTTAGAGAGATTTCGACCGAAAACACTGAATTTGATTAAATATTTATCAACAAGACTCAGAACATCTAATGTGTAAACAATCGCCTAAAATAAAGCGAAAAGTTATCGTCGGGAGGATTAAATACACATGTTTTTTTTGGGGTCCATATTTGTGTTCCCCATGCATGCTTTCGTGGGACGCAAAAGTTGCACGTGCTCAAAACTGCGTGTAAAAGCTGGTTACGAAACAAAATATGAGTTCTACATTATACAGGGTGTATTTTTATATATGTTTGTATAATCGCGTCTACAAAGTATCTCGCAATTTATAGTTATAAAATTTACCTTTTTTTGTAGTGTTACGATTTGCGAACTGTGTTTTAATTGAAAACTACTTTCTTTTACAGGTAAGTAAGATCGCGTGCTTGGTTCGTGCGACGTAAGTAGGAATATTTTAATTCATGTTACACTAGTTAACGTCGGCGAGGATATTGGCACGTGCTGAGGAAACTGGTGTGATTCTCGATAGTGTAAAAATAATTATATAAAACACTTGCTATAAATTATAACATAAAATTATAAAATAATATCGCCCCTGTATTCGCCGAAGGGTTAGGCAGAGGTGTACCTATAGTAGGTACACCCACATTTCACCAGTTATGTTTAAGTCCCATGTAATAGGACGCGAGACTTAGCCATCAACCGGGCACAAATCCAGACTCCGGGCTGCTTCTGAGATGTTTCAGGAAAAACCCAAATAACAATTTGCCCGATCCGGAATCGAACCCAGAACCTCATGCTCAGCAGTAGCGCTATTGCGACCACTAGACTTACGAGGCAGTTTTTTCAGAGGCACTTTTGTTCCTGTTAAAAGCCTAATGGACGTATAAACAGTTAAACACTTTTTAACAAGAAAAACTTATAAATCGAAGTAGAAAAGCGATATGTTTCGAATGAAAGACAAATATTAACTAGCCAGTGCCGGTAATCCGGCGGCGGAACCACGTGGTTTTGTCCAATCACACGTGCTTACTAAACGTCAGATTAGCAGCCGCAGGCGCACCGTGCGACTGCGTCATTAGCCTTAGACACAACAGGGCCCGCCAATTACATGTGAGGGAACGAACTCCGGCTTGTAAAGAACAACGCGCACGTTGTTGTCGAAAGGTTCAAACTGTCAGCCTTGATTCGAATACCTACACAAGCCAGATAAAGCGTACTACAAACCCGGGTCAATGCGTTTCGTTTGACCTGTTCCCAACCTTATTTTCTCCCCTTCACTCCTCAGAATACCGTCAATTTTCTTTCGGAGGTGATTGTAATTGTTCTTGTGTAATCATAAGCCCGTACTGATGCAAGGTTGTAAATAAAATAAGAGCGTGTCGTTCGAACACAGCGTTATCTCAATTCCCCATCGCGTGTCCTCGCAAAAATCTCAAGCTGCGTCACCCCCCTCCTCACCCCCTCCCCTCCCCGCGTCTCGTCTATTTTCTAATTGAGCGGTCCGAACGCATCCCCCAATTAGCCCACCACGTGTGAAGTTACTGAAGCAGGGCCGAACAGATAAAAACTCACTCCTTCACTGAAACGATCGATCGTGGACACAAAAAGAACAATATGAAGTGCATCGCCTTTTTTCGAAGTCGGGCGGCGCGAGAGTGGGAGGGGTGAGGGAGTCCCCCACTCTCCCCCTCCGAGTCGAGTGCTTAACGCGCCTGGAAAGTGCTTTTCGGGTGGCCGGATGACAGAAAGGCGTCAACGGTGACTACAGTATCTAGGAATTAGCTTTGAGAGTCTTCTTGACGGCTCGAGGGGTGCAGTAGACAGGTCATCTATATTTATAATTAGCCGTTTGTAGGACGCACT
The DNA here is from genome assembly GCA_947363905.1 of Lithophane semibrunnea. Lineage (NCBI taxonomy): Eukaryota > Metazoa > Arthropoda > Insecta > Lepidoptera > Noctuidae > Lithophane > Lithophane semibrunnea. Next base: position 19,860,932 of record OX376186.1, on the reverse strand, counting down.
AAGACGTAAGACGATGTCTGACATCTTTGTCTACATGTGTTCCGGACTCCCCGTCATTTGCAATTTTTATTCCATCCAGTACCTGTGTATGTAGGAAATAATATCAAAAATTTAAAATATAATTATGCTATAAAAATAGAACCATTTGCATGAAATCGGTGTATTAAAAGACTCAAGTCAGTTATTCGAACTAAAGTGCAGGTTTGCACATAAATATTAAATTATAATCGGTTATATTCATGCACTGAGGGTTCCGTGCCACAGACGCTGTTCCGAATTTTGTATTAATAAACTTATAACCTCGACAGACATAATACTATTGAAGTGACAGATATCACCCCTTTACTCAAAAATTGCCAACAAATAAGAAAGACCACAGCGTGATTCACAAATCGATTAAAAAAAAAGACTGTATTTAGCATCTCCGTGCGTGAATGGGGGACTGCTAGGGCTAACACACGTTTTGATTTCGACATTATGTACTAGTACTATTCATGATGCAACGACGTGCAATCTACTAACTCTTGACATATATAATTTACTTTATGTTTATACATTTAAATTGTGTGACTTATTATACTACTTAAATTAACTAAGAAAAGGACTAACTAACTATACCAATAAATGTAAACATAGGCGTCGAAGTATTCGTCCGTATCGTTGTCATCCGGAAACGTGCCCAGAAGACTGGCATCATTGCCACGTTGAATGGCAATGCTAATTCTTTGGTCAAAGAACAAGCCAATTTCTGGTCACGTGAAGTATCGACCAATCGGTGAGAAATTTCCTTAAAAAGGAAAAATTTACTGGGATAAACAGAGGAACAGACATAGTAGGTTGCAAAAGGGTCCTTTAACCACGGTACCCTAATATGTTGAATTATCTTGAGTCATTAAAGCATTGTATATTCACAATTCACAATCGATCAACCTATAGCACTGCTGCCTTTAGAATTATAAAGTGAATTATTGCTGTTTGTTTTGCCGACAGCTGAAAAAGTGCCTGAACCGAGTGTTGAGTCCCTTTCGGTAATTCATGTAATTACTGTCAGCAAACTATTCGTCATACCTGGAGTAGGCACTACTGTTCAGTTCTGCTATACTGTGATGTTATTTTTTAAATGTGCATTGCCTTGAGGCTTTGTTTGTGCCTACTAAGGGCGAATTTCACTAATTAAACTGAACGCGCTCAGCACATCTGAACCGCGTTCAAGAGCTGTCAGTGTCAATATTCCCCAGAAAATAATGTCACTGACAGCCTTTAAACGTAGTTCATGTGCTGATCGCGTTCAGTTTAATTGGTGAAATTCGCCTTAAGTAATCAACTGTTCATAAGTTTAAATGTTATACATAAATTATTAATTAAGTCGCTTTTCGTGTCTGTCTATGTGACCGCGTTTTGACCTTCTAAACTACGCTCCACATTTTGATGCAGCCATCATTTAGAGAATTTATTCCGGAAGGTTTACGTGTATAATACATGAATATTAAACTTACGTACTAATAAAAAACCCGCATCGCGTAGTATCGTAATAAAAGACGTTAAACTGTACATTTTTGAAAAGTATACCTTATTATATAAGCAGGGGGACACAGTCAAAAATGTGAATGTTTGACACAACCCTCTGTTATTGTTTTGCAATATAAGGCCACGCCAAAGGCTGGTGGTCTATCTTTTTGTAATATTTCCCCCTTTTCCTGTCGCATTTCGTTATTAAATCACGGATATGTGCAGGCCACGGCGACGCGTCACTCGCGCCGTGTTGGCGGTGGTCGCACCTTAACTTCGCGTACAACCCGGGACTGATGGGGCTGACAGGGGAGACAGGAAAAACGCGAATTATAGGTACCGGACATTGTTAACAGGCTCTGGATTATTTAGATTTGAAAAGCAGTTAGTTTAGCACTTGCTTAGATAGTTGATTAGTAATTTTATTAAGATTAGGTAGTACGTATTTAGTACAGCTACTAGCATACGATGTCCTATAAGTAAATAAAACATTTAATACCACAACTAAGTACTGGTCTCTTAATCCGCGTAAAAAAATACGTAATTCTAAATTTAAAGTACAACAACTGTTGTAAACTCAAAACTAAAATAAACATTAACAAATTCCTGAATAAAACACCGATTCTAAAATAAAATAACTGTTCAATAAATGAACAAGACAATATAAACGAGTAACACGACGTGTCTCGGTAACTAACACGATGTAACATCCCAATAAGCGTGTCGTAGAGTCAAGGTTGTGTCGGAAACCGGCGCGCCGCGAAGGCACGGCCCGGAAATCCCAATTCTGCCCGGATCTGGCCTGTGCCACGAAAGTGACCGGACTTACGGTCAAAGTGGATCTCTTGCTTTAGTTGTGAAGACGAAGTTTTGTCACCTTAGTTTACGATACAGAAAGGAAATAGTACCGAACGTCAGTAAAGAAAATCATCTTCTGATATTGCCAATAAAAGCCTGTCATTAAAAAATATTTTACCTACCTTCCAAATTGATGTCCTTTGTACCTTCCGATTTATCTTTGTGAAATTACACAAAAGGACCAGAACTTTATTTTGTGGAAAATATATAAACAGCTGTTTTAATATTTCACCGGTTTTCAGCGTTCAAAAAAACCAAAGGACATGAATAAGAATCTGCAGTCATGCAAAAGTTAGTGAAAATATTTTCCGATTCTCAGTCGAAGTGATTCTCCAATGAAGTGGAGGAATCAAAGGACAAAATAAGCGAATGTCATTTTAATTAAAATGTTCCCATGCTTCAACATTGCAATGGCTGGAAAAAGACGTTTGAGGAAATGTTTTATAATTAGTATACAACGACATATTTTATTGTTTTATCAACTGTAGGTAAATATAATAAATTGCATTTCTCAGTTGCAGCCCGGAGTCTGGATTTGAGTCCGGTTGATGGCAATAGGCTCGCCCCTATTACATAGGATTTAAACATAACTGGCGAAATGTAGGTGTACGGGGGTATTCCTCGAAGCGCAACTACTTTTAAACGTATTAAATAAAGCGCACCTAAAGTATTCCTCGAAACGCACCCACGATGAAACATAGAGAAGAGCATGAAGGATTCGTAATAAATGATATTGATAGACGTTTTAAAATATAACTGTCCTAATTGTTTATTTATTCAAACTACCAGGAAAGCAGTAAGTCGCTAAGAACTAAGTAGTAAGTCGCTTACCTAAGCACCTAGTTCCAGTTCATTTGTGCTTTTGAGGAATACTTTAGGTGCGCTTCATTTGTTGCGTTTCAAAGTAGTTGCGCTTCGAGTAATACCCCATTATAGGTACACCTCTGCTTTAGCCTTCGGAGATTACCGGCGTGATAATATGTTATTTGTAAATAAACAGTCTTTTGATTCAGTACGTTACGAAAACTCATTAGCAATCGAGTCGCTTAGTCCTGCTTTTTTACAATTTATTTTCACCTGACTAACTAGAGGAGGACGGCTCTAGTTGGGACGATTGGACGTCACTTTTAACGAGGACTTCTAAAATACAGACTCCGCACATCTCTTCCCGAGCAACAATAGAACAAACGCCAAAAAATGTGTGTCATTTGTCGTCATTCTTCAAAAATATTCGACACGGCGCACATTACCGACTAACTTCTCAATTAAATGAATGACGCACGCATGAACCGCTCGCACCACTATAGGAAGACACGACTGACGATTTCGAATTTAATAAAAAAAAGGTGGGCGTACTTGCCGTCATGATATATTAATGCTCGTTTACACATTACTCAGGTAATTTCCTTTAGCTTGCCGTTTTTCAACTTTATCGATTACGGTTAAACGTCCTGTCATCGGGCACAGTGTAGATTGTTAACTAGCGTATCGTAATTGTCATAACGAGTATAGCTTTTATTGAAAGTGAGGTTACATTTGACAGATTAATAAAAGTACTTCGCATGGATCGATATAATATCTGTCGCGTGGATCGATTTTCTATTGATGCATTAAAGATATTGTCGCGTGTTAGAAAACTGGCTTTAATTGACAATCAATCTATTTGAAGTTGTACTTCTTATCTATGTTATATATCTTGCTATTGACTAAATTCTAGCAAATTATTTTTATGATAAGTAGGATGATCTGACAATTAGTAATAGCTAGCACCAAACGCGACGCAAATAATAACTAATGCAACTGCAAATATCAGTCGTGATCGCAAGTATGCACGCGTCCTTACAACCTGGGCCGAGCAAGGAGGTGGAAGTCGGCCATTCAGTCGTACGTCTGTCTGTATATATACACACTTCCTTTCATTTACTGTTACAAATGGACGGACACTTTTTGCTCTAGAATAGCCCGCACTGAGGATTAGGATTGGAAAACTGTCAAATCATTTTGGGGCACGTTTTTGAATTTAACTAAAAACTGTAGAACTGGACACGCTGCTATGAATAACCATGATAAAAGGTTTAGTAAGATAGAAGATTTTTTTAATCCGTCGCTATTTCACTCTGAACACCAAAATTTTTTTTTTAAACAGATGGGGTTTCATACGTAATCAGCCTATAATGTTCCCACTGCTGGGCGACCTAGCTCTGCTCGGGCGAGTTTTCTCAGATATTATGAGACCTACTTAGCTAGACGATTTTTCGACTTTAATCGAAATCGTTAGAGCCGTTTTCTCCAGAACGTGATTAAAAGTATACCTATATATATATATATACGTACCACTAGCTGCCGCCAGCGGCTTCGCTCGCGTGTAATCTTTATAAATTATAGCCTATGTTACTCAGGGTGAATGTAGCTTTCTAATGGTGAAAGAATTTTACAAATCGGTTCAGTAGTTTCGGAGCCTATTCAATGCAAACAAACAAACAATCAAATCTTTCCTCTTTATAATATTAGTATAGATATACAAAAATATTGCTCATTTAATTAATCATTATACTAATATTGATTCAATTAGCCAGTCCGTATCTACCTACTCAATCTTTGACTCAACAGATTGCAAAAACTTTTTTAAAGTTAAGAAATTAATGTTATTGTCCGACTGCCACGTGGATGGAGTCACGGGCGCAACTATTATTTACTTAAATAAATTGACAGATGTTTTCCCGAATAGCAACCATTTGCTAAATACGGATGCGACTGGTTTAATGTCATATTTAATTCACCTCTTAAGTGTTTATTCATTGCTAGTTAATAATTAAGTATGCTTTTAATTAATAACTTGCTATAAACTGCAAGCTTATTTGCAAAAACTGTTATTATAAAAAAAAGACTTCCAAATAAAAAAACAGCGGGTGTCAAAAACGAAAATACAAAATCGAAAGACTTTCGAAATGAAAGTAATTTTTCATTTTGTACTGTATTTTTTCTAAAGATTCTTCAAAAAAGAAATAGAATTTCCAAAATCGGATACAAAATATCGATGAACATACATTAAAAAAACAAACAGACGAACATAGAACCTTCTCCTTTTTTGAAGTCGGTTAAAAATGGCTCAAGATCTTCACTGATAGGGGTTTCAAAGCGCTATTGGACGTCAATGAAAACATAATAAAATTAATTAACTCGCATAATAAAATAAAACTTCCCCGAAGATGCCGTAATCCGGTTATTTTCCTATTAAATTCTTTCTAGAGCACGCTTTTAATCTACTTAGGGTATTTTATATTTAAGAAGCGAAGATGGTGAAAAAAATGCTATTAGTTTACCCGTAAGAAAATTCTTGTTATCTTAACTCGATGGAAATATAAATAATCTTGATAGTACCTTGATAGTACTTAACGTAGCATATCTTCTCTTTTCTACAAAACCATTATAACATAACATAATAATATGGTATTGCAGAAAAACGTTTCCTGCTTAGCTCTATTACGTATCAAATATGCTTATCTTTAAATTTTATTATCTACGATCAAAGTTACTCGCCTTATTCTCTTCCCTCATTACTACTACGAAACTTATTCTAGGGCCAGAACAAGTTCCCTATGAATTTAACATTTGTAAAAAGGACACAATGTTATACCTACATTTATGTCATACTTCTGCCGCGATGCCGGTTGAGAAACCATTCCTATAACAATCGTCAATAAGATATAAAAATGCAAGGAAAAAATATCAAATGACCTATAATTGATAGCCTTTGTTGTCTTTAAGAAACGTGTTCACTAATTAATTGAGCATTAACACAGTTGCCAGTTAATATACTAAGTGAAATTCCAACAAGTACCCGTTTCGACTTGCTCTGCGAAAATAAAAACATATTAATGTTTGTAAAATGCTGACATTTAAAAAAAAATACGATATCAATTTTTATAAAAATGTCACGCTGTATACAAAGTACCTACAGTCGCGGGAAAAAACGGAGAGCAGCTAATAACTTCATAAATAACCACCTGCACGACGAGCGACCGAGCAGACGCCATCCCGACTTATTATACACAATTAATAGATATTATAACTTATTGCCGTTCGATCATTTTGCATATTAACAATCGTTTTAAGTTTTACAGGCAGCAAATGTATCGTACAAAATGTTATCTGATAGACGAGGTAATTGCTTTGTAAAATATTATTAGCGTCTGTTATCGGCGTGTATAATTATGTGACACCTTGTTGTTATGTAAAATTTTATGTCGTTTTTTGAATTCTATCGTAATTACTTCACCAAACATTGTAGTAATAACAGCTTATCAATGTCGTTGTGCCAAGCAAAGACCTTTCGTGATGAAATTAAATTATCAATAAGTACCTACTATTGGTAATTACTAGTTACTGATACGTGGAACAGAGTTCCAATAAGAGTTGGTTACAGATGAAATTCTTTTGAGGCATTAAATTAACACATGTACTCGCATCGTTTCGAATTACGATGAAGTGATTAAATCTTTAATTTGAAAGAAACACGAGTCTTCAATGATCTGTTCTACTATATTTATTTGTGGAGGAACTCAGAAGGGAGGTATCATTGATAAGCGAGGAATCGCTGTCGCCACCTCTCGCTACCCACTCCGTCTCAAGGTGAACGACCGGAGTAAGTTAGCCGCCCGCCCGACCACGTGACCCGCCCAGCACTTGCGCTAGGTCAGGGTCGCTCGCGACATCTGCACCACTTTACGCTGAACCCCCGCCGCGCACGCGTCGCCCGCGCACGTGGCTCTCTCCTCAATGGCCGCTCGTCGCCTTACCGCGTCGCCGACCCACCCGATTTTTCCGTTCGGATAGTTTCTGATACGTCTGATGGGTCGCGTCTGTTGACCCTTGCTGGGTTAGGTCAAGGATGAGTACATTTAAATGTGTGTGTGGATCTGTAAAGCTAATGCGATTATTTGCAGTTAAGGATGTTTTGCGCGGTTGAATTTTCTTAGCTCTCTCGCTTGTCGCAGAAGCTCGAAGAACAGTCATTCTTTATTTTTCTATTATGATTTTGTACGTTTTTTTTTAACCACAAAATAGTAATATTATATACTACCGCCGTGGTAACCTTCGGGACAATTCCATGCCCTTACGTCACTGGGTTACGTTCTGAAAGACAGTACCAAAGGTTTTCTTCAGTTCCCATTTGAAAAAGATATTGATAATGTTCAAAACATCGCAACAATTAATAAAGCTCTTTTGGCTAATTTTATTCAAGGGTTTCGTAGTGCAGATTGCTTCTTTATGTTCGCTCTTTTCCGGTTAACTGTAAGCATTGCAAAATAAATAGGGTCTAAATATTTTAAAAAATCTTCTAAGCAGTTCAGAACTTCACGGGAAAATTATGTCGAAGGAGATGTAAATAGAAAATCTAATACTTAAGGCTCTTACATACTGGGGCGATTCGTCGCGCGACGCGACGCCGCCCCCGGCGCCGCATTGTTCGCCGAGAAGTTTTCTCAGAAATTGTTTTGTTAATAATCGCGCCAGTCGTGCCAGTGTTAGTCGCAGCCGGCAGAAATAAACGTAAGAGAAACACGTCATGAGGTTAAATCACGGTAAGTTATTTAAAACACCAGAATTTCCGCGAAACACGTTTTTTTTTAGATTTTTAATTATTCTTTATGGTACGGTGACACCTCTTTAGGTCATGCGTGAGTGCGAATATCAATAATTATTTGGCCTAGGTCTTAATTAAGGGGGAGGCGTGAAAATTTATTCGCTGTTGTTATAAGTTATACTCGTAGATGGCATAACGACATTCCATGCCCACAAAATTGGACGCTGTAAATCTTATAAAATCCTTTCGTTCCTATCCTTTGCAATGCATAATTAAGAATGATATATTGCTTTTCTCATACATCCTTAATTATGTTTTAAATTCACTATAAGTAAGGGTGATTTTAGACCGCGACGTGAAGCGACGCGACGCTGCGCGCACTTTTTAACAATTATCGAACTTATTTTCTATATCAACATACAATAAGGTATACTTTCAGTGCGAGGGTTAAGACGTGTCAAAGTACGCTGAGTAATTCGTCAACTCGTCCTACATGCCTACGGCCCATTTAGGCCGACTTGCAGAAAATCAAAAGAACGTCCTAAATGGGCCGTAGGCATGTAGGACGAGTTGACGAATTACTCAGTACGCTAAGATGCGCGGTGCTGCGCAGCGCGTGTACCTTATGTCTAATAAGTAAATAAATTCGATACATCGGAGCATAAAAAAGTGCGCGTCGCGTCTCGGTGGGAACTGGCCCTAATTCTTAAAGACGCTTGTGTTGTGATTGTGGCTTTAACAAATGAAAATTGCTACGGACAGACGTGCCAATCTTTTATGTATTGAAACAGGTCGACAGTAATACAGGTGAACGTGATTCAAAGGAAAACTGTAGTCTGTAATTTTCTTGCAAGAGATGTTATTCTGTTTTACAGGGTTAGCTACTCATGTTTGAGTTTTTCTTTTTAATTATTGATTTTATTATTGCAGTTAAGTAATTAATCTTCTTACCTTCTAAGGTTAAAAGAAAATATCCACTTTTAAGAATCTTTTGCTAAAAGTAATTATTTTATCGACGAAATTAAAAACGGCCATTACAAAAATGAATCCTTTTTCTTTAAGATGTTTCGTAATGTAATAAGTGGTAGACATTGGACCTGCAAACCCACTATAGCCGATAACCACTGGACACTTGGAACGGAAAATATCATCTACGGATTTTTTTTGCGACGGATGTCAAAAAATATGAAGGTACAGTCGAACATGCTATTTGGTATACAGGAAAAAATATATTTACTTTCCGTTACACTGCCAAAATTCGTTTTAATTGTGTGTGTAATTTGGCTTTTTGAGCATATGGCTTAGAAGAGTGACGTAAAAGGATTGTTGTCTACTGAAAACACTCACAAAATTGTTTAAAGTAGTTGCAAGCTATGTGCCTGTATACCAAATAGCCTGTTCGACTGTACTTACTGCAGCTGATGATAAACCATGTTATATAGTGATACGGTAACAAAAAGGATAACGACCAAAAGTAACTTTTGTATTAATGCAACAACAAATGTCTGCCCTAACTTCATACTAAGCAACATCTAATTAAGAATAGTATATCATGCAATTAGTGAATAAAGGACGGATTTAAAGCGAGGGCCATAGGTGAATCACGAGCAAGTGAAGGATTCTAACGACTGAATCACGACCGTAGGGAGTGATTCATGATGATTGAATCACGACCGTAGGGAGTGATTCAAGTGTTAGAATCCTGAACGACGCGAGCGATTCATGGCCCTCGATATAAATCCGTTTTATTCAAGAGTTGCATACTATACTTTATACCATGACTACGAGAAAAAGAACATGCAACTTCGAGTATGTTGTTATGTCAATTTTATGCCTTGTTTTTATAGTAACTACACCGAAGCATAGAATACATACTCCATAATGTCGATGACTTCTTTTTCTTCGACAACTCATTAAAATAAGTTAGGAAAACAGACTCTGAAAATGTGCTCAGCTTGATTTTCATTTTTCCTTTTGCTCAAACAAACAAACAAACTCACACTCAAACTCATCGTAGGCTTTGATGTAAACCAGCCGTGATTTGTTGGGTAGCAAGCTTTCTACTATATCGGCCGCCCTCTCTTTCATAAACTCAGGTGTTAACACATCTTCATCACTTGAATACATTTTCAATCGATTTATTAAGTCACACTAAACTTTTTGTTCGTACAACTTACAATATTTAAAATAGCGTCAATTTACTAATGTCAGCAAAGAACACAAAATAGTTTTTATTCTAATGCTAAACTCCTGTTCGAAAATCAAATAGGAGTTTGTATAGCATTGAGATGGAGTTCGAATATATTGGTATGTTCTAAATTCAAAGACCAAAACAGTGATTAAAAGTGCTTTTTATTCACTGTTTTCAGTGAATAAAATAAGCTTTTTAGAGGGGGAATGGTATAAAAGCATTAATAGGCAGGCTAGACATAGCCTGTCAACACACGACACAATTATACGAACCGACAAACTTTTTCAAATGTCAATTTATATGAAGCTAAGGGTGAATGCAAACGAGCATTAGTCTTGTGTAACCGAATGCACTTTGAACATAGGAGCAATTCGATTGAACAATAATAATTTAGCGTCCCTATTGACTGAATAAGTCTCTGCATTAAGTATACAAACTCCGAACATGTAGAGGGCGCTGTTTTTGTGAGCATGTCTAAATGAAATCTCCATAAAGCGAACGAAACATTTAAGTAAATTCTAAATTCAATAAAAAATTTACATTACGAAAATATAAGATTTTTTCTTAGAAACCATCTAAATAAAACAGAAATAGCTGCACGGATCACGTGCGCGATTTGTATAATATTATGATTTTATTATTAATTTAAATATCCCGTATGAACGTTCTGTGCCAGGGCAATTTCATTATTATTTCAATCAACTGAATGTAAATTTATTCAACAATCTCACGAGGTAATTGCGATGTGTTGTTCTCTTTCGCTCGTGGTGCCGTCTCGCTCGCGCGCGCGGTGTTACCCGCGTCTCCCACATTCTTATGCGTTCAATCAAACCTAAGTAGTGGTACGCAGTCGCGGGTCCCTACATCTCACCGGGTCGCATTGTTCGTTCCTTTTGTTTTGTTATGAAAATTAGACGTCGTCGGCCGCAGTATGTTCTTGTGGCAAATGTAACACGAAGCCACAGTGTTGCACGTTGCACGGTCAGTCCGATGTTACGTAAAACAAGCCTGCCTCGGCGGCTACGCTTCTTGAAACTCATTTGCATGTAACGAATGAAGTGGACTAACTGCTGATGCTTCGTCTACTCAGTGGCCTCGTTTGAAACTGTGTAAATCAGAGTTGGTTTAGGGAACTTTCATATCTAATGGCTCATAAATATTATCCCGATCCTCTCTGTACGCGTAGCATGACCACTACAGAAACGGGATTTGTCGACGGAAGAATAAATAATATGATAGATAAATAAACAATCACAATTTGTAATTTTGTCTATTCTTCCGTCGACAATACCCGTTTCTTCGGTGGTCATGCGACGCGTGCAAGTAGTAGTTTTCACAGATATTTTTCTCCCTCGACTACCTACATCTATTATTGCATTGGCTTTATAAAATTCCTATAGATTTCAGTAGGCATAGGTACTATACACATAAGTGAAGGACCAAACAAGCCTATACGAATATGGAATATATTCGTGGGCAGTTCGAGATCCCCAAAATCGTTCGTTTCCCCTCCTTCTTTTTGGTCCATTTTGTTAATCGATTGAATATTTTCCATGTTATAGCTGTATTTATGTCGTATTGTACTTGGAAGTCAGCGTTTTGTTTTATTTGCTCAATGGAAATTCTACATGCAATTGGTATCGTAGGCCAGTTGCGCCAGACGCGGATTTTTTTTAAACTTTTTTCCTTTCCTGATTATGATTTAGGGCGTAAGTTTGGCCGGCTCTTTGGTTTTGTAGCCTCGTGAAATACTGCGTACAGAACGACCAAATAAAAGTAGATTTACGAAAGTAACATTGCTTTAATTTTTTTATTATTATATTACATTATTTATTATATTATTTTATATTACATTTGACGATCTAAAATGTAATGTATTTGAATAGTAACGAATCGTAATTACTACATTGATGTCTCACAAATTCGTTCAGCGGTAACATAGTAAAATGACTAATCATTTCATAGTCATAATGTAGTACTTTATAATTACTTATATTCTAATGAATAATCCGTTCAAATGGTTGGTAGATAAACTATAAGCCCCGGATATTATCTGTTGTAGAGCTAAACTGTAATGAACCGGTTATTTAAAAAAATAACTCTATATCAAGTATTTCACTTGCGCGCTCAGAACAGAAGTTTATTATTTTGGTGTGCGATGTGAAATATGTAGTATTTTTTAAATTAATCGGTTTATACAGATTTTACAAATAAATGAAATGTTATGTGTCCAATACCATTACTAGATTGAGTTTGATGTGAATGTAAACAATAATTTTCAGCTATTCTTCATCATTTTAAAATTGTAACCCTCAAGATTTCACTACACCTTTGATGACCTGAGTATAAATTTTGATTCTGTTATTCTGCCTTATTATGTCCACTGCTGGGCAAAAATCTCCCATGTCTTTAAAGAAAAATATCATTTAACTAGTTATCTATAAAATAGTTCATCAAGAAGTTTAATAAGCTGCATATGCGTTACCTAGTCAACGTATCCGACTTTGAATTCATTGTCAGTTCATGCAATTACTGTACCCAACCCTCACTCGCTGCATCGGGTCTTAACGCCTCCCCAAACTAATTAGCGATTAGGTTTAATTTATTGACATATAATTATTGAGACGTCCATTGTGGATACTTCACTGTTGGCTCTGAATGTTAAGTCTTGGTATCGGTATGTCTTATGTAGAAACGAACTACTTGGGAAAAAACAGTAAGAGGGAAAATATACAGTATTCTTTTTTCAAAGAGTTGATGCGCCTTTTTACAAGCTTTTTATTAATAATATTTTTAATAAACACAATTAAATAACATTTTTAAAATTACAAAAAAAAAATGGCGTGTGTTGGGAACAAGGTCCAAGCTACTGATGGTCAGGGCTCCAAAAAGAGGAACCTCCTAACTATTATCCTCCTTCAATTAATTTGTTTATTTCAGAGAAAAACTGCATTCAGTTTACTTATTCATATAACATTAAATGACTATAATAAGTACGACTAAAAAGAGCGTATGTAGTCGTTTATCGCCCTTTTTCGTTTTTGACATCACAGTAGCAATAATGATTTAACAGATTTCGGTGCCTGTAAAATCTTTGAGATTTGACCTAGGATGTAAGATTTAACAGGCTTTCCTATTTTACAGATTTACGGAACTCAGTCAAAACACTCCGGATCTTACCACAAAAATTATTACACTTGCTCAACGCGTATCTCATGTCAGTTTTATGTCAAACTCCATACAAAAATGTCGTGTTTAAAAGGTGTTTAGGCTAAACAACTGTTAAACGCGGTTTTGTGGTAATAAGGTCCATGTCTAGGACAGGATTAGCCGGTTTTTCTGAGCGCAGTTTTGGACAGAATCTCGATAGACTGACAACCGATACGAGCTTAACATTTTGGTAATTAGTCGCCGGGGCACCGTGTTATCTTGTTATCGTTGAGAGACAGTACAAATAGGCGGGCAAAAGCTGAGCTGCTCATGAAAATTACGAATTTAGGTTCCGGTTGATGCCAATATGACGTAGTTTTTCAATAGTCTTGTTTCTCGTAGAAAGTACCTACCTACTAACGTAAATAAAATATGTAATTTAATGTTTTTAATATTTTGAATGTTTACTTGTAGTTCTCAGAACGAAACTTTCCCCAGGGCATGGGCGTACCCAGGGGGGGGGGGGGCAGGTGGGGGCGGCTGCCCCCCTCTGGAAATCTCGTAGAACATGTATGAACTCGCCTAATTACTAATCAAAGTGTAAACGGGGCCTTATGCTCTAACTTTTAAATAAACCGCGCAGTAGACACTGGCAAAATGCACGGTGCAATTGCCAAAAAACCGCGTGCGACGACGGCACACTACACTACGTAATGTTTCATGTAGGTGTGTTTGTGTAGTGTGTATGACAAAACAGCCGCGGACTATCCGACCTAAAAAATCTGACTTGCCCCCCCCCCCTAGGGCAGAAGCTGGGTACGCCCATGCCCCAGGGTACCATCTATCTCCTTGCCCAAATTTTATCGAAATCGGTTCAGCGGTTTAGGCGTGTAAAGGTAACATACAGACATACAGACAGACAGATAGACAGAGTTACTTTCGAATTTATAATATTAGTAGAAATTAAAAAAAAAAAAAATATGTTAGTATAAGACACACACACAGTTAGGTTATTGGCAAAAGTGAAATGTATTAATTATACTTAGGACAATATTTCTTTATTTTTATTTATTTATTTTATAAATTAGGTACAAGTTTCTTAAACAAAGCACATAATTAGACCTCTGGGGTCTGCCTTAGCATGCCATGGCCTGAGATTTGATCAACGCGCTAAGTTGTAATCGAGTTGATGTAACTTACGCTTTATATTTATACTATTCATTGATTCTCTAATGTCTACAGGTATTTGGTTTAGTAAATTGGGTATTATGAAAGAAGCGGTACGCCTGCCCATAAAAGTTATTTTTGCGTGGCACTTGAAGTGATCTTGATTTGGCTTGCCGTGTATTCACATCATATTTAACTGGAATTTAAGAGACAAAACTCCAAAAATTCAAGAATTACTTAACTACTCTTTTTTAAAGAGTCTGCTACTTAATTAATACTTGTACGTATCTAGATTCTAGATGCACATAGGACTTTTTTGTGAAGGTTTTATTTTAAGAATATAGGAGAAATGGTGATACTACAGCCAGGCAGCCTCAGTCTACGATCTCTTTTTAATAAGCGTTTTTTTTGCTTTACTTCGCCTTTTTATTATTAGGTAAAGTAATTGATATTCCCATCTTCTCTTCTGCAAGACAAGTCCTTTGAGACTGAACTACTTGAATTAATATTGTAGAAACTGACATTAGTACAAGAGGAGCTCGTGGCTAAGTAATAACAGTCGCTCGGGTCGATCCATCAGGATAAGCTACGCTTGCCGGGGTTGGTCCGTGGATGGGTGACCATTTTCACATATCGAGACTCCTCCGTGCCTCGAAAAGCACGTTAAGCCGTTGGTCCCGGCTGTCATTTGTGGATCTTTGACAGTCGTTACGAGTCGTCAGAAGCACGAAAGTCTGACAAACAGTTTAACCAAGGGGTATCGTATTACAGCTGCATCCGGTTAGACTGGAAGCCGACCCCAACATAGTTGGGAAAAGGCTAGGCAGATTGATTTTTTGACATTAGTACACACGGCTACACATCAAGCTATACATTTCCAGTATAAGCTGATCTCGCATTGTATAGAATTTCAGTACAATGCGAGGTCAGCGTAAACTGGAAATGTATAGCTTGATGTGTAGCCGTGTGTACAAGAAAAGATACCAGATGACAAAACAATAAAACTCGAATGAAAGACATAATATAGAAATGTGAAACATATGAATGAAGCCAGTAAAACTGTAGGAATCTATTCCGGCAATCTTCTCTCAAAGCCAAAGCAAACAAATCGCGGACAGCGGACTCCGACGTCCGAGGTCAATATTTCTATCCAATAACTCCAGACGTTATTTATAAAACGCTGTCCATTCACAATTCACAGCAAATTAAATTCCGACAAAGACAAACACAATATTGAAAACCTTTCAAGATTTTAGTTCAAGCGGCGCGGCCGCTTTGCTCTATTTCTATTTGTCCAAAAATGTTGCAATTGAATGCAATTCGGTATGGAATATTGAAACCTCAGTGGGCGATGCGGGTATTCCTCATGGCTCGAACGTGCACGCACCGCGCGGCCCGAGGGTGGCCGACCGCCGCCCGCGCCGCCGCCTCCCATCCCACTCTGCTCTACCCCACTTTTCCTAAACCTACCCGCAAATACTACGAGTACGTACACGTTTGCTTGGCAACATTTCATGCTTAGTGTGTACAAATAATGTTCGGTAGCGCAACAAACTGTGCAAGGGAATACCAATATAAGCAGAGCTGCGGAACTAGGAGAATCAAACGAATCTCCAATGGTTCACATTCTAATAGAGGTTAGCACCTCACCGGACGGCATGGTTGGCTTCATTTGATATGCAATTAAAATGCATGAATTCGTTTGGAAATAGGCGCATTTTGGAGGCTTTGCTTGAACGTCGCGACGCCGCTGAGCATCTGTAAAATATTTTAAGAGTAGGCTGCTGAGTTGTGGGGATACAGCTATGTGGACAATAAATAGAAATATAAGGCAAGGCATATAAGAAAATACCAGAGTCTGAGATGACATCTTAAAAACGTCTATTTAGGACATGAGGCTTCTATTTTTTACCGACTTCAAAAAAGGAGGAGGTACTACGTTCGGATGATTGTTTTTTTTTTTTTTTTTTTTTTATGTATGTTCCCCGATTACTCCGCCGTTTGTGAACCGATTTTGAAAATTCTTTTTTAGTTCGAAAGGGTATACTCCCGAGATGGTCCCATATAAATTATATTAAGTTTGCTTGCGTAGTTTTTGAGCTAGCTTCAATATTACGTATTTTTCCCACAGTTTATGTAGACGATATAATTATTAGACTCCTTCACTGTTATTTACATAGCAGGTAGTAACTTGTGTGGGGTAGGTACCACCACTAAAAAGTGAAAAATTAAAACTTTTTACAAAAAAAAACAACCGACTTCAAAAAAAACCCTAAAAAAGTGAAAAATAACTTTAATTTCGGAAGTCGGTGGCAAAAAACGAAAATTAAAAAGCAAAGACACCGACTTCCGAAATTAAAGTTATTTTTCACTTTTTTAGGGTTTTTTTTGAAGTCGGTTGTTTTTTTTTGTAAAAAGTTTTATGTTTCATAGAAACCTAACGAACTAACTATTCTTATATTGTAAATGCGAGAATAAGTTTGTTGTTTGAGTGTCACGCTTTCACCTTAAAAAGGCTGAACGGATTTGGATGAAATTTGGCACGTAAGTAGACCATGACCTGGAGAAGGACATAAGCTACTTCTCATCCTGGATCGTAGATGAAGTCAACAGCTAGTCCACAATAATTCACGATCAATATTAAAAAAGTCTAATGAAACAACCATTACTCGTATTGCAAATAGAACGAATCACTGACATTCGGTTTTCCACTTTTTTTAGATTCTTGCCTGTTCTTCTCCATAGAAACCTACGGGGAAGGACATAGCCTCTTTTTATCGACATATCGCTCGGGTGAAGCCGCGGGCGGAAGCTAGTTAAAAGTAAATGCTTTGAGTTTGAGCTACAAAAGTTGAAATTTGCCTAAAAGGACCTGTAATTTTCCGGGCCTTATGTACGAATACAACTGAAATATTTAAGTTCGTGGAACTGGTATTTGACGGACCTTACGAACCATTTCGATTGACTACTGATGCTCATTGAGGCATTATTTAGAGCAATGATGTTCTAACTGGCAGAGTGTTATTTGGTTCCGAGGTTCAAAAGTCGAAATAAGGACGACTTTTCTTTAAACGACTCTTGTGCGTTTCGGGTCAAAGATTATTATTATCCAAACGGCGTTGATGTAGCTAGTTGACATCGGGTTTTTTTACCGTTATCCTGTGAAATCTTGGCCATAAGTAAAATCTTGGCCATAAATAAAATCTTGGTCAAAAGTAAAATCTTGGCCATAAGTAAAATCTTGTCATGTTTATTTCATGCAAATTACGCCATAAAAAATTAAGTAGAATTAGCAAACTAATGTTGTAGTTTTTGGCAGTCAATGCTTTATTACGTAGCACCGCACGCCATCTTGTCAAGACCACTTGATGCTGTCGTCTTTTAAAAAAAACTAGCTCATTTCCTTCTTGATTTTAAGATTGATTTGAGTAAATAAAATAATAAATTAAAATATTACCTAATTATAATATTTTTTATTTTTTTATTTCTCCGTCTCTTTAAGATATATTATAGCTACAGAAAAACTTTTAAGAAAGTCTTACACTATCGTTTGAGAGCTCGATAACTAAAATAATATTAGGTGTAAAGCTGCACAAACATCCGCCATTTTGTATTTGATAATCCATTCGGTGTATTGATGCTTTAAATTGACTGCCTAAGGCTGCGAGCATCTATCTCGGAAACCTTTGGCTATCGATTACCGCCAGTCAAATAGTGATCAATGTTGATCACATATCTATGTAGGTGCGGGTTCATTTCTCGGGTGTTGAACACTTTTGCTTCATGTTTGTGAAAGTATATCGCTTCGGAGTAGCTTTGCGAAGCGGATTTGGACGTTAAAGCTATTTCGGATGTTCGAATCGGGGTCAATCTAAAGGAAGGACTGTGTAGCTTGTATATATTGATGGAAATTGTTGTTTTGTTAAAGTAATGTTTGTGTAGTATCACTGGTAGGTTTTAGTAAAACTATATTTCTAGATTTTCCATCATATTTTGTTCATATAAATTTATTGTTATTTTGCGATACTATACAACCCTGAGAACGCTTAGGTTTTAGTAAAACTATATTTCTAGATTTTCCATCATATTTTGTTCATATAAATTAATTGTTATTTTGCGATACTATCCAACCCTGAGAACGCTGAACAGTTTAATAGGTGCCTCACTAAGAGCTAAAAGGCTCCAAAACAGGCGCGATATCGCGGGCGAGACAACGATTGCGCCGCTGTCTGTCGCGCCCGCGATGTTGCGCCAATTTGCACGAGACTAAAGTCTACTTACTTCACGGCAAGATATATTCAAGAGAAAACTGCCTTTTGTCGAGTTCTAATGTTTAATTTCATGTTTCAGTATGATTTCCTTCAAATTAATGTCCCAATAATTAACCCCTTAAATCATCAGCCAGGGGCACAAATAAACCTTTAGTAAAAGGTTTATTTGTGCCCCTGGCTGAGTCTGCCCACATTATTCCAACTGTGTGCTAATTAATAAAAGTGAGTTTCAATAAAATCGCCTGTGACATCCGAACGGACAAACACCTAATTCGTCCCGTCGTGATCCATTTTACCAGCCCCGTGAACGGGAAACGTGTTTTTTAAATTCAATTATGGATATATTGGCTCATTCAGTCCACATCTACTTTCGCGAGCTTTTTCAATGCGCAGCTTTTAATCCCGTACGAAAATGAGGAAAAAGGGAAAGTTCGAACGAATGTGAACCGCTGCCTTGAGCGCAGTTAGTATAAATGGTGATAATCCTTGCTTGATGTGAAAAATATGGACAATTTAGTTTATTAGGACACACGATCCGAGGGGCTGCTCTTGACCTTCAGGTGACCTTGATCCACTTCGGATTCGGATGTAGGTAAAAATGGACGGGATTTATTTCGCGAGCAGATGAACATTGTGTTATTTAGAAATTAGTGTTTTGTTCAGAGATGCTTATTAATGATTAACAAGTAATATTCTTTTAAGTATTTCCTGCTCTTTCCTTATAATAACTTTGTGAACATTGTCATTGGCAAGTTTTTAGTCAAAACTTTTTGAGCTGCATAATAATCATCAGACTGTTGGCTTGTCAGATATTTTTATTAGACATAGGTACTTACAGATAAGGTAGGTACTTCTTGTTGCACTCTATACCTAAAGAAGACAAAAAAAACGTATGATGATGACGCGTCAGATTACCTACAAAAATCGTCTCTGACTCAGGAGGTATTATGTCTTGTATGCAGCATTTTTCAACAAACATTTGACACTATTTTTCTCAATTTCTCGGCAATCCTGACCACGGCCCCTACCACCAGCTCTTAAAGCAGTATTATTTTAATATTACTTCAGTGTAGGAAAGAGATGTAGCTCTACAGGACGTATAGCTCCATCTCTTTCCCTCACTGAGTAAGGCCCCCAGGTCTTCCTGTCAGAAATGATTGTCATATGTTTAGTTTGATAGTAGGATGGGTATGGTAGGTTTATGTCTGTAATTTTTATGGTGTACATAATACAGAGTATTCTATTTATCTAATATTCTATCTTACAATCAAACTGTTAATTGTACAGCAAGGGAAAATAATTGTTCATCAAATCGACTCACTGTCTCGTTATAACTATACAACTTTCAAAAAATGACAGTTGTGATGTGATAATACGGGCAATTTAAATTGGAAATCAATTTGATAAACAATTAAATACGCTGATTTCCCCAGTTGTCTTAAATTATAGTCTACATTGGAGACAGGCCAAATTCAAATCTTTGATATTTTACAAACCAATAGTTTAATTGACGAAGATGACATCGTTAACAGTTCATATGTAACTAATCGGTAATGTAGCTGTCATGCTATCTGACATAGGAATCTTACAAATGAATTATAGGTTAATGTAAAGATGTATGTAGATGACTGAATTTGACCGTAAATTCTTAAAAGATGTTTTGCTGTAGAGTGAGATTACGAAAACAGTTATTCGCTTGAAAATGTATTATAATGTCTTTTCATCTTTGTGCAGCTCGTGGCTAAGTAATAACAGCCGAACAGGTCGATTTATCATGTTAAGCTACGCTTGCCGGGGTTGGTCTGTGGATGGGTGACCATCTTTACATACCGAGACTCTTCCGTGCCCCGGAAAGCACATTAAGCCGTTGGTCCCGGCTGCCATTCGTGGATCTTTGACAGTCGTTACGGGTCGTCAGAAGCCCGAAAGTCTGACAACCAGTCTTACCAAGGAAGGACTATCGTATTACCCAGTTACTGGGTTTTGGAGGTCAGATAGGCAGTCGCTCCATGTAAAATACAGGTATTTAGCTGCATCCGGTTAGACTGGAAGCCCTTACATAGTTGGGAAAAGGCTGATTGATTGATCTGTTCTAAATCTTTGTTGGTTTAAACACACCTTTAGAAAAATAATCGATTAATGTCTATTAATGATTTAATTTCTCATTGATTGCGTGAGAAAATGCAGTGTAAAAATGCCATTAAAGAAGCAATACGGTTATTTCTGTAATATTAAATCATTAAAATGTCAATACCTATCTGACATCTAACATAGTACGATAGTAGTATTAAATCATTGTAAGAAAATGTTCTATGCCTTGTTATATTTCGCAATGGTCTGCCAAAAACACGGATAGGTAGTTTTATTTGACTATAAACCTGTTAAAAATCGCGTTAGGATGACATTTGTCATATTTTTATTCACACTTAGATTTCATATTTTGTAGATAACCGTATCTTGTGCTAAAATAGAAAACAAATGATATGCTAGAGTCTGGCAAACGAAAGTTGAACCTAAAAACACGCGCGAAATTTAAAAAAACAAGACTGTTTATCCCTACACATAGTGCGAGAACACGTGTTGATAATTGAAACTTAATTTCATTTAAATAAAATAAAAATTCAAGTATCAACACGTCATATCGCACTATGTACAGGGATAAACAGTGTTGTTTTTTTTAAATTTCGCGCGTATTTTCAGGATCAACTTTCGTTTGCTAGACTCTAGCGGCATAGGAACCATAGATAAGTAACACAAAACTTACCATCAATCATTAGTATAATTGTCAACACGACTCGGATTGTTGGTTGCATCTGTTTAACGCTAGTTTGTCGGCCCCTAAAGACAGAATAAATCGCGGTCCACTAAATCGCACACATTACTAAGTATAGCTATCCTGGGCGGAGCTCAGACGTGGCAGTCGACAGCGAACAGAATTCCCAAGCGCACGGATAATTCAGCAAAAGGCAGAATCCACAATCTGCCTGTGACGTCCACGCATAAACACTACAGCTCCCCAGGGCTGCCCGCACAAAGTCGGACTGATTCGCAATGCAAAACGCATCGGCCGCCCACCTATCTAATATTGCCCGATGTATTTTGAATAATTGCTGGGCACCGGGTATGCCACTGCCCGCTGATTGCGTCCACAAAGAGACAAGGGTCGAACAGAAAATGTCTTGCAACGAGCTGTGCGGTCCGTATTTGTGAACCAGCAGAGGTCGTCACTAGGAAGGCGATATTCGACGAGCTAAACGAACAGCATTGTCTATAGTTTCAGCTTATTAAGGCATGTGTTGTGGTCACCCAAATGAAGAGCATTGTCAATTGTTCAGTGTTTTGTAAAAACGTTTATGTGGTAGCTGATACTCTGATTTGGGGATTTTGTTAAAACTTCTAAGTTATTACAAGAAAACCGTGTTTATCAGTTGTTTGGCCTAAACACCTTTTAAACATGACATTTCTCTATGGAGTTTGACATAAAACTGACATTAAACACGCGTTAAACAAGTGTCTAAGTTTTTGTGGTTAGGCCCCTAGTTGTTACCACACTTTAACCTATTTTTTTTTTTCTTAAAAAGTTATAGAGGCTCGGTTCGTTTTAAAAATCCAGCTTTGAGGTTATTTTATCGCAGGGAATATAGAAACAAGGCATGATCACTAGGTACCTACCCCCCACAATTTTATTAATAAATGTGGGAAACTAAACTGACAAGAATATAAATTCTTGAAAAAGAAAATCAAAGAAAGAAAATGTTCGATGCATGAATTTGTTATGCTACGGCTACACTTCGCGTTATCGCGAACTTTTCTTCGTGCGCTCTCTCTCGCACACCCGTCGATTACTCGCTGAGCAACAGAGAGCGCACGAAGAAATTTTCGCGATAACGCGAAGTGTAGCCGTAGCATTACGAAGTGATTTAATATTCAGATGTCCACGGGTGACATTTTTCGTTGGTAAGTTAGTTCTGTTAAAGATGATTTAGCAAATTTTACTAACGTGATAAGATAGCTTTTCTATCAAGGTATTAAGGTTTTTTTTATATTTTGATATCCAACTCCATATTTTATTTTATTTCTAATGAACGTAAATGGAAAACCGGACAACTAGCATCATTCTTAAAAAAACGACGTTTGGATGGATTTCCAAAAACAACGAGTATTATAGGAATAGGTACCACGAACGTAAAACTATATTACTGTCGTTAATTCATATATCAAACAAATGAATCACTAATTCAGAAGAAAAAAACACATTTACGCTAAATATCTTTGCATAGTTCTGTTACAGTAGCGGGTACAGTGGTCATTATCGGTATGTTACTGAAAGCTCTATTCTAATATAAAGAAATGCAGAAGGAAAAGAAAAGTGCCTTTTTTATTGGCATAACAAAAAAACACCTTAAAATTATAAAACATAAAAAATAAATTGTAGAACATGACATATAAGTCCATTATGATAAGATGGTTGTTATGCAGTGCGAGCAACATAGTTATTATGCTGTAGTCTATAGTAACTTGGTGTGAATTTTCTTAGAATTTACCTATTTCTCTGTTTTTTTTACGTGGAGACCTGTAAGTGGAGGCTTTCTCACTAATTTACTGTCCTTGATCTGTTTGTTTTAGCTGTAAGTCTCCCATGTTATTTAAATAAATAAATAAAAACAGAAAATAATTATATTAATGCCAAAAAGGCCTTAGGTCAGCATAGGTCATGTCACATGACAACACAAAGTGCGCGACCTTCTTTCTTTGTCTGTGAGAAATTTTCAAATAACTTCTCCCGCACTGGGCGGAGCGAGAGGGCGTGTCAGACTCTTACTGACTAAAACCTACCCGTGTTCCTTCAGTCGCCTGTAAGTTGTCAGAGGCCACGGTATCCCTTTCGAACTTTCTGTTGTGCTGACATATCTATGAGGCGCGCGTGGGACACAACGCACCGTCGACCCGGGCCTGGTCGTTATCGGACGGCGAGCTACCCATTGCTCACCGCCCGCAATCTCGCGCACGGTGGCCGGGAATCCGCCTGGGATTCCCGATGCCCAGGGCGTCTCCTGCGGAAAGTATGCCACCTTACGCTATTTTTCAGCTGTAACCTACGAGTGCCATACGCTAGAATAATAGACATAAAAGGGAAATCAATAATCATTAATGACAAGTCTTATTTAAGTGACGGTCACTTCATCATTATGAGATTAGACTACAGAATGACCGACTAGAGCGTCGACAAGGCTTTCACAGAATGGTATACGACATATCTAGACCTACCTCCAAACGAAACGTCATCATGAAATTTAGTACGATCCCATGCAACAAAACGATTTGCGAATACTAAACGAGGCATCCACAGTTGTTTAACATTGTGTAACGTAACGCTCCCGGTGGTGTAACGAACTAAGACAAATTGTCTTATTGCATGTAATAGCTGAGCTTTCAACGCAACAACGAAGCGTAAACTACCTACTTACACATTATTTTATTATACACTGAATACACTCGGCTTTTTCCGTCCGGTATACTCAGTCATTCAATAAATGCCCGTTGTTCTAGACTCTTTGTTAGTCTAGTCCTATTTTGTTTATGTGGTCCACTCGACTGAAACGAAAAGCGGACTTGATGGAAGAAAATTTGTGGGCGGATCTTGCTAGGACTTTAAGACGCTAAATTGTGCTTGACTGTGATTACCAGCGTTAAGATTAGTTCAGGCAGCGAGGAAAGTTAGTCAAGTCAAACATCGACACAGAATAGTACAGAAGGTGCACTCCGCATTTTAGGTATGAAGCTACAAGTACGCGCCTACGCGGCTGGCTCGTCTTGTCGGGCCAATTCCGTAGTTAGATAAGAGCAGTAAGCGATAGAAAGAGAGGCAACTTCTGGGTGAATATAACTGTGGGTAATTAGCACTGTGCGCCCTGAATTGCACTTTATTATGTCGTAGCAAGAGTTGCTTTTTACTTAAATGGTTTTGCGGAATGACGCATCTGTACTAATCTGTGACATCGGTAAAAATAATGTATCCTTTATCTTTCAGTTATTTTTATGAACCTTTTACAGCAAGTTTTCATTAACATCTTTTCTTCTGAAACTAGGTAAAGTGTTCAACTAATTTTTTGCTATTAATACATGAGTTTTTGTTCGTAATAAATAATAATAGACTGACAAAGTAAACACAAGAATGTTTTGAGATTTTTCATATTTTTTTAATTTTTCTTTTCTTTCTTTCCGCGAAAATAACGATAATTCTATCTTTCAAGACATTTTTCTTAACTCCTGGTGTTATAATAAAGGCAGGTTTCTTATTTCCGTTTTAATTCGATAGTAATTCAAGTTTGTGTGGGACACATCAGTTGAAGCCAGTGTCAAGTGTGTGTAGGTAATTGTAATTATGTCCTAATTGGCGATAGGCCCACCCCCTACTTCGGGACCCCGGCCTCCATCACGCCACCACTATCGGCAAACTACGGTATTCGATTTATAGGTATTGGGTACATCTCTATTGTATCTGTGAAGAGTTTTAGTGATGAACTGCAAAGGTGAAAAAAAGAAATCAGTAAAAGAATCATGTAAACAGGACGAATAAAATGGTTACTTCTGTACGGTGTTGTTTTTCACTCCTTTTACAATAATTAAAGTTCAAAATATCTACCAATAATAACTTTCACCAGAATGTAACTCAACAGTCCTGTACCTCCAAACAGATAGAGGCAAACGAATTCTCGATAATTATATTACAATATCGATAAATAATGCATGAATAAAATGTGTGAGCGCACTCATTAATTCATGTTTAAATTATCGATCCCATAATTTTTACGCGTATGTTAATCTAAATAATTAATCTTGTTAAATTGCACCACCATCGATGACAATTTAATTGACAAAATGTATTTGAAATATCAAATGAAAATGAAACACAGATCGAAATTCCGAAATCTGTTTTCTTTAACCCTTTTAGTAGTGACCCGAATTTTTGACGTTCTGCCAAAAGGAAGAA
The DNA here is from genome assembly GCA_947363905.1 of Lithophane semibrunnea. Taxonomy (NCBI): domain Eukaryota; kingdom Metazoa; phylum Arthropoda; class Insecta; order Lepidoptera; family Noctuidae; genus Lithophane; species Lithophane semibrunnea. The sequence goes on along the minus strand of OX376186.1, from coordinate 19,835,205 downwards.
AAACAGAACATGTGATGCGAATCTCCTATAGCGACTAGAATGATTTTTAATTAAAAGACTATCGGGACCGCCTCGCATCGCTCAGATAGAATATCATATTTTCGGAAAACAACGCAAGATTAAAAGTTAGCTAGATCACGTGTATCGCAAAAAGAAGATCGTTTACCGTGAACGCTAAATAGGAATGCAAAAGTTGTCCAACTGCTGGGTTAAAATTACTTACGTGTTTTCAATCAGCATAATCGCAGGGGGGAGTCCAATGGAACGCGTGCTTGTGGCGTTTCGAGCGCGAATCTAACACATAATAATAACATTAACAAATCATTAGCAATGACTTCTAATCTAGGTATAGGTATAGCCTCAGTTCGGCCTGCATTGTGGGGGGAGGCGGGTGGCCAGGCACTAGGCTCTGGGGGAGGGGGCCACAGACCGCCGTTAGATCGATTCCTACAGTGGATATTATTCTGTGGTAATTAGAATTCGCGCTTCGAAGTACAACTTGTTATGGTGCAATGACGTATAGCTAGGTGCGAGTGACTAGGTACAGTACTATGCTGCTGTGTTGCACTCAAACCAATTCTAATAATGGGCGGGCGTTTGCGGTAATGTCGTTTTTCTTTACGCGTAGTGTCTTAGTGATAAGTTTAGCGTTGTTTTATTACTTTTAGATTTATTAAGAGTGTGTTTAAAAAAATATATAAATACCTAAATGGTCGCTAAGCAGTGCATGTAAGTATCACTATTTAAAAAAGCAGCAAAACGTGTTTCAGTTTGAAATTCAAAATATATAAAGCCGTAAATAAAGTTTTCTGTAGCCCCTGTAACTACATTTTAAGGTGAGACCGAAAAGCAAGCCCTAATTACAGCCTGGACTAAAAAAAGGTCCTCAGTCAGGCTTTCAGCTCAAAAAATGGGTAGCGCTATACAGGCTCCATTTTTCCTCCGTGAAAATGCCTTTTTCGATCGCTTATCAAATTTGCTAAGGCTTTCGGAATTTTTGTTTCGTAAACTCATAGCCTCGCATGTGGAACGGTACTTATATTAGCCTTTTGACGAAAATTTAATTGTGACTTCTTTTAGGAAGATCTGTGCTTTATTTGATACTAGCTTCCGCCCGCAGCTTCGCCCGCGTGGTATGTCGATTCTTTAAGCCTATTTTAGCCTATTTCCTTCCCTAGGATGCCATCTATCTCCTTGCCAAATTTTGTCGAAATCCGTTCAGTGGTTTAGGCGTGAAAAGGTACAGACAGACAGACAGACAGAGTTACTTTCGAATTCTATAATATTAGTATGGATTGAATTAAACGTTTCTTAGTAATGGCTAAAGTGTTTCCGCTTAAATTAATTTCCCTTGTGTTTTTTCCTTGTTTTTTTTTAATCATTAAAAAAAATAAAGTTGACCTAATTTAATTAAAAAATATATACATATAATTGAAGACCGGTTAATACACATTTTTCAACGGAAAAAACTAAGCAAACCTGACGAACTCTGAAGTTTAGATTTCAGAAACCATTTCCCTCGTCCATTTCCCAGCCATCATTCCCAACACATCAAGTTCACATGCCGCGTACTTCCCAATCCTTCTTTGGTGCGTTCCAGCGGCCTATTTGACTTTGCAAAAAGAGTCGTGCCGGCCGAACAATAAAACCAGGAGAGGTAGGTAACCCTTTTCGTTCGACTTCACACTCGCCGCTTTGTTCGTCGTAACACACGATAGTGGCAAAGAAAAGTGTACTTGTATTGGCGAATAGTGACACAAAGTTCATTAAGGCGCGAGGCGTGTTGGAGTGGCGGTGGCGTGAGGGTTCGATCGACCGGCCGACAATAGTGGGCTGGAGTCCTAATATTTTCGATATGAGTGTGCGACGCACGCGGTTCTATCGAAGTTTGCGAGCGCTTGCGTTGCGTTTTTTATTATGAATTTGTGTCTTCTTCTTTCGAATCAATGATACAACATGCGTCTGGGTAGTGGGTAAAGCCGAATGTTAATGTGTAAGTAGGAAGCAAAGATTGTAAGCGTAAAAGTTGTTGCATGAAAGTTGTCCATTTTTGGGGTAAGAACGAACAATTTTTTTCTTTTACATGTGCAAAAATGTAGTCTTTCTTTTAGGTTTGTAGAAACATGATTTGATAGCTGAATCTTCTTAGCAGGTGGAGTTCCTTAATTTCTGCTTACCCCCACGGGAAGAAGGCGGGTGTATAATTATGTAAAATGGATGTATTTTCATGAACAATTCATAATTTTAAAATAACCCAATAACTCCCGATGCGTTACCCAACTCCTAAGAACCCGTTACCCAGTAACTGGGTTGCGGAGGTCAGATAGGCAGTCGCTCCATGTAAAATGGGTGGTATTGACCTGCATCCAGTTAGACTGGAAGCCGACAATGCTAGGGCAGATGATGAGGCTGTCATCTCAGTAGTCACCCTCTTTCTAGACAGACCACCTTTCACACAATCCATCGTTTCTTTGGTCTTCCCCGACTCTTATCCCCATCCACATTAATTCTCAAAAGTTTCCTCACTTTTGTACGTCAGACTGTTAACTGCAACTCGCCGTCCGATAAGGACCAGGCCCGGGTCGACGGCGCGTTGTGTTCCACGCGCGCCTTAAAGAGATGTCAACACAACTGACGGGGTCCGCTAGGGCCGATGCCTGCCGGGGGCGCGGGGAAGTCCGAAAGGTATACCGTGGCCTCTAGCAACTGAAGGAAGAGTTTTAGTCAGTAAGAGTCTGACACGCCCTTCCGCTCCGCCAGAGCGGGAGAAGCTATTTGAAAAATTACCGCACCCAAAAAGAAAACAGACTGTTTATTGGCCAAAGTTGTTGGTCGAAAGAAAATTTCTTAAAAAAAAAAAAAACCGGAATTTTCTTTCGACCAATAACTTTAAAAAGTCACCAATCCTATACAAAATATAAATCGCTAGAACAACAACAATGTCAATTTATAGCTTGCCCTTGTATTCGCAGTCTTGTAAAATAATTGGTACTCCCGGAATAAGTTCAACAGAAAAATATAATAATGGATCCATCCCATTTGTTTGTAAAACGCAGTGTACCTTGCTGAATTGAAATACACAACGTTCCTTGCAACTTGAGTTAATTTCACTAGACCAGTAGGACATTACTTGTTCAGATTTATCTGTAAAATGAATATTTGTTTTCGCTGGCACAATTCGTTTCATTATCTCTCATTTTGAAGGCTTAGGCTGCGTTTCCACCAGAGATGAGCGAAGATGCGTAGCGAGGGATGTGTGTGAAACTAACCAATAACATCGCTTCACTGTCATAGCTTGAGCTAAGCTGGCGTTGTTATTGGCTAGATTTACGGACATTCTTCGCTACGCATCCTCGCTCATCTCTGGTGGAAAGGCAGCCTTATGAAGCTGCAAAAGGCTTCGCTAGTATTAGTATAGATTCTTTGTAAAACTGTACGTAGTAAATAAAATAGCGTATTACTAAACGCATGGGACAGTAAATGTCAAAGAAATAACTTGGATGTTACTTAGTTTCTTTCACAGAACCTTTCAGCTCCGCTTTTTAACCGGCGTTGAAATTCCAGGCAGACACATTGATTTCGTGAATTATTGGCGTAGGTAAAGGAATTTTCAGTTTCAGTCGAAGCATTTTTGTGACGAATGAATTTCATACGTTGTGTCGTAGTTGATATTCAAAATATTTGGCTTAGTGCGAGTCATGCTTCGCACACACTAGCTCGAAACGTGAGGTACAAAATAAAATATGTTTTTTTTTATCGAATAGTTCCGAAAGTGGACGCCAAATCAAACCTTGTCAAAAGAATTTCGAAACTGTTTCTTACCAATATTTTGGCACCTCATTCTTTTTTTTACTAAAGTTACAGTCCATACCAAATCAATGTCCTGGAAAAGGAACGTTTCCAATACAGTATAAATGTACCTTTGATTCTCCTGTCAATAACTAAAGCCAACGAATTCTACACTCCGACTTCCCTTATCAAAACCCGCCCTGCGCCACTGCTAAACTCAAAATATAACATGACAACATCGTGGAGATCACCCGATCACCCCACTCGAACTTGTCTCAAACTTGTGCCAAACATCGCCTGGTAGGTATAAGTGTCCGACATCGCGCTAGAATGTCGACACTCCATTAAAGTCGACCGCGACACCCGCTTCGGCCAAATGCGCGTAACTTTATCATATTGTCACCTTGCCGGCTACGGCGACTACTATGGAAACTTGTAAAGAAACTTAACCGGTGCTGTAGTTGTTGACTGCAAAGTTTTTGTAACGTGAGCCCAATTTAAAGTTGTCATGTTAATACTTAGTGGAATGACGATGTTTTAAATGTTATATTATTGGGTTTTTGTAATGAAGTTCTTTAACACGGCTTACGGTAGGCATTGCCTACACCTACTAGGAGTTGACACATCGTACCTGGTGCACACGTTTTTTAATCCATGCAATTTCCATGTTTAGAAAAACGATGAAAATCTAGTTTTTTTTTGTATCACTAAAAAAGGTAACCCTGTAAACGCGATGCCCAAAAAGTCAATAAACATAATAAAAAGGTTACCACTTCAAACGCACAAAGAATATCGTGTAACACCACTCATACCTAACCCTCAAATGCTACGTTACCAAAAAAACCAACACGGAACGTAAAGCGCAACCAGCGACTCCAACAAATCTAGCCGCCTATCGATTCGGCGAGCAATTTAAAATCCACTTAAAGACAACCGCAGACTGCTAATCGAAAACTTCGTCGGCTCCAGTGGGAACCTCTAATTGCTTGTATTAAAATAACTGACTTATGTCAAAGATATCTGGGGCGCGGCGTACGTCGCCGCCTGGCACCAGGCTTCACATGTTAATAATCATTATGATCGCATCAAGTGTACGATAGCCCGGTCTTTCACTCACCCCCTGTTCGCCTGCGAATAGTGTTGTAATTGTAGCTAAGCAAGAACGTCGATGATTCGTGTTGCACTATCGCGATTCGCGGTGCTGTGGCGATGCAACTATGGAAACCAACTTTAAAATATAATTTTTTAGGAGTCCTTTGCAACTTCAGTTCACATTATCTCTGAATAAACAATAATTTCATAGAAAAATATGAAGATGGAGATCAAGAAAAATTGGCGTTAAGGATTTTTAAGGAAAACCCACGCGTTTTATAAACACAACATTTCTTTGGATTTAGATCTATCTCCCAAAATCAATTGATAAAACCAACGAGCCATTTGCTAACCTTTAAAGTGAAAACGTCGAACTTATGAGTTTTCGTTTTGGAGGCCGAAAATTTTTGCGGTCCGAAAAATGTTTGAGGTTCTTTACTTAAAATAGCAGCACTAGTCGAGCCCCTCGGCCGAGGGAGTGAGTGAGCCAATGTTTAGCAGTTACCGCCGCATTACCTCGCTGTTTTGTGTGAGTTAACCGTCTTGTGCTTTGTTACGTGTCAATAAAATGAACCTGCGAATACAGTTTTAGCGTTAATTTTTCGTGTTTCTTTGAACAATTTTACGGCAAAGGAACGTCTTCCAAGGCTACTTTTTAAAGGCAGTCCAAATAATTATGTTCTTCTTTATTAACCTGAAATATGGTTATTTTATTTTATATATATATATAAGTATATTTTAAGCGCAAGTCCTATTTATATTTCATTTTATCAGCATCTTCTGGACGCTACAACTTGCTACTTTCACAACAATGACAACTAAACGAACTGTCACTATCTATTTAAAACGCCACAAACTTAATATTATAACATTATTATTACTTGCACGCTTCGTTTACACCATTCTATTAGTCTGCTCGAGTGAATTTTGGCTATAGATCGATGTGTTCATGACACCCCATGCGTGTGGGTGTGCCCCACATGATCTGATTCTGAATGTCTGAACATCGCTGTGCTATGTCCAAATCAACTCGATATTGTTCTATAACACTCACAGGACGCAGTGCAATGGGATATAGGTACTGGTCATGGTAGTATAATTCTACTGCCAAACCCAGACGGAAGACCATACGAAACCAATGAGTAACTAACGTTGGTCTATCCAATTATATCCAATAAGAATAAGAATTTATTCTATGTTTGTGTTATGCATTGATTCAACTTTCTAATTTTACCTACTCACTCAAAAAATCCTTTTTTAGTAAACCTCCGCAATGTTCTAAGCAATGTAACTTACCAATTCCGTGTTATTTTGTTTGTGCATTGCTTGGATTGAGAACTGTTTTCAATTAAAAAAATAAAAGATCATTTTCTAAATAATGCAACAAAGAAGGTAAAATTTAAATTATGGAAGATGTGTAAAACCGTAAAATAAAATGTTTGTATTTTATATTTCATCCCAAAAGTAGCTGGGACTGTGATTTCGGTAAAACATTCGAATCAGACATGAAAAGGTGAAAATAAAAAAGCCTAATTTAATTAATGAGTAAACAGTGCATTCTATAGTGGCTGGTCACGGGACGCCGCGCGACACTTACCAACATCTCGACACCTTTTAAAATGGCAAACGGCGCAATTTCCGGTACGATTCGATACTCGTATCTCGATTATTTCCCGACCGATTTTCCGACTCGATACCGAATAAAACTCGATTTGGCTATATTTTGTTAATAAGTTATTCGTGAACCGTGATTCATGGGCGTGAGAGGGTTGATTCGATTTTATATTGGCACTGTTGATCGATTTATTTAAATATTTGTTTTAACTGTTTTATTCATTGTAAATATTTGTAATTTGAAAAGTATTTTTTATTAAAAAATATTAATATTCTAAGTATAATAATTGTGAACAAATTAGAATTTTTTTTGGAAAAATAGTAATGGCCATAAATGTCTTTTATTAAAATTATTCTGGGTAAAATATTCTCTGTCTACGCACGTAAGGCTGCTACGGTTATCAAAAAATAATTATTGCCTCATAATCATAATAAATAACTTTACATCACGCCTGTAATGTCCGAAGGGTTAGGCAGAGGCATGCCACATGTCACCAGTGAAAGTGCCAAATGTCATGATTTCATGAAATAGTCATTCAACACACTTTCATGAGCTTAGAGAGTTATATTGCTGATTCTAATGTTTATAATTCTGTAAATTCATATTTGTTACGAGCGCTAATAATATTTAGATCAACATACAACCTGATACTGACCTGCAAATTGCAAAAAACGTAAGAAAATTTGAATTTCGCGGGCTACCCTAGCGCATCAACCTTAACAGTTAAATATATAAGGTAATCCATTTTGTATGCCATTAAAGTACGGATTTACTGCTTATGGCTTTTATTAGTATTGAAGTATTTTAAATCGAACATTTTGTGGTTTTTCGACTCGGGACAAATGATCAGCACCTGTCACTTAATTACCATAATAGGTAAATAAAAAATAATCTTCGTTTCACAATAAAATACGCGTCGACTTGTTAACCTCAATCTCTGATATCTCTGATACTGTTCACCCATAGTTCATTATTTCGTCTAAACCACCCGTTTGATCTCATATCGTGTCAGCACGAGTACCTATCTCATGCCACCCAAGTTTCACTGAAGGCCAGTCTCAAGTCAGTCGGAACCATAACTCCATTAGCAATTAATTCATATCCCATACAAATATTAAATTACATTCAGCTCTGTCACTATGGCAAATGTTGTATATTAATTAATGACAAACGTTCTCAAGGCATAATATTGTACATTGTATTTTAATACGTAGTAAATGTTCAAACAGTAGATCTATAGTCCTTTTAAAAACCTCTCATTTTGTTAATCGACTTCAAAAAAGGAGGAGGTTATCATAATATTTTATAATATTTATTTCTTTCTTCATTTTTCGAATTGGCAGCACTTAATTTGGCCATTCCTGTCATCGGCCGAAATTATTCCTGTCACTGACTAACTTACATCTGCAAGATAGAGAGAGGAATATTTATAAGCATAAACACCTGCTGTGTGATGTTTATAAACCTCGGCCTTTTTTTTTTGATGGTGGGAAATCATCCAATGACTTCTCCCGCTCTGGGCGGAGCGTAAAGGCGTTTAAGACTTTTACCCGTGTTCCTTCAGTTGCCTGTTGCCAAGGTCCCGGTATCCCTTTCGGACTTTCCCGCAACCCTGGCAGGATAGATCTCGGCCTAAGACTAGGAAACAAAACATGATGCTTAAACACCAGGGTGACATCTTGAAACTGTCCGGATAGCCACAGCGCTATATGCTTCAAATAAACTTTCTGACAGATAGAGCACAGCATTAAGTCAAAACCGGAGGTTGAAACATTACAAGATCCGGGAATCCGAAGATCCGGTTCCGGAAGAGGAGCACTAAGACAGCATCAGGAATTTTAGAAAATCCACCACTCATGCAAAAAGAGGTATTTTAGCAAAAAGTCTGACGTCATTGGGACAAGCTAGTAATAGTGCATAAGCATTATTAATGATCTATGGATATATTTGCTGTCTAATCAAAAAGTAGCGTAGAGTAAATATTGTTGATTAATTTTACTCTAGAAAATAAAAACAATGGTTTTTTTCTACATTAGTTCCTGCTTAAGTGGTCCGTTCTGCCTGGCTCCCCATATTTCACTTTTACAAAGCTTATGAAACAGAAGATTAAAAAACTAAATGTCGTATGCCAGTTTAGTTACTGTTTGAACTCCACTGTACACTTCGAGATGTGCATTGTTTGAACAACAAAGAGCGTGTATTTAATTATTTTACCTCACAATACTTTGTATGCAAATGTAGTGCGTTAGATTAATATTTATATTGAGTGCCTTTCTGCCTATGACGGCCGGCCATGTAGAGTAGGACAATTTGAAAGGGAGGGTCGGAGTACATCGACTATTCACGGGATGCAACGGAACTGGGTAAACTGGACCATTTTAGGAGAAGAATGAAGTGATTTGAAAAAGTTTCGTTTAGTTAAAGCTGTTACTAAGCTCACCTGTTTCAGGACCATAATGTTTCGGGACTTGAATGTTTCGGGACCAAAATGCAAGCTATAAACCGATAGATCTTTTTAAGCATTTATACAACATACTTATGTACGTTAGAAATAGCGATCTTATGAGCTATCTTAAAAAAGCTCTTTATTCCAGACTTCCAACTGATGGGTAGTAGGTATTATCATTGATCACCATTTATTTATATTATTGTAATACTTTTTCGTTGGTAACAACACATCCATGGTTTATGGGCAAAAAGCTTCAGTAGTTGTTAGCAGAAATACCTTAGCAACAATAATAGAAAAAATGTTAAAAAAAAAATTATTCGTTTATTCAAAAAACAACTGTCATTTTTTGACAGTTGTCTGAAATAGTCAGGGGCAAACGTACGTACAGACATCGATAAATTGTTCAGCAAATAAAATAGCTGTCTAGATGAAATTATTAAAATGCCTTTATACAAAAGATGAAGTATGGCTGTACTGGCTGGCTATGAGTCATAACAGGATTTACTCAAAAAAAAAATTATAAATCGAACTCCACGCCGACCTCGAGCCGCCTCCCGTACCATGCATATACTTTTTCATCAGTCGGCTCTGGGTGCAGGATATTAATGAATTTCCTCGTCACAGCGGCTCGTGATTAGTTCGTTAATGCGATTAGTTGTCTCCTCCGGTTCGCCGGTGGGCATTGTTTATTGAAGCGCGACGCGCAATGTATAGCCCTATGGCCGCCGAGCTATATTATGTCGCACCACTCATTACGAACGGTAACAATCGGAATAATTAGTAATGTGGGTACGTAAGATGGGATACCTAGCTAGATAATTGTGCAGCCATTGTTGCTCTACTGCTGTCATTAATTACGCAAGCGGCTTATTAATTTATAACGTCTACCATCGGAACTTGTTCTGCGCGGAATAATGTTAAAATTAATCGGATAATATGCCTGAACATTCATAGTCAGGAATTTTTGAAGTGAAAACGTTGAGCGATTTTTGGTAGCCATAAACTTATGGATTCGCGTCATCGACATGCTCGCGCCAGAGTGCTGTCTTATAGAATATAGATGGCGCTAATACCAGTTTTAAGTTTTCGGCAGTCCCCGTGACTGCCTATTCTTTTAAATAAATTGTCTATAGTTATAAAAAAAACCGGCCAAGTGCGAGTCGGACTCGCGCACGAAGGGTTCCGTACCATTATCTATAAAAACGGCAAAAAAATCACGTTTGTTGTATGGGAGGCCCCTTAAATATTTGTTTTATTTTAATTTAATTATTTATTTTTATAGTGAATATGTAGTTAAATATTCTGTGAATATTTCAAGCGTCTCCCTGTTGTCGTTTTCAATATCGAGCAAAAAAATCACGTTTGTTGTATGGGAGCCCCCTTAAATATTTATTTTATTCTGGTTTTTAGTATTTGATGTCATAGCGGCAACAGATATACATCATCTGTGAAAAATTCAATTGTCTAGCTTATAGCTAGACAATTGAATTTCATTCAATTGGTTCATGAGATTCAGCCTGGTGACAGACGGACAGACAGACAGACAGCGGAGCCTTAGTAATAGGGCCCCGTTTTACCCTTTGGGTACGGAACCCTAAAAATGGTATATGTGTATATTGGTATATACGAGAATGATCACCTCCAACACCGTTTGACCGATCACCATGAGACTTGGCATATTAAGCTTAAATTATATTATATTTATATAATTATCATTATTGATATAAGTATTTTTACATTTTTTATTTATTTTTCTTTCGTCCTCCACGCGGGTGAACACACGTGTTAGGGCATAAATCGAACAGATTACGGGTATTAAGCCCTTTCATTTGATACCCAACATGGTACGATTAAACCATAGTTTTTTTTTAAGGTTCTCACTTTATGTCCTCTAGAGGGCGCCATTTTTAATTTAATGTGACTTCACATAGCCTATAACCAGCGGACAATCACGACCAATCTAACGATACCTCATTTGTCAAATTGTGATAAGTGGTTTGGAAGATAGGAGGGAACAGATGAACATACAGACATACATACATACCTACATACATACCGGTCAAAATCATAACCCTCCTTTTTTCTTCGCCGTAGTCGGGTAAAAAATAAAGCTGCTTCATAATCATAACTTACAAGCTACAACAGAACGTTCAAACAAACTATTATTAAAAGCTTTTAATATTCATTTGGCACTTATTGGCAATAAAGCTCGGGATCATTTGAATGATCTGTACATTGTCCTCTCGCAGTCATCCGTCAATAGTAATTGCCTGTAATGGATACAGTAATACAAGCCGTCAGGACATCGACTCGTCTTTGTGATACTATTTCAACTTTTACTTTTCAAGTATAGGAAGCAAAAAGGACAGTTATGATTTTGACCGGTATGTATGTTCATCGGTTGCCTCATAACTTCTAAACTTCTTACCATAATTTGACAAATGAGGTATCGTTGGAAGCGTCTTGATCGTCCGCTTTTTATAAGCTATATATGAATATTAAATTGAATATGGCGCCCACTAGAGGACATAAAGTCAAGAACCAATTTTATTTTAATCATGCCATTTTTTTATTAAATGAAAGGGCTTAATTAGTACATTTCAATAATATATACAATATAACGCCAAAAAAAAAAAAACAAGTAATAAAACTAAAAGTCAACTACGACAAAAAAGTCAACTGAAAAGATATAAACAAGTCATCACAGACAGAAATTAAAAATGCGGAGTCACACGTAATTTTATACGCCCTTAAGTTACTTATTACGCCCTAAGATGTGTGACTCCGGATTTTTTATCTGTCTGTGATGTCTTGTTTATATCTTTTTACTAGACTTTTTTTAATTATTGAAGTTCTTGTGTGGTATCTAATTAATAAAAATCTAAAATATATTCATTAATACTCGGTTCCTATAAACAAAAACGAATCGTTTTGCTTACCAATGGTAACATTTTTTATTGCTAAACTGGGCATATAAATAGATTCGTAAGCTAATTTTTCCTGTGATAGCTACTTCCATATGGGAATCTAGGATATGAGGTATTTGCTTCATTATTGGTCTTAATTTTAACCAATAACGGTCCGTATATTATAGGAATCGTTCATAAAACGGGTTAAGTAGGGGACGAAAGTTTGTTATTTTTGCCGATTGAAAATCGGCTTGTGGACATACAAATTTGAAAACGCATAAGATCTGTGTCACTAACTGCACTTACAAAGAATCATAGTGTGGGGCTTTCAATACGCAAAAAAAAGGTATAAAGTTCATTCATACGCTGCCAGTCATAAGGAAGCCAGCAGAGCTTGACCAAAAAAATATATCAAATTCGAGGTCAATTTCTACACCACATCGCGGTAGGGTTTCAAGCGTTATGTCGCATTGTTAACTCGTAAGTGACCAATTAAACGACTTCTGTACGTATGTATGTATATACGCATTTTCGTATAGGGTTTTTATGGCCCTCCCATGAAGCTAACCGAACCGTATAGAGATATAAATCAACTTCATATTGTGATTTAGCAAGACTCGTTACTGCAACAGTACGCCGTATTTACATAAAAACAATATTTTTGTGTGTATATTTATAGCAGTAATTCAATATTTTCGTACCAATACGGCTAATAGGCTGGCTCGCGTTGCCTCGGGTATTAATTCATAAGTCATAACCTCTTTTATTTGCTTTTTGCTTTTTTGTATTTATTATGTTTCCTGTGCCCTGCTTTGTAAAGTTACTTAAAAATAGTTCTCATTGAACGAACGACGTTTTGATTTTTCTTACTGAAAATATGAGATCTTATATAACTCTTATATGCCAAGCTACGTATTGAACTGTAATAGATACCTGAATGCGACACTGTTATTGGTTTTCAACTTCATTAAATATTGGGTCCCCACCTATGAAATGGCGTTTTTTCTCACAAATAGAGAACCTCGGCACTTCTATGATTTAAAACATTAATTTATTTATTTACGTAAATCTTTCATAAATTGCTTGGTATTATATCGAATAATGACCATCATAGACAGCTACCAATAGTAAAAAACCTTATTACTTATAGTTTTCTAAACATAAAAAATACCTTAGAAATAACTCCTCATTACAAGCTTTAAATTAGCTTGCTCTGTTCGTATGTGTTTCCGGTTACTCCTTTTGTCATCAATTTTTCAAGCAGTTCCTGGCATCCGATTGAGCTGAAACTTGGTATACTCATGCAACTACCGATACATTTTGAAAAAATTATACCATGGAGCTGATCTGATGATGGAGCCGGAATTTAGGCATAGGAACTCCTCAATCAAACAAGATAACACCATCGGGTTTGACTCATTGGTTATGTATTTACAAGTGCTTTGACACTAGGCGGTGTTTAAGGTCTGATGATGGAGCCGGAAGGTGGCCATATGTGTTTCTAGTAACTCCGATTGTCATCCATTTATCGAGCACTTCCTGGCATCTCATTGTACTGTTACTTTGGAATACTTATACAACTACCGAGACATTTCAAAAAATGATACCATTTTGCTGGTTTGATGATGGAGCCGGAAGTTGGCCATAGGAACTCCTCAATCAAACAAGATAGCACCATCGTGTTTGGACCCATTGGCCATGTATTAACAAGTGCCTTGACACTAGGTGGTGTTCAGGGTCTGATGACGAAACCGGAAGGTGGCCATGGGAAATCCTCAATCAAACAAGATAGCACCATCGTGTTTGGACTCATTGGTCATGTATTAATAAGTGCTTTGACACTAAGTGGTGTTCAGGGTCTAATGATGGAGCCGGAAGGTGGCCAGGGGAAAACCTAATTCGTTGGATTTATGAAGGTGATAGAACAGATATTTAAACAAATCCTAATGCTAAAAAATAGAAAATAAAATATAAGTAAAAATCTTTTTAAAAACAGGCTTTTAATTAACTAAAAAGTACTAAATAAAATATGTTCTTAAAAGCTTGAGGCGTAAATGTCCTTCTTACACTAAACTTGAAGATAAGCCTCAAGGTTTTAAGAACATATTAAAATTCTATGTTTACGCATGTTTTATTTAGTACTTTTTAGTTCATTAAAAGCTTGTTTTTAAAAAGATTTTTACTTATATTTTATTTTATTAGCAGAAATGACCACTTTTTTTTTTAACTTTGTCAATACTTATTTTTGTCGTCTATCTAAGTGGCATAATTCCTATCTTAGTTTTTAAACATTAGTGCATAAAAGTTTTAAAACATTAGTGTTCATGGTTGTTATATAAATTAAGAAAATGTTAGTATGAAAAATGCACCTTCTTTAAAATTCCCCATACAAAACGCTGATTTCATAGATGGGGGACCTAATAGTTTATTTCCCTCCCTCATTGAAGTTTCTCTGAAACATGTTCGCGTGGTGTCTCTTTGGTAATTGGTCTAGTAATTCATTAATATTGATGTCCAAAGACACCTATTACAAATAGCCTGACGGTACGTACGTATAAATTATATAGATAAATAGGTATATACGTTATTTTTTACGAATAATAAAATTAATGGCTGGCTTGGACCACCTGTTATTCAGAACAATTTAATTACATGTCATTGTTTTGTAATAGTTATGAAAAGAACATAATTGAGATGTACAGTACTAACTTATAATTGCTTTATTTATTTTAATTGCCGTTCCTTTGTTCTTTTAATAGTTCGGAAGGGGGAGAGACTACCATTTCTTTTTTTTAAATAAAACATTGTGTGGTGACCGTTATTTTATTGTTTTGGGGTTCTTATAGTAAGTTATCATCGCGTGATGTTGTCTCTAACGAGGGTACCAGGGTATTACCGCCAGGTGTCCTGTGTAATGTCGCTCGAGTGACGCCTGCGATGCCGCCGGAGTGCCCACTGTGCTCCATGGGCACTGCCCCCGGCTTCCGTGACGTCACATTTTCCCTGACTTTTACAATGAAGTGCCGTAATAAGCTGACACCTAACACTTGTTTCTTTCCGACTCATATTGATGTAGCAATTATGTGGGTTTTATTCAAACTAATATCACCCTCCTTTTTTTTCGTCGTAGTCGGGTAAAAAGCAGTCGGTACTTGTCCCACTGTACCATAGGAATAGTAATGATAATGTTGTGTGCCATTTAGTCTGTGCTGAATAAATGTATGTTCTTTCTCCTGTCTTTCTTTCATTCACCACACTTGCTTGTTAGCAGTTTGCTTACTTTGAATTAGTGGGTGGTATATATGTCTTTAAAATGTGTGTCTTAATTGTGCAAAACAAACAATTATCATTTCTTTCAGTTTTAGACCACAAAGCCAAGGTTTCTTCTCAAATATTTCCTTGTAAAGGCACGTTATTTTAAATTAAAAAAGCTTCAGTATAAATTGTTGATGCCAATTGTTCGACTAAAAGCCGTACCAAAGGCAAACTCGCCGGTTTTAGAGGTAATGTGGTTCTAGGAGTTCCGGCTGTCATCCTTTTAGAGGGGCTAAGGTAGCAATTTTTTTTTTCTTGCAATTTTCATTGCAAAAAAATAATGGCTAATTTCGTGTTAGGTTGTATATTGATTCAAATAAGATTCGCGACCGTAACAAATATAGCTTTACAGAGTTATAATCATTAAAATTAGCAATACAACTCCTTAAGTTAGACTAAGTACTGAAATGTCATGATTTCATGAAATAGTCATTCAATAGGGTAATATGAACTTAGAGAGTTGATCATTTTTATTGTATTTGATACGGCCGCGAATCAATTTAGATACACATACATACAGCCTGATATAGACCTGCAAATTGTAAAAAAATTAAATTTCGCGGGCTACCACTGAAGATTTTGATGAGTGATTTTTTTTTTAAACTCTAAAGCACTTTTCTGTGCTTACTAATGCTATATTTAGAAAAAGCTACATTCAACCATCGTCATTGTGCTTTTAAAATGTTGATATTAATGTTAAAGCTAATCTGGAAATCCGCGTCATAAAGGAAGGTTTATAATTTAATGTTCTCAGACGTCAAAAACACGAACAAGAATGTTCCAAGTGCCCTCGAAACAACAATACGCCCTCAATTATATTGTGCCAAATTTAATATTCACAATAAATCGCGAATAGTTTCTATATTTGTACCAACATGCCCACGACATGCGGCCTCCGCGTCTCAAATATAAATAACTGTTGTGCGTGTGTGTGTGCGAGAGTAGTGTGTGTTTGTGTGTTTACAGCACACGAATTACATTTCACAAGCAAGCGAAACAATACGAGCTGTTTGGACATGGCGCACAGTGAGCGCGATGCGATGCTAACAGATAATATTAGGATGTAGGAGCGATACAGTGGCCCTACAATCTAGTCTAGGCGCAAAAAGATTACTTCGCCATATCGCGGGAACAGGAAGCCTTTCCATAATGTATGAAAATATATTATACAACTTTTCTTTAAAGCTCACATCGGGCTGCAGGATGTCTCAACTCGCAAACTTATTAACCATGAAAATTCCATTTACATCTGAACCGCTCATATATTTGCAATTCATCAAAACCGAAGTCTTCATGCATAGGAAATATAGGGACTATCAAAACATGTTTTCAAGATATCCGTTATATGCATGTGTGATGTGTGCATTACAATTTTAAATTAAACCAATAAATCTCAATAAATAATGTATGTGAATAACGTATTCATCAAACACGGCCATGCGACGTGCAACTTTCTTTCAACATCAAATAACTTCGCATTCAATATCTCGCGTAGCGTAGCTTATAGTGTAACGCGGAATTAAACATTAAATGCATGAAATATGCTCTGATTTGAAACAATGGCAAAATATACATATAATAACATCAATGAATAACAATGGAGTATAAATTATCATTTAAACTGTTGTATATTTTATAAAATATAGCCCTTGTGTTTTGTTTAAACAAATATACAGACATATAATTTGTTTGAGTGTATGTTAATCGCGAAAAATAGAGGTATGTGTGCTTTGAAGGTGTGTTGACATCTGTTCTGAAAGGGTCAGGGTCACGGGCCTTCCGTACCTTCACGCCTGGAACAGGCAGGTAGACAGGGGTGGTCGAATATCCTTTTAAAAGGTGGGTCTACCTTTTCTCCCGCGAGTGATGCAGAAGTAGATTAAGGTATTGTATCAAGATCTTCTAGTGCGTTTTCACTCCGCCTAGCAATGTTCCCTTTAAGCGAGACCGTCGGTAGTGGTTCAGAAGACTTGAAGGAGCCGTCAACAGGCTAAAATAATACACGTTCTAATTTGTTTACGTAATCGACAGTTTTAATCCACACTTTGAAATAGACAACTGGTGCTACAAAATGCTTCGGATAAAAAGGCTACCATGTAAATTTTTTCTCATTTTAAATTAAATTAAGGGCTTACCTGTTTTGGCAGTAAAAAACGGAGAATGTTGTTAATGTAATTTCGCACTTTGTGTTCTCTGCATTCGTGTGAATCCTGTTTTTCAGTACTTAATGACGCTATCTCGATAATGAGATCAAGTGTAACTTTCATTCTATGTTCAATTGAATTTTTGTTTCTGTTTTGGATTACAGCGTGGAGTTTCTCTGTTTGGCCAACTACATTTAGTATCCATTGCTCTGTGAATTAAACTGTACATGAGAACACAAGCTACATAGTTTGAAAGCTCTCGAATCCTACTTTACCGTTGTAATCTTAAAAATTGAAATTAAATCAGCTAAAAAGTGCGAACTTACCTGCGAGATTTTAATAAGGTTCTATTTTTGTAAGTGCATATTTTTCGAGTGTTCTTTTCTTATTGCATTGAACACTTAACAAGAATAAACATTTACATAATTGTGATGCTTTTCCCGATGCCTTGTGGCGAATAAAATCATTCCGATTCTGACATCCAGCGCTGTCGGCGATCAGGTCCCGAAAAGGTCATAAAACAGTCTGTAGTCAGGAACGGCGGTGGAATGAGCAGCAGTAGGCCCGCCCCGCCGGGCCGGCCACGTCCCGGACACACGACTACCGTGGCCCGGCCTCACGACTAACTTGTAAGATGATTTTTTCGTGATCCGACGTTCATTGTTCAGTAGCTGTTACGATTCGATTGAAATTGTTTACATCGCCCACTGCGGTGGGCCGATATACTCATCCTTGTATAGCTACTCCTACTTTGTGTCGTGATTTTTATAGTCACACGTTTTTGGGGTCTCGTGAGGCGTGAATGTGTGCTTGTAGTACGAATCATGTCCCGTTGTTTGCTGTGCGGATTCGTGAGGTGTTTCTGTGATTTAAAACCGTGATCAGAAAAGGTTGTTTCGAAATAAAAGCTCTTTAAAAGCTAATGTAGTTCATCGAGTACATAAACCCCGTAGCAAAGCACACAATACATATTCGCAAATAACTTACCATGCAGAAAAACGGGCAGATCGAAATGGAAAATACCGATACGTAACAAACAAGCAAAGTGGTTGATGCAACGACAAATACTTACTCTTATAATAGACGTGCATTCTATTCAAAAGGTATTTCAAAGAATTTTCCACAATACCGCTCAGTTATAAGAAAACGCCAATCGTAATGGCCCTCATACGTTATGGAAAATAGAGTACAATAGCAACAATTTGTACACGAACGGAAACAATGTTCGAGATATCTTCAGGTGGGTACAGTCGCTCGCTAAACTCCCGAGCGCCCAACGCTCACAAATTAATTATCACTTTTTAAACTCGCACTTGAAATGATTCTGTGGCGATAGCAATATTCAGAGCGAAAGTCTAATTGAATCTGTCGGTGGCTCTTTAGTTTCCATTGTTGATTGTGAAGTTTCTTATCCTGAAAACGATTTTAATTGCCGCTGACTTTTGAACGTTATCTCCTGTTTGACGGTTCGATTTATTAATAGGCTCCGTTATTAATTGCTCACTTATTGATACGGACACGTAAGTTGCTATCGTGACATTTGAGGGTTACAAAACCTGATATTATAAAAGATACCTGTATGTACGTATATATGTATTAAATTCATCATAACCAAGACGAAAAGAAATGTATGACTAAACAGGTGAAACAGGTAGGAGGTAAAAACTAATTTCATCCATCCGAAATGTTCTGTATTTAGTCGTACACGCACTTGTCCACAACTAGTTTTTTAGTTCACACGTCAGTCAGAATTCTCGAGGCGATCACAAAAACGTTCGTGCCAATTAATTTCGCACAGCCGTCGCATTTTCACTTGAATTACAAATGCAATTCATAATACGTTAAAAATAACAACCAGAAAGAACTGGGCAAAAGTGTTGAACGACAAAAAAGTCTTTATTAGCGCCATTACAATTTTTACAAGGCTTTTATTGCACTTTAGTAGGCGAGTGTACGTGCCTTCAGCGGGCCTCTCGGCCCTACACTTAATGCAGTTATGCAAAACACTGCAAATATCTCGTTTGCCTCCATCAACTTACCCGAGCTGCCCTGGTTTTTTTCGCGTTTTTTACATTACCTACGTAAATTACATTTTCATTATCGTGTGGATGCATGAAATTCTTCAATTTAGTATTTTTACACTCTTTTTCAAATCTATCGTTTCGTTATAAAGCTAATATTCTACGTTCCTGGGTCCACGGGGACGCTTTTGTAATATGTGTTAAAGACGATCGGAATTTTATCACGAGGAAATTAGTTTCTGATTTAGTTTATGAAGAGTTTTGTTTCAAAGGAAGGCTGTGTTTAATCCCCGTTGTTAGAAGAAAAGTGATCTACTTTATTTACATTTAAGTTTTCAGGTTTCTGTAAAAGGATAATACTGAGCTTTATATGACGTATGTCGAAAAGGCAAGTTGACATAAATAAAAGTGAGTTTCTTTATTTATCTTCTAAAGTAAGTACATCATCGAACTAGATCGCGTTAACAGAACCAGCCACTACCCAGCATCATACATTACTAAAACACTAGTACAGAAACACTCGGTTTCTTATTCATACAAGTAATTTTCGATCCGCCACTTATGCAAACATGCTATTGTTTCATATCTGGCAATATTTTCTACTATTTCGGACCGTTCCGCCGGCAATTTTCCGGTCGGCTGGGCTCGCTGAGACTCCCGCACCCGGAAGACTATGCCTCCCGCATCACGCGTGCTCTCATTTGAATAACATTAGTACTACAAACAATTGAAAACGCACTACTTGGAAAAACGTTATCATTTAGCTCTATCTTAAGCCTAATTGACTATGGGCCGTTGAAGAATCGTATCTTGGTTGCCAGTTTTAAAATAAATATAAATTCTACATTCAAAAATATTAGTCTGGTGTTGCAATTGGTGAAAGTGTTAATAAAATCGTGCTGTTCGTCTATAAATAGGTGAAACTCTCAATCTTGCTTCCGTAAATATGTAAATTTCAATTATGAATCTAGTCCACTCTATGATTTGGAATTCATGGAAGGCGTAACAGGAGAGTTGCAATTCAATTGGACTTGAATCGTAAGTAGCGCGTCCGACGTTGTGTCGCTGGCCTTAAAACCTTTACATGTAAGTCGGTCATCCGCTTTTAGGGGCCATGTATTTGTTTGTTTGGTAATACGACACTCAGTACCTGTTGTATGCCATTATTCCTGGAAGAACTTGGCTCCTAAAACACAAGCTTTAGTCCTAGTTTAGGAGGCATCAGTTCGCCCTTTAATGTGGCTATTGTACAATATTTCTGTAACCCTTGTGTACTTATGTATGCCTTTCTGAACAAATAAACATTTTATTATTATTACAAAAATATAGAATCGTAAGTGATCATAATCTTGTGTCAAATCTTCAATCAAATTCAATTCACAAAGTAGAATTATTAACGGTTTTTCCGGCCCACAGTAATACTAGTTCAACTGTCATTAACGAGACACAATATAATTTTAATTGTTATTTACCTTAAAAGACTTTTCGACAGTCGGAAGGATACGTCATCCGCATCCGGCCTCCTAACTAGCTAAACAAACCGAACAAGTGGACTGAATACCTGGAAACCTAGAATTATTCATCTTGAAGCCACAAATATTTCAAATAACGCCTTAGAATTAGATTAAATAAGGAACAACATACAATTGTCACCCTATGTGACCACGTAACTAATAAAACTTGCATGGTGATTATTTATTCAGAGACCGAGTAACGTCCAAGGCAGTGGTATGGAACTATGGACGGATCACGCCCCATTATAATTGTGATCGCTGAATTGATTGAAAACATCGTATTTCAAATTTAGATTTTATTCGTGCCTCGAGCGCAGGGTTGGTAAATGTATTCAGTATTGCACATTCATGTCTTAGTAGGTACGGTGATGAAAGACGCGATGCGACTTGGAGTTTCTTTCATGTACCGTTGTTTTTATAATGAAAGTTTTTAGGATATTGCTTATTTTTCTTTGTTATCAGAAACTGGTTAAGATTACGGTAACTAAACTCTTTTTAAGATTTACATCGAAAAAACAGGCGATCTATAATATTGTGTCAATCCCTAGCATCGGCTGGAACGTCAGCTCGCTTCAGACTGACTTGACCTAAGTTTTCACGATTTCATTTATACGGAATAGGCTGGCAGAATTTAAAACAGGGGGGCCTAAAACTGACACATTAGAAATTTCTCTAAAAACAATTAATTTCCTGAATTCCCAGCTGTCATTATCAAGTCGTCTAATTTGACACAAAAGCAATTCATAATTTGTGGACCATTTTACGAATCTCCATAGAAAGCTGTCAAACAGTTGAAATATTACGTAATATGAATTGCACACAGATTATATTGTGAATGGTCAGTTTGTGACATTTTACGATGATTCATAATATTTACCTATTATGATTCTACTGCCAAAGTGGCCGTTAAAGCCCCCAGACCTTGATAGTGACAATAGCTTCCACCAAGTATCGTAAACCGGCGTTTTTGCCCAAGTAACACATATTATAATTATTGTAGTTAACACGACGTCCCTGATTGCTCGCCCGTCCCGAGGGGGGGTTCCTTAAAGCTATAAATACGGCTAACAACAATACGTCGTTCAACGTACGGAATTTCGCGTCGCTACTGGATCCATTGAAACGCGCGTTTTTTATTACTTATTCAGTTATTGGTTGATTATGTACGTACAAACAAATATAGACATGTTCTTTTATTAATGTGCGGTCGAGATGTGGTCAGTTGTGGTCATTTTGTGAGCTTGAAATGACTTGGCAGTTGTTGACTTTTATGAACATTTTTTTGTGATTGTTTTCTCCTTATTTGGAGGCAAATAAATACACCCCTTTGCAAAAAAAAACGGGCGGTTTTGATTTTTGTACATTATTGGTAATCATTTAGCTGTAAAGAGGTTTTAATAGCCAAACTATGTTACTGGCACTTATTAAAGAGTCTGGGTAAGAAAAAAAGTTAATTCCAAATTCGAAACTTTTTTACTGACATTTTGCAGGTTTGCGGTTAGAAGGTTATCCTGGCAACTAAATCGAACTTCTCGTTATTTTTAGTAGAATAATTTATGTTTGTCGCATAATCCAGCCTTATTGTGACTTATAAGTGATATCTTTGTGTCGATTGTAATAGCAGAAAAAGCAATAAGAGCTAGTAAAATTGTAGCGCTGCTGGAAGAGGGGTGTAGCCAAAAAACTATATTCTTATTGATTATAACAAATTACTAGTCATTTATGCTAATGACATAGTAAAAATATTAATATTATCCATACAAAAGCCAATGACTGATAAGGTGCCCGTTTTTTTTGCAAAGGGGTGTACTTTATTTTCTACCGAAACTATGTTTAAACTTGAAATTTAGTAACCATCACTGGATTATCTTACCATAGAGAATAAACTAACGTGACTCTTGATCATCGGTCAGTGAAACGCAGACGAAAAATAAAATGAAATATAAAATATTTATTAAAAATATTTGGACTCCACACACAAACATTGTGAACTTTCGCAACTGAAATGCACACAATGAGGTAGAGCTTGCCCTGCAATGAATTAATAAAGGACACTTTTTACACCAGTGAAAGTCTTCAGACATCCTAAACACTATTAAGAATATTTAAAATATTCATATAAATATTCATTTTTATTATTCTTATTCCTTCTCTGTCCATGCTGTAAGATTGTGGAACTCACTTACGCCTAGTATTCGTGATTTGAAAACTGTTTCTCTATTTAAACTTCGTGTAAAAGAGCATTATCTTTCCTCTCAACTTTGAGTATTTATTATTATATAGGTACCTATAGTGTATTTATGTTTATATATTTAAGCTTTATGTATTTATTTAAGTATATGTTAATTTTCTTGCGTATATGTGTAGGTATATTTGTTATTTTTAGTTAAGACTTCGCATATTAATGTTTTTTCTCTTCTTGTTCTCACACACTATTGTCTACATTTCTTTTTCGTTTCTCCTTTCGCAGGTTTGCTGGAAGAAATTTCTTAAGAAATAAGCAGTACCTTTGTACTCATATTTTAATTATGTCGTATCTTTTGTATTTTACTGTGTGTACATAAATAATAAAATAAAATAAATAAATAAATAAAATTGATATTAAGAAAATTACAATAATAATATCCTCCCGACCGAATTTCGGTCGTAATAATATGATGAAAATATGCGCCTCAGGGAGATTATTTTTAATTAATATTTTCAAAACAAAAATGTATGGTACCTAGTCGATTTTTTAATAGAGCACAGGTGTGAGCGCAAACGCAGGTGCACTCTCTGTTGCTACTCTCATCCGTTCTGTCTGATGGGATGGATCAGGCGCAGGACCAACCGTAGCACCAACCGCTTTACGTGCTCGCCGAGCCACGGAGTTGCCAACAACTTCCGAACTCCGGGCAGCTACTGAGAAATTGCTAATAGAAAACTCAATAACTTTTTGCACGAACCAGGAGTCGAACCCTCAGCAGTCGCGTTTGTAAGCACGAGACCAACGGGGCAGTTAAAATTAATGATGTATTAATTCGATGAAAGTGTGAACCATAGCCGTTAGATTGAGATAGCTGTCGCTCAGCGGACGCCGGCGCCGGCGCCGTATCGTGTACGCTAATAATATCTACATTTTGTCCAGCATAGTGCTGACATGGGTTAACTGTGCGAGCATGAAAGATCAGCCGATCGATTCCGCTGTCGCTGATGTGGTACCTGACTTTTAAATTATTATTTCATTTTCTGAGTAAATGGTTGAAGCTTTTTCATATTTTATTCTGGGTAGAGAACGTTCAGGAGCTAGTAAAATATATTACTTTTCCAACGAAAGACACCTTAAAAAGAATATAAAGCATTTCTTTATAAACAAACTACATCTGGATAAAACATAATTGTAATAGCAAACAACTGTCAATTATGACACAAAATCATACAAAAATCTTTTGAGACCTAGAACTGACTATCCCGACTCAATTATCTACTGAAAAACATTTCCTCTTTTAATAATCTACATCAAGGTGAACCGAAACTGAAAAAATAAAGCAAGACGTCTCTTTTAAATCCTCATTGTAATACAAAATATTGTCAGCATGAAAAGTGTGCCAAAATTGAGGTTTTGACATAAATTAAAATTGCGATTCAGCACGTCGTTCTGCGATGTTACTGAATGTACTATTTAGTTAAAGTAAAACAAGCTAGACGCATAGACGCCTATGCGTCTAGCTTAATGTTTGTTTAAAAAAAGCATATTATTTTGTAACCCCTACGACCCTACACCTATGTGTAAGGTCGTAGGGGTGACAAAATTTTGTTTTTTTTTTGCAGATGTAGGTTTGCTTGCTTCGGTGATAGAAGTTTTTTACCCGACTGCCCCAGAAGGAGGGTAATGTTTTTCGAGAGTATGTATGTATGTACATATGTCTATTTCTTTGGCACGCTCTGTAGCCTAAACGGCTTGATGGATTTTAACATACGGGTGGGAGGATGTGGGGTGTCGTTATGTTCGTCTTAATTGTGGGAGTGACATAGGCTATATTTTTCTTTAGTATTTTTTTTTAGTGACATAGGTTATATAATTCATCCGCAAATACAATGAAAATGGCGGGGAAGACTTTTAAAAAAAAAATATTGGTATCAAATAAAAGCTAGTAATAAGTTAATTTTTCACCCCTTTGCAAAAAATACGGGCGGTTTCGATTTTTGTACATTATTGGTAATCATTTAGTTGTAAAGAGGTTTTAATAGCTAAACTATGTTACTGGTACACACGGCTACACATCAAGCTATACATTTCCAGTTTATGCTGATCTCGCATTGTATATGATTTCCGTACAATGCGAGGTCAGCTTGTACTAGAAATGTATAGCTTGATGTGTAGCCGTGTGTACTTAATAAAGAGTGTGGGTAAGAAAAAAAGTTTATTCCAAATTCGAAACTTTTGTTTAAAAACAATAATAATCCCGTTTTCCGTTTGTGACTTTTACTAACATTTTGCAGGTTTGCGGTTAGAAGGTTATCCTGGCAACTAGAACTAACTTCTCGTTATTTTTAGTAGAATAATTTATGTTTGTCGCATAATCCAGCCTTATTGTGACTTATAAGTGATATTTTTGTGTCGATTGTAATGGCAGAAAAAGCAATAAGAGCTAGTAAAATTGTAGCGCTGCTGGAAGAGGGGTGTATATTAATAAAACTAAGGAGCATGAAATAAAAAAAAATATTTTAAGACAAAGTTATGCTTGTTTTTCTCTTTTCGGTTACAGGTTTATGCAATCGGTTTTTTTGGTTTTTTAAATAATTTATTTTATTTTCTTCATATGGACACAGTTTTTAAAGAAATAATCGAAACGGCAGCAAGTAAAGACTCGGATAAAAAGTGATATATGTGAATGAGAATGATGGTCAGCTAAGTCCGAGGTTTTTAGGAACAGAAGCTTCTGTAAAAATGACAAAATATGCAGGTACTCTTATTGGTCACTGTGCCTGGCTTGCATATTAGCTTCCGTATAGCCAAGAATACTTTATCTAAGTTGAGTGAGGCAAGTTTCGCCTGGACAACTCAACATATGATTTCGTATGAAATGCAAAAACATGGAGCGTGTCATCCCTGTGGCACAAGAGGCGCGAGGCGCCGGCAGCTGGCGGCGGGCGGCGGGAACCTCACAAATATATAACAATAGAGGAGATGAGAGTGAGTCGCTAGATCAAAGCCCGGCCATGCCGCCGACGCGCTTTGTTTACGCCAACGCCGGCGAACCATCGACTAATCAACCAACTGATTAATTTAATTAAACATTACGAGAAAGTTCTGTTTATTTTACGTTTCCTCGGGCCCACATGCGAGTTCAAAGGAATTACGCCGGGAATGTAAACACGGGGATATTGTTGGGACGCGAGGCGAGACGTATTGTGCTTCGTCGACGCCTCTGCGACACCTCTTTAGTGAGCGGCGGACGTTTAGTAGGCGCTGTCTACACGCGAACTATCCTCGACTGTTGGATTACCTACGTGCCTTCTCCTCCTTCTTCAAGTTGTTACATTTCTATAAACAAACAAGCTGACCCGATAGACGTTGTCCTGTCAATTTTCTAATTTTCCGCGCAATTTTCTTATTTTTTTCTTTCATAAGAACCTTCTCCTGATAATAACAAACACAACAGAAAAATAATTAGCGAAATCGGTCTAGCCGTTCACGCGTGATGGCGTGACCAAGGGAAATAGGGATTTATTTTTATTTAAATAAATGAAGTGATGATCACGTATTCCGCCCCTTTTACTATTGCATTTTTATTGGTCAATGTCCTCACTGAATATTTATCCCATCTTCCTTTTTCTTCTCATATCGATGACTCATAATATTTTGTCCTTTGGGTACGTACCCACCTGGGCATGTAATGAATCGTGTGTTATGGTTTGATCGCGGCAGCCCCCGGATTGTCCTTGCCTACCGATAGGTTTTCCAATAACAAACTCGGCAGACATAGCCAGCTTATGCAGGTACACTTCATTTGTTATTTCGATATATCTCTAACTAGGCACGTGACAAAACATCGAGATTTCTTTAATAAATGTAAGTTTAATATTATTATTAAAGTAATAAACACATAAACCTTTCGGAATAAATTCTCTAAGGGCGAATTTCACCAAACTTTTATACCGAGTATAAGTCTTATCCTGCGAATAAATTTTAAATTTTTGACAGTTTTTCCATACAAAAACTGTCAGACGCCATTTTTATTCCACGGATAAAACTTTGGTAAAATCAGCCCTAGATGTAGTGAAAAACGCATGAAAATCAGATGCGAAGTTTAGAAGAATAACGCGGTCACACCGACACGAAAAGCTACTTTAATTTATCATACACTCCCGGACAGCTGAATCAAGCTACCGTGCATTTTTATGTTCATAGGTCTAAAACATTAAAAAACTTGATAAATACAAGAATGAAAAAATGATATGAGAAAAGTTTTTATGCAGTTTTGAAGCTGTCATACTGGCCATAAATCCGGTATCACCATTGTTCCAAATTTGAATTCACGAATTTGAGAAATAGAAGAAACTCCGTGAATATAGCTATTGGTGACCTTGCAAGGCTGCACGAGTGCACGTAATGGCATATTTAACTGACAATTGGCACTTTAGAAGTGAAGATGGCAAATAAACATATCCTGCACGTGATGTGCTATGTGATAACTTCAGTTTCTTACGTTATAATGTTTTTCTAACTGTGGAACTTAATGATCTGCATCCCCACCGTTAAATCGTTGCCCATTTTATAATAGTTCAACACCCACTTCCTGCCACGTCAGCTGTAATAATATTAATTAATATTAATACTAAAGAAGGTCCGACGTTAAATACATCGAAATTTCATTCGTCGACGGCCACGCTCGACAACTAATGGCACAAATTGAACGATAACGCAATTACTAATCGTCTGTTAAGACGGGGCCTGAGAGTTTCCGCGCCCTGTTTATAATTAATTTACTACATTAGTACTGCGTATGTTCGTCTGTTCGTCTGTGTGTCTATTGTTTTGTTTTAATAATGTAAGCGAAACTGGCGCCTCGCCTTCCTCTTGTTATGATAAAATCATCTCATTTTATTTCTGTTTTCGTTAAGCAAATGGAGTGTAATGTTAAATCATTACTATTTGGATGCCTCTCTCCCGAGCCAGGATTTGTAAATTAATATGGAAGGAGAATATTGTTGCCTCGTGTTTATTTTGCTTGTACTGCTGTTCTGTCAAAATCTCACCGTGAAAACTTAGGTGACGTGCGCTTGAAGTGAACTGTCACCTAACCTAACCTAACCTGATGATATGGAGTCTAGGGATTGACAGCTCACTTCATAAGTACTCAATTTATTTTTAATATTTACCAATTTTAATACTGAATAAATTATTATTTATATTTTATTTCACTATTTACTTAGAAGTCATATTTTTAAATATTAGAATAAAAAAATATTATTAAAACATTTCAAAATATAAAAAAATAGTAGCCCACCGGCATCGGGAACGAAGCTTATGTTTTCCGTGGTTTCACCCGCGTTAGGCTCGATCCCGTGGGAATATCGGGATAAAAAGTATCCTATGTGTTAATCCAGGTTATAAACTATCTGTTTGCCAAATTTAATCCAAATCCATTCTGTGATTTTTACGTGAAAGAGTAACAAACATCCATCCATCCATACTTACAAACTTTCGCGTTTATAATATTAGTAGGATTAATTCACTCAAATTTTTACGGCAAAGATTTAATAGACCGGGTTAACTGAAGCGTTATGTCAGTTCATGAATAAAACGAAACTAGTAAATAGTTTTGGTGAACAGTCGAGGACTCGCCGAAGCTGTCCATAGAAACGCAATAGAAAAGGGTCGGAAAAAATTACAGTAGAGAACAAAATGAACAGCGGAAAACGCGCAAAAGTTTAAGCGGCAACTAATTAAAAAAACAAAAGCAAAGAGGCTGCTCGACGTGCGGGAACTAGCTTCCCGAATTTAAACAACTCGTTTCTTTTTCTCGCGCGTTTTCGCTTTCGTCCGGTTAATTAGGGTTAAGGAGGTTCGTGTGTAACGCCACTGGCGATGGCGCTGGTCGTTTTCACGGTCGTGTGCAAAGGGGCTCACAAAAGATTTAAATCGCTAGATTTGCCCTCACCGTACTTAGGCACGCTCACACATCTTTGTGTGTCAGAGGTGTCAAAACGAAACAGAAACGCGACTATTGTTTAAAATAGTTAGTGGATAAAAAATGTTGATGTAGTTTTAATATAAGTAATACTTTTTAGTTATGTTATGTTTTTATAGTAATATGTAATATTTTCAAAAACCCTCAAAGCATGCTATGTTATACCTTAGCTAAACATGTTTGTGCCATTATAATTATATTTTAACACCATTGTATATCATGTTTTATGCAAATAAATGATTCGGTTATTTATCTTTTGACGCGGTAGGGCGTATCTAATGATTTAAATCTTTGGGGCTAGCACCCAGGACATGGTACAACAAATGTTCTCTACTGTAAGTTATGAACGCATAGGACACATTAAATGCTGTCGGTAATTTCCATGTGACTACTTACTACTCGTTTGCATTATAAAGGAAGCTGAAGTTCAAGTCACAGAGTAGTACTTACAGAAGATTCACTCCGCAAAATCGTTTTTAATAAAAGTCGACTTTTGCTACGATAAAGTGCTATTCAGGTCGCACAACGCTAATTACTTACAGTTATATGCAAATAGAAGTTACCTCTCTTTCTATCGCGTAACTCTTATATTATCTGACTATACGTTACGCTCACTGAACCGGCCCGACAAGACGAGCCTGCCGCATTACTTGTAGCTTCATACCTAAAATGCGGAGTGCGCCTTCTGTGCTATTCTGTGTTCAAGCTAACAATGAATGGTAAGTACCAAACTCTGAGATGTAATTTTTTAAATAGATATTGTTTATTGTCATCATCATTTCAGCTGAAATACGTCCACTGCTGGACATAGGCCTCCCCCAAGCACCGCCACTTCGACCGGTTGATTGTTTATTGTGCTTTCAATCATTCCAGTTACAATTATCTGTATAAAAGGTATCTATAGGCATTTATTGCGTAAATTCAAATACTGAAAAGTCGTCGTGTTTGATGTTAATGGCTGTCGGCCGTCGCGTGAATTGCCTCCAACTTTTTAATTTTCCAACTTTTCCGGAGTTTGTGGTGATAGGATTGCATTTGCCAATAAAGGTTACCTGTGACTGTTTGTTTCATGATTCGTTTCGATATTGACATTTATTGCGTGAGTTTAATAATAAGTGAACAAGATTTTTTAAAACAAGAGGTGAGTTATGGCACAGGGACATTAATAGAGCTACAATATAAAAACAGGAAACACATCGAAGCAAAAAATTCTGAAAAACGATAATAATACTAATACCAGCTTATTATGAGAGCGTAGAGAGAGGAGAGAAATTGAGCATTGTGCCCTGCCCAGGGCGGACTTATAATAATTTTTGTTATATACATAATTTATTCAACCATTCTCCTGTTCTCCCATTTAATGATATGTATTCTCCAATATTAATAAGCACATTACCTAATTCAGTATGCTCCTATATGCAAGGAAGTCAGGTTTGACGTTCGTCGTGAATAATACAACGGGCATGTAATTTCGGTGCTGTCGTACGGCACGGGGCACGGGATCCGTTTGTAAATTAAAAATAAATGTTCGTCAAAGTTGTCGGTATATAATTCAGGGCGCCCTCTAACGGGCTATGTTGTAATTGGAAGCGTTAGATAGGGCTGTCAGCTGGTATTCGACATACTTATACATGTATTTTAATTAAGGGCCAGTTCTATGAAGGTCTACCTACCTGGCAGATGAAAATCTGTGCAGAATTTGTAGGAAATTATCTGGGAAATGATCTGGCGAAAGATGGTGAAGACTATTGCGTCATGCATTCAACATAGCACTGACATTTTCTCATTCCAAAGAGTCTCATATTTAAGTACTGAATGGATATAGAATACTTAATCATAAAAAGGTTCTAAAAGTGATTTATTTTCATGATGTAGTAGGTACAAAAGTATTCTATTATAAGTATTCCACGTATGACCATATCATCGCTAAGAAAGCTACCAAGCAGAATTAAAACTAAAAAAACACCCCCCAACGCCTCTTCACCAACGTTTAGACACTACAGCCTCATTCAAAGTTTATAAACATAAATGAATGTCCTATTTAAAAGATATATTTGGCAGCCCTATCCGCCTGTGGGGGTGTAAGAGGGTGATAGGAGAGAGGGTGAAAATTAACATGTTTGTCTTGCTTACATCGTCGCCAACACTGAAACTACGCCTAAGTCAAATAAATTTCCTCCCGTTTAACATAAGCATATATACTAATGTTTTAAACAAACAGCACTACGGGACGACGTTTGTTTCCAGTAATTAATGCTAAGAATTAAAAGATTTCGTGTTGTTTATAATGATTGAGTTTGTTTTTGTGTCCGTTTTGGACGTATGTATAAGGGATCCCGTGCACTAGACGGCCGCGACCACGACCAGTGGTCGCAGCGACAAGGTTAACTATAGACACCTATTCAAATCGCGCACTTGGTTGCAACGGTCAACTAGCAGACCATACTATACGACTAGACGGCCACGACTGCCCGGAGTCGTGGCCGTCTAGTCCGCGAGATCTCTTAGGTATGCTACATACATTACATTACATAACATCATGGTTGTATTACCCGAAGGGATTAGCAGAGATGTGCAGTGCACCCACATTTCGGCTGTGCAATTACAAAACCTAGCAATTGGTGAAACACCGATTATTTGAGAAATGTCTGTTGCTTGGTTTTGAAATTGCACAGCCGATTTTGCCCGCTGTTTAAAGAGTCTCATGTAAAAGATGACGAGCCTACTAATTAAGTTAGAATAATCTTCAAACGTCCTGATTTCATGAAATAGTAATTCCAAAGGATTACATGAACTTAGAAAGTTGTATTGATGATTTTTATGATTATAATTCTAAAAAATAAATATTTGATACGGCCGCGAATCATATATTTCGATCAACATACAAACTGATACTGTTCTTCAATTTGCAAAAAATGTGGGCTGCGCTGGTGCTTTTGCTATAATGTCCTTCTTTAATGTGTAATGATAATTTATACATTTCTATTTTCAAAATTGCTAACAATAGAATACAATATTCATTCAGTCAATGAAGAAATTACCACCATTGTCCTGCGATTGAAGCATACAATTTCCAACCATACACAGACTTACAATAATAATGTACAATACTATCAGGAAAATATGGTTTCCAATGTAGAATTAGCTACAGCTAGCCTGAAATTATTATAAAGACACCTACTTAATATAACTATATTTTATCGATTCAATACAGTTAGCGTACTGTATTTTTTATACTAGCGACCCGCCTCTGCTACGCACAATTTTTACGATTTTACTTTAAGTTTCATATTAATTCATTTTATCTATACGTATAAACCTTCGAGAACAAATTTTCTTAATAGTGGTGAAAATCGCATTAAATTCCATTGCGCAGTTTAGGAGAACAAGGCGGTCACACAAAAAACGACTTTAATATATTTTATAATTTTAATATTTATAGATGAAAGATAACGTTGCGCGATTGCGCGCTTACCATTAAAATTTTAAGAAAATTTTTTTTTTATAAATATGTGTCATACTTGTGGCTAAGTAATAATAGCCCTACGGGTCGATCAGTTTTAGCTATGCTTGCCGCGGTTGGTCCGCGGATGGATGGCCATCTTTACATACCAAGACTCCTCCGTGCCTCGGAAAGCACGCAAAGCAGTTGGTCCCGGCTGTCATTTTAGATTTAGATCTTTGACAGTCATTAGGGGTCGTCAGAAGACCGAAAGTCCGACAACCAGTCTTACCAAGGGGTATCGTGTTATCCAGTAACTGGGTTGTGGAGGTCAGATAGACAGTCGCTCCTTGTAAAACACTGGTATTCAGCTGCATCCGGTTAAACTGGAAGCTGACCCCAACATAATTGGGAGGCTAGGCAGATGATGACTCGGTGACTTGTGTTTAGGTCCTTTTAAAACTGAGGTTATGATCCCGTAACGTTTCTATGACCTGTAGTTTAGAAATTACACAAAGAGGGTAGAAAAAAGTTTCAACGTGTATACATGGTGATTATTTATTACTCAACTGTAGGTAAGGGGGTGAATTTTAACTCATATACTTTCTTCAAGAATCACCCCATATGTGTTAATGAGATACATTGCATTGCATTTAATGCATAGGTAGGCAAAATGTTCTCTGCCTATAACTTTAGAGGAAGTTGGTTGGTTGGTTGTTTCAATTGTTTCACAGGGATATTTTTAAGTAAGTTAGAATCACCCCTTAGTTAAAACAACAGCCTGTATTTAAAGGACCCATTTAACCACACTTCTACCCACAGCTTATGTCCGATTCTAAATTAAGGATTTTTGGGCACAATCAAATTTTGCACAAAATTTTGCACTGAAATTCGAATGCGACATTTTTCAATAATTGCACTAACATTAAAATTATGCACAGGTTGAATAACATGCTAACATGATTACAAACATGTGGACAGCGTAGCTAAACTATAAATAATAAATATACTGTTCACTTAATAGTTAAATAGTATCTCTTATACCTCTATCATAATAATATGAATAGCGGAAAATTGTATATCTCGCTCGTAAACAACAATAATTTCACGACAATGGTTTATTCCGCTCTTTACAACCCAAAGTCAATATAACAATACTAAAACATAATCATCCCTTCTAATATCAGCTTTAACATCATGAGAACTAAGGTTAATTTCAGAGTGACAAACGTTGCTGAAAATGTTACAAGATTGTTTTTAAAAGCAATGGAAAATGGACTTTGGTTGGTAAAAATAAGGTTCCTAATGGCAAAAACGTGATTCGTAAAGCGATATACAGAGTGCGACGATTTATGAGGACCTGCGGTTTTTTTTAATAACAATGCATTGTTAAGTACTTGTATGTCCTTATGAAACGACAGATGGTTAATGATATTTATTATTATTTTATAAGTAGGTCTGTCGTATGTCGCCTGATTGAACAATTCTTGCATACCGAGAAACAGGCCAAGCGAAAGCCCGTTATAAATTAGGGAGTTACCATTTTATTAACACGAGTTACGGAGAAGTCTGCATTAAAAATTAATCATCTTTTCATTTGGCACTATAACTATACAGGATGCAGCTAAATTCAGTAAGAACAAAAAACAACAAATCTGACTGATCATGATCTAAAATTACGCCCTAAATATGTACATATGTTATTAGTAAAAAACAAAAACCAATTCCGTTAATACTTCCCTAGCAACGTCTGTCAAAACACCCCAATAACCATATCGACCCTTAGTTAACACACCAAACTTAACTTAAAAACGTTTCAAGAGAAAAAAAAGCAATGGCGGACACAAACAATGGACCGGACCGCGTATGTGTAATAGAGAGGTAAAGTGCCTATCAAGCTTCAGACGCTGTAAACATATAAAATGAAGGCGCTTATTGTTCCTTCAGTAACAATAAGAGAAGCATTTTTCCACAATCGACTGAGGCCATTTCGAGTGAGAGGAGTGGAAATAATAACCACTGGATACCGCATCGACGCACGTTTAAACAATCAAACGGGGAACAAAAAGACACTAATGCGGAAATGGATAATGCAGGAGCGACGGAGGGGCGGGGCGCCACTGTCGCAGATGAGCAAGGCTTTAATTGTGATGTGTTGGCGTAGTTTATAGTGTTGCGGAAGGTGTGTGAACTATTCTTTATTTATTTTTTCTTCTCCTTGGCTGTTTGTGAACGTAAGTGTGACGGCAATATTTGTTAGATAAAACAGTAAGTGAATATTACCCAGTAATGGTCAATAAAGAAAATTTCAAGTTTAAACAGAACCTTATTTCTACGGTTGTGTACAAAAAAAACAAAACTTGACAAGTTAGACTTTACTCAATTTCGAGTCAGCACATAAATCTTCAGTATTTTTTCAGCGGCTCTTCCCGCTGCCGTCTATCAAAGTGACCCCGCACTGCGCTCTATGAAGAGGATGTGTGATTAGTTTTATCCTTCGCCCCTCGGAGCGTCACCCCTCCACCCCTCACCCCCTTTGACGCGCCCTTCCCCCGCCATTCTTCGCCAACTGTATCTCGGAACAAATGAATCAGCCTGTATTAACGAGGAAATAGCATAAGCTTTATTAAATAGCAAATTGAAAGGAACTCGCAGTACGGTTAACAATATGGAATAAAATAAATGGGAAACTAGATGGTTTTAAATAACGTGGATGATACTTCTGATCAGATAGCTGAGCATTATGCTGAGCGACGTCGATCATGTGACGCATATTTTCCTCCAAATTGTTATTTTCGTGTATTTCTTATTTTAATGCGTCATGTTTACCGCAAATAAACATTACGTTCTTTCTTTTTACTAGAAAGGATTAGCAGTACCTAATAATAGCAGCTAATGTTATAAAACTGAAACACTAGGTCAACTTACACTATAATTAATACTAATACACCCTGCCTTTTTGAATAGAAATCTACAACATTCTAATTGGTCGTGAATTCAAATTCGGAACAATAACGACACAAAAATGATGGCCAGAAGGCCAATTCTCGTACTTAAAAACGTTCACATTCAAGTCGCAATCTATCAAACTTGTCAAAAATTATGGTAAATCGACTGTATTTTTGACAGATTGCGAATGAGATGCGAATGCGAACGGTCTTAAAAATTACGGGAATTGTCCCTCTGGTATGTCGACTTGTCGACATCAAAACCGTATAAATACTTTTTCTTTGACTCGTTAGTATTTTGAAGGATTTAGGCTTTTATACTCAAAATCAAAATCAAAAGTCATTTATTCAAACTAGGCTGAGAATCAGCACTTTTCGTAAAGTATGCAAAATCATTTACATTATGCTATGTATGTATTTTTTTAATATTTCTTGACATGTATTTGTAAGTATTTTAATTGGATTTTAATGAATTGAAAGTTTTTGAGTATTATGTTATTGTTTATTGTGTATATTTTAATCGTAATGAAATGTAATGAAATGGACTTTGTCTGAAATAAATATACTTTATTAACACAAAACATAAATCTAATTATTAGCCATATGTCAGCTAGCACACGCTAATATACCAACCAAATAAAAAACGAGAACTATATGTACTCAAGCAGAAATAAAAAGTAAATGTAAACATAAATTAACGAAATAAAAGCCTCCAGGCACAAAGGGCGTGCCCGCCTACATATAGCTATTTTTAGATGTAACTGGAAGTTATAAATGATAAACTAGGACATTGAGGTAAAATAAATAATATTTATCAATTTTCGAGGTCGCTAGCTAACCACATATTGCAATACAACTCATATAGTAAACATTGTAATGAGTAGATTATGTCAATAATAAATTAAATTAGAAAAACATTAAAAATAAATTGATTATACAGTCTAATAAAAAAAAAACATATATGAACTAACCTGTCAGTGGGTAAGCTAATGCTGGAGAAAGAACATAAACATTGTCTTGAGTTAATCACAGCGACCAACTATTCTTATCATTTAAGTAGTCGTTAATAGAGTAGTACGCCTTTGAACAAAGGTCGCATTTTATTAAACGCATTATAAGGCAAATCTAGCAAAGAAGAGGGTAGCTTGTTATAAAATGTTATACCAAGCCCGACAAATGAGTTATGAACCTTATGAAGCCGGTGAAAGGGAACTCGTAGTTTGTCCTTATTCCTAGTGTTAACATTGTGGATATCACTGTTTTTAGTGTATAAGTGTATATTTTGCCTAATATATAAGATGTTGGCGAAGATGAATTGTGATGCCACCGTGAGAATACCAATATCTTTAAAAAAATCTCTCAGAGAAACTCTGGCACCTAGCTGGTAAATTGCTCTAACAGCTCGTTTTTGAAGGACAAATATATTTTGAATGTCAGCAGCTTTGCCCCACAGCAGAATACTGCAGCAGAATACTTCACAAGGAATTGCACAGTGTGACGTTGCAAATTGACATCTTAGGCGACATCTAGCGGTGGAGCTAGGTAGCTCCAGAGTTTCTCAATACTGGAGACAGAGCATTGTTTTTGGGTTTCGATAATTAATTAGATGTTAATTAAGGAATTAAAATTTATTAACATTCAGATGTAATCACCCAAATTTTATAGTCATGCAATGTCCAATAAATTAAATTTAATTCTTATGATATGGTTTCGGAAGTGGATTGTCACTTGTCAAAGAATTCGGTTTTTAGTCTGTGGTTAGAACTTTCTCGAAGGTCGATATCGAGGAGTCAGGTCTTTGGTCCTGCGTGTGTGACGAAAAGGGTGTTCCTTCCCGATCCTGGTGACGCTACGCAATGATGGAGTTTTAACAGGTATGTTATTCGAGAGGCACCAGTTCTGTGATGATTAGACTGTGTTCGGCCAATAATCTTATTGGAAATATATCAGAGTTGTTGTTTCAGTAGCCGAACCTGTCTGGCTTTTTATGCTAGCCTGAACTGATGCGAACGTGAAAGACGTGACGCCCTGGTGCCGTCCCGTGGTCTGGTGAAATAGCAGTTAGTCCCGACTAGTGGCGGGCAGTGTGCTGGTTGACCCGGGCTTTGGCAGTTTTGAGGTTAGATCCTACGAGTGCTGGCAGTGTGGCCATCCCCGTATATTGGAAGGCCTTACCATCCGGTAGCTCGTCCAGGAAAGTGTCGCCGCTCCAGGTAACGATTAGCGTCATCGTTTTCCTTACGGATCCCGTAGGCCGCGTGTACGTGGGGGGAACCCAGAGTTTTCTCTGTGGTTCCATGCCAAGGGACTTGATTCCGTCAACTGACGTCAACTGAGTGTCCGTCGTGAACAGAGGGACAGTTAACACCTGCAAGTTTGTAGTAGACCCTTTGAGTGAGTGATACCCAGGTGACCATTTTGTTAAGGTCATTTCCAAGTGATTTAGGCCTATGTGTAGTAAACTAGGTTATAAACCAGTTGTTCTAAATTTCATGTGTTAGGTTGTGTCTCAGGGTGCTTTGCCCCTAATGTTATAATTTCTCTTATGAGCACAACCATATTTAAGGTCACTTATTATTCGATTGAGCTAGAAGTTGTTAAGCGTTCATCTCACGGATCCTCACAAGCGACCTTGAGCTTGTTGATATTTAATCTCATGCTTGTATTTCTCCTAACACACCTTGTTACGGAGACGGGGTGTGTTAGAGGTTAATACCAGGTTAAAGGTTGGGAAAGTTCTATTGTTTTAGTGGCTTGCCACAATTTTTGTAAACCTGTGTTATATAACAATACAATAAACTTTGTAAAAAAGGTAATGGTTTAATTGGTTCTTTCCCTATTTATATATACCTAATAAATTTACTTTAGCACGGCAGGAAGCCGGGTGACAACAGTGGCTCGATTTAGGAGACCGGGAGTGTATTATCATCTTAGCCCTCAGGCTAGGATGATATTATGAGCTGGCATAGCATAGCTTAGCCTTTTCTTACTTGACAAGGTTAACATTTAGCTTCAATCTTCTATCTATATTTATAAAAAATCAAGTAATAAAAACTAAAACCCAACTACGACTTAAAAGGTATAAACAAGACACCACAGACGGACAAATTAAAAATCCGGAGTCACACGTGTTAGGGCATAAATCGAACAGATTAGTCGTAGTTGGGTTTTAGTTTTTATAACTTGATTTTTTTTTAATTCTTTTGGTGTTATAATATATATATTTTTGAAATGTGCTCATTAAGCCCTTTCATTTGATACCCAACATGGTACGATTAAACCATATTTTTTTTCAAGTTCCTCACTTCACATAGCCTACAATCACGACGCTTCTAACGACACCTCATTTGTCAAATTGTGATAAGTGGTTTGGAAGATAGGAGGGAACAGATGAACATACATCCATACATACATACCGGTCAAAATTATAACCCTCCTTTTTTCTTCGCCGTATTCGGGTAAAAATGAATCCCTATTTCCCTTGGTTACGCCATCACGCGTGAACGGCTGAACGGATTTGATGATGAAATTTGGCACAAAGGTAGACCATGAACTGGAGAAGGACATAGGACTTTTTATCCCGATATTCCCACGGGATCGAGACTTATGCGAGTGAAACCGCGGGGCGCAGCTAGTATTAAATAAATCATATAGGTATCCTGATGTGCTCGGATCGATTATCCTTCCGATACAAGACATCGGCCACGTAATTACTACAGTCATCCTAATTAGTAAACCCAATGACCACGAGGGTGGTCACCGGGCTTACTAATTCAGATTGTGGTTAAGACCACTGACCACCCTTACAATAATAATTATCGACATGTTATTGTGTTTACACGGTCAATGGCAGAGGCCTCTAATTTAGGGAAGGCAAGATAATTATAAGCTTACTAATTAATTTATGACTTAACGGTAAATCCTAATGAGCTTGATAAGTATTGCATTGTGTGTCAGTTATGATCATGATGAATTTGTAGAGTGGAGAGTACATCAGCCCTCACCATTTTTTGACTAGCCTAATGTTCTTATTATAAGTGTCATCTTGTCTGACCGAAACTATGAACCAGAGACATACTCTTTTTGGGCTATCCGTATGTTCGGTCACTGGCCAGCGATAGGCAGGGCACGAGTACCTTGATTATAAAACGGCGAAATTAAATTTCGCGTAAATCGTACGCTAGGGCCGACTGGCGGACTTATTACGCGTATACATACGTAGACAGTAATTGCGCGGTACCGCGGAAGTTTATTATTGCGTTTCGTACGCAAAGTTTCGATTAGAGGGGCGCCACGCCGCGCAGCCGCCGGAATAACATAAATAATGACCGACTAATGCGCTGGATTGCACTCATTTGCTATCTAGGAAGTTATTCGCGCAGATGGTGCTAGATTTTGGTTTTACGCAAAATATGAAGAGCTATGTTAATTGAAAGACAAAGTTTCTGCTATTTTTAAATTCAGCCAAAAGTGCTTTCGCAAATTTTTCCGGTTTGACGACACGCTCAGGGTTGTCACTGTCAGAAAACTTAAATAAATCCTTGTGCCGTCTGACAAACATCGTTTCGTCCTTCTGGAAGTTCAGACTAAAAGTTCTAACAGGCTGGTTGCATCGTGTTTCTCATCTGTAAACGCAATTAATAAAATAGGCGATGGCGAGGCCATGTTAAAGCAGATATCGGACGATAGTTGATAGCAAGTGATCGAATTTGTTAGTGACTTCAACTGATAGCACGTATAATCTGAAGCGCTCCAGTTTCATGGAAGCGAGGCAAATTTGTAGTTGCAGAGAGATATTATTCATGATGATATTGATGTCAGTGTACGTATCTTTATGCACATATTCCTACATGCTACCATTATTAGACCCTATTGTTAGCCCTAACTCAATAATGAGCTCTCAAAGCCTTCTGTTGCGCACAAATGGCAAATGTGTAATGAGATTATCGGTAACCACATGCTTCCGGTATTTCCCAGGCCCAAAGATGTTGACTGTAAGAAAAAAATATTTTACAAATGGCTGTGTTTATGAAATTGAAGTGATGAATCTATTGCTTAAATAGTATAAATTAAAGTCGCTTTTCGTGTTTGTCTGTATGTCCGCGTTGTTCTTCTAAACTACGCAACAGATTCTGATGAGGTTTTCATCAGAATTTATTCCGGAAGGTTTATGTGTATAAGTTAGAATTAAAGTTACATTATAGGTAACTAAGAAAACTCGATGTTTTGTCAAGACGTAAAAACCGGGCCAAGCAGGAGCGTTCCACTAGTATTATAATAATACAGTTTTAAACTCCAAGGGGCCGGTAGTTTCATAATCAGAACTAGGTATGAAACTAACTATGACTTTTTTTTTTATGCGTGGGAAATCATCAAATGACTTCTCTCGCTCAGCGGAGCGGGAGAGCGTGTCAGACTTTTACTGACTAAAACCCACCCGTGTTCCTTCAGTTGCCTGTTGCCAAGGGCCCCGGTATCCCTTTCGGACTTTTCCGCAGCCCTGTCAGATTCCCGCAGCCTTGGTAGAAACTAACTATGACTAACAAATTCCTAGACGAGAGAGATCTTGTACATAAGCGGTTAAGCTTATAACAAGCTTTAAGGATAAGCTTACAAATCGCCGATTACGCCCCCTTACCCTCGTCAAACAGCTGCTTACGTCGATGACGTAGCCCGGCTCCCGGCTCAACAAGTTAGCGATACATGTCCCACCCACCGACATGTCTTCACACCTCTGACACGCGTCATACGTCCTTAACGACATTTTAATAACACTATTTCTCCCTCACGTCCACAGACTGACTCCTGGATTTCTTCCTAACATGTCACGATCTTGCTCTCATACAAATTAAACAGATTGTTTTTAGGTGACCGAGTGTTGGTACCTTATTTAATAATAATATCGAGGCGGTCGCGTTCAGCCGCACCTCTCCCCCCGCACCCACCCGCGCCTACATAAATCTATTTTATCGTACACTGGCAATAAATTTTATTTCGGGATCTTTAATTCTTTGTTATTGAATTGGATTTTAGTGTTTTATTCGGGTAAACAAACAATGCATCGGAACGTTTCAACCGGTACTTAGGGCACGTGTGCGTTTCGTAAACACGACTAGCGGCGCGCGCGTCGTCGCCCGGCTAACTTAATAAAAGATTTTATTTGTAGATTGAACTGCGTTCCGTTATTGCCGCCGTAAAATGGCCGGCTTTTGTCTGCGTTCACAATTAAAACTTCGATAATGTTTAGTTGTAGCGCTGGGCACAAAGAAATGCCGCTCTTTGCTCCAACAATTACGGGGTGGACGTAAATAAACGTGTGCTTGAGCGGCGGCGGCGCGGGCGGCGCGTCCGAGCGACGCGTGATCTACAGTAGCGATCGATAAAATGTGCAATCGTAAACTTCCTGTACGAGATGGGAAATTGTAAATTAACTGACGAATTGTTCTTTTTCATCTGACCGTTATTATTATTGTACGGTAATGAAGCCGACTTGTTAAACCTTTGTTGTAATTGTGTCGGCACAAGATTTAGAACGCTGTTTTATATACTTTACTACCTATGTGCGGTGTCCATTACTTTGTTAATGAAAGGAAATAAAGCTCGATTTTGTTTCTGATGTTTGTGCCATTAATTGGTAAGTGTGAGTTTTCCTCACGTTGTATTGTTTTCATTTCACATAAACGTTATCCGTTCGGTTGATTTGTTCTGCCCCCGTACGAGCCAAAGAGTAAACAATTTCAGTGAAAAATGATATTTTTATTGCGTTTGACATCTCTTGCCACATGATGTCGTCCTGTAAACGGACGAACTTTTTTCAGCTGAAATGTGACACGACATATTAAAAAAAACCTCTGTGGTTTTACATACGGTGGCGACAAGCGCGATGGTTCATCATAGGGGCTGTACATTTCGTAGTCCTATCAAAATCAGTTTACATAATCTATGAAACAATTGTATTAATAGATTAATCTGTAACCATTGCCTAACTCCTCTTGGTGTTGCAGGTCTACAGGTGATGACTAATTTTCACTAGGTCCTTTGGCCTGTGTGCCAACTTATTTAGGTTTTCTTATGTATTTCTATGATTGCTAACGGCTTTTTTTTGTTCGCAGGCCAAAATGATTGAGAACTCCCAGGCCTGGCTAGGAGCCTCCACATCTGCAGCAATAGCAGGTTCGTTTTTTTTTTTATTCTAGAATTTATGTAACACTTCAGTACATAATTTATTATTGACTTTTAAAAACACAAAACGTGTCCATGCGTCAA
The DNA here is from genome assembly GCA_947363905.1 of Lithophane semibrunnea. NCBI lineage: Eukaryota > Metazoa > Arthropoda > Insecta > Lepidoptera > Noctuidae > Lithophane > Lithophane semibrunnea. Next base: position 19,792,524 of record OX376186.1, on the reverse strand, counting down.
ACGGTCTAACTTTTTTAAATTTGGAATTTTCGCAGTAAAATCTTTTGTTTTTCGTATGTAGGTATACCTACGCGTCGTACCTTTTTTTTAAATATTATTATTTTAAAAGTGTAATCTATAATTATTTATTTACTTACATTTTTTTGTAGTTTTATCAGATTTTACTGAAGGTTATAATAGCCTTCAGTGAAATCTGATAAAACTAAACTACAAGCTATATGAAGCAATATGATTGGTTGTGCTGGCTAATTTGGTCATCAAATTACATTTCACAACCAGCTAACATAAGATCTGAAAGATTGATTTCAGTAGGGATGGACTTACCTTAGTAAAAAGTTAGATCGTTTAATTCGTCAATTGTTTTTACTAATATTTCTCTTTTTTTTTTCCTACTTTCGTAGATTTTAAGTAAAGCATGCTTATGCTTATGTTTACAGTCCGGCCGTCGAGAGAATTCGTTCCTGACACCTGTCAGTTGGACAATTTTTAGTACTAATAAGGATCAAATTCGCAAAACACAAAATCCGTAAGTACCTACCTATGAAACTGACAAGTGACAAGAACGCAAGCTCTCGACCTCTGAACTGTAATTTTCGTTTTAAATCCGTGTTATACTGATGCAGTAGGTCAAAAAACTAATTAACTTATATTGAAAACAGTAACATATACGTGCGTGACTACAATAATAGAAATTGTGATGACTAAATTGTTTCTAGCGTCATTTTATTGATAGCTCGCGCATTATAATACAATAATAAATAGCAAAACATAGTCAGTCACAGTATTTTATTGCAAATACTTCTCATTGATAATAACTTCTATTCTTTGCTGTCATTATAACGTGAGAAAATAATATAGAAACACTATTATATTATCTCAGTACTACATTGTTAGGGTTACTATAGACGTGCGTAATGTTAGTGAAATTTATAGTTTAATGGCATAAAAACTAGCATTGTAGTTAGGTAGGTAGATATCTTACATTGTGCACGTAAAACTTACCTACTTGTATCCTCAGTTTCTCGTGGCTGTTGTGTCGTATGTAATTATGGTATAGTTTCATTATGGTATAGTAGTAAACTTATTAAGAGATTGGTAAAATGTTATTTATTATACATTGTAACAGCGAATCAATTTTCTCGCTTCCCCCTTAAGACCTAGGCCGAATATTTTTTGAAATTCATTACCTATTAGAGGTGCCATAAAGAATACGAATTCAAAATTTAAAAAATAAAGTGAAATTTCGCAGTTATTCTAGTTTCTAAACAACATAATACGTAGAACAGCCAGGGTGGTAGCTGGGTCTTGGTACTCTTGGTCCAGGACAAGGTTCAAATGCGCCCATTCTCTACAAAAAACATTATAAAATAAACATAAAGGCATTATCAGGGAAGAATTTTGTTAAAAATGGTCGAAGGAATGGAATTCCTTTGTCTATAACATAGACATACAAAAATGGGAAATAGGTACTTTTCGACTTATACAGAAAAGGTTAAGATAGTGGAGAATGCAAGAGTCCACCACTAGAAGAAACCACTGCTGCTTCTCGAAATAAGAATCCTTTGAAACCAATAATCAAACGAATTCATTTATTATTTTCATAATAGTTTTGGCTGACAAAATTATCCTACAGTTACGACAATGAACAGCCACAAGCCGTCGTTCACAAAGACTTATAATATTCCTGTGTGCACATACCCACATATCTATTTGTTTTGGCACTACCTCATTCATAGGCACAGCACAATCCTTGGCGCTGGTATTCAACGCACGCCGTTTATTCAGAAAATCTAGGACAAATCCAAACCGATGTAATCTGGCCAATCTTCGGAAGTATTTTCAATCTACAGAAACGACTATTGTATATTTTACTGTTGATAAAGTAATAATGAAAAATATGTTTTATAGGATATTAAATATGTCCATAAGTATTTTATTGTTCATAAAATAATAGAAAAATGGTCTAAGTGACGTTGGAACATTGATAAAGATTCAATTACTGGGTCTCTCGAACATAAAATCAATATGAATGTTTACAAACTACTGCATCGAATTGATACAGATTTGTTTATGTTTGAAAGTTTTTGTTGCCCCACCCTGTTAGATTACCACGGTCATAGCACTCGTAAGCTGAAGTCTCCAACGTGGACGCAGAGTCAGCTGCAAGAAGCCATCCAAGCCGTCGTCACCCAGAGGATGAGGTTCACGCAAGCCGCCACACACTACGGCATTCCTAAGGGAACATTATACGATAATATACTAGGGAAATCTAAGCGAATGGCCGTCTTAGACGAAGCCAGTCTCTTAGCCAGCGAAGAAAGGGCCGTGTTAGACTTCTGCTGCGAGACCAACGTCTCCCCTTACAACAGACGTACCAAAAAGTCCCTAAAAGAAGTACTGCCTTTCGTAGAAAAGTTGAGAAGGATAAGGGACCCAGGGTTCTCGTTCATAGGTCTGACAGGGTTCCGATGGTGGTGGGCTTTTTGTAAGAAGCATTCTATAGTGTCTCTGTACTATGAAGGGTCGCTTAAGAATAAAAACCCGAAGATTAAGACTGAGTTCAACCCGGACGATGAGTCGTGATCTTGTGATTAAATGAAATAGCAACAAGTGGCGCCATCTGTGTTTCTGTATTGACATTGGTGACTATAATTCTGGTAAAAATATTTGTAACGTTCGCGAATCATCTTTTGATTAATATACAACCTGATACTGACCTACAAATTGCAAAAAAACGTGAACATTTTAATTTCGCCCTCGCCTTAACCCAGAGAAGGACACGTGTCTAAAGTTCTTATTTGGTCTTCATTTGAGTTCAAACAATTCATGCAACGCTATTGCTAGTTAGACAAATGCCCTTTCTTCCGATAAAATGTTTAATACACATTTTTTTTAAATAACTTTCGTCTTTAGGTAGCGCATTTTATTAGCACTAAAGTGGCTGTAATGTGTTAACTTTAATATGTATATATAATCATTGGCATGCACCCCAGGCTATAGAGTCGACAGCACTTTCATGCTGTATCATAAAATATAATTTTGCCATAAATAAAGGACACACTTACCTCTCTGTCACATTTTTCTTATAAATTCGGCGCTGAATACCGTTAAATTTTATTCACACAGAATTAAGTAATTTAAGACCGCTATTTTAAATGATTGTCGATTAAATAACAAATATAATTCTCAATTCATAATTAATTTTGATTAAGAAACCATTTTTATTCCGTAAAACGACAGGTGTGCGTCGTAGATATTAAAATTTCAACAAGCAATTACAGAGACATGTATACTGTTTTTTTTCTCGATGGCATTTTATTATCTTATTTATTACATCGCCAAAATTAACTTGTAATTATCTTGTCTATAAACAACAAGTACGTTAGTTTAATATAAAAACGCGGAATTACTACGCTGATGGACTTCAACGGGTTAAGCAGCATTTGGCGCCAAACCGCATTTTGGCACAATTTAATGAGATATAAAAGTAGACTTCAATGCAATGAGCAGTAACAGGTTGGCAGCCCATCGTCCCGTGTAACTCCGGTGACACGGATGACTCTAAAGGAGTCTACACCCCTTCCGATTTGTGATAATGTTATCCGACTCAGAATAAAATCGGTCCCTTAAAAAGTTGATGCATGAAGTGCAGATGACTGACATGGCGGCCACATTTTACTATTTCTTTAAGCGTTCAATAAATCGGTAGTATGGAGTTGTCCTTAGACCATGTAAGGTATGTAATTAATATGTGAACTGCTGCAAAACTCTCCCGGAATTACCTATATTTCAATTTATTAAAGTTACGTGGAAAACCTAACGAAAATCGTTACGTGGTTTATCGACAACCCCTATCTCATTATGTCGTCCGACCAAACACCGATGGCCGTTATCAAAAGAAGTAACAATGTTAATATCGGACCTATATGAAGTCAGTCATTTGCAGTCATCCTTACCTATGAAGTAACGACTCGTGGTACATTAAGCATCTCGATTCTCAAGCATTCTATGTAATGTTACTATAATGATTTCATTGCCATGGACCTAAAGACTTATAGATAGGTATATTTTACTGAATTATGCATAGGACATTGTAATTTTTAATGGTCGGTTCCTGGTAATCTTTATGCGATTTGGATAAGTTTATTTCTGTAGAAACTTATCCAAAACGCATAACACGATTTCCTATAGCGAACCTATAAGGGGTCCCGCCTTTTAGAAGGTTATTTTTATTTTATTTTCACGTAGGGCAGCGCACTAATGGGGCATCGCTCTAAGGGCCGGCGCACACCTGGTAAGGCGCAGCGCGGCGCGGTTGTCACTGTTAAACAAAAATCAACGTTGCGTACCTAAAAATAAAGTTGAGAATAGATAACCTGAGACGCGCGCCTCTTGCCGCTTACGGCGCGCTCCCGAGCTGATGGAAGTTTATTTATTATCAACTTTATTCCAAGTGATACAAGGTAGATATTTGTTTAGCTGTGACGAATGCGCTGCGCTACGCCTTGCCAAATGTGCGCCGGCCCTAATACGTACTTAATAGTTTTTTTTTAGATATTAAGACTGACTCACATTTAGTTTATTTTCTGGTCAAATCATTGTAATACCAATGGACCAATGGTCTTCAGACCCTTATAATCAGTGATGCTGATAAACGTTGATTTTAGCAATTTATCTGTATTTTTTAATTATCTCTAAAGTTAGTTACGGATGTATGATATTAATTTGAATATCTTAAGTTCCGATGATATAAATATTATTAATTTGATTAAGTATAGTTTGAAATTTAATTTTATTTCTGTGACGTGGTTACAGAAAATTGCCAATTGCTTTAAAGTAATTAACAGACTTTTCAATTAAACAAATTCTTATTTGACTGTTTTTTTAAATATTTTTTTTAATTTAAATCGTCCTCGATGACATTTAGAACTACCTTCTTTAATTTACTTAAGAATTTCGAAAATTTACTTTTGTGGTAGCTCTATGTTTTTTATTATTAAAATAGAGCTTAGTAAGCTCTATTTTAATAATAAATTCTATTTTAACCCATTACCGCCCTCTGTACCCGCATGTGTACAACTGTTTGATGTGTGATTGCGTTTTGTTTATTTGTGCTACTACGGTACTGATTGTTTATTTTTAGTCTGTGTACTTGTAGCTGTCTTTGGAATACAGAAAAAATTGAGTGGCGGGAAAATAAATGTTCGAAATGTCACTTTGTTTTACGAGTTGTGAGACAAGTGGGTAAGGTAAAATATTTTTTTGTATTTTTATTATAAATAATTACAAATTCATGATTGTTTTTTACTGTTTTGTGTTAGGAGGCTTTATACTGACATATTATATTGTTAGAATAACAATTCATTAGGATAAAAGTGCAATAAACATAAGTTTTCTGTGCCGTACCTGTTGGTGTACAATGGGCGCTTATGTAATTTTTTTATTTTTTTAACAGGTTTATTCTAAGACACTACAATGACTGACCGTCGCGTCTTTACGAGTCAAAATAACTATGCAAGACTTGAAGAAGCCCTGGAATCTATAGTAGCTGATGAAAATGATGATGCGCAGTACGACGTCTTTTTATTGCCACCAGATCCAGCTATTGTTAGTGATGAAGAAGAAGGTAATGAAGATGACTTGACTTCTACAACTCTCCCGAGAGACGTACCGGGTACAGTTGAGGTAGTTCCACTGCATCCTGATCATGATGTTTCGGACTGGGATGATAGTGATAATGAGCCATTGTCCACTAACTCACGACCTGCAAAGCGACTTCGAAGGCAAGATTCTAATGAGCCTGTATGGAGAAAAACTTTACCCATATACAGCATGACCCATGACGTAACTGATAGCATTCAGCGACGACAAGAAGTCCTCGTTGAATCTTTGAAAGATTGCAGCCCTATGATGTTATTTGAGAAAATATTCGATGATAATGTAATAAGGTTGATTGTGGAAAATAGCATGAAGTATGCTGGGCAACATAATAGACACAGTTTCGAAATTGATAAGCCCGAATTGAGAACTTTTCTAGCAATTTTAGGTTTCACTGGATATCACGAACTGCCTTCCGAACGTGCCTATTGGAGTTTGGATGAAGATCTCGGCGTTCCATTGATCGCCAATTGCATGTCACGCAATAGGTTTTTGGACATCAAACGAAACCTACATTTCGTCGACAATTCCCTAGCGGAAGGTTCTAATGATAAAATGTTCAAAATGAGACCGCTGTGTGATCTTATACAAAAAAACTCTTGCCAGTGGGGAGTTTTTCACGAAAACTTATCTGTAGATGAATCTATGATAAAATACTTTGGCCGGCATCCCGCCAAGCAATACATAATGGGAAAACCTGTACGATTTGGCTATCGGAATTGGGCTGCAACAAGTTCAGATGGCTACTGCTACACTTTCGACATATATTGCGGAAAATCTACAGAAGTGTCTACAGACCCGCTGGGCTCGAGAGTGGTAAAATCCCTATTAGCAAAAATGCCGATAGTCCCAAAAGAACACATCGTATACTTTGATAATTTTTTTACCAACTATCAGTTACTTCACGACTTGCGACTCTTAGGGTACAGAGCTACAGGAACAGTACGAGAAAATAGAACAAAAAGATGTCCTGTAACTGACGTAAAAACTATGAAAAAGAAACCAAGGGCGGAGTACGATTATCGTTTCGATACCAAAAACGAAATAACAATCGTGCGCTGGAAAGACAACAACGTGGTCACGATGGGATCAAATTTTGACGCCGTAGAACCGCTGGGGAAGGTGAAAAGGTGGTGTACTATACAGAAACAAAAGTTGGATGTGAATATTCCAAGATTGTTTGTTAATTATAACAGAGGAATGGGTGGAGTAGATCAGATGGATCAATCGATAAGTCTATATCGAGTAGCCATAAAAGGTAAAAAATGGTGGTGGGTAATCTTTACCTACCTTTTAGATATGGCGATTTCAAATGCTTGGCGGCTGCATGTCTTGATCAGCAAAACTACAGATACACCCTACATGGATCAATTGCTTTTCAGACGTATGATTGTTAGAGCATACCTTCGCCCAACTAAGACGAAAAGTCGTGCTACGTCCTCCACTATATCTGGCCTTGTGCAGAAAAATAACGGACACAACCCGCAACGCATCGAAAACCCATTACGATGTGTTATTTGCCACAACCGCGTTCGTTGGCGCTGTGAGATATGTGCCAAAACACTATGTGTGGAACGACCATGCTTTGGAAAATTTCATGCCTGATTCGCCCACTGTACCCGGACAAGTACACCCCTACAGATACTAAAAAAAAAAAAAAAAAAGTGATTTTTCTCTATGTACCTCATATTTAGTCTACATTAATGCAATAAATAACGAGTGGTTATAATTTTTATGTGTAGTTTCATTTTGGGCGTTAATGGGTTAAAATAACTTCATTTACTATACGTACGTAAGCTCAGCTTACGTACGCACGGCTACACATCAAGCTATACATTTCCAGTATAAGCTGCCCTCGCATTGTACGGAAATCCTATACAACACGAGATCAGCATAAACTGGAAATGTATTGCTTGATGTGTAGCCGTGTGTACGTATAGTAAATGAAGTTATTTATACTTCTATGTGATAATTAAAAGATTTTATTCAGAGGTAGTTTAGTCGCGAAGTAATATCACAATTTCGTCCTTGTTAAATGATACAGGTTAAGTATAATATGTTAACACTTATACATAGTAAGTTTTCAAGACGTCTTCGACTCGACGGTTATAAAAGCCGTCAACTCCCATAGTAATAAATTGATGGCTAGTTTTGAACAGATATATAAATATGTGGGTATTAAAACATAATATAATGGTATAACAGCCATCACCTGTACCACGGCGTGTATCGGAATATTTTATAACACATGAATAATTAAGATGTTTTGACATTTACCCGGCAACCTAAATGGCATGTCAACGTGGAGACATGGTGTGTAATTTTCCATTAAAAATTATGGTTATAACTAAGAACGAGGTAATATATTTTTAAGCCTCAATTTCCAGGCATCAATCAAAAGATACTGTCTTCACTCTGACAGCTTCATATAATTTAACAATTGTCGCTCAATGAACGGTTATTTTATGTACCTATACACACTATATTTGTATACACTGTACCAATTTATTTACTCATATATTTAACTATAAAAATGAAATTTTCTTCGTTGGTAAGCGCATCACTCACGACTGGACCGATTTGGCTATTATTTATTTTAAAATGTTCGTAATAGTTCGGAATTCGGTTTTTATGGAAAGAAATTTGGATAAATTGCCCTCTGAACTCGGGAAAAACATGAAAATCATGGTAGCGGAGTTTGACTATTCAACGACTTTTAGAAAAAGCAAAACTTTCATAAATAACGTTTTAGTGACGTCATTTCGTACCGTAGCTTAACTAGTCCATCTTCAACGTCATCATCACCTGCCTAGGCTATTCCCAACTATGTTGGTTATTCAATGAAATATATATTAAAATAGCTGCGCTCCGTGGTTTCACCCGTGTAAGTCTCGATCCCGTGGGAATATCGGGATAAAAAGTATCCTATGTCCTATTCCAGGTCATGGTCTACCGCTGTGCCAAATTTCATCCGAATCCTTTCAGCCGTTCACGCGTGATGGCGTGACCAAGGGAAATAGGGCTTCATTTTTAAATATAGATGAGTGAACATAAAGAACCGAGTCAAATAATTTACAAAAAAATGATTGCTTTCAATTCTTAATAATTAACTAGAAGGAAAATGGTTCTAAAATTTTCTCATTCTTTTAATACAAATCCACAATTATTCGGCACTATTTTTATATCCTACTAATATTAGGTGTTGATTTCCTATGAAATCAGCGTTTTGTATGGGGAATTTTAAAGAAGTTTCATTTTTCATACTAACATTTTCCTAATTTATATAACAACCATGAACACTAATGTTTTAAAACTGAAAAAGATAACGTATGCCACTTAGATTAAGCGACAAAAATAAGTTATGGCTAAGTTAAAAAAAAAAATTGTGGTCATTTCTGCTAACAAAATGAGGAGTCATTTTTAAGGTAGTTTTTATGTTTAGAAAACTATAAGTAATAAGGTTTTTTTACTATTGGTAGTTGTGTATGATGGTCATTATTCGATATAATACCAAGCAATTGCTTAATTAAATCATAGAAGTAACGATGTTCTCTATTTGTGAGAAAAAAACGCCAATTTCATAGGTACAGTCACGGACTTTAATTGATGAGCCACCTTCAAACTTTTCAATTTTGCAGTTTCATACATTCACGAGATTACACGATTAAACACGAACTCAAATCGCACGCTCGTAAACAAGATGACAAATAAATTACTTTTAATCGGAAATATCCATAGAGGTTGACTTTATTAGTTAACCTCTATGGATATTTCTAATTTATTTGTCACCTTGTTTACTTTCATACATTCACGAGATTACACGATTAAACACGAACTCAAATCGCAAGCTCGTAAACAAGATGACAAATAAATTGCTTTTAATCGGAAATATCCATAGAGGTTGACTAATAAGTTCCCAATGATAAAAATAAATACAATGTTGCATTAAGTTTATCCAATCTATTTTATACCGACCTCCTTTGAATCATAGCTCATTAACTCGATAATTATGAAAACATAACTGAAGACAGTGACAGTTGAAATATCAAGATGACAAATAAATTACTTTTAATCGGAAATAGTCTTATCCATAGAGGTTGACTAATAAGTTCTTAATGATAAAAATAAATACAATGTTGCATTAAGTTTATCCAATCTATTTGATACTGACCTCCTTTGAATCATAGCACATTAACTCAATAATTCTGAAAACTTAACTGAAGACAGTGACAGTTGAAATATCGATGTCAGAGAATTTCTCCGTACGCTAACATTACTATGCAGCAGTAACCTAGCAACAATTGTTTATCGTTGCTAGGTTACTGTTGCTAGACCTGCAATTGGTTGACTTTGAGTAGTCACTGCTGTCAAGTTTGTGGTTCTGCTCTCAGGTTAGCCAACCGGTCAAGATATGAAATATAATTTTCTTCTTCTGATACGAGGACTTTGCGTTTCGGGAACCGAATAAACCCGATTTGTATTACACGGCTAAAATGCGAACAGTACCAGGTGGTTCATCAATTAAAGTCCGTAACTGTACTATAAAAGCGAATGTTTGTGAGGATGGCTGGATGGATGGATCGATGGATGTTTGTTACTCTTTCACGCAAAAACTACTGAACGGATTTGGATAAAATTTGGCACACAGATAGTTGTTAACCTAGATTAACAGATAGGATACTTTCTATCCCGATATTCCCGCGGGATCGACACTTATGCGGGTAGAACCGCGGTGCGCAGCTAGTACTTTATATTGGTACAGAACCTTTGGTACAAATAACAATTCATGAGAGATTTCACACCGTGTCCTTATTATTCACCACTTTTGCTCAATAAAATACTTTATTATTAATGAGGGAATCTTATCGTGATACTTACTATAAAGTTATATGTTTAATTGATAGTAGGACAAAAATTATATCTTTTTTTGTTATCAGCCGGCTGTTATAAGCCATCAAGTATTTTTAGGGTTCCGTACAAAAGGGTGCCAACGGGACCCTATTACTAAGGCCCCAGTGTCCGTCTTTCTATCACAGAGCTGTATCTTTTGAAACGTAGGTGAGGCAGACACTTGAAATTTTCACAGGATGTGTACTACTAATGGCCGCTATAATAACAAATAATTATTTAAAAAAATAAAGTTAAAAAATAAAGGTGATACGTGAAACGTGCTTTTTTTAAATAGTGTTTTATATTTAACGTGTGGTACGGAACTCTACGTGTGCGGGTCTAACTCGCACCTGGCCGCTTTTTTAAGATTTGCGTAGATAACACGAAACCATATAGTGTTTCATGTGTTAACTGTAAATAGCAATAATAAATACACACGCGGCCAATAAAACAGGTAACACGATATTTTAATTACTTCAAAAAATAATTCAGATTCTTTTGGCGCGTTATTAAAAATGCTAAGTTTATTATTTCCCTCCACGGCTCTGTAGTTATTCGATAAAAAAATTCCTGCTTCTTTGTGAAAACTTTATTTAGTTCTCTATTAAAATAGTTGGAATGTGAAGCCGGGGTGCGCTCGTGTTTTTGCTCGTCACTGTACAAAGTTTATGGTAGGAGCTCCTTAGTTAGCGGAAATATCATTAATAATACACATTTTATAAAAAAATAATGCGTTCTGCTAAAAGGGCGATTCGATGCATAACATAAAACATAATTTGTGATATTTTATTAAGTATAATTATGATGATTAATAAAAATATTTTTCTTATTAATTGACCTTCAATTCCTTAAAATATGTGGCAGAGAAATAAAATTAACCAGCTGCTAGACCCTGCTCATGGATCTTCAACACAAATATTTTAGTAATTATGGTTGTTTAACCGGCTTCAGACACATAACCATTTCAGAAAGCACTGTTACGAAATACATAATTGTAAGCAAAATCTTTTGTTTAAGAAATATCCGAGCTTTTATAAATCGGGTAGTACCTATAGGAACGTCCATAACAATTACGGACTTATTGCAATATAATTAGTTTTGGTACTCTTTGTCGAGCCCGTGGGCAAAACCTCCAACAGGCCGAAAACGTGGTTGCAGGTTGGCAACATTTGTATAACCTTCATAATTACAGAATGCCACTCCTGACAGGAAACAGAATAATGTTTTTACCGCATAAATATTTTTCAATGAAATACACAATTATGTTTTATCGCTAAATATAAATTAAACGCACGCTCGCATTCTCACTTTTTCTTGCATTGTTATACACAGCCCCCACCTGCGCGGCTGCGTCTGCGCACCGCCTAGTATGTTTTTACTATGCACTTTAATAAAAGTAAATAAATTTTACATGTCATAGTTATACCCATTTTCCAGTCAAAACTTACTCTGACTAAAGATAAGGGGCGTACAAAAAAATTTTTAGCTAAAGGTTAAAAAGTATTTTTGACGAGGTAGTCGAGTTTCTTTCGAATATAATCTACAGTTAGTTTTAAAATTAATCTAATTCGATAAAAAGGCCTAAAACTTTACAGGTTTCTGTTGTTGGAATACGTACTAAACAAAAATAATAAATATACTAAAATACTTTCGATTTCCATAAAAGCTCCAAGAAACATTTTCAGACAATAATAACTAAGACCGGGACAGAATTGTCTGCAACAAAAAAAAAACGTAGTACTCAGAATTTACTGCAAAGTGAAAACTAAACGGTTTTATGAAAATTTTTGACTACTTCTAGCGACTGTCTGTTGTCAATTAACTGTCATCATCTGCCTAGCCTTTTCCCAACTATGTTGGGGTCGGCTTCCAGTCTAACCGGATGCAGCTGAATACCAGTATTTTATATGGAGCGACTGCCTATCTGACCTCCACAAACCAGTAACTGGGTAATACGATACCCCTTGGTTAGACTGGTTGTCAGACTTTCGTGCTTCTGACGACTCGTAACGACTGTCAAAGATCCACAAATGACAGCCGGGACCAACGGCTTAACGTGCTTTCCGAGGCACGGAGGAGTCTCGATATGTGAAAATGGTCACCCATCCACGGACCATCCCCGGCAAGCGTAGCTTAACCTGATGGATCGACCCGAGCGGCTGTTATTACTTAGCCACGAGCTCCTCAATTAACTGTGTTATTCATTAATTAGCTTGTTCGTCAAACTATGCTCAATATCTAGATAGTCTTAAGTTACACTTAGGTTTAAAGCTCATAAAACAGTGTTCTGCCTAACCCTTCGGCGATTACAAGCGTGATGTTATGTTATGTTTTAGGACAGTATTCTATCTAAGATTCTAAGAATCTTTTAAAACTAAAAATATATAAGACCCCAACAACAACATTACTGAGTAATATTTTTGTTTATCCGTTCTTCTGCCATCCAGTGTATCAGCTTTAATTTTATATTGGAAGCTTAAACAAATTCTCTTGATTACATTCGTCAAAAACTGAACTTAGATTTCTAATATTTTGTTTGGTAATTAGTTAAAAAAATGTTTTTTTTTTTGGTTAACATTCAAATGTTCATTCATTTGTTTTTTTAAACGCACATTATACTCTGAACACTGGCAAATGAGAGATAGACCGAAAATAGTGTACATTTTGACCGTCACGACACTTTTGTTACGAGGGTACTTTACAAAAGTGTCCGTCAAGCTCTCACTCGCCAAGTGTGCAAAAGCGAAACAAAATTCGTTCCAACCGAGTTTCCCAGGATACCTCTTGACTGTTTTTTTTTTTTGTATGTATGTACATCCTATGTTCTTCTTTTGTTAAACTAAATTCTTTAGTTGTGTTAATTGCAAGTGACGAATGTACTAATTATAGCTGGGAGCTCGTGGCTAAGTAATAACAGCCGCTCGGGTCGATCCGTCATGTTAAGCTACGCTTACCGGGGTTGGTCCGTGGATGGGTGACCATCTTTACATACCGAGACTCCTCCGTGCCTCGGAAAGCACGTTAAGCCGTTGGTCCCGGCTGTCATTTGTGGATCTTTGACAGTCGTTACGGGTCGTCAGAAGCTCGAAAGTCTGACAACCAGTCTTACCAAGGGGTATCGTATTCCCCAGTTACTGGGTTGTGGAGGTCAGATAGGCAGTCACTCCATGTAAAATACTGGTATTCAGCTGCATCCGGTTAGACTGGAAGCCGACCCCAACATAGTTGGGAAAAGGCTAGGCAGATGATGATGAATGTACTAATTGATATAAAAATAATACTATTATTACCGAACTGGAAAGTTAATGGAAGAATATAAAATGTATGAAAGTAAAATAAATAGTACTTAGGTGAACAGTGTTTATATTCAATCCCCCTTTTTTCATAAGCCATAATTTACTTTATTTTCTTAGAAAACGACCTTAATAACAAATCTTCTTGAGAAAAGGGATGTGATTTTTGGTAAAAAATGGACTGCATAATTTTTGATGTATAAAATTAGCCATTAGTAAAAAATATGTACCTACTAGGAGTCAACTGTTCCGTACTATTAATTATGTTTATAGTTTTACTCCCTTATTTATAAAATAAAAACTTCATTAAGACTGATACAGCATTTGAGTTAACAGACGTTTATAAATATGAGGGTAAAATAAACATTCCGAAGCCAGGAATACAATACACATGCCAGAAACTTGCACGAAAGTACCTTTGCAAGTAGCTTGCAGGCCATTGAATCATAGCTACCTGTGATTGGTGATTGTCACAATAGCATGCGATCTACTTGCATACCTTCGTGCAAGTGTATTAGTAGATTTAGTTATAAATCTCAAACGCATTCCTTTGTCAATTTTCTAGTTTTATATTTTACTTGTAAGCGAAGGTATCGCCATCTACCGTCCTAATGAACAAGACTGTATTTCATACATAAAGTTTTTAGTTTAAGAAAAATATGCAGTTTTATTTATTTCCGGCTAATTTTTATTGTTTTTCTTGTAGAACAGGTTCCTTTTGGAGGTCAGTATGTAGAGTGCTTTTTATTTTATTTTTCTTTTTCTCAGCTTTTCCGGGCCATTTACCATACTTATAAGGTTCATTACATTTAATTGCGCGGAAAAGTTATTATTTTAAAGTGTAACTTTTTCGGAGTACATAAATAGAGAAAACGCTGTATTACATAGTTGTTTTTTTTTGTGTATTAAACAGGTGTTTCTAAAATAAATACAAAATCGAATCTTAAATGCACTTAATTTCGTGTAAGTGAGCAAACAGTGCCATCTTGTTGATACACTCGGTGGTGATAACACAGATAGTGCACCCTATTTTTTTTTAATAATTAAATAATCATGCATATTTCATGTCTTCCAAATTAAGCTTTAATTAATTTAATTAGTTGTAAAATATAATATGAATGCAATAGAAAACGAACCGTATAGTAAATTATCTTGAGTTAAAATAAGCTTAAGTTTACAGTATTCCTTACTTGATCAGCAGGTGTTAGTTTAGGGGTCTGTGTTCGTGAAAGGCAAACGAAAGTATAAAAACATATACAAATGAAGCAACTTATTATAAAACTTGTAGAAATACTAAGTATTATAATCACCGAGCACTAAATGAAAATCATTGATATAATTGTTTAGACAAAAATATATTTTTTTTAAATCGAGTGTAGTTACACGATCTTTATAACCTTATTTTCCTTTAGGCCAAATAAATGAATGCGAAAGTACCGCCCATAAAATAACAGCATAATAAAATTAATAACACAACATGAACTTTTTAATTTTGCATAGATAACACAAATAAACTGCAATTTATAATGATTAAAGCTGATTAGTCGATGGCGGGACGAGTCAGTTAATCGACTACCAAGGATGAAGTCGATACACTGGCTATCGTGAATGGAACTCGACTCATGCATAATACACTGCTTAAATTATCACAATCGATAAAGTTCTCGAATTGAGATGTAGAACTGTATAAAGTACGTAGCGACATTCAAATTACATCTACCTACAAGTAGATGTAAGTTTCATGTCGCTTCTTTAAGCAGCTTTAATAAGCTCTTGTTATCTTCGTCGTGCTTTGCGAAGAAACTAATAATTTCATTTTAATATATTTTTACTTATGATATTTCTCATAGTATAATTCCCGTTATGAGTTTCAGATGCAATTTTAAAGTTATGCCATAACGATATTGCCCCTTGTATGTTCATCACAGAAATAATTGCCATAATCATAAAAGAAAGTTCTATCTCGTCCCGAATTTGTTAAGATGCGCAATTGTTTCAAATATTAACACGAAACTTTATTACCTTTGCAGATAGCTACCAATACCAACTTCAGTCGATGTGGCAGAAGTGCTGGAACACGCAGACGTTGGTCCACAACCTGAGATTCCGCGAGCGTGGACCCCTCAAGTCCTGGCGGCCAGAGACCATGGCCGAGGCCATCTTCTCCGTGCTGAAGGAGGGACTCTCCCTGTCACAGGCAGCCCGAAAATACGATATTCCGTACCCGACGTTCGTCCTGTACGCCAACAGAGTCCACAACATGCTGGGCCCCAGCGCGGACGGCGGCGCAGGTATGTTCATCCATTGTTCTATTTCAAAGCTCGGATTACTGGCGAAAGCCCCTTGTGGTCTCCACCGTTTAACATAAGTCTCGCTACGATGTTGACCATTACTTTAATTAGAACATTTTTAGCGTCAAGACACTTTTTTTTTTACGCTGCAAGCCGCATCCGCCAGTTTGATCCCGGCTTAATGACGAGTGCAGATGTGCGCCATTTTATAACAGCGGAACATCTCCGGTTGTCATGAATGTTGTCACAGGTTACTTTATAATTTTATAATTAAACATCGATTAATGTTCGACAGCAGTTTCATTCTTAAGTACCATTAAGTATATGGCCATTGAATAAATTAACTCTTTTAAAATTAAAATGGTTATTGATAATATTACCTAAATATTGACAACTTAGAATATTATTCTTCCTCATTCCTCGGTTTTATACCTTGGAAATATTCAGCTTGAATGTAAAATACAAAATTAATTCCATCTTATAAGCTGTTATTGGAAAGCAAGTGGTATTTCGACTTTATTGAGCAAAAACGACATCTTGTCTGTCAACGTCTATTAACGTTCATTTTAAACCGATATAACTTTGAACATTTTATATAGAAAAATTGTAAGTAACCTGTGATACGACATTCTGTAAAAGCCTTTTAAATGATAATACTCTTATAATAGGTATTGAATAATGTACGATGTACATGTTTAATTATAAGGTGTGTGTGCGAAATATAGTAAAAATTATGTTTTAGCATTGCGAACTTATCTGCTATGCGAGTGCAATAGTAATATTCCGTATTATTTGTGACTGTGTGAAACATTATGAATATGTATACGTATTTAATATCTATAGTGGGCTGTTTCTAAAATGAATGCTAGCCTTTTATGGATACCTACGATACATCTAGAGGTACGACACAAGAAAACGTTTAAAGTTTTTAACTAAATTCATTCGTGACATTATGTCTGTAAGTGATAAACACTGAGATTGTTATAATTGAAATATTAAATTAATTTAAGTATAAAGTTTTTATGGTGGTATTAAAATATTACTTCGCGTTACTTACGGGAATGTAACACAAGCCTATATTATCCTGAGTACCTTAACTACTTACTTGAAATATAAAGCAGGCCAGAACAGGTCGCGCATTCCCAGACTTCTTGAAAATACAAGGAACGTGTCAAATGCTACATTTATCAAATTTCAATTCAACTCTAATTCAAATTTGAATTCAACCAAACGAATTTGCAAATTGTACTGAAATATTGACACCAATTGCAATGATTCGAACTAACGACTTCTGAAAGTGCAATCTATTCCTGTTTCTTCTTCATTTTCTTCTTGCTTCTTAGCTAAGTTCAAATGAGCAAAAACGTGCGACCGTGCGCGTTAAAAATAAGAAGGTTCAGATAACGTGCATTTACGCGCGTCAATCCCTTCAGTTCCTATGGTCAATTGTGGTCGAAATTAATGCGCAAACAATAAGTGATAATGATAACAGTTGTCTGATGAGGAGCGTTAACGCGCGGTCATGACATGCTACTTTTCTCAGCGCGTTAACGATTTTCTTAACACGTTAAACGCGCGTCAACGCGCTCTCTTATAGACAGTTGCATGAGTGATCGTTAAAAGGATGACTAGGCTTGTGCCTCCAAAGCGCATCTCAGATTTTCGTCATCTAAACTTAGGCTTAATTAGGTAATTAAGTTCAAATAATGCATACTTTTTTGTGCAGGGTTATAGAAGTAATAATATTTTTCTTTCTTTTTACTCTGCGGCACATCTAAAGAGCTCACAATTGCAAGTAAGTTAGATGTAATGTACCTATACTTAATTAAAATTAAATGTTTCAATGTGTCAGTTTGTTATTACCTTTCATTTGACGTAGTTTTCTTGTGTCGTGTTGGCAGCTTACAGGCAGAAAAGTTTAATGCACAAAAATATTTATGTCCAGTAACATAAACTGCGCTTATGTATTGCAATCGCCCTATGATTTGTTGAAATCGACAATGCGAGCCATCTCGCGATTCACGCCTCGCACAGTCGATACGTCCTTTTACCTGATTACTTTGAAACCCAATTTTCTATAGACTGTTCGAAATAATTAGTACCTTACCTGCAACCTAAATACAAGTCTAAATGTTTTTATTTTTAAATTTATTTCGAATAAGCTATTTATACCAACAAAATAAATAACGCCAAAATACCTTACGTGTTCACGTTTTACTATTATGCGACTTTCCAGATTTAAGACCAAAGGGAAGGGGGCGGCCACAAAGGATCTTACTGGGCGTTTGGCCCGACGAGCACATCCGCGGCGTAATCCGCGCGGTTGTGTTCAGAGACA
This sequence comes from Lithophane semibrunnea, assembly GCA_947363905.1. Classification (NCBI taxonomy): domain Eukaryota; kingdom Metazoa; phylum Arthropoda; class Insecta; order Lepidoptera; family Noctuidae; genus Lithophane; species Lithophane semibrunnea. The sequence goes on along the minus strand of OX376186.1, from coordinate 19,774,054 downwards.
CGCACGCACCCTGCCCGCCACAGGCCACGAACCTAAAAGAGATCGAACTGCCGGGCTACCCTGCCATCGCACCGGTCAGTATTACAAACCTTGCGCAAGCCGACAGCACACCGCCTCAGTGTGCTGTCGGCTTTACTTCGCAATTTTACGTCAATACACGGCACGGCATTCTACTAACCCATACCGTACAACAAAAGTGTAATGACGTCAGGTTGCGATAAAGACACTCTTTAATATTGTTTAAAACGAATCTATTTTTTTATTATTGTTCTATTATTAATCTCATCGCATCTCGTTAACCCCTTGTTTCCGCAGCCATGCGAATATGCCATTGCGATCGTCAATTATAATAATTGGCTCGGCGGTTACATGGTTAGATTTGGCTACATAATTTACAAACGTTTATAATATTTTAGACTCACGTGTATTAACGTTATTATTTAGACTCAAACAAACGTTTCGAGATAAAGACGTTAAGCGCTAAACGTCGTTGTCTCGTATGTTTTATTATTGCCGTGCGATTTCCGATATGACGAGCAAGCATTGTACGTGGGTGATGCGTGTTTCAGGACGGTGTGGCCGTTCAGAATGCTTACATCGGGTGCGGCAACGGTCGCGAGGGCCGCATGTCGCCCAACGCCGCAGCCGCCGCCGCCGTGGCCGCCGTGGCGCACGGCCTGCGCCGCCAGATGTGCAACATGGTTGCCGGCCAGCGCCCCCCAGACCACCCGCCGCACCTGGGCCCCCCCATGCAGTCGTCGCCGCAGCTCACGTCGCCGCTGTCCACCGGCCTGGAGTCGCCGCTGTGCTCGCCCCCGCCGCCCGGCCACGCGCTGGAGCCCGCCAAGCACCCGGACCCGTTCCGACCCTTCGCCTCACCGACTGAGAGCCGCTACGGCGACCGCGACACATCCTCCGACATTACGCTGATGGGTCCGCCGAAGAATGGCCAGCAGGGCCACGCCAGGAAGGGCTCCGGCCAGGGCTCGTCGCCCTCCGAGCTGGACGCGAGCGACGGGCGCGCGGACATCTGAAGCGAGGCCGCGGGCATGGCGCCGGTGCTGCCCCCTCTGGGCCTGCCACCGCCTCCGATCCCGATGCCCGCTTACAAATATTTCGTGCCGAACGGAAACAGCTCCACCTATTATTAAATCTTAACGACGCGAGGTTCCTACCACCTGCAGAGCAGTAACTGTACTGAACACACTCGCACGAGTGTCTGCAGTAATGTGATCACTCCTCTGTGAACCTCACGCCTCATGCATTGTGTCTCTGTTAAAGTAAAAGCCGATATAGTCGACGTCATTAATTTTTATCACCGCAGTACAGTCAGCATCATTAACAATGGTAAGTTTGAATTTATTGCATTTACACTAAAGCTTGAAGCACGTGTTGTGATGCTGGCTGTGTAATTGAGTTGAATGATTTGAACTGTAAAAAAGTTTCAGAAACAGTGACAAACATTTCAAATAATCCTTTTTTTTATGCAAAAGTAGATGAGTAAAGCTGTAAAGTATTTTTTTATTGAGAAGTATCATGTTTTATGCGGGACAAACTGCGGTGAATATTAGCAAACAAAATATTGACGGTATTAAAAATACTCGACACGCCGTTGTCAATAATTTTCTGCCGTCTGGCGTATCGAAGCGACCAGCCGCGAGATGCCAAAAAGGTTGCGATTCCACGGACCTAACGTGGGATCGTAAGCAAAGAATAATATATTTGTGTGATGAGTGTGTCGGTGTAGGCAGACATTGAGGTTCGTAGCGCCCGTCGCACATTCCAGGACGACGTGGAGCTGTTCCCGGTCGGAGGAGCTAGACACGATCACGTGACGGGCCCGAGATGGGTGAAGTTGTTTTAATCAATATTTCAAATCGGCATTAATTTACAATCATATTTAATAAATTATTGTGGACTCGCTGTGCAATACAATGCTTTGTTATTAGTTGACTTTTGTAACATTATGGATTTATTATAATTTTTATCATTATGTATTGTGTTCCATTGATATATTTTAAGTTTTCTTTAATATTCTTTGATGGGCACGGGCGCGTCGTCGGTCACCCAGTGCGCCGGCGCCGCCCGCTTTCCCGACACTATTATTATCTAATCATAAGTAGAACTTCGATATACGTGTAAGCTTAACTAATACATTACAATTTAGATCCATCTGTGAATGTAGGGATTATCAAAATTTAAAAAGTATATTATATATACGTATATATATATTCGGCCCGATTCAAAAGACTGTTCGGTATACCTATTCATTATAATTCAGCAAACATATTTAAGAAATTGAAAAAAAAAGTGGTTTAGTATTAGATGTAATCCTTTAAAGTATAGATCCTATCGTTTCATGTCAGGTCGATGTCAATTTCTCTAGTACCCGTTATAGTGGATATTGTGTGTTGTCGCTTGCGGATTTCCGCGCCCAAGCTCATTGTTCACTGTTCGTGCAGCGATTCACATACATGTAGAATTAGTGATCGCCAAATGTAATTTAGATGTATCGTTAGTCAGTAGTGATTGTTCCAAATGTTAGGCTAAATTAGGCGTTCGCGACGGTGCCCACTTCTACTTGTTAACATCGCTTTTAATTTCTCGCCGTATAAATCTAAAGTATTCAGAATTAAAAGTATTTAATACACTTCCGGGGTTTGACCTCGGAAAATTAAATACTTATTGATGATTCCGACTGTACTTTTTGTAGTGTGGCATCACTAGAATTCTTTGTCTAAAATATTTTAGAATCAATTCCAACTCTTAAATTGTTGTACAGGCATTTAAAATGCTTTTAAATATGTTTATATTTTGATACTACAATATTTTACTTCTCTATTTTTTATCAGTCATTGAAGAGTTCTTTAAAAAAAATGATATATATGTTCTTAAAATAATTATTTGGGCGACGGGATACTTAATGTATTGCAAGTTGAAATGCCCATACGAAAACATCTAACTAACTATGGAGAAAAGTTTCAGAATAAAAACCTTTCGGCATTATGCACTAAAGCTGCGATTTCCTAGAAGAGCGGTGGCCGCTGTGTCAGCTGTCATGAAAATGATGACAGTGGCAAAGATTTAAATCGATAGATTCGCCCTAGATAGTCAAAAGTTAGTCACTTTTCTGTTTCGTTTTGAAAGCTCTGACACACAATGACGCAGTCACTATACTTGTTTGTCATGGAAACGCTATTTATTTATGTGTGAGCTTACTCTTCTTCGAGCAGGCTTTGACATATAGTCAAATACTGGTGAAAATGACAAATTTTCATGACGTCTGTTATGTTGAGATGGAACCGCTTTTCTAGAAAACTGTAGCTAACACTAACTCAAGTTACAAGAACATGTCACACGTAACGTGAGCTGTCACCTCTTCCCAAAAGTGTTGCCACACTATTACGCATCACTTCTTTACCTAAAATAATTTTAATAAAATTAAGAGACGATTTAGTTACATTATTGAGATTGTTTATAAAACTTATCAATAAAAATAGTATTATTTTATTAAGATTACGAATAAAAATATTATTTTATAATATGAAGCTTACGGATAAAGATGGTTTTTACTTTATTCAAGTCTGGCAGCTAAGTTTCTGCGTCTTAAAATTTAACATAAGTTGCGGGTTGGCAACCTGGCAAGTATCAATATGAATGACGGTGAAGGAAAACATCGTGAGGAAACCTGGACTTAAACAGTCTGAAATCACCAATACGCAATGCGAGGTGATTAAAGCTCATTCCTATCTGTTAAGACTTTCAAGCCAACTGAGTCCCTATTTTATATAATCCAAAGTCATGACAGAAGTTCTGTAGTCTTCTATAAACTCATTTGTCCCGAAGCTTCATGTAACTTTAGTTAATCGTTAACTCCCAGAAGCGAGGCCCGTCGCATTAGATATAGATGCACTGAAATCGCCAAGTACTGAATGTTCATCATTCATCTGTCTGCTATACTACCTACGCATAGTTAGAGTTATACATTTCAATTTACTTAGATTAGCTATGTACCTACTCGTAGCGATCTGATCCAGTGTTATTCGACGCTATAGCTCGACGAGGTGCGTGCGCGCCGGTGTCGGGTGTCTCACCGTCGCTAGGACTTTAAGGTGTATATGTACAAATTTGTTTTACCAACAACTACTTCCCTGGACGCATAGTTTCGTTTCATAGTTTGGATGAAAAAATTACTAGTGTTACCTTCTTGCCGCAGGGGTATCCACGATTTAGGTAATGTTGGCGGAAATTGTTGGCGTTCACGTATTCACTTGTCGCGTTGTGGGGAGGCTGGGGCCCAGGCGTACGCAACCGCACCAGAGCGGGGCCGCGTGCGCTCGGGCGCCGGCGAGGACTCGTCGCAAAACATGGTGACCATGTTTTATAATTAGTCTCCAAGTGGCCTTGATACTTCACTATTATTTGGTATTTGGAATATCCGGTTCGGTTAAAGTTTGGAACTAGAATATAAAAAAGACCAAATTATTAAATTTGAGGAAAAAATTATTACATCTGCAATTCAGATTAATGTTGAAACTATTTGGCTGTCCTTTTGGAAATAAATTTAATATAGGTAAAAAAAATAAAAAATTATATACTGGGCCTATAACGTTTCGGACGAATTGCGTAGATTTTGGTAAATTTTACTACGCATATTTTCTATTGTGTAAGTCTAGGCTAATGTGTTCAAAAAAATAAATTTAAATTTAAATTTTTTGAAAAGTAGAAAGTGCCTTCCAAATTTTTGACCACAGTAAGTGTTGGGGGGGATGCGGCGATGAGGAGTCGGGGGCGGCGCGCAGCAGCTGGCAACACTGGCTGCACGGCTGCTGCACGCCGCTTGAACGTGCTTAACTATAAAAAGTTAGAATTAAAAAAATTCAAAATTATTATATAAAAAGATAAATACATATGACTATTATATAGAAAAAAATATACATAAAATTATATATTTGGCCGATGTGGTAATACCCTGACAGGCAAGCGTTAGCTGACTATTCGGTGTCCAAATTGATCCTATTTCTTTATTTATAAACGATGACTAAAATCCATTGAGTAAACAATGCAGACATGCAAGTGCCATTTGTTTTGAACTGAATCACGTATGGTTCATATTTTTTTTTTATCACAATGTGGATTTTGTAGTTATAATTAATCATTAATTTATTGTATTGGAAAAAGTATACATTTGGATTACATAAATAAGTACCTATATGTTATTTTCGTGATAGATAAGTAAAAAAAACTTGTAGTAATATAATATACACCTACAGAGGCGGTTTTGGTTGGTTTGTAATTTATATGAATAGATGTTAATTTATGATTTTTTATTAGTTAATCTAATCGTTACTGGCGACCATTACAATGTGTTATACTGCATGACAAATCTTAACTTTTTTGTGATATATATAATTTTAAAGGACGATATAGTATACCGATATAATTGCTCTTTTGGATTATTATTATGAATATTTTTTTTATTTAGCGCAACTGCCGCCGTTGGGCTCAAATTATTGACGTTAACTTTACTAGCATGTCCATTATAACCAAAAATATTTTACTGTAACTATTCCAGTGTTAAATGTGCGACTGTTTAGTTAATAAGAAGCGTTGTCGTTAGGTATCGAAATGTATTGGTACCTAAGTTTTATCTACCTTTCCTTAACTATTACAAAGAAATATAATGACTTGCATATCATTATCCACATCACCTACAGTTCGCCATATATTGGTTTTGTCACCCCAGTACTTATGGTACTTAGAATAATATTTTTCTCGTCAGCTTGACAGCTGACTCCTATGTTAATAGTTTCTTATTTATTTACTGTTCGTTCTCTTTTAGTTATAATTATCTAGGTACTGTTTACAGCATCGATAGTGTTTATTCGTTGAATAAAACCTGTTGGTTTTATCCACCAAAATAAAATGATTGCACCCTGTTTTATTGGGATGACAAAAGCTGATCAAACATAAATAATATAGGTACCTAACTGTATTTCAATTTAATTACAATATTATAATTAAATGAAACGTTAAATTGGTTAGTTTGCGATATAGCTATTGTTATTAGACTTCACTCGTACGCAGCAGACTGACGCTGCGTGTAACTTGATACAATAACTTATTATTTCAAAACGCCGCGTTTTCACCGCGCGTGTAAACGCAGACATTTTGTTTTATTCAGTTATTGTTGTTAAGATAATTTCGTCACATTTTCCGCTACTCTGTGTTCCTGATTATGGTGTAACCTTATTTGTATGTAGGTAAACACGTATAATTATATAACATTAAGTAATTATTAGGCTGCTGCCCCGATACATTATGACCATAGATCTCGGTAGGGTAACCGCTTCAGGCCCAAGTTTATTTTCTGATTACTATTAAGTTATTCTAACAACTGGCTGGCAAAAACTCGATATTATGGTTTTATTCACTTTATTTCTGATTAGCTAGTTAATTAAGGAAGTTGTTTTTACAATTAATTTATATATTTTAATAGTCACACGATATGTAAATGAATTGTTTTACACTTACTTAGTTTCGTTGTTACATTCTGTTTGTTTATATCAATGTTTTGTTGAAATTTTGCCTCTTTTTCTTAAGAAAATAACTGGGTTGAAAAGCAAGTATTCTACAGAAAAGTGGCACAGCAATACATTCAGTGTTTATCTTAAGTACAATTTGTGAAAATTGGTGTAATCTTTTAATCAAACCCGTTTACTGATATTCGTGTAGAACACAAGTCTTTAGTGGCCGTTAATCTGAATAAATTATATGTAGTATATCTGTCTCAATTAAATTCATTAATTTAAGTTTGTTATTGTCACAGTGTACCGTTGTCTGAATAAATAATATAACATGAAAATAGAGCAAATGTGTGTTGTTTCATTTGATAGCCAGTTTTGGTTGCATTCGCACTGTTTAGTTGTGCGTTATTTATTAGCAACGAAAACATCGGGAGGAAACCTGTATGGCTTAGAACGAAAAATTTTAAGACATTGTGAGCCCGTGTGGTGGATTACAGTCCACTCCCTCTCACCAAGAGGAGGCCTGTCCATTACAGGCTGATTATGCTGCTAAGTTATGCGGGTTAGTAGAACAATTTTTATTTTATTTTAAGACGTTGACTCGAGAAATCCAGACATTACAAGAATAAATAACATAACATAACATGTCGCCTGCAATCCAGACATTTCAAGAATAAATAACATAAAACATGTCGCCTGTAATCCCTGAAGCGTGCAGAGATGTACCTACCTTAAAACATCCACATTATCCCAGGTTAGGCCGAGGGTGGATACGTTTCAGAGTATGGAGTGTGCGTTACCCCAGCAAGAAAATGTCGTCTAGAAGGAATTGAGTTATACCAATAATTAGAGCATTATCTCCTGTAAATGTGCGCCAAGTAAAAAATTAGTGCGTGCTGTCGTTTTGGAGAAATAACGAAAATACAATTCTGCTGGGGAAACGTATCCACCCTAGGCCTAAAAAAACTCCACCCTAAGGTGGACCTTAGGGTGGAGTTTTTTTGGGGTGCACAAATGGAACAACCCTACGTCCCATGTAATAGGAGAAATTCTTGATAGAAAAACCCAATAACATTTCCCGACTTGGGAATTGAATCCAGTACCTCATGGTAGGCAGTAGCGCTTGCGAACAGAGAGACAGGATAAATTCATAAATGTGGCCGAAGCCGAATTACTCGTATATCAATAACAGTAGGTATGCTATGGAGCATTACCATATTTGTGCTACCAGATGCTACACTCGGACCTGAATCTATATATTAGATACCTAGGCAGGTATATTTTCATCAGACTTGTTTCTCGAGAGTATTTATGGTACTTTTTATATTTATGTAGTTCAATTGTTACGTTATTTTTATAAAATATGTTATCAGCATCGTAGTTAGGCTCATGAGCGCCTCTGGCAAGATATGGATTTTGCGCCCCTCTCAATACCTAGGTATTTATTTTCTAGGATAAGAAACGACTAATATAAACATTAACATTGTCTTCTTCTTTCAAAAGTAATTTGACTTTCGAAAGTAGAAGACAAAGCGTTGTGTAACTATACAGGCGCTATACAACGTTTATTCATTTAAGCTGTTCTCACTCTGATAAAAACTGCCACTTGCTCACTTAAGATGTCGCTACTATCCTATGTCTTGGAATTTGACTGCTAGCTGTCAATATCCATCCTGCCAGAGATGCGGGAATGTCCGAAAGGGATTCCGGGACCTTGGCAACAGACAACTGAAGGAACACGGGTGGGTTTTAGTCAGTAAAAGTCTGACACGCCCTTCCGCTCCGCCCAGAGCGAAGTCATTGGATGATTCCCGAACTCCAAAAAAAAAAAAACTAAATATCCATACATTTTTTGTAAACAAGCGACTTATTTTACGCATAATTAATTAATATGCCTTTGCGTAGGAAGATGTTAAAAAAACGAAAACAGTGGACGAAAGCTCTCCGAAAAAAAAATTGGGAACTCGATATTTCGTCGCGACTATTTTGAAACCTAAAGACTAAAGCCCAAAACACACACAGAGCGGGTGCGGGGCGGGAGCGGGTCGGGCGCGGGTGTACGGCGGGTATAATAATTTGTAATTCAAGGAATTATATGGATGCTAACACACAGAACGCGGGCGCGGGTCGGGCGCGGAGCGGGAGCCGCGCGGGAGCCGCGCCCGCTGACACAGCAGCGCGGGTCGGGAGCGGTTGTGCTATTCTGTAAAAATATCTCCGTGAAAACTAAGTGTAGTAAAATATCAAAGTGAGCTTGGAGTGAACTGTCACTGCCTTAGCATCAGTAGGTATCGATGACAATGACTCACTCCACTCTCACTTCACCTAAGTTTTCAAGGTAAGATGGTTACAGAATAGCAATGTGGGTGTAGCGGCGTTACATTCGTTGCAATACACGTATCGATGATATTCTCCATATTGATGTTTTTTTTTAAATTAATGTCAAGAACCTACAACTTTTTCCATTTTCGCGTTCTTCTCTTTAAAATAAGTAAAAAATAATAATTCTTCGTCCGTGTCAGAATCACCCAACATTTTTACACTGCAACCGCTGCCGTCTGTCAAAGTACAACCGCGCCCGATCCGCTGCCGTCCCGCGACCGACCCGCTGCCGCCCCGCGCCCGCGCTCTGTGTGAACACGATGAACCGCGCGACTCACGCGATGAAAACGACCCGACCCGCTCCCGCCCCGCACCCGCTCTGTGTGTGTTTTGGGCTTTATACGGGAGAAATTCGTGTTTATGTGATGCTCTCAAGAGAACTAGGTCTAATTTCTTTACCTACAGGCGCTTGTGATGTCTTAAAATGGAAATTATAGTAAAAGTGTGGGTGCTTTGTATTATCGTATTATAGCAGTGCTAGAATTAACATCTCTGAAGTTTTTCAGTCAGGAAATCATCCTCGAGTTGGTTTTCAACTTCTGATCAGATTATTTATGTCGTACGCTTCCAGTCTTTAACAAAACAAGGACTTAAAAGTCAACAATAAATATATTTTCTTAAAACTTGAAGGTAAGCCTCAAGGTTTTAAGAAAATATTAAAGTTCTATGTTTACGTAAGTTTTATTTAGTACTTTCTACTTCATCAAAAGCTTGTTTTAAAAAGATTTTTACTTTTATTTTATTACCAGTGGTACCGCTTCCTCTGTCCTCACTTCGTCTTATATTATTGTGCTACACTCCAAGTAGAGTACATAATTATCTAGTTTTCGTATAATTTGTGTAAACATAAACACAACAATGGCGGTTAAGACGTACGATTGGCCTGCCACCTATGATGAGCTTTCAGTTTTTAACCCCATTCAATACTAGACTAGAGTGCGTGCAAAATAAGTCTGCGCGCGAGTGGTGGCGCTGGCGTGTTAATTCTATACTGTAATATTTAAAATTCTCTATATTAATATTAATTAATTAATATAATTTTATTTCCTTTATTTCATTTATGTCCTTATTGATTACATTTTTAAATATTTTTATAAAAATGTAAAAAAAAACATTTAAAAATATAAAAAATAGTAGCCCACCGGTATTGGGAAAAGGGTCCAAGCTACCGGTAATCAGAGCTCCTCAGAGAGGAACCTCCTAACGATACGCGCCGTGTCCAGAAGTACCGCTTTCTGGATCAAGCCCTTGATCCAGCCGCCTAACGAGAGCCTCCTCAGGTGTTGGTCGAGGCTCTTGGATATTATGCCATTGGCCGTCACGACTATCGTCACAATGATTGCTGTATCCACATCCCACATGTCGACAACCTCGCGTGCCAGGTCAAGATACTTTATCTTTTCAAGCTTACACGAGGTTCTCGTCATGCGGGACCGCTATATCAGAAAGAAAGAAAAATGCGTTTATTGGCATTGTAACAGAAAAATACACCTTTAAACTAACAACACAGAAAAAAATCATTACAATGCCAAAAAGGCCTCAGCTCAGCATAATGTCAGATGGCAATACAAAGTGTACCACCTGACGCTGATTATCAATTATCACTGTGCGAAGCTCTAATTGATCTATCACCACTATGTCTGGCTTATTGGCAACAATAGTCCTGTCAGTAATGATAAGTAGATCGATCCAAATACATCGTGATAATGCCATTTTCGAGACCTGGGTCGGGCACGTGCCTAATTTATTCTGTGCCTATAGTACGGTGCTTCGGATTCCACAAGACTGTATTTCAGAGCAAGTTATTGGTGGATAATCCTGGCTACAAGGTTGTGTTTATGCAAGTAGTCTCCATTAGCCAGACGAGAACAGCCAGGAAGAATGTGTCGGATTGATTCCCCCGGACGGTGGCATGCCCGACAGATGTCAACCGTGCCGTCCTTCACAATATAATTATTATATTTCCGGTAATTGTTCGTCATCATTACTTCGTCTATAATCGCAAAGACAGCTTCGGTTTCCCCAAAGAGATCACCGAATCGCAGCCAGGATACGGACGCTACAAGGTCTACATCGGGCCCATGTAGGACCCGGTAAAAGCGCGTAAATTGTAAGCTCAGGGCCCCTGAACATAGAATGAGTGCCCTTTATTACTGGTTACACCCTAAGTCGGGGTAACCAGTAAATGGAAATATTTTGACCAAACGGTCAAAAAGTGAAGTCAGGTGAAGTGGCAAGCCATGAACCCATTTTCATTTTTTTGATCATGTGACATGTGTGGTGCAACTACTGTGTTACCTTTGCCCTGTAAACGTTCATGAAATGTATCTACGGGCCAAAAACCTAGATCAGCAATAAAAACACAATCAATTCATGAAATTTATTTTTATCAAGTTGTCAGACAAAATAAAAATTATTTAAAGAGTACCATCGAACAATCCACGTTTTACGTGTATTCGGTCAAGACTTATTGTAATCTGTTATACATAATCCCCAGCATGCTAATATATTTTTAAAGATAAAATCAAGAAACAATTTTTCTTTGCCCCGATTATCTGTTTCTTTGCCCCGATTATTTTTTTCTTTCTTATTCTTCCTCTTTTTATTATTTTTCAATAAGGATGTTTCAGTGATTTCTTTACCATTAAGATAAGAAATATCTTCCTGTACACCGTTACGTAAATGAGATTGTAACATAATATTCAGTGGGATCTTTGATAAGCCATTCGGCCGATGTATTCTTTGCTTCACTTCACTTGTAGATGAAACGTAAAAAACACACTGCAGTACAAGGAAACAGCGAAATACTGAAAAAGAAGAATAAGATTTTTTTGTTATTTGCTGTTTTCTTTGTTTTTTTATTCGTTGTTCTTGTTTTTTTTATACACTGGCCGTCATCACACAATCACACACAAGAACTGAAAGAAGACACAAGTCGGATTCCGTAAAGGCTTCATTTAGCACCGTATACCACATACATACGCTGCTGCAGGTTATACAGAAGACCGAAGAGCATAAGGCCGTTCTGGAGTGGCGACCGCGTACTGAAAGACGTAGCGACGGAAGGTCCCCCCAAGGTTGACCGATAACCTGGTGAAGGCCGCAGGAATCCGCTGAATGCGAAAAGTACAGGTCAAAGTGAATCCCATTGTAAGAGAGTACATAAAGCTGCACAAAACTAGGTATTAAAACACTCACGTTGATACTATCGTGTTTTAATACCCCTCATTATGCAACAGTTTCATAACCTACTATTATAATACACTTAACTACTTACAATAAGTTAAATAATAAGTTACTAACGTATAGTGGCCTTCATTGTAAGAAGAAGCTCTGAAACAATTATATTCACGTTTGCTCCACCCTTCACACGCTGCTACACGCCTAGCAACACGCGTTGCGCTCGCGGACGGCTTTCTTATACTTTATTTCAAATCTTAGAGCAGCGAACAGAGAAGCCACAGAGTCGCCTTCTATTATTTATTTTCAATTCTGCATTTTTTTTAAATGTGGAAACCACTTGTATTATGATGGTATCCGGCCGGATAGTAGGCATAATAAGGCCGGATATCGGATATTTGGTGGATATTCGATTCTATTTGACCATACGTTGTTACTGTGATAAAGTTCATTAATAAGTACCTACTCCAACAACGTGGACTCATAGTCAATATATATCTCAATTAGTCAACACGTCTGGAGCAGGTGTGGTGATCAATCCTCGTGCCTTTTCTGACCCTATGAGAAGAAGCCTTTGAAATGAAATAAAACAGGTTATATCCGTTAAACATCCGTCTTTTCAGGGTTTTTACTTATGGGAATAATGCCTGTGTCTGTTAGAGCCTTCGGTAAAATATTCAGGTTTTAGTCAGGGTTTTTTTTGGTGAGGACTCCCAGATTTATTGGCCGAGGCTCTCCGCTATTAGGCCCTTATGAGTCCGTAATACCTCAGCACTAATTCCTTATCTCGCTTGCACGATACTACTCGCGTACTGACTGAAAGCGAGACTGGCCGGCGGGTGGGAGAAGGCTCCAAGGTACTTTTCTTTTTTCATTTGGTATTACAAAAAAAAAACAACTGACTTTGAAAAACACTAAAAACTTAAAAATAACTTTAATTTCGGAAGTCGGTGTTGCATTGGTTTTGAATTTTCGTGTTTTGCTACCGGCTTCCAAAGAGTTATTTAATTTATTTTCTATTCTGTTAACAGTATTCAATATATTTTAAATAAATGCGTCTCTTATACTTCGTAATACGACTTAATCCATAGCAAATCAATTATCAATAAACAAATTTTAGAACTGCTAAGTTAATTAGCGAATTACTTAATATTTGTTTTCTATAGAAAATCATTTCGACATCTTTTAGTCAACGAGTTAATTATTTCTGCAGGCTTACAACGGTCACTTTGGCAGAATCATATAGGAAAATATTATCAATCATCGTATAATATCACGCCTAATTTTGCGCCTGCTTAACCGACTCATTGCCACCATCATTTTCATGCATACTATAGCCAGGCCCCGAACATTGGACGATGACGTGGCAGGCGCGTCAATGGCCTAATACATCAAGGATGACGCACCTAGAGCGTCATTGCCCCCCTGTGATGTTTTATGCGTATTTCGCCGTTATCTTGCGTCGATCTGCTAAGAGAAAAAGTTATTTGTGTGTTTTGATTCGAATTCGTTGGCATTCAAAGGAAATATGGCCTCACAAGGTAGGATTAATTTATTTTAGTAAAATGTTACAGTGGTCGCCAACATTTTTGTAAATTTACTTGTATTAGGTTATTTATTTGTGATAATCAAGTAAGAATATATAAGGAAAAGCTGATTTTTGATTAATGGGTGACTAGGTTCCAGTCGCCCATTAATCAAAAATCAGCTTTTTCACCACAATTAATAAACATTTTGTATGAGTTTTCACCGTTTAGTCAGTTAAAACACTCATACATAGTTTAATAATTGTGCTGAATTCTAAAACAAATTTCCAAGCATAATCGACCTTATTACGCCAATATACGGGGTTTCACGTCGGTGTCTTCCACCCTGAATAAGTTTGTAAACTGTTACCAAAGGTTTGCTATCCCTGATTTATAAAATATGTATTCTAAATTAATGGGCAAGGGTATTGTTAACTTCAATGTTTAATTTAGGATAAAAAATGGTAGTTCTCTTTATCTCAACTTTTATATATCTGTTTTTAAGTATAGCGATGTGACGCGCCAGGTGCGTCAATGGCCTCCCGTGATATTTGCTTATGACGCGTCTGGGGCGTCATTGGTAATGAATCGGTTAAAGCACGCCACCACGTCAATAGTAATGATCCCGACACGGCCATTTTGTCTTGTGTTCCATCCAAAATTACTATTTGAACCAATTTGTTTTTAAACTATTAATTAAAGTAGCTACATATATCATTACTTTAATTCTGCAGATGTATTTAATTCTGTAATAATCTCACCGTGAAACCTTAGGTGAAGTGAGCTGTCAATAGAGTCAATCCGGTAGAATGACAGCTTCACATATTTTTATTTTTTGAGCAAGGCACACCAACGACATATTTACAAGGATAGTAACAATAGGTAATCACTAGCCTTCAATACTGTGTAAATGCATGCACAACATTCTTATTAAGGGGTGAACAACGTTTAACTTGTTAGAGGACACTGTTGCAGACCTTAAGGACCGCGTATACGGAACCTCGCCCAAGGACGAGGAAATATTGCTCAAAGTCTGGTACATTTTAACGTCTAGATAACTATTCAATCATATTGTGGAACACATATGTGGATTACCTCTTCAAGCTGACTTCACCTAAGTTCTCACGGTGAGATGTTTACAGACCGCCTGATCTACCTGCATGCTTGTAAAAAATACTGATCTTTGAACTAGTGGTGGATCCGATTTTAATATCAGGCTGGAATAACTCATTGTGTGCTCAGGACCCCTGAGCCCACAATGCCCTTTACTGGCAAAGCATTTATTTGTGATGAATGCTTTGACACTCCGCGTCAGGGGTAACCAGTAAACGGAAATATTTTGACCAAACGGTCAAAAAGTGAAGTCGGTAAAGTGGCATGCCATGAACCCATTTTCAATCATTTGCGGTGCAACTATTGCTGTGTTACCTTTGTCCTGCAAACGGTCATGGAATGTACCTACGGGCTTAAAATCTAGATCACAAAAAAAACAATCAAATTCATATTTATTTTTATAAAGTTGTCAGACAAAGCTTATATTGAAGAATGAATTCTATTCGACGTTTTACGTGTATTCGGATGGTCAAGTACTACTCGTAATTTGTTACACAAAATCCCAAGCATGCTATTATATTATTAAATATAAAATCAAGAAATGATTTTTCTTTGCCCCGATTATCTTTTTCTTTCTTTCGCATTTGCTTCACTTCACTTGTACATGAAACGTAAAAAACACACTGCAGTACAAGGAACCAGCGAACTACTGATAAAGAAGAATAAGGTTTTTTTTTGTTATTTGCGTTTTTTGTTTTGTTATTCGTTGTTCTTGTTTTTTTTATTCCTTCCTACCTATATTAAACGGTGGGACAATAAAGGTTGGTACTAACATCACGCCTATTTTCCCCGAAGGGTTGGTCAGATGTGTACCAATAACATAATACCTAATCAATCAATCTACCTAGCCTTACCCAACTATGTTGTGGTTGGCTTCCAGTCTAACCGGATGCAGCTAAATACCAGTATTTTACATTGTGGCGACTACTTATATGACCTCTGCCTTTCTTTTTACTTCTCTTGACATTTCTCGCACCCTTGGGACAGGTACTTTTGGAAGGCGTACGAGGGGCCGCCGGCCGAAACGAACTCACAGAGGCCCCTTAGACAATTTTAAATGGAATGTGACACCCACCAACTAATATCCCTGTATGTACTATGCAGTGCACCCAAAGACTACCCCGTTGGCGCAGGACTATTGCGGAACATGTAAACAAAATGTATTGGGGCTATGGGTTTGGATGGGCTATGGTGGATGATTACCCTTTTTTTTTGTTTTCTACTCTCTCTACAAGTTGTTTTCAAGAGTCATCATCACGAACCGTCGCTCAGGTTTGACGGCTTCCAGCCTCCCGAACAAATCGGATTCCGTAAAGGCTTCATTTAGCACCGTATACCACATACATACGCTGCTGCAGGTTATACAGAAGACCGAAGAGCATAAGGCCGTTCTGGAGTGGCGACCGCGTACTGAAAGACGTAGCGATGGAAGGTCCCCCCAAGGTTGACCGATAACCTGGTGAGGGCCGCAGGAATCCGCTGAACGCGAAAAGTATAGAACCGGTCAAAGTGGCGGCCCTTGAGGGAGGCCTATGTCCAGCAGTGGACGTCTTTCGGCTGAAATGATGATGAATATGAATCCCATTGTACATAAAGGCTCTTACATACTGGCGCGATTCGCCGCGCGACGCGACGCCGCCGCCGCCGCATTGTTCGCCGTGAAGTATTTTCAGAAATTGTTTTGTTAAAATTCGCGTCGCGCAGTGAATCGCGCCAGTTTGTAAGAGCCTTAAAGCTGCACATAACTAGGTATTAAACCACTCGTGTTGATACTATCGTGGTTACTTTTACTACCCCTCATTATGCAACAGTTTCATATCCTACTATTATTATACACTTACCTACTTACAATAAGTTAAATAACTAACGTATAGTGGCCTTCATTGTAAGAAGAAGCTCCGAAACAATTATATTCACGTTTGCTCCACCCTTCACACTCTGCTACACGCCTAGCAACACGCGTTGCGCTCGCGGACGGCCTTCTTATATTTTATTATAAACTTAGAGCAGCGTACAGAGGAGGCACAGAGTCGCCTTCTATTATTTATTTTCAAATTTGCATTTTTTTGGTGTAAAAAACCAAAATATAGCATTGTGATGGTATCCGACCTGATAGTAGGCAGAATAAGGCCGGATATTGGATATTTGGTGGATATTCGATACTATTTCACCATACGTTGTTACTGTAATAAAGTCAGTAAGTCAGTAAGTATTCCAACAACGTGGACTTATAGACTTTCTCATTACGGCGTATTTCTTTGTTTTTGACGTTCAAAAGTGCCTTTTATGTGCCTATTTTTTAAATAAATTATTTTGACTTTGACTTTGAATATAAGTCTGAAATAGTCAACACGTCTTGAGCAAGTGTGGTGATCGGTCCTCGTGATCCTCGACGAAAATAATGGTAATTAAAAAAAAAGACTGATATATAGTTAGTTCAGTTATTATGCAAAGTTTCATGATCTAATTTGAAGTATTTTTTCAATACCAGCGGAGGAGGTAACTTTGGTTTTTTTTCCTAACGAGAAAATTTTATGGAATCATATTATGTGTTCGTCACACATAGTACCTAATTAACATAAATCCTCAACTTTACCAAATATTTATTTTAAAATTAATGCTGCAGTATTATTATTATTCGTTATAACGGTGGATCATGCTAGGCATTGTGAGGTACCCTGTTCTTTGCTTCGTTCTTCTATTCTTTGGATTTTAAATATAACTTTTAACAGTATTAATCTATTTCAAATAAATGCGTTTCTTACACTTCGTAATACGACTTAATCCATAGCAAATCAATTATCAAATAAACACATTTTGGAACGGTTAAGTTAATTAACAAATTAGGTACTTACTTATTTGTTTCCAATCATTTCGACATCTTTTAATCAGCGATTTAATTATTTCTGGTTAGGTAAGTAAACATTCTGCAAGTAAAGATTCTGCAATGAAATTATCCGGAGAAGAACCGGAGTTACTGACGTAAACTCCGGTTCTTCTCCGGATAATTTCGTTGCTATCATATCGTTCAATATAACTCCGAGCTTAGAGCCCGATCCATAGCGCGCTGAGCGCCCTTGGATTTGTAGACCAAGCAGACCAACCCGACTGTCAGTGACTACGTTTCGGCACCGTATGTCATAACTGGCACGCACTGGTTGAAGACTTCAAACGACTTCAAATATTACATATGTGACTTTCTTTCTCAAAGTTGTGTCTACCGAGCTAAATGAATACTTGCCCTAGGTACACATATACTTCGTCACAACTTCGAGGAGCGACCCTTCGATATGAATTGGACCCGGTAAGACGTGTGAATTCTACATGACTTTCGTCTTGTCCACATTAACCCATGCGCGGTTTTCAGGGTTGCAAACTTGAGTATAAACTACTCTACCAACATAATATAAAAAAAATCGTAGTTACATGCGCGTTTGCGACGTTTGCCTTTTTTTGTGATTTTGACTGGGCTATAACCATACTCTCAAAAAACCGTTTTCATCAGCCACGTCACTAAAAGACGCACCACCATCGCCACCACATTGTGCCGCCATGTTCCTCATAAGTGAGGCTCACGTGAGACTTATACAGTGACGAGCACAAATACATATAACCGTACCCGTAGGTACCCATTTACCTAAGGGTACGGTTATACATATTTGTATAACCGTACGGTTTGCGGGTAGTACTTGATTACTGGAATATGGATAATATTGAGTAATTTATATCAATACTAGCTTTTGCCCGTGGCTACGCGCGCAATTATCTCATGGGAAGGTACCTACTACCGGGAATGACCGGGATAAAAAGTATCCAATGTCCCATCCCATGACACGGTCTTAAGATTGAATACCAGTAATCGACTGGCTCTTTCATAATATGAAGGAGCCAGTCGACTACTGGGAATTGGACTCTTGGAATGGACTCTTAAGAATATTATTCTTAGATCTGCTGCCGGACCTGCGCCTCCAAGTCTCGTAGCTGTTGTGCCGTACCTCGGTGAATTGCCGGCAAATCAAGTATCGACGTTATGTGGTTGTTGACGAGCAGCATCGGATTATTGTAGCGTGTCTCTAAAATCTTGACAGCAGACTCGTAGGATTCATTGATCAGCGGTAAGTTGTCTGTTAATGAAAGTGGTTCTCCTTTAATACATTTTTTCAAATAAAAAAGCTTTTGAACATCAGATAACAGATAGTCTTGTATCTTTGTGTATTATCGCCGTGAAGAGGTCAATGAATGGCTTGTAACAAGCAATATCCTTTCCATCGAACATTTGAATATCAATGCTAGGTATATGTGTCGTTCTGTAGTTATCAGATGAGATCTGCGAGTGAGATTCCTGCGAAGGTTTGAGTAATTGTTTCTTGAGTTTTTCAATCTGGATTGACAGCTGTGTGACTCGATCATCAACCTCGTCAGAATCAGGCTCATCATCTTGCACTAGAAGTTCAATTTCTTCCTGATATTGCTCGTAAGCTTTTCGTAATACATCCTGACGAAAGACAACGTCTTCATAGTGAAGCTCCTCAAAGGTATGAGTTTGGAAGTATTTTTCAAGGCGCGTTATGGCCGCCTTTCGTTTTCTACCGGTTTTTGTAAAATAAATATCATTTTAATAAATTAAATGTATCTGAATGTCTGTATCCTTATCCAATTAACTTCAATACATTGTGAATTAAATATAGATCAATATGGCCCTTTGTAGCATTTAATTTAAATAAATATTGGGTCCCCCACCTATATATATTTTTTGGAGACCTTTCTAAGGTGTCCAATACTGTAGTTTATTATTTTGATATATCTCGTAGGGTTTAGCCAGCGAGCGCAGCGTTTGCAATGTAAGCGCAAAAAAATGTGTTTATTTACGACATCACATTATAAAACTCTAAAATTATCAGTGTTTCTCTACTATACGAGTATTATGCATGTTTTTTATACAAAACCTTTCTCTTGAATCACTCTATCTATTAAAAAAAACGCATCAAAATCCGTTGCGTAGTTTTAATGATCTAAGTCAGCTATACTCTAAGTGTGTTCCGCGGAACCCTAGGGTTCCGTGATACCTCTGTCGGGGTTCCGTAAGAATTTAGAAAAAAAAATCAAAACACCTCTCTCTGGTCGCTCCGCGGCTGCGCGGACTCCGCGGCCGCGCGGAGACAAAACGCTATGAACGTTATTTATTTATTTATTTGTATTTGTAGAAACATGTGTTACAATAGCTGGTACAATATCTCATAAGTTTGGTATCAACAATTTTATACTTGTACAACCCGTTCGCTCTAAGTTTTCCGTTCTGTGGAATGCGCGTACCCTCCCCCACGTGACAACAAAACTTATAATGTGTCATAGTTTTACCCAAATATTACAATTTTTATTGTTACAATTAAATAAAAAATATTTTTATATTATGTTTTGCTGACGCTACTTTTCGAACGTCATACCTATCGCCAGCGGCAAACTTAAAACGAGCGGGTAGTATACTTGTGAGCGCGTAGTCTCTTTGATAAAAGCCGCCTCTGAATTAGACGCTATAGTTGTCAACAAGCGACTTTCGACTCTAACTTCAAAGGATAAAGTCGATATTGTTTACAACGAAATTTTTAAATTTCTGTTTTTATTTTTGCTTTTTGTTTATCAAAGGTGCCGACTCGAGTATTTTCGAGAATATTTGAGATCGAGTCTAGGACTAAGTATAAAAGCGTCGCCCGTCGTCACTTGACGATTAGCGTTCGGAGCGATAAGTTACTGCCTACTTACAAGCTCGCTAGCGAGAAACTAGTGTTCATTGTTTTACTGCCTGCTGTATTCTGTTGTCTCAGTTTTGTACATTTCTTCACCGTAGGTACTAAATTTAGTCTCTTATACGCAGTAACGATTGTGGATTATTTAAACCCCACTATCCTGACGTGTAACATTATAAATAAAGAAGAATGGAACGTGGGCTTAAAGGTGTTAAACGTGTTGCAACAACATCTTCTAATGACGCTGAATGTTCAAAAGCAGTGCGCGCGGAGAATATAGCAATCACCGATTCAGAAGATGATGCCACGACGTCAAGCTCGACGGTTTCAAAGACGAAAAGAAGGAAGTATGATGAATCTTATATCAGTTTCGGATTTGTTGATTCCAACGGCTCACCTCTCTGCATGCTCTGTAGTAAACTGCTTCCTAATAGTTCCATGGCACCTGCCAAATTGCGCCGACATTTAGAAACTGTACACCCCGAGTCTAAAGACAAGAATAAAGAATTTTTTGTTCGCAAAAAAGATCAGTTATTAGAAAGTCAAAAAAATATGATGCATGTAACACAAACTATCAACGAAAAGGCCACGGAGGCATCATATTTAGTTAGCTATCGCATTGCACAAGCAGGTGAAGCGCATACTATCGCTGAGAAATTAATAAAACCATGTGTATTAGACATAACAAAATGTATGCTCGATGAAAAATCTGCAAAGCATCTTTCTACTGTTCCGCTATCAAACGATACTGTTTCACGACGAATCCATGATCTGGCAAGCTACGTCAAACAAGAACTAGTTACACGTCTACAAAATACACGATTCGCCTTGCAAATGGACGAGTCGACTGATGTCGCTGGTTTGGCTATCCTGCTGGTTATTGTGAGATATCCATATAAAAGTTCTTTTGAAGAAGACATGCTTATGTGTTCATCGCTGCTTACAAACACTACCGGGGAACAAATTTTTAATAAAATAAATATATTTTTTGAAGAATATAATCTCAGTTGGAACAATTGCATTGACATTTGTACAGATGGGGCCAAGGCGATGACAGGTAAAACAGCAGGAGCAGTGTCACGAATTAAAAATATAGCGCGTAATTGTAGTTCCAGTCATTGTATTCTGCATAGACAAGCACTTGCGATGAAGCAAATGCCGTCAAATCTAAAATTAGTTATGGATGAAGCGGTAAAAATAATTAATTTTATCAAATCACGACCACTACAATCCCGATTGTTCTCATTATTGTGTGAAGATTATGGCAGCAAACATAAAACACTGCTGCTCCATACAGAAGTGCGATGGCTGTCTCGGGGTAAAACTTTAACAAGGCTATTTGAACTTAGCCGAGCCGAGTTACAAATGTTTCTTTCAGCAGATACTTCTTTTAATTTGAAGGTCCGTTTGTATGATAAAACTTGGTTGTTCCGATTGTCTTTTATGGCGGATATCTTTCAAAAACTTAACGAATTGAATTTATCGTTGCAAGGTAAACAGACAACAGTGTTTCAGGCCTATAATAAAATAACTGCTTTTAAAAGAAAATTAGATTTTTGGATCATTTGCATTGGTAAGAAAGAAATAGAAAGCTTTACGTTACTCAGTGAGTTTGTTAGTGAAAACGACTCAGTAATGTTTGAAGATGATGTGTTTGAATTGGTCCAATATCTCAGTTCGATGCGCGCATCTTTTGAAAAGTATTTTCCCGAAGAACACAATACAAAAATTAAAGTGAATTCATGGATTCATAATCCTTTTTTACCCAACTTGGAAAAGCCTGAAAACATGTCAAACGAGATTATATGAATCTCTTTTAGAAATGTCATAAGACACAAGTATGGAGTCACTGTTCAAAACGACGCCTCTCAATGATTTTTGGTGCAGAATCCAAGATGAATATGCAATGCTTGGCCAAATGGCTCTGGATATTCTGCTCCCGTTCCCAACTACATATTTGTGCGAAACAGGATTCTCTACCTACGCAGCCACGAAAACAAAATATCGCAATAGACTGGACGCCGAAGCTGATATGAGACTCCAACTTTCTTCCATCAAACCTGATATCAACCAATTGATGAAAAATAAAAAACAGTTTCATACCTCCCACTAGTTAGATTTTTTCTTTTTTAATGTTTTCTATTGTTGTCCTTGCCAAGTGGTGAAGTAAATAATAATTAGTAACTGTTACATTGTACTTTTATTATGCTGATTAATAAAAAATACACTTATAAAAACAATTGTTTTATTGTAGGGTTCCATCAAGTATTTTGCTTCCCAAAAGGGTTCCGTCATTAAAAAAATTTTAGAACCACTGATCTAAGTATACACAGACAACGGAAAGCGACTTTGTTTTTACCCGACTACGGCGAAGAAAAACGAGGGTTATGATTTTGACCGGTATGTATGTATGTATGTTCATCTGTTCCCTTGTATCTTCTAAACCACTCATCACAATTTGACAAATAAGGTATCGTTAGAAGCGTCTTGATTGTCCGCTGGTTATATGCTATGTGAAGTCACATTAAATTATAAACAAGACACCACAGACAGACAAATTAAAAATCCGGAGTCACACGTAATCTGTTCGATTTATGCCCTAACACGTGTGACTCCGGATTTTTAATTTGTCTGTCTGTGGTGTCTTGTTTATACCTTTTAAGTCGTAGTTGGGTTTTAGTTTTTATTACTTGATTTTATACTATGTATTGATGATTGATATTGATATTGATGATGATATTACAACACCAGCTTCCAACAGTGGCTTCGCCCGCGTGATATCTTTGTACAATAGAGCCTATGTCACTCAGTGTTAATAAAGCATTCTACTGGAGAGAGAATTCTTAAAATAAACAAAAACACAAATCTGTTCTCTTTATAATATTAGTGTAGATAATTGGCAACATTATGTCGGTAACTCTTTAGGTTTTTATTTAGATTAAAAAACAAAAACTATAAAAATTAAAACAATTTACGCAGAACTTTTTTTACTTCATCTGTATGAAAAAACCGGCCAAGTGCGAGTCGGACTCGCGCACAAAGGGTTCCGTACCATTATCTATAAAAACGGCAAAAAAATCACGTTTGTTGTATGGAAGCCCCCTTAAATATTTATTTTATTCTGTTTTTATAGCGTAGTGAGTTTAGTATTTGTTGTTATAGCGGCAACAGAAATACATCATCTGTGAAAATTTCAACTGTCTATCACGGTTCATGAGATACAGCCTGGTAACAGATTTTGGAATTAATATAAAAAAAATCAACATCTAAAAGAATCTTTAAACAAGATATATAAAATAATACAATTATTTTCTTACCGCCTTACTAATAAACGTTGTATAGCGCCTGTATTACACAACGCTTTGTCTTCTTCTTTCAAAAGTAATTTGACTTTTGAAAGAAGAAGACAAAGCGTTGTGTAATTATACAGGCGCTATACAAGGTTTATTAGTAAGGCGGTTAATATTCATTTTCCTGTCTTCGGATGCTCATGCATATTACTTTTGCGTTCTGGAACATCATTTTTAATGGTACTACTTATCCAATCGATGTATGGGCTAGTTGGTGTAACACCTGCAGGATCATAAAAAGCTGGGTGTGGTTTCAGATTGCAGAATGAGTCTATATGATCCGAGCCGATACTGTTGACGCCAACTACACCTGATTGGTGGAGCAACGGCCCTCCGGAGTCTCCCGGACATAATCCAGACATCTTACCACACGGTCTTGCGATACACATCCCTCCCTTTACATCAAATTTCTTTTCACACTTCACGACTACACCATCTAACAATTGTAAAGGCATCCCCAGGGTAGTTGCATCATCTACGGTTTCAATAAATTTCGGTTTTTCAATTCCGACCTTTACGGTAGTATTAGTTCTTCCGTAACCAGTCAAAGTTACTTGTTGACCAACCAGAGTTACGTAATCTAATTCAATTTGATTGGTTCATGTCTAATTAAACCTATGTCATTAGAAAGGCCCGCGCCCAACACTTCTTTGTAAAATGGGTGTTTGACAGTATATTGTATCACTTTAGAAATTATTTGACTTTTCAGTGAACCATGTATTACAACTGGTGTTATTGAAATGTTGATTGATTTGTCTTCTAAATCGATATAATGCCCTTCCAGAAAACAGTGGGCAGCTGTCAATGACCAAATAAGAGTTAAAACAGCAGCCGTACACTGGTGCATGTACATCATTACGGTTTTACTGTCTTTCTCAAATATCATTTGTAAGTCTAGTCTTACGATATATTGGTATTTTTCTTCGTCAGCATCTTCTCCGCCTATTATCCTTCTTCCTTTTGAAGAACCAGAAGAAGTAGGCACTAATTCAAGCAATCGAAAATGTAACAAAATGTATATAACAGCACAATACAACGCATGGTGAGAAAATGATTTGAAATGAAATAGTTTTAATGGTTCAGGAGGCAATTTACGATTTGAAATTTATGATCGATAGAAATTTCGAAATCACTGACAAAAAAAAGAAGTATTGCAGAACAAGTTAGAACAGGCACGTGTCACAATTAACCACCCATCAACTTTTTGCCCTTTTTAGGGTTACGTACCCAAAGGGCAGGTAAAACGGGACAATATTACTAAGACTCCGTTGTCCGTCAGTCTGTCTGTCCGTCTGTCACCAGGCTGTATCTCATGAACCGTGATAGACAGTTGAAATTTTCACAGATAATGTATTTCTGTTGCCGCTATAACAACAAATACTAAAAAACAGAATGAAATAAATATTTAAGGGGGCTCCCATATAACAAACGTGATTTTTTTGCCGTTTTTATAGATTATGGTACGGAACCCTTCGTGCGCGAGGGTGACTCGAACTTGGCCGGTTTTTCATCCAGATGAAGTAAAAAAAGTTCTGCGTAAACTGATTTTTTTAAATTAAATCTAAATAAAAACATAAAAAATTACCAAAACACTAATATTATAAAGAAAAAAAATTTTGTATTTGTTAATTTAAAAAAAATTTTCACCATGAGAATGCTTTATTAACACTGAGTGACATAGGCTCTATTGTACAAAGATATCACGCGGGCGAAGCCACTGTTGGAAGCTGGTGTTGTATATTATTATCAATCATCAATAAATTAAAAAAAAAAAAAACATTAATTAAAAACATTTAAACAATTAACAATGAGTACAAAAAACTAAAATAAAACTTAGGTACATAAAAACAGAAAGGCATGTTAGCGGTTCTATTTGCAGACAACAAGTAGATCTTCCATTTGTGCATAATCTAGGGTTAGTAAATAATTAAGTATAATTTTTTTACAGCTAAAGTAGTTTAATTTATAGATACTAAGTACTCTATTTAATCTATTACACAAAAATGGTCCTAAAAATGTAAAAAATCTTTCTACAAAGACATGTTGTGAGATTGCATTAGATGTGCACACTATATCATTCCGTCTTTTGTTAGTATTGTCAGCAATAAACTTAAGCATGGTGTGCTGTTTCAATACTAAGTGCATAATGAAAAGCTGGCGAACCGTCAGTACGTTACAGGACCTATAATAGCTGATCTGTGGGAAAGAAGAAGTTTGCTATCTTTAAAATTGCTCTCTGAGCTCATTCAAGAGGAAGTAAATTGGGTGCGCCACCCCAAGAAGTGATACAGTATTGAATTATTGATTGACATAGGGCCATATAAACTTGTGTGATTAATTTTGAATCAGCAAACGATCGTAATTTTTTTAAAACATATAGTAGTTTGCGCACTCTTTTAACTAAACTATCGATATGTTTTCTTAAAGAGAGTGTTTCGTCTATTATTACCCCAAGGTATTTTAAGTTGCTCGTTTTGAGGATAACAGGACAATTACACATGTTGACTGTACGGTTTTTACATTGATGGGCATATAGGTGAGGGTTAGTAATGTTAACTTGAGGCTTGCGCATGGAGAAGTGAATATATTTTGTCTTGTCAGCATTTAATGTAATCTGTTCGATTTATATCACGTGTGACTCCGGATTTTTAATTTGTCTGTCTGTGGTGTCTTGTTTATACCTTTTAAGTCGTAGTTGGGTTTTAGTTTTTATTACTTGATTTTTTTTTGAGACAAGTACACAGTATAAAACAAAGTCGCTTCCCGCTGTCTGTCTCTATGTATGCTTAGATCTTTAAAAATACGCAACGGTTTTTGATGCGGTTGTTTTTAATAGATAGAGTCATTCAAGAGAAAGGTTTATATGTATAAAACATGCATATTAAAGTAGAGAAACACTGATCATTTTAGAGGTTTCTAATGTGATGTCGTAAATAAACACATTTTTTTGCGCTTACATTGCAAACGCTGCGCTGCCTGGCTAAACCCTACGAGATATATCAAAATAATAAACTACAGTATTGGACATCTTAGAAAGGTGTCCAAAAAAGTCCGCGATGTTATATGTTTATTTGTCTATCTCTTAGGGATAACCCACAATAACCATTATTTGTTGTCCATTACTTTAATGGCTTATTTATGAAGCGATTTTAAGCAATGCAGCATTAATCCTTATCCAATTAAGTACCTTAAATACATTGTGCATTTAATATAGATCAATATGGTCCTTTGCAGCATGTAATTTAAATAAATATTGGATGGCACCTATGAAATAGGCGTTTTGTTTCTGATTGATTTTTCTGATATGATTTAAAATATTCATCAATTGCTTGGTCGAATAATGACTATCATAGACAACTACCAATAGTTAAAAAAAACCTTATTACTTATAGTTTTCTAAACATAAAAAATACCTTAAAAATTACTCCTCATTTTGTTAGGAGACAACTACCAATAGTAAAAAACCTTATTACTTATAGTTTTCTAAACATATACATAACTTAATAATGACTGCTCATTTTGTTAGCAGAAATGACCACAATTTTTTTTAAACTTAGCCAAAATTATTTTTGTCCCATAATGTAAGTTTAAAAACTAAGATAACGGATGCCCCGTTATCTTAGTTTTTAAACATTAGTGCATAAAAGTTTTAAAACATTCGTGTTCATGGTTATTACATAAATTAAGAAAATGTTATTAAGAAAAATGCAACTTCTTTAAAATTCCCCATATAAAACGCTGATTTCATAGGTCCCCCACGCAACGGATTTTGATGCGGTTCAAAAATATTAATTTTTGAACCGCATCAAAATCCGTTGCGTAGTTTTAAACACACACAGACAGCGGGAAGAGACGTTGTTTTATATTATGTATTGATTGATAAACAAAATTCTCGGGGTATGATGTTAATAGTAGATTTATTAAACGAAGAAAGTTTCAATTACATAGCTCTTATACTTTCTATTTGATTGATATCTGAAAAACCCCGATTTTGTCACTCACTGACTCACTGATGATTTAGGGTACTTTCTGAAGTCCTAGAATGCTTAAATTTGGTACTTAAGCTGGTATTAGTACACAAACAACAAAAAAATTCTAAAACTTGGAACTTTTACCCCCCAACCCTTTAAACTAGGGGATGGAAGTTTGTATGAGACTTCCGCGGTCTGAAAATTGATATAGGGACTCCTTGTTATAAATAATAGGGAGCACCGATTAACGGATACATTTGTTTAAATTTTTAAAAAAAATAGCGCCACGTCCGGAGCAATTCGGGTTTCGGGCGGAGCGTAGCACGACGCTTCAGTTGTCGAAGGTACTGCACCACCTCACAACTTCATCGAATAAAGAGGAATACGCAGTAGCAGTATTCCTCGACATGGAGAAGGCCTTCGACCGTGTGTGGCATGAGGGCCTTTTTTTTTTTTTTTTTTTTTGAGGGTGGGAAATCATCCAATGACTTCTCCCGCTCTGGGTGGAGCGGAAGGGCGTGTCAGACTTTTACTGACTAAAACCCACCCGTGTTCCTTCAGTTGCCTGTTGCCAAGGTCCCGGTATCCCTTTCGGACTAACCCGCAACCCTGGCAGGTGGCATGAGGGCCTAGTATTTAAAATGGCCACAACCGACGCGCCCCGTCGCGTTGTCAAAGTAGTGTCTAGTTTTCTCTCCCACAGGACTTTCAGGGTGGTGGTCGACGGGGCGCTATCTAGCGCCCTCCCCGTGCGCGCGGGCGTGCTGCAAGGCAGCTGCGTGTCGCCGGCGCTCTGTACGCAGACGACGCCGCGTACATTACTACATCGCTAAATGCGAAGTACGTGGCGGTCAAGATGCAGCGCGCCCTCGACTTGCTCCCCGAGTGGCTGTCTAAGTGGCGGCTTTCGATTAACGTGGGTAAGACGCAGGCGCTAATCACTGGGTTCGCGCCCCTCCCACCACCACTGAAACTACATGGGGTCGACATCGAGTGGTCGCCCCGCGTGGAATACCTGGGTGTCACCATCGATCGTCGGCCCACGATGGGGCAACATGTCCGTAACGTAGTCGCGCAGAGTAGGGTTGCCCGCAACCTGCTCAAACCTGTGCTCTCATCCCGCATCCCAGCGCGCGTCAAGCTCGGCGTGTACAAGTTGTACGTGCGCCCTATCTTGACGTACGCCGCCGCCGCCCCGGCGTGGTTTGCCCTCACGAGCGAGGGACACCGCAAGCAGCTCCGCACGCAACAACATTATGCGTTGCGGACCATCGTTGACGCCCTTCGTTTCGTGAGGAACGACATCATCCACCGGGACCTCGGGATTGAGAGCCTGGACGAGTTTGTGCGGCGCCTAGCAAAGGGGATGTTCGCGCGAGCCGACTCGTCTGCCTGGCCCCATATCAGGCAGATCGCACCACTGCATGCGCGCCCCCCCGACGCGAGGTCACTACCCCACGACCTGGCAGCGGACATTGCCTCCCCCACACCGGACTGACGCCTCTAATGAGCCGCACCCAGGTTACACGCGGCTCACTCGAAATAAAAAGACTCCACAGATGTACAAATACATCGGTTGCGTGGCGTGTTCTAGGTTAATGTAGGCATGCCACGTAACTAATCACAGACATCCACTACTACACAGACGCCTAAACACAACGCGTGCAGGCGCGACGCGGCCCGCGACGCACGCAGCCACTGAGCGGCGGTACACTACAATACAAGCCGCTCATACATACATTACAGTTTTTCCTTCAATACGCGAACGGCTAGATCTGTGACCGGGGCGAAGGGAAACTACATCTTATCCTTTAGGAGCGTCGCTAGTCGTCACCCGCTAGGCCTCTCCTAGGCAACTAGGGGTCTCACCTGGTGGTGACAGACCGCCGAGATGTCATGAAGAAAGCGGCGCTATGGATATAGCATCGTGGCGCGCCATTAAGAAATACTCATTGCAACCATTTACACGGACGCGTTATAAATTACGCATCAGACGTTGCCATCCGCCGCATAAGGCAAACATATTGAGGGGCCCGCAGTCGCGGGCCACAGTATAGCCTCCGCGGGGGAGGGGCGGGGCGCCGACCCAGTCCCCTGACGGGGACGTCTCGATATCCGAGTTTCGGCCGACTCACGCCCGCGGCCTCAAGGAAAAGGTCGCTCTCCTCCATCCACACATTTGTTTGCTCGGCAGCGTTACATAAAATACTTATAATAAAATTTTACCGTATAGCTCGTTCTAGACATATTTATGTTCTACTAAGCTGCATGAGTGGAAAATCAATTTCACGAAACCTATCATTACACAAGTCCTTGTAACACTTGATCTCATATTCGTCCCTTTCGCCCCAACTAACTCTGGAGCGCAGCGTATTCCGTGCTGTAGACCTTATTATATTCAGGTCACACTTAACGTACAAGGGTAAGTGATCTGACATATAAACGTCTTCCTTTATTCATATATCTATAATAGTTTGCCAAGCTGAAAAAGACACAACACAGTGATCTAGCCACCTTCTGCACCCGTGGGCTTCGCTCACAAAAGTGTAGCTATCTGTCACGCAGCCCAGTTTTTCTATATCTGCACAAATCCAGGCTTGATCATTGCAGAAATTGTTTAATTCCCTAAAAAACTATTCGTGTGGATGTGCATTAAAATCTCCTAATTTGAAAACATTTTCAATCTCTGCACTCGCAACATTTGCACTAATCTCACCTAGAACCTCTGTGAACAAAGGCAAGTTGTCAGTTGAGTCTGTTGGCATATAAACAGAAATTACAATAATCGAGCGTTCGCCGACAGTAGCTCTGATAGCAGCGAGATGCGAGCTAGTGCACCCTAATATTGCAACATCGTTAAAAATGCCCTTTCTCCAGAGGATAGCCACTCCCCCATATGGTCTCCCTATCAGTAGTCCCGCAGATATATCAACAGCCGACCTACCCGTGTATTCAAATGTATCGCTTATGGTACCTATGAAAGGAATATCGTGGGGAAGAAGCCATGTCTCTTAAAGGGCTACTATGTTTGACATCTCACAGATTTCCCTAACACTATCAACTGACCGCTTAACAGATTTACAGTTAAACCTAATAAACTTACAAAGTTTGTTTTGATTACAGTTCATAATTAAGTCCATTAATAACTATTACTTAGTCTTCCGACTTATTTTGTTACGTGAAACGCACAAAGCGTCTAAGCGATATACATTTGGCCACATTTCATCCTTTAAAAACACATCTAACTCGTTTTGAGAAACAGTTTGTACGAGTTGTACTTCTTTGGGACTTTCATATTTATCATTTTTAAAGTAACACATTCACTGGTTTTTTTCTTTTATGTAGCTTATTATGTCCTGCTCACTCGTTTCAGTACTTACATTTGAGATAAACAAAGGCACTTTGATATCTGCTGCTTTAAATTTACCTTCCGGCGAAGTGGCCGCACATCCTTTTTGACCGATTAATTTATAACGTTTTGGGCGGGCAGGATGCGATGCCTGCCAGGGTTGCGGGAAAGTCCGAAAGGGATACCGGAACCTTGGCAACAGGTAACTGAAGGAACACGGGTGGGTTTTAGTCAGTAAAAGTCTGACACGCCCTTCCGCTCCGCCCAGAGCGGGAGAAGTCATTGGACGATTAACCACCGGGATCAGATCGGCAGAAAATGTAAATTTTATTCACGTTCCTAACGAATCCTACAAGGTGGGGGGAATAAGCCCAACAGCCCCCATGGCCCACGGTCAATGGCCAATCTTAAGGACTAAGTGCGGAAACCAAACCCCGTAACATAGAACATAGCTTGCAAAATCTTTGGGTAACCATAATTAATTAACTCGCTGATTAAAAGATGTGGAAATTATTGTCGACAGAAAAAATAATTCGGTAAGTAATTAATATTACGATTCCAAAATTTGTTTTGTTGATAATTGATTTGCTATGGATTAGTAACACAGACAGATAGACAGACAGACGGACATGGCGAAACTATAAGGGTTTCTTGTTGACTACGGAACCCTAAAAATTGCGCCCTCTAGAGGACATAAAGTCATAAATTAAAAAAAAAAATCGTACCATTTTGGGTTTCAAATGAAAGGGCTTAATGAGCACAATTCAAAAATAAAAAATATTACAACCCTAAAAAATAAAAAATAAATAAAGTAATAAAAACTAAAACCCAACTACGACTAAGAAGGTATAAACAAGATACCACAGACAGACAAATTAAAATCCAGAGTCACACGTGTTAGGGCATAAATCGAACAGATTACGTGTGACTCCGGAATTTTTATTTAATTTTTTTATCCCGTCAGGGGTAGATTTTGGAAAAACCCTGATACACATTGTTCTTTATTTTTGGTTTTAATTATAAATACTGAGTTTCGAGTTAATCAGACCGCGCGATAAAATTCATCCATACAAACTTTGACACCGTCCAATTCCCGTGTAGAGGGTAATTAAGAAAAATTAAATGACAAGCTTTATCATTTACTTAGATAATTAAATAAATAAAAATAAAATAACTTTTATTTCAGACAACTTGGTCCATATTAGTACATTTTTTTTAATAGTATAGCACTTATAAGAGGGTAGGTGTAACAAATGAGATCCATTTACGTCGTGGATGAAAATAGCACTATGTACTGAGTAAATATTTAAGGTGAAAACAATGATATCTTGGCTTAGGCGTCATTGACTCTAAAAAACAAAACTAAGCTAGTACAACTATTATTACACAATTGACAGTAAGACACCATCTTGAAATCAAGTTCCCTGGCCGATTCACTGAGCTACTCCACTGACGTGCAGCTCAGTGAACCTCCCGAAGATCATGCTGTCAGGTCGTGCACAAACACCATCATTAAGGTGTTAGGGCTTTTTCATAACCTGTGTACGACAAAGGCCACTTTCTTTCTCATGATGGCATAGAAATCACATGTTTTTGCTTGAAAAAACATACCAGATGCACTACAGTACCTAGGAAGCCTCAGCAATGCTCTGAACGCGTTGTTATACTGAATACGTAACATATTTTATAGGCTTTCTGAGTAAAGTTAACCCACAGGCTGCTGGTATAAAAAGTTTGACAGAATGCCTTGAACAAAGTGACTTTAACATCCACTGAGCATTTAGCAAACCTGCGAGCCAACATGTTACCTCTTACAGTTAACGCCCTGCGTTCTCTTTCTATGTCCATATCATCTTTTAAATCTTCGGTGACTATATGACCTAAGTACCTACTTAAAATGCTTAACTTTTGATAAGGCCAAACCACCAACCATCATTGGGGGAACATAGTGTGGACTCTTATTCTTCCCAATAAAGACCAGCAGTTCACTCTTAACAGAGTTATACCTCAGACCATGTCTTTCAGCATAATTTTCACATACAGCCACCAGCTTTCGCAGACCACTAATTGACGGGCTGAGCAACACCATGTCGTCTGCGTAGCTGATATTATTAACACATGTGTCATCAATGCGATATCCAACATAAGTGTTACTCAGCTCTTCAATCAGTTCATTCACATAAACATTAAATAGCCTTGGTGACGTCAGACCTCCCTGCCTTACCCCGCATTCTAGTTGGTAAGGGTTCGAGAAAGTATGTCCCCATTTGACACAGTTCTTCTGATTTGCATACCAGTAAGACATGATAGCTATATGTTTGCCAGGAACACCCTCCCGCTGTAGCTTTCTCCACAATATTCTGTAATCAACCAGATCAAATGCTTTCAGGGGTGATAAGTATTCATGTCAAGTTTCAAGTCTATTAACTCAAGGAATCACGTTGTCCCATACAAACTTTGCCCCGTTTTTCACACCCATAGGTTTATGTGTACCTATACGTATACGTTAATATTGAAGTTAAGTAAATAATATAACTAAGAAATCTCGATGTATTGTCAAGTCGTAAAAACTAAGCGAAGCTGGAGCGGGTCGCTAGTTGAAAATAATAATAAATATAATAATAGAAGGCGACGCTGTTGCTTTTCTGTCCGCTGCTCTAAGTTTAAAATAAAAGAAGGCCATCAGCGAGCGCAACGCATATTGCAAGGCGTGAAGTGGAGTATGTGGGGTGGAGCAAACGTGAAAATATTTATTTCGGAGCTTCGTCTTACAATGAAGGTCACTAAGTAACTTATTATTTAACTTTTTTTAAGTGTATAAGAAATTAGTTTATTTGGTATTTATACTTGACAAATCTTAAATATAATATAATAATCTTACACTAAAATATGTATATTATGTACAAGTACAGAAAGGGGGTGTAAGGGGACCCACTTACCACCTAAACCGCTGATCGTAGAGACCTGAAACTTTTAGGGTGTGTTCTTTATATGACGTAGGCATACGATAAGAAAGGATTTTTCGAAATTCCACCCCTAAAGGGGTGAAAAACGGCGGCAAAGTTTGTATGAAAAATCTTATTCCTTGAGTTACTAGACTTGAAACTTGGCCCGAATACGTATCTAAGTAAATTATAAAGTTTTTCATTTTTAGTTTTTCTAAACTAGCCCCTAAGCGGGGATTGAGGAGTGTCAAAGTTTGTATAGAAGAATTTTAACGCGCGGTCCGATTAACTCGAAACTCAGTATTTATACTTAAAACCAAAAATAAAGAATAACGTGTAACAGGGATTTTCAAAAATCTACCCTTAACGGGGTGAAAAGGGGTAGTCTATATCACACCTCAAACCACAGAACGGATTGGGCTGAAAGGCACACAGATTATTAGGACGTAGGCATCCACTAAGAAAGGGTTTTTGGAAATTCGACCTATATAGGGGTGAAAAGTCTTATTCCTGGAGTTAATAGACTTGAAACTTGCCAAAACAGCTGAACGGAGTTGCGCACATAGGCTACTTTTCATCCTGGATCGCGGACGAAGTCGCGGGCAACAGCCAGTTATAAATAAAAACTTCGCAGCTCTGAGAGGGGCAGCAGCGTCACTAGTGCGAGAAGCTGCGATCATGTGCATCTGGACTAAGGGCCCGTTTTTTTTGTTCTTTCGAAACAAGTTGAGACTAGAAATTAGTTAAAATTAATAAAACTTTAAGCAAAGGTTCATTTTCTTAAACGTGAATTTAAACTTTTATGTACAAATGACTTAGGCTCTCAATCTAGACGATAGTGAAACGCCCGGGTGTCACCACTGTGTGGATTGCCCGGAGGCCACGGTGGAGCATACGGTGGAAGTCTGCTCTGCTTGGGCGGAGCACCACCGTGTCCTCCTGGAGGCGATTGGCGGCGATGACCTCTCGCGTCCGGCCCTGGTCCAGGCTATGGTACGGAGCGAGAGGGCATGGGAAGCCGTCACCTCCTTGTGCGAAGCAGTAATGCTCGCGAAGGAGGAGGTGGAACGCGTGAGGGAGAGGCAAAGTTCGCGCCCTCACGCCCCTCACCACCGCCGCAGGAGACACTCTGGGCGTCGGGAATCCCAGGCCGATTTCCGGCCACCGTAGGCGCGGGCTTGCGGACGGCGAGCATAAGCTCGCTCCGATAAGGACCAGGACCGGGTCTACGGCGCGTTGTGTTCCATGCGTGCCTCAAAGAGACGTCAGCACAATTGGCGGGGTCCGCTGGGGCCGATGCCTGCCAGGGTTGTGGGAATGTCTGAAAGGGATAGCGGGGCCCTTGGCCCTTGACAACAGGCAACTGAAGGAACACGGGTGGGTTTTAGTCAGTGAAAGTCTGACACGCCCTTCCGCTCTGCCCAGAGCGGTCAGTCATTTTTTGATAACAAACATGTGAAAGCTTGTAATTAGCAATATTTACTACCTAAGAATGATTCTCAATCGTGTTATTAGTCTGTAAGCTTTCTGTAAAATAAAATAAATAAATAAACTTCAAAAAAAAAGGGGACCTCGATGAGTTGCTTGCCTAGGGAGGGCACTGTCGTCGTTTAATCCGCCGATGTCCTGCGCGCCTCCGGCTCTAAAAAAAATTCACGGGGTATGGAAAACAAATAGGTACCAAGTGGAGGCGCGATTGTCAAATTCGATTTTTGTTGTGTCAAAATAGTTTTTAAAAGAGATTTTTTTTTGTCAGAATACCGTTAAGATTCTCATAGCCAAAAGTAAGTAATTTTAGTGATAGTTTAGTTAGTTTAGTTCGGAGTACAACAGAATCAGCACTAATGTCGGACGGTAATCACTTATCATAAACATTAATTAACAGTACCTGTGCAGGCAGGTTGTAGTAGGATGCACAATAAAATGCGATGTATGTTTAAACTTATAATCAGTTAATTACAATTTTTGAGTTTGAGAAGAAGATTGTGATGCGTGCGGGATCTTGTCTATGTTCGCACTAGAGGTCGCCGGCGCTGCGCCGGCCACACACACTGACGTTCGCGCGAGTGGGGAGCGTTCCTTGAATAACTTCATGCCTGTCCTCCGTCCCCCTGGAAGCCGTGCTTTCAAGAACTTCTGGTTCAACTGGCAGGATGCAGACATTGTTTAACGCTCGTCGGACGATTCCCTTTGTTGTAGTTATATCTGCCACTCTACACAAACCATCTGGTATACCACTGGAGTGAATTTTTTCACTCAAAAACCAACCATTTTACTGGAAGGGGGACACTTGACTCTAACAAAAATTAGCACTTTAAAATTTCGCAAACTTATCCCTTAATCCAAAAATGGTTTCCACAAATTTCCAATATTTTTGAACGACCTTTCCAAAGCACATCATGGGATAGGCGAGAAAAAAAACACGTGTAGGGGAGGTACCTACCTACATACACAAAAAAAAAATGTTTTCATGATTTTTTTTACCGCTTTGTCGAAGTGGTTTATTTTATTTTTTATTTTATTTTATTATTAAGGTTTACCAACAGCTTCTGTATACAATGTTTCTTAAGGTACTAATACAAGCCTCATTCTTATACAGTCGCCAATTACAGGTCAACCAACATTGACAAAATTGAAATAAAAACACAATAATAAAATTTGAATAAAATTAAAACATACTAAAAATCATAATAAAATCAATAAATGCAATAAGGTCAAATTAATAAAAGAAAAGAAAAATAATAGCAAAATAACATAATATAAATTAATCAATAGAACTACATAATCACAGTTATCAGAATATTAATAATAATTACGAGATAAATTAACAATCAAAATAAAATAATAAATGTATGGGTAATCGAAAATTAACAATTAACTATGTATTTGGTTGTGTTCTTTGGTACTCTAGTATTTTGGCTTTAAAGACTTTCAAGGAATCATAGAAAATGTCAACTTCTGGTACAGATTTTGCGAATGAATTTATCTCTCTACAGAGTCTGTTAATTGGTGAGTTTAGCCCAATATTAGTTCTAAATGATTGAATGCGGAATAGGCTAGTGACCGGAAATCTAGGTATATTGTATGGAACTTTTAGTGCAGCATGCTCGACCAGCCCACCGCAGTCTAACCTATTATTGACTAACTTATGCAGAAATATAAGTCCCTGAGTTATTCGACGATCTCGCAGAGTATTCATATTGAAGCACTGAACACGTTGTTCATACGGGCACCTGGGAGATATTTTACCAGAGGTATATGCTAGATGCTTCGTGAAAGCCCTCTGGATACTTTCGACTCTTTGCGAGTGTACTGCATAGTACGGGTTCCAAACCACGCTAGCAAACTCCAAATGGCTGCGGACTAATGCATTATACAAAACAATTTTAGTTCTTACAAGCTTAAAACCTTTGGTGCTTCTCTTTAAAAATCCAAGTAGCCGTGCTGATTTAGTGACAATGCTATCAGTATGACTCTTGAAGTTAACTTTGTCGTCCATGATGACGCCTAGATCTCGAACTTCTTTCACAGACTCGACAGGCGTTCCATTTATATTATATGAGACAGTCCTGGATTGTTTTTTTCTGGAAAATCTTATGTGGCTACACTTCTGCACATTTAACTTCATAAGGTTCGAGTTGCACCATCGCTCAATCCTATCTAAATCATCTTGGATTAGTATAGCGTCATCACTTGAACTGATTGTTCTATACAGTTTAAGATCGTCCGCAAACATTAAATATTTACAGTTATGGATTTGATCTGTTATGTCGTTTATGAAGAGCAAGAAAAGGATTGGGGCTAGATGAGAACCCTGGGGAACTCCTGAATCCGCGTAGTATGGGTAAGATTCATAACCATTAACGACAAGTATTTGCGATCGACGAGCCAGATAAGACGAGAACCAGTTCAGTAATGAACCATGTATACCGTTGTATTCCAACTTCAACAGTAGCAGAGAATGATCAACTTTGTCAAATGCACTGCTAAAGTCGGTATAGATGGCATCCACTTCCAACCTTTTGTCAAGAGCTAGAGTTACGTCAGATGCAAACTCGACAAGGTTTGTCTCGACACTGCGCCCAGTTTTAAAACCATGTTGATTGGGTGATATAATTTTATCCACATGACGAGTGATGACTGGACAGATGAGAGACTCAAAAATTTTTGCGAAGCACGATAAGATTGAGATAGGGCGGTAGTTTTTAATATTTGACGGATCACCTTTTTTAAAAACCGGAACGATTCTAGCTCTTTTCCATAACTTAGGAAAAACTCCTTCCTCAAGAGAGGAATTAAAAATAACCTGTAAAGGTAATGCGAGAGCGTGGCTGCAGCGTTTTATGAAAGAGGGTGGTATAGAATCTGGTCCAGGTCCTTTGGAAGCATCTAAGTGTTTGAGTTTTTTTAGGACTTCATCTTCCGTAAATTTTATAGTGTGTATAACACTATCAATACCCGAGGAACCATAAGAAGTACTGTTAGGCGGTCCAGGATTTTTACTAAAAACGGATACAAATTGATCAGCGAATAGGTTTGCAATTTCAGGACCACTACTAGCCACCTGGCCATTCAAGAACATTTCGGCAGGTATGCAAGAATCTCCACGACGTTTATCTTTTATAAATCGCCAGAACGCTTTAGGGTTTTTGGGAATTTCTTTTTCAATTTTACATTTATATTCATAGTAGCAGTTATCTATCAAAGTATGACAGCGACTGCGAAGCAGTTCAAAGGTAAGTCTGTCTCGGGGATTTTTATGTTTGCGGTATTTTTGTCTATATTTCTCTTTTTCAGACAAAGCCCTAATAAGCGAGTCACTATACCAAGAAGGAAATTTAGATGTTTTACTTGTATATTTCGGCACAAAACTATCGAGAGCATTCTGTAGTACTCCGTAGAAGGAATCAACCCTTTCATCAACATCAACACATTTATGGAATGTATCATACCAATCAATACCTCCAAGATAATTTAGAATCTTTTCATAATCAGCTTTAAAAAAGTTGTTGCCAGAGCGATGTTTTGATTTTAATTGGTTTATGTTTGAGAGTGGAATTGATATAAGCAAGTTTGGGTGATGGGAATCAAGTCTACTAAGCAGGTCATTGGGTCTAGTGACTGATACTTCTGACATGTTACATAAAATTAAATCAAGAATCCTACCGTCATTGTTAAGACTATTATTACACTGATGTAATTCATTAAGTGACATGAAATCTACCAGAGAGAAACCCAGTGAATTCTCATAATTTGACGGTGAGAGATGTAAGTCATCGTCTTTCCTGTTCCAATCGATAAAGCCCAAGTTAAAGTCCCCAAGAATCACAACATCATCGACATTATTTAACACATTGTTCACATTATTTAGGAAGTATTGTAGAGTGTCTAGCGTAACAGGTGGGGGCAAATAGACAAGGCAAAGTGCAATTCTCCTAATACAATTATTAACAGTGAACTCCACGGACAACCACAAATCTTCCAAATCACTCTCCCAGTTTTTAATTCTTGCGGATTTAATTCTATTACTCACAGCAAACATGACCCCACCTCCATCTTTTTTGGTTACCTTAGAGGTTTGTCTATCTCTACGGTATACTACGTACCGTGAGTCTATGAATTCACCACTTGAAACGTTAGGATTCAGCCAAGATTCTGTAAATGCTATTACATCATAACTAGTCAACAGAATATTTTTAAAGATGTCTTCAGTCTTAGTTCTCATTCCTCGTACATTCTGATAGTAAATATCAAGCATTGCAAGTACAAATATCGCCAGGAACATTGTTAAAAAATTAAATAAAAACTAAACCTAAATTGTAACATTAGTAATTTTCATAAGCTTTAGGCTGTCCTGATTACGAATATGTATGGGCTTTGAATAAATATCTCTACGTACAAGGATTCGCCCATTACGTATCCAGACAAATTTGTAAGACAGCTCCTTAGCCAGTTTTCGTGTTGCTGCATGCAATTGTTTGCTAGATGGACTTAAATGTTCACTTACGAAAATAGGTACTGGATTACCTGCAATGCCTAACTGATAAGAGTTCAATTTATCCGATGATTGTTTTTTGTTGAAGACTCCCACAGCAGCCAGCAAGCTGTCACGTTGTCGGGGGCTGCGCAGCTTAGCAACCACAGTGCGTGGACGATTACTCTCCTTGTTTAGTTTGGCCACTCTTGTAATTTGCATGATATCATTGTCGCCGATGTCACAACCAGTAACTTCTGCAATTTTTTTCAGCGTTTTCATTAAGTCTTCAGACTTATCCTCAGGTACTCCATTGATTTCCACGTTGCTCTCACGCATATTCTGTTCAACTATATTCAGTCGGGTAGTAAGTTCACTAATACTTTGCTGTAGGTTTACATTATCATGACGCAGTTGCTCAATTATGTTGTCCTTTTCGTCAAAACGATTCTTGAACTCTTCAAAATGCTCATTAAAAAATTCAAACGAAACTTTGAACTCGGATATTTCTCCTTGAATATTTCTTAATTGGTTGGTTACCAAATCCCGGAAAGATGATTTTAAAGCCGCGGCCAATTCCTCCTTGATAATCTCTCTTAGCGTACTTTCGCTAAACCATGGCTCTTGAATGCTTTCGACAGGCCTAGATTGACTACTATGTAGATGTATACCCATACCAAATTACAGCTTTCTAGTACCAAGAAACTCTGAGGTAAGCTGCGGACAGACGGGCAGACAGACCGACGGACGGACATGGCGAAACTATAATGGTTCCTTGTTGACTACGGAACCCTAAGCGCTAGAGCCCAAACGCATTAACAAAAAACAAATATTCTTCTTTTTCAGTAGTTCGCTGGTTCCTTGTACTGCAGTGCGTTTTTCACGTTTCATCTACAAGTGAAGCGAAGCAAGGGGCAACTGAAGTTATGCAAAAACATCGGCGGAATGGCGTGGCACACAATGACGTCCCACAGAATTGGTTAAAGTCTCATTTACGTAATGGTAATGAAACTACTGAAATATCCTTTTTGAATAAGTATAAAAAGCGGAAGAATAAGAAATCAAAAGATAATAGGGGCATATCTCGAATTCTAATTAACCATGGGGAACGTTAAATGGTTGCGTTACTTACTGTTCTCATAAAAGTCTATTAAAAAAGCGATACCCAGTTAAACTTCGGGAGAATGGCTTGTCAAACATCACACAGAATTCGTTTACGCTTTATAAATTGTAAACTCTTCAATTTTGTTGGAAATACGGTTTCCTGGGTGAAGAAGACGGGAAAGAAAGTGAAGAAAATAGTGGAAAAAGGGATAAAAGATGGAAAGGATGTAGTGGATGAAATAGGGTCCATATTGAAAAAACTTCCTGATAGTGGTGGTGATAAAAACGTTTGCATCGGATTTTGTCCATGCATCGGATATTGTCCAAACGGTCGACTTTTGAGGAATTCTGAGGGATGCACGGAATTTTTACCTTAGAACATGGCGTGACCATTGTAAAACATCGAATATTCGATGTTGCTCTTTAAATTCATTCAGTTTTGTCTGTTAACTTTATAAAAATAAATTTCATGAATTCATTGTTTTTTTCGCTGATCTAGATTTTGGGCTTGTAGGTACATTTCATGCCCGTCTGCAGGGTAGAGGTAACAGATAGTTGGACCGCAAATGAATGAAAATGGGCTAATGGCTTCCCACTTCACCTGACTTCACTTTTTGACCGTTCGGTCAAAATATTTCCGTTTACTGGTTACCCCCGACTTAGAGTGTACCAGTAAAGGACACTTAATGTGAGCTCACGGCCCTGAGCTCACAATTAGTTATTCCAGTCATCAGACTGGATCAACCAAATTGGTATCAACCAAAATCGGATAATATTATTTTGCGTAGCAATGGATAGCAAAACTTCATTTCACAGAAAATTGTTTGGCAGACACTCATACAGAAATTCATTCAAAACTCATAATTTTGTCTTTCTTCAATCTTTAGGCATTAAATAAAATACGTAAAATACAATAAATAAAAAGCAGAACCATCATATCGCAGAAAGTTCACAGTCAGAATCGTCTTTTTAACTGACTTCTTCAAAAAGGAGGAGGTTCTCAATTCGTCAGTATGTATTTTTTTTTTTTTGTGTGTATTTTACTCGATTACTCCGCCAATTATGAATCGATTTTGATGATTCTTTTTTTGTTGGGTAGGTCATGCGTCAGAGGTGGTCCCATAAAAATTTTAATAGTTTTTGAGTTTGCTTCAA
Source organism: Lithophane semibrunnea (assembly GCA_947363905.1). Lineage (NCBI taxonomy): Eukaryota > Metazoa > Arthropoda > Insecta > Lepidoptera > Noctuidae > Lithophane > Lithophane semibrunnea. The sequence continues at coordinate 19,731,734 of OX376186.1, read as the reverse complement.
TAATACGTATTTTTCTTACTTAGTTTATCTAGATGATATATTCATTTTCTCCTTCACTGTTATTTACATAATGAAGTAGTGGTATTCGAATTTGTGTAGGATAGGTACCACAACTAAAAAGTGAAAAATAAAAACTTTTTACAAAAAAAAAACAAGCGACTTCCAAAAAAAACACTAAAAAAGTGAAAAATAACTTAATTTCGGAAGTCGGTGGCAAAAAACGAAAATTGAAAAGCAAAGACACCGACTTCCGAAATTAAGTTATTTTTCACTTTTTTTGTGGTTTTTTTGGAAGTTGTTTTTTTTTTTGAAAAAAGTTTTTGGCCTAATTATACACATCTCATTAGAATAATCGAAACACTTACGTTTTTTTGACATAGATTCCTAAATATACTTACACATTTTTCTGATAATCCTTACAAAAAATAAACTTGCAAGGTCTTTCGATTTTTCTGATGAGAAGTATATTTCATTTTATCCATAATAATTAAAAGTAGAACCATCATATTGCAGAAAGTCCACAGTCAGAGTCGTCTTCCGGCAAACATTTGTTATCGGTAGTCATTAAAAGGCAGAGCTATCATTATATCTCAAAAAGTTTACCTAAAGTTGAGAATCATCTTTTGGCATACTTTTCATATCCTGTTTTTTTTTTGCAAGGTGATTGTATAAGCTGCTGACGTTGTTGTCTGTCCGACTGTCTGTCACCTATTCCTATTTCATCATCTGCCTAGCCTTTTCCCAACTATGTTGGGGTCGGCTTCCAGTCTAACCGGATATTCAGCTGCATACCAGTATTTTACATGGAGCGACTGCCTATCTGACCTCCACAACCCAGTAAATGGGTAATACGATACCCCATGGTAAGACTGGTTGTCAGACTTTCGGCCTTCTGACGACCCGTAACGACTGTCAAAGATCCTCGAATGACAGCCGGGACCAACGGCTTAACGTGCTTTCCGAGGCACGGACGAGTCTCGATATATATAAAGATGGTCACCCATCCACAGACCAACTCCGGCAAGCGTAGCTTAACCTGATGAATGCGAGCTTAACCCGTGCGGCTGTTATTACTTAGCCACGAGCTCCTCTCCTATTCCTATAAATATTAGGTTTTCGTGAGTAGTGGTGAAGGTGAAGGTTAACAAGTGTTATATCTTTGGTGTAAAAAAAGGCTACGAATTGCATTAATGGAATTTTATTTGACGACGACGAAATTTTACAAAGCTTTTCGATCGGGTATTGGCGGGAAAGTACCACAGAATTAATTTATAAAATTTAATATAACGTCACTATGACATTGAAAGTAAATTAAGACAATGTTGCCATTATAATAAATACATAAAATGTTGCCACTTTGTAAGGCTTTATCAAGCCTGAAACATATTCCGGGGCGTTGAAAGATCACTTTCAACGGCTATTAAGTGCAGAGCCGCACTAGAGAGCGTCTCACGCAGCCTTTGTTGGTCAAAATGTCGGCCACTCGGGATATGCCATCAGGTCCAGTTATGAGGCGAAGAACACGGCCGAGCTTCCAAACAAGAGGGGGGGCGTTATCATCAGCTAAAAGCACCATGTCTCCAACTTCCAGCTTTGAAGTATTCGTTAGCCATTTTGTTCGATGCTGCAACTCGGCCCGATATTCCTTTTACCACGTTTTCCGAACATGTGCTCGGATTGCTTCTAGACGTTCATAACGCCGCGACTGACTTTCATTGATGTCTGTCAGATCTGGTGTCGGCAGAGCGGTCAACGGGCTCCCAATTATGAAATGCCCAGGGGAAAGGGAAACGAGGTCGTCAGGACTGGAGGAAAGGGGGGATAAGGGACGACTATTGAGAATAGCTTCCACTTGTGCAAATAACGTCGAAATTTCTTCAAAAGTTAAATGGCTGTGACACGCCATAAAAAACATTTTGCCGATTTAACCCCGGCTTCCCAAATGCCACCGAAATGAGGAGTGTAAGCCGGAATAAACGTGAATTTAATTGATTGCTGACTTGCAAAATCAGACAAAGGCTCGTGATTATCCTTTAGGAAGAATCCGATGTCCTTAGCGGCGGCAAAAAAGTTGCTCCCATTGTCGCTGAATATTTCCGTTGGTTTGCCGCGACGAGCGATGAAGCGCCTGAGTTCAGATGGTTCTTGGGCTCAGAGTCAAACCTCGTATTCGCCTACATCTTGACTGTTCGTCTTGCAAGATGCCTACCATTTATTGGCCACACTGTTTCTCTTACAGACGCTAACAAGTGTTGTGGACCAGCATGCATATTGTTTATGTGATCCCTTTCAAAATATAATTTAGTTAGCCTATGCAAAGCATGAAGTAGAATTGGATGTTTCTTTGAATATGAATGTGCTGATGCATCAATTCGTCTACCGACAAGAATCAATTTGTTTTTTTTTATTTTTATTTGTTTGCTAGAATTATAGGAAAATGCAATTTATCACTACATGGAGTCCAGCCCAACCCTAGCGTACTAGACGAAAAAAATTAACTATCTTGTTCATTCATAACCACATTATCAAAAATAGAAAAATGATTTGTTTTAAATTTTCTTCAATTAAAACAACCTGCCCTTAACGCTTCAGATACTGCCCTATATCGACACACGTTGCGTCCCACACTAAAGGCCTACCCATCTTCCATGGAAATAAGGACATGCCGTCCGGTCTTTTGCCATCGTGGCGTGCCATCATGTCATTTGGTTTGAATATGTTTTTATTTATATTTATCCTTTATTTCATTTTAAATACATAATCTTTACATTTTTAAATATATTTATAAAAAACAAAAAAAAAAAAAAAACATTTAAAAATATAAAAACTAGTAGCCCATCGGCATCAGGTTCAGGATCCAGGCTGCCGGTGGTCAGGGCTCTAGGGAGAGGAACCTCCTCACAATGCGTGCCGTGTCCAGAAGTACTGCTTTCTGAATCAAACCCTTGACCCAGCCGCGCAATGAGAGCCTCCTGAGATGTTGGTCGAGGCTCTTCGCTATTAGACCATTGACCGTAACGATTATCGGTACAATGATTGCAGAGTCCACATCCCACATGTCGACAACCTCGTGTGCTAAGTCGAGATACTTGATTTTTTTATATTTCTCAGCTTCCACGAGATTCTCGTCATGAGGGACAGAGATATCAACAATCATTGCACGGCGCTCTCGTCGATCTACCACCACAATATCAGGCTTATTGGCTACAATAGTCCTGTCGGTGATGATAGATCGATCCCAGTACAATGTGGCGTGACCATTTTCGAGAACTGGGTCGGGCACATACCTGTAGTATGGTACTTCATACTCTACAAGGTTGTACTGCAAGGCAAGTTGCTGGTGGATAATCCTAGCTACTAGATTGTGTCTGTGCAAGTACTCGCCATTAGCAAGACGAGAACAACCGGAAACAATATGTCGGATTGATTCACCGGGACAGTGGCATGCCCGACAGATGTCAACCGTACCGTCCTTGACAATGTATTTCCGGTAATTATTCGTCATGATGACTTCATCCATAATCGCACAGACAAAACCTTCGGTTTCCCCGAAGAGGTCACCGAAACGTAGCCAGGATACAGACGCCAGAAAGTCTACTTCAGGCCCATGGAGGACCCGGAAAAAGCGTCCGTGTAGCTCTTTGCCTTGCCATACTTCCTTACGATCGTTAGTATCAAGTACTGTAGGTTTGCGCCAGTTCTCTTTCGCCAAGGAGAGCGGGGTATGGCCCTTGTCCACTGCGACCACATCTCGGTGCATCCCCACGTCAGTTTGAAGGAAATATTCCCGGAGACTGCAAATCTCGCGGTTGTGGAGGGTTTTGGCATTTAAGAAACCTCGTCCCCCACACTTCCGCGGGATGTACAGTCTCATCACTGATGACCGTGGGTGATGCATCCGATTTGCTGTCAGCAGTGTACGGACCTTCCTATCCAGGGCGTCAAGTTCCGTCTGAGTCCATTTGAGTATGCCGAAAGAATACATCAAAACCGGCATGACCCAGCCGTTGAAGGCTCGCACCTTGTTTCCGCCTGATAAAAGACTATTCAACACTTTATTCAGGCGGCCAAAGAAGCGCTCCCTCAACGATTGTTTCATGTCGGCAACATTGATGCCTAATGCTTCCGACATACCCAAATACTTGTACGTTTCGGTTGAGGAGAGGGATCTAAGGTGTATGGAGTCCGAGAGTTGGATACCCACGGATTCCATAATCCCCCCTCGCTTTACATGCATGACTGCACATTTGTCCACACCAAATTCCATTCTGATGGCGCTACTAAATGTTTCTGTTACCTTCAGTAGCTCCATCAGTCGTAAATTGTTGGGGGCGAAGAGTTTCAGGTCATCCATGTAAAGGAGGTGGAGATATCACCTGACCATCTCTTCTCAACAGGTAGCCTAGTCGTGAATCCTCCAGCAGTGTGCTTAGAGGATTCAAGGCTAAGCAAAACCAAAGCGGACTCAAACTATCGCCCTGAAATATTCCCCGCTCAATCCTGATCGGTTCATCGTTCCCCCGTATCTGCCGACATCCTGGATAGAGAAGGGCTGTTCTCCATTGCCCCATACACGACATCAAGAAGGTGCGTAGAGTTGCGTCTATTTTGTACAACTCCAACACCCTAATGAGCCATGTATGTGGCACCGAATCATAGGCCTTCTTATAATCTATCCAACATGTCGACAAATCCTTCCGGGATCTACGAACCTGTTGGCTTATGGCCATGTCTATAAGGAGCAGCTCCTTAGTACCGCGGGACCCATTCTTACATCCATTCTGAGACACAGACATAATTGAGTTGCTGTAAATATGTTGTGCAATTTTTGCTCTAAGAATGGATGTAAGAACTTTATAGACCGTCGGTAAACATGTAATTGGTCTATAGTTTTTAGGTTCCGCAGTACTACCCGATTTATGGAGCAGGTGGGTAACTCCTGTCGTAAAGAACAGTGGTAGCGACCCAGTCTCTAGAGATGACTGGAATTGCGAAGCTAAGCAGGCGTGTGATCTTTGTAGCCATTTAATCCAGAAATTGTGCAGTCCGTCCGGTCCTGGAGATTTCCAGTTAGGCAACGGACGGACCGCACGGGCCACATCCAGAGGGCTGATGGTAATGGCCTCCATGTCTGGTATTGAATCACACGCCCGCTCAACAACACGCATCCAATCACCTTCAGTGTGACTGACGGGCACCGACCAGATGCTTCGCCAAAAAGCACACATGGTCTCATTATCCGGTGGACGCGCGTCAATCACACCTTGGGTGGGAGTGGGTCGCCCCCATGCTCTATACACCCACCTTTCATCGTTCTGGAACATGCGGTTCTGAGTGTACCGATCCACCCTTCGCCTATACCGACGGATACGGTTTGCCCATGCATAAACTTTCTGCTTCAGGAAGTCGATGCGCACTGTGACACAGGACTCATATTCTCGAGGACTAATACTAGTTCCCGAGAACGCCCGCCTCACAAAGCGCATCACCCTTGGGCGTGTGTTGCCCTCCCTGAAGCAGATGAGCTTCCCGATGAGTACCCTGGCCTCATTAATACGACGCTCAATCCTGCACTGCCAGGCTGGCGCGGCAGCTCGGTCGTACAGCTCGGTCAGTGTTTGGGAATTTGACACGAGCAATACGACATGCCGCAACAGCTGTGCAATACAAGATTGAGTGTGTATCGCAAAGGCCTGCGCTGCCTTCAATAATATTTGGTAACAATGCATCCAGGGCACACACCAGTGCTCTGTTTCTTTTATTCATCGGCAAACGTGGTAGCAGTGGTCTAAGGTCAGGTGATGTGAACCGATACTCACGGATCGCATCTTCCAGTGCGCTCCTTAATTCCACATTGCATAGGTTATCTGCAGATATAACCCTGGCATCCTCCTCCTCATCATGTTGGTTTTCCCGCAGTGGGGCTTCGACAGGAGCATGCATAACATGCTGGGATAGGGGAGGGTTGCTAACAGAGCTACTCTGCATTTCCAAGCGTAGCCGATCAAGTGTAGCGTTATCCAATCTGTGATTGTTTTGAATGACGCGCACCTGATCCGACAATCGTTGGGCCGAGACGTTAGCGGCAGGTTCAAGCACCTGAAACAGAGAGAGCATCCGACCTCGGTACGCCGTAAGGTTAATTCCTCCCTCGGTAGCCCCATAATATGCGCGCATCACATTTTCATTAATGGACTGGGTCCATCGCATGCGCGACACATTTCCACCGGCAGCGGGGACCCTGTTCGAGGCCTGTTGGCCTCGAGGTCCCAAGCCCGCTGGTGGCCGTCCTCTTCCTCGCCGTTGTGGTGGTATTGGTGACGACAGTGGGGAGAAAAACTCGTCGCTCGAGCTCGACGCAACTGCAGCGACCGGTGATACGGCGCTCACGGTTGCGGGGCGGCTGCGAGGCGGAGCCGAGCGACGAGTCCGGAGATGGTGGGTGTGCCTGTTGTCGTGCTCTGGCTCTGGTCTGCATTTCACATACTCACATTTTATATTATAGAATTACTTTGGATATTTTTATAGTCCGGTTTTGATGGGTTTTTCATATTTATTTGCATATGGTTTTTTTTTTTAATATTTTTATTTTATATTTTTATTATCTTATTTATCTTTTATACTTATAGAATTTTTTCCATTTTGTGAATGTGAGAACGATGTAGGCTTAGTGGACTGTAGTAGATATTTTTTTTGAACATTTTCTATTTTGTTAAGTATTTACCTGGTACTTGTTGGAAGGCCTACACTCCTATACCTAATAACACTGTAATTCGAAAATATTTTAAAAGCTAATTATTTTTAAAAGAGTAACCGTGGAGTTTCCTGCCGGCTCTTCTCCATAGGAAACGACCAATTGGAACCGTGGACCTAGCTTCTGACGTTCCGTATGTGCCCATGTATAAAATATTTTGATTAAATTAAAAATAGTGTACGGTCAAATATTACAAAGCTCTATCTATCGTGTTAGATACCAACTACGGAGCAGAACTAACTTAGTATTGTATGAACAAAGATCATTCTAGTCCTCATTCAGTTGGACGCTCATAGATGTCGCCCCCATGCAGTTATAAAGTTTTGTCTCGAAGTCTGGAACTCAAACAATGAACATGCGAACCACGTTGATCGATTTGGAATTCACACAAACTTTTATGATAAATATGACATATTACATCACGGTTTTGTAGGAATCCTCTTCCTTCACCTAACTCAATTAATTTGGGGTATCAGCTCAATGCGTCATGTTTGTACGTTACGCTTTCACTCTAAAACGGCTGAACAGAATTAGATGTAATTTTGAACAGGGGAAGACCTTGGCCTGGAGGACATAATTATAGGCTACTTTTCATTCTGGTTCGCAGACGGAGACGAGGGCAGCAGCTAGTTTATGTATACCTAACACAGACCAACAATTTTTTGTTGGTCTAAGTACCAAGGAACATATTATACTCACCTACGGCGACGATAAGACATAATAATAAAGTGAAGGTTATTGTGATGACAAAACGGACCAATCCACATTACAGTTTCTCGTATTTTGTACTTACTTCTAATGATTTTGGATAGCCGCTTTTTTTACGCTTATTTATTTCATATCTATTAATGCATAAGCTATGGATGGATAAATATCCTTACATATTATAAAACAAAGTCCTCCGCCGCGTCTGTCTGTCTGTTCGCGATAAACTCAAAAACTACTGCACCATTTTCATACCGTTTTCACGAATGGAGAGATTAGTTCTCGAGGAAGGTTTTAGTATATAATAACCGACATCCAGGCGGGCGAAGCCGCGGGCATCAGGAAGTTATTTTATAATTGGACCGTGTTATGCAGAAAGCAGCCAAATGCCACTATTTCCAAAAAATGAGTTATAAACACAGCCATACTAATTTCGACATACCAGATTTTTTGCAAAAACAGCCATGTCGATATCTCTATTTATCACGGAGCTATTAGCTGTCAAATGCAGCCATGTCCACAAATGTTTAGTTTGTAAAAAAAAGTCATCTTCATGTAAAATTCAGCCAATTTTTACGAAAATTAAAATACATATTTTGCAGAATTCAGCCTAACTGTATGGCCGTTTTTTACAAATGTAAAAATATTAGGAGGTATCGGTGTTCGTGTTACGTTAAAGGCAGCCACTCTATGATGGCTGTTTACTGTAAATTATTTATTTGTTGTTAATCGCAGTTGGATTTTTTTATTTATTTGATTTTTTATAAGACCTAAAGGAAGTGTACCTAGTTAAAGACGGTAAAAAAACAGTATGAATACATTATACAACAGTCGGATTATATTAGTGAACTTAGTAAACATTTTAGTCAATAGCTGCTACACTTAATACTTTCTTGTCTGTTTTTTTTATTTTTTAAATAGTTACAGATCACCTTTTATAACACAGCCACCTTACATGACTAGTTTATTCCTTATTGTGATGTCCACAAAATATGCTATTTTGTATAAAACAGCCACGTCTGAAATCGCAATTATTAATATTAATATCCACGATTCGAAATTCTGGATGGTATAGAATAAATTACGATAGTTATACCAATATGTCTCAAATATAAAATAATCAGAAAATTAATATACAACCGAAGTGCAACATTCGACAGAAAAACGCTTATAAGTCTGTTTGTACTTTTCCTGACATGGCTGCCTTCTGCATAACACGGCCCAATTATGTACCATATTGGATTATAATAGAACTAGTTTTGCAAAATTAACCAATGTGTTGCCAGATATTGTAGGTTAAGGCTCTTACATACCGGCGCGACTTTTAACAAAACAATTTTAAACAGAATACAGCAAAATAGGGGGACAAGTTCTATCAGAATACAGCACAAATTAAATACGGCAGGGGAGTTCGATCGATGTGCGGAGTTTGACTTTCCCGGTGTCAAAAACGCTTTCGAGGACAACACACCAGGGGGCCAAGTCTACTAATTTACATAAGTGTCAGTGGTCTCGAAATAATGAGATTTTGACAGATTTTGTATGGCTTATCTGTCAAAAAACGATCATTGTGAGACCACGTTTGTAAATTAGTAGACTTGGCCCCCTGCCTAGTTCCATTAATATCGTTTCAGTGACTTCATTCGCCGGTAAACTGCAGCCGCTATGTGGCGGCCCGGGAGAAGGGAGAGGGAAGCGGAGAAGTTTTGACTTTGTAGGTATATATTCTGGCGCCAGGGTTATCCGAAGTTGTTCCGATATATGAGTACAAGCACAAAAAACAATATTTAAAAAAGATAAATGAAACTCACCAACACACGCAAAACAATAAACGGAAAATAAACAAAATAAAACTTGAAAACAATTGGATTTATTAATCAATAATTATACATTAAAAGCAAAAGGAATTGAAGAAATAAATGAAAATAATAACAACCACGCATCGCCGTCTAGTACCACCATCTATACATACAGTTGAGCTGTCAGTTTGTTCGAACGGGCGACGCAGCGACCCACATGCACTGATGACTCGCAACACTACATAATATTTAAATAATTTTAACTTGCTCTTGTCCCTTTGAAGAACAATATAACTTAAAAGAATTTATTCTTGGCTCCATGATTTTTCTAATAAATAACGGAACATTACAACAGTTCTCAAAAACAATATAAAGCTAAGTATACAAGTGCCACTGCGTATGTGCGTATCCTCAGACATGTGCGGTTGCTACAAAAAAAAAAAAACAATATCAGTTTATGTGATCAAAACTGCCCCATTTAATTCTCATCTTTCCAAGTTTCCAGAGATACACAATAGGTTACACGGCGTATACTCGCCCGTTTATTTGACAGAAGTAGTTCGTGAAGTGAAGTATTATAAAATAAATAGATTCGAAAGAAAATGCCGTAGTTACATCGGGGCTAGAAATATAAACTATGACAAACTTGAGCAATGTGTGGGAAATGAACAAGCGTATGCAACATTGAATGAGCCGTCACATAGCGTATGCGGAACTGTAGGAGGCGCATCACTAGTTGCACATAACATCTCAAACACCTGGGTTACATACTATGTTATGAAACAATCTACGCAAGTGCACTCGCGCGACGATGTACAAAGCGAGAAGTAACACAAAATAAATTCATTTCTAACCCCGTTTGAGAAGAAACATTTTGGTTTTACAAAAAACATAAGGTAATAATTACATGTACAACTAAAGAGAACTACAATAAGCCGTAACTAATTTTTCATTTCAATAAAGTCGCGACCATTTCGCGTCTGTTCTTAAAAACTAATAACAAAAAAAAAGAAACCGAATGTTTTACAATAAAAGGGGGGAAATGTAGACAACAAAGACATACAGCTGAGTGTGATGGTCGGTAGTACAGGAGTAACTACAATTTAATACTTTAAATATTACACTATAACTATGCTTCAGTCTTCGTTTAATTATTTAATATTACAGCCATTTATGAAGAGTAGCGGCTACATAAACGCGACCTTCAATGACCACATTATTATTTGTATATATATACAACAAATAGATACATACACAGCGAGTGTATTATAGCCACCCGCTGCCTCACGTTACGTTTAGATCGCAAAGTTCAATTGCATACGCGCATACTAACACCATCGAGAATTATGATTATTTAAATTGTTTAAATCTTAATTCGGTATCATTACAAGTCTGAAATGTTTATTAATGTTTATAATATTAGACATACATTTATCTTAAGTGACTATTAAAGAAGTTAAGCGATAAAACTGCTGGCCATTAAATTGAGATATTCGGGGACGACACAGTATTCATTGTAATAAAGAAAAAGTATTGGTAATAACCTAATTGAGGACAATACAATAACAAGAAGTAATTACAAAAAATAAATGTAATCAATGTCTTAAACGCAGACAGGCTTAGGTACTGTCTTATGTCAAGAAAATAAAAAAAAAAAACAAAATGTTCAAATAATCAAATAAATCAATAATAATCTTTAGAGAAAATAAGACAAATTATCATAAATAAAAAAAATAAAAACTTTTTTCAACTGTATTACTATTAAATTGCCCAAAATTATACTGCGTCGATTTCATAAAATCATCACGGGGAAGCATCTTAAAAATTAACATAAAATAAAAAAATAAACTTAACATCTAATTCCGATTTTCATCTCTTTGGAACACAGAGTAAAAAATAAAGGAATTTGGCAATGCAACATGGTTGTTTAGCCACCATTTTTATCTACTGAACATTTTAACAACTAGAACTATAGTAATGGTATTGAATTGATTATTATTTGAGTACATCATGGATACTTGAGTTACGCAAGACTATAGTAAGAAAATTATGTCCACTTGCACGTTTCACATTAAAACAGTCCGGTGGGTACAACTGATTCCCTTGCCACATCGACGGTACACATTCAGTTTCGCGTCACCTCGTGCAAAATTATTGATGATATTCTAGCAGACATATGCCCGAGCAACCGACTGAACCCCTCCTCTCGCTTTACATAGTGCTGGTCGGTCTTGAACAACAGATGATTCGACAAAGTCGCATTTACGTCTTCGTTACGCTATAATTTATTATGACATGCACCACTGTGTAGTAACAAGATCTCCAAGTACTGGTCTTCCTCGGTATGAGATCCGAAGATGCTTTATGCTCCCAAATTAGTCACTCACCTCCTTTATTTGACATTCAAAGACGTTTTAATGGCAAGTGACGTATGTCGGCGTCGAAAATGTCAAATGAAGGGTACTGATAAAAGTTAGCTGTTAGATTTTAGAAAATTCTAACTATTATTATCGAATCACATGTTACTTCACTAAATGACAAATAACAGATGTATGACCTGATAAAAAACTGAACATTCTAATCATTCTATATCCGGCGACGCTATCGGTTGCTATGGGTGCGTCGAATAGCAAAAGACCTGATTAAAATACTGTTTTTTTTTTCAGGTCCTGTCTGTACTTGGTCGTTACTGTGTTTAATATTGGGTGCAATATTACGTTATTTTGAGTGGAAAACTTGATCCACTTTAACACCGTAAAAGTTATGTGGCATATGACACAACATATCACGTTAAACTGACACACCACTTTTACAGCATAAAAGGGCTATTCAGACATTAACCCTTACGTTCCCATTAAAATCTGAATACAAGTAAGGACACTAACAGCAGCCGTGGTGACCGACACAGACACAATGTAGGCACTTCAACAGTGCCAGGGTGCGTAGAGGTTTGCGTAACGACGCAAGAGGCGTCGGTTCAGTCGCTGCTATTCATCACATCTGCGGCAAGCGCCGGGAACGTCAAAGTCGAGAACGAGGAGCTTGGTCTCCTCAGTTCCGTTGCGGGACCCGACGGCGCAGATCAGCTTGGTGGCTGAAGCCCGTATGCGCCACACGACGCCGCCGGATCCGCCAGATCCCAGCTCCACTAGGTTGCGAATGAACTCGCCTGTATGCACGTCCCACAGCTTGACGGTGCCGTCGTCCGACGAGGTGATCACGAAACGGTTGCTTGACTGCAAGCAGGTTACCGCTGACTGATGCTTATTGGGTCCTGCAAGTGAAAATGTGAGTTACTGTGGAGATTATATAATTGTGTGTTTGTTGCTAACTGGATAATAGTTTTTTATCACATATGTTGAGCGACACAATTACAGACAAATGCGTGCACTGACTGGACAGGTCTACTCAAATATGTGTGGTTCTTTCCTGAAAATACCATTTGGACTGTGTGGACAATGTTTGGACTTTTAAGACCACTGAGTATGGTTCAGGGATTCTCCTTAGAGTAATTGTAAAAGAAACATCAACCTCATCTAGTTTTTAAAATATTATTGACGTGTTTGAATAAATCTAGAGAAATAAACATCTTTTATCATCATATTGTTCATGCCAATAGAAGAGAAGAAGAATATTAATAAAATGGTATATAAACAACCAACTCACCTGATAGGGTATGAAGGCAATGGCCGGTAGTAATATCCCAGACCTTGACAGTGGAATCAGCATTGCCAGAGACCAGGATATTGGAATGCAGCTCCATACCAGACGTGAGCGACTGGTGTCCAGTAAGGGTGTGCTTCAATTGACCTGATTCTACGTCCCACACGCGAATAGAAGTATCCAAAGAACCGCTCACTACGTGTATGCCATCAAACTGAAATGTTGAATAGGAATCATTAACGATTGTGTAGCTTTCGATTCAGATTACAATTGAAGTGATTATCTGCATAATATCATTTTGTGTTGCCGTAAGATTTTTTCGTAATGGAAACATAGATATTGTTTCACTTCATGTTTGTTTATGTATATATACGTACACCAGAAAATACATAGCAAAAATAAATAAATGTTGTTGTAATTGGTGTTATTATTGTCATGTTATTATGCACCTGTCTTACAGGCGTCACATAGTCATTGCTACTCCATTTAGCTCATGAACATGACAAGATCTACTGATTTACTGTTGTATCTTTAGATTCAAACCATGAGTTGGCAGGTCAAGAAGGCACCCATAATAGACGGCCGTATCACTAAACAGGCTCTCCGACTGATTAAGCAACAGCTGCGTAGTCACAGAAGCCATAACTGGCCTCAGGTAATTTTATAAACTTTGCCGTCTCTGTCAGACAGTCCACTGTGCAGGGCCTGCAAAAAGGAAGCTGAGACAGCAGCTTATGTGCTCCAGTTGTAGCAACATGCATAAAAAAGTACTTCGGAAACCCAGGTGGGTCTCCTTGAGATCGTTAGCAACACCAAGACGTTGCTGGCCTGGCCAAGAGCTGGGGTGAATCGAATGATCGATTTATTTTCCCACTTGTACGCAAATATGCACTTGAACGTGCAGTTGTGGACAACAGTCCGTTATACAATATAATACAAAATAGATTCAAACCAAGTGAAGTATTACCTGCAGGCTGTACACTCGGTTGGTGTGTCCAGCGAGCGTGTGCAGGCAGTCCCCGGTTTCAGGGTTCCACACTTTGACAAAGTAGTCGTAGGCCCCGGACACGACCAGCTTCCCGTCGTATTGCACGCAGCGAACAGCAGCCAAGTGGCCCATGAGGACGCGCAGGCAACGCCCTTCGGGGATGGACCACACTCGTAATGTCGCGTCGCGGGAACCAGATATTACCCTGAAAAGATGGTGACAGTCAATTTCCTGTGGGGTTCGTTTAGGGAATCGCGAGTCTTACAAGCTACCAGACATGGAGTGATCAATGTAAACAAAATTTGATCCGATCAGTCTGACCGGATTCCTGCACATGCAAACGATCGGACTGTTTGATTTCAACGATTTGTAGTAGTAAGTAATAAAATATTTCTATTCTATTCTATTCTATTGGTCCGGACGTCCATAGGCAATAAGATGTTGAGGCACTAACAGTACTCGGTCTGGATTTTATTCATATCAGACAAAAACTGAAAGCAGGAATACTGACAATGTATGATAGCCATTAAAGCATCAAGCCAGAAAATAAATTACAACTTTGCACTGGTATGATGATCGCGTTTGCAATTTAGCTGTTCATGTACAACCTGTGCGCATTAACATGGCACCCGGCTCAATGACGTTTGTACCTCCCCTCGCTACCGCACGGCGACGGCGGGGCGCCGCGCGGGTAGCGGAGTATTGAGTTGAGCCAGGTGCCATGTTAATGCGCACGGGTTGTAGTTCGTGCAATAAAACGCTTCAGCAAGCTTATTATTGTTTTCATAAAATAACTTTATTTTTTGTTAGTTTATTAATTTATTTCCAGTTCGATGCAAGTCTAGATAAATGTTCTGTTTATCATTTCATTATTGAAAACAGTTCAGCAAATAATTTCAATTGCATTGCTAATATAACAAGAAGAAATGTTGAAAGATTACAATGAAAACTAAATTTTCGCTAAAACAATAAACGCATGCTTGTTGTGGCATTTTGATTATCTTTATTATTGATAATATTACGCATTTGCTTACTCTTTCAAGATTATTGGCTATATTGTATCGCAAACTGTACATATCAAAATTTTTCGCAAGTATTATTTATTTGGTTAGTTTTAAGCAACGCATAGCAATGTTTTTTTTGTGGGTAGGTTGTATGTAAAACATATTTATGACTGAACGGAAGCATCCATATGATAATATAATGCCCCGTTTACATTATTTCAGTGATCACTGCAATGGGTACATTCCAGTGCCAGTTCACATTATTCCAGTGGCATTTCAGCGCTGGACTGGAATGCTGGAATAATGTGAACCGGGCATTATAGATGATGTAACAAATACTTACAGCATTGTAAAAAAAAAAACTAAATAAATAAAAAAGCAAGCATTTCAGGATCCATCATAAATTGATAGATTATTTTATAGATACCCAGTTGTTTTTTTTAATTCAAAATAATATTATAAAAGTCACATTTGTTGTACATACGGCTACACATCAAGCTATACATTTCCAGTTTATGCTAAATTCGCATTGTATAGGATTTCTGTACTATGCGAGGTCAGCTTATACTGGAAATGTATAGCTTGATGTATAGCCGTGTGTACAGATCACGGTTACGCAATCCAAGAAACAAATTCGCTTATAATGTTTTTCGCTTAGCCATCATGGTGTTAGTTATATTATAATGGATCATGGTTAGTTATTACCTTAATAAGAGCACAGCATTTTATCCAAATTAAAATATCTACTTAATAAATAAAAGTAATAAATTAGAGTCACTGTTAAAACAGTACCCAATTGAAGTCTACCTGTTTTGGTACAGATGCATACAACGCACAGTGGAAGTATGTCCGGCGAGGACCTTCAAGCACTGGCCTGTCCTGGCGTTCCACACGCGTAGGGTGCGGTCTGTGGAGCCGCTGATCACCAGGTCGTTTACCATTTGCGAGGACCACACGCCGCCAGAATGACCCACCAAGGTGCGCAGGCACTGGCGAATAAGATGTCATATGAATTACGTAGTTGTTGGCGTCATGTAGAAAAGGCGGAAGGCGGTGGGCCCTCGCCTACAGCCGCGCGGACCGTGGGGCCCCGCGCCCCCAAAGTTTACCTTGGCAGGTAAACTTTGGGGGCTTTTAAACTTTGGAGCTCGCTTAGCTCGCTTGTGCTGCTTACGTTATCAAAATTCTAAAATGTTTTGCATAATCATTCACAATAACTCTTATTACTGTATGAATGGTTTAAACAAAATCCGATGCGGGGTGCTAAAATCAATCTCGCTTCGCTCGCTCTTGCAGCCTAGGTTATCCTTCAGCTTTTCTGCATAAGTCGACAAAGTAACTCCTGCTTTTGTATGGATTTTCAAAATAATTCCTTTACCGAGGCGGGCTGCTAAAATATTCTAGCTCGCTTCACTCGCTCCTGTATTCTTATTGAACTTTATTGCATAAGTCGACAAAATAAGTCGTATTTCTATATGAATGATCAAATAAATATTTGATATAATTATATAATTATCAGAAGTTTCGAGCTCGCTGTTGCATCCTGGGTTCTTTCAGTTGAATCAAAGTTGTTTAAAAAAATACAATTTAAAAAAAAAGTACAAGGAAGAGAAAAAAGAATAGACTATATAAAAAACCCTATATATAAAACCCTACCTCGCCGAAAAAATCTCTATACAAACGACGAAGGCCCCGCGCAAAATGTATTTTGCCCACAAACAATTTTTATCTTGCCCGGCCACTCTCTGTTTAATCCAGGAAATGATATAAATCTGAATGCCCAAATTTCACCAAACTCCGTTCAGCCTGTTATACGTGATTGGATAACAAACATCCAAAAATCTCCAGTTTAAAAACAAAAGTCTTACGTACCCAAACAGACAGACTTTTACGGAATAAATTTCTGTAGATCATACAAATACTTGTTCCGTTCGGTAGTCGAACACGCGGCACGTGGCCGCTGCACCAACCGTTCCGTCAAATGCAAAAAATATATTACACAACACATAAGCAAGTCTTTAAGATACCTAAAGTTGTTTCATTCTGACAATTGATAATTTATCTCGACAATAAAACTCAATTGATATTACCTTCAGGCTGTATTATCAATCGGTACAATTGAGGGACAATACAGCTGATAACTTGGATCATAACAATACAGAGAACCGATAACGATCCAATGTATGTAGTTATACTTAGCTCACCTTGCCAGTAACAGCTGACCACACTTTTAGGGTGGTGTCATCACTGCCGCTAAGGATGCGGTTGCCGTAGAACTGCAGGCAGGTTATGACGTGGTCGTCATGTCCCCTCATGATGATGGGCGATGCTACTGGCTTATGAAGCCAGTTGTTCTCGATGAGATACTGACGCATATAGGCTGCCTTCCAGGGACTGGCGCAGCGCGGGAGTGAACGAGGCATCTTCTTCAGGGTGGTGATCCCAATGCGACGGCATTGTTCTTTCCAAAGCAGGTTGTCTTCAGCGAGGAATCTAAGAATTAGACGTGTGTGAGTGAGACTCCGAGAAATAAAGGGACAAGGCTTAAAAAACGATTTTATTTTCCAAAAATCAATGTGTAGTTTCTACAGCCGGGTATCGTAGTGTTTCTGAACTTTTGACCTAAGATATTGATTGTTTTTATTGATCGGCCAACTGTAATTGTGTTCCAATCATTGTAATATACATTCATCAAATGCAAACTATTGTATGCGTCATTAATATTCATCACAGCAAAAAGATTCCTGCAATAAGATCTTCTTTTTGCATTTTAGCCGAAAAATTGAGTTAGTCTCAGAAAAGAGACATTTAGACGTATTTTTAAGAGTGAAGACTTCTATAAACCAGGTCGGTCGAGAAATTCGTTATAGGAATATACTGCCTATAAAAAAATATCCGGTGAAATTTAAGTTCACGCCAAATATCAACAGAAAACTGAAGCCTAATAATTTTGGGGTAGCTTCAATTAGCGGGAAAAGGAATTAGCTACACATTCATCTCTATTTAGAAAGTTACAACTTTACATCTCACCACTTTTTCAACAATTATTGTTTGAATTAAATTGTTAAATTGTAATTGAAAAATCGTCGATGAAAATTGAGGTTATAGGTTATTAAATGTGCCTCAATTGTCAAATGAAAAAACATCCATAAGGGGATTTTTAATTTGAATTTCGTATGAAATAATCAAATCAAAGCACTCAATTTGTAATTGGCACTTCAAATTTGCATCCACAGATACGTTATCTAATGTCTTTGTCTACAATTCCATCAGATACTCTTAGGACAGAGTATAAAGTGACTTACTTCCAGTAACGACAAGTCTGGGCAGCCCTCAGTAGATCCTTAGGCTGTAGGTACCCCAGCACAGTGAGTGCGAGCTCCTTAGGCAGTAGCGAGATGAAGTCTCGTTGGAACAGCGGTTCGATTGCCTTCATCATATGCCGCACCTGGCTAGGATCGCAGCAGTTGATCAGCTCGTCGATAGCCTGGATCTTCTCCACATTAGTCCAG
The DNA here is from genome assembly GCA_947363905.1 of Lithophane semibrunnea. Lineage (NCBI taxonomy): Eukaryota > Metazoa > Arthropoda > Insecta > Lepidoptera > Noctuidae > Lithophane > Lithophane semibrunnea. Next base: position 19,713,309 of record OX376186.1, on the reverse strand, counting down.
TTGTTGAACCTGGGGAATTAATGACGGTGACAGTTAATTTGCGAAATGAGGTGACAGTTAATTTGCGAAATGAGGAGACAGCATCTTCGCATAGTGGTGACATATGAGTCAGTTTAATAAACTGGAACTTGCGAGGTTGCAATGGCTAGATGTCAAAACATCTAGTTTTCTAATACACGTATCCCTTCCGGAATAAATGTTTTAAATGATGGTGGAAACCGCATCAAAAAAGGTTGCGTAGTTTAGAAGAACAACGCGGTCACACAGACCGACAGTGTGACTGATGGAAGTGACTTTAATTTTTAATATGATATATTCATGTTGATAACTTTACTAATAAATCCTTAGTAATATTATAAAAGCGACAGTTACTCTGTCTGTCCGTCTATCTGTCTGTCTGTCGCGCTTTCACGCCAAAACGACTGAACCGATTTAAATGAAATTTGATACACAGATAGTCTAGAGCCTGAGAAAGGACATAGGCTACTCTACTACTACTACCACTCCACTCTGCTCCGTACTAAAGTATAGCTTACTGTACAGTAATCGCGGAGTGGAGCGCGTCTTCGTGGATGGCAGCACTTGTATAGAACCTGGATATTGATCCTTGAGAAGGTATTCTTAAGAAGACTTAAAAGCCGATACTAGACAAAGAAAACATAATGCCAGACCAACACCGTTCCACTGTTGAAAAGGTGCATCGAACATTTAAGTTTCAAGTTGTGGTGTCGGTTATTCTATTGCTATGAGCTGTGTGATGACAAAGAATCTAGAAAATGAGGTCTAAAATAATGTGTTCTTCCTGTCTTCTGCTCCTACTCTAACTACGAAACCCTAAGGGCGGGTTGTTTTACGTCCACTTTACGCACGGGTAAACGTCAAAAATGGCGCTTACTATCGTCAAATCAAAAAAAGCGTTGTTACACGAAATAATGGCCTTAACGTACGTTAAAAAATTACGATTACAGTAACCGGTAACGTCATTTTACTGTCAAATATCTGCAAATTTGCTTTTTACTGGCAGCCCGAATAACTTTGACAATCGGTTTTCTATGCAATGAAACAACGCTTTGTATTTAACGAACGTTAAACTTTTACGTAATCGTCTTTATTTGACGTACGTATGTTACGTTAACCAACCGTTGGTAACAACCGGCCCTAAGTTTGATTTTCACTTGGCTGGTTAAGGGTCTAACCTGCTAAGCCACGGCTTGATCTCTGGCGGTCCCTGGTCCACGGCAGCGCTTGCAAGGCTGCTACTAGGAGTAGGAGACGGCCACCCATCCGACCCCAAGGAGGATGATGAATTTTCTCCGCAGAATTTCTTGCTGGGCTGCTGTGGAGGTGGGTCGTGACGACGCTTCCTCTGTGGATTTTAATATGATAATGAAATGCAAGTTATGCTAGGATAAAAACTACAGCTTGTTAATACAAAAGAGCCATGAATCTCATCAAAAATACTCAAGATTTAGCCTAAAAACTGTAAGCCACAATAGTCTTAATACTACCGTAAAGTGGGTTAAAAATTGTCATCGTAAAACCATGATTTTTGATCCAATATCTTTCTTTCATTCGTTCTACGTAAATATAGCAAAATGTTAAATGGTAATTTAAAAAAAAAACCTTGATATATTAAGAATAGTTAAACCAATTTTGCCAAATATTGACTGCTTATTAAAACGTTTTAGAATATAGACAAATAAATAAAAAATTGTCTGTCGTCTATGTAATGTCAAAATAACAGCTATTAAGTACTAAATGCATAGTATGATAATTTAAACGGTACTTAAAACAAAAAACAAAAAATTGTTTTGTCTGTCTGTATGTTTGTTCAGGCTAACCTACGAAACGGCTGGACCGATTTTGAAGAGACTTTCACTGACAGATGGCTCATGTTATAAGGATTAGGCTACTTTAATTCAGAAAAATAATTAGGGTTCACGCGGGCGGAGTCGCAGGCAGCAGCTAGTTAAGAATATAAAGAGTGCCCTTTTGTTTTTATTTGTATAGTTGGTTAGTTAGTCTTTGTTTTTAGCACCTAGTTTAAATAGTTAGTTGTATGATACTTGTATTTGAATTTTTCGAACTAATAAATAAATTGTATTAGGTAAAAAAGTGAAATTTGTACAAGTATACTAAACGTGACCATTTGAGTGATGAGTTTTTGTTTGTGATCCTTTATCAATATTAAATTCCTGATCGAAACTTGATCCCATAAAACAATGCCTCAGTATCAGGTTCATCTCAGTTAAATTGTTATACGCGGTTTTATAATATCGTTTTTGGCCATGTAGGTATAGACCATCTCAAAAACTCACCATGAAGTATCTCAAATTTCTCAAAAGCATTTTCTTGGTTGGGGAGGCTTCTACTAATCGTTAGCACATTACTAGTAGTCTTATATTTGTGTGCTAGTATTTTCAGTAATTGTAATGATGTTGACAAGCCAAGGTGCGTGTGAACTCAGCTCCACTGTATTTATAACTTGCGATGACAAATGAGCTGTATGTTAGTGTGAATGCACGACCGCACCAGTCGTCAATCGACTCTGAATATGATTTCAATTGACAAACGGATTAAAACGTGGTATATCCGCGTCTTAATATCGTCGACATGTCACGTACCTACAACTCATGTTTGCAGGAATATGCAATGATTTAAGTTAGAACTAGACTTTATGTTCCATAACACTCTTTGTGTACAGGCATATAACGCATTCTCGCCGTCACACCACACTTAAGTGGCCAGACCAAACGACTCAAAATGCAAACCGCGGTTATGATTACACAAATAGTATTGTTATAATTTTTTTTTTTAAACCATAACCAACTACTATCATTTTAAGAAAAATGGACTCTTTACCTAATTTGCCCGAAAAGTTACTCGATAGTCGAATAGTCGATCTGCGATCATGACCGCTCTTAAGATTAAAAAATAACGTTTTTCCAACCGGTGAAGCCATGGAAATCATAGATAGGATAGAGAGAGAGAGAGATAAAATTTGTGAAATTGTTTTGTGAAAATCAAATATCACTTGAAATAAAAATTTTAAAAAATGGGCGGGGTTCGTTTCGATTTCGGCCAAATTATCTTGTAGCGCTAATTTGAAACAATTCACACATAACAGTGAGATCGGTCTTTTACATAAATAGTGTTCACTCGTTATAACAAAATCTGGCTTTACTTAAGGAAAGGACGATGTAGGTATGCTACAAATACCGAAGAGCTGTAATTTTCGGTTTATCCAACACAGATGACAAAGAAAGGTACCATGACGAGTTTCAAGATGTTTTTCTACAGAAATATCCTGGTACAGCAAATTTATTTAAGTATAGGAAAACAACAATATCTATTATTTTACCGAAACATTCAGTTACGTCATCAGATCTCATAAAAAAATCTTGACGAAGAGATTAGGACAACACTATTGATGGATCTTTTTATGTATTTAGCTGAGTTGAGTAATACATAATCGAGCGGCTTTCTGAATAATGTTAACAACAGCTATTAGTACGTGGTGTCTGATAATGTACAGTTTATACTGAATTCAGTTACAGTTACATTGAAATATTGGTTTGTAACATGTCAATCGTACTTGAAATTGAAGTTTAGGTGCACTGATGATTTCTTTAATTCATTTCCTGTTATTAAAGTAAGGTAAACACGTTTGAAGATTCGATGTTATGATGACTGATCAATAAAATGTTGAGTTGCAAATCCCAAGAAAAGCAAGTATGCGAATTTCAGGAGTACTTGTATGTATCAAATGCATTGTTTTACCGTATACAGCAAGTTTTAAAAATGTAAGTTAAGCATTTATTGTGAGATTTGCTTTATCGAGTCTTATAAGCAACATTGTGACTAGTTCCCGCATACATTCATTCGCGTACTTAGCATTTTTTTATTCTTAAAAGAGAAATGATAGTATATGCAAAATGACACAGCGGCTTCAAATCGACAATTTTTTTTTTTTAATGGTAAGCCTGTCTTGTCTGCACCTAATAAAATAACCCAACCACCGAATTAGCTACGTGCAGCTTAGCACACCTTTCTTTGTCCATCCACGAAACAAAAAATATTGGCCCTCTCCGTGCGTAAGTCAGTAGGCAAAGAAATTATAAGAATAATTTTAACAGTTGAGTAATAGTACATTACTGCAGCGGTCTGCAAAAAAGGCATTGAAGGACGAACGTGAAAATGTGGGCCGAAGCGAAGCAGAGGCACATATACGTGAGTCCCATTTATTTTTAAATGACAAATCAAATCAAATTTATTTTTGCAGAAAACACTGTTACAATATTATAATGTAGACTGTTACATATTACACGATAGACATGAGTTTTCATAGTCATTTATTCTGCCGCTAAACACGACATATATGGATTTAAATAACATTGCCGGCCGCTGCTAGCATATATTTGATCAGTACAGCATTCGAATTAATTCCCGTTCGAATTTATCTCAAAGAAGGTTGTCAAAATAATGCTCGAATTTCCAAGTATTTTTGAGAAAAACTTATTAATTTGAAGGGTTGTTTATCAATGAGTACCTAATCAAAGAGGCATATAACAGCCAAAATTGATTACCAAGGAAACTGAAGTTTTTTGTACAGAATCATAAACTACGGTTCCTATAAATTAATCGAGTTTTCATTGAAATCGCAAGAGAACTTTAACACAAGTCTTTTACTGACCCGATAAAACTTATCGTGTCTAGTTTTAAATATTAATAATGGACATGAAATATTAATTTCAGTTGCAATATATTCAAATGGACATATTACCATCAAATACTTTTCGAGCATTTAGCGGACATCGAAACTAGAGACAAAATATTGCATTTATACTTACTTTTACGGCAAAAGCGCCTGTGTAGACCACGAAATAATGACATTTGAGGAAAAATTGTAACGTAAGGAGTTGTATTGCTGATTCTAATGATTATATTACTCTAAATAAATATGTTACGGTCCCGAATCATATTTTATTAAATATCCCTACTCCTGACACTGTCTTGCAAATTGCAAAAAACCATAAGAAAAAGAGATCATTCACTGTCTATACATTTTTGGTCTCAAGGTGAAAGTGCCGGTGCCAAACAAAAAAAAAACTATATTCCGAAAGAGTATTTATTACTACACGCTATTACTTTAATTATTTTACTACAAAATATACTGAAAACAGTATTTTTCAAAATAGCGCAGGGAATTGCGCTACAGGTTTGTCCCAATAGTGAAAAGTGAAGAGAATAACATGTTTTTACGGAATATATAAATTGTTTTATTTGGCCGGCATTTTCATAATTTAGCCCAAAATCAATGATTTCCTTTGAAGCGCATTCTTAAGCCTAATTATCCAATTTCTCAATTTAATTACCCAATTTCTTTCCCTTTCTGGTTCCGGCTCTGGATCATCACTCGAGTCTTCCTGAAATACGCATATTTTTCATACATTAAACACGTCACATGTTTCTTTAATTAATAAATCTACTTATAAAGAAAAAAAAAAATTTTCTCATAAAACTAGTTTTTTTTTCAAGAGATTATTATAATTATATTGACCATACTAAAAAATAGTGTTAGCCATAGACGCAAGCTCACAGTTCAACGGAATAATTAATGTAACTGAAAAAGTATGAACATCAGATAACACAATGTTTTTCAGGAAAATCTTGGGTTTCACTGAAACGTTTTGTGTTTTGTGGCTATAAAAGGTGTACAGAATGTTTATTTATGTAGACCTCGTAGCCTTTCCGTAGCTGGTCACCCCAGCTGACACCAGAAGCTCGTAACGCGGAGTTATTTCTGTTCCACAAAATTAGCTAAGGAATTTATCATCAAACAAAATAATTGAACCTAATTTTAAGGAAAGGAAACGGTTCTCCTGAAAAAGCGCTAAATGTAGAATTGAATTTATTTGCCAGAAGAAGTGTAAACAGTTTCATTTATAATGTTTACATATCTCGGGACCATCGCGGTCTTTGGAATTTGGAAGGCGTACGAGGGGCCGAAGCCAACTCTCAGAGCCCCTTAGACAATTTTAAATGGAATGAGGCACCAACCGACGTTTATCCCTGTATGCACTATTCAAGTGCACACAAGGACAACCCCCGGTTGGTGTAGGACTATTGCAGTATATGGAAACCCAACATTGGATTATGAGCTTGCCTGGCTATAGTGGATTGGTTTTACACTTAGTATTTTCTTATTTTAATAAGATAATGAAATAATTCTAGACTACACCAAAATAATCAATGTTGTTAAACTGTCAATGTAGGCAAGTGTCGCCCGCATGGTGTGTCAATACTGTCTACCGTTTACGTGTAGATGTTCAGACTTAGTCGTGTAGTCAATGTGTTCTAGAGAACAAATATTCACTTCAACAGTTTCTGATTATCCCCAAATGTTCCCATGTCCCCAAAGATTAGAAGTTAAACGAGAGGTTCACATTACAAATAATAAGAAAATACAAAAAAAAAAAGTACTCACATCATGGGACGATAGGCACGTGCACCAGGTATCTTCTACAATATCATCATCGGAACTGTCTTCCATATCCGGACAGTAGGTAAAGCTCTGAAACAAGAGAACAAATTATATTCTTTGAAAACCACACCCATTGTTAAATGTGTAAATTTTTCCAAATTTAAATTTCCCCTCTTGGACACTTAGTTTTCCTACTTGTTTCAGTTATGCTTTTTGTTCAGTATTGTTCTTCATCAACCCTTTTAACGTCACTATCTGTACTTATGAATAATTTTTACATTTAATTTTGAACAATACTTTTATTCTTACCACATTCTTCTTAGAACTCCCCGGCTCATTCTTCCTACTGTCATCAAGACCTAGCAACTTGTCAGCATTGGAGGTGGACGGCACGGTGAAACCCTTGGTGCTGTCAGAACTAGCGCTTCCTATACTCGAAGCGTTGGAGCTAGTCCTTCCTGACGGACCACTCGTATCCATATCACAACCCTCATCATTATCGCAATCCAACTTATCTCCTTTATATAACTTCCCCTTAGGAAAATCTTTCTTCTCCTCCGTATTGCTATTCAACAGCTTCTGCATGAAATCCTCCTTCTGCTCATGCACCACATACTTTTTTGAATGTATCATGTTCTTTATTGTTGTGTTGGAGTCATCCCCATCTTTGCTGCAACCGGGGAGGCTGTAATCATGTGTTATTAAGTTGGAGAGATTTGATATCGTCTCAGAACTGGACGCCAGACTCGAGTTGGCACTGGACAGATTTCCGGAATAGTGTGCAGGCGCTGCTATCTTTCCATCGACGATCATTCCTGAACAATGCTTCAAGATTCTGTTCTCTTCATCGAAGTCTTCCCGTTCGATATCGTCGATCTGCTGCCTCCCATTGTCCTGCGGGCTCACCGGTTTCTCAATTATAGGATCATTTTCAGTCTTTTTCTCTTGTTTAATATCGAAGGGGCCTTTGTTTGCCCCATCATAAATCTCACACCCGCTGCGTGAACATTCTGGATCCATGCTAGTGGGTGTTTCTTCTTGCTGTAATTACATACACCTATTAATACTGCATAACCTCTCAGATTATACAAATTGAGGAGATGTAAAAGACGAAACAAGAATAGTAATTAAAAAAAAAACAATACTTACAATTCTTTGATAAATTCTAGTTATTCGGTGTGCATGAGCAGGATTCCTGTGAAATAAACTAAGTGTCAGTATTGCCACACAGGTTGCATATACTACTGACAACTTGTAGCGGGTTTACCTAGCATTCATATTAATCTCAAAATGAACCCATTTGGCCCAAACCAAGTTGCCAGCTCGCTGCATTTTAAGAATGTCTTTCAATCACTTTTCACACTGATGAACTACCATTCTTTGAACAACTACTTTTAACTAAAATTATGAAAGATGAGTGTCCTTGTGGAGAACATTGATGCTTTAACCCACTACGTGAGCACTAGATAGATACTAGGAAAGAGAAAAATTAACATGTGCCAAAGCCACTCCAACACCAAAAATTGTGGATACTGATGATTATGATGATGTTAAAGGATACAGAAAGGTATGGTCATGACTGTAAATTCTATTAAGTACATTCAATGGTCATTATAATAGAGATGGTCCATAATCAATTAATGCTAACATTGATCTCAATTACTAAGAAAATCTATATAAATAAGTATTGATGATCCATCAATACGAGTCTACGGTAACCGCAACATAGAGATACTGGAACGATTCCAAAACCCTGAAGACCATCTTTAACATCCCTCAATACATCTGTAATAAGAAGATATTATATCTTTATATATATAATTCTTCTGTACGTGTGTTTGTCACCTAACTCCTCCTAAACGGCCGGACTGATTTGGATGAAATTTTGTGTGTATATTTGAGTGGGTCCTTGGATGGTTTGAAAATACAATTGAACCCGGTAGGTGGCAATGTTCGGGCAGGACGACGACTGCCGGGTCTGCTAGTGGAAATAAATGTCTTGACTTAAAAGTACCAACTGTCAAACAGAAGATAGCTAAATATAGCACCATCAGAAAAGTCTCTCAAAACACAAAAATGAGCTTGCCCTCAGACTGCGTGGAGCTCAAGCCATTCCACACAGAATATTAAAAAGACATAGTGTTTCAACACTACAAAATAGATTCATCAGGATAGAATGAAACACCTACCTGAGAAGTATCTTACCCGGCTAAAAAGCCTAAACAGATACAAGTATCAGACAACAGTAGCTTATTGTTGTCCTTATTGTTGCAGAGCAGAAAGAGAGAATAAAAAAAGAAAAAGGTACATGAGCATGACTTGATAAGGTCTGTTTACGATACCCCAACAATACTTCAAACAAATCTCTGATTTCGACGACACAACAAACAACAAATTGTAATGTTTTGTAAAATAAAATGTCAAAAGTGTGACACTACAAAGAGGTAATTCCGTTCGGCGTCGAAGACAGCAGATGACTCTATCATACCAAATAATTTTATCTGATTTCAACAGTCTATTCACGGTAGTTAATTAGTTTTGTTTAACAAAAAACACATTACCCTCCTTCTGGGGCAGTCGGGTAAAAAACATGAATGACCCTCATTGGTTATTTATAGAATACTGTCTGAACTAGAAACACAACAAAACCTTTGATGTCCAGAAGGAAGTCTTATAATATACTATCAATACTTGTAACAGATGCACACAAGTTTATCCCTATGTTGCATACTTCAATCAGTCTTAAAGGAAAACAGAATAGATTACAAAACAAGACTGCTGTTATCATGGTAACAATAAGTGATAATGGCAACTTGCCATGAAGAGCGTCCTTAACACATAATGAAAACTGCATAAGAAATACAAATTATAAGAAAAAATAACTTTAAATTACTGAAATTACTTATTAAATAGAGATGTCAAACAAAAATTTGTACACAAGCTTGATTCACGTGATTCATGTCAAACTGAATTACTATCCAAAAAAAATTATGCATTTTTACAAGTACTTACTGGAAAGGCTAATTATTCTTCAAAAAAAAAAGCTAATTATTGTTAAATTTTATCTCCGATTACAAATACTTTCAAAGTATTGGTTATTGCATGATGATTTGGTTAACATTTATTAATTAAAAACCACAATGTTTTCCCATAGCATGTTTACTACGTCAAGTTTTTCAATGACAAATATGATATAAAGCAAAATAAATGTGTAAAATGAATTGGCCGTTGCATTGATTTAAAAAATGAAATGAAATCATTTTTGATGTTTTAGGAGAAATTATCAATGTTATGTATGATAAACTGAATGAAATAAAGTTATATATCCATTTTTTATCTATATTTTCTTTCTTAATCATTATTTATAGTTGTGTACTTCTGTAATCCTGAGCTATAACAATATTTATGTTGCACAAACCACTTAGGTGTTACCTATTGTGAAGGCGTAAAATCATAATCTTTTTAGTTTATCAAAGTTAGTTATAATGTTTTTTATTGAAAAAACAAGCAGACGGGACTGAACATGCACAACCTTTAATAATCCTGCTTATGAATAACAGAAAAAATACTGGTTTAAGCAGTGTTAAAATAGGGTCACTGAAGTATCAAACTTAGAAACAATTAAAAACACAAATTTAAAAAAAGTAAGTAAATAATCACCTCCTTTGTCCAATTGCATTATATTATAAATATCTATTACCTAAAATAATCACTGATATTTTAGTAATCTTTAAAAAATCTTTAATGGCAAGTGTGCACTTCTAAGCAAGGTTCCCATGACAGAAGATCTTGAACTTTAACCAGCAATTACCAAATTGCAATGTTTGTATACCATTATCATTAACACTTCAATAATTGAGAATCTGAAGGACTTTTGAAGAAAAAACAGAAAGCCATAACAAAAGCCTTGAAAGATCTCAATTATGGAAAATGCATAACAATCAACTGTAAGGCAATCAATATTCACTGGGCAGGGCACACTGTGCACACAGGGCTACACCTACATACACCAATAGTATACAAAATATGTGCAACATTTTCTTTTTTTTTGTAGTAGTTATTATGAGCACATTGCAATGATATGACATGAAGGAGTAACAAGGAACAACAAGTTCACAAGGCCAATGTGTTGAATTGTTTCTTTGGCTCAACAACTGTAGGCAATGTCATAATCAAGGCCATTACAATCATATGTTCAAGAATAATGTAAGCAACAAATCGCACAATAAAGTAACGGCGATACAAAGACACGACTCCACACACGGACGCGAAATGCGATCGAAACATCGAACGGGCCCCCGGGCCTATAGAGCTAATACGTGCATCTGTACAGGAAGCATATCACATGGATATAATTTCCCATAAAAAACCCGACGCAGCAGAGACTACGACCGTGAGAACATTTTTTTATCACTGAAAACGCAGGATTCACTTGCATCCGTCTCAACAAAAAAAATATGGGCAAAATTTCTCACAATTGATGGCCTTTGCCTAATTACACTCCAGACTGATGGCGATCAATTCAATATTGACCTATAACTATAACAACTAGCGGGATGCGCAGAAACGCATCGCGCGTTTAATAGCATTGCCTGGGATTTTGAAAGGCGTGAATACATAAAAAGTGGCATGGGGAACCTATTACGTGCCTTACGTCTGCTACTAAACAGATTAAAATTTGTTACATACCTGTACGGGGGCCCGCGGTGTTAGTTATTTCATTAGATTTGCATTATGTTTACATATAAACATAATTAAAATATTGATTGAATTAAAAAAAAATAATGCAATGTGCAACAATCTCTAAAACATTGACTTCAAACACCGTGGTCGGCCATCGACCATAGTCGTCCATAGTCAAAAAAGTAGAGGATAGTAGAGTTGAGTTGAGTCAACTTTTTTTAATCTGACAACTCTGTTTGCCAAATCCCTATTCTTTGATAAAGGGCCTATAAAAAAAAAACGAATCACTTTTAGTAAGAATAATAATAACACTTTGCTAGCTTACCCAAAAATATGATAAAAACACTGGATGCTGCCTTTAGAAGAAGTACTTGTGGACAAAAAATATCACTTTTGTCATCCCAGATAGTAATTTGATAATTTCAAATCTTTGTTTTTGGAACTCTTTGAATTTGGAGTTTGACATTTGCCTTTGTCAAATTACTATCTGGGATTCAAAAACGAACTTTAGACCACAGACTACTTAGCAGACTACTTAGAGAACTAACGTTGCTTTAACCTAGAACGTCTCGTCCGTAGCCGCCCGCGCGGACTCTTTCCGGATGTTCGACGGGGCCACTTCTGGGTGGATAAACTATAAACATGAAATTATAATAATATTATGTCCTAAGTAATGAGGACAATAACTGCCACTTTCTCACTTCAGATGTCGCTACTACCCAGCGTCTTAAAATTTGACTGCTAGCTGTCACTCACTATTCTTACATTTTTTGTAAACAAGCCACTTTTACGCATAATTATATATTAGGCCCTTGCGCAGCTGTGTAACTGCAAAATATGGGAACCATGTATTTGCCAAAGATGTAAGATGTAAAAAAAATTAGAAACTCGATATTTCGTCGCGACTATTTTGAAACTTGAATGTGAGAAATTCGTGTTTATGTGATGCTCCCAAGACAGCTAAGTTTGTTTTCTTTACAGGCACTTGTGATGTGTTATTATGTTATATTATTAATCCATCCTAACTAATATTATAAAAGCGAAAGTGAGTTTGTTTGTTTGCTGTTTGTTTGTTACGCTTTCACGTTATGGGGGATGCACTATAGTGGCCCGCGAAATTCAAATTTTGTTACGTATTTTGCAATTTTGCAGGTCAGTATCAGGTTGTATGTTGCTCTAAATATTATTAGCGCTCGTAACAAATATGGATTTACAGAATTATAAACATTAAAATCAGCAATACAACTCTCTAAGCTCATGTAAGTGTATTGAATGACTGTTTCATGAAATCATGACATTTGGCACTATAAATTGTTAAACGTTCATAATTTATTGTCTTTTCGATGTTCGACTGTAGCAGATTTTTTGCCAATGGTAGACGCTTCCCTTATCCTTAGCTCGTCTTTTAATAGTGCTACACTCCAAGTCCCTTAATTATCTAGTTTTCGTATTCTTTGTGATCGACACAAAAGTAAACAGGCGATTTGCGGACGGACGAATGGTGCTGCCACCTGTGATGAGCTTGTCTCTTGATTTGAAAGATAGGTTGCGCTACCTATCACACTACTAAACGCATTTGGAAAACTAACTTTTGATTGATCATTCGCAGATAAATTCTATTCACAATGTATCGAGTAAGTAATAATAAGTATGCGAAAGTAGCCACCAAAACAACACGATCTCACAAATCTGTTTATGTTGAGTTTACGTTAGTTATAATTTCGGGACAATAGATGTCGTTAAGTGTTTAGAAACATTACGTCATGAAAAGTGATTGCGATGAAAGAAACAAAAACTACGAAATGGTTAAACCATATTGGTTTCGTACATTTTAAGTGATAACTTAACAAATTAATATCTCATATAAAAACAGACAAACAGACAATTCCAAAAATTGTAGAAATCGCATCTGTTGGTTATCCGTTACCGTGCGTTTGCACTGGCGAAACATTCACATAAAAACATGTTGAAATCTCTGTTTTCTGTCAGTGTATCGACTCGCGTTCGCATTGTCACGCAACTTGTTGACGTGAAACATGTTTGACGTATCATATCACTCGACATGTTTCGCCACATGTCTTTATTTCGTATCAAAATATATCTATATGAATCTAGTAACATGTTGTTAGATTTGTTTTGACACTTTGGTCGGTTATTATAGTCCACACATTTTGTATTCCACAAACATGGAAAACCTTGCCAAAGCTCGTGTCTACTTTGGACCACTCTATGTTTCGATATAAACACGGGATGTTTACCACCATACTCGGATAACACTAAACATCGAGCAATAGACAAGTTGCGAGACATAATTTGACATAAACAAACAACAGTGCGAACGCAAACGTGACAAATCTTTATACAAAACATGTCTATTGTGTATGTTTCTAGACAGTGCGAACGCAGTTTACAACAAATCTTGAGATCTGTCTTAAGACTTACTCATGTTTCGTACAGTGCGAACGCAAGTTCAACAAAACAAGTAATGAGATTTGTTTCATGTGACAAGTTTCGAAACATCTACATGTTAAATGTTTTCTGGTGCAAACGCATAGTTAGCACCCAACTGTTTTTTTTTTGTAATATTTTCCATGTATGTAGGAAACGCCTCGTATAACATTCTTATTTATTATTTTTATTGTTTCTTTTAAAAAAGATAAAAGACTACAACCCTATAACCCACTTAGGGTTATAGGGTTGTAGTATTTTATCTTTTTATGACATGCTTTTATATTATTTACCTACCTATTGTTCAAGTCACACATACTTTTTTATTTTTCACTTTTTTTGTGGTAAGTACAACGCGCCTACAAGTACAGCCCACACAAATTCGATTAGGTACACACGGCTACACATCAAGCTATAATTTCCAGTTTATGCTGATCTCGCATTGTATAGGAATTCCGTTCAATGCGAGGTCAGCTTATACTGGAAATGTATAGCTTGATGTGTAGCCGTGTGTACCTACCCGTAAGTAAATAAAAGTGACAAGAAACTATTATAATATCATTAACGCACGCTAAATGGGAAAAATAAGTATTAGTGAAGCTAACTCAAAAACTGCCCAAGCTAAAAGTTAATAAAATTTATAAAGGACCAGCGTGCAAGCTGCCTCTAACAAGAAATAGTTATTTGATATGCAAAGCTGCAAAGTTGTTTTTTAGCGCGAGTACTTGTATTGAAACCTGAGCAAGCGAATGATTCTAGGATTGAATGAGCGAAGCGAATGGTTCAAATATAGAATCCTGTTTGCTGCCGAGTGAAACACACCTCAATACAGCGAGGAAAATGGTGTCTCCATTGAACAAATATTGTAGGTGCGCATTTTTCCACTTTTTGCGCAATTTTCCGGAAGAAAGCTCAATTCCGGCATTATGTACCGCTTGCACTAACTCTGCCACTTGTTAAACAAACCAATATGATGGAAAGCGAATTGGAATTCTCTTTTAACCCGACAACGGCGAAGAAAAAAGGAGGGTTATAATTTTGACCGGTATGTATGTATGTTCATCTGTTCCCTCCTATCTTCTAAACCACTCATCACAATTTGACAAATGAGGTATAGATCGTCCGCTGGTTATAGGCTATGTGACTCTGGATTTTAATTTGTCTGTCTGTGGTGTCTTGTTTATACCTTTTTAGTCGTAGTTGGGTTTTAAGTAGTTTTTATTAAGTACTTTATTTTTTTCGGTAAAAAACCAAGCCGCTTGGAAACACTAATTTTAAATGTCTTTCACATGAGATCAAACACTGATTATGAGTAGGTATCTACTATTCAAATACCTTGCAAGCGACAACAGAAAACACATTCACATAAATCATTCAACAATATAATGTAGAACAATCACTGACAGTACAAAACTTTACAATTTTTTTAAAATTTTATTATAAATAATTTGTTTTCACCATTGAGATAGTAAATCAAAGTCTGTGAGGCGTTGCATCTGATAACCGCGCTTTTTGAGTTTCTTTTTGTCGTCATCTTTTTCTTCTTCCATTTTTGCTGCTTGTTTCTTCTTGCCTGGTTTAGTCTTCTCCGCATCTTTTATCTTCTGAACCTCGCAATCCATGTCAAAGGGGCATTGGTCAGCAGAGTATATCGGCATCATTACGACAGGTACATACTGCGGAGTTGACTTGGGTAGCTGAAATTAAATAAATATTTTTATATGTAAGTACTTACAACTTTTTCTGTAAGTCCATTTGATGATATTATGATAGCTATTGATTTGAAAAAGTTATCTATTGAAGCACGCGAAGCAAATGGAAGCATGGCATTAGTGGTTGCGTGGACAGGGGCTACACTACTTAAACAATTTACTATAAGATGAATGAGGACATTAGACATTGAAATGACATTTTAACATTACATTTTACCTGATTCTCCGCAGCACATTGGCAGCAATAGCTCTGTGCCGCAGATATTGCGTTGGATTTGACTAAATGTTGAACAATGGCTTTTAGCCGATCTTCGTCCAAGTCTGCGGGCCTCCTATTCTCCCATTTTCCGTCTGGGTTCATTTGAACAATGAAAGGAGCCGACATACCCATTGCTTCGAATCCAGGTTTTGCCAGAGGACTATAATGAAAGCATTTAGCAAATTGGATGACATTCTGAAATATTTAGGGTTATTTCAGAATGTCATCCAATTTGCCAATTTTCCACAATGTCGGCAAGTCCCTTCTATAAGCCAGTATGTGCTGGTACACACGGCTACACATCAAGCTATACATTTCCAGTTTATACTGATCTCGCATTGTATAGAATTTCCTTACATGCGAGGTCAGCTTATGCTGGAAATATATAGCTTGATGTGTAGCCGTGTGTACGTGCACGCTTACGCAGGAAGCATGAGAGTTGCACAGACAGCAATGGAGCGTTCCATACTTGGCAAAAAGCTAAAAGACCGAGTTCCAAAAAGTACGAAAGTCTTTGATATCGAAAAACAAATTATGGAACTAAAATGCAGTTGTGGGCAAGACACCTGGCAAGGCGCAGAGATGACAGGTGGAAGACGAGGTGACAGTCATCCAGCAGCGAGATGCGCTGACGACATAGACTGGCACAGAAGTGTGGGGGATTGGCACAAGAAAAGAGAGTAAGAGAGGCATGTCCAGCAGTGGGCCAAGTCGGGCTGTGGGTGACGATGATGAGGTAGGTGACGTAAAGACTGGTTTTTTTTGGTCTAGTGCCGGTGGTAGCAAGCGTGACTGCTACGTAGACGGGTCTTGAGTTTGATCCCCAGGTCGAAGAAAGTGTGTTATTGAGCATTTGATGGTAATAGGCTTGCCCCCATGATAAATAATTTATCTGACAAAATGTGGATGCACCTCTCTAACTACACCTCCCGGGAATAGGTACAGGCGATTATGATTTATTTGAAGTTTTGTGGTGTGGCCACACAAAGTCGGAATAGGTATCTACATCTTGGTACACCCCGATTCAAACTTAATGGCCGCTCGTAACATGAGGCGAGTCGCTGCGCAGTAACGAATTCATGGGTCAGCGGGGGTGAGGGGTGGGGTACTGCGCAGCGAGAAGCTCACTTCCGAGCCGCCATTAAGTTTAAATCGAACTGTAGGTACAACGGTGGAGAATGGTATGAAGGAAAGGAGCCGTCCTGTGCCGCAGTGGGTTATGATGATCATAGATTACTTTTATATATAGTTATGATGATAATGACAAACTTAATTATCGTGGTTTTGGTTTCATGGTGGAAAAAGAAAAGAAGCAATGTAGGTACTTACACATCGGCTAGTTTAGATATCAATGCTTTATCAGCCATCGTGAACGTGTCCTAGTACGCTCAACCAAACAATGGTAGTTAAATTTTATGCGTAAAATAATTTACTTGTATTTTTAAAAACTTTGAATTTTGATGACTTCAATTTTTATTTTAAAAGTAAATATATTTTTATTTTGTTACAAATGTCATTGTCTAATGGATTGAATGGACAGTATTAATTAGAGTAGGTATATTTTAAGGATAATTTTGGCGCCTGAAACACGTTTATTAAAGTGGGGCGCGCCGGGCGTTCTTTGTAAACATTTGTGAAATTGGCATTTCTACCTATTGACAAATCAAGTGGCGGTGTTAGTTCTGATTTTGGCCACGCGCTGAAAGAACCTTGCAGTTTTTGTGTAATCATGTTTTCATGTTTCTAAAACGCAGATACTAGGTACCATTAAAAGTAAAGTAGCCGATTTTGTAGCCCTTAAAAAAGTTACAGGACGTATAAGGTGTAGTGCTGCTAGGTAAACAAGCAGCGATTTTAATCGCCGACTACTCGCTGGCGATTTAAAAATTTCTCGTTCAGTTTCACCTCAGATCAAATAAAAAGTTTCACACACATATTTTGACAGCAGATCGTTCGTCAAAATCTGTTTGAGGACGTGAGATTAGGGTCAGTACACACAAAGGTTCGACGCGACGAGCACTTTTTTATGATCCGTGACAATATCGAAATTATTAACTAGGTATACAATAAGGTACACGCACTGCGCAGCACCGCGCATCTCAGTGTACACTAAAATTATACCTTTACGGATGGGTAATTTTTAAAAAGTGCGCGCAGCGTCGCGTCGCCTCGCAAGAAAAGAAAAACGTAGAAAAAAAAACCTGTTAGTCACACTCGTAGTTCACACTCCTGTTACAACCTGGGCCCTGTTTATCAAAAGTTACAAGTCTACACGTTCACAAAGTGTACCTAGAATGTTAATTTTCGTCAAATTCATAGCTCATCTACATATTCATAATCAGCCATAATGTTCCCACTGCTGGGACACGGGCATCAGGTCATCTCTCTCTTTTGACCACATTTTAACATCGAATTTAAACATTTATTGCGGTACTATGCACGACACTTGTAAACTTGCAAAACTGACTAGAGAGTCGCCGGACACTCTCAGGATTTCTTATGATTTTACTTACAAATCATTTTTTGATAAACAAAATCACGAATAAAAAAGTGTTCAAATATAAGTACTATTAAGTTTTGCTAATACAAGGCTTGTAACTTGTAAGTTTTGATAAACAGGGCACTGGTGTGACCACGAGTCCGCACCCGTAAAATCACCTAAATCAGCGATGTAAGTCCATGGTTTACAGTGACAAAAAAAAACTGTTTAGTGTAGTAATGCTATTTTTATTGTATTTTTTAAACTGTTCTCAAAATATTGTTGTTATATATGTACAAATTCCTTTAAAAATGCTACCACTGAGAAAGTAAATCGAAGTCTGTGTGTCTGCTCAAAAGCCAAGGTTTCGGCTTGTTCATAGGTCCACCTCCAGGTTTCGGTTGATTGCTCTCTTTTCCCTTGTCTTTCTTGCAGGCGTGCCATATAAATCTATGAAAGAAATGAAAATAAAAGTTTCAGTTTCGTTCTGGCCTGTATGGTGTTTCAATAGAAAAAAAACCCGATTGCAACTAGAATGTTCAAAACAAGCGCTGTTTTCAAGCAGTCTGATGTCAGTTACTTTAATTTCAGTTATTTTAGTTCACTTTCAGATTTGATGCCCCATCAGACTGATTGAAAAGTCGGCTTGTTTTGTTATATTTAGTTATAGTCGGGTTGTATTTTTTTTCCACCTATTTGTGTGTTATTTTGCTGGAATCGTTTCAGTGTCTAAAATCCGCTACCAATAAGAGTTTAGAACAAAACCTAGCATATACTTAACCATCGCGCGACCTATGTAGACGAGTCGATAGACACCAATAAGACGTAATAAATCTAAATATTTCAGCTTTATCGCTCAGGAGTGTTTTATAGGTTCAAGTAGTGCAAACCTTGGAGTTCTGACCGTCTGGTTGTGGACTGGGCAATTGTATTCCCAATCTGGTAGTTGGAGTATATAAATAATTTCTTCATCAGCATCGGCAGCTTCTCCTGGTTTTGTTATTGATGAGGCGTAAGGCTGTAAGACAAAATAACTTATTTTACGAGTACATAAATTGAAGTAAAACCGTTAACTCCTTTTCACGATTTAAAATAGCGACATCTATCCACGAAACCGACAACATTGCATTTGGTATGTTCGCAAGGCTGGGGCCGTTATGTCTATGACTTAAAAACTTTTATATTGAGCCACTAGATGACGTTAGGGGTACAACTGAGTCGGTGATATTCCGACGAGATACTTACGAAGACACTCGGGGCACTTAAAGCTTCGCTTGGATCCAAGAATCCGTCGAGAATTTGTTGGTTGGCCTTATACTTGCGAGCCAAGTTGAAATGCTTGGAATTTTCCTGCGTCATAGGAAACGTGATCAAGGGGCGCCTAAAAAAGACAAGATTAAGATTATGTTATATGCAAGACATAGACTGATGTCCAAAAAGGTTGTGGCGGCATTACAAAATACTGACGCCACATAAAAATTCTGGATCGCGCAATTAGAGTTTACCGCGCATTCAAAGTTATAACGGGTGAAAAAGCGTGTCCGTCTGCAATATCGCCGATCGTGGGCTTCCACCATTACGTTGCGCACTACCGTAAACAGCGATTTTCCACACCAACAATAAAAGTCGTTTTCCGATAATTATTTTTGTGCAAAGTTACTTAATTTGATGTACAGAATGCGTAGTTTACGGTTACGGTACTGTATACAAGATTCCAACTTCAATCGTTGGGCAGTTGCCCGCCAGACAACGCCCGTCTGGTCGGAGGATCCTCCCTTTTATGTTCGAGGATAAGTGAACTTTACACCCGTGTGTTCCTCTGGGGCCTGATCCTCATACCTCTAAAAAGTCATTATCAAGGAAGTTTCTAGAATGTTTGCTTTGATAATGAGTAGGTACCAAGGTAGGATAGGAATAAATTTAGGTACCTACCTAGATAAGTACTCTACCTCTCTCTCTCTCTCTCTATTATATGAGATACTAGCTGCGCCCCGCGGTTTCACACGCGTAAGTCACGATCCCGTGGAAACATCGGGATAAAAATCCTATGTGTTAATCCAGGTTGTAAACTATCTGTTTGCCAAATTTCATCCAAATCCATTCAGCCGTTTTTACGTGAAAGAGTAACAAACCATCCATCCATACTTACCAACTTTCGCGTTTATAATATTATATTATATTATTATTTAAATATATACCTACCTATATTATATAAAAGTTAGATACCTTCGACACGGGGAGTCTGAGTCATGACATGACTCATGAATAGTTGAATAGGTACCTAGTCATGATACTATCAAAATGCTGTCTTTTAAGTCTGATAACACCCACTGCATTGGCCTAAGAGTTATCTTACTCCTAAATAGGTACCTGCATAAGTAATAAGTACCTACCCACTGATGAAGCTAGGCCTGCGTCTTGATCGAAATAAAAAAAACTTAGGTATACTACTATAATAAGGTTACGCCATAATTATATAAGTAGTCAATTCGTTTGACCGAGACCGCTATACCTCGCCTTAGGTATGTGTGCGGCGAGGCGGGTGACGACTGCAGTTCGCTCATTGTTCAACGCTCACGGCGAACGTCCCGTAGCTCATTCGTCATTGCTGCATACATACATATTGTGCTTTTATAGGCCGGCTTTTATAGCACAACGGCGTGATCATGTTGGTGACGCAAATCTATAAATTTATACCAAAAATGGCTAAACGAAAGAAAGTTTTCACTTATTATAAAAAATCTCAATGTTTTCGATAGAACCGTACAAAGCAAGGGCGGGTCGCTAGTTTAGGTATAAAGGAAAAAACGAACTCTCTAACCTGAACGGGTCAAGGTACAGGGATCTTTTAGGCAGCGTAAAGTGTGTCTTAATGTAGTCTTCATCCAGGAGTTGGAAGTCACTCTGTGCTCCTCCAGCCGATGCCGAGGCCGGGCGTGGCTTGCCGCCGCTACCAAACTGCTTGGCTGCTCGTGGGTCATCGCGAGGTACCAGGCAGATCAGTGGAAGGTTGGCCCTACTTCCTTTGCCCGCGTCAGGGTGCCCACCACGGCATTGGCAACATCTGTATATAATAAGACATTAGAAACATACGAATACACCTTTTACCGTGCGTTTGCACTGGCCAAACATTCACGACAAAACATGTTGAAATCTCTATTTTCTGTCAATGTTCCATACAATTTTTGACAGGAACTAGAGATTTCAACATGTTTTGTTGTAAATGTTTGAACCAATGCAAATTAACGCACCGTTAATGCCACTGACACATTCCGCATGTTTTTGTATTTTTTTTTATAGGAGTCGGATAAAATCGAAGTCAAAATTAACCATTTATTCAAATTAGGCTAAGAATCAGCACGAAAGGGAGTCCCCCAAAACGCGCTCTTCACCACTTCCAAGTGCTTGCTTCTTTGTCCATGCACTCTTGTCATCATCACGTTCTCGCGTCAACTGTAACATGTGTGCGTTCGTGTAATGGGCCGCCCACTGCGGATTAAATCTGGTTGGTCCATCGCATGGGCGACCTGCCGCGTGCTCTCCTTCCTTTGACCTTTCCCTGCACTACAAGACGTTCTATGGAATCGTTTCCCCGACATTCCACATGTCCAAAGAATTGCGTGTTAACATGCCCAAAGAGAATTCTTATTTTCCCGGGAAAAGAAAACATTTATTTTGTGTTGTTAATGTTACCGTGCGTTTGCACTGGCGAAACAGTCCCTGTCAATGTTCCATACAATTTTTGACAGGAACTAGATACTTCAACATGTTTTGTCGTAAATGTTTCGCCAGTGCAAACGGACAGATAAGCGCTAGCTGCGTGTCTATCGCGATATGTATGCGGCATCCTAGAGGGCTTAAACGTAAAGGTGCATTCCTAATATTATGAAGGCCGCTTTGCTGTGCCAACAGGATCCACCATGATCATGACTGTCGTTATAAAACCTACTACCTCAACTCACATCGTGAAATGCAATAAATATTTAGTAAGGAGAAGCTGACAGGAATGGCGTCATTAAGATAGTCAGACATGTACTGGTATTCTCTAAACACCTCACCTTGAAAACTTATGTGAAGTGAGCTAGTGAGCTGTCAAACCTTAGCGTCAGGTGGAGTGACAGCTCACTTTAACCTCACTTCATCTAGTTTTCACGGTGAGGTGTTTACAGAATAGACCGGAGTCTTTAGTGCGAGTTTCTTTTAACTATCTTCACTTTACGCATCGACCACGTTTGGCGCTCCGATTGGCCCTTCACTGGCCTTCACTGGTGAATGGCCAATCGGAGCGCCGAACGCGGTCGATGCGTAAAGTGAAGATAGTTAAAAGAAACTCGCACTAAGGCCTCTGCTGTCTTTTATACTAGAGCGCGAAGTACACACGGTTACACAAGCCATATTTCCAGTATAAGCTGATCTCGCAATGTATAGAACTTCCGTACAATGAGAGGTCAGCTTATACTGGAGATGTACAAGTATATGTTCGCCTTCCATGCGAATTTCTTGGAATGCTTTCGAAGGATCAGGTAAACGGGCAAAGCGACCGGACGAACCCCCGGCATCCCCTTCGTGTTAGGTTCCTTTGAAACCCTGCAGACAGAAATGGGAGCCCCGAGACGCGGGGCTCTGTCGGCTACAGTTTAATTATAGCTTAGAAACGAATTTAGACCCATCACGTGATGTTCCCCACCCTTAATACTCCCACTACCCCATCAATCCCGAAGTAAACTTTGGCGATTTATTTCTCAGCACCTGTAGTATTAATTAGCTTTAGGGATTTCAAAAATACATTAAAAAGGGTCTATTTTATCCAAAAAAAATAGCTACTGTAAAAAAAACAGCGTTCTGCCGGTCATAAAGTACAGGACCACACTTAAACATCGCTGGTAACGTGTTTCAAGGAAAACATTGCCCGTCCAGGAGCTTCTTAAAATAGCAATTTCACTTACGCGGAAGCCATTTTTTTGGAGAACAGTTTATGCCTGTACTGATAGTCAAATTTTATATATGTTACTTCAATACTGGCATTTTTTTGTATATTTTATAATTTGTGGACCTAAATAGATTTCATTTTCACTGATTTTCACAAAAAAATATTCATAATGTTTTGTGTCATCTGTTTGTCATTGTATGATTTTTTTCGTTTTTTACTGTTTTCCTTCTTTATGGCCCACAATACATTAACGGAGTAAAAACCTTTTTTTGCTAACAGTTCAATCAAGTACACTTTCACGTGTTTTATTGGTTTCATAAATCAAAATCAAAATATTTTATTTCACATAAACCTACATGGGCACTTATGAAACGTCAGAAGCTAGGTGCACGGTTCCAATTGGTCGTTTCCTATGGAGAAGAGCCGGCAAGAAACTCCATGGTTACTCTTTTAAAAATAATTGGCTTTTACAATACTTTCAAATTACAGTGTTGGTAGGCATGGGGGGACAATGTAGGCCTTTCAACAACTAAGTACCAGGTACTTAACAAAAATAGAAGATGTTCAATAAATCTACAGTCCAATAAGCCTACAATGTTCTCACATTCACAAAATAGAAAATAATCTATCTAAAACACTAATAATAATAAAATTAGAATTCATATAAAAATAAAAACCTATTTAAACCAATTGACGTGATTGCTATTACAACTGTAACAAATTGAATAATTATAATCCTGTTCACAAAAGCCACTAAGAGTTGAAATTAATTGAAGGTATATAATGTCAAATACAATGATTATATGTCAAGGATGAATGTAAAGAAAGCCATAAGCTACTGTCCTTAGGGAAATGATTACCAAAAGGTTTAAATTTTATTATTTTTATTGTATTCATTTTGGTTGACATTGTATGTATTTCAATTTTATTTTATTTTATTTATTTGTTTGAATGACATGTTATGTATGTATGTTTTTTTTTTTTAATATTTCTTGACACGTATTTGTAAGTATTTTAATTGGATTTTAATGAATTGAAAGTTTTTGAGTATTATGTTATTGTTTATTGTGTATATTTTAATCGCAATGAAATGTAATGAAATGGACTTTGTCTGAAAAAATAAATATACCTTAAACCTGCGCCGCGGTCGCCCTAACTATCAGACCAAGTTACTACTACTAAAAGGTTATTGACTTGTCAAGTTAAACAGTGTCCCAATCCTAATCCACAGGGTAACAAAATAAAGATGAAACATTCAATATTCGGGCAGGGGCGGGCGCGTGTGGGAGGCACGTGGCCGCACTTTTCAACAACGACAGATTTACCGTCAGCCGGCGCAAGGCACACGCTGGCCTGTTTGCAAACGATCCGATATTTATCCATCGCCCCAGGCCACTTCTTTATTGCTTTCTATGCGCTCGACGATATTTGCCACGTTGTTTTAAAAATTGTGTTTGAATTGGCATTTGCGATTATTTTTATTGCGTCTTTGACATAATCTCGGGACTCTGGGATTCCAGACCTTTGGAAGGCGTACGAGGGGCCGGTGCCAATCCGCAGAGGTCAGTTTGCCGCTTCGAACGTAATGAGGCACCAACCAATGATAGCCCTGTACGCTCTATGCAGGTTCACCCAAGGAAATCCCCAGGTTAGTGTAGGACTATTGCAGGATATGGAAATAAAGATTATGGATAGAGATAAAGATAAGATAGGGATAAAGATTATAAATAGAGATTATGGAAGACTATGGATTTGGGTGGCTAAAGGACTGGTTACCTAAAACTATGGAAGGACTATGGCTCCTGCCTGACCAATGTTTTATTATACGTACATACAATACACGGATAAAATGGCAGGGGATGACTTACAAACTCAATAACGGGCC
The DNA here is from genome assembly GCA_947363905.1 of Lithophane semibrunnea. Taxonomy (NCBI): domain Eukaryota; kingdom Metazoa; phylum Arthropoda; class Insecta; order Lepidoptera; family Noctuidae; genus Lithophane; species Lithophane semibrunnea. Next base: position 19,688,429 of record OX376186.1, on the reverse strand, counting down.
CCCGGAAACGGGCGCTAGTAAATAGCAACGTAGCGACAAGGGGGCATTATATCCTGAGGTGCTTGAGGAGTGGAGAGGTATTCCGTAGCTATCAGGACAATCCCAGAAGTACGGTCAAGATCCCTAACCAGCATCTTACTGAAATACTTCCTTCCTCCGAGCACGTTTGCTCTTGCGGATTTCCACTCAAGCCGGCCAATAAAGGCTAGAATGGGTAGGGAGTTCGGTTCCTCGTCAGTGTTCACTCCAGCCGTCCAAAAAGCCGGCCAATATAGGTAAGAATGAGGAGGGAGTTCAGTTCCTCGTCAGTGTTCACTATAAAGGCAAGCCAGAGATGAGGAACATGATGATTCTCCCGCGAAGCAGGGTCCGTGGGGTCGCTACTGTCCAACAGCACCCAACTTGTTGCCTGCGGGTGCACTCTCTTGGTCTGGCTCCTCACCCTAGACTTGTTTCGGCAAAGTAAACTTTACCGGCACAGAGCGCAAGCCCCAGCACGACGTCATCGTATACAGCGTTACTTGTCCGTCCGTTGTATATCCGTCAGGAGCTTCAACAATATCGAAAACCCTTAAAATTCAAATATCTCGAAAACTATTGAATTTCGGCCATACATATGGGGGGGTTCAATTTGTTGCATTCTGGACCCTCTATCGCATGAGCTCTTGACGGATATACGTCGAATAGGCGATAAGGTGGTTATTATTATTTGTGTTTTGTCAGCCGTAAGTATTTTTTTTATTGATTAGCCTGCGCGGAGTCTTTAGTAGTTCCTGATATTAGCGCGTTCAAACAAACAAACTCTTCAGCTTTATAATATTAGTATTTAGTACTAGCTGTGCCCCGCGGTTTCACCCACGTAGGTCTTAATCCCGTGGGAATATAGGGATAAAACGTATCCTATGTCCTATTCCAAGCCATGGTCTACCCGTGTGCCCAGCCTCTCCTCTCTAGAGTAGGGAACGTCGCGGCGCCAGCGTCGAACGGTTCGCGTATTGTATTTTTATACTCGTGATAACTTCGAAATTAAATGTCCGATTCGAATGAATTACAAAGTATTTTACTGCTAAATAAATACCCTTGATGTTAAAACTATTTATTTGAATAAGAATTAATATTATGTTGATAAAACTCCTTCGCAAATAATGAATTAATTTCGAACAAATTTGATTTCCATAAAAAAAGGTTATTGTGAGTCAATCTTAAAAGATAGACATATGCTGTCGCGGAATTTTTTTAGAACCTTTAAAGAGGAACAATTCCATCAAACATGATATTTACGTAACATAAACCGTTTACGCACCACACGCAACGAAAGCTCTCAAAAAGGAATATTTTTTCCCGTTTTTGCAACATTTTTCATTTATGCTCCGCTCCTATTGGTGGTAGCGTGATGTTATATAGCCTATAGCCTTCCTCGATAAATGGACTATCCAACACAGAAATAATTTTTCAATTCCAACTAGAAGTTCCTGAGATTAGCGCGTTCAAACAAACAAACAAACTCTTCAGCTTTATAATATTAGTATAGATTAGTATTTAGTATAGACTAGCTGTGCCCGCGACTTCGTTCGCATGGATGTCGGAAAACAATAATATGTCACTTAGAAAAGTTGTACCTTCATTTAAAAAGGGGGAATCTTTCGACCAGGCCTGGTGATTTTTCCTAGTAAGAAACTGCCAAAAAAGTTGTGTTTTTATTTAAGAAAATGCTTCTCTTTATAAAATATTAGCGGTGGAACCACCTGGAGCGTACACAAAAAAGTTGCTAGGGTTGCTCACACGCGAAAGAGCTACATAAAGTTGGCCGTGGGAAAAGCAACCAATACTAAGATCCACCCCCGCAACGGATAATGTCTGGCCCTGAGCTTTGTTAATGGTCATGGCGTAACACAGGCTGACGGGGAATTGCACACGCTTAAAACTAACCGGGAAATTATTGGGAATGAGAGGAATTCTTGGAATAAAAACAACATCTCCGGCGCCGCAACCTGTTAAGATTTCGGCTTCGATGACGTTTTGTTGGTGATTGGTGACTATGAGCCGAGTGCCGTTGCAAAGGTTTGGGAGGACTTAAATTTCTGAAGAATTATTGGCACTCCGACTTTTAAACAAATTTTGTGTGCTGAAAGACCGGGTGTGTTAAGGGATTCTAAGAACTCTACTGGATAGTGTGTGGCATCTTCTTCTTCCGGAACCGTATTTATCGATGTATATTGTTGACTTTCCCCAGAAACGTGCCAATATCTGCGTATTTATTGCTGTCCGATAGTCGAACAAATCAAATCAACCATAAGGCCTCTGCCTCGAATCTTACGGGCAGCGGGGCGGCGGCGGCGGCGGCGCGGGCGCGGCAGGATCTTATGCGTAAAATCAAAAGGACCGGTTCTCGAAAACTGCGGCGCGGCAGCGGCGAGGCGGCGGGCAGCGAGCGGTGCACTCCATTCAAGCGGTGACCGCCCGCACGTCTGCATTGCAGTGTTGTTGCCCACAATAAATTGAGCGTTAGGAATAAATTTGAATCAAAAAGATGTTGCCGCCATTGTTCAGACATTTCTTTCGCGAATAAAAACAAATATCTCGACGACAAAATCGTGAACACAACACTACGCGGCTATAGTGACGCGCGATCTGCCCGCTAGTTTCGAGAACGGGTCTTTGATGCCCGCCCCGCTCCCGCGCCGCCGCCGCCGCCGCCCCGCTGCCCGCAAGATTCGAGGCCGAGGCCTTACACACGCCAACAACGATCGAATCGAATGAGCGGTTGTCACGAATCATACGAACTAATTACGAAGTATAGTACAGTTCGATTCAAACTTAATGGCGGCTCGGAACATGAGGCGAGTCGCTGCGCAGGAACAATTTCATGTGACAGCGGGGGTGAGGGGTGGGGCGGGATACTGCGCAGCTAAAAGTTAACTTCCGAGCCGCCATCCGCCCCGCTGCCCGCAAGATTCGAGGCCGAGGCCTTACACACGCCAACAACGATCGAATCGAATGAGCGGCGGTCACGAATCATACGAACAAATTACGAAGTATAGTACAGTTCGATTCAAACTTAATGGCGGCTCGGAACATGAGGCGAGTCGCTGCGCAGTAACAATTTCATGTGACAGCGGGGGTGAGGGGTGGGGTACTGCGCAGCTAAAAGCTAACTTCCGAGCCGCCATTAAGTTCGAATCGATCTGTAACGACTCGTTTCTTGACTTCTTAATTTGAACCTAATGAACGAAACCAACCAAAATAACAAATCAAAACCAATCAGATCATAGGAGTGAGGCGTATTTATCGTCACAGATAGAAATCACAGATATTATAAAAAAGCAGATAGCAATTGCTCTGCTGCAGCAAAATATCTGTTACTTAAAATCACAGATCCTCAAGACTGTTACTGTTAAAACTTCGGATACGATTTTCGACTTTAACGAAAAGAAATAAAGAAGATATTCAATTGAGTCAATCCGTATTTATCGTCTGTACAAAAATCACAGGCTGTGATTTTATAACAGATAGATACGATTTTCGACTTTAAATCAAAAGAAATAAAGAAAGATGATATTCGATTGAGATACGTATTTATCAAAAATCACAGGCTGTGATTTAATAACAGATATTTGGATCTGTTATTTTTTTGTCACAGTCACAGTGATCACAGATATCGTGTTTCACCTGTTACAACCCATCTCTAAGATCAAATTACTTTCAACTAATGATCGACACTAAAGAAGCCAAAAACAAAGATACCTACACTAAAAATAATTTGGAATATCTGGGCGAAAGTCATTCTTCGACGGAGACTTAACACCGCGATTCAGAAAATTACATTAATTGAACAACGCCATCTATCGAGCACGAAATGATACTGTCAAAATATATGGGAAAACGTTCGAACACTCTGTAAGCTAAATAAACTATGTAGAAAAGTGAAAAATTAAAGAATAAATACCTATATTTTTTAAGAAATTAACATTTGTCACTATTCTTTCATGATTATCAAGATTTGAAAGATAGGTAGCGCCACCTATCGCACTAATACTAAACTAATAAATAAACAACGCATCTGGAAAATTTTAATTAATCTAACTTTAGAGTTATATTCTATACACAATGTATCGCGTTAAGTTTCCGCGCAAAGAAAATGACGGTCATATAACAACACACGATCTCACAAACCTAGTAATTAAGAAGTAAGTATCATTTCGCGTCAATAGATGTCGTTACGTGTATGTACATTACGTAATGAAAATTCCTTCTTGAACACTTTAAATTCATATATCTTTTGATATTTTGAAGCGATTGCGATGAAACAAAAACTAATTGAAACATCGAGTTACACACAATATTTGAGTATAAAAGTTAACCATATTGATTTCGTACTTTTTACGTGTTAGTGGAACAATCAAACTAAAGAACATACAAACAGACAGACAGACAAACAGACAAACAGACAAAAATTCCAAAAATGGTAGAAATGGAATCTGTTGGTTATTCTTGGACAACCCACCAATTTTTTTTTTTTTTTTTTCATTGTACAGAAACGCCTCGTCTACAGATTTATTATTTGTATAGAATAGATTATAAAAGATTAATGATTTTATTTCTGCAAGTAGGTTTTTACAAACACTTTTACACGTAAATAATGTTTTAAAAACTAGAAGAGATCGATGTTTCCGACTACTCGAGAAGAAACACCAAATAAACTCAGAGGTCTCTTTTAAAGACCAGACATAATCTTCATCACAATCAGCACCCTACCGCTACGGCTACACTTCGCGTTATCGCGAACTTTTGTTCGTGCGCTCTCTCTCGCGCACACTCGCAGAGCGCACGAAGAAAAGTTCGCGATAACGCGAAGTGTAGCCGTAGCATAATTGAGTACTATACGGTCCGGTCGGTCCGGTTTCCTTGTTTTTTTTTTTTTTGACGATTTGATATCATCCAATGACTTCTCCCGCTCTGAGCGAAAGGGCGTTGTCAGACTTTTACTGACTAACCCGCTAAGGGGACAATAGGGAATATGCATGTGATTCAAATATGGGTCAAATATGTTTTTTTTATAAACTACATATATTACTTCAGAATTATGCCTCCATCAATATTTTTGAATAAAATTTCTTTTTGAGCGAGAAATTAATTTTTTTAAAGTCCCAAAAAACTGTGGGTAATTCAAATACTTGAAAAGCTAAGAGCGGATGTGACGTAACAATCCGGGGTAACAATCAAAATTTCAATGTCAAGTCAATCAACAAGTGTCAAGTTAATGTCAAACACTCCTACAAAAAGGTGTGTTTGACGTTGACTTGACAGTTGCTTGTTTGTTTTCACGGACTGTGACGTCACCACACCAAGCGCGCCAAATGGAGGGCGTTTAAATAGCCCGGATCGGTTGGATATTTTTAAACATTTTTTTAAGTACTTTAAATTGCTTTTTTGCAGTCGATTTTTTTTAAACTATTATTTTACGATGTAAACTATCGAATAAAAATATTAAAAAAATACATGCATATTATTGCACCTGTTAAATTATTCTACGGGATTAAAAAACGAACTCTATTGACGGTCAGTCGGGTAAATAAAACTTAGATAATCAGCTCTTGATCAAATGATTTCTATTTTTAAACAAACGGCCTCGATTTGGCCTAAAACCCTATTCGTATGTTGTTACACCAACACCAACCCTCCCTAAGGGCGTCTACGAACGTGCGACTATTTGTCTAGCGAGCTGACGACAAATTGAACGCCAGTCGCGACGCGTTATTGCCAGCGACTGTGGCGTGATGTAACTGCCAAATGACGAGTGTTGAACTAAAGAGAGATAATTATGTATACAGAGCTTCTTGTTGTATGTATACATAAGTAGTCGCTTTTCGTGTTTGTCTGTATGTCCGGATTGTTCTTCTAAACCACGCAACAGATTTTGATGAGGTTTTCACCATCGTTTAGAGATTTTATTCCGAAAGGTTTATGTGTATATTACGTTAATATTAAAGTTACATATAACTAAGAAATCTCGATGTTTTGTCAAGTCGTAAAAACCGTGCGAAGCGGGAGTTATATAATGAAAAATCTTCTTATTACATCTGATATCTAATGATAAATGATAAATGATTTTATTTCTGTAAGTAGGTTTGTGCAAACACTTTTACACGTCAATCACATTTTTTAAACTAGATGAGGTCGGCGTTTCCTATTTAACCGAATGATTCGTACGTTCAATCAATCTGCCTAGCCATTGTTATTCCTCTGTTTAGGCTGCGTTTCCACCAGAGATGAGCGAAGATGCGTAGCGAGGGATGTGTGTGAAACTAACCAATATCATCGCTTGACTTTCATAGGTTGAGCTAAGCTAGCCTTGTTATTGGCTAGTTTTACGGAAAGCCTTAAACAGGGCAGTCTCAAACGTCACATCATACGTTAAGACAGGGTTAAAAGACAGGGCTTTAACCTTGACTTTGAGAGCTTACCTAACTGTTTCTACCATGGCATAGAGTACGATGACGCCTCGTTGATTGTTGCCAGAGACGGTCATCATCATCTGCCTAGCCTTTTCCCAACTATGTTGGGGTCGGCTTCCAGTCTAACCAGATGCAGCTGAATACTAGTATTTTACATGGAGCGACTGCCTATCTGACCTCCACAACCCAGTAACTGGATAATACGATACCCCTCGGTTAAACTGGTTGTCAGACTTTCGTGCTTCTGACGACTCGTAACGACTGTCAAAGATCCACAAATGACAGCCGGGACCAACGGCTTAACGTGCTTTCCGAGGCACGGAGGAGTCTCGATATGTGAAAATGGTCACCCATCCATGGACCAACCCTGGCAAGCGTAGCTTAACCTGATAATCGATCCGAGCGGCTGTTATTACTAAGCCACGAGCTCCTCGTGAATGATTCGTACGTTACATACCATAATTAGCTAACAACGGTACCACTGCTGGGGGTCAGTGTGCCTAAAACGGCCACATTAGCAATTCCTCTAAAAGCATTATTTCCTGCTGTCATTAGCAATTCCTCTAATTTGACACAAAAGTAATTCATAATAATATGTGGACCATTTTATGAATCTCCATAGAAAACTGTCAAACTGATGAATTATTTCGTAATATGAATCGCACGCAGATCATATTATGAATTGTCAGTTTGTGACATTTTACGATGATACGATATTTTCCTATTATGATTCTGCCAAAGTGACTGTTTTAAGCCCCGGTCTCGTCTCTGAGAGAGGGCGCGATATAAGCTCAAGGACATCAAATACAACCGCCACAGTAGGCCGTACGTCACACAGTGCAGTGGTAACACTTTTACCTTGAGCTGGCTTGACATAAAAGGCTTCCACAATAGTGCTACGGCGTAGCAGTCGTAGGCCCGTAAGCCTACTCCCGCTACCACGTAGCACTATACCATTCTGTGCTCACGTGCATTACATCGACATGTTTTTTCTTCGTTCACGTTCAAAGTGTTTGAATCGTTGTAAAAACTGAAGAGTAGGGAGTACATGGACCGTCAACAGTTCCAGTTTACAAGTCGAAGACTCCAGAAGGCTCACTTCTCAACTCACTGGTTTTAGCTATGTATAAACACACACACACGTACTTAGTAGGTAAAATATTTACAACTAGCTGCCGTCAGCGGCTTCGCCCGCGTGTAAGTGTAATTTTTATAAATTATAGCCTATGTAACTCAGGGTGAATGTAGCTTTCTAATGGTGAAAGATTTTTTTCAAATCGGCGTACTAGTTTTTGAGTTTATTCATTACAAACATACACACAAAAATACAAATCTTTCCTCTTTATAATATTAGTGTAGATTACAGCCCAAGTTGTTATTTTGTGTTTATTTTTTTAGGATTTTTTTTTTCTAACTAATTGAAATGGAACTCACGAAATGGATATAATACATGTCATGTCTATTTTTAAGAACTCTCCTATGAACATTATTGTATACTAGCTGACCCGACAGACGTTGTCCTGTCAATTTTCTAATTTCCCCCGCAATTTTTTTATTTTATTTTTTCTTAAGAACCTTCTCCTGATAACAAAAAACACAACAGAAAAAGAATTAGCGAAATCGGTCTAGCCGTTCACGCGTGATGGCGTGACCAAGGGAAATAGGGATTCATTATTATAAATATAGATTATTTTCACATTTAAAATTATTGGGAAAAGCAATCCTGTAAAATAAATACAATAATGGGATTGGAAAACGGCTTTCGATTAGATCTTTCAGACAGAACATAAAAGATAATTTTACACGTTTTTTTATTTGCAAATTCAATTTGATGGAAACAGTTTGTAGCCATTTAGCCAACAATGATGGAATATTAATATTGATGTTCTCTCTCCCCCATAATGTTTACCTCAGTTTCAGTTTGTTTAAAACGAGATAACAGCGAAATATAGAACTTTCTGAACAAGATAAAGTAGAGTTATGAAGATATTAGAGTTGATATTGGACAAGAGAAAACATTTTTTATTATTTCCTCCACCAGGTTTGACGAAACCTATCCAGTCCGTCCCGCCATCTTTCTATCTCGCCATCTCGACGTGGCCTGAAGCGACTCCGTCATACTATCTCAGGGCACTAGTCCTAGGGCCGATGCCGGCCAGGGTCGCGGGAATGTCCGAAAGCCGTGGCCTCTGGCAACATACAGGCCCGCTCCGCCTAGAGCGGGAGAAGTTATTTGATAATTTCCCACCCAAAAAAAAGGGCACAAGTTCTGTGATAGCGACGTCACCATGGCGTCCTAGTGTGTTAGCGCTCTAAACCTATTAATTGTACTCATCATTATGAATAACTTTTAACATGGGACCAGCCCTAATACTGTCCCAGTGAATTCGTCGACAAATGTACTGACAACTGAGATATATATTTTTTTTTTTCGGGGTTTCGGGAACAGCTAGTAGATTACACTTCTAAAACAAACTCTTTGTGCCATCAATTTTATCCTCAATTATCGTAGATATAGACGGATGGTTATTATTTGGCGTTTTAATTAATTAAGTGTTGATTATAATACGATGTAGGTATTTAATTATTTTTTTACATTCTGTAACGCCACGTATTGTAGGCCTAGATGTAGCATCGGCAAAATTCGTAAAACCGATCACCATCCGAACTGAGTGCGCCTTCAAAATCACCAATCTTTATTACCTATTGCTTTAGGTGTAAAATGTGTAAATGATTTTTACGCAAACAGAATAACTTGTAAAGTCATATAACCAAATACATTCGTAAAATTGAAATATATGAATGTAAATTTAATTTGTGTTGTACTGTACACGTAATCCTGCCGATCAGAACAAACGATTGCCAGCTCTGTACTCTCCACAGTCTTCACAACCTAAGTATGCCCCGCTCGAGTGAAGCCATCTTCAGAATTTGTTTACACTGCGGCATATCCGATACCTGTTGAACAGATAGATCAAACACTCGTTATGATGGAGTTACAAAGATACTATTGTGTTACCACCCTGTTACGGAGATCCGAGGACAATTTTGACTTCTTCTAAACACTCTTTGATTTGTTCGAACACTTTGAAAGACATTTTGTAGGAGAAGATGTGAAAAGTTAAACTGTTGTCTTTTGCTCGTGTTTAGATAAACGTGTTGAAGGTTTTATTGTTGGTGTAATGTCCGTACTTTACTCTCACCATCATTCGTGAACGGGCGCCGTCATCTTGAACGGGTGCCGTCATTGTGAACTGGCGTCGTTAGCGCCAGGCGCCGTCTTCACGTCAGTATATAGGGACTGGTCATCTCTTAGCTGCCACTGCCTGTTTTACCTTATCTAAATTCTGTTTTTTTTTAATCTTTACGAACGCTTTTAACGCGCAGGCTGCATCATTCTCACATGAATATTTTCAAAATGAATGATGTGACAAATCAATATTTTGATTTAAAAGAGTGTCTGTGTAGTTTATTTCCATTTCTTCTTCTCAAGAGCCCACTACGCTTTGGAATGTGCAACGAGCTTCATATTTCTGACTGACCGACTCCTTGACAATTCAAAAGTGCCTGAAATTGGTTTATATGCTTTGAGATTGAGTGAGTTTGAGCCTAGAATAAAACTAAATACCTACTTAGTCATAAAATATTATAGATTTTAAACTTGATCAGGGTTAAGATTGGCTTCATTCTAGCTAGAACATCCGATTGGCGTAGATAAAAAAATATGTGTAGATTGCCAAAATAATTAAAATTTATATATATAATAATCGACTTTTGTTGCTGACTGAACAATGTAAGTACCTACCTATAGCGCAACTACTACTACTTACTTCCCAAAATGAAAACTATAATATATTGGCTGATGAAATAGGTATGTTATGAGGTAGCCCAAACTTTACCAACGATTAATGTCCCGAGAGGGTTATTGGACATCCATATTACTGTCAACGAGATGATTAGACCATGTTTATCGATATACATAGCATTAGAAAATCGTTTTCTAATTTTATAGCAGTCGGTCCACGAGTTATTACTCGCTCGGGAGTCACGATGATTTGTGGTAGTTGAAGATGAAATAAATGAAGAAGAATGAAATGAAGAAGAAATAAATCTACTTTAATTTATCTATAGGAGAGATTATGTAATTTATATCATTTCGTATTTCTACAACGACTATTTTTGACATTCACATTTTCGTTACCGCTAACAGTATGTCACTTCGACAGAGCCCTCTGGTAGTAAAAGATCGCACTTCTAATGTTGGTTGTTCAATAGGATCGGTAGCACTATTATTATAATATCTGTCTAAGCCCTAAGTAAGACGACACTTTGAAATTGTGCGCCTACTCGATGACTTAAGGCTGCCAAATACAGGCGCGATATCACGGACGCGACAAGGGTAGCACAGCCTGTCGCGCCCGCGATATCGCGCCAGTTTGCACGAGCCTTAAGCCTTCCGCTGTAACTTGCAGTGACTGCACTGAAATAGACTGCCCAATTAATCGGCCAGCAGAAAATTTGGGTAACTTTGTCCCTAACGCTACTAGAAAGGAAGCGTTTCATAACGTAACGTGCTTTCTGCATCACTCAACGCTTCAACGCCAAATGTCAGGCAGCTATCTACCAATGTTAAAGTTAATGGAATAGAGTTGGACCCCGTTGAATCGACAGTTTTTCTTAGAATAACCATTGACGGTAAATTACAATGGGGCCCACACATAGAAAAATTGTCAGGTAGGCTTAGTTCGGCCGCCTATGCCGTTAAAAAAATTAGACAGATAACTGACGTAGATACTGCCAGAATTGTTTATTTTAGTTATTTTGATATAGTCTTCTGTCTTATGGGATTCTTCTCTGGGGAGCCTGTGCGGACATTAATGCTGTTCGAGCCATTTACAACCTAGGTCCAAGAGCTTCCCTTCGAGAAAAAATCAAAGAAATAGATATTCTGACTGTAGCCTCACAATATATATTTGAAATCCTATTGTATGTACACAAAAACATATCAAAGTTTAAGAAAATGTCCGATGTTCATAGTTTTAAATACCAGGAATAAACACAATCTTGCTGTACATCGCACTCGTCTCCACAGAGTAGGCAACTCGTTCATGGGTAAATGTATACGCTTTTATAACAAACTTCCCATTGACATTCGAAACTTACCCATTAAACGATTTAAAAGCTGTATTAAAACCAAACTTTGTAAAAAAGGGTACTATAAAATCACAGATTATTTAGAAGACAAAAATGCATGGGATTGAGCTGCTCGCTCTGCTAAGCATTGTGACATTTTGAATATTATGGAAAGCCATAAAAATATACCTACCAGTTTTATATACAAATTGACATTATTAAATATTATATACAAAATGACATGATGATTAGGTACTTGTAAAGTATTGTTTTATTGTGAATGTGAGGACTATGTGGATATTTATTTTTCGTTCTGTTAGTTTTAGCGAAGGTCTGGCAATTTGAGAACTTTATGCGACCTACCCAAATGTCCTTTCTTTGGTATTGTTCGTCGAGTCGTTGAGCTCCTTAAGTTCTGAGTTGAGCTCCACTATTACTGACAAATGCTTGCACTGACTGGACAGGTCCACTCAAATCTGTGTGTTTCTTTCCTCAAAAGACCATTTCAGACTCTTATCTACATGGTCCTCATATGGCCTGACCAAGATTATGTCTGGACTTTAAAGGAGACGGTGACCTCTGAGTTTGTTTCGGCCTTTCTTCTCAGAGTAGTCAGATAGGAAACGCCGACCTCATCTAGCTTATTTTTACAACTTTTTAATATGATGTGTAAAAGTGATTCCAATATCCTATTTACAGAATAAACAATTTTATTTCATTTCACTCTTTGATCAGCCGCCGAATGTCAGCCTCCAGAGAGATGATGGCTCACTAAAACTAATTTATTTATACAGATAATAAAAGCTCATACACACCAAACAAGGGCCAAATAAGCGCGATTGTGTCGGAAAAATCAATTGGACCGATTTTATCGCGATCACCACTCGAGTGCGCGATATACGACGATAACCCGAGTCGATAGTGATACGATAACGCTATACAAACTTAGAGACTTAGGTATAATCGTGTCGATAGTGAGTTATAATATTATAGGCCGGACTTTGGTTGTGCAGTCAGGAAAATTAATTGTTTAGCAAATTGTCACCCTACGTCAATGTGCCGTGTTATAGCCATTTCATACGCTGGAATTGGATGTATGGATAATTTAAGGCTCAATTCATACCGGGAAAACAGCGGCCGGTAGCGGCGCGTCGAGCACTTTCAGTGTGAAATAATTTTAAACTTTATCTTAATAATTAAAAGACCAGCATCGCTTGAAAAGCTCCAAAAGGTCGCGTGGACACACGCGTTTCTTGTCAATGGTACTGCCCCCGGCTGGCCTCGGTGCGTCGCTGCCGGCCGTTACCTGATTCTGCCATTCCGGTGTGAATCGGCCCTAAGGGTGGTAGTCAATTTGATAAACAATTATTTTCCCTGACTTTATATTAAGTCAATAATCGCACATGATTAGACGTTGATGAGTAAGCTGGTTTCGCGTCTCTTCAATAACTACACAACAGTCGCGATATGTGCCTCAGTTATTTGAGAACTTCTGCAAAGCTTCAACAGTTATAATTTTGCACTTTATCTATTTATATGGACGTACTTTATTATAAGTACATACAACAGAAAAATACCAAACAAAAAAAATAACAAGGCCGAAACAATCAATGTTTGAAGCTGGAACGAACTCATCTTTATGTGTTACATAATTAATTAAATGGTGATTAATGGAGCTTAATCATTTCGGCAGCTAGAGACGTTTTGTTAAGCCATTCTGTCCGAAAATACGATTACACAACATTTTCTCGATAGAAAAAAAATCCAAAGTTACCTCAAAAAATACTTCAAATTAGATCATAAACTTTGTATAATAACAATAACTGAACTAACTATAAAGTAGTTCTTATGTTTTTTTTTTTATTACCATTAAAAAGCAATTACCTAACGCTTCGAGCCTTGGAGCCGCCAGCACCCCTCTCCGTGTCGCACTCACTCAGTCTGCGAGTAGTATGGTGCGAGCGAGATAAAAAGTGAATTTGAGCTAGGCTCATAAGTCAGAGATGGTTCACTTCGCATTTTAGGTGTGAAGCTACAAAGTAGGTACGCGGCTGGCTCCACTGGTTGAATTCAGTGGACGTAACGTAGTCAGAACATGATAAAGTAATTATGCGATAGAAAGAGGTGGTTGTAGGTGTACGCTTTTGCAAATAATGATTGAACGTGTCTCATTATATAATTAATCTCACACACTGTCCTATTAGTATTACTTGCAAGTTTGTAGAAATATTGTGTTATCGTACGTATACTTTAATGTTTGTAAATATGTGAGCACCATGTACCTATCACATACTTAATTTATTTATTTTTCATTGCTCCATTTTTAATTTTTAATTCTTTTTACCTATTGTAATTGTATTCTCGGTGCATCGTCTTCACATGTAATTATATAATTGATGTACCTATACCAAATATTGTAAAACATTTTTTTTTTAAAGAGTAACGGTGGAGTTTCTTGCCCATTCTTCTCCATACGAAAACTACCTTTTGGAAGGGGCAACTAGAATCAGTTCTATTTCTATGTATTTGACGTTCAAAAGTGCCTTTAATGTGCCTAGTTGAAATAAATTATTTGACTTTGACTTTGACTTTGACTCAAAAATACGTGTCCCATATATTTTTGTTATCCGAGTGACAGACTAAATAGAATTTCTGCCTGCCTGGCATCATCCCCATTGTATGTGTGTTTCGCAATTACCCCACTGAATATCAAACCCAGGAATTGGAATTTAAATCTTACTACATTTACCTACTAGAAAACTATAAATTATTTTTATCCGACTACGGCGAAGTTAGGAGGTTAGGAGGGTTATAATTTTGACCGGTATGTAGGTATATGTATGTTCAAAAAAAAAATATTTTTAGTGAGGCCGTTTTTGGTATCAAATGAAAGGGCTTAAATACATTTGTAAAAAATACGTATTATATTTATCCTCAAAAGAATTAAATAAAAATAAAAGTTATAAAACTAAACCCAACTACGACAAAAGTCAACTAAAAAGGTATAAACAAGACATCACAAACTGACAAATTAAAAATCCCGAGTCACACGTGTTAGCATAAATCAAACAGATACTTACGTGTGATTCTGGATTTTTAATTTGGCTGTCTGTGATGTCTTGTTTATACCTTTTTAGTTGACTTTTTTGTCGTACTTGGGTTTAAAAAAATCAAATTAGTAAAAAAAAAATCATTTAGCTGCAATAACCTAAGTAGAGCTTCTATAAGTACCACAGCACCCCAAGGCTGGAATATGTTGCTGCAATATGTTGCCTGTCAAGGAGAAGGGTGACGTCACACAATGGCGGCAGAATTTATGCGTCTGTCTACCGGGGAGAGCGGGGAATAGCACGTGCGAACTAGTAGGGTGGACTGGGGATTTCATTGTTGTTCGGTCAAGTTATTGGCTTGTTTTGTTGTTTATTCCTTGTATCTTAGCCTAGTTGTAAGTTATCCGAAAATTATAAAATATAAGAAAGAACAATATAATTTGGTGCTAATCTTAATAAATCTCATATAGGCATGTTTTATTATATATACAAAGCAGAGCCTGTAAAAAATAAAAGTGATGATCCTCTAGATTGCCCGTTAGTCACAAATGATACGATAATTATTTAGTAATCTCAAAAATTAAGTAAAAATATAGGGTAGTCACTCACTATGATACTCCACCAAACCATTTGATAGCACTAATCGCCGCCGGGTAATTTTGTGAATTACTGGAAAGTTCAATAAGGTTCTAAATTAGTAATTCAGGTTATAAATGATCTGTGTGGCAGTTTTCATCCAAATCTGTTGAGCGGTTTTTGCGCCAATTCTGAAAATACATGCAGACAAACAGACAAAAATTCTAAAAACGATATTTTCGTCATCAGACCTCGTAGTAGTACTTAATTTCAAAAATATTCAATGTACTTTTGATTTTGTTACTATTTTAAACTCAAACTCAAACTCAAAGCATTTATTTAAATTAAACCATTTACAGGCACTTTTGAATTGTCAAGGAGTCGGTCAGTCAGAAATATGAAGCTAGTTGCCCATTCCAAAGCGTAGTAGGTACCTATGAAGAAGAACGGGCAAGAAACTCCACGGACACTCTTTTAAATCAAAATATTGTTACAAAGTATTGGTTACATCATTTATGTTGAAATTATACATGTGAGAACAATGTAGAAAGCACGTTAAAAGCGTCCGCAATTATAACATAAAAACAAATCAAAAATTAAAATAAGCCATGGCAGCTAAGAGATGACCAGTCACAACTGACGGCGCCCGTTCACGAACATGACGCATGGATCAGCACCATTCAGCTCAACCATTTTGAAGGGACCTAAATGATCCAACTCACGCGCCACCAGCATATGTTTACCTATATATAGATAGTTAGCTTACTAGTCAAGGACTTTTTAATGTGCACGCGAACGACCCATCTGACCCCGCAACAGATTTTGATGAGGTTTTCACCATCGTTTAGAGACGTTATTCCGGAAGGTTTATGCGTTTAATAAGTTACATATATTATGTATACAGCATGTAACAAAAACTCGGCCCGATCCGTGAGGGTGTTGTTAAGAATCATACTGAGAGACGCATTTTTTTCAATGGGGAATTTTACAGGCCATTACAGCGGTCGTTTAGGGGGTCTATAAGTCATTCATCATAACTTATGACCTCTGTAGAAAATTTGCTAATTTATAATGAAATTGGGGTAAATTAGTACTAAAAATGTGAATTTCAAATTGCAATCATCTTTTTTTTTATTGTAATGTTATTGCAGTGTACCTGTGTGCCCCTTTCGGATTGGACAGAGTTTTTGTTACATGCTGTAGGTATAAGGTGTTAAGAAATTAACTTTACGAACTTTATTATCACAAGTGCTTTAGACCATCGAACTGAATAACTTTTAGTATGGGATAAGATTCGAAATCAGCAAAGTCAGCTGTTCCATACTAAAGTTTAATACCTACCTATCATCCTCTGCCTAGCCTTTTCCCAACTATATTGGGGTCGGCTTCCAGTCTAACCGGATGCAGCTGAATACCAGTATTTTACATGGAGCGACTACCTATCTGACCTCCACAACCCAGTAACTGGGTAATAATATCTTATTACCCAGTTACTGGTACCCCTTGGTAAGACTGGTTGTCAGACTTTCGGGCTTCTGACAACCTGTAACGACTGTCGACAATCCACAAATGACAGCCGGGATCAATGGCTTAACGTGCTTTCCGAGGCACGGAGGAGTCTCGGTATGTAAAGATGGTCACCCATCCACGGACCAACCCCAGCAAGCGTAGCTTAACCTGATGGATCGACCCGTGCGGCGGTTTTTACTTAGCCACGAGCTCCTCCTACCTACCTACCTATTGTTCTAAAATAGGACAGCTGATTTTTTTCACGATTTCGAAACTGATATAACCATAGTAACCTTACATTATTTTGCCGAATTAAAGACACTGCACCTGATCTCCAAATAAAAAATAAAACTACATAATCATCGTCACGCATCTTACGCGTATCTATTCGCTTTGCGTGACATTCAACAAACACGCCGTTGATGACTGTAACGTTACTGTCACGTTACCTTTGATTCGAGTGTCCCCATATTGTCATACCTTACTAAGGATTAGTCAAGCACGATCCGCCTCGGTGAGGAAGGGATGCTAACTAGGCGTTGCGCATTATACTGGGGCCAGGAGAGTAGCGGATATGGGCGGAATGAGGAATTTGCGAATGTGAGAATACCATTTGTCACGTACATTAGTTACAATATAATCGTATCGAATCGTGGCGTCGAGCCTACGCGGTTCCTAAGAGATGCCTACGAGCCTTCCACGTAGGCCTACAAGATGCCTACAAGGCCTACAAGATGCCTACGAGGCCTCTACGCAAGCCTATGCGGTGCCTACGAGACCTCAGTTCGAAATTAGGCAATGACATAACCGACCAGACTGGAAATACCAGACTTAACAATCACGACCACACTATCCAATTAACAGTTTAATTGCAAACAATTTATGGTGGGTGGTTAACAATAAATAGTACCTACGCAAAATACGTGCTTGGTTTTGCCAGTCGGACACCTGTTTTATAATACAATTCAAGTTGTACGCACGGCTACACATCAAGCTATACATTTCCAGTATAAGCTGACCTCGCGTTGAACGGAAATCATATACAATGCGAGATCAGCATAAACTGGAAATGTATAGCTTGATGTGTTGCCGTGTGTACCTAAAGTAAAATAAATTGCCCACATCGTTACACTCAAAACGTTAAATAATTTACCTGGTCATAGGGCTCTCCCAGGCTGCGCCACAGCACCCTGTCCTCCGCCTTCCGCATGCAGTCTGTCCCAGCCACCTTCTCAAAGACAATCTCGTCACTATTTCTCAATCGCTACCCGCTGTCGACCAGTTTCGTAGCCCCTCGGGTGCACATAACTTGGAATGTCACGGTTGACGCACGATTGGCGACGCGCACGCGTTCAGCCAGTTGAGGTGGACAACCCTACGCGCCTACCCAGTTTGTGAGTTTGCGCAGCCCTACCTCGATCCATTGCGAACTTAACAACCCCGTAATTTATGGATTCAAACCAATTATTCGGCGTTGTTGAAGGTTAGATGTAATGTTTGAATGTTACCTTGAGTTCAGTGCCGAAATAAAGTCTGCTTTAGAAAGTTGTTTGATATATTTACGGTCGAAGTAGGCTACTTTCGATATCGTAGGTCTGTTTCTCAAAAACTCCGATATTTAGAAGCTTTTCAAGCTTACATATCAAAAATCATAGCTGGCTTGATAGAACAAATGAACCAATGAAAAACAGAATACCAAAACAATTTCAGACACCTTATAGTTATTTATGCAACTGTTATATAATAAGGGGTATTAAAACTCGAATAATAGTATAGTTATTTATGCAACTGTTATATAATAAGGGGTATTACAACTCGAATAATAGTACCTAATTATTTACAGTTGCATACAAGATTTTATTTCCACCATGATATGAATCTTCTATAAAAGTTTTTTGGCAATACCAATATCGAACAAAAATGGCGCGGTACGACGTGAATTCGAATTTTTTGAATTCGAATGTGTTTTGTTTTTAAATGACGGTGCTTTGTTAGTGAAACGCTCGTGAATGACAAAGTTCTTTTTTTGAAATGAATTGCATTGAGAAATTCAGTACAACATTATAACACCCGTTTGGATAATATTACGGTTACTATGACACTGGCTGTTTTAATGTTGGCAATAAGCTGTTTCAGAAACTTTTACAGAGGATTTATAGCATGGGTGTAGATAAAATAATAAAACAGGTTCAAAGTTCTATCAATGTTTAATTAGAGCAGTGAACTGTAGGTGTTCGGGAATGTACCTAACTGTTTAATTTTATTTCGCCTTTTATTTCATGGTATCGTTATCGGTATCGTTTCTTTCATAATCTATTCAATACGTCAATTAACAATTTCGGCGAGGTATTAATCAAGCAAACTAAGCTATTTATATCGAAGCATGCGATGACATCTAGTTCAATTATTATTAATATTTCAGGTGAACGGAGATGGTTCGCAATTTGTGTAATTAATTTGCGTCAACTTGCACGTTGCATCGAATTTATAGATATTGCATTCACTACGTTGCGAGAAGTATTTGGTATGTAGATGAGTCTTACATTAACCAATCAGCATTCAAATACTACTAATAATCTTGATAATACCTACCTCGTAGGTTCTCATATGATTGCCAAAATCTTTCTTAGTTTCAAAAAATGCTGTGTAATAATCCTAGGATGTAACATAACCCAGGGTTGCGGGAAAATCCGCAAAGGGATACCGGGACCTTGGCAACAGGTAACTGAAGGAACACTGGTGGGTTTTAGTCAGTATAAGTTTGACACGCCCTTCCGCTCCGCCCAGAGCGGAAGAAGTCATTTGAAGATTTCCCACCCTCAAAAAAAAAAACGAATTGTAATAACGCGGTATAGTTTTAATTTCGAGTTCATGCTGATACGAGAGGACGAAGATTTCGAACTTGTCTCAAGAACATCAAGCTCAGCTCAACCCTAATACAGTGCATCTAGAGACAACCCTACACATCTGCCACCGGATCGCGAACAATGCTGCAAGCACTTCGCACTGCCAGGCGCCAACAATTGTATCCCTTCTACCTATCAAGTAATTAATTGAACCAATCAACAGGACATTCATCACACTATGATGACGTATACTCATACTGCCTTGTTCTATTATCTCTATTGCCATGCTATCTCATTGGGAAACTCTGTACCAATAATTATGTTGCAGTCGGAATATTGAATGTAGATTTTTATTGTAGGTTCTAGCCACTCGTTCCTGTTTCGCACGGTTTTTGCGACTTGACAAAAAAACGAGATTTCTTCAATCAATCTACCTAGCCTTTTCCGATGTTGGGGTCGACTTCCAGTCTAACCGGATGCAGCTGAAAACCAGTATTTTACATGGAGCGACTGCCTATCTGACCTCCACAACCCAGTAACTAGGTAATATGATACCCCTTGGTAAGACTGGTTGTCAGACTTTCGGGCTTCTTACAACCCGTAACGACTGTCAAATATCCACGAATGACAGCCGGGACCAACGGCTTAACGTGCTTTCCGAGGCACGGAGGAGTCTCGGTATGTAAAGATGGTCACCCATCCACGGACCAACCCCGGCAAGCGTAGCTTGACCTGATGGATCGAGCCGTGCGGCTGTTATTACTTAGCCACGAGCTACACAAAAAACGAGATTCCTTGAAACAATAATTCTACGATAGCGGTATCATACAATTATTTGGGTGTGGTGCCAGCCCAATTCCTAGCATGACAAGATTTCCTGAAAGGAGGTGTAGATTAAAATAAGTTCTTTTTAAAAAACAGTAATATGTACAGCGAAGCGTAAAATACCCGATTGATACGCATGAACACTCCTATATTGAATTGATATTGCTGTTCGGTGGAAATACACCTCTCAAAGCAGAACTATTGTGAAACCTCGCAAAGCAGAATCACATAACTATTGTGAAATTTTTCCCAGAATATTAATATTCGCGTTCTTCAAACTACGCTCTAACATTCTAGCGAAACGAATAGTTGGATATATTTGTAAGATATGAATAGCACTGAGTGCTGAGCATGAAGTCTTGCGTTTCATTCCTGGGTCGGGCACAGTGTTATTTAGTTTCGATCTGGAATTTCTCAGTAGGACCCCGGAGTCTGGATTTGTGATTGATGGCAATAGGCTCGCTTCCTATTACATGATACTAAAACATAACTGGCGAAATGGGGGTGTACAGTCACGAGCAAAAATATGTATACACTCAGCAAAATTCAATAACGATTTTTTCGTGGAATTAAAATTGTAACTTTGAGATGATAATTTTTTCATAATAATAGGGGTTCCAAAATACTATATTCGTAATATCATAAAGTTACAATCAATACAGTAGGAGAAAATCACTTTTAAAAGTTGCTAAGTGTATACATATTATTGCTCGTGACTGTACTATAGGTACTACACTTCTGCTTATCCGTTCGGGGAATACAGGCGTAATTTTATGATATGACGTGATGTTATATTTATTTATTGAACAATTATTTATTTCAGAAACTTATTATTACACAGAAAAGAGACATTATTGTTATCAAATAGTGGAGAATTGTATGATAGTGCTTCTTAATTATGGAAATGTTTTTGTTTTTAATTTGCTCCTTCGCCATCAACGTTTACAATTCAGTTAAGGTAAACAAATGTATACAGCTCATATTAATAACAACATGATGAACTTTAGCTTTAGGTATACTTTTTACCCGACTACAGCGAAGAAAAAAGGAGTGTTATGATTTTGACCGGTATGTATGTATGTATGTTCATCTGTTCCCTCCTATCTTCTAAACCACTCATCAAAATTTGACAAATGAGGTATCGTTAGAAGCGTTGTGATTGTCCGCTGGCTAAAGGCTACGTGAAGTCACATTAAATTAAAAATGGCGCCCTCTAGAGGACATAAAGTGAGGAACTTAAAAAAAAAAATGGTTTAATCGTACCATGTTGGGTATCAAATGAAAGGGCTTAATGAGCACATTTCAAAAATATATACATTATAACCCCAAAAGAATTTAAAAAAAAATTAAGTAATAAAAGTTATAAACAAGACACCACAGACAGACAAATTAAAAATCCGGAGTCACACGTGTTAGGGCATAAATCGAACAGATTACGTGTGACTCCGGATTTTTAATTTGTCTGTCTGTGGTGTCTTGTTTATAACTTTTAAGTCGTAGTTGGGTTTTAGTTTTTATTACTTGATTTTTTTTGATTACTTTACTTTTTTTCGTAATAGATTTATAGCGTTATCGCCTTTTGTTTTTTTAAGTCACCTTATAAAAACAGCAACAAGTGGATCCCAGGATCACACAAACGATAAAACAACTCCCCCATTCTGGTACCTATACGTACAAAGTACTGTTTATTCGGAATTTATTAATTACTGTCCCCGCGAAATTGAATTATTATTAAATGTATAGCAATATGTTTGCCCGGGCCATTGTTATGCACCCCATGGGATGCACCCTCGCGTGGTCGCGGGTGCATTCCGGGGCACACGTGTTGCCGCCCGGGTGCAAGCAAGGCGGTGCCTTATTGAAATGAGTCTTTATAATGCTGATGACGGTGCATCGGATGCCATTAATCTACGTCTGATTAAGATGATTCACTTTTTAAACAGGTTCATCGTGGTTTTAAAACTAAGCCTGCATTTTGCTACTCTCTATGGGCTGATTTATCAATAGTCCGATAACTTTTATCTGAACAATAAATACGGCAGTTTGTATATTTTCCATACAATAGCTGTAAAACCGGCGTTGCTATTCCTCTGTTTAGGCTGCGTTTCCACCAGAGATGATGCGTAGCAAGGGATGTGTGTGAAACTAACCAATATCATCGCTTGACTTTCATAGGTTGAGCTAAGCTAGCCTTGTTTTTGGCTAGTTTTACGGACATTCCTCGCTACGCATCCTCGGTCATCTCTGGTGGAAAGGCAGCCTTAAACAGGGTCGATTTCTCAAATGTCACATCATACGCTAAAACAGGGCTAAAAGACAGGGCTTTAACCTTGACTTTGAGAGCTTACCTAACTATTTCTACCATGGCATAGAGTACGATGACGCCTCGTTGATTGTTGCCAGAGACGGTCATCATCATCTGCTTAGCCTTTTCCCAACTATCTTGGGGTCGGCTTCCAGTCTAACCAAATGCAGCTGAACACCAGGATTTTATATGGAGCGACTGCCTATCTGACCTCCACAACCCAGTTACTGGGTAATACGATACCCCTTGGTATTAAGACTGATTATCAGACTTTCGGACTTCTGACGACCCGTAAAGACTGTTAAAGATCCAGAAAGGGCAGTCGGGACCAACGGCTTAAAGTGCTTTCCGAGGCACGGAGGAGTCTTGGTATGTAAAGATGGTCACCCATCTACGGAACAACCCCGGCAAGCGTAGCATAACCTGATGTAGCCACGAGCTCCTGCTGCTGTTATAGATGGTATTGTCAACAATTTCCATACAAACCAAGCGTGTTAGTGAGCATCACCGTTTACTTATAGAAATTGACAGCCCGCCCGTGAAAATTCATAGGCTGAAAAACGAGTCATCGCTGTAATCTACAGATACTGGTCTTATCTAAGTACTGGGTACTTACTTACTTACGTCTTGTTTCTGAATTTATGCTATAAAATGCCTGTGACAGCCAGCGCTATTTAGCGTGGGCAAGCAAGTACTAAATGGTGTCGAGAAAATACTTCTAATTTTTTTTTTCTATACAGGGTGTTAGTGTAAACACCGTTATCCTTGAAACCAGTGGTTTGGTTTCATTTATAGAACTTAAAATCAATGGAAAAATACAACTTTTTTTTTTTAAAAGAAAATCTACCTTTTTCCACAAGAATATTTCACCCTACACGCAAGGGCAACGACCGGCCGCGGCCGGCGGTTGGCGGGGGCGGGCGGGGCGCACGGGACGTTACATGACCGGCCGTCAGCTGTTTCGCAGTCTCTCGAACGCGTATCCATGAGTATCGGGACAGTGACGGATATTTACTTTTAAAATCTTTTAATGAAAATAAGGATTTTTTTTTGTTGTTACTGGAACATTTATTTTTATATTTAAGTCAACTACCCATGGTTTGAGTGACAACGGTGTTTACCCTTGCATACTGTATTGGTGTGGCGAAAACTGATTTTGCATGTATTGATGATTCTCCAGGTATCTATTAACAGTAACTTAAGTGTTGTAACATACCTAAATGTATGTATTGACTTTGACTTTAACAAACTAGCTGATGCCCGCGGCTTCGCCCGCGTGGATATCGGTTATTATATACTCAAACCTTCCTCGAGAACCACTCTATGCATTGGTGAAAACAGCATGAAAATCGGTGCAGTAGTTTTTGAGTTTATCGCGAACAGACAGACAGACAGACGCGGCGAGGACTTTGGTTTTCTTCAAAAAGGAGGAGGTTCTCAATTCGTCTGAATGTTTTTTTTTTGTATGTATATTACGCGATTACTCCGCCAATTATGAATCTATTTTGATGATTCTTTTTTGTTTGGTAGGTCTCATACTTCAGAGTAGCTTTTGAGTTAGCAGCGTAGTTTTTGAGTTAGCTTCAATAATTACGTATTTTTCCCACTTTGTTATGTAGATGATATAATTATTTCACTCCGTCACTGTTATTTACATAGCAGATAACGGTATACGAATTTGTGTGAGGTAGGTACCACAACTAAAAAGTGAAAAATAAAAACTTTTTACAAAAAAAAAACAACCGACTTCAAAAAACAAACACAAGAAAAGTAAAAAATAACTTTAATTTCGGAAGTCGGTGGCATAAAACGAAAATTGAAAAGCAGACACCGACTTCCGAAATTAAAGTTATTTTTCACTTTTATGTGTTTGTTTTTTGAAGTCGGTTGTTTTTTATAATATGTAGTGAAGTCCATACGTAGATACAAAATTTATTTACTTTAGGTACTTGGCATTTTACAGGAACCTGCAAATGAGGCAAGTTTAGTTAGGTACCTACTAAAATCTAAACCAAGGGCAATACGCACTTGATTCTTTCAAAGGTTATTCAAGAAGGAGCTTCAGACCGTTATCTAAGGCCCGCCCACCTGAACAACGCGCTGATTTTCGGCTCGCGGGGGTGAAGGCTGCGGGGGAGCTGGGGAGCAGGGGAGCCGGGGGTGGGGTTGGTCGTATTTCACAATTAAATTTTTCTGGCGCGATCTCGGCGAGTGTGTTCGCCAAGCAACGGCGCTCTCACTGGGGGGTGGGACCAGTGGACCTCAAAGTGGTCTTAATACAGATAGGTAAATGTATCGCAGTTTGTTTTTTTGTACATTTTTGGCAAATGATTTAATTAGTTGGTTTGCACACACTTTTACACGTCAATAATATTTTAAAAACTAGATGAGATGGACGTTTCCTATTTGACTACACCAAGAAGAAACATCTAAACTAACTCGGAGGTCCACTCTTCTTTAAAGTCCAGACATAATCTTGGTCAGATCATATGAGAACTATGTAGATTAGTGTCTAAAATGGTGTTTTTTGGAAAGATCCACCACACCCCTGTCCAGTCAGTGCACGCATTTGTCAATAATCGAGTAGCTCAACCTGGAACTTACGTGTGTACGTTACGTTCACGTACGTTACGTTTGTATCATAAAAGTTTAATAGAATTGTTAACATTACTTCACTTGAATCATTTCCTTTTCAAGTTTACCTATAGATGTGTACATACCTAGTGAATCCTGTCTCAAAAATTAAACATCTTATTCATTGAATAGAAAATATAGAAAACGGAATAAAAACAGCAGATTAGTTCGTTCATTTTGTTGTGAAATGTAATTAGCCTTTCGTCGCCGGTTACTTCAGCAGATTTAAAAGCTATCATTGCTTTTATACAGGTTATACAGGGTGTTAGGGTAAACACCGTTATCCTTGCAACCAGTGGTTTGGTTTCATTTATAGAACGTAAAATCAATGGAAAATTACAACTATTTTTTTTATATTTTTAGATCTAAATTTTACCACAAGAGACGCAAGTTCGTTGCCCTATGCGCTAGGGCAACGAACTTGCGTCTCAACACGGGCAGGGGGTACGGGATGTGACCTAACCGGCAGCGAGCGCGATCCCTCCCTTAGTCAGTCAACCGTTTCGCTAGCAAGCACGGTGTCAGATAGAAACTTTTTTAAATCTTTTAATGAAAATAACGTTCTTTTTTTGTTGTGTTCGGTCATTTATTTGTATATATAAGTCAACTACCCATGGTTTGAATGACAAGAGTGTTTACCCTTACATCCTGTATAATCATTGCTTATAAATAAAAACTAATGTGGATGTGCTTGGCTATCGGTCATGTCAGCTCTCTATAATTATGACTAAAAGTATCAATAAACGGACAGACGTTACTAGTAATGCTCTATTTCTGAAAGTTATATTTCATCATCGTCAATTCAGACGTCCACTACTGGACATGCCTCCCCCAAGCACCGCCACTTCGATCGGTGCTGTGCCTCTCGCATGCAGCGGAATCCTGCGGCCTTCACCAGGTCATCGGTCCACCTTGTGGACCTTCCAACTACGTCTTTCAGTATGCGGTCGCCACTCCAGAATCTTTCGGCCCCATCGGCCATCTGTTCTGCGAGTCATGTGCCCTGCCAACTACCTCTTGTGTTTAGAATTACTTCGGGATCATCAACATCTGCCTAGCCTTTTCCCAACTATGTTAGGGTTGGCTTCCAGTCCAACTGGATGCAGCTGAATATCAGTATTTTACATGGAGCGACTGCCTATCTGACCTCCACAACCCAGTTACTGGGTAATACGATACCACTTGGTAAGACTGGTTGTCAGACTTTCAGGCTTCTAACGACCCGTAACGACTGCCAAAGATCCACAAATGACAGCCAATGGCAATACTTCGGGATATCCTCTGGGTAGACTTAATTTATTTCCTTTTTTTCACTTCGAAATTCAAACACCAAATAATTCCCCAAAATGATGCGGTCTTTGAGAATCACTGTAACCTAGTTTAATATCGCAGTGGCGACGACACGGCGTCACGTGCAATCGCAAAGATACACTTACACACACACCCGCGCACACACACACACGTCTCGCGAACACTGTCCGTGTGACCTGTCTGATATCCCCTGTCATAACAGTTGAACCCGAACTTATCGACATTCGCGTCTTATTTTTGGTTAATTCAAGGTCTTTAGTGTGGAGTTTTGTGAGTTTTTTCACGTTTGTGCTTATAGGATTATGCTTTTCAGCGCTTTCAGGCAGTACAGTGTCATGGCCAGACCGAAGCTGTGAGCGGCAGGCATTTGTATTGTCCAGTTTAGTTTGAAAGGTGAAAGCATTTTCCCATTTGAATCTGAGGACCCAACCCGAACGCGCGGAGTTAACGTTACGTAAATTCGAAAGATATTGAAATTGAAAATTTGAGAATACCTTCGTCATGTCGATGGCACGACTGTGTATTGTTGGCCCAAAACTTCACCACTTCCACGGCATCGTCTGTGGCAGCGCAGAGGTTGCTATGGCTGCATTTTGCGCATTATTTATTTGTTTACTTTTAAAAGACTTTTCTTCATATCTATGGATGATACTAATAAATTGTACTTGCTGCAAAATATATGTGCTATAGGATAGTTGTATTTTCGTAGTTGTATTTTCTAATTTACGTTTCGTTTACTTGACGCGTTCCGGCTAACTTTACATAAATCTTTTACATAACTATTGTTATTTTCACTATGTGAAGAGACATAACATCATCAACATACACTACGTTGAAAAAATACGTTACATATTACTGAAACTAACTAAAAAACTGCCCAGCAATGTTAATGGGTACACTTCGCGAGTTTCCTTTACCAAATGAAAAAGTATCACGTAAATTGGCCCAGTAATCACGGAAAAATCGGGAAAAAAACATGAAACAAACACTTTTTATTTCTTCCATGCTATGAAATATTCCATTTTTACTTTTTTCACCTTATTTATTTATTCACGAGGCTTTATGAAAGAAATCGCACAACATGACGAGCAACAATAATGATGATAGTTTAGGAGTATGAGGAACAGGGTGTAAAGTTCACTCATCCACCATAGAAAACTCAAACTCAAGCTCAAACTCAAAGCATTTATTTCAATTAAACCATTTACAGGCACTTTTGAATTGTCAAGGAAATAATTGTCAGTCAGAAATATGAAGCTAGTTGCCCATTCCAAAGAGTAGTAGGTACCTATGGAGAAGAACGGGCAAGAAACTACGTACGTAGGTGTAGGACACTCTTTTAAATCAAAATATTGTTACAATATATGGGTTACATCATTCATGTTGAAATTATACATGTGAGAACAATGTAGAAAGCACGTTTAAAGCGTCCGCAATTATAACATACAAACAATTAAAAAATTAAAATAAGCCATGGCAGCTAAGAGATGACCAGTCACAACTGACGGCCGTTCCGTTCACGAACATGACGCATGGATCAGCACCATTCAGTTAAACCATTTTGAAGGGAGCTAAATGATCCAATACACGCGCCACCATCAGCGAGACATTTCAGTGAGCATGACATTCCCAGCCACCAGGGCACATCCAAGTCAATGAAAGACAGATTACCCGGTAAATGGTAGCTCAATAGTACATAGTACTCACACCTGTGCTATGCAATTATATAATACAAAGGAGATTGAGTTTATACAATGCAAAGATGATGATGATCTTAAAATCTTCAGCAGCTCCAACTGTATGAAAAGAGACGAAAAGTGAGAATCCTCCGACCAGATGGGAGTTGTGTCTTGGCAACTGCCCAACGATTGATGTTGGGTTCTTGTATATATTTCCACTGTTAAGGGCGGGTTGGAAGCAAAATTGCCTGTCTTCAATTTGATTTTTCATGAAATTGATAAGACTTAGGTGTAAAATAAAAATAGTATGAGTAACTACATGATATTTCCAAACTTTTTGTGTAACAGAAACACAAAATATTAAAATTTTCTCGATAAAAAAATATCACGAAGTTACCTCTAATTTTCACGTATTTTCGATTTGTACTTAAAATGCTAATGCCTATTATGATAAAAATTAGATGATTATATGTATTAAAACAAGGCAAAAAAAATTGTGTAGGCCTTTTTTTTTATTCCTTTTATTTTTGGTTTTATTACGAATCAAAGCTTGTAGGACTTACGACGTTCTTAGTTCGTGGAAGAAGCCATCTTCCGTCGCACATTACGGGAACTTCAAGCATATTTTTGTTTCACAAATCAGTCGGCGTCGCTCTGTTGAGACGAGAGGACTACGCTCAAATTTTTAGCTGCGCTGATATATTATTTATTTTCGTAAATAATATTTTCGTAATTTATCACATTCCACAAAAGAAACTGAGACATAGAAAACATGAAAAAAACACTATAACCACTTCCAAAACGAATATTACAAGTGTTATTGATTGATAAATAAATAAATACCGAGTCTAAATAAACATATAAAATTCAATGTTGATATTTGAAAACTCAAGATGACATACATTTTATTTGACAGATTTTTGACTGGTATAGTAGCACGGAGTATAGAAAGAAGTAGGTAAAACTAGCGCCATTGCTCTATATTGCGGTGAATTTTCTTGCGGAGAAAATTTACAACATAGCCAACGAGCCCATTCCACGTTCATTTGAAAGTTCGCACTGGAGATTAAATCTTATTGCGATTTACTCAGGATCCAAATTCGTTTACTCCCACTTTTTTTGACAAACTTCTTGTAAGGTGACCCTTAGACGAACAATTGGAGCGACTGACCGCCCCTAAATAAAACTTGTTTAGAATAATACCTTTGTTCTTCGGTTATTGGTATAACGAACGAACTCGAACAGATTCCGTATGACTCCGGATTTTTAATTTGTCTGTCCGTGATGTCTTGTTTATATCTCTTTAGTTGACTTTTTTGTCGTAGTTGGGTTTTAGTTTTTACCTGACTACGGCGAAGCAAAAAGGAGGGTTATAATTTTGACCGGTTTCTATGTATTTATCTATGTCTGTTCCCACATATTATCTTCTAAAAGACTCATCACAATTTGACAAATGAGGTATCGTTGGAAGCTTCATGATCGTCCGCTGGTCATAGGCTATATGAAGACACATTAAATTGAAAATGGCGCCCTCTAGGTGACATATCATGAACAACAAAAAATATTTTTTAATCATACCATGTTGGGTATCAAATGAAAGGTTTTAATTAGTACATTTCAAAAATATATATTATAACCCCAAAAAAAACCGCGACAATCAAGACGTATATTGCCATATGTTTATGTTAACGCGTGGGATGATAACTGCCGCTTCACGCGCCGCCGCACCGTAAACAGAAAAAACGTCAGACGCACCGCGTGACGCCACACTGCACGCGACGCGCCACGCCCCGCGTCTCCGTAAATGAGGCCTAAAGTTTAATGCAACTTGGCATGTTTTTAAAGCTACAATTTCAACAGTTACAAAAAGGGACCATACTAAACTTTCTACTAAGGGACTAGTTATAACAAGCGCCCGAGACGCGCATTTTGTACGCTGCGTTTCGGGCGCTCAATAAAATTGTATGAATTCCTATGTAACGAATTATATCAAGCACTGCAGTCTAAGCGAGCGCCCATGCCGGGCGCCGTTAGGCTTGCACATGTCGCAACTTGCCACTCTCAACTTGCATCTCCGTTGTGCGATTTACAAATAAGACTGGGAGAAGGTATGCCGCGGGCATTGCTGCTACGTGCGCCGCCGTGATGAAACGCCGCGTGTGACGCGGCTATGCCATTCGCGGGCTCCGCCGCAAAAAACGCTCCATTTCAAACAAACGCGTGTAAAATCGCGTCTCCGTAAACGCACTCATACAACGCCATATGTTTGAATTCAGTGCGAGCCGCGCCGCCCAAAGCCACGCGCGACTCCTCGCGTCTCCGTAAATGAAGCCTAACCGTGCCCTTGACCCTTGGACGCGAGTTCTTTTTTCACTATTTTTCCTTGTCATTTTCTCCGCATTAGTAATAAACTTAAAAGAAACACGGTTCAAAAGTTACAACAAAATGTGGAAATCTTGTTGCGTTTGACGAGCGTCCAAAACGCGCCGGGCGCGCGCCCAAAACACAGCGCCGGTACTGAGCGCATACCTCGGGCCTTTGTTATAATTAGTCCCTTTGGTACTTTGCCACCCATTTACATAGATGAATAGATTTCAATTCTTTTAGTGGTGAAGCCGACAATCCTACATTTATTTCTTTTGTACAGAACTCGGCCTCTTTTTCACATGTTTCAAAATGTTTTCGAAGGGGATTGTTCGCGTTTGGCGCAGGAAAGGTTTTCATGACACATGCCATATTCGTTGCACAATACAGTGCAAAATTCATTATACGAATATTATTTTTTACTTGGGTATCACTTTGCACGATCCTCCAAAGCGAGAAATCCACGATATAGCATTATATTTATTACTTGGTAACACAGTTTTCCACAAAGACGTCATTAGGTACAAATTGTACAAGGTCCTAAATAAAATTTGGTAACATTTAAATTTGAACTTTTTCACGTCAACATTGAGTTTCTAGTTCCAAAACATGGACATGATCTATAGTTCTGAATTCAAGCTTAGCGTATCGTATAAGCAAAATAAACTACAGAAGATTGAAATTCGAATTCTATAAACGCCAGACGAAAAGCTTCTGCTGGCGGGAAGGCATTGTGTTTTGTTTTCGTCGTGTTTAATGAGAGGGGTAGGTAAGGGTTGCGCGGGTGAAATATGATTTTTTGCTGTCAAACTACTCCCCCTTAATTGCGCGATGCAGGAGTGACGGCAGGATTTTTGTGTGACGTCAGGTCTTTGATGCGTAGTTCGCATGAGGCGATGTAGATACCGCCACAATAGTTATAATAATTACAGTAAAAGTTTAGATTCTAAAATATTACACAAGCCAAGAACCATGTGTGTGTTTCAACTTTCTGCCTTGAGCCTTCAATTTCCATCAAACGCGACTTATCCCTTCGTACTTACTTCTAGAATATTATACGAGAACCGCTTCCTTTCTAGTTCAGGCATAAAGTTAGCCTCATTTCCCGCTCGCTGATTAGTTCGGAAGTGGTTGGCAACACTAAGTCTAGTTCAGTGCAGTCAGTGCAAGTTACACCGGAAGCTAGCTTAAGAGCCGGCGCCCACTGACTGCAAGCCACGGCAAGGTATTTTTAAGCTCGTCGCATAAAAATGGAATTTAATAGTATGACAATAAAATTGAAATGTCAACGGCAACGATGTTGCGGTATCCTTAGTCATGCCGCGACGTCCTTAGGCATCGCCATTGAAATTTCAATGTTATTGTCATACACTTATGTTATATTTCTATTCGTCTCATAAATATCTCATAAATATTGCCTTGCCGGCAGTGGGCGCCGTCCCTAGTCATCGAACGGGCGAACAATTGCAAAGTGTCGTCTACTGTCGACTACTGTAGAGAGATATTAACGCTGATAGTAGTGCTGCTGATTCTGTTAACAACACCTACTTAATGAAATCTTTTACTACCAGAGGTCCTAGACAAGGTGCCATTCTATCGCCAATCAATCGATGATGGAAAAGAAAAAAATGTATCGGTTTGGCGCAAGCTACCGCAAACTTAACGCAGTTGTCCCACCGCCTGGCAAGGAAGCTACTATCGGCTATTTTCTTAACAAAAGAGATACATAATTAGTTGATCGCTGACTGTTCACACCGCCAACAAGTACTCGCTCCACTAGTTCACCGCTGAGCGACAAGAGCTATCAAAGATAATACTCGCTAGGCGATACTAGCTCAGCGATGCTCGCTTGACGGTCAGAACCCACGTCGACAGAACAAACAGCGGTCGAGCGAGTGGTGCAAGTAGTCGCCCGTCGCACTAGCTGATAGCCCAGCGACAAAACTATCAAAACTTCACACTCGCTGCTCGCCAACTCGGTTTCAGTTGCTAAAACTCGCTACTCGTTAATCGCCGATTTTCCCCTAGTATCCCTTAGGCTGTGTAGGTCAGATAGGTAGTCGCTCTATTAGATTCAGATGCGTTCTGTTAGACTGGAAGCCGACCGCAATATAGTTGTGAAAAGGCTAGGCAGTTGATGATGACCTCAGATTCTATTTTTCTGTTACCAGACCATTACAAGTAAATTGTATGGACGGACATCCATACTAATATTATAAATTCGAAAATAACTCTGTCTGTCTGTATGTTACCTTTTCACGCCTAAACCACATAGATTTCGATAAAATTTGGCAAGGAGATAGATGGCGTCCCGGGCAAGGACATAGGCTACTTTTTATCGATATACCACGCGGGCGAAGCCGCAGGTGGAAGCTAGTTATACTATAAAACATTTGAGACATAAATCAAGCGTTACGATAGACCTGCTTACTTCCAAAAATTCTTATCAGATAATAATCTTCGGAACAAATGTATTGACACGCAAAAGCTTAGCTTAAAATCATCCCCAAAAATTAGGGTTGATCTGTCTGCGCTATTACACCACCTGTTACAACCCCCCTGGGTATCACCCCTATTGGCTCCAGATAATAAATTATTTTTGGTCGCGCACACGACAATAATAAATACTCAACCCTATACATTCGAGAGAGGGTTGAGTTTTCTGCGTAGTAGTTACAATGTCTCTAGTTTTTAATTTAATCCGTTTAATGCGACTTAAATGATTGTGCTTAAATAAAGGTAAGCAAATAGTACATGTGTTATACAAATAATTGTATTTGTAAATCTGGTGGGATGAAACACGATTGTGAGAATTAAGTTGTAATGATTAACAAAAATAACAGAGTTTTTAACCTTTTTGTGTAACCAAATTATTTAAGAAGAAATCTAACTCAAAAAATTGGAAATCTGACTGAAAAGAAATCTGAATTACAAAACGTCGCGTCCAAGGCTCACCGAGTCGAGGTGAATCGAATCGCAGACATAATCCATAACCAACCTATAATGTTCCCACTGCTGCACTGCTGGGACACAGGCCTCCTCTCTTCGGGAGAAATACCTCTACTACCAGCTACCATTTACCGGGTAATTTGTCTTTCATTGACTTGAATGTGCCCTGGCGGCTGGGAATATCATGCTCACTCAAATGTCTCGCTGATGGTGGCGTGTGTGTTGGATCATTTAGCTCCCTTCAAAATGGTTGAGCTGAATGGTGCTGATCCATGCGTCATGTTCGCGAACGGACGCCGCCCGTCAGTTGTGACTGGTCATCTCTTAGCTGCCATGGCTTATTTTAATTTTTGAATTGTTTGTAGGATGTTATAATTGCGGACGCTTTTAACGTACTTTCTACATGTTCTCACATGTATAATTTCAACATGAATGATGTAACCAATATATTGTAACAATATTTTGATTTAAAAGGTTGGCATGAATACGTTTAGTTTTTCATAATTATTAGAGGGTGTTAAAATTTGTATGGTTATGGAAGAATCTTAACGCACAGTCCGAATAATTTTAATTTGAATTAACAATCTTAACAAAAAATAAGAATTAGTTGTTTTCGAAAATCAACCCTAAGGGGTAATCAAATTTTTAAGGGAGAATTTTACTGCACGTTTCGAATACTTAACTAAAAAAAATCGTTAAGTCGGAATAAGGCTACTTAAAAAACTGTCTCAGATACGGGAATATATGTAGTTAAAACAGTCGAAAAAATGAAATCTTTCATAATACTTAACTGTATTATTTTCAAAGATTTTATTCCTTCGGCTTCGTAACTTGAAACCTGGCACAAAGACCAGGTAAAAAATAAAGATTGAAATTATTATTCTACAAAACTACTCAAACTCAAACTTAGTAGAGCTAGTTAAAATAATATTATATAAGTACCAATAACTTTGTTAAACTGAATTCAAGCGGTGGAATATTGTGTGAGTAAATTGAAATGTTTTATGAAGCGAATTGAAATAACTTTCTTCATTTAATACTTCATTTAAATGCCTTTGGAATTGTTGACCAAAAACAAACAAATGTTGTATTTTCAGGTGAGAACAATTGCAAAACATAACTTCAAAAATGTTTTTTTAATTCCAATTTGAACACTTGCTATGCTACACTTGTAGATACACCATAACACCATCCGAACCACCCATATACAAAATCATCGCTCTACAGTTACAAATGTGACATATTATAATTAATAGTTGGCAACCCTATCGTGCGCAAGTGTGTGAGACGTGCGGCAGAATGCGCCTGCGATCAATTACATCGAACGAATTAGCGTCATGCTTTGTGCCAGCCCTAGTCAAAGTGATTCTATGTGATACAGTTCAGAAAGCTAATGTTTCTTGGATGGTGACCATGGCAAAATTGAATTTGAAATGTGACTTGACTGTTTTTTCTGCGGTTCCACGTGGAATTTTGTTAGATTTTGAGGCACAAAATCATTTTTTCACTTTTTGATATTATATGTTATCGATTTTTTCGATCGATTTTGATATTTATCTTATCGTTATCTCTTTATCGATTTCGATAACGGAGTCCCTTTGAAATAATTATTTCCTAACGTGTGTCACATCTAATGCAATACAAATGGTCGGCAGAGTTAAGGCTAAGTTATATTACTATGGAACACAAGTTTTCTACATTGTTAATGCAATTCGAATAACAAAAACCGCTAACATGTTCTAAATGTTAAGTAGGTATCTGGTTAGTATTGGTTTGAGTTTTTTCATTAAACGTAGGTATATTTATATATTTTAGGACCCACTGACCTACCGAAAAGACATTTATTTGATAGTAAGAAAGAAAAGAGAGAAAGAAAAATGCGTTTATTGGCATTGTCACAGAAAAATACACCTTAAAACTAAAAAAAACAGAAAACAGTCATTACAATGCCAAAAGGGCCTCAGCTCAGCATATTGTCAGATGGCAACACACAGTGACCACCTGACGCTGATTTTCAGCTGCAACCCACAACAATATAAAATATACAATCTAATTCTAGTATTATAACCGAAATAAAATTAACTATACAAACACGTATGTACAATTATATAAAATAAAAAATAAAAAAATAAAGGGGACGGGCTCATTGAGCATCAAAAAATTCGTCCGCATCGCTGTCAACGGTCACGTGAAGAGTCGACCAATCGCTGACCTACCTGAAACACTACGTCAAAGAACATCAACATTGAGAAGTTTATGTCCTTTACAATTCGACCCAAAGGGACACAGGTTAAAACTACCTTTCAAACGTATGAACTTGGAAACGTCCCTATTCACAAATGAAAAGGCGAATGAGGAATGTATTCAAAAGCCATCATGAATCGCTAATTGGTTAAAAACAAAACGAACGTGTTCCGTACTGCTAACTGAGATTAGTTTCACCTCGCTCTATGTGCGAACTACCAACCGGATACATTCAAAGGCAACTTACGATCTCACGAAGTATTTGGAAAATCAAATGGTTGGAAAGAATTGAGCAAGTGTGAAGGAAGGTAGAGAGTAAATGGAATTTCCGTGAACGCACTTTCAAAAAGAAAAATAGAAATGGTGGAGTGAAGTGAGTGAATGTGGCTCGCGGTGGGTGCTGCGCCCCTGTCGATGTACAGGCGCAATCACTTTAAGGGTGAGGTTTTAGTTTCAAAGCATTGCTTCGGGAAGAAATGATGACACTCGATGTTTTTACCCGACCGTACCAGAAGGAGGGTAATGTTTTTCGAGAGTATGTATGTATGTATGTTTTTGCTAAAGCGATACTCAAGTAAATCTTGCACAAATCACACCGCCGTTATGGTCCCAAGAACACAACGAATATAAATATTGAGTTGATCACATCAGGCATCAGAATTTTTTAAATCTGGCATTGGGAAAGTCTTTGAAAATATAAAAGTCTGATGGAGCGGGTGTGCGAGAGAGAGCGCACGAAGAAAAGTTCGCTATAACGCGAAGTGTAGCCTTAGCATCAAAGCTATGAATGAATATAAATACTCCGAATCGTACTAGATAGAAAAAGCGGCGCAAGTGCAATGGCAGAACGACGACGGAACGGCTATGGTAATTTTGACCAAGATACCACCCGTCATCGTGAACGAGCAAATAATATAATAATAATATGAAAGTGGAATCATATACTTATATCGTTTCGTTTTTTATACCTAATTGTAATGAACGAAGACATTTGGCTCTAGAATGCACGAGAAAACCGCATCTAAAAAGTACCGATAGTGGAAGCACAGACGTTCAATTTGGAAGACGTCTGGATTCTAGACAGTGGCGCAACAGCCTAAATGATCTGCCACATTTTTTTTTTAATGAAATGATTTGTTAAACCTCTACGTCTAGCAAATAGGAAATACTAGTTGTTGTTGCCCGCGACTTCGTCTGCGATCCAGGAAAAGTAACCTATGTCCTTTTCCAAGGGGCCAAGTCTACTAATTTACAAACGTGTCAGTGGTCTCACAATGATCAGTTTTTGACAGATTTTGTGTGGCATATCTGTCAAAAACTCATCATTGTGAGACCACTGACACGTTTGTAAATCTCACAATGATCAGTTTTTAACAGATTTTGTGTGGCATATCTGTCAAAAACTCATCATTGTGAGACCACTGACACGTTTGTAAATCTCACAATGATCAGTTTTTGACAGATTTTGTGTGGCTTATCTGTCAAAAACTCATCATTGTGAGACCACTGACACGTTTGTAAATCTCACAATGATCTGTTTTTGACAGATTTTGTGTGGTATATCTGTCAAAAACTCATCATTGTGAGACCACTGACACGTTTGTAAATTAGTAGACTTGGCCCTCAGGTCATGGTCTACCTATGTGCCAAACATCCATATCCGTTCAGCCATTTTAGCGTGGAAGCGTTATAAACAAGCAAACTCACTTTCACATTTATAATATTAGCTAGGATGTACAAGTACATACTTATAAATTCCTTCTTTTTTATTATAAATTTATTGCCTTAACCACATGGTAAAGGCAATAAATACAAAGAAGGGATTTATTCCCCGCCCAACAACCCGTAGAGCTCCATTATAAAGTTCCATTTCTGAAAAATTTCGTAAATTCAGAGAAAAATTGCTTTCTAACCTGCCAAAGAAAAGTGGCGTTCATACTTTCCGCGATTATCCCTTTGCTTAGGGGAAACAAGCGTCCCAAATACCGTACATCCATCTACATACACTGATACGACCCCGCTGTCAGTAGTCACCACGCAGACTGACAGGATGACAGCGCGCCACGGCGTCACGTCGCGTCATCACGTTGACGTCGCTTCGTCGTCACGCTGCGCCAGATAATCCGATTACAGACAATGTCGACATCTGTCCATGGATCACTTTCACGCGTGACTTTTACACAAGTCTTCTTTTTTAGACTTAAAGTTGATACAGTTTTATTGTTTGGATTATTTTTAAATGCTTCGATAGGGTTTGTTTGGCTAAAGTCCTTTATAAATCTCGATTTAAAAGATCTAAAAGTTTTAAATATGCTTGAGCAAAAAAAAAACGATAAGTTATAATAAAATAATATTTTTTTGTTCCAAAATCAGTTTTACAGTTATTTTTCTACCAGTTATGGATAAACAAAAACTATAAAATAACAATACAGTACATAACATTAGTAAAAACGATCACCTGTATGCTGGACTAGTTGAAAAACTGCAATATCACGGGACACGGGAGACCGTTTAAAATGAGACAGCGTGTTGACAATGTATGTAGGCCGATGTTTATTGGAAAAAGCCAATCAAAGGATACATGGAAAAGTAGGAACACGTTGGTAATTAAAAGAAAGTAACTGTAGGTGTGAGTGAGAGAATAAAAACGTATTAAATTCACACTTATTTAATGTTCCTTACATAGAGAATTCCTAATGAAGTGTGGGAAATGTATAAATCCTGCCTACTTTTTGTAATAATGAAATCCCAAAACGGTAGGTTGACAACCTCTGACTTAAGGGCTTGGCCAGAAGCTAAGCGTTACCACACAACGTGGCAATGCCGCCACGCCAGTCTCTTGGGTACTTTCGCAGTCGTCAGCGATGTGGATTTTTTTGACGCCATATTTGAGTTTGTTAACAGTTTTAGCTTACTTAGGATATCATATTTAAAAAGAGAGACCTAGCTAGATCGATTCACCCCCGAAGAATTCTATAATGCAACTTTTATCGAAATCGTCAGAGTCATTTTCGAGAACGTGATTACAATAAAATGTATACAAATATACATTTAGGATAAGAAAACTCCTAAATGTTTGTTTGTAACGCTGGACGATATCACTACATAATATAAAGCAAAGTCGCTTTCTCTGTCCCTATATCCCTATGTATGCTTAAATCTTTAAAACTACGCAACGGATTTTGATGCGTTTTTTTTAATAGATAGAGTGATTGAAGAGGAAGGTTTTTGTATACAATAACCGACATCCATGCGGGCGAAGCCGCGGTCATCAACTAGTATATATAATATAAGACGAGACCATAATATACATAATAATAGGTAGCTACCTATTTCCGCACCCACTTCATAAACTTCATGTTTAATCATTAGGAATTTGAATCGTCTCAGCAGACTCATTTGATGAGAATCTCATTTAATTTTATTTCAATAAAATTAACTGTTGGGGATTAATAAAATGGTAATCTTCTCCTTGCATAGAAGAAGCGATAACTTATTAAATACTTGCTTTTCTTCCGACTTCATTAAGTTGAGAATGAGGAAAATGCAGGATATTGAGCTGTATAAGTGGTGGATACTAAGAGGAGTCCTTTTAGACAACTAAATTGTAAGATACTAGCTTCTGCCCGAGACTTTGTTCGCGCGAAATCTCAGCCCCCGACCCACCGCCTCGAACTCAAACTCAAAGCATTTATTTCAATTAAACCATTTACAGGCAATTTTGAATTGTGGGTTGTGGAGGTCAGATAGGCAGTCGCTCCAAGTAAAATACTGGTATTCAGCTGCATCCGGTAAGACTGGAAGCCGACCCCAATATAGTTGGAAAAAAGCTAGGCATATGATGAGGCAATTTTGAATTGTCAAAGAGTCGGTCAGATAGTCGGAAAGTTGAAGCTTGTTGCCCATTCCAATACGTAGATCTCTATGGAGATGAACGGGCAAGAAACTCCAAGGAATCTCTTTTAAATATAGTTATTACAAAATTCTGGGTCCTGTGTCGCATCACATCGCCCGCGCTATGAAATATCGGCTGTGTCCATGTTTATTGCTGATGTGTTTCGGCTCCTAAGGGTTGTAGCGCAATGTTACATAGCTTCCGATGCAAAACTATTTTTTCAAATCCAACTGGTAGTTCCGGAGATTATCCCCTACATACAAACCTACAAACAAATACCTTATCTATCTATCTATATGTATAAAAAAATCAAGTAATAAAAAAAATCAAGTAATAAAAACTAAAACCCAACTACGACTTAAAAGGTATAAACAAGACACCACAGACAGACAAATTAAAAATCCGGAGTCACACGTGTTAGGGCAGAAATCGAACAGATTACGTGTGACTCCGGATTTTTAATTTGTCACATAGCCTATAACCAGCGGACAATCACGACGCTTCTAACGATACCTCATTTGTCAAATTGTGATAATTGGTTTGGAAGATAGGAGGGAACAGATGAACATACATACATACATACATACATACATACATACATACATACATACATACATACATACCGGTCAAAATCATAACCCTCCTTTTTTCTTCGCCGTAGTAGGGTAAAAAATCATAACTCTCCTTTTTTCTTCGCCGTAGTCGGGTAAAAATGAATCCCTATTTCCCTTGGTCACGCCATCACGCGTGAACGGCTAAAGCGATTTCGCTAATTCTTTTTCTGTTGTTTGTTATTGTCAGGAGAAGGTTCTTATGAAAGAAAAAAAAATTAAGAAAATTGCGCGGAAAGTTAGAAAATTTAAGAATAATTAACCACCATATAAAATTATTTCTAACCTTAGCGCATTGACAATATAAACTTTGACAGGACAACGTCTATCGGGTCAGCTAGTACAAGTTAATATTATTAGTCTATACCTTTCTTAATTATAGCTTTTGGTGTATACTGTTAAATGGTACAACAAAATCCTGTTAAATAGGTAGGCCCCATATTAAAACTAAAATTTGTAAATAATGAAAACTTAAAAAAAACTGAAAACAACAAATTACAAATTAGAAGATTAATGTTTATTCAAGATATGAATTCTCCATAGAACAATTTCAAGTCTAGAAAAAAAATCATCATAGTTATATTAATTAACATAAAAAAATGAATGTAAGTATACAAAATATTATAAAACATTTTATAAGAGTAACTATGGAGTATTTTACTCATTCTTCTCCATACGAAACTACATTTGGAAGGCGCCTAGAATCATAAGTATATTTATTTTATTATTTATGTACACACAGTAAAATACAAAAAAAAGATACGACATAATTAAAATATGAGTACAAAGGTACTGCTTATTTCTTAAGAAATTTCTTCCAGCAGACCTGCGAAAGGAGAAATGAGAAAGCAATGTAGACAATAGTGTGTGAGAACAAGAAGAGAAAAACATTAATATGCGAAGTCTTAACTAAAAATAACAAATATACCTACACATATACGCAAGAAAGTTAACATATACGTACATAAATACATAAAGCTTAAATATATAAACATAAATACAATATAGGTACCTTATCAAAGTTGAGAGCAAAGATAATGCTCTTTTACACGAAGTTTAAATAGAGAAACAGTTTTCAAATCACGAATACTAGGCGGAAGTACTTGTAAATGACGTGAAAATTCCTAGTTGAATTATGTTATTATGACTGACTTTTTACAAGCTTTATATTACCTTGCTCTGTTCGTATGTGTTTCCATACATCCGATTGAGCTCAAACTTGGCATACTTATATAACTACCGAGACATTGAAAAAATTATACCGTGGAACTGGTTTGATGATGGAGCCGGAAGTTGGCCATAGGAACTCCTCAATCAAACAAGATAGGACCATCGTGTTTGGACTCATTAGCTTTGTATTAATTAACAAGTGCTTTGACACTAGGTGGTGTTCAGGGTCTGATGATGGAGCCAGAAGGTGGAGCGACTACATTTCTGGCCTCCACAACCCAATAACTGGGTAATACGATACCCCTTGGTAAGACGGGTTGTCAGACTTTCGGGCTTCTGACGACCCGTAACGACTGACAAAGATCCACGAATGACAGCCGGGACCAGCGGCCTATAGTGCTTTCCGAAGCAAGGAGGAGTCTCCGTATATGCATAAAGATGCTCACCCATCCACGGACCAACTCCGGCGAGCATAGCTTAACCTGATGGACCCGTGTGGCTGTTATTACTTAGCCACACTTGCATATTTTCATAATGCTGAAAGTCGTGTGTGATTCACTCCGTAATACAGAGACCGCACGTTAGCGTCTCGGTGGTAAAAAAATGACTTCTCCTGCCTAGCTTAGTTCAGAGTTCCAATAGAGTCCAAAGCCAGCTTATAATGGTTTTGTCTCCACTGACGTGCTACCTACTGAAGTGGAAAATTGAACGATATCATTTTTCAATAGTACCTACCCATTCAATAAGTAGTTTTTTTTAATATTTGGAAATAAATGTCTAACGGGTAAATATCGAAATATCTAGAAAACTATTGAATTTCGGCCATATATATGGGGGGTTCAATTTGTTGAATTCTGGCCTGACGGATAGCTAGATATCAGCTCCTGACGGATATACGTCGAAAATCAAGTAACGATGTATAAGAGAAACAGACACGGCGGCGGTCTACAATCGGCGAACTTTTTCAAAAATTCCACCGCGTTAAGCTACACTCTAAGTTATATCCTAGGTCCTAGACATTTAACGACCTTCCTGTTATGTCTGTATTAATGTTGACCGGCGCGTACGCAAGTTGTACAACGTAACTGACTAACCGTTATGTCATTTCATTATAATGAGAATGGCTGTAACGAATCGTCTGTCTTCCATACCTGCACGTCTTTTATTCTTGCCATGATAAACCCGTTGGTCTGATCCTTCGGTTAAACGATTCTCATTGTGAGAGTTAATGTTTTCTTCTATGTATACACATATTCTTATTTTATGTTTAATTTT
This sequence comes from Lithophane semibrunnea, assembly GCA_947363905.1. Classification (NCBI taxonomy): domain Eukaryota; kingdom Metazoa; phylum Arthropoda; class Insecta; order Lepidoptera; family Noctuidae; genus Lithophane; species Lithophane semibrunnea. The sequence goes on along the minus strand of OX376186.1, from coordinate 19,645,598 downwards.
ATGGGAAAACATATTGTAGAGGCATCTTGTTGCATTTAGCGGTTACGGGTGGTCTGATCTTTGGAGGTTTTGTGGCCAGTATCAAAGCTGACGAAACCTCCATAAATAAGGTGTTAAAAATTACTTTACCAACTTTAAGGAGTGATTTTTATGTCGTGAGTCATATTTCAATCAACATACAACCTGACACTGACTTGCAAACTGCAAAAAACGAAAGAAAATGTTAATTTTCGCCGGCTACCTTGGCGCATTCCCCTTGTAACGAAGTCCTTCCCTACCATACTCATCCGATTATTTATTGCTGGTAATCCTTTTATGGCTGGCCACATCACCATTCGATGTTCAATTCAAATTCAGAACGCCACAAACTCCCGTGCAGTCACTTCATCTTTAGACCTTGCCGAAGCTTGTTGCTGTCTATAACTATAATCTTCTAAGTGCTGTGATAATATTGCTATAATCATGTTAAGTTTTGTATTGTTTTACTAACGAACATTAAACCGTAATCTTCTCTCGTCTACCTTGTTTTACCACCAACTTACTAACGTTGTCCGGTGAGACCCCTCATTGAGCTGGCTAGCAGAGGGCAGAGAGGGCTGCCGGGACCCCCTTAAGTTTTAAGTTGAGCTCCTCGGTTACTGACAAACGCTTGTACTGACTGGACAGGTCAACTCAAATCTGGTTTCTTTTCTCAAAAGACCATTTCAGACATTAATCTACATAGTCCTTATATTAAAGCCTGACCAAGATTATGTCTGGACTTTAAAAGATACTGCGACCTCTGAGTTTGTTTCGGCCTTTCTTCTCAGAGTAGTCAGATAGGAAACGCCGACCTCATCAAGCTTATTTTTTTAATATTATGACGTGTTAAAGTGGTTCCGATATCCCTATTTACAGAATAAATAGTTTCATTTCATTTGCGTAGTTGAAAGACAAACAGTAATTTTACCTATACAAAAAATATACCTTCAAAGATGGCGAGAACTCTTAAAAGCCAAGAACGTGAAACTTAACCGATGAGGAAGAAACTTCTTAGCGGTAACAGCTCTTTGTCTGTAATGAATTGTCAACAAAACCACAAACTCGTGAAAAAATTTCGACTCAATTTGCTAACAACCCGGATACGAGGAAAATTCGTTTTTTAGCCTGGTTTGAAACTAATAGATTGATTTGGTTTCACACCTGGATGAAAGCGTTTCAAATAAAACCGGCGTGCGGACCACGCACAATGAAGGGTTCCGTAATTGGGAAAACAACTTGTTCCGAAACATAGTCCTGAAATTTTATTTTTCAATATTAAAATGCTTGCATATCTATGACATTTTATCAAATGAATGTTGTAAAACTGTCAAAATGAAACAAGGAAAATTACAGGTTACGAAAATAAGTTACGCAAATATAGCTGACGGCTCGGAACATGATGAGTCATTGCGCAATAACAATTTCATGTATCAGCGGGGGTGAGGGGTGGGGTACTGACCAGCGAGTAGCTAGCTTCCGAGCCGCCACTAAGAAAAACTGTTTTTCAGCAATCCAAAGCCAAATAAGTTCTGAAAAAACATTTTTTCGCTCAACCATTTGGTTAAAAACCCTTCGTAGTTTCTTCTAATACATAAATGCCAAAAGGATTACCTAGAACGACGCTGACAAAATCATTATTTCCCCTTTGTCGTCGCTCGCCATTTTCCCACCATCCGCATAATTCAGTTATAAATAATTCATGCCCGAGGTGACAATACTGAGCTCTTTAATAGCTTCCATTTAATTTGCGGTGCGTACCCCACTATGAATTGATATATTGCATGCTTGCTACTTTATATAATTACTATTATTATGTACGATCTCGTTCGGGATGTAATTGTATATTAAAAAGCTCTTCTGTCTTCCGTGATGCCGTTCCATGCAGTCATAGATCGGCATCATATAATTTGAATATAGTATACTGGCTTTAAAGCAGTGATGACCCAGATTTACGTGTCGTGGGTTTCACCTCAAGCTGGCACTTTGTGGAACTGCTCTCAAAACGGTGAAGGAAACAGGCATACGAAGATATGTGACATCCAACCCCTACTGGGCCCGCGTGGTGGTCATGTATGGCCTACTCCCACTTACAGAGAAAAGGCCTGTGTCCCAGCAGCTCGGCGTTATAGGCTGGTTATGTTATGTGTAATAGCTTTGAAAATATTCGATAATAATTTAGATACCCATGAATTTCGTCACAGGTGGCCGCCACGATACGTTACCCGTGCCCATGATTAATATATTATTTATTTGCATATGTATTTAAAAGTGCCGAATAACTTATTAATCTATTGTATTTGAATTAATGCTATTACAAAATATATTTCTACTAAAGATCAATTAATAATTCGATCTATAATCATCGATACGTTCACTGCATTGTTCATTTATTGGCTATCTAAACTCTACCTGCATGTGTTAAAAACAATGTTATTTTATTATTATGTTGTTGGTAACATAGTTGAGCGAACAGTGTGTGTCCACAGTTACGTGGAATACTTCACGAGTTTTTGAATTCAATATGATTATGGTACACACGGCTACACATCAAGCTATACATTTCCAGAATAAACTGACCTCGCCTTGTACGCGAATCCTATACATTGCGAGATCAGCATAAACTGGAAATGTATAGCTTCATGTGTAGCCGTGTGTACCTAGATAAATGGACTGTATGGCATAAAGATGAAGACCGTGACTTCGTCTGCGTGGAGGTATAAATTCGCATTTTTTTGTACAAGACACAAGGATGAAAACCTTCTCTATGTTACAATCTGTTAAACGATCGCTTCACTGGTTTAGGCGTGAACATAACCGACAGACAGACAAACATACTTACTTTTGCAGTTATAATACCTACTAGCTTCCGCCAGCGGCTTCGCCCGCGTGGGATGTCGATAAAAAGTAGCCTATGTCCTTTCTCAAGCTCTAGACTATCTGTGTACCAAATTTCATTTAAATCGGTTCAGTAGTTTAGGCGTGAAAGCGCGACAGACAGACAGAGTTACTTTCGCATTTATAATATCAGTAAGGAAGTAAGGATTTTTCTTCTTGAAGGTCGTGTCCCTGAAATGCCTTCGTGGGTTTGATGTTCTTCCGTTTCGTTCGGTTCATCTGCTTCTGTCAGTGTGGTCGTTACATAGTCCCGTGAGGGCAGGGCGGTAACTTGGTCTGGCCAGCAGTGATGTGACCAGCCGCGAGTTCTTCTCCCATCTACCTTGCCCATCAACACCAGCTTTTAAAGGTTATCCGGTTCCCGACAAGCAATGTGACCAAAGTAACCGAGAGTCCTTGATCCGTGGATTAATTTAAATATGTATTTTCCTATGGATTTGATCCGGCTGATTTCAGTGTATTAAGTACAGAAAAATACATTTTAGATTTTTTTAATGCTAAAACCACGACATTATTCGTTGTTAGTTGTATTCCACTGAATGAATGAATGACATTCGTCCTTGGTGAAACTAGAAAGTCTATTTAGTCAAAAAGTCTGTATATGTAGCTGTACCTCCAGTACCTACACATTTGGAATAAATACACAAAGAACTGAAATAATCATAGATATATAATTATAGTATAAAGTGCGCGCAAGAAACTATGAACAGTAGACACGGGTTTGAACAATACGAAGTTCCCACCACACTCTCTCACTTGTCAGTTCGAGATTTATTCATTTTTATGTCACAGTGAAGCGGTACAAAATGTTATTTTTAGGTGTAACATTCAATCATTTTGTATGATGATACATTTGAAGTGCCTGTATGTCCTACCCAACACTTATCTATAATAGCTCACTTGTCTACGATGCGCACTAAGCGTTTGGTGCAATACGCGCACTCTATGTAATATTATATCTCTATGGAAATAACCTTGTGGTTAATAGTTTGGTTCTTTGGGTCGCATTAAAACAGCAGACGGCAGTTTCCGATAAATTATTGTCGCGTCTATTTTACTCACCACACATTATTATGTAACCCCACGAAGGCGAAGGTACGCCACACGCCACTGAGTCTGCTGAGAGAAAATTGTAAATAATTTTATTAAAATCCTCTGCTACTGAAATAACAACTTCATGCCATTCCAAAAGGGTGCTTATTTGATTCACACTAAACACGTCTTTGATTGAAAACATTCGCTGTCATACAGTCAGATAGTCAGAGGATGATTGACACAAGAGATATGGTTCTGGTTTCTGGAAGTCTGATCAAACTGATCACTTGGAAAATAATACGAAAAAAGGCAATAATCATAAGCATTGGCATAATCGGCCGATAATATTCCTACCGCTGGGACACAAGCCTCCTCTATGAGAGAGGGATGTCTGTACCTCGGTCTGATAGAAGGCAGTGTTACTCTTCATTTTGAAGTAGTAGTTAATGACGTAAATGTTCTCCGGATCATCAAGACTAAATTAACATAAAATCTGACCTGCACCCTAATAGGGAATATGCATGTGATTCAAATATGGGTCAAATATTTTTTTTTATAAACTATTTTACGCCTCCTATTATTAAACCTAACCTAACTAACTATTAATTATGCCTCCATCAATATTTTTGAATAAAATTTCTTTTTGAACGAGAAATTATTTTTTTTAAAGTCCCAAACCATTGTGGGTACATACTTGAAAAGCTAAGAGCGGATGTGACGTAACAATCCGGGATAACAATTAAAATGTCAATGTCAAGTCAATCAACAAGTGTCAAGTCAATGTCAGACGCTCCTACAAAAAGGAGTGTTTGACGTTGACTTGACAGTTGCTTGTTTATTTTCATGGTCTGTGACCAGAGGCGGCTCGTCATAAAGAGCGCTGGTGCACTGCACTCCCACGAAAATAGCATAATCTATATTTCTTTATTATAATCCTATACATACATTCTTTCTACTATGCCCATGTATACAATAGCAGTTTACTAGAAAACCATTTCCTACGCGTACATTGGGCGTCAAGTTGTAACGTGTGGAGCGCCAGCGATTGCGCTCCTATGAAACAAAGTTCAGTACGATTTCTAGCACTGTATTCAATGAGTGCGAAAGAGAAATATCGACACAGTCCGACGCGTGAAACAAAAGATTTTGTATGAGAAATTAGCCTAATTTGGAGCGCCGCTCACGCGCGACGTTGCCAAACGGCGCAAGGCGGCCGCGCACGGGAATGCGATCTATGCCTTTGCGCTGTTGCCGATCTTATGTAAACAAACGGTCGGCTCAACTCGGCTGTCTGATTCGCAGTGTTTATTCTAAATAATTATTAAAAATAGTTTGTGCGCGACATTTGTGTTAAAAATGGAACAATACAGTGTATCTTGTTGTATGATAAGCATTGAAAAACGCTTAATTAATTCCATAACTGATTTTCACAAGAAAGTGATAGATGTCTTCGCTCGCCAAAAAGATCGCCGAATGGATTTTCTTTACAAATAAAATAAATGGTAAGCTCTAGTTCTACGTTTCTTTTTTTAGTGAACCCCCACAAATAAATATCACGAGCCGCCTCTGTCTGTGACGTCACCACACCAAGCGCGCCAAATGGAGGGCGTTTAAATAGCCTGGATCGGTTGGATATAAAAAAAAAAATTAAGTACTTTAAATTGCTTTTTTGCCGTCGAATTTTTTAAAACTAGTATTTGACGAAGTAAACTATCGAATAAAAATATTAAAATATATTAATATTAAAATATTATTATACATGCATATTCCATCTTGCAAAACACACTTTCAATCACAATCTGAATCATTTTCATTCCCATAACAGACTCCGTTGAGCCTTTACTAAAACTTGTTGCCTTGCGTCGAGCCGAACTAATATTGCCGCCATCATCGTGCGTAAGGCGGCGTTCATCAACCACGTGGCCGTAGGGGGATAAGGGATTAAGGTAGTAAGCTATGCTGGTGCCTATTCAAAGGGGAAAGCGGAGACTGACTCAATAAAAATGACTGTACCCGAGTGTAAATATGAGATGTCGAGCTTTAGACAGCGACCTTATTACCACAAAACCGTGTATATTGTTGAGCCTAAACGTCTTTTAGACATGACATTTCTCTAAGGAGTTTGACATAAAACTGACATTAGACACGCCTTGAAGAAGTGTCTAATTTTTTGTGGTAAGACCCCGACTCTCTAAGTCCTTATATTTTACCTCAGACACCAACAACTTTAAGACAGCGTTAATAAAGATCAATAATGATTTTGTCAGTAATTAAAAATCATAGGTAAATTAACTGTGGAAGGACTGTACAAAGTCGACCTTTTCTGGAGTTAGATATGCCTTATTTATGGCCAACTACAGTTCAAGTTTCTAAGGTAAAAATAAAACATATCTACATAAAGTCGAACATCCTCCTGTTTCGAAGTCGGTTAAAAATATGAAAATGACAACAAATGCTTATTATCTAATTCATTTGATACGAAATCGAACAGTTCCGAACTCGGTCTGGTTCTAGTATATTATTACCTACATACCAAACATCCTAAGCTCCGCCACCCTTCCAACATTTTCCATAACATACGTGTACGGGCCGCGTGGCGCTGGCGGCGTGTGCACGCGCCCTTAAGCCGGCCGACGCTCGCGCGCCACTAAACGTCAAACGGAGCGATTGATAAGTCCGCTAGTGTGCGCCCGCCCTTGTTTGCTCGCATTTATTGCCCGTGGGATGTAGCTCATTGTTGCTTACAATAAATACTCTGTCAATTGATGGGAAAACATTTTCCGCACAGATTTTAGTGGTTCGCAAATACTGACTTGTGGATTTACTGTGTTTGTATGCACCGGAATAAAAATAATGCCCCAATGAATTTTGTTGCTAGTTCACATCGAATGACCCGTGGATGTGGTCCTTTGTGATTTTATTTAATTCAGTTTCCTATTGGTCAGTTTCTAATATTATTTCTTTAGTAGGTACCATCGCAGGTACGTACTGTCCTTTTTGTTTATTTAAATACTTTAGAGAACTATTAATGTAAACAAAACCTGTTATTTGTTTGAATTTCTCGTGGTGGTGTGTCCGTGGCATCACAGCGGGCCCTATCTGAAACCAGCGCAGCGATATTGGTTTGTTTTTTCTCAAATATCGTAGCATTATGCTGAGATAGGAGCCTTTTTGGCCTCGCATAGGTTTTCTTCTCCTTTTTACACGTTGTTTACTTTTTAAATTACTTTTTTATTGATTTTGTTAGTTTTAATGTTTGTTTTTATTGTTTATTTTCCTGTGCGTGCGTGTCCCAAATAAAGCATTTTTCTTTCTTTCTATGGTTATTAAAATGATGGAAGGAAAGGGGTGCTGGGGACGTCGCCCTATACGATGGTCTGACGAAATGAGTCAACACCAAGACACCGCATGATCTCCGACGCGTTATAATTACAACAAGACAAAGATCGTCACAAATGGATGATCGGCAAACAATTTAGTCGGGTACATCAGCTTAGGTATGAGCAAAGGAAGAAGAGTAGGTAATTTCCATCGCTGTCTTAAGAGTTGATTGTCCCCCAGCACCAGTAGTACCTTGCCAACTTTACTTACCACTAAACATTCGGAATGAATATTGTCTTGACAATCAGTAACGATAATGACACCTGTACAAACAGCTCGCCGTGTTTATGTTGTGTATCAGCCCCAGCAAATAGCAGGATTGTTCGGATTGAGCGCAGATAACGGCGTATTACAGGACTGCTATCGTAGGAAATTACATGGTTTTCTGTAATCTGGGGCTTTGTTTATACTAAGTAGTAAGTACCTAGCATGTAAACATGTAGAGTAGGGATGCCCAGGTGGTGAAGGCCGAGGTTAGGCTACAGTTTTCAGGTCGTGGGTTCGCGTCCGGATTCGGACTGGTGTACACTTTGCGCAATTTGATTCATGGTCACCGCTCTAAAGGCAAGTTTCACAGACCGTAAAAGCGTCTTACAAATATGAACATTACTTGCGTAGTAATAAAGTTCATCATCATCTGCCTAGCCTTTTCCCAACTATGTTGGGGTCGGCTTCCAGTCTTACCGGATGCATCTGAATACCAGTATTTTACATGGAGCGACTGCTTAACTGACCTCCACAACCCACTTACTGGGTAACACGATACCCCTTAGTAAGACTGGTTGTCAGACTTTCGGGCTTCTGACGACCCGTAACATTCTGTCAAAGATCTACAAATGATAGCGGGACCAACGGCTTAACGTGCTTTCCGAGGCACGAAGGTGTCTTGGTATGTAAAGATGGATGTAACACAATAAAGTTATAAAGTATAAATAATAAAGTTATAATTACTTATCAAAATCAAAGTGTGTTCTGTGAATCGTGCAGTAAGATCCGTGACGGTAAAGCTTGCGACGAGAGTGACACCGGCCATCGCATTTTCAGTAACCAAAATTGTTGAGACATTCTACTCAAAAAAGATCAAAATTTAACTGACTACTGCAATAGGTACTCGTATATCGAAATAATATCACCGGTTGTGCTAACTATAGGTACACCTCTGCCTTTCTCTTCGGGGATAACAGGCGTCATGTTATTTTAATATCACTGTCATAAGTTTGGATTCACCGTTTATTTTGGTAAAAGATTTTATTTCTGTAAGTAGGTTTGTACAAACACTTTTACACGTCAATCACATTTTTAAAATTAGATGAGTTCGGCGTTTCCTACTCTGAGAAGAAAGGCCGAAACAAACTCGGAGGTCACAGTCTCTTTTAAAGTCCAGACATAATCTTGGTCAGATTATGTGAAGACCATGTAGATTGGTGTCTGAAATGGTCTTTTGAGGAAAGAACCACACAGATTGAGTGGACCTGTCCAGTCAGTGCACAGTAATCGTGCAGCTCAACTCCTAAAGGAGCTCAACGATTTGACGGCTGCATAAATTAATCAAACTGCCAGACAATGATTAATCAAAACTAAGGAAAAATAAATAATAAAAAAAATCAAGTAATAAAAACTAAAACCCAACTACGGCTTAAAAGGTATAAACAAGACACCACAGACAGACAAATTAAAAATCCGGAGTCACACGTGTTAGGGCATAAATCGAACAGATTACGTGTGACTCCGGATTTTTAATTTGTCTGTCTGTGGTGTCTTGTTTATACCTTTTAAGTCGTAGTTGGGTTTTAGTTTTTATTACTTGTTTTTTTTTTTAATTCTTTTGGGGTTATAATATATATATTTTTTAAATGTGCTCATTAAGCCCTTTCATTTGATACCCAACATGGTACGATTAAACCATATATTTTTTGAAGTTCCTCACTTTATGTCCTCTAGAGGGCGCCATTTTTAATTTAATGTGACTTCACATAGCCTATAACCAGCGGACAATCACGACGCTTCTAACGATACCTCATTTGTCAAATTGTGATAAGTGGTTTCGAAGATAGGAGGGAACAGATGAACATACATACATACATACCGGTCAAAATCATAACCCTATTTTTTCTTCGCCGTAGTCGGGTAAAAAGAAAAAGAAAGATCCAGTCTTCACATTCACAATAATTAAAATAATATAATACTTTACCAAAGTAAATAATCATGTCAATCATGGTGATGATGAACTCCTGAAAAAATTCTGGGTTAAAAAGGGAACCACAAAATAAGAAACCTATACTTACCGAAGAAGAAACAAGATGCGAAGAGATATTTAAGGCTACAACTGTGAGAGACAATGACGGTCGTTATGTAGTTAACTTACCATTTAGAAGTCAAGATCCGAGCTGTAAATATGGCGATGCAAGAAAAGTAGCAATTAACAGATGTTACGCATTAAAAACACAGATTTAAAAGCAAAATATGAGGAAGTTATCAACGAATACTTACAGCTGAGACATTTTCTTGCTTGAGCTTCCTCTGCACACATCATCGCTACAAATAATAACGAAACATTGCGATTTGACTCTTCGAAAATCATCATATGCAATCAACCAGTAGCACTACCTTAATAAGGTACAATTCTGAAGACTAGTACTTAAGTACTTAAAACTAGGAGTATCGTCACAGATAGAAATCCCAGATATTAAAAAATAGCAGATAGCAATTGCTCCTAACGATAAAAAATATCTGTTACTTAAAATCCCAGATCCTCAAGACTGTTACTGTTAAAACTTCGGATACGATTTTCCCTCTCACAGAGAGGAGGCTTGTGTCCAAGCAGTGGGAACATTATAGGCTGATTATGTTATGATATGTGTATTTATCATCCGTACAAAAATCACAGGCTGTTATTTTATAACAGACTAGCTGTGCCCCGCTGCCGTGTAGCGGTTTCACCCGCGTAGGTCTCGATCTCCTGGGAATGTAGGGATAAAACGTATCCTATGTCCTATTCCAGGTCATGATCTACCCGTGTGCCCATCCTCTCCTCTCTTCTCTAGAGTAGGGAACGTCGCGGCGCCGGCGGAGCGGCGCCGGCGTCGAACGGTTCGCGTATTGCATTTTCATACTCGTGATAACTTCGAAATTAAATGTCCGATCCGAATGAATTAAAAAGTATTTTACTGCTAAATAAATACCCTTGATGTTAAATACTATTTACTTGAATAAGAATTAATATAATGTTGATAAAACTCCTTCGCAAACAATGCATTAATTTCGAACCAATTTTGATTACCTTATAAAAGGTTATAGTGAGTCAATCTTAAAATTCAAATTCAAATTCTAAGAGGAACAATTCCATCATACATGATATTTACGTAACATAAACCGTTTACGCAGCGCACGCAACGAAAGCTCTCAAAAAGGAATTTTTCTTCCCGTTTTTGCAACATATTTCATTTATGCTCCGCTCCTATTGGTATGTGATATAGCCTATAGCCTTCCTCGATAAATGGACTATCCAACACAAAAATATTTTTTCAATTCCAACCAGAAGTTTCTGAGATTAGCGCGTTCAAACAAACAAACTATTCAGCTTTATAATATTAGTATAGATATATACGATTTACGACTTTAACTCAAAACAAATAAAGATGATATTCGATTGAGATACGTATTTATCGCCCGTACAAAAATCACAGGCTGTGATTTAATAACAGATATTTGGATCTGTTATTTTTTTGTCACAGTCACAGTGATCACAGATATCGTGTTTCACCTGTTACAACCAATCTCTACTTAAAACCTAAATTAAATTAAATTCAGCCATGAAAAGTACTGCACCTGAACTTTCAGCTTTAATTTAATTACTGAACTTTATCTCATCGCCTACTTAGTGGGGGGTCCTGGTTGAAAACCGCACAAAATGACAAGGTAATATAAAAGGTGTTCCTAGAAAAAATATTAACCTACCTAGGTATTATGCCGCGTTCCTATGGTTTAACTTTGAACTCGTGAATGCGCTTACGCCTACGCTTCGTGGGTTGTATTTAAAACCTCTTTGTAGCGTAATTGCAATTAGCAACAGGGACGTTTGAAATATGTTCGGCTTATATTCTCACTGTAAGATTGTTAAGCTGTACTTTGAATTTGTTTTAGGTGTTCGCGGCTTGCTTGTAAAACTCTTTACGATTTTTGTACATTACTGTCGCGGCCTGCATCTGGCGCATTGATGGACGATCGTAAAATTGTGGGACGAGGCGAAGCCGAGGCACAAATACGTGATACCATCCCGTCTTGTAAACTACACATCAGTTTTCACTATCATTTAGTCAAATTCCAGTAGGTTTATTTATATTATCCTAACGGCTGAATAGATTTGAATGATGGGTAGATCATGACCTGAATTAGTATAGAACTTATGATACTTTTTATCCCAATATTCCTACGGTATCATGACTTATGCGGATGAAATCGCGGGCGCAGCTAGTAAATCACAATAAAGAATTCTCAATGTTTTGTCAACTCGTAAAAACCATACGAAGGATGTGGATCGCTAGTATATTTACAAAATTATTAATATTTAGCTCTTTCATGAATAAAAAATCTCTAAAATAGTTTCACATGATGATCTACATACCTGCTATATTAAAGGCCGCCCCTACAATCGTGTTTAACTGTCCGTTTCATTAACCCCAGTGAAAAGTGATCGTTTTATCGCCGAGACAAGTGCTAATATAGATGATATCGCATCGCCCGCGCCGGCGTTCCCACGCGTGCCCGGGCCGTGCGCGTGCGCCCCTCGTGCGATACCTGTGCAGATTAGGTGGGTCGCAGAGGGGTATCTGTAGGCAAAATAGTGACTTTTAGTAGTTAGAGCTCGTTTTTTTTTTACCGTTTTTTTTCTGATTAATACATTTATTTTTTCTAATTAATCTTTCGCAAGCCTATTATGAAACTTGAAAGGAGATATCTGAGTATGTTTCAGTGTTTCAGAATGGTCGGATACGAATGACCGACCTCATCTAGTTTATTATTGTCGTGTAAAAGTTTATAGAGGTATGAGGAACAGGGTGTAAAGTTCACTCATCCCCCATAGAAATAGGAGTATCCTCCGACCCGTTTTTTCGTTCCTGATGGGCAACTGACCGACTATAATATTGACGTCAGGATGTTTTTTAAGTATACTCGTCGCGCGGTAAACTCTGCTTGTGCGATGCAGGATTTTTAGTGACGTCAGTGTGATGCATAGTTCGCATGTGTTGTTGTAGGTGCCGCCACAAGTGTTTGTATAAACCTCATCATTATTAGTCACTTGTAAGGCAATATTTGTATAAACCTAATTACAGAAGTAAATATAATTTACTCATATAACTAAAACACCAAATTCGCGTGACTGATCTTCTATTCCCTGATCTATGAACAAAACCGTCGAATTATTTGTACTGCGAAATATATCACAATGAATCTTTGCATGGGAACTGTTTCCACTTGCGACGTCCCTATTTGTTTGACGATACACTATCTGTTACAGTATCTGATAGTTGTGTTGCAGATTAAATGTTGCTAAATTAGTCGGCTCATAAAATTGATATTTACGTACGTACCTACTAACTTTGTGTCGGGGTGTTACTCTTTAGTAAGATTTTTTTTTTAGTTTTTCATGGCCTTTGAACATTTTGATCTATTTTATTTATAGCCATAATTGATTACGTTTTCCCTACGATTTTGGCTCTTGTGATACAAGAACTACTAGTAGTTACAGACAGGTAAGTCAGTGAAGTAAAAAAAAAAAATTGGTACTTACATAATCCTTCCTTACTTATTATTTCAAACAAAGTCCTCCGCCGCGTCTGTCTGTCGTCCTGTTTGCGATAAACTCAAAAACTACTGCACCGATTTTCATGCTGTTTTCACCAATGGATAGAGTGGTTCTAGAGGAATGTTCTAGTATATAATAAACGACATCTACGCGAAGCCGCGGTCATCAGTTAGTTATACAGGATGTAAGGGTTAAACACTCTTGTCATTCAAACCATGGGTAGTTGACTTAAATATAAAAATAAATGACCGAACACAACAAAAAAAAACGTTATTTTCATTAAAAGATTTTGAAAAGTTTCTATCCGATTTTCAATTACAATTGAATAATGTCATTCTTTAAAAGTGGCACAGTGTATAAGTATGTACTAAATATGTAATTATTAGTGATTGTGACTATATAATCAAGTACACCACCAACTGAAAAACGCATAGAAAACATTTCACTAGCAGTTTTCACGCCGCCCGCCCGCGAACCACAAACTAGCACAAAGCGCCTCCGCAGAGAGCATGACCTAGGACCTAATTGAATTACCTTTGTACGTTCACTGGCCTGCTATGGTGACCACTGTAAACTAACAACATTTTACAATTAGGAATGCCACCACAAATGGTTTTATTTAACTTTAATGAAACTTTAAACTTTTGCATGAGTACATTACTAGTCGGCAGCGATGCGGAGGAATTGTTCGTCACCATATTTAATTTTCTTAATAGTTTTAGTTAGGTTAAGAAAATATTATATTTTAATGTAATATTAATATTTATTTATAATCTCTATATATAAAAATGAATCCCTATTTCCCTTGGTCACGACCTCACGCGTGAACGGCTAGACCGATTTCGCTAATTCTTTTTCAGTTGTGTTTGTTATTGTCAGGAGAAGGTTCTTATGAAAGAAAAAAATAAGAAAATTGCGTGGAAAATTAGAAAATTGACAGGACAACGTCTGTCGGGTCAGCTAGTAATATATATTTTATGAATGTGCGTGGCCACCGCGTACCGCAAGACGTAGCGTTGGAAGGGCTTCCACAAGATGGACTGATGACCTGCGGGAATCCGCTGGATACGATAAGCACAAAACCGGTCCTAGTGGCGCTGCTTGGGGTAGGTTTATGTCCAGTAGTGGACGTCTTTCGGCTGAAATGATGATGATGACGTTCGGAGACTGAAAATAATATGAATAAACTGTTTCACCGAACCGCACTTATCAAAATGTTGTTTCAGTGCTATTAGTAGACGTGCTCAAGTGCGGTTCGGAAAAGTGCCGTTCAAATCAGTGCTAAAAGTGGAAGCCCTCGATTTTGTGAAACAATGGATTAGACATTTGTTTCACATGAATTCCGATTCTGATTGATACATATTATGCAATTGGGTGCAGAACTTTCGGTAACATTACTTTTAAAACAGACTCGACAAAAATATAATTCCCTAATAAGAGTTGGAAGCCAATACTAGAGCAATTTGTTTGTTTTCAAGAGAGTCCTCCTAAGGCCCTCAATATATGTATATGTTGGAGCCAAGACAACAGCGGGTTTTAATATGAAAAACATGAACCTAGAATGTAAACCGTCATTAAATTCATTGGAATACCTAATAAGGGAGCTTTAAGTTCTGTATTGAAAATATTATAATTACCAACTACTGTAAGTACAGATAACTTTTGCGGAATGTACGGTCATGCATATTTTGGAGAGAAAATGATATAGCAGTTTGAATTCAATCTTGTGGAAAGCATAGTTTTTTCAATAGGACTGTTTCTTGAATCAATTTCCCATTGTGAGAATTTCTGTCTACGTAAATGCATTTTACATAATTATATATCTATTATAGTATATTGTACCTATTGGTAAGTTTAAGTACCTACTTATAATTTTGCACCAATGACAAACCCATTTTTTATGTCCACGCAATCACTGTCCATTCTAAGGTTGCCTGGAAGAGATCGCAGAAAGCGATAAGGCCACCCATTGTATGTTTTATAGTGTTAAATTTATTTATTTTCGCAATGTATTTTCTGGTGTACAATAAAGTATATATAAATAAATAAATAAATGCCTAAATGCTGTATTTTTTTTGTCATGTTTCCTTAATATGTTCCCTCATTTTTTTTTTATCCTGGGAAATCATCCAATAAAAAAAAAAAAATAAAAAATAAAATAAAATTTATTTCAGGTAAGACCCATATCAGATAACATATAAATTTGAAAATTTGCAGCCAATCACATTAATGCATCATAATCAATCACACTCATAATAATGATAATATAATAATAAATTCAATAAATTACAAAAAATTAATTTTAATAACATTAATAATAGTAGTTTAGTCTCTTATATGCACCACTATATGTAACTTGTCTGTCACAACAGTGCCGCATATAAGGACAGTCCAGCCTATTTGCTATCATTTCCAGAACGGTGTTGGAGCTGGCCCGCACTCTACGCACAAGTGATGCGCAGCGCTTCCGCATGGTCGCATAGAAACAGTCTGTGCGTGCCAACGCGAACATACCTGAAGCGCTGCAATAGCGTGGCAGCCCCAAAACCGCCCTGAAAGCGTTATTAAATTGGACACGAAGGGTACTGTATTGTTTCTGCGTGTAATTAGCCCACAGGCTGCAGGTGTACATAGACGTGCAATATGCTCGGAAAAGAGTTATTTTCACGTCGTCCGAGCACCGCGCGAACCTGCGGGCCAACATGTTGGCTCTCTTAGATACAGCCCTTCGTTCCCGTTCCATGTCAGCATGATCTCTGAGGTCAGCCGTGATTATATGCCCTAGATATTTAAACTGACCAATAATGTCAGACTTTTACTGACTAAAACCCACCCGTTTTCCTTCAGTTGCCTGTTGCCAAGGTCCCGGTATCCCTTTCGGACTAACCCGCAACCCTGGCCCCTCATGGTCCTGCGACCAACTTTAACGGTAGGTTTTTTTTTTTAAACACCACATTGGTAAAATAATGTCATTGAGTAGAAAATTATGACCTTAATAGATTATCAAAACATTTTTAGAAGACCAAGTAAATATTTCCTTAAGGCTCTTACACACTCTGGGGCGATGCGCCGCGCGACGCGACGCCGCCGCGCCGCATTGTTCGCCGTGAAGTTTTCTCAGACATCGTTTTGTTAAAATTCGCGTCGCGCGGCGAATCGCCCCAGTGTGTAAGAGCCTTTATTCAAGAAACTTTCCTGACGATAAAAATACCTAGAACTCCTACCACAAATAAAAGAGCATAGATATACAACATCAAGGCAGCGTTAAGGTCCAAAAGAGCTGTTTTTTGCCGCCCCTGTCTGAATACATCTTTTGGCCCCAAAACTAACTGCACCCAGCTAACTGTTGATCATTCAGTTCAATTCAGAGCTGAATGGTGCCATACGTCATGCTCGTGAACGGGTGCCGTCAGTAGGGTAGAGACTGGTGGACTTAGCTACCATTATTATTTTAATGATTTAATTGTATTTTATTTCTTTTTACAATATAGGTACGCTTGTATCTTTCAAGTCATCGTTCTCATAAATGTATAATCCTTACTTTCTTACTAATATTATAAATGCGAAAGTAACTCTGTCTGTCGAGCTTTCGCGCCAAAACTACTGAACCGATTTAAATGAAAGGTACACAGATATTCTAGAGCCTGAGAAAGGACATATCGTACCTTCGGTGCAACAAAGTCACAACAGCTCATTTTTTAATTTTACTATTTGTGACTTTGTTGCACCGAAACAAAAGTCGAAACAGCTCATATTTTAATTTACTATTTGTGACTTTGTTGCACCGAAGGTGCGATATGTTACTTTTTATCGACATACCACGCGGGTGACGCCGTGGGCGGAAGCTAGTTTCAACATAAATGATGTTACATGTCCACGCAATTTCTGGCCAGCTATATAGGGACATACTTTGCTTTTGAATGGGCTAGTAGCTTCATCGTTCTGGCTGATCGACTCCTTGACAATTCAGAAGGGCCTATTGGAGTTTGAGTTATTCTCTTCCCGCTTCCCGCTGCCTTAGCGGCTCCTCTCATATTGGTGCTAGAGGCTACGCCCCACGTTCGTTTGCCGTTCGGTTGCCACAGCAACCCGGTTGCCGTACCGAGGGTAATAGCTGAAGGGCAGCATCTCTTGTAGATATTACATGTCCTCCGCTCAAGAGCCGAGAAAAAGTTAATAAAACCTCCAATATGTCTGACTCGAGCGTGCGGCTTTAAACCATTTTATTTTATTTTTATACTCGTCTAACTATGATTGCGTATCTAGTAAGTAAATAACAGGGCAATCTTGTCATCCCTTTTTAAATTATATTTCAGTTAAGTTCATAAGAAAGGACAATTAATTATGATGAGATAGGTCTGTCTCACATAAATTCAAACAGTGTCGAGGTGTGATTCCGCGATGATTTGAGCCTTGAAGAGAACTTTACGGAGTAACACACTATGACACTATGCAAGTATGCAGTACACAGTAGCACACTACGCAGTACAGAATGATCGTTGGAGATTTACGTCGTTCGTACCTACTAATGAAAATGATTTGGGTTCAGAAGGTTGTTAATACAGCACCCAATCACTACAATTTTCTAACGTCATATTATATTTCAGTAAAAAACTCTTTTGCTTTCACCCAAAACTAACTGGCGCCATATTTAGTAACAATTTTCAACTAACTATTATCGGTCTTCTCACTCAAAGTCTAACAGGTATAAGATACTGTATTACTTGGTGACAATTTCCAAAGAACTATATCGGAAAAACATTAAAAAAACAAAAAGTATGGCTCGCATTTTTTCCTCCATTTAATTGATGTTTGCGGACATAATTTAAGCAGAAGAGGGACCACTCAGACTCGCAGCCTCTCGTGGCTGTCAATCAAGCCAAATGGTCAGATGCGGACGCGGCACAGAGCGCGGCGGGCGTCCTGACCAAGCATGACCCTTACATGATACGAGTACCTACCTACTCGTCGTGTATGACTATATATTTTTATAAATCAATAATATTTTTTTTAATTTACCTGAGATATGGCACAGACTTTCCTAAAATTTAGAAACTATAAAAACTGCTAAACTGAAAGGTTTTCCGAAGCGTCTAAAAATCCTTTGCCTGTAATACCACCATTTTAAACTAAAAACAGCTTTGAAGAGCGATTTTCGCACACACGACTATCCTTTACTTCACACTATTTCAACTGAAGACTTTTTCAAATGTTAATGGAAATAAAAGCCACCTTTAGTAAAATATACTCTTATAATGCAAAAACGTGACTCTGACGAGGCATTCTAGGTATTCCATAAGTGACGCCTCTGTGATAGCCACCGTCCTGTGTGGTGCGGCCCCAAGAGGAATCTAGCACACACGACGAACAAATTTTAATGTACAAGCCGTTTGAATTCCCTTACATTCCTTCCTTTCAATGCATATCTACATAAGTGATGCAGTTTAGCATAAAAGGGACGTTAGTCCATAGTTCAGTTAGAATTGATGAAGCGTTTTATAGCTATAATTTGGTGTTTTAGCCTGTTTTGTCATTGCAGGGCAAGGACCTCCCATCCCTCTTTAGTCTTGGGATTCTTAGCATGAAACATTATATCCTCACGTCCCTATGGATTAGGATTACCTATCATTGATTTTTAAAATAAACCGACGGTCACAAAATCTTGACGACGTGAATAGCGCTATTCTTCAGGTCCAAGATTGGTTTACGGTAAATAATTACGTACTAAATAATAAAAAAACCAAATGCATTCGATTTAAATTACCTAATGTTAGAAGTAGCGAATGTGACATCATATTGAATGGAGAAAAACTGGAATTTATTAATCAAACAGTTTTCCTGGGAATCACGCTAGACGAGAAATTACAATGGGGACCCCATAAACATCTCTTGCGGAGCGGCTAAGCTCGGCCGCTTATGCTGTTATAAAGATAAGACAGTTAACAGATGTAGAAACCGCGTGTTTGGTCTATTTCAGTTACTTCCACAGCATTATGTCGTATGGCATTTTACTGTGGGGTCGGGCTGCTGACATTGAATCCATCTTTGTTTTGCAAAAGTGAGCTGTCAGAGCCATTTATAATCTATGTCGCCGCGAATCTCTCAGGGAACTATTTAAAAGGATTAATATTATGACGGTACCTTGCCAATTCATTTGTGAGAATATTATGTATGTAAGAAAAAACTTAAATCTTTTTAATAAAATAAGTGATAGGCATAATTTTAATACTAGAAATAAAGATAAAATAGATCAACCATTTTTCAGATTAGCTAAAGTACAAACATCTTTTATGGGGTACTGCGTTAAATGCTATAACAAAATACCTTGTGATATATTGCAATTACATGAAAGAAAATTTAAAACTCATATAAAAAGTACACTTTGTAAACAAGCTTATTACAAATTAGAGGATTATATCCAAGATAAGAATGCTTGGAAACATGCTGGTCTTGCTCCATAGGACGATTTAGTGTCTGGACAAAATCAAACTGATAGCTAATTTAGTTTTTTTTATTTATTATTTGTATGTCATAGACTTTTACACTCTGTCATTACTTAAACTCACGCACTGACTTATTAGTACTACTTGTAACAATGTTAGGACTATTGTAATATCGTATACTTTTACAATCTTTGTAAATATGTGAGCACCATGTATCTGGTAATTAATTTATTCATTATTGCTCCATTTATAATTCTTTTTACCTGTCGTAGTACAGTAATCTTATTGTAGGTGCATCGTCTTCACATATAATTATATAATTAATGTATACAAAATATTGTAAAACATTTTTAAAAGAGTAACGATGGAGTTTATTGCCCATTCTTCTCCATACGAAAACTACCTTTTGGAAGGGGCAACTAGAATCAATTCTATTTCTTTGTTTGACGTTCAAAAGTGCCATATATATGCCTATTTGAAATAAATTATTTGACTTTGACTTTAACAGAAAACACCCTTCCTCTCCGCCCAGAGCGGGAGAAGTCATTGGATGATTTCCCAAACTCAAAAAAAAAAGGTAACATTTTAATAGATCTTATAATTAGCCTTGTTTGAGAAGATTATCATACTTTATTAGCTTATGGAACGACGCGTAACTCCTGAAAATACACACTTTTCATTCATCTAAATCTAATAATATTTAAAAGACAAGGTAAACTAATAAAAAAAAATTAAAAAATGTCGTCTTATTATTGAATGAACTTAGACAAGAGTACTTAGGTTTTAAAATCGCCATTTTCTTTCAGAATGTGAAAATTGAAGTTGAGCGTGGCCGGTATGTTGAAATCAGTGCCAACAAATCAACAAAGTTGCACTCCTCAAACTTCAAAAACGAATTCAAAGTTATAATCTAGTTACAATGAAATACTTACATAGTAGCTAAGTGCTGTGCCTGATCGGAAATGTTGCCATTATTTATTATTTTTATCTGTCTTAGAAAGTTTATGATAATGTTCCTGCAGGCGTAGCATGAGCACCGTTTTGTCGACGGAAGAGTAGACAAAAATGACGTTTCCTGTAGACAGTAGATAGTACGAGACGGCAGCAAAATAGAAAGAGCCAACTGCACTTTTTACGAAATTCACTCTTTTACGTAATTCGACTCAGAATTCTTTGTTTTATCATAGGATTTATCGGTTGTCAGTGTGATTTTGACAGTAAGGATAGAAAACTTTCTTCCGAAATAGTCTACATATAAAAAGAACTAGACAACGATCGTTAGAAATGAAAGACAAAATGACAGATTGTAGAAAGATTTCTACGGTGGATGTCAAAAATGAAGAAACGAACTGTCACTTTGTACAGAAAAAGCTATGTCTATTCTTCGTAGAGATAGAAAGCGCCATGCTACGCCTGCAGATATATGATGTTACCAATATTGTGTAACTTAATTGTAATTTACGAGAGTGACCATGGAGTTTCTTGCCCGTTCTTCTCCGAAACTGCCTACGTTTAGGAATCGACCTTTATGACTGAGCGACTCCTTAACAATTTCAAAAAGTGCCTGAAATATATACTTTGGTATTTATATTTATAGAGTGCCATAATTATAACATTATGAGACAGGCTCGACCCAGTATATGGAGTCCGCAAGTTAAAATATTAAAATTATGTTTCCTTCATGACATTCATTTTAGTTTACTTACTTGTATTTAAGGAAATGTAAACAATTCTGTATTTGGTCAATAAACGATTTTTATTATTATTATTATAGAATTTTAATTTATGCCTATCAGCATATTTGCTTTATCTCGCAGTATTTCTGAAACCTCACCCCTCATAATGAATAAACATTGTAGGTACCTGCAGTGAATGAAAATAATGTTTACTGTGTCAACTATTTAAATGAATATTCAATCAGAAACATTTAATCATCGCATGATTAACGCGTCCCTCACAAGCGCGGGCCGAGCGTAAATGAGAATTAAACATTTTCGTCACCGGGAATCCTTAATTATTTATTTTATTTATAGGTTGGATCGTTGGCTTACTGTGGGCATTTTGAGTTTCGATTTCTTTTTGGAAGATTTGGGATTTTGGGTCGTGAATTTCAAATAGTATTGTATGTTTTCCAACCTGAAACATTTCGCCATCAATGAAACAACAATTAACAACTCCCTTTCTCGAACAATTCCCTTTCTATTCCGCATCCTATCTGTGTGAGAATAACCCTACGATCGTAGGAACGTGCCGTTTTTTTGTGATCCGTGCTCGTAATCTTAACGCTGGCAATCTGTGGGGTGTGAGCACAGCGTGAGGTCAGGCGATGACGTCATAAAGCGACGAAATTAAAAAGATCGCAGCTGGACGCACGAACAAAGGCATTCATAAAAGAGGATTTAGTGATACTTAATAATGTGTTTTAGTTTTCATTGAGCAGTTCGATAGAGCACATAATTATTGTTTGTTGTCACAATGCTTACTTACATACTAAGACGTTCAAAAGTGTCTATTTAAATAAATGATTTGACTTTGACTTTGACTTTGACTTTACCTACCGGTATAATTACGTAACTATGTTATGTAAGGGTAGCTCACTAACTCGGGTCGAAAATTGATCGGCACAGGCGTGTAGCAAAATCAAATGTATTACAGGAACATACATAATTAATTAATTATGTTCGGTACAAAAACGCACTGCAACATGACAATTTAATGAAGGTGCCGAACGCAGTTTTTACAACCGGGACGAGCCGAATGAAGGCTGAAAATAAGGTCCGTTACAAAAGTCAAAAATCAATCTCCCTAGCATTCTCCCAACTATTTTGGGGTCGGCTTCCAGTCTAACCGGATGCAGCTGAATACCAGTATTTTACATGGAGCGACTGCCTATCTGACCTCCACAACCCAGTAACTGAGCAATACGATACCCCTTGGTAAGACTGGTTGTCAAAGTTTAGGGCTTCTGACGACCCGTAACGACTGTAAAAGATCCAGGAATGGCGTGCTTTCCGAAGCACGGAGGAGTCTCGGTATGTAAAGATGGTCACCCATCCACGAACCAACCCTGGCAAGCATAGCTTAACCTGATGGATCGACCCGTGCGGCTGTTATTACTTAGCACGAGCTATCCGTTTCAAAAGTATCTAATGAAAGTGTAAAAAAATCCTGTTCAGGTAAAATTCTCAATCACTCACTAAACGGAACTAAACATATTATTTATGTATTTAGAAGGTCAATTTTATATCTCCAAGAATAACATCATTTAAATTGTAATTGAAAAATCATTGACGAAAATTGAGGTTATAAAAATTAACCGTAATGGTCAAATGAAAAACATTACGTTATGTAAGCCCTTACATGAAATGCTGTAAAAGTAGTCGCACCAAAAACATTTTCATCTAAAATGTTGCCAAGACGAAACCATATGGCTCGACTGGGAAAAAGTTATCTGAGGGCCTAGACAAGTGACAATCGCTTCGAAAGCGTTTCGTATTTCTACAACGACTTTCAACAGGATTGACATAAGCTTTTCGATAGCTTATGTCAGTCCTTTACATTTTTGCATTTTAGATTATCGTTATCGCCGATAGAATGTCGCTTTGTCTAGGGCCTCAGATCTCATGTAGAGTCAAGCTTCTAACTCTACACGCCCTAACTCTACAAGCCCTAACTTCACAAACTCTACTCCTTAGTCAATATAATGTAAAAGTAACGCTGGTAATGGCCTTTTATTAATGTCACGAATACGCAAAAGGAACATCTCAAAATGCAAAACACGCTGATTTGCTAACAGATAGCAACAGAAGATTTTTAATATTCACTTTCTAAAGAGAAACCCTTATATCTGGTAAGCAAGCAACAGTTGCATGAAAATTATAACTCATTGAAGTATAAATCTTCATTAGAAATTCCCAAGGCAGGTGCTATTCACATCAAAACAAGAACGATTAATATCCCTTCTGTTTAAAATTAGGGCGGTTAAACGGATATCTAGTTTTTAGTTAAATCGTAGCACGTGACCGACGCGTGCGCACCCGCCCCACCCCTCACTACCTCGCGAGTTCTGTTGCCAATCTGTCAAATGTATCTTGGGAAATGCATCAAGTGATTTATTTTATACTAGCTATTACCTTATATTATGCCCGGTTACACGAGGGTAGTTTTTTTAAGCTAGTGTGGCAAGCAAGAAGTAATGTCTTTGCTAACTATCCTGGCTTAGTACATGCTGGAGCTGTTTACACGATGCCACTTTTAAGCCAATATGCCATTACAAATCAAAGTGCAGTTTCCTTCGATTCGTACGAAAACGTGTCAACGCGGCTGTCGTAACACTAATAGCAACACAACAGACTCTTTTCTTCTTATTTTATTTGTCACTTTCATCCCCTTTATGGAAATGTCCGTCTATTATTTAAGGGTGCTTAGGCATTTTCGGTCTTGAGTTTCGGTTTCCGAACCGGAAAGTTACGTTTTTTTCCGTAGAAAGGTACAATTTAACTGTTATTGCCAGGTTATCGATATTCCAGTTATCTCTTAATCACACGAACGACTGCGCTTTTATTGAGATGTTGTTACAATTCTTTAACAGACTTCAAAAATAGATTTTCAATTCAATACACATTGTCTAAAAAAACAAAGATATTTGAAACGAATATTTCAAAGTCTGTGTTTGTGTTATTCGTGCATTTTTCAGGATTTTCCCGAAACCAATATACGTTTGAGTGGGATGTTTTTTCAGGGATGGCTCAGCTCACATTTGAGCACCATCCCACCGATGATAAGGTTAACCAAGGGTGACGTGGTTAACAATGGTGCCTTATCCTAGTATTTTTTTACAATTTGGCATGAAGTACAATATTATTATTTTAAATTTAAATAAACGAATTAAAGTTGTTTCTGATAACTTGGGCAAAATCGATTGGTAGACATCAGTATTGATTATTGTTGATAGTTAGTGATAGGACCTCAACTAAATATAATTGAGAGAGATATAATTTAGAGTACCTACCTATAAAAATGTGTTTTTTTTATTTAAAAGTAGTAAGGTAGTTGGTTAAGGAAAATCAAGGCTATTTATTATTATTATTAATTCGTATTACTTTTCAGTTTTCCCGTTCTGCACGAAATAAAGTCTTACTTCAATAGTTTTTCACTAACCTATAAAAATGTTTTTTTTATTTAAAAAGTAAGTTATGGAAAATCAAGGCTATTTATTATTATTAATTCGTATTTAGTATTTTTCAGTTTTCCCATTCTGCACGAAATAAAGTCAAAGTTCAATCGTTTTTTTACTTACGTTGCCCAACGCTTCATGCATTTGTGAAAATCTAATATTAAGAGGAACATATCCAAAAGTTCAATTACGTAAAGTAGGGAAATATCTGAAAGTTTTACTACGTATAAGCACTTGCGGATCTGTGCAGTTAATCTGCACATTATTGGGTCGATGCACTTTGGCGGCAACATATAATATATTAAAAAATAACGTGGATTGAAGTCGGCAAGCCGGCGCAGAGCCCACCCGTTAAAAATGCTTACGGCCGTTTAAGGCAAAGAGTAGGAAAGGCCATTTTTTATCGAGTTTTGTGGTTAACATCAAGTAGCCTCTGTGAGGACTTGCCGTGTAGTTCATCTAACTAATATTATGAACGCGAAAGTTTGTATGGATGGATGGATGTTTGTTACTCTTTCACGTAAAAACTACTGAATGAATTTGGATGAAATTTGGCAAATAGATAGTTTATAACCTGAATTAACACATAGGATACTTTTTATCCCGATATTCCCACGGAATCGAGACTTACGCGGGTGAAACCGCAGGGCGCAGCTAGTTTGTTTATATTTGTTAGTGTAACTATGCTTTTTGCTTTAATATATTAGTAATCACTATAAGTACTTTGGTCATTTTAAGTGCCTTATAGCTTAGAATTAAATGAAATAACTACTACAATATGCTTATGTCATGATTTTACACGTCGAATCGAAATCATTTATTATGTTCGAGTATTACGAAACTTTTCAGGCATTTACAACCCTCGTTTAGAGACGTTTTACATTTTCTTGTCTGCTAGGCTTTCCTGACAACTTTACTTGTTCAAAACACTTTAATCGCATCTGCACACTTCTAACGTCATAGTCTACAACAAAATACAGCCCTGTGTTTACGATGGGGGAAAGCGAGTCCCTTTTCGCATAAGATTCTGACTTCCTCACTTAAAAATCAACCTTGTCTATTGACTGATAAGGTTAAGAGTACCCTAAGTCTCATAAACACCCGGAATTTTCCGTATCGATGGCACGTGTGGTTCTCGTCCTTTATTGAAGATTGCGCTCCTCCCACGACTTCTACGCAGGGAGACGAATGAAATACCACCTGCTTTAAATACTTGCTCCCACTTTATTGGCGTCTAAAAACGTCAGTTGGCCTCAGAGGCCTTAAGATGGAGAACTTTTCTTAGAGCCCTTTATGTTTTGACATAGTTTTTATAGGCAAGGCAAATGATGATGAGTCGATTCTATCAACTCCCCGAAGCTACGATTTGAAATTGGCGTAGATACGTAGTGCGCCTAGGTTTGTAGGTCGTAAGTATCGGAAATATATTTCCTTTGTGTGATATTTTATTTGTAGGTATTTTTAATAAACTATCCAACATCTAAGGTCTAATATTAGAAAAAAAATTAGGATGCAATAAACGCAGGATTTCCTACTTTTCAATTGTATTATAGTCGATATTTCGTATTTACTTTAAGAACTTCAAAGTATGATTGAAAACCTACGAACTTATTTCACTAACTAACGATGTTTTGTACCGTTAAAAACAACAAAAAATACCTTGCTGTTAAACTAACTCCATCATTAGGTAAACGAATGCCAACAAAAGTTTTAATCCAGTAAATATATATGATGCTGCATTTTCTTGAAAATCGTTCAGCTGCCCGTGCTCGCAACTTTGAAATTCTTGTCTTCGAATTCTTATCATATTCAGAACATGCAGAATGATAATGCAACAATTTCCAGTACAAATGATTATACGAGGTCTTTATTTGCAAACACCGCAATATTTGGTGTAATGCGGTTTATTTTCTTGGCAATAGCAATAGGTTCGGCCCTTGTTACATGGGACTTAAACATAACTGGCGAAACGTGCGTGTACAGGTACACCTCTGCTTAACCCTTCAATGCAGGCGTGATGTTATGTTTTGTGTTATTTTTTGTTGGCAATGACAACGTTATTCCTCCATTATATTCCACATGAGAAAAAAACGCGAAGAACAAACCAACCCAAGTATCCTAAACGTTTAAATACGTATAAATATACGTTTACGTAAAGGTTTAACGTTCCACGCCTACACCCGTCCATTGATCGCCACTTAGTCCCGGGTCGGGGCTACGGATCGGCCGGGTCGTGGCTGCAAAACGGGTCGGATAGGCGGGAGCACCCTTACAACAACAGAAGGCCAATTCCCGTTATTAAAAACAACAACAACACAACTACAAGTTTTTGACAATCAATGTCAAAAACTTGTCAAAAATGTAAAGAAGAGGTATTCTTGTCAGATTGACGCCGGTAGCACACATCCGCCGCGAAACCGTAGCAGCGAAACCGCAGTAGTTCAATTGTACTGACTCGCGTCATGTTCTGCTACGCTAATCCGATTGGAATAGCGGAACATGGCGCGAGAGTACAATTGAACTACTGCGGTTTCGCTGTTACGGTTTCGCGGCGGAGCTGTGCTACCGGCGTGAGACTAAGATTAGAATGTGCCCGTTCTTAGCATTATAATAGGCATTAACCTTCTGAAACGGGAATTTCTTTTTAAAAACACTGACAATCACAATAGACTTCATATTGACAATGCTGTAAGTAATGTCCATTGCACTGTACAACGGATATTGTAGAATTGTCAATATGAAGAATATTGCAATTCAGCGAGCAAGCAAATAGGATGTGAGCGTGTGGCGCAACAGTCGCACTGTACCTCGTGGTGGAATAAATAAATGCCGAAAGACAACAAAGACTATTCTACATACCGAGACTTCTCCGTGCCTCGGAAAGCTGTCATTCGTGGATCTTTGACAGTCCCTACGGGTCACCAGAAGCCCGAAAGTCTGACAGCCAGTCTTCCTTCTTCAGTCAGATAGGCAGTCGCTCCATGTAAAATACTGATATTCAGCTGCATCCGGTTAGACTGGAAGTCGACCCCAACATAGATGCGAAAAGGCTAGGCAGATTGATATACGAGCTAGTATTTAATCTTTATATTTTTCCAATACCTACGACATTAACTTATAGTTCTTAATAAACTTATTCTGATTATTGGCTGGAGCTTTGTCGTAGCAAAAATAACGTCATTTTAATAATAAACCATTTAACCTTTATTTAATTGTCTGAGAAAAGTTGGTGAAAACGCACAGCAAAGTGCAGGGTTTGTTGTTGAAACTTTCAGGTGCCTAGTGCATGAGGCGGCCGGAAAACTAACTTTATTGTAAACAGAGGTGAAAATAATCCTAGTGTGAGTAGATAGATCTACGTTACGTTACCTATGAAACATAATATGATATGAACGTTACATTCGTTACATACGTTACGTGTAATAAACACGCACATTGGAGAGTTATATTATATTATTTGAGTATAATTATTCGTCTGGATTTTTGCGTTACGAATCTAGGATCAGTTACGTCACTGGCCGGTGGGGTTCGAACTCGTGACCACTCGCTGCCCTTGCAATTTCAATGCAATTCATTTAGACAATTCATCAATATTCATTGCGTCATTTACATTGTGGAGCAGACGATTTTTCAAACATATGAAGCAATGGATTACGAATTTTCTTCATCCTTCGAATTGCGATTGTAAGTGTGTTACGCATTTGGGATGCAGTTCTCGTTTTAACGATGGGGCTATGGGAACTTGCAGTAGTGTTCAAGAAAGCTTTGTCAAAAATATCGGCGAGAATTTGAAGAATGCAATTTCGAGCGGATCATCGCATAACGCGTATGTGATCATAATATCCATTTTTAGTGAGTTTTCAGTGAGCCTAGCACAGACCCATGGACACGACTGATTTTAAAATAAAAAATAAAAATACCTACTTAATTATTTTGCACATAATGTATTTAATTAGTTTGTAATTTATGACTTTATTCATATCTAATTGTGCTTTCCGCATAAAAACCGAAATGCAATAGGATAATTACTTTAATTACTTTGTCGCATTAGATTATAATATTCTGTAATGGCAAATGAAACATGTTAAATAAATAAAATTGTATTTTCGATTCAAAAATCGTTCGAATGTACGTTACGTTAAAAGCTACCCCACAAACAGGCGCGATATCGCGCACGCGACAAAGGTTGCGCTGCCTGTCGCGCCCGCGATATCGCGCCAGTTTGCACGATGGTTTAATCGCGCGTCCGTTCTAGAGCCTCTGATTGTTTCGGAACGTAACCTATACTTTTGTATAGCTATAGTTAGTTTATAGAACTTGTTCGTTTGACTCGTTACCGTTTCACTCGTTGCATTCTCATTTCATTGCACATTGGAATAAAAATTCGAGCGTTAAAACTGTTAAACAATTCATTTTGATTGCAATAAAGATTGATAAGATTGAAAAAGATAGAACTGAACAACGAAACACCTGTTTGTTCCGAAGATACCTAGAGTAAGGCGTGTTTACCCGTGGTCCCGGTGGGTCGACCCATTACCGGGTCCATGGGTAAATTTTCATTACCCGTGGTGGATTGTTTCCTCAATGTAGTAGGTATAGTTTGGAGTTTTTTAAAGGCTCCCGCAGACAAGTGCGACCTGACGTCGCGTTGTGGCACTGATATTTCTATGAAAACTTCACGGAAATTGTTCTACCGGTGTCGGTCGCCACTGTCTGCGGGAGCTTCAAGTCGAAAACCAATACCACGTGCTTTGTTTATCAAAGACTAGCTGATGCCCGCGGCTGCGCCCGCGTGGATGTCGGTTATTATATACTAAAACCTTCCTCAAGAACCACTCTATCCATTGGTGAAAACAGTATGAACATCGGTGCAGTAGTTTTTGAGTTTATCGCGAACAGACAGACAGACAGACGCGGCGGAGGACGTTGTTTTATAATATGTGAGGATTTAAAATATAAACCCGTAGAATTCATGTAAGATTAAGGTCCAAGAAAAACATTAGGTAGGTAGGTACCTACGAAACAAAAAAAAAGAAACCGTTTAGGTACTCAAATCAGAATTTATTTTGTCCTACAAAAAACGCTCGTAGACAACCCATTCAACGTTTTTTTGCAATGATTCTTAAACTGTCAATACAAATCTTATTTCTTTTAGCAAATCACTATTTGATGATTTAACCATATTTCCCTTTTTTATTTCCAACCCTTCAACCGCGCACCATTTTTCTTGATCACCACACCGTTTGCCTTGAAGTGGTGACCCAACAGGGCACAATGGCCGAATGCCGGGCAAAAAATACACGCAGTGCTATTCATTGAATTTGAGCAATGAAAACACAATAATAATTCTATGAGAATTCTGAACGCGGTTAGAAGGTTGGATGTGGCATTGCTGGATTTAGTGTATGTTTTGGTAAAAGATAGGTAATAAGATTCTGAGTAAATTATGTTACTTTTTATGTTAAAAACCAATACCTATTATACCTATTTAATTTTTATTTCAGTAGGTACCTACGTCCGTAACCCATAAATCTACGGGCCTAATTTTATCTTTGATACGAATTAGGTAATTTTAATTGATGATGTATTGTACATTTACATTAACTAATATAGAATTACCATTAGTCTACCAATTTTTTACAGTATTTACCTATCTACCATTCTATTCTTAAGACGGACTTTCTTTTATCAAAGTAATACTGGCTGGTGTACGCAACTCCACGTCAAAGCGCGTTATTTATGCATCATATTTTCAACTCGAAGATATTGTTATACCGTATCCATAACCAAGCTCGAACCAACACACTTCCACGATGTTTACACGACGGATGGTGCAAGTATGGGTTCAATGGGAGAATTGGCCTACTTGAGCCACAATAGCCCGCGCAGCCCCTGTCGAGATACCACTCCTGTCTACTAACCGACCAATAACATGTTTTAATGCTTTTTATAACGTCATCGCGGATACTACAAGCGTTGTAGGGTTGACTGAAGAAGTTTGGATTTGGAATCTAATGTCTGGATTTTTTTTGGATTTATATATATTTAGGGTAGTAAAGTCGTTGGTCTATTGTGCAAAAAAATGGTTGTATTAAAAAATATTTATTATACTTATCCATACGTAGTGTCCAACAGAAAATTTTCGGCCGAAACCGAATCTTGGGCTCCTTTACTAGTTTTGTATGAAGTTGAGAAAAAATTAATTAAGTCGTTTTTCGTGGATCTGTTACAAATAATTTGATTGAGGGCTGATTTTGCAACTATCAGATTTATTTTATCCAAAGAAAAAAATACATTTGCCAGGATTTTGTGTGGAAAACTGTAAAAATGTCAAAAAGACAATTGAAAAATGAGCCCTAACTTAAATACCTTAGTAGATATAGGTACTGTTAGCTTTTGCGATTAGCGATTCAGTAACTTTTCAGCTGCTAGATTCAACTCTAAACACTCCATAGCAATCAGTGATTTAATCGCTTTTCTGAAGCACGACTCGCCTTTATCTCACTGCAAAACAATTCAGCATCGTGGAAAACGCATTTTTTTATGCAGAATAGAAGTAATCGCTGAAACAAGTGACCGAACGCTATGTCGCTTACATCGTTGTCAGAAGCCCGAAAGTCTGACAGTCTTACCAAGGGGCATCGTATTACCCAGTAAACATGTGCTGAATACTGGTATTCAGCTGCATCCGGTTAGACTGAATGCCGACCCCAACATACATAATTATAAATGTAGTTGGGAAAGGGCTAGGCAGATTGGCATATTGAGTTAGTAATTTAATTCCGTTCTTTTATTCATTATTAAATAAAGCTTTATTTGTGACATCAGTGTACCAACTCTCATTTTATACTAAAACAAATATCGAGTGAGGAAAACTTTTATGAGTGCATGAAACTTTTGTTTGAAAACCACGCTTTTCCATTTTCGAGCATCAACGACAGTCAACTGTTTTGTTGAACATTAAACAAATGCATCGCGGAGTCAGTTTTATTGTGATTGTACTGTACCATTGCAGCCATAGATTTATAGGAATGTATACAACTAGTATGTATACTAAATCTATGGTACCAGTCGTACTGTCGTAAGTATTTTTAGTCATTTTAAAAGTTAGTTTAATACCTAGTTTTGTTTATTTTTATTTAGTTTTACATTTTAAAGTATAATAAATTGTAAACAATAAAATTTACTAACTGTGTAGGTACGAACTTTGATGATTAATTTTGATATAGAAATAATAAAAACGTATCTACACTACAGTCTATCTATCCCAATGATGGCAAACGTTTCGTTGAGCTCGCACTTTACAAGTTCAGGTTACTGTGTACCTAACGATAGAAACTCGATGGCAAAACACTTCGCACAGGTGTAAAGCTGAACAACCGCGGACAAAACGAATCAGTCGGAACAAATCAAGCGAAAATGAGACACGTATGGTTGGGGACACCGACAAATAAAATTCAAAAAATCATTTTTATTTTCAGATTTTAATAATGACTGTAAGCGGCCCGGCCGTCCATCCGCTGGATTTTTTTTACGGAAAAAACTCAATTTTTAGCCGTTTTAGCCGAGCGGCGAAATATCATCGGTGTGATCTGTATAATAGGTAGGTTGTGTCGTGGGTAGAAGGGGCGGAGCTGCCAAGAAAGGGGGCCTCGCATTGGTGGATGGCCGGAGGGCAGGCCCCTCCATGTACCATGACGAGGGTAGCAGACGGGTCCTGGCACCATTAAGTGCTAGTCCGCGGCGCTGGCAGCATCTCTGTGCTCGCGACAGTGAACAGTGACATATACAAAACATGTTAGAATTCTACACGAATATGAACGGAGGATTGATGCAGGAGGGCATGCAGCCTCCCATCAGTTGCACCGCTAGAACAGGTCAGTCAGTCACCAGAGATAAATTCTTGTTTTGAAAATTGACCAGCAAAAGTTTTGGTGAAGAAACTTTGTTCTAGTAGGTCAGTGGTTGTTATCTTATGGTGAGAAATGAAAGAATATTTATTATTTTTGTTAATTGTATTTCTAATAATTTGTGTAAAATATTCAGTGCTATTTTTTTTTAATTGTTGAATGTGAAAAGGCTGTTTTTTTACATTATTTGGAAAACATCTGCGCACAGTTACCTATTGCACAAAGGTTTGACAACTAAAACTTATTTCGTGTGTTAATTGTTTATTGTTAATTTAATTCGCTTACTTTATAAATTAAGTGTAGTGATACTTTTTATATTATAGTGATACTTTATATTATAGTGATAGTTACATATTTAATTTGGCGAACGATGAATTATTTTTACCGCCTGTTTATTCGCTCAACTGTTGATTGACCTATATAAGGCCGTTAACAATTAAAATTCTATTGTCTCGTTAGTTGAAGGTTTATATAACTGTTTATTAAAATTTAGTTACAGATAGCTAATACCGCAGGTACCTATCAGTTAGGAGTAGATATTTCGTACCATTAAGGAAATAAATTATTTTAGAAACTATTTCTTTTCCCTGTTCTATGCTAAATGGCTATTATTCGTTATCGAAGTTTTATTTTCCTCGTAACTAATA
This sequence comes from Lithophane semibrunnea, assembly GCA_947363905.1. Taxonomy (NCBI): domain Eukaryota; kingdom Metazoa; phylum Arthropoda; class Insecta; order Lepidoptera; family Noctuidae; genus Lithophane; species Lithophane semibrunnea. Next base: position 19,612,284 of record OX376186.1, on the reverse strand, counting down.
AAGTGTTTCAATAATAATACAATCGTTCCGATTGTCAAAATCCTGAAATTAATAAAAATTATTAGATATTCATTTTATTTAATACTATCTTCCGCCTGCGGCTTCGCCCGCGTGGTATGTCGATAAAGAGTAGCCTATGTCCTTTCTCATGCTCTAGACTATCTGTGTACCAAATTTCATTTAAATCGGTTCAGTAGTTTTGGCGTGAAAGCGCGACAAACAGACAGACAGAGTTACTTTCGCATTTATAATATTAGTAAGGATTAAACTATAACATCTTCGTAGATACCCATGTAATATAATCTTCTATAATAATAACATTATAAAGAGGTAGGTAATTTTTTTTAGGTTTGTATGTTCGGGGTTATCTTCGGAACTACTGATCTGATTCAATAAATTCTTTCACTAATGGAAAGCTACATTATCCTAGAGTGTCATTGGATATGTAACGAGAAACTTCACGCTAACGGAGTCGCGGGCAGAAACTAGTCTATTATATAAAAAATCGGGATGAAACGTTCGACACCGTTTGACTACTACAGTACTAAAGAAAGAAAAAATAACATTTATTTGGAAACACAATATACAAAAAAAGAGAAAATAATGTTTTAAAAATAATGTGTGCCTCACGGCTGCGCCAAAAAGGTTCAGTTCAGCATGTTCCGTCACAATCAGAACCAACCTGTAGGTTGGTTCTGATGCCAAACAAATGATGCTGTCTGGCGCTGGTTTTCTAATGAACCCTTACAGACAAGTACTACAGTACAGTACCTATATACAGGCTGTAAGGGTAAACAGTCTTGTCATTCAAACCATGGGTAGTTGACTTAAATGTAAAAGTAAATGACCGAACACAACAAAAAAAAAACGTCATTTTTATTAAAAGATTTTAATAAGTTTCTATCCGACACCGTGCTCTCTAGCGAAACAGCTGACTGACTGAGGGAGGGGTCGCGCTCGCGGCCGGTCAGGTCACATCCCGTACCCCCCGCCCGTGTTGAGACGCAAGTTCGTTGCCCTAGCGCATAGGACAACGAACTTGCGTCTCTTGTGGTAAAATGTAGATTTAAAAAAATGAAAAAAAAAGTTGTAATTTACCATTGATTTTACGTTCTATAAATGAAACCAAACCACTGGTTGCAAGGATAACGGTGTTTACCCTAACACCCTGTAGATAAACTAATTTTTAACCAATTATCAAAATGTTTGTTTTAATTATGTTTATTTACCTAACTATATAATTTTAGGTGTTAAAAATATTTTGTTGTAAATCTTATATAGAAAAATGTGGTTCAAGTACCTTTTAACAAATACGGATTATAAGTTTTATGAACTATCAGTATTAAAGAATACAATTATTTGTCTATTGCCAAAAATAAACCATAATAAATATTCTGCATTGGTCACCAATGCTTTTCAATGTAAAAATTTTCAAAACTGAAATCTTATATCAAAATTAACCTATTTTTAGGGTTCCCTTTATATTGGGAAAATCGTTTTTAATTAGGTTAGTTAGGTAGTCGTCATAGCCGAGTGGATAAGGCCTCGCATCTCATCCATGAGGTTGTGCATTAGGGTGGAGAGTCAATGTATGGAGAAAAAAAAATGACATCGAATCGATTTTGAATACCTGCACAAAGTTGCATTTGGCTAAATTATAAGTGAATATATTTTTGTTTATTTTTTGGACATATATTTTAACCTTCTACTTTAGCTCAAAGTTGCCATAATTTAAGGAAATTAGGCATATCTTTAAGCATATACAGAATGTTATAAAAATAAAAATACTATTATATTTCAACGTACAATTAACACTAAAATACTCATTTTATGAACTAAAATCTAAAACTCAACTTGCAAAGATACCCGCAATATTTTTTCATTTTCTTCACATTGACTTCCGAATTAACGTACCTTTGTGTGCCGTTTATCAGTAAATTGACCTTTTTTTTATATAAAACTAGTCATATTTAGGGTATTATTAGTTACAATAACAATAAAAAAAAAAGTTTATGTTTTATTATGTGATGTTTTATAAATTGCTCATTATTGATTTTTCATAATCTTCAAGCGGCAGTAGAGGGCTAATAATAGGTTCCAATATTTTTTTTATTTTTTTTTTATGTAATTTAGGGTGCAATGCAACATTCTAGTGCTATTCAATATTGAAAAAGAATAAAAAAAATTGACGCTCCACCCTATTGTGCATCGGGGCAAGAACCAATGTAACTTTCTCTCCATGTGCAGATCATTTTATGCCTTCTTTAGGAGCTAGCGCAGGTGCGCAATACAGTCATAACAGCAAACTATCAGCCGTTCTACAGATTATTGCGTGTAGTTTGGTACGGAACCGTAACTGTGCGAACACCACAGAATAGGTACAGGCTGCGCATCCGGACCACGAGGCGGGCTTTCCATATATTACTCTACAACTGCATTCAACAATATTTCCATTTTTAGGGTTCCGTACCTAAATGGTAAAACGGGACCCTATTACTAACCGATGGCCGTCCGTCCGTCTATCACCAGGCTGTATCTCATGAACCGTGACAGTTAGACAGTTGAAATTTTCATAGATGATGTATTTCTATTCCCGCTATATCAAAAAATACTAAAAAACAGAATAAAATAAATATTTATGGGGGCTCCATACAATAAACGTGATTTTTTTGCCGTTTTTTTTACGTTAAGTCGTTGGTCCCTGCTGTCATTTGTGGATCTTTGACAGTTGTTACGGGTCGTCAGAAGTCCGAAAGTCTGACAACCAGGCTTGCCAAGGGGAATCGGTTTACCTAGTAACTGGGTTGTAGAGGTCAGATAGGCAGTCGGTCCATGTAAAATACTGGTATTCAGTTGCATCCGCTTAGACTGGAATCTAACCCCAACATTGTTGGGAAAAGGCTAGGCAGATGATGATGAAACATACCTACACAATTTTACTCAGTTAATTATCAAGCAAACAATTAAAACCAAATGGTTCTTCGAAATAGGAAACGTACATAATAATTTTCACAAATTCTTTAAAAACCAGATCAAATTAGAGACGTGACAGAAGGTCTAACCGTCTTACGAAATAACTATAAAATCGTCGCAAAGAAAATATCTGTATGAGAAAACAAACAATGCATGAAAGTAGTGCCTGAATTGGTGCAACGCAGTGGACTGCGCATTCACTTGACATCTAGAAATGTATGACTATGTACTGTATTGAGCAACAAACATTTGAATTTGAATTTAGTGATGTAGTTTCGTCCTTACCATCATAAAACTAGAATTTTTACTGAATAGCATATCGAAATATCATGAAAATTGTTTCTCTACAAAAATCTCTTCTGGATAATTCTATCCATTTTAACCCCCCTTGAATTGTTATCAATCCTTTTTGTTCGTTTCTGTCTGTTTGTTTATCTGCATACATGTACAATTCATAAATTCCGTGGGTCTAAAATAGTAAGGCATAAAATAGTTAGGTACATCCATCCTGTGAGGATAATGAAAAACATTTCATGCACACAAATAAATAAAACAATTCCACATAAAATTTATGAAATTCGATATAATTATAGAATACGATATATGAAATTCGACATTCAGAATCGGCATTCGTTAATAAATTGTCACTGTCGTATTAAACATCTCTAATCAGTCTTTAAAAATACCTTTTACAAGTAGAAAATAAAAAGGTTTTCAAGAAGGATTCTCCGGATTTAAACCTAGTTGCATTTCTTTTGTGTCGAGAGGCATTCCAGCAATTCATTCGAGCGTAGCTGGCGTAGCGTGGGCGTAGGCAGTGCTACGAGCCTCGGCGTCGTAGCGCCCCGCAAACGACGCGCCCGAATCAATAGCACAAGTCTCTTTGTGCATGAACATTGATAACGTTGGCGACTGATAACATTACACATAGTTGTATGGCTGCCGCTTGTTATTAGGCTACAATGTTTTTTTTTATTCGTTATCTTCGGCTAATAGTCACAGAAATATAAAGCTAAAACTCGAAACATATTCAGTTTTAGTAAAGTAGTCGTAGATCACGCCCAGAGTGACGTCCATTTTAAAAGGGCATGAATTGTATTGTTTACCCGTACTTATTATGATTTAAGAGGCCAGCCAGGGTATTTCTAATTCATTTTAGGGGAATTTTAGGGCTGGCGCCCAGGTACTTTTTTTTATTTTTATTAAAAACCAACCACAAATGGTGATAATTGCTGGCGATACTTAAAATTGAAGATAAATAAACGTGCATCAAAATATTGATGACGTAAATAATGCCATACAGCAAAGTCAAAGTCAAAGTCAAAGATTTATTTGCAGATAAATATGGTTATAAGGTTCTTATAATGGTAGTTTATTAGTAGCTTAACATACTTAATCATAACATAATGACATGCAAATTTTTAGTACACAGATTATTTAAATTTAAATTGAAGGAATTCTTTTAAATTGTAGAAGGAATTCTTAATTAACCAGCTGCGTAAAGCCCAAAATTGGTTCACGGCTAATAATTTTGTATTAAATGGAAAAAAAATGCATAAGATTTGCTTTACCGAATGTTAAAAGTAGTGATGGTGACCTAGTATTGAATATGGAGAAACTAGAATTCGTCAATAAAACTGTTTTCTGCTGAATGGTGCTGATCCATGCGTCATGTTCGTGAACGGGCGCCGTCAGTAGGGACTGGCCCTTTCATAGCTGCCACGGCTTAGGTATTCTAGTTTTTTAATTCATTTTTGTCTACATTTTTCTCACGTGTATAATTTCAACATGAATGATGTTACCAATATTTTGATTTAAATGAGTGTCCGTGGAGTTTCTCGCCCGTTCTTAGACTCCATAGGAACCTATACTACGCTTTGGAATGGGCAACTAGCTTCATCTTTTTGACTAACCGACCCCTTGACAATTGGATTGGATTATTTGAACTAGATGCTTTGAGTTTGAGTTAATTTAAAAAAACTAGGACTAGCACAGTCATTTTGTAGTGAAGAATTCACTAAATGAAATGAAATGAAATGAACACATACATAGATGAAAATAATTTGGATGTTCAATTAAAGAGAAAAACGTTGGAAACGAATACGAAAGAATATTTAGAAACATTAAAATTCCCACACATTTTGCCAGACACGAACATATATTTTTAAAGTCGTAATAAAAATGCCTTTGAAGGGAAAGCACGGGAGCATACTCCTAGTGTTCCATCGTAGTGCGATTTCCATTCATTCTGCAACCTTATCATACCACTGATATTTGAAATTCCTCTTTAAAAAATATTCTTTCTACAATGTCAAACAATGGGAGGTTTTATCTTACCACGCACCCACCACGCAGTAAGAATATAATAGGTAGATGCAAACTTACAGCGAAGGCATTTGTCCCGCGGTTGGAGGTCAAGGTGCCTGAAACCGCCATCTATGTAGCTACCTTATCTACAGTTCTGTGAGTTCTGTATACCTTATCTCTGGTGTCTTTCATCTACGAACTATAGAAGAGGATGAACAATACATAAGCAGCTATGTGAAGTCACACATACCTTGGTTTTTCAACAATACAGCTCAGTTTTATCGTGATTTTACCCCAGGACTAAAAATAATTTTCAATTTTTTATATTGATTTTCAAAGAAATATTGAACATTCCGTAGTATTTTAATATTGAACATTCCGTATAGTATTACATAAATATTCTAATATAAATAAATCTACTGCTTATTTAATTATGTTCGAGATTGTGTGAATCTTTTCATGAATTTTGTTCAGTCTAGCTGGCGCGTTTGCCCTTGCACACTTTGCAGTTTTTTATATCGATTTTCAACGAAACATTGAACTGTTTTTAATATTGAATGAACATACTGTATATTACGTAAATATTCTATTACAAATAAATCTACTGCGTATTTCATTATGTTAGAGATTGTGTGAATCTTTCATGAATTTTGTTCAGGCTAGCTGGGCACCTTTGCCCTTGCACACTTTTCTATCTGTCACATAGTTAGTTGGTACTTTTGGTATCTTAATAGGTAGGCATATAAAACTTCGGTGGCGGTAAAAGTGGTCGTGTTAAGTAGCGCCTTAGGTCCTAATTTGGGACGACGTTTAGCCGTCACAGTACTTACAGTGACGATTGTTTTTCGCTGAAATTCGTTGGCTGCTTTGATCGCCGTGACCCCAAGCCCGGGTCACGCCCCTCCTCCTGCGGGGCGTGTCTTCCCCCACAGTCTAAGGAGCGCGGTAAGGCGGCTAATTTTGCTCCAAAGCTTTCGACAGTAGCTATAGGTACATGTAGGTACGTAACCCACACTCGATGGGTGGTGTAGGTATACTAGCTATGTTCGCGATTTAATCAATAGTTTGCCTCGAGGGTGAACGTCTGAATCTTTAACCTTCGTTTACTCGGAGATATGAGCAGTTATCTTGTTTGTAAAACTTTGTTCTTGTATGTTTTAAGCCTGACTAAAATATAACAAATAAGAAATGAGCATTGAAATTACTTAATATTTTAAAATCTATTTATTTATGGAGGTATTTTTTGTACATTCTGTTAAATAGCCGTAGCGTGGACGAGACGGGTCGATAGAATATGTAAGTTATTAATTATGGGAATGACCGAACAATTGTATTTGAGTAAATCCTCTTGGTAGGTACAGTTTAGCAGAAAAATGTATACAGCACGTGTGTATGTATTGAGCTGTGTATATTCAGCTAAGCGATTACAAAAAACAAAAAAGCTAGGATAAAAAAAAATTGTCCACGCTTCCTTTATCGATCGATTTTAATTACTGTTTATTCATCATATGCCTAGCCTTTTCCCAACTATGTTGGGGTCGGCTTCCAGTCTAACCGGATGCAGCTGAATACCAGTATTTTACATGGAGCGACTGCCTATCTGACCTCCACAACCCAGTAACTGGGTAATACGATACCCTTTGGTGAGACTGGATGTCAGACTTTCGAGCTTCTGACGACCCGTAACGACTGTCAAAGATCCACAAATGACAGCCGGGACCAACGGCTTAACGTGCTTTCCGAGGCACGGGGGAGTCTCGGTATGTAATGATGGTCACCCATCCACGGTCTTACCCCGGCAAGCGTAGCTTAACCTGATGGATCGACCCGTGCGGCTTTTATTACTTAACCACGAGCTCGAATTAGTTTATTACTTAATTTTAAAATAAACCAATAGTCTTCATGAATACAAGTTATTCAAGGTTTAATTATTTAAACGTACGAACATTTAAATAATGAGACTCCCTCACAATATTTTATAAGATAAAGTCCACACTATTTGTTGTCCTGTTGCATTGCGAATTCTTGTCATTTCTGCGATGGCGTCAGAGCTAACACAATAATGAATTTAATTTACATAACTTTTTAATGTCAATTATTTTTGGTTTTTATTATTATGTCATTCGACGTTTTGTATTGGGGATCAATTTTATCTGAAAATGAGACCACTTTTGTAAATATATTATGAGCGTTTATTCTGAAAGTTAGCGACGTCGCAAATAACTTTCAAATATTTCGCTGTTTTGATTAATTTGGCAATTTAATATTACTTTATGGAAATATGAAATATGGCTAGACAACTGTCTAGAATATTGATTATGAATTGCAATTATAACACTGAATTTAAGTTGTAACCGGTTTTAGGTGTAAAAAAGGCATTTGGAAAGTTTCCAAATCCTTTTTTTACAAGCTTTATATTAGCTTGCTCTGTTCGTATGTGTTTCCGGTTACTCCTTTTTTACAACTAAAACTAAATATTCGGTATTACGATATTATTTATTGCATTTCCTAATCAATATTTTAGACAGTTGTCTAGCCATATTTCATATTTCCATACAGTAATATTGCCAAATTATTAAAATTATTATCAAAACAGCGAAATATTTGACATCTATTTGCGACGTTGCCCACTTTCAGAATAACGCTGTTAAGTAAAGTAAGTATAGTTATGAATTTGAGTTTCTACCTATTCTAGTTAGGACGATCTCATTTTCAAATTCAAATCAAATCCCATTATTATAATGTTTGATGGTGTAGTGCATGGCTCTGTAGGTATAATTAGTCGGTATGTAAGGTTTCAAAAGATCGTTTTATTAAGATATATTTTCGAAAAGTGTCTGTATCGAATAAATAAAGTGAAATTAAAAACCTACTCCAAAGTTTATATTATATACTTACTTTTAAATTTGAATTTAATGGGAGACATTAGGTACCCCTATAACCGGGTAGATAGATATAACAATCTGGGAATCGGAAAAGTATGCCAGATAGGCACAATATGGATTATAGCCTATAGGTTATGTCTACGACTTATTATAGGTTATTTTGTGTTGATTGATAAGTCTTCAAATAGCCAGTAAATCAACCAATAAGTATTCTATTGATTTAGTTGCACACTAATTTTAACTTGTGGGCTATAAATAATTTGGTAAAAATTTTGCTTGCTTTATCACTTTAAATACCTACCCTTTAAAGCATAAAAAATTAAGGGCGACATTTATTAACGTTCACACAAACGTAGTCAGAAATTCGATTCAGTGAAGGTAGGTACTTCACTTTAATATCGCAACTAGTGATGTGACACGGTGCTGCACATCGCGAAACGCAAGTCGCATGGATGAACGCTCCGTGAGCCGAGCTCGGCAACATTATTACCGACTGTCCCGAGCTCCGCATCGCGCACATTCGGGCTGTCGCGCCGCATTGTAAAAATCCTTCTGCATCATTCTAGTACTTTTTGTATGAATTATCGCATAGGTACACTGTACTACAAGCGGACCGCACCAGGGCGCAGCGCAACAGCGTAAGGCAAATCGCTCGTCAGGCGTATTTTTGCGGCTACTGTTTGCGTTGCTTTGTGGCCCGCCTGTATTGTGCGATGGTTCATACAAAATGTACGATACCTAATGATCTAGGAAGATTTTTGCAATGCATTGCGTTGCGTGCGGCGTTCAAATTCAAATTCGAAATTTGAATCTGTCTGAAACGAATATTCCGTTGCGGTACGGCCCGCCGCGACTCCTAATGCGCTTCGGCGCATTTTTACAACGCGGCGCGCTGCTGCTATGCGCTTAGCTTTGCCGACTGTTTACCGATGCCGCACCGCGCGCTGCCGTGACGACGGCTTTGAGAAACGGAACTCAACCGTCTCTCTTACTGTTGAAGTACGCCAACCATATAACCTGTTTATAGTAAATAGAAGATATGAATAGATATAATGAATAGATCAGTCTTCCTAACATTATGTATATATCTTGAAAACATTGTAGGTACTATTCCTTTTAAAATAATAATGTACATATACAATTTATACATACATGGCCAGAATGACCATGAATCTTTTTCTATTGAAACGCTCTCGTAAAACCTTACATGTCATAGGTACATTATAATATTCGCAATCAACTTGACCCAACACACGTTGGGTGCATTCGGGTATAAACTAAATATTTGGCTAGACTGTAAAAGTAGGTATTTCACGCAAGAAATCGGAGTCACAAACTAGCCAACAAACCAACTGTTTGCCTCCATAGTGTTTCAGCACCCATGCAAAGATTTGAATATTGTTTTGAAGCAAAAATAAAGGAAATCTAGTGTTTCTGAACTAGCGTCTGGAATTTCTATATTGAAATAATATACCATAATATAACGATACGCTACAATGAAAGCTTGTAGCGTACCGTAATTATGACGTGATGAAAAAATGGAAACATCTAGATACAACGAATTTTTGCTTCAACTTTTCTGAAGTTCTATCGACTCAATTTATTATGGCTCTACGATTCGACTCACACTTAATTTACCTACGTTTAATGTATGTTTGACATACCACATGCTGCTAACCATAGCGGTGTTACCACAGAGCTCAGCGCCAGCATCAAGCGGGAGAAGATCGTGGAGATCTGCGAGGGTTGCGGCCAGAAGATCCAAGACCGCTACCTGATGCGCGTGGGCGAGCTGTCATGGCACGAGCACTGCCTCAGCTGCTGCGTCTGCGGCTGCCCCCTCGCACACACCTGCTACACCAGGAACGCCAAGCTGTACTGCAAGCCCGACTACGATAGGTAACTTTTACGCTAAAACCTTCAAGAGCCAAATTACATTTTGCTCTTGATAGTTTTTCCAATGCTATTTTTGTTTTCGAAGCAACTCGAAATCAACCTTTTCACCTGTTGATTTTCAATTGCTTTCATAATCACACGTAGGGCAAAATCATTGATAGGATACGACATGTGTGCTGTAGCGAATACTCCGCTGCGAAATGCTAGCGTAATGCCATGCGACTTGCTATGCGATTGGATCTTCTTCCTGTAATTGCAATAATAAGTTCTTGTCCTGTAGATTGTTTGGGGTCAAATGCACCAGGTGCGGCGATCGCCTCCTGCCGCAGGAGATGGTCATGCGAGCTCAGCAGTACGTGTTCCACATACAATGCTTCGTGTGCGTCATGTGCTGCCAGCCGCTCCAGAAAGGAGAGCAGTACGTAATCAGGGCGGGTCAAATCTTCTGCCGCCAGGATTTTGAGAAGGAAATGTATTTGATGCAGCACGCTGAAGATGACATGATATTAGATGATTCCGAGCGCCCACGGGACGGACGGAGAGGCCCAAAGCGTCCCCGGACAATACTTACATCAGCCCAGCGCAGGCAGTTCAAAGCTTCCTTCGAGGTTAGTCCAAAGCCATGCAGAAAAGTCCGAGAAGCATTAGCAAAAGATACAGGACTGAGTGTTCGAGTCGTGCAGGTGTGGTTCCAGAACCAAAGGGCTAAGATGAAGAAGATCCAGAGGAAAGCGAAGCAGGAGGGCGAGAAGAACAATGACAAAGAGAAGGATAAGGATGAGAAGAGCATCAAGCAAGAGTCGCCGTCGAGCGAGCACGGGAACTATCTGGGACTGGATGGAGCCTATTCTGCTTCTAGTCAGCCGCTGAACCCCAATCTGCCGTATTCTCCTGATGGTATGATCTTCCGCTAAAATTTTTCAGTCAATTTACAAAAATATGACCTTGACTAGGTACTTAACTTTACAAAAACACTACCGGTCGTCAACGGTTAATTCACTTACAAAAACAGGAAGAAAACCCGAGAACTGAAAAAAAATTAACATTACATTCATTTCCCACAATGAACGTCGAATACTCTAGACCATAGGTATGCAAAATGAGAGTGAATTCACAACATTTTGCTTTCACTTCATTAAATTAATTTTCATTAAGAATTTCGTATGTCAGTATTTTAATTTTCATTCATCTACCGTCTTCAATGGAGTACTATTTTAACTTTCTCTTTAAATAAAAACAAACTTGTTTTTATTGCAGATTACCCAGCGCACTCAGGCGACAGCTTCTGCAGTTCAGACATATCCCTGGATGGGAGCAATTTCGACCAGCTGGACGAAGGTGCTTCGGACACCATGAGCCTTCAGAATCTGGAAGTGCAGCACCATTCACACCAGCACCCTGGGCACTCAGCTCACGAGCCGCTGAACCTCGGCACCGGCTCCGTCGTGAACCCCATAGACAAGTTATACCTCATGCAGAACTCCTACTTCAGCACTGATCATTGATTCAACGTGGGCCGCGGCGCTGGCCTTGCACCTATGTTCGGACAGCGACTGCGCCCGACAACGCACCTCCCCGTCAAATGCACCGAGACTGCTACTAGTCACAACTTAGCGTACACAGACACTTATCAAACTGCCGCTTTGAACCTGACTGATACTCCCTTGAGCCATATTAGGTAATGTGATTGTGTGTCAAACAGTTTTGCAATAAATATTCAGTACTAAATTATAGATCATGAAGCAGTAAGGGCAGAAACGTGGTAGCTACAGTAAAACTTGCTAGGAAAATACTCTCCCGAGCTTCGAGTATGAACTGCCGTGGGTTTGATCCTACTTGTCTTCAAAAGTTATGGCTAATTAGACAACCTTGTATAAACGTTTTCCTGTAGCTGCTGCGCCCACATAGTTTACGGTAGCTGAAATACTACTTATTATAAAGGCCTTATTACACTGGTGATTTGCGACCATGTTTCCAGGAAAGCGCTCGCTGCGTGTGCGCAGCATTCACTACGTTTGTAAATCGAGAGCGATTGGCGTCAGTGTACAAAAGAGAGCGAGGCAAGTGTACAATATTGTGAAAACACGGAGAACAAGTCGCGTTGTCGTAGCTAGTACGCTTCGCACCCGCGGAGAGCACGTTCAAGTCCCGCTGAAAACACGCTGGCAAATTTTCAGAGTGATAACGCTCTTCGCAAAGAGCAATAAACAAACGGCACATACAAGGAAAGTACCTCTCTGAAAAATATGTTATTCTGCCTTCTAAAATAATCTTCTGTTGATCCAATGTCTAATAAACATAGTATCCTTTTATTCAATTTCCAATAAATTTAACATTTCTAAATTGCTATTAAGCATGCTTCACATAAGTGTTTAAACTGGTGGTTTTCAGGGTCTTCATGTTTAGGATTTTCACTTTTTTCTGATAATAAATAGGAAATAATGGATATTTAAGTTACAATTCGTTATCCGTTTAGGTACCTGTCATATTTTTTGAAAAGATGATGTAGGTACAAGAAAACCAATAAAACATACGCTAGTTTACATAGTAATTAATTAATAAGTCGTTTATGGTCCTACCCCTATGTGGCGTTCGTTTGTTCCACCCTGTGTTTAAACGGTTTTTATTTTATTTTAAACTCAATGTGATGCATTACGGAAATAGTCGATACTGTCTCATTTCCTCAGAATATTTAACAAATACTTACCTATTCTCAAAATATTATCATAATTTGATTAAATTAGAATTTTATTGGCTGCATTTATAATTCTAAAATAGATTTTATATTGTATATATGTATAATGTACAGAGTATAATAAAAATTAAGAAAAATAGGTTATCAACCTATAAATATTAGGCCAAGGTTGGAAAATATTATTGTGTAGAACATTCTTTTGGAGATACATAGTCTATGTAACGACTGTAGTTAAACTTAAAAATGTACATAATGTTGTACTTACATCAAATAAATATAGAGGTATAAGTAGTGGGTGTCTAAATAATGAATGTATGTATTATTCTGATGGTGTTATAAAAACTTTGAAAGATTTCGAGTGTTCGCAAATCACACGTAAATACCAATAGTTTTACACAATTTTGTCTAATGCTACGGTAGGCTTGCAGAAAAAATATCGATATATCGAAATATCGATATTTTTTGTTCGATATATCGATATTTTCAGGCGATATTTATTATTTCGATATATCGATGTATCGATATAAAATATCAAGTATCGAAAATGTATCAAAAACGATATATTTTCAATAGCAACACCGTTGTCGCTGCTGACTAAAACCGCTGGAATTCAGAGCCGTAAAAATTATTAGTACTTTTTTTCCTAGTTTGGTATTTACATGATTATAAAACTTGAACTACATAAAGAAAAATTTATTTTTGAAAATTCCACCGATATATCGATTTTTTTTTCCGATATATCGAAATCGATATTGATATTTTTTTTAAATATCGATACGATATATATCGATACTTTTTTACACTTCTTGCATCCCTATGCTACGGCTACACTTCGCGTTATCGCGAACTTTTCTTCGTGCGCTCTCTCTCGCACACCCCTCGATTACTCGCTGAGCAACAGAGAGCGCACGAAGAAAAGTTTGCGATAACGCGAAGTGTAGCCGTAGCATAAGGGTGACACGCGAAATTCAAACTTTCCTACGTTTGTTTGTAAGTTGCAGGTCAGTTTGTGAGTTGATCAAAATAAGATTCGCCAATTCACGATCGTAACAAATAATATTGTATTTACTTACAAAATTATAAACATTAATACAACTGGCTAAGTTCATATTAGGTACTCTATTTATTGCTGATTGTGATACTTAGTTATAAATCTGTAAATAAATTTTTGTTATGGTCCCTAATCATAATAATTGAATCCATCCATTTTGTTCCATTTTCCATTTTGTTAGGAACGTGGAAAAAATGGCTTGTTCCAATTGGATCCCACAATCAACCGGACACTGGCTTGTAAAATTGCAAAAAACGTAAGAAAATTTGAATGTCGCGGACTGCCTTAGCGCATCCCTTAAATCAACTCTATATTTATGTTATCGATGTTTTTCCGAAACATGATAATAATTTTAGAATTTATTATCACTTTTAAACACCCCTTCTTAGCTACAGTTATAGATGTTGTATAATAAATGTACCTACATGTTTACTGTAGTTACGGCCTATTTATCTACAAAATAAACTACAGGCAAAACTAGTCATTTTCCTAATGTGTCTTAGTCAAAATAGTTCAATAGTTGTATTAGGAGCTATTTTATTTATTTCTTGTATCATATGAGAGTCATTTTATGTTAATGTAAGTATTATATTTAAGTAGGTAGATACAAATAAAACCGGACGGACATCTCTAGTCAAACTACATATATGTCATTAATTTAGTCTCCATCTATGCAAACATCAGTAAGGACTTGTATTATCAGGCGCGGATCCGCCATGACCAAAGCGACTGATGGTTTCTGACTCTCCAAATGGGTCTAATGACCTTATTAGCGGCCGAGGATCCGCAACTGTAAACTATATAGTTTATTGGGTAATTTTATAATTTGATGTAAATTAAAATGATATAAAAAGTTACTTGTTTGATTAAACTAACACAACCTACATGCGACCTTTGAGAATCCTTTGTTGAACCTTTGCCTTTTATTGGGATATCAACAAAATCTACTCAGCCTATCGTAGTCCACTGCTGGACATAGGCCTCTGCCACTGCACCACAACACCCTGTCCTCTGGCTTCAGCATCGAGTCTGTCCCGCCACCTTTTATAGGTCGTCGGTTCATTTAGTTGGGGGGCGTCCCACGCTCAGTCTACGCTTGCCGACTACCGATACGCGGTGTCCACTTCAGCACCCTAAGGGCCGGTTGTTTCAAACGGTTGTTTAACGTAACATAGGTACGTACGTCAAATTTAACGTTCGTTAAATACTAAGCGTTGTGTCAAAGTTATTCCATTATTTCGTGAAACAACGCATGTTTCTTATTTGACGATAGTTAGCGCCATTTTTGACGTTTACCCGTGCGTAAAGTGGACGTGAAACAACCCGCCCTTATTGTGTATCGCACTAAGAATATAGCTAATCCATTGCTTCATGTGTTCGAAAAATTTGTCTACTCAACAACGTTAATAACGTTATTAACGTTGTTGAGTAAACAAATTTTTCACAGTTCATTTTGACAGTTCAACAACATTCATTAATGTTGTTGAACTGTTAAAATGATAGCCTTACTAGGTACTGTGTGGTAAGCCTTCTACACGTTGACCGAAATAAGCCAATGTACCTACGCCACAGTCCTATACTTAAACTATTATCAGGGGGGTTAAAACCCTGCCAGGGTTGCGGGTTAGTCCGAAAGGGATACCGGGACCTTCGCAACAGGCAACTGAAGGAACACGCGTGGGTTTTAGTCAGTAAAGTCTGACACGCCCTTCCGCTCCGCCCAGAGCGGGAGAAGTCATTGGATGATTACCGACCATGAAAAAAAAAAAGGGGGGGGTTAAAACGGTCACTTTAGCAGAATCATAATAATATGAAAATATTATGGATCATCGTAAAATGTCACAAAGGGACAATTCATAATAATGATCTGCGTGTACCTACCTAATTCTTATTACGAAATAATTCATCTGATTGACAGTTTTTATGGAGATTCGTAAAATGGTCCACAAATTATGAATTCCTTATAAGCCAAATTAGAGGAATTGCTAATGACAGCTGGGATTCGGGAAATGAACTTCTTTTAGAGGAATTGCTAATGTGGCCGGTTTAGGCCCCCAGAACATTGAACTACCGTTATTTGCGTAAACTCATCGTTTTAATACTATAGACATTCTGTGGCTTATAATTTGCGCGTGTTGGGCCAACATGTAGAGGGAGCTTGACGCAACTACCCCGCAGGACTCGACGCCTCCACTCACTAGCGGTCCTTCGGCAATATACAGCAGTGGGATACAAAACGTTGCATGAATTTTATTGTGCAATTAAATTGCTAGTGTGAAGCAATTCAATTGCACGATAAAATTCTTCTCGCCCACCCTAACATCGTGTAGGTATATAGGTAAGTAGGTATGTAAATTGCCAAGAATTAGGTACGACTTATTGCCTGTGAAAATATAGGTTTAAGTACTAAAAGTGGATATTATAGTAAGAGTAGGTACGACCTACAATAAAATAAGAACAGCTCAAAAGTTAAGCTAGGTACAAATACTTACCTACACTACAAGGAGGTTAGGTTACAGTTGGTGTCCAACTGCCCCGCTCTCTTTAGTAGCCATGGATTCGAAATTAGATCGCCAGGAACATTTTGACGAACACAGTGTTTGATGTTCGTTAGTGGTAGGTACGCAGTACGCACATGCGTTCAAAGTTTTCGATGTAAATTTCACCGTTCACAGTTTTGTTCGTTAGTGCGTCCACGCCTTTAGCTTCGTCGACTGGTTCAAGCAGCGTCATCTATCTAGATCATGAGCAAAATACAGTAACGCCATCTATCTAAATATTAACGAAGCCTTTTTACAACTTCCTCGTTAATAAAGATGCAATGTTGACGCCATCTATTTACAAAGCCATTATTTTTTTGTAATATGGTACAGTATTGCCATCTATCGTAATTTGAATGAACCACAATCCACTGGGTTTGAAGAGACCCAAGTAGCGCCATCTAGCAACACCACTATAAACTCTCAAGTATTACAGCAAGACTACTTTCTCTCAAAAGTTCAGGAATAAGCCACCGCAAACCAAAAGCGCTACCTACGCCAGGCCCAATAGCCGTCCTAATGTGTGACAAGAACCGTGGCGTGCTAAACAATATGCTCTTTTGCTCAGTTTAGTCTGTGCTCAGTAAGCTAAAGACAAGCGCAAATTTCAGCCGCAACGGGCCGCAGCGCAACGCATTTTCAAACAAAAAACGTGTGGTGCTGCCCGCTTGTAGTGTGCGTTGGTTCATAGAAAATGTAGGTTCGAAACTGATAAGTCATCAATCGCAAAAATCATTGAAGGAGAATTTTTGCAATACGTTGCGTCGCGGCTCAGGCCTTCCCAATCTGCTTTAGCCTTTATACGCAGGCGACACAGGCGCTAGGCGTCCCGATTACCATGGCTGCCAAGGGCGTCGCTAGCCGATGGTCAAGGGGGGGGCAAGTTGATAATAATAGAGTATAGAGGAATGGGAAAAGTATGAATTGTAGGTACAGTAAAGCAAGAGCTTTTTGAAGGTACAGTAAAGCAAGAGCTTTTTGAAGGTACAGAATTGTAGGTACAGTAAAGCAAGAGGTTTAGTACATGACTCCGGACTCCGGAGCTACCGCTCCCGGAGTTTCCACTCACACACCTGGCTTGTAGATACTTATCTTTTGTTAGACGCCTTTCATACATCTTCTCAGCATGACCAAACCAAATGAAAAACCCTCTTGTATAACCGCCTGGCCACGGGACAGGCGGTGCAGCGGAATTTCCCGTGGCCAGGCGGTAATACAGCCGAGCAGTGGTGTATTAACCCTAAGGCAAACTAGGCACGTGCCTAGGGGCGCGAGGAATAAAGGGGCGCCGCGCGGAAGATTTTTAACAAAAAAAAAAGAAAATTAATATAAAATTAATTGTGTAATTACTTACACAATAAATTTTATATTAATTTTCTTTATATGTATGCAACTATAAACAATGTAAACGATTATTTAAGATGTACATACATGTATTCCCTGGCGTACCTAATTATCCCTACTAATACTATAACTGCGAAAAATTTTGTGTGTGTATAGGTATATTTTACTTTTTCATGCAATAAACTACTGAACCGATTGTGATGAAACTTGGTATGTAGGTAGAGAGACAGAACATTGTTTTTTTTAAATATATTTGGCAGCTATCGGTTTTGGCGTGTTTCGTGGCGTGGCGTGGTTCGTGGCTAACAATCGTTCGTGGCGCACAATTGCGGCGATCAGTCCCCTCTTTGAGGAGTGTCTAGAGAGGCGCCACCGCGTCCTCACCTTCCGCCTGACGCAGGTCCTCACCGGACACGGCAGCTTCGGGAGGTTCCTGTGTAGGATTAGGCGGGAGGAAACGCCCGGGTGTCACCACTGTGTAGATCGCCCGTAGGACACGGTGGAGCATACGGTGGAAGTCTGACCTGCTTGGGCGGAGCACCGCCGTGTTTTCGTGGAGGCGATTGGCGGCGATGAGGCGCCACCTTCTGCGAAGCAGTAAATGGTCGCGAAGGAGGAGGTGGAACGCGTGAGGGAGGCAAAAAACGGGGGCGTCGATGAGTTGCTTGCCTAGGGCGCTCTCGACACTTAATCTGCCACTACTGCCGAGTGCCGTGTGATCCCAACATTATAGGTATAGTAAAATATCGTAGTTTGTATGTGGTCGGTTGCATTATAGGTAGCAGTGTAGAAACATGATTAGATAGAGATATGAAAATAAAACACGTTATTGCTATTTACAGTTTATTGTAAGGTACTCTTTATATCTACTTAGGTACTACTACCTTATATCTACTTACTACTACGCATCTTATATACAGGCTACCATGTGTTAATGCACTTATTCGCACTATTAGTTATAATTAGCTTATTTTACTTAAATTATTTATACAAAAAATGAATCAAACCGGTTGAGATTTGATATCTATATGTAGGTACATATTATAATTAAATACTTATTACATTATTTACCTTATGTTATTTATTATTTGACTATCTATTATTTGGCAATCAATTGCCTCAAATTATACGGGAATTAGTAATATTAAAAAATATACTACTTATTATTTTAGAATTTTGCAATATAAATACCAATTTTAAAAATATAAAGGAAGTATTTCTCTGAAAATACGAGTACATAATTAGACTATTTTAAAATAAATTGTATTATTAATAATAAAGGCAATGGGTAAAGTTATAGGTAAGGCGGCGGAAATTATGTTCCTCACAGTGGAGAGACAACGAGGTATTGCTGTTATTAGGCAGTAGGTGTTATTGCTATCATACTCGTTAAACACTAGTGCAAAAAGGCGACTTAGTAGGTATTATAACCGACGCAATTGTGGAGGCTAGCTGTTTAGTGAGGGGAATTAATAGAATTGATTACCAACTTAAATTGTCCGCTTATTCAAATCACAACTGCATTTTTTTTTACCGTTGTTTGAATTACATGGCATTTGACCTACGGTGGCAATTGGTTAGCAATGTGTGGTAACAATATCCCACAAATCACCCTTTTTAACCAGCCGGCTCCGCACGAGGGTGGTGAGTACTGATGTGCTTTATGGAAGACAAACTAACAACGGGAACCTTTTCAAGACACCGTCGGCCGGTGCTGTTTTTACCGTCCGTGGTGAGCGGTCAATACTAGATGTTAAGCGAGCCGTCGAAAAAGCAGCGATGTAAGTGGAGGCAACAAAATCCTCAAACCGCTATGGTATTCTACCCATGATGTTAATTATCAGCGGTTATCACACCTGCACGCGTAGTATGAACACCGTAGAAACGGGTTTTGTCGACGGAAGAATAGACAAAATGACAGATAAACAATCACAATCTGTCATATTGTCTATTCTTCCGTCGACAAAACCCGTTTCTATGGTAGTCATGCTACGCGAGCAAGTGTTGCAATCTCTCCATTGTCGCCTTTTGCACATCCCCTTAAAAAATAGTAAGAAACATTTTAATTACTAATCCCTAATTTGAGGTAATTCATGAGCCGGATTCCCTATCCAATACGTTTCGTTGCCTTCATAAAATTATATAAATGTCGTGATGAAGTAACGAATTCGCCTTGGTCGCCCATATTTACAACTCAATCGAAGGGTATTTACAATTAGTTTACCTAATTTTTTCAATTTTTTTATGAAAAAATAATGTGATCTGGTAAATAAATATTTTCTATAAATACTTAGATATATATAAGTATTATTTTAAGTAAATAAGGGAATTTATATAGAATCTAATTATTGCAAAGAATTAATAAAACGTCCTTAATCCAAGCTGAACGTGACCTCTCACGAAAGTCTTATAAGCCATCGATAACCTTTTCAAATACCAGCAACTGGGACAATCTGGGCGGACCGTGTGGTCGTGAACGCTTGCATTCCCGCCTGGACTGAGGACCCGGTGCTAACAACACACCGGCTGCCTATATTGAGTGACTTTAAGTAGCTGGGCTGCCAAGCAGACTAAACTAAACTAGATACGTACAACGTCCCAACTATGCACGCAAGCACAATCAACACGTATTCAATTATAAAGGCGGCAGAAAATCAACTACGGCATGGTGTTCGAGTTGAGAACGAGTTCAACGGCGAAATTAAACGCAATTTTGTACATATTACCAGCCTTCTGTACCTTATTTACGCAAATAAATGATTTTTGATTTATTGAAAAAAAAAAAATCATTTGGAAATTAAGTACGTACTGTAAAGACAAAAAATTCAAAAGCAATAAACAAAACAGAATTATTAATTTCAAGAAACAATCATAATTGAAATGGTAAGAATAAACTGTAAGTACTTATAAAACAACAAATTAATGATCTGCTTTTATCTAAAGTCACTCAACAAAACACAGCGAGGGCGGCGTAAATTCTCAACAACTATAAAATATATCGCAAACATATTAAACATGTATCAAAAAAAAACTTGTTCGGTTCGATACAAATCTAAAGTCACAAGTGGAAGACTAAATGAGGTTCCTTGTACCTACATACTATTATTTGCTATTGATTAATATCAAAGTCATGTGACCTCAGCTTTGTACTGAACGATTCAGATCCCACTGTCGACTTGTACAGAATACACAAAAACTGTAATGAAAACACCTAACATCAAATAAAAGCGTGAAGGAGGGATGTGGTAAAATTATGAGGGGGATACATAAGACAGAGACCAACAATCAGTACGCAACGCAAGATAATGCTGTTTTCAAATTATTACATCAAACATTTGAATGAAGTATACAGGGAGTTATCACAATAATTCGTAATTAGTATTTTGCTGAGTCCTACGGTTGTCGCAATTGGTAGCAGATAAACCCCGTAAATGCGCCCTATTGACGTCTTGCTCACACGCCACCTCCGACACATGTTGTGCGAGGGACAGATGATAGAGCTGTGGCAATGTTGCGGGTATAAGTAAGTTGTATGGTTCTACCATCGAGGTCACATCTAGTGAAAACAAAGTTGTCAATCGTCAGTGGGTACATCAAAACGGAACTGATAATTTACAGAATTGAAACAAATTCTGGGCAACCGAACTGTTACTAGGTGGAGGCCCCAGAGGTTTTGGACAACACCTAACATTCAGCCCAAGGCACTTGCAAAATTTTACTAAAATATTTCTATTTACCGACTTATCGCGCTCCAGCCGTCAGGGAAATTCAACCGACATTATTCACTCGCGGTTGATTTAACCCAACGGAGCCCTGCAGCATTTGTTACTCCGAACACCTCTGGGACGGCACCTTATATAAATAAATAGCTTTTTTTAAATTACTATATCATTTCGTAAGGCAACTATTGTTACAAGAAGAAAGCAAACAAGGCGAACGAGGTTCATAAAGTTTACAATAAATCAAGTTTTATTTGGGAAATGCAAAACAAACAACAAAATTAGGCTGGAGCTTGATGTTAAGCTTTACTTAAACTATGATTAAAGGAGGGAGGAACTTATAATATTACGTTCTTATAACTATTTTGATCAAGGACCGCATCTCCAAACCATTTCATTCCGGAATAGACGAAAGACAGATTGTGATTCTATCATTTTGTCTATTCTTCCGTAGACAAAACCCGTTTCTACGGTGGTCATGCTACGCGTCCAGATGGTGTCACATTTCATTCGCTCGTAAGAATGCACTCTTTGTCCAAAACGGTGTACTTACGTTTGCAATATAGTAATTGAGTAATGGAAGCACTCATTCCCTTTCAGCCGAACGGGGAATGGGATTAGGGAGGTTAAAAGGAAAACGGGGAAAACATGCTATCACAGCATTAAGGAAAAGGGTTAAAAGTCTAAACATTTGAGTAAATATCCTATGAAAACATGAGACGGTAGGGTTGAGGAGGGTTGAGGAGGCTTGACCTATCACACTGCATGTCCTGCAGCTGATTGACGTCTGGGGCAAAAGGGTCAGTGGTAACGCAGATAAATTATTTAACTAATTGTGCTTCGGCCCGAAGAAAGAACTGCAGCGAGGTCAACCCGTCACTTATTTTTCCTGCAATCACTGCCATGCGTGGTTGCAGAAAAAGAAGCAGAGAGTCGAAATTATTGAAAGAGGGCTAAACTTGAGCGGGCTTCGAAGTCGATCGTTCGAACTGGCAGGGGCGTGAGGGTTCCCATCGATCAGTAACAATTCGTTCCGGTGCCCCTTATCCTATAACACCAAACAACGAGGAACTTAATAGAACTCAAAATAGCTATCGCATCAGGTGGCCACTTCGTCGTTGGTCGACTCGAACTCCAGTTTGACGTCACTACCGAGTCCGTCGACATCCTCATTCTCAGAAGCGTTTAGCATGTTAAGCGTTACCTGAAATTTCATAAATTATTATATCAATTGGAAATAACAAAGAGCTGCACTCTTGCAGCCTTTGCCCAGTAGTGGGGATACCGAAGAGTACAATAACAAGAAAGCTAAGAGAGATTTGATTCGATTTCAAGTTAATAAAGGGCGCCAACACCTAGTGAACTTTTCTAATGAAATCATGACGATTTTGATGCAATAATTATTTGACATCCAGTCTTACCAAAGGGTATCGTTTAAAAAAAGTACTGGATTGTGGCGGTCAGCTAAGCAGGCGCTCCATGTAAAATAATGGTATTCAGCTGCATCCAGTTAGAATGGAAGCCGCCCCCAACATAGTTGGGAAAAGGCCAGGCAGATTGTATTATTTAACAATGACTTAGATTTTTTACCATCATTTTAACTAAGTATACAATTAAATATGCATGTGCAACAAAACTACATAAAACTTTTAATTGTGCTGTATCACAATTCACAGTTTAACTACCTGGATTAGTCTGATACTGTGGATGCAAGCTAAATGGACTGTTACAAAGATGATAAAAATTGCACTTATTTAATACAGGGAGAAACCTGAAACGCAATGTGCATTCTGATAGTATCCATAGCTAATTAAACTGTACAAAAATAAAAAATAAACAAAATTAAGAATATACTACAGCTCATCTAAATTCACTCACATGATTCGAAATACCACCAAGGGATGCTATGTAAAAATGATAATCTGAAATGATTTTGAGTAACAAATTATGCATCTTGTTAAAATAAAGTAAGTATGTAGATGAGTTGTTGGTACTAATACTACATAAAAATAATAAATGTTTTTTTTTTTATATACAGGATGTAAGAGTTAACACTCTTGTCATTCAAACCATGGGTAGTTGACTTAAATATAAAAATAAATGACCGAACACAACAAAAAAAAAACGTTATTTTCATTAAAAGATTTTAAAAAGTTTCTATCTGACACCGTGCTTGCTAGCGAAACAGCTGACTGACTAAGGGAGGGATCGCGCTCGCTGCCGGTCAGGTCACATCCCGTATCCCCCGCCCGTGTTGAGACGCAAGTTCGTTGCCCTAGCGCATAGGGCAACGAACTTGCGTCTCTTGTGGTAAAATTTAGATCTAAAAAAAAGAAAAAAAAAGTTGTAATTTTCCATTGATTTTACGTTCTATAAATGAAACCAAACCACTGGTTTGAATGACAAGAGTGTTTACCCTAACACCCTGTATTATTATTTCAATTTAAGAAATATTTAAAAATGTAATTAGATAAGAAAATAAATAAATAAACGGACATAATAATACATTTATGCTACCATAAAAAAATCTACGAACAAAACAAATAATGAAAGGTGTACAACAAATACAACAAAATGTGGACTAATAAAAACAACTAAATATCTACGTCATGAAAAAACGTAAACCCTTTATCTAAACATATACTAAGTAGCCTAAGTGCAACCAAAAGGCGTATTATTTCAGTAAAGAGATAAACATTGGAAAACAAGTTCCGTCGATTTTAAAATGGAATATGGTGTTGAACTGCCTGACCCGGACGTTGTTCTGTCGAAATTTCAATAAAATGGACTAAAAATCCTATAAAAGAAAGGACGTTTAGGTTTCCCCGAATTAAAAAAAAATCCGGGAAACATTTTAGTTTTTTTTTTTTTGTAGTTTTTATTTTTACTTTTTATTAGTGATACTTACCCCACAGTCGAATACCACTACCTGCTATGTAAAAAACAGTACATACAACCTCCTCCGTTTCGGAAGTCGGTTAAAAAATAACCAAATCGGTTCAGCCGTTCTCAAGTGATACGCTTACCTGTACAGCATTTAATATTAATTTATATTGAAGAAGAAGATTTCTTTATATACGCAAGGCATTTACAATGTTATAGCTATTTTCCACTCTGAAATGATGCGCCCCTCCACCGCATTTTATGTACACGCCGCGTCGCGCGTCGCCGTGTATTTAAGAGGAAATAGGGTATGTGTTTTCTCCATACAAAAAGTCATAATTCGAGGTTCGGGTCTCGTCTATTTCTTCCTCCAATATTGGACCAATTTGAAAGATATTTTATAAATTGAATAAGAAGGATATTTACTGTGCCCTTTGGTTTTCTTTTTTCATGAATAGTTGTAAAATTTGTACAATAGGCCTCTGATGACAGCGGTCGAAACAGACAATTTTGAGGGTTCTAGTATTCCTAGTTCAGATATTCTGAGGTTTCTAGTGCTTCTACAGATAATGTATCATTAAAACGGAAAATATTTTCCGTTTTAATGATACATTATCTGTAGAAGCACTGGAAGAAATTTGTATAGGGGCATAGAACTAGTTGATATTTATTTTTCTGTAAAAAATCATTGCACAAATCTAAGGTTATAAACCAGAGAGAAAACAGGTGAGAGCGTTTGTATGGACAGGGGACCGGGTACCCTATTTCCTCATAAGATGCGGTGGAGGGGCGCGTCATCGCCATTTCATAGTGGAAAAGCCCTACAGGTTTATAGTGTAGTGTAGAGCATACGTTTCAGTATTTAGCTTTAGAACGTAAAAATCTCACAATGGGTATTCGACAAACTTGCGAAAGGACTATGTTATTAAAGTCATTATTTTTCTCCACATTATTAATTTTCTCTTCGTGTAAGTACCAAAACAAGAAGCCTATCAAAAAAAATGGCTCATGCAACCAGGCTTGCCTCCATAACAATAAAAAAACGTCACAACTACAATTAACAAAAAATAAAAATCTAATTGCTTGCTTAGTCAGTGATTTAGAAACCTCTGCGTTCTGTCCCAACGCTGTAGGTGGTGGTAGCGGGGGCGGCGTGATCACACTCAGTGGCACAGGCGCCATGCGAGGTACCAGCGCCACTTGAGGTACCAGCCGGATCTTATGGCTGGTGACAGTACTGCTTACCTGCCTGCTCACAGCAGGAATAGGGATGCCGGCGTCTTCGAACGCCTTCTTCTTCAAGGTGGTACGTATCTGAGTTCTGAAACAAAATTTTAATAGTAAGTTAAAATGTCCTGGAAGCGTCAAGTTACTTCTGTCCATTTTCTGTTAGTCAAAGTTTCACGTTGGTAGAATACGTAGGTAAGACTGACTGACTTCATATTTAATTACGCGTAGCCTACTGTTTATTCTGATAATTCGCCGAAGCAAATAAGTTAAAATACATATTTAAAGCGAATACAGTTCCTTCAAGATGTCACTGTTTAGTAGGATCGAGTCTCACTTGGGTGGTATAAATACATATAAGTGGCAATAAGGTAATTAAAGTCCCAGTTAACGCGGTCGACGCCGCGCCGGTGCGGTGCATGGGTGATATTCATAGCAAAAATGTGTTTAATAACAAATTCCGTGTACACGCCACGCACGAGTCTGTACCGCGCCTTACGTATGTGCGCAGTGAGACAAAGGGGGGCAGTGCAGGCTGCTCATTCGTCAACGATCACGGCGTCCCGCCGCCCGCCTCGCCGCGCTTTCCTAAGGCACGGTATAGCGGTATCGGTCAAAACATATTGTGTACACGTGCGTTTCGATAAGAATAAAAGCCTTATCTCTTAGCTTCTGTTACGTAATAGGAAAGAAAACTTTTGTTAGCAAAGAAAACGAAAATGTATTTAGAAAGCTCTCCGTGGGATTTACAAGATACCGAATTTAAAAAAATAAATTCAATTTCTAGTATAAATTAGTCCAAGTTCAGGTACCTGTCAAGTCCAGGTACTCGTATATAGCTGTAAAAGGATCATTTGTCGCATGGCCAAAATCGGAAATAACGCCCATCTAACGCCGTCATCTCGTTTTTCAATACATTTCTTCAAACAATTGTACAAAATGTCCACCATCAGCGCCCCTGACAACGGCATTCGGGATTGTAGCCGAATTGGCAGCTGCGCGCGTCGCGTAGGCGATGCAGTTCTACGCAGCCGCGCAACTGCAATGCGCCTCCCCCCCACTCGAACAGGGGTTCGGGAAAATCAATACCACGACTGGGTTTTTGCTGGAAATATAGCTGCTAGACAAGGAAATATTTTACAAAGAACTGCTCCAATGATAATACCCTCAAAACAAAGGTAAAGGGAGCGCGAGCGGGCGCGGTGAAACGGATGAAGGACTGTTGACGCATGTGCAGAGTTCAGGGCGGAGTGAGACTTGAGATAGAACAAAGATATAAAGTTAGCACTTTTGGAAAACCTCTTATTTATGCTAGAATTGATATAAAAGACAAATTCAAGATTTTTATATGGCATACGCTCAAATGAATAAAAACGACGCGGCCTTCGACTTATATAGACGCTAATCAAATCGCCCGGAACAAAACAAGGGATCTGAAGTACACTACAAGAATTTGTAAATTGCTGAATTGATTTATTCTCACCTAAGGTTTACACAGAATCGATAGCGCTCTTCAATTATCATTCTTCTCAATGCGCGACTACACTATTCAGCTACATCGACACGACTAGTCTCAATCAATCTGTGCGCAACAAGGTACGCGTTGCAGTTCTGCGCATCTGCAATCAACGCCCACCCCCGGAAAACTACCTCCTACCCCGACAACTACCTCTTACCCCCGGACAACTATCTCCTACTCCCGAAAAATGACCGCCTACTTGCCTTGCCCATTCAAGCAGCGGATAGGGACAATCAATACAAGGACTTTGCATTTACCAGTATATTCAAGCGTAATATTCATTATTGTACAGCTAATGGTCTAAAATTAATGCTGTTATTCAACATCTTACAAAAGCTAAGAGACAACATTTAATTAAGTGCTCAAAATCTATATTAATATGAGAACAATAAAGATTCGAAATAAAATAAATAATAATTATTCAACATTTTTATCGGACAAAACTATGAATTTAATAGTAACGACATAGTACGTATTCCTTACTAAACTAACCAATAAATTAAATTGAATTAGCACAGGGGCACTACGTAAGACACATGCTCACTTGCTCACCTTAGGTTTTCATAGAATCGACAACGCTTTTCAATTATCATCTCCGTCAATACGCGACTACACTGTTCAGCTACCTCAACACGACTAAATGATTTTAGTCGTGTTGAGGTAGCTGAACACTACTGAACAGTGTCAGCGCGAAGCGAGCGCGAGGCGGGGCGGCACGGATGGAGGGGGAGGCGTTGCGGCCGTTGCGGGTGAAGCCTGTGTTTAGCGCATGTGCATAACGCAATGCGGAGGATGCAGAGACATCATATAAAATCAAAGAAATTTAAATATACATAAGTACTCATCAAAATCTTTATAGGTACTTACAACAGTTATTTAGGGCGAAGTGGGACTGACGGGAGCCGAAGGGGGTGGTATGTCCCCGCCCGCGCGCAACTAAGTTTACAAATATTTAATTTTGAAATTTTATTTGTGTTTATATAGAAAAATAAGGCCATAATCCCTTAAAGTATTTAATAGTGAACACGTAGACAAATTTTTATTACAATTGCTTTGATAACAATCGAATGGAATAGGTTTTTCTCTTTAAAAAGCAGATTTTAAGGAAACTTTGCGTATCGAGGAAAGTTTTGTCAATCGTGTTTCGGGCCTCACACTTCACTAAACACACTCTTCAATTTTCGTAATCATAAAAAAAAATACGCAAATACGTTGTTTTTGTGAGAGAAAAATTGATTTTGCGTGAAGTCGAAACGCATCAAAATATCTGCTTTGGAACCACTTCACCTTAATCAACGGTTCGACACTGACGAAAATTTCAATTTTCTCTATAGAGAAATATCCAAAATTACCTCTAAACCGAACTATAAAGCGCTGATATGCAAAAATAGATCATGAAACTTTAAAAATAACTGAACTCACTATAAAGCAGGTCTTAAAATAATGGTAATAAAAATGAAAAAAAAACCTAACTATAAAGCATGTCTTAGGTTTTTTTAAATTTTTTATTTACATTATTTTCACCGTAAAAAGCAATTACCTAAACTATTCGAGCCTTGGAGCCGCCAGCACCCCACTCCGTCTCGCCCTCACTCAGTCCGCGAGTAGTATGGTGCGAGCAAGATAAAAGTGAATTTGAGCTGAGGTAGGCTCAAATTAATCAAATAGGCTCTTAAGAACCTATTTGATTAATCAGGATTTAAATACCAAAATATAATATTGCAGGGTTGGTCCCATGTGAAAGTTGTTCATAATGCTGAGTACAATGACCCCTTAAGAGGATGCCCATGAATTCAACTTTACCCTGTATAATAAGCGAAGGTAAAAAGATAGCATCAGACGCCACGTAACGTATCGTATCGAATCACATGACATCACATCATTTCACATCACATCAGATAACGTATCACAACGTACGACTACACATCACGTAACGAATCACCAAATATTTCATCACAAAGCTTGGCACTATGTACATACAGATCATCACATCGCGGCACTTTACTTTAAAAACAGATACATCACATCGTATAATCATTTCACAATACATCACATAACACCAATACACAAAATATTTTAGCGAATCACTTCACATAAAAACGACAACGAACTTATGCTATCTTATCTATATTTTGCCTTCAGGTACGAATAATCGATTTGAAAGTTCCAAAACTGGTGTGGAGTTGTGCAGCCAAGATCCCACAGCACCTCACCTCACCCTAGCCCACCCCTACTCACTGCAAGTCTCCTAAATTTAAAAGGGATACAAAAACACACTCATTCGATTCGCAAACATGCGCAACAGCTCATTGGAAAAATTCTAGATTCTGATACCAAACGACGAATTTAGACATAAAATAAATACAATAGCAGAGGCTGTTAAAAATATAACGGAGGCGAAAAATACCTGCTTCACCTTTAATCCATCGTCTACAAATATGCCCGCCACTCCTAAGTTTGTTACATAATGAAATTGACTGCACGCCCGAGTGCATTAAAGCATCGGCGATGACCAAGGTAAAACAGGACGGCGGATTTGCGGCAAAGGTGCGGCATAACGGCATTTCACCTGCGTATTGGGATAGTTACAAAAATAATATTTATTTCGATGACCGAGGAAGAATAAATATTCTAGAAGCAACGCCTAGATGCATTGTCTACCTCTATGACCAAATCATTCTATATCATGTCAATCAAAATTAAATCACTAACTAAATTATAAAGATCATTACAAAAATGTTAAGCCATTTTTGAAAAATTCAATTCCCTTCACGCTATCCGAATTACCTATCTATTTAAATGTATTCACTATGTTGTGTTCCTCCTTTGTCTATCCCCGGATAGTAATCGGACCTTATCATGTTCCTAGATACTATAGCACTAAATAAAAAAATCGATTAAAAGTACAAACCTTATCAACATTTTATTCTTTCTCTAACAATGCGCCCGATGCCTAAGATGTCTTAAGGCACTGCAGCCTTACTGCAAGGAAATGAGTAATGCACGTCCGGGCGTCCGTAGACCCGGGCTGCGGCGGGAGACATAGCAGTATTCGATGCGGCTCAGTACATGCGCAATGGGAGTGTTTCAGAATAACCGCAACCCCACACCCGTCCTCGCAGGACGACACACGCATGACATCTCTTATAGGATAGTATGTGAAAAAAGATCAATGCAGCGCGGGGGGAGGGAGTGTGGGGAATAGTCTACCTCCCCTTCCCCCTTCTATACTTAGACACGAAGTGTAGCACTAAAGGGCCGACCTATCAAGCGCGGTATCAAGTCTGTCTCACTAGGACTTGTCTTAAAGTCTACTACACAACCTCACTATTATAACGCGCTGAATACCGCACGCTAACTTATTCGCCAGGCCAGGTACCGTCGTTGACGGTTGTCATGGCAAAGCTTTCGAAGCTCCAGAAACTTGCCGTAGCTCTTACCGCAACTATTTTAGTTCAACAAAAATGAAGAAAATAAAAGTAAAGTTTAAGTCAAGGAGTATTTGAATCACCCACAGCTCCGGGTTCCGTGCATCCCTCATCCAAGTATTTCCCACGACTTTAACGATATCATCAACACAACGCGCTTTAAGACAGCTCTGGTTTCTTTGGCCTAACTGTGGCCACCATTCGGTCACATCTTTACTCCATCGCTCATCTCCGCATCTAACTAGATGTCCTGTCCTACTTCACATGAGGCGCATCACCCTGTTCCCGACGCCGTAGAAATTCAACCGTCGACGGAATTCAGTGTAACGCACTCGGTTTATTAGGGTTATACCAAGCATGGCTCGCTCCATGGCCCTTCTACTACTACTCGTATGCGGTGGAGAGATTAGATAAGATTAATAAAAATTAAAAAAAACTCAAAGCATTTCTTTCAAATAAACCTCCCAGACTCCCAAGTAGCATACAAGCTCTTTAACAAGTCATCCACTGGCCATTTAGAAGTTCTTAAGTAAGGGCGGCTCCATAAACAAGTTCTATAGTAGTCGTACAAGCAGCTTATTTCAAACACATCACTTTGTTCTATTTTCTAAAAAATTATGTCACATCGTTATCTCACGCCGCGACACAGATTTTATGAACACCGCCCGAAAATTCACAATTTTGTTCTTAAAATAAAATAAACGTAGGTTTATCAAGCATATCACATCACAACGGGTTACTTCACAGTATATCACAGTTTAATCACTTTGAGTTTCCACACTGGCCTTAGGGAGGACAAAAGATCTCCAAGTTAGGAGACTTGTAACAGCAGTTTGGGGGAGAATAGTCTATATAGCCCTTGTCCCCCGCTTATACTTTAGCATTAACCAATAAAACGGCACCGTTATAAAAATTGAACAATTTAACGAAAGTACCAACCTTCTCAATATTTGATTCTTTGTCTACCAATGCGCAGGTGCGGCCGCAGCTTATTATAATGTTGTTTTGTCTGCAATCCCGTGCATTGAATCCGATTGATGTGACAGCGGTCCGGGATGCGGCGCGACTGACGGCGGGCTGGTGGGCATTGCAGTATTTGCAGTAGGTACATACTGGATGCGGCTCTGCACTTGCGCAATGGAAGTTCCCTAGATTTTCCGTATTCCCCCCCGCATACCCACCCCCACAGGACCACGCGTTTTATCGATCTCTACCTATCTAGCTTAGTATAAATGAATACTAGATCAATACAGCGTGCGGGGTTGAAGTATTGGATGCGGCCGATGTACTTGTGCAATGCGAGTGTGCTTTAATTACTACACCCCGCACACCCGACCCCGCAGGACCAAGCCAAGCCTTACTTACATCCCATTCTATTGCCAACAGGGGAAACTACTGGTAATTCCAGATTGAATACGACGTATTGAATAAAAAAAAACAACCGACTTCAAAAAAAAAAACACTACAAAGTGAAAAATAACACTAACGCCATTTTGGATTTACATTTTTTCACAATCGGCTTTAACACCCTCGAAAACTATAAAAACGACACCTGTGACAACAATTTGATGACAACTCAATTCAAATAATTTTCTCACCATGCGTTTTATTGTTTTTCGGGTTCCGTACCTCAAAAGAAAAAAAAACGGAACCCTTATAGGATCACGCGTGTGTATCTGTCCGTATGTCACAACCAATTTGCTCCGAATCCAATGGACCGATTATGTTGAGATTTGGTACACATAATTATTATTTCTGTGAACGAAACACGTAAATAAATGAATAATAAATTGTATTTCGAGGTTACTGAGCTCAATACACAAATTACGATATTTGGTGTTTCATTTTAAAGATATAATACAAGGCATGATCGCGATCGCAGGCGCTTAGCACTGCACTGTACCCCTTCTTCACTACCTCTGGCTACCCCACTAGTATCATACTTAATATTGTTTTTGTTTTTTAAGTTTCACATAGATCTATATATCCACTAAAATTGCGCTTAGCACAACTTTAATAATTTATCACCTAATAAAAATAATGTCTAACTAATACGCTTATAGCTAGCAAATTATGTCATGTAGAGCTTTTAGCTACTCACAATATTCACTAATTCATTTTTTTTTCAATTCTTTCAAACAAAGAAACAATACTAATTAAACAAAATATCTTTTATAAGTAGTCATCTCGCATTCATACCAACTAACAACAGCCTGCACATTAAAAGCATAAAATATAAATATAATAAACACAAACTTTAAAGTGGTATTAACAGGCTATGCAAATTCTATGATACTTACATTGTTCTGTTTTTGATGTGTTGGCTTATCTTGTTTAATTCAACGGCAAAGCGGTTAATGCAGCCACGCAGCATTTCTACTTCCGCATCACTCCATTTTCCGCTGAAAAGTATAGTAAGTAAGTAGTAATATTAGTAAGTAAGTAATCATTTACTTACCAAAAACTTAGCCTTGGTAACATCAGTGTTGTTTCATTATGGGATGCCTATGGCATATTACAAATGAATAAATCTCTGCCCTTCAAACTATAAAAATCCTGTATCTTGAAGGACAGAGTTCTTTAGTGGGATAGTCAAGTTTTACAAAAATATTATAACTGCATAAACATGATGTTAACATACTTGTTGAATGGGTTAAATGGTTAAAGAAGTGTTTGTATCAGTGTGATGCTGTGGTGTTAATCTGGTCTGTTGGTGTGTTTGTGTGTGGGTGTGTGGTGTGTGGTATAATTAGTAAAAAACAATCCGTTGAGGAAGTAAAATGAAAAATTTGGCATATTAGTAATTAAATCATAGAATAAATGAGTTCCTCTGTATCGCAATAGTTAAGATTTAAGTGGAAATTAAACTTTTTTTTAAATTTTGTTTTAAAACATTATTATAATCTGAAACTGTTTTACACAATGATATGCACACACAATGGTCCACCTTAAGGACTAAGTACGGAAACCAAACCCCATAACATAAAACACAAGGAGCTTGTGGCTAAGTAATAACAGTCGCACGGGTCGATCCATCAGGTTAAGCTACGCTTGTCGGGGTTGGTCCGTGGATGGGTGACCATCTTTACATACCGAGACTCCTCCGTGCCTCGGAAAGCACGTTAAGCCGTTGGTCCCGGCTGTCAGTTGTGGATCTTTGACAGTCGTTACGGGTTGTCAGCAGCTCGAAAGTCTGGCAAACAGTTTTACCAAGGAGTATCGTATTACCCAGCTACTGGGTTGTGGAGGTCAGATGGGCAGTCGCTCCATGTAAAATACTGGTATTCAGCTGCATCCGGTTAGACTGGAAGCCGACCCCAACATAGTTGGGAAAAGACTAGGCAGACTGAATTGAGGAGGGAGCTACTATAAATCAAAGACTTGATAAATTGCATAGAAAATTATTCAAACCAACAATAATTAACCAAAGTGTATTATTTTACACAGGCATTGTGTAAAACCTTGTTATTTGGTGAAGTACCGTGCGGCACAATGGTCCGCATAGAGACTGCAAAGGATACCTAGATAGCTTAGCTTGAAGCTCGATCAAATTTTAGAACATGTGCGGCGCGGAGAGAGCTGCTTGTGGCTAAGTAATAACAGCCGCACGGGTTGATCCATCAGGTTGAGCTATGCGGGTTGGTCCGTGGATGGGTGACCATGTTTACATACCGAGACTCCTCCGTGCCTTGGAAAGCACGTTAAGCCGTTGGTCCCGGCTGTCATTTGTGGATCTTTGACAGTCGTTACCGGTCGTCAGCAGCTCGAAAGTCAGACAAACACTCTTACCAAGGGGTATCGTAATACCCAGCTACTGGGTTGTGGAGGTCAGATAGGCTATTGGGTTGTGTAGGTCAGATAGGCAGTCGCTCCATGTAAAATACTGGTATTCAGCTGCTTCCGGTAAGACTGGAGGCCGACCCCAACATAGTTGGGAAAAGGCTAGGCAGATGCAGTGCGGCGCGGAAAGTCTGCGCCATTAGGTGGTTACCTACCGCCCACCACCACTCCCAACTGACCCCCTGACACCGGACATGTGACCGACACAATATGAAAACAAATAACAGTTGCTGTAGAATTATGAAGGTACAAGATTCGGCTGCTATGCTCTATCAAACTTACCCCGGCGGTGAGTCGTCCATGGGCTGTAACATCAGAGTCATCTCAGATAATTTGTTGAACGCTGTTCCCGCCTCCCGAAATATTTCTCCAACCTATTTGAGATAAAAATTATTAAGGCTCAAATCTCAATACAATACGTACTTTCATCTTGTTTCCTCTTCAAATGCATTTAGAAATTCATGCGACAGCTGTGTGTGTACTAACCTTGGCGGCGGAATTATTCATTGTTATTGATTTCAAAACACAATTATAATGCTACTTATTATACACTAATAACAAACAAATGTATTTGCGTAATACGTTAACGTTAGGAACTGTGTAGAAAACATAAACACTGTAATGTATCACTCTAGCACCTGAAAAAGAGACCGCAACAAATCTACTCTTTGCCGATATTCGATTTAAAAATGCACTTCACACTTCACACACATTCCATAGATGACACAGTCGGAGAATGTAGATGTACTCTGTGGCAAGCTCTGTGGTGGCAAGTCAAGAACACAGAGTACATTTTTTTTTAGATCCACAGTCAGTGTGACCATCTTAAAATTACTGATTCTGCCATTGCTTGGTTTGAAACTAGGAGTGAGGCGTATTTATCATCACAGATAGAAATCACAGATATTATAAAATAGCAGATAGCAATTGCTCCTAACGATAAAAAATATCTGTTACTTAAAATCACAGATCCTCAAGACTGTTACTGTTAAAACTTCGGATACGATTTTCGACTTTAACGAAAAGAAATAAAGAAGATATTCAATTGAGTCAATACGTATTTATCGTCTGTACAAAAATCACAGGCTGTGATTTTATAACAGATAGATACGATTTTCGACTTTAAATCAAATGAAATAAAGATGATATTCGATTGAGATACGTATTTATCAAAAATCACAGGCTGTGATTTAATAACAGATATTTGGATCTGTTATTTTTTGTCACAGTCACAGTGATCACAGATATCGTGTTTCACCTGTTACAACCCATCTCTATTTGAAACCTGCCAAATCTTGCCAAAGATTCGATTAGAAAATGCCAGAATATTGCCAACTTGGTTTAGAGGCTTTAGCGCTGTAATAGTAGTATTGCCAACCTTATTAAAGAACACAGTTTTGTTTTAAAAATTCGGCAAAGAACATGGTGGATGATAAAAATTCATAGAAACCGAACTATGTATGATTTTTTTGACGGTGTGCAAGCAATACTAATAACGAACAAACATGTAGATGGATCCCAAGTGCTTGCCGCAAACTTTGATTTGGGCGTCAAAAACCGGCTCTCGATTGGATCGGTCGCAAACGCTTGCAAGTCTACACAAGCCGAAGCTAACGCTATATCCAGATCCACGTTTGAATTTGTGAAGATTTGTCAAGGTTTGGCAAGCCGTCATTTTGTTGTGATTGATTCGCCAGTTGAAATTGAAACGCACGAAGTTTAAAAGGCTGTCATTTGTGGATATTTGACAGTCGTTACGAGTCGTCAGAAGCACGAAAGTCTGACAACCAGTCTAACCAAGGGGTATCGTATTACCCAGTTATTGGGTTGTGGAGTTCAGATAGGCAGTCGCTCCATGTAAAATACTGGTATTCAGCTGCATCCGGTTAGACTGGAAGCCGACCCCAACATAGTTGGGAAAAAGGCTAGGCAGTTTGATTTTGATTGATTGAAGTTTAAAAGTATGAAAAGTAGTTTATAAAATTACTAGCTTCCACCCGCGGCTACGCCTGCGTGGTATGTCAATAAAAAGTAGCCTTTGTCCTATGGAAATCCTTTCAGTGGATTAGGCGTGAAAAGATAACATACAGACAAACAGACAGAGTGACTTTCGAATTTAAAATATTAGTATGGATGTCGCAGAATACTACCTATTAGTCGTAGTATCTCTATGTAGTCTGTGCTATTAGTTGAAATCAGTCTGATTGAATCGTAGACAGAGTATTCTAGAATTCTAGAATACTCTGTCTACGGATTGAATCATATTGAATGAACAAAACTAGACTCACAGACTAAACAAGACAAAGTGACAAACATTACGAATGACAGAACGATGGCTCTACATTAATACATAATATTACTCACTCACTCATCAGCAATACCACAGACAGAGCAACACTTCAATCAACTTCATTCATTCAACTGTGACTTCAACAGTCAAGATTTTTAATAATTTTAGAATTTGACTAAATATTTTTAATGAAAACAAACTGTTGTAATCTGAAGTAGATAATCAGAAAGTGCTAAGTTGAAAATGAAATGAACAAAAGGAAACATGACTATTGATAGTGTTCTTTTGCGATGCATTATTTAATTTCGTAAGGACGCCACGCCTGTATTGTGGTTGATAAGTTGTTATAAAACTGCATTTTCCGACACAAATAAATACTTCAATAGGTGAACCATGATCGTTATTAAATGCATTAATAGTTTTGGTGTCTGACTTGTGTGAGCAGCCATCTAAAATGGAACTTTTTCTAATTTTAACCTTCGTTAGCGTGGGATTGGCGTACGATAAAGGTAAGCAACAATGCAAGCTATCTTATTTTAATTCTCATTTTTGCAGTCTTACTTTACATATATGATTGCTTTTCTGGCGAATGTCAATGAACGTTGAATGTGTTATGTTTCATCCCTGAGTCATTAACCGACTTCAAAAAAGTAGGTTTCCAGTTCGTCTGAATTTCTTTTTAACCCGACTACCGCTGATCATCATAAATATAGTAATTTCTTGCATCTGTCGGTTTGTCGTCTTTTGATCTAGACTGCTAATTTCTTCCCTGTGAACGTCATACTCTAGTCTAGTGATTTATTATTAAGAGGAATCGTACTACTACAATTACTACAATTTATTTGCAAAGATTGCTTAATGTAACTTTAATAATGTGTGCATAAACAAAACTGAATCTGTTTGCATTTTTATAAAGATTGACAGCTCAATTTGCAGTCACCGTGTCACCTTCACACTTGAGCGAATTTTATTATGAAAAAAATGTTGTAGAATCAACAAGGGTTTGATGTGCAGAGCAGAAATAAAAATCGTTGCTTTAGAAGACTATGGCCGATTAAGTCCACACAGTATTTGTCAAAAAGTATAATTGAGTAGCTGGCATTGCTGGCAACAATTGCCGAAGTTAACTGTCAAGTCACAATTAGTGACCACCATATGGCTACGTAATATTGGGTAGGCACTCAATGGGTTAAACTATTTTTTTTTATTTCAGCATCTTTCTATGGAGCAAGCTATATTACATACCCACTACAGGAAGCCAAAGGTGTGACTGATATGAGTTTTCGTTTCCGCACACATCTGTCTGATGCTCTTCTACTCCTAGCTGCGGGCAAAACTGATTATTGCATGGTAATTAAACTATTTGTCATCAATTCTATTAATTTGTTATCACTATAAAAATATTTTTAGGAATAGCACATTATTAATTTTGTTATAAATGTTTTTTGATTAATTCAGGCCATTCAAAGATACACAGGCACTGTGTGTACTATATCTGTCACTTTTCCATGACTAATTTATTTGCAGATTCGTTTGGAAAGTGGCAGGCTGAAACTACACATAAACCTTGGTGCGGGTGAGAGTGAATTGTCGTCCCCAAAAGGTATACATCTCAATGACTCGCAGTGGCATCATGTCAGCATCATTCGTCGAGAAGCTAACCTTACTATGAAGGTAACATTTACATCCATTGAATTATTTGTTTACTAGCTGCGCCCTGTGGTTTCACGCGCTCAAGTCTCAATCCCGTGGGAATATCTGGATAAAACGTCCTAACCCACGTCATGGTAACCCATGGTAACCCATGTGCCAAATTTCTTCCAAATCCGTTCAACCGTTTTAGGGTGAAAGCGTAACAATACTAACCTTTACTTTGACAGCTTTACAAGTATTCTTTACTTACAGGTGGATGAAATATCAGTAAAGAAAAGACTGCCTGGCCGGTTCTTTGAATTGAACATTCACTTTGGTATATTCCTGGGCGGTCAAGGCGATTTCTCCGAGCTCTTTTTGGGGCATATGGAGAACTTTCGCGGCTGTATGGAAGACGTGAGTGTTTTGATTTAAAATAGTGCTTTTACCCTGCATATGACCAGCCTTTAATTTGTCGTATGAATAATAACAAGCTAATACAAAGCTTGTAAAAAGTCGACTGCATTCTTGTTGATCACTGAATCGAACAGTGTGTTTAAATCAGAATTCTAACTAGTTCATGTTTCTAGGTATACTACAATGGTGTGAAGATCATAGAAAAAGCCCGCAGTCGCTCTGGCTCAGTCCATGTAGAAGGAGTGACATGGAACTGTGCTCCAGAATTCGATGCTGACCTAAATTCCGACATTAGTTTCGTTGATGAAGGAGCCTATCTTATACTGCCGAGAATAAATTCTAGAGCTGGAGGAAAGTAAGTAAATTGTTTATCAGTTAAATCATTGTTTTTAAAAAACAAGTCATTCTCTAAAGCTTATAGCCTGTACACAACAATGGCTACGTATTACTATGACTTCTTACGAAGCAATGACGGCATAGCACTAATTTTGAATGTTCCAGATGGCAAATAGAATTTAAAACGATAGCCCAAAATGCTATAATTCTGTACAACGCTGGTGGTGGTCGAGGATCAGACTTCTTGGCTGTAGAGATTCTGGAAGGCGTGGTACGCGTCAAAATGGCGCGGGGCCAGATAGTACATACTGTGAGAGTGAATGACGGGCAGTGGCACAAGATGTACCTCTCATTCTACCCATCCATGATAGAGGTGACACTCTTTAATGTTTATCTGTTTATGATCTCCAACAAAATATTAGATTAAGATTAGGATGGTGTACTCCTTCACTTATAGGAGACCACAGCAT
Source organism: Lithophane semibrunnea (assembly GCA_947363905.1). Classification (NCBI taxonomy): domain Eukaryota; kingdom Metazoa; phylum Arthropoda; class Insecta; order Lepidoptera; family Noctuidae; genus Lithophane; species Lithophane semibrunnea. The sequence goes on along the minus strand of OX376186.1, from coordinate 19,572,832 downwards.
GCGCAATAAAGTTAACTATTTGCTAACTTGATTGTGCATGCTGTTCCTGAGCTAAAAATATGCTGTGCTGTGCTATATATATTATGTTATGGTGTTACTAGCTTTTGCCTGTGACTTTGTGCCCGTGGAAGGAAAAATAGCCCAAATTCTATCTATCATATACTAATATTAGCTGTGCTTGCGACTTGAGACACTGCCTGCATGTATATGGAATAATGTTTAGAGATAATTAATGTAATAAATATAAATTTGATGTTACGAAAGAACACAATATTATTATGATGTTAATAATAGACCACGACAATAGACCTCAATATTAGGTTTACTTCTAACAGATTTTAAGATGGTAAAACCTACTGTCTCGACGTAAATTCTGTGAAATTTAATGGCCTAATACCAATAAATTAAAACAATAGCATTCCATTTGTCTAAATGATTTTGCGCTAGTTGACCTCAAATTAATAGGATATGGCGAATTAATAGGGTATTGTGGATGGTGGAGCTTCTTGCCGGCTCTTCTCCATAAAAAACTACTAATTGGAACCGTGCACCTAGATTCTGACGTTTCATAAGTCCTCATGTAGGTTTATGTGAAATAAAATATTTAGATTTTGATGATCGTCAAAACGGTGAAGGAAAACATCGTGAGGAAACCGGCATGTCCAAGAACCAAAAATTCGAAGAAATGTGTCATCCAGTATCCACCACCCGCTCTGGGCCCGCGTGGTGGATTACGGCCCAATCCCTCTCAACGAGAGGAGGCCTGTCTCCCAGCAGTGGGAACGTTTTAGGCTGGTTATGGGTTTGATGATCGATAATGTTGTGTCTAAAATAATGTGCTACGCGTGATCATAAGAAGCAGCTAGACACAGGAGCAGTCAGGCCCACGCTTTTGATATATTAATAATAATTGTGAACATTAAAATGTAGCTTTTGCGATATCATTGTATTAATCGCTTTTCCTTGAAGTAACTTTTCATTCACTCTTATTTTTCGAAGTCAGCATCTTCCCTTAGGTTTCAATAATTAAATTGACTACCAATATTACGTTAAATTGGGTGATTTTACCAAACTCCACTGAGGTGGTTATGAGCGTGTATGATAAAAAAAAAATATACATACACCTCCATTGCCCAAGAGGAGTTTTGCGTTATAAATTATGATGGATAAAGCGTGTATACAGGAAGTTTTGCGAACGTGATCAAGGCTATGTACAATAGTACATATATATTATATAGCATAATGCAAGCTAGGCTATGTAATGTTCTGAGAGAATAACCCTATTTCCAGCAAATGTATGCAGGAGGCTGTGTGTGGATGTAGGATGCTCAGCGTTAATCTAATCCTAACTATCCTAATCCTAACTAATATTATTATAAATGCGAAAGTGAGTTTGTTTGTTTATTTGTTTTTTACGTTTTCACGCTAAAACGGCTGAACGGATTTGGATAAAATTTTACCTGGAATAAGACATAGGATACTTTTTACTACGGTAGTACACATTCCCGTGGGCTACGGGCAAAACCGGTGGCATAAGCTAATAAACTAATATTCTAAAGAAGTATCATTGTTTGTTTTAAAGAGGTTATCGCCGAGAGTACTTATGCGATTAAAAAAATTTATTTCCCTGAAAGAAAGCTACACTATTACCCAGTGCTATAAGTATGTGTTTCAGTCCTACTCAGGCAGAAGCTAATAATTTATATTAATACCATTGCGATGTATCCTTTTATTATTTATTTACTGCTTAGCTACTGGGCGTTGAGTTTTGAATTCGGGTGTCAGGTCAAAGATTTCGCTAATAATAAGCTCGCCCATGCGACTCAAACTGCTATCGAATATTAAAAAACAAGGTATAGCGGCGGTGTACGAACTCCTTCGTAGTTACAGAGCTCTGTGGCGGGCTGTGACAGACGTCGCAATGACACCCGCCCACACATTCTGGCGCCCAACGTGGGGCGCCAGAATGTGGTCGGAGTGGGTCGGATACAAGGAAACTGCTTCCGTTGAGGGTAAACTTTTATATTTTCTCACGTTTCTTACATGCATACGTGCCGGTCAGGCCTCATGGCAAGCCCCTTGTCATTGCGACGTCTGTCACAGCCCGCCACAGAGCTCTGTAACTACGAAGGAGTTCGTACACCGCCGCTATAAAGGACTATTATAAATGCGAATTGTAAATTCTATTGCTACTCATAATTTCCCGATATAGGCCTATTTCCAGCAGTGGATGTTTGCTGGCTGAAATCGGGATCGAACTTTGAATAATAATCCCGACTGTACGAATGACAGCAATATTACTGAATAAAGCCAATATGATCAGGCGCGGTCCGAGGGGTGGTCTTGGTGGTCATGACGTTCAAATCGTTCAAGCTGTCTAGAGAGATCAATTAACCATTTCCCTAAAAATATTCCTCGGCACCAATGGTGAACCCCCAAAATTTTGGGCTGCGACCGCGCCTGAATATGATACTCTCAAAGAAGCACCAATATGATAATTATATAAAATTCCCAAAATAATAATCTATTACATGATGATGTAATGGCCTGGCTAGCTGGACAAGACTGGTTTCCTAATTCGCGCGTTTAGGCGTCGTCCTATTTGGCGAAGATCGCACGATGACACGATGCGTTCTCGTCATGCGATGAGTTCAAACATACAGATTTCATCAGAGTGTCCTATTTGAACCTCGCAAGTAATCGTGCGAGCACATGAAATGCTTAATAACGATCGTACGATGCGTTTGATCGTGCGATCATATTGTAATCAAAGCAACAGATCTCTTTTGAGTGTCCTAATCGGTTACCTACGCGATGCGTCGACGCGCGAGGGCATCACACGATGGACATCGCGCGATCTATTAGGACACCTGTTAGGTCATCGCACAAACACTTTGATCGTGAGATGAAAAACGCATCGCGCCATCGTACGACCGCTCCCAATTAGGACGCCGCCTTAAGTTCCCGGAACATAAAGTTCGAACGATCATGACTGTAATTTACGTATTTTTAATTATTTCTGGAATAAAGAATTACCTTTAATAATAATGTCAGAAATCGATTCAGTAAACGATTCTAGACAAACTACTTTCATAATTTGCATTAATTCAGTTACAAATTGTATAAGAAAGTCTTGTGCAAAATTGTTTAGGCTGTGCGTTCTCTGTCAGGGAATAAATTTAAGATTTTAAGTAAGTAAATTTTATGGAATAAATCAATAGATTTTACCCCGCGCTACTACCTCGCCGACATGCAAATATATTTATGAAAATTGGGGATACACTGCTAATGCTGTTCGTGCTTCGTTCTCAACAATTCTACTCGGAATTAAAGTTAATATTCTCATAAAGGTCGTGCCTAAACCTAAAGCGCCTATTCTTTCAGCTATCTGTTGACAACATAGCAATGCACACGCGAATCGAGAGTGGTGGCACACGGTACCTAGATCTGTCAGATTCCTTTTATCTCGGCGGCATAGAGAGTGACAAGCAGCAGAGAGCATTCACCAAGGGAATTAAAGCCGCTGATTCTAGCATTATGGTAAGTTTTATGGTGTATCACTTATTAATGTCGATTCTCGACGGTTGTGTAAATATGGCTGGATAAAATCTCGTATGCAAGACTTGTGGGTTTATATCCAAGCGAGGAATGAAAACTTGACTACGATAAGGTCGTACGAGATTAGTCAGGCGATTTTCTACAACTGTGATACAAAAAACAAGCTTGTATTTCTATGATTCAACATTTTTCTAACGTAATCTATAAATTCCAGGGCTGCATCAAACCGATAGAAGTAGACGAAAAGATTTACGGCCTTCCCAACGCTGTAGTTACTTACGGGGTCAGCCCTAAGTGTGTGTGGTGGTATCCTTGCCACTCGAGTCCCGGGAACCCGCCCTGTGTTTCACAAGGCGTCTGCGAACAGCATGGTGTGGACCACTTCACCTGCAAATGTGACACCGATCTGTGCATCAATCCTGATTACGCTGAGAAGTACAAGGTTCGTAAATACATCTGAAATGTAATATAGTGGTTGCGTTTTAGCATGGCAGTAGCGGCCATTGCCCTCTCACTAATATCTCTTAGTAGGAACCCGAACAATAAAATAATTATCGGTTTTCAGTAGTAAAAAATGTTGAGGATTACGACAGATGTCTATTTAGGACATTAACGGGCTTGGTTTCCGCTTTTTAAATGAAGAATGTAAAAAAAAATTGGTGGGTAAATGACCGCTAGTGTCATGCCAAAACGCAATAACCATAGCATGGCTATTTAAACTGGCATAAAGGGCGTGTATGTTAGCGACATGTAGACAGTGCTTGTGTGCACTCCTGAGGTCCACAAATTGAATCTCTCGCTAACCTATTGACCTCCTGCAATGGTATAATAAAAGACGGTCGGCAGAATAAACGTGATTTCATTTTTTTTGCGAATACATTCGTACAAGAATGTAAACGCCGAGACATTCGATACAAGAATCTAAGAAAAAGAAAAAAAATACTATACCTTTCCATCAATCGTATCCTTAGACCGAACCTTATGTCATACAATAATGGTGCGACTCACTATTCAGTTTAACCCCCAGGTATTCTCCAAATCAAGCAGCGAACTGGAGCTTGTCGCCCTCTTCCCGCTGACCGTTCAAGAGGGAGGCGTCTCAGTCATCACCACACAAAACATAGACGTGATCCTCGACCACCACAAGTACGGCGTACGTCCCTCAGGCGTAGTTCTACACGTCGCGCAGTCGCCGCAACACGGCCGTATAGCCATCGACCTGTCCCTGCAACGAAACTCGCAACAATACAACTTTTTAGAAGGAGAGAGCAAGTCTAAACAGTTTTTTACTCTGCTTGACTTGTCCAGGGATAAGGTAAGAGTTATATATAGAACAACAATAACAACAACAATTTAGATCAACAGGAAAATCAATATATTTTAATTTACTGTGACATATTTTATGATAATTTTCTATTTGCAACAGATTCCTGCCCCCCCGTATAACACCCTTTACTATCTTATTGCTATTATTCCCAACACTATCTACGAGCGTCTTGGGTGAACACTCAACAAAATTTTGTAGACTAACGTCCGCCCACACGACAAGGCACTAAATGCGTTTAGCACGACACGTAATTAATTTAATCATCATTCTGTCCCAGTCATCTTTAAAAAAATGAGAACACAAACGCTGTTTTAAATATATTTAACGCTTCACGCATCTAGTGATGCAAGCGTGGTGCAACTGGGCCGAAAAATTAGAAATTGGAACATAAAGACATCATTCTGAATTCATCGTTTTTTTTTCTTCATTTCGAATTAAAAAAAAAACTTTTTTTCTACTAAGGTCCGTTACGTCCACGACGGATCGGAAAACCATCAAGACGCCATAGTCCTCGACATGGAACTGATACCAGAGACGAAGTTCACGTTACCAAGTTATCTTCAAGGAAGGAACACGTTCGTGCTACACGTCAACGTCACCCCGGTCAATGACCCGCCTGTTCTGAACTTACTGCCTGGGAAAGTTTTGAGACTCACTCAGGTAAGTGTTTAAATGTGTATTTCTTATTAATTGTTAGTAGGATTGCATAGATGCTGAAAGTATTTGTTTTTGTTTTTGATATTTTTAACGATTTACCAAGAAGCTGGATGGCACTATAGTCTGTTCGAAAAGTATCTGATGTAAATGTAAACAAATGGATCAGAAAACGTAATTGTGGATAACGATTTGTAGTGCCACTTACAAATTGCTTGAATTCTTAAACCCGAAAGTCTAATTTCAAACCACCTGATGTTTTTTCTCTTTTCTCAATTGAGTTTAATTTTTATAACCTTTATTTTAGTTGATGATTAATGATGTTATTGCAAAAAAATAATATTTGTAAAGAAAGGTGACTTATAAAGAATACTCCTTCTAAATACAGATGAATGTGTTACAAATTCCATCTAGTGAGTGCTTGCTTGAATTTTAAAATGCTATCAGCACAACATTTAACTGACATTATTATAAAGTGATTTGATACACAGACTTACAAATCAGAACCTAAGAAAGAAATAATGAAAGCAATTGAGATTGTACTGCACAGGCCAGTATTTTGGGTGTAGCTTGTCTACACTTTTCCAAATGATATCAGTTGCACTAAATATTTTTAATAATGATAGTCTTCAGTTGATTATAACCGCACCTGAAAATAATCGGAAACTCATGTTTGAATGTCCTAATACTAGTATTTTAATGAGTATTGCATGATTTTGGTTAAATTTAGCATGATTTAATTATGAATTACTAGCTACCCCCGCGGCTTGACCCGCATAAGTCTCGATCCCGTGGAAATATCAGGATAAAAGTATCCTATGTCCTAACCCAGGTCATGGTCTACCCATGTGCCAAATTTCATCCAAATTCGTTCAGCCGTTTTATGACAGCGTAACAAACGAACAAACTTACTTTCGTTTTTATATTATTATTTTGTCATAACAAGAAGTTCAGGTGCAACTCGATATTGACGTCGATCAGTGATCGACATCGATTGATCGCCTCAAAGCATCGTCTAATTTCGATCGATTAACGTAATCCCGTTTGCCATGCACCTCTCAATCTGAACCGTGGATTTTTTGGACAACCACAATGAGATGGTCTCTTATAGTTAAATTTTTGGGCGTTTTTTAAAAGGAATCCAAACTTTAATTTACTTTATAGGGATAACAGAAAGGCCTTGCTAAACATATAAGATATTTTCTTTATTATTTGTTGTTTTATTATTTTCAGGAAGCATCCAGAGCTTCAAATAATATTTATTATTTGCTTTTGTGTAGTTGCATGCATTGTTTGCCCCACAAACGCCGAAAACACAGCAGATTAACCTTTAATTTATATGTGTGAGTATTTTTAGTTTACTAATTTAACGCCTTTACTTATTTTATTTAAATTACTTCCTTATTTTTATTCATTTATTTAGTTTGAGCTCGTGGTTAATTAATAACAGCCGCAAGAGTCGACCGAAGTTTTTCTTGTCGAGGTTGGTTCGTTCCGTTCGTTACAAACCGAGACTCCTCCGTGCCTCAGAACGCACGTAAAGCCGTTGGTCCCGGCTCTCATACGTAGATCTTTGACAGTCGAAACTGGTATTTGGCCCGAAGTCTGACAACTACTCTTATCAATATCGTTTTACCCAGTAAATGAGTAAATGTTACGTGGAAGTCAGATAGGCAGTCGCTTCTTGTAAAATTCTGTTATTCAGCTGCATCCGGTTAGATTGGAAGCCGACCCCAACATAGTTGTGAATAGGCTAGGTAGATGACGATTTTATTTGAGCAAGTTTGAAAATGTAGATAAGGACAAGGAACATTATTTCTTCTAAGGGCGAATTTCACCAAACTTTTATACAGAGTATAAGTCTTATCATGCGAATAAATTTTGAATTTTTGACAGTTTTTCCATACAAAAACTGTCAGACGCCATTTTTATTCCACGGATAAAAGATATCTGACTTTGGTAAAATCAGCCCTAAATCTATTAGTGCTCAAAGCTTTGAAAAGGCAAATAAAATTTCAGAAAATGCTTGTCCCCATCACTATACCAGTGGGATAATCTCCTTCTGAAACTCCATATGTGCCATATTAGCAGCTGTTCGTTATTTAACTCACACATAAGGTACTTACAGGGAACACGCAAAGCAATCACTTCCGACATATTGAAGGCTGAAGACCCGGACACGGCGCCGGAAGATCTGCTGTATACTGTGCTGCACGGCAAGAATGAAGCTAATAGGTGAGGATTTATGTGGCAACACAATTTGAACCAGCTGGAAACACTATTAGATATGATTTATAGTAGCAGCCAACCATAGTTTAGGTTTTATCTCTCTCGTAATACATACAAAGCAAACAATACACACACATAGGTACTTTAATAGGCTACATCATTATATGCATTTATATTTTTGGTAGTAAGTAGTTATCCTAATAATAATATACTGTGCTCGTCCTACAACTAGTGATAATTATGTTCAAATTATAGGCGAGGACGCTGGCACCCTAAAAACAAGTTAAATCTTACCTTGGGTGCCAGAGTTCATCGAAAACACTCTTTCCCCTAGTTGTAACGGTGCATAGTGTTTAGATACCTAAGTGTTTTTGTACAACTGAAGGTAATAAATAATCTTTTTTTTATTTTTATAGTTAATGATATTCAGTATCAGGGCCAAAGTCTGCTAATTAACAAAAAAAAAATGACAGATTTTGCAAAGCAAATCTGTAAAAACTCTCAATGGAGGGACAATGCAAGGTGGTTATATTCGCTAATTTACTTACATTCCAATGAGTTTTTCGGAACGTTGACCTACTTGTTCAAAACCTGCAATAAGTAGTGGTCGTCCCGTTGACCATGCAATGGCGACACATGCCAGTGTGTCAATCTGGCACAAGCGGATTAATGCGGTAAATGCGCTAGTCCCATATTACTCATAAGTTATAACACAAACAGAATCGCTCGATCATACTGAAACAGCAGTATGATCGAGCTATTCTGTTCCCGCGAACATATTGTGTTCACGATGACCTACGTTTAAACACGTGCAATACGTGCATGTGCGTACCCTGCAATGTAAGTGAGTCCACAAATGAGCCCATATGCACCGGTAATACGCTCAATCTGTAACTACCCCAATTCTTTCACAGTTATTTTATCACGTCAAAATCAAAGTTATCTTTACTGTAGTTGCAATAAGGTTGCTGTTGGGTTGCTGCCATTGACAAACATAACAAAACATTATGCCTGTAATCCCGATGGGTTAGGCAGATGTGTACACGGCTACACATCAAGCTATACATTTCCAGTATAAGCTGACCTCGCATTGTACAGACATCCTATACACTGCGAGATCAGCATAAACTGGAAATGTATAGCTTGATGTGTAGCCGTGTGTACCTATGGTACACCCATTTTTCATCGACAAGTCTGTCAGATCTTTATTGTCGTTATGATAAGGTTGCTATTGAGTTGCTGCTGTCAAAGATAATATGACTGAAAGGACTGTACTACAGCTTATGACTCTTGATTTCTCTAAATCCATTTTAACCTACAACTTTTTTAACAGCGGCCATATTGAAATGTCGGGTCAGCCGGTGGATTCGTTTACGCAGCAAGACATCGACTCAGGAGTGATATCTTACGTGCACGGCTCAACAAGTGACAAGCAGCTCAACAAAACTTCACTCAGGTTGACTTTACAAGTGAGTAATATAGCCTTATTTAATTTAACAAATCATAAAAGTCATTGCAGTCGAACATTCGATAACCTAGATACAAAACTGATAGCTAATCGATTACGTAGTCCGACTGCCATGCATCACACTGGTTCTTTAGGAACAGTTGATGTTATCGAATGACTGCAATCCAGTTGTACAAACTACCGCACATTCTTGCATCGAAACGCACCAGTTTTCAAGACAAAAGTCCCGGTGCGGCCTGTCTGTAGTGTACAGTCACGGACTTTAATTGATGAGCCACCTTCAAACTTTTCAATTTTGCAGTTTCATACATTCACGAGATTACACGATTAAACACGAACTCAAATCGCACGCTCGAAAATCTGCACGCTGGAAATATCCATAGAGGTTAACTAATAAAGTCAACCTCTATGGATATTTCCGATTAAAAGTAATTTATTTGTCATCTTGTTTACTTTCATACATTCACGAGATTACACGAACTCAAATCGCAAGCTCGTAAACAAGATGACAAATAAATTACTTTTAATCGGAAATATCCATAGAGGTTGACTAATAAGTTCTCAATGATAAAAATAAATACAATGTTGCATTAAATTTATCCAATCTATTTGATACCGACCTCCTTTGAATCAAAGCTCATTAATTCGATAATTATGAAAACATAACTGAAGACAGTGGCAGTTGAAATATCAAGATGACAAATAAATTACTTTTAATCGGAAATATCCACAGAGGTTGACTAATAAGTTCTCAATATTAAAAATAAATACAATGTTGCGTTAAGTTTATCCAATCTATTTGATACCGACCTCCTTTGAATCATAGCTCATTAACTCGATAATTATGAAAACATAACTGAAGACAGTGACAGTTAAAATATCAAGATGACAAATAAATTACTTTTAATCGGAAATAGTCTTATCCATAGAGGTTGACTAATAAGTTCTTAATGATAAAAATAAATACAATGTTGCATTAAGTTTATCCAATCTATTTGATACTGACCTCCTTTGAATCATAGCTCATTAACTCAATAATTCTGAAAACTTAACTGCAGACAGTGACAGTTGAAATATCGATGTCAGAGAATTTATCCGTACGCTAACGTTACTATGCAGCAGTAACCTAGCAACAATTTTTTATCGTTGCTAGGTTACTGTTGCTAGACCTGCAATTGGTTGACTTTGATTAGTCACTGCCGTCAAGTTTGTAGTTCTGCTCTCAGGTTAGCCAACCGGTAAAGATATGAAATATAATTTTCTTCTTCTAATACGAAGACATATGACTTTGCGTGTCGGGAACCGAATAAACCCGATTTGCATTACACGGCTAAAATGCGAACAGTACCAGGTGGCTCATCAATTAAAGTCCGTGACTGTACGATTGTTCATACAAATTGTGCGAAAGTAATGTAGGATTTTTTGCAATGCAGTACAGCCTTTCCGAATTAGCCTGACCTACATGATCTATACATATTATAAATTAAAGTCGCTTTTCGTGTTTGTCGGTATATCCGCGTTGTTCATCTAAACCACGCAGCAGATTTTGATGAGGTTTTCACCATCGTTTAGAGAATTTATTCCGGAAGGTTTATGTGTATATTACGTTAATATTAAAGTTGCATATAATTAAGAAATCTCGATGTTTTGTCTAGTCGTAAAAACCGTGCGAAGCAGGAGCATCGCTAGTTTTAAAATAAAAAAAATCTTTATTTTATATTTTATTTATTTAACCATTTATGCACACACATATAAATACAGAAAAGAAGAAAGGAACAGAAAAAATCGTACAAAGGCAATGCTTATTTCTAAAGAAATCACTTCCAGCATACCTGCGATAGGAAAGTAGATAAAAGAGATGTAGACAACATGTGTAAGAGTAGAAGAGAAACAGAATACATAAATCAAAAACAATTCAAAAATTAAATATAAACATACATTATGAGAATATACTTACATGCATACTTCTAAAATAAATATCACTTAAAAATATATAATTACAATATAATTTAAAATAACTATGCAACTATGACGAAATGGACAGGTAGTGTTCTTTCACTCTTCTTTTAAATACTGCAACAGTTCTCAGCAGTCCCTAATGTCCTAATGTCTTTGTTAAATTTTACGATCGATTTTCATTATTTCATAGGTATCAGACGGCATTGAAACAAGCGGTCCTGGCATCCTTCGGATATCAATAGTTCCGTTACAAGTGCGTCTGGTAAACAACACGGGGCTTCAGTTAGTTCACAACTCTTACGCCATCATCTCTGCGGACAACCTGACCTTCACGACTAACGCCGATGAGACTAATGTACAGGTCAAGTAAGTACCATAGAACCACATACGACATAGGTCGAGTTGGAAAAATCGTTTTTTGTAAAAGACCGGATAATTAGCAACTAAGAATGATTTTCGAGCTAATATCAGGCTTTTTGCAAAATATCTATTGTGATCGTGATAGGAAACTTGATTTCTGACTGGATCGAAAAACGATTTTCCATTTATCTTGCGACATAGACACTCACGCGGGTTCCTATTAGAAGGAATAGAAACTAAGTGTTGGGCATTAAAATTGCATTCTGAGTTGGTTTGAGACTGAATTCTTACACGCAACTCAACGTCAAGTTTCATAATGCTGTCACTGACAGGTGTATTGTAGCGATAGAAAAAAAATAAGAAGTCTACTGTATGTAAAAAAACCACTTTTATATATAGAAAACTAACATACAGTACGGTGACAAAAATGTGTCATTCACACGTGTATGACGGTCTGTTTCTAAACCTCAATGAGTTTGTTACAAATTATAACTTGTCCCGTTGCGTAGTTATAGGTATTTACGTCCAGTTACCATAAACATGTCTTTTCCAAAGGTACGACATAGTAAAGCCGCCGCAATTCGGCGTGGTGGAACGTCTGCGGGTGCTGGACGGTACGTGGCAGACCGTGGACTCATTCACCAGTGAAATGGTCACATTCGGCCGAGTGCGCTACATGCATCTACTTGGAAACCCTTCGCATGACGAGTTCAAGGTAAAGTAACATTAGTTATAAAATTATCTGTCTATTTACCCAGTATTGGCCCACTGTTGGGCAAAGGCACGTGTGAACTCTGTCATTTAAAAAAATCTCGTGAATTTTAACGTACAAATTGTCTATTCTTTGTTCACAGTTCAAAGCGTCAGTCGGCTCAATACGAACGAACACACTCTACGATTTTCGATTAACGTTTATAAAACTCGAACTGTACCAGTCAGTGAACGAAGAACTGGTACTTAACAACACGAGAGAGGCTTTCATATCGTCTCAACACCTTACATTTAAGACTAACCCTCTCACACTGCCAAGCGACCGTGTGGTATACACGATATTGAGATCCCCGAAGTACGGTATACTGCACTTATCTTCAGGAAAACATCATCTGCAAATGCATAGCACCTTCACCCAACAGCATATAGATACAGATCAATTGTGGTACAGATTGCACAGGAGAGCGTATTCGCACATTCAAGACGAGTTCACCTTTGTTGTGGGCGCAACAGAATGTGAAAATATCACCGGCGTCATGACCATACGACATACTCCAGGAACGCTGACGGCAGACCGAACAGAAGGGCGAGTTCACACAACTCTAGAACGCTTACAAGTTACAGAAGGTTCCAGAATGGTTATCCCGGCTACACATCTCAATTTCCGCACAGACGCAGTCACTAACTTAATATTCAACATCACACATTTACCGAAGCACGGAAAAATCGAAGTGATCAACGATATCCTTAAAATAATGCGAGACAACACGACTTACTTTACTCTAGAAGAACTGAATTCTGATAGAGTGTATTACGCACACGACGACTCAGAGAGTCGACACGACTCGTTTCATTTCATGGCTTTGAGTCCGGAGCCAGAAGACTTTCAATACGTCGGAGTATTTCACATAGATATTATATTGAAGAACGATAATAGCCCCGTGCGGGCGAACGATAACGTGTTCCACATCGTACATGGTGGGGCCAGGCTTATTACTGCTCGCGATTTGAGCTATACAGATGCAGACTTGGATACAAAACCTTCCGATATAATTTACACAGTCCAACGATACATCAAAGATCCTCCAAACGGTGGAATATTTCGGGCAGACAATCCTTCTGAACAAATAGCGCAGTTTTCTCAGGACGACATCAATAAGAACTTGGTATTGTTCAAGCATCAAGGTAAAGAGTACGGGAAGATGGCGTTCTGGATATCCGATGGGTTGTTCGATGTGAACGGTAACCTGGAGATACAGGCGTCGCCTCCGTTCATAAGGATGTATCCGACTAATGGATCGATAGTGGAGAATGGGAAAGCTGTTGTTATTACTTCCAGAGATATGCAGGTAAATTATATTTCTTTCTATCATGTCTCCTCATTCCAAAACCTAAATATTTGTGTAATACTACAAATAACAAATAATAATACATTATTTTGTAACCAAATACCTAAATAGAAATAACCGTTAAGTGAACGTTATTTCAAAGTACTTGTTAAAGTATAGAGGGGTTTCCTTTTATGACAAACTAGCCGCGGTTTGTCCCGCGTAAGTCTCGATCCCGTGGGAATATCGGGATAAAAAGCATCCTATGTCCTATTCCAGGTCATGGTCTACCCCTGTGCCAAATTTCACTTAAATCCGTTCAGCCGTTTTAGCGGGAAAGTGTAACAAACAAACTCACTTTCGCATTTATAATATAAGTTAGAATAGTTAGGATGGTTACAGAACCAATCCTTGACTAGAATCTGACGATGTATTAGCCAGGCAGCCAAGACTAAACTTATGTGTGATAAGGATGCACTCATCCCATCAAGATAGCAATGAATTAGAACTCCTTTTAAACCATCCTATTTGTCCCATCAGGTCGACACCAATATGAACTGCTTAGAAGAAGACATTCGTTACGAAGTAAACTTGGAACCGAAACACGGAACTATAGAGGTCGGCGAAGGACAGGGAGCGTACACGTTCACTCAACTAGATGTGGCAGCGGGAAGAGTGGCGTACAGACACAGGGAACCCAAGACTCCTTCTGATCAGTTCAGGTAGGATGAAATGAAATGAAATTTATTTGCAAGACTTATAGTACACTAGCTGCGCCCCGCGGTTTCACCCGCGTAAGTCTCGATCCCATGGGAATATCGGGATAAAAAGTATACTATGTGTTAATCCATGTTATAAGCTGTTTGCCAAATTTCATCCAAATCCATTTAGCCGTTTTTGCTAAATTTAATAACAAACATCCAAACACACAAACTTTCACATTTATAATATTAGTAGGATTACAGATGGTCGGCTTTTTTTAACAGTTTCTAAAACATTTCTCTAAAACTAGCATGCAAGATTACATTAATTAAATAAATGAATGAATAGAGCAGTGGTGGCCCAGCGGTCGTAGGTTCGAACCCTGACAGGCGCTTTACTTTGTGTAAATAATTTCCTCACCACTGCTCTCAAAACGGTGAAGGAAAACATCGTGAGGAAACCGGCATGTCTTAGAACCAAAAATTCGAAGACATGTGACATCTACCAACCCGCACTGGGCCCGCGTGGTGGATTACGGCCCACTCACTCTCATAGAGAGGAGGCTTGTGTCCCAGCAGTGGGAACATTATAGGCTGATTATGTATGTTATGTAAATAAATGAATGAAGCTAATAACATTGGATGTCAACTGTTCTTCTCGACCATCTGTATTAATCTGATCTAACCAAAGTGAAGTTTGCTTGCTGATGAGAGATGATTGTTTCTTTTTTGGGTTTTTCTCTCAGGAATTTCTCTGTTGTAGCATTTTTTTTTTTTTGAGCTTGGGAAGTCATTCAATGACTTCTCCCGCTCTGGGCGGAGCGGCGGCCGTGAGCGTTGACGAATGAGCGGCGGGATACCGTGAGCGTTAACGAATGAGCGGTCAAACTAAAACAAATGCGTGCACTAACTGGACAGGAGCACTCAAATCTGTGTGGTTCTTTCCTCATAAGACCGTCTTAGATATTAACCTGCGTGGTCCCATATCGCCTGACCAAGATTATGCCTTTTTTTTTGAGGTTTGGAAATCATCCAATGACTTCTACCGCTCTGGGCGGAGCGCAAGGGCGTGTCAGACTTTTACTGACTAAAACCCACCCGTGTTCCTTCAGTTGCCTGTTGCCAAGGTCCCGGTATCCCTTCCGGACTTTCCCGCAACCCTGGCAGACATCGGTCCTGGCGGACCCCGCCAGTCTCTGTAGTAGCCTGGATTCCCGATTAGTGCCCGGTTGTGGCATTAGGCTCTTATTACATGAGATTTAACATAACTGGCGGAATGTGGGTGTACCCGTCGAGGAAATAATGCGTGATGTCATGTTTTTTTCTAGGTTCAAAGTGATGTGCCTAGACACGTGGGGCGAGGGTGTGTACGTGATAAAGATATTCCCGTCCAGTTACTGGGAGCCGCTGCGCGTGACCACGAACTTGCCTCTGATTGTCGAAGAATCTACAAGTGTTAATGTTACTAAGGAGATCATGGAGGTAAATCTATTTGTTCGTTACTGGTGTATGCTTATTTCCTTTAAGTAAAGTAATTATAACACCAGTTTTTCACTATTTAATGTCAAATTATATGTCATGCAAACTTAACCTAAAGCAGGTATTAATATTGTACTGGATTTCATTATGACGCGCCGGTACATAATGTGATTTGAATTTAGACCCTAAAATAAATATTGAAAACTATTACCACAAAAAAAAACTTTTTCTATTAAATTACAATTCCTGATCGCTTGCTGTGGCGCGTCATATTTTTTACGATGTTATTTTTTTAAATTACATCGGTTTATATAAAATTGTGTATGAAACTGCACAAAATTAGGTTTTACCCGATTATGTAAAAGTTACATTAAGCTACTAATAAAAAATAAAATTGGCTTTATAACCTCGCGCCTCACAGTAGGTGCGAAAAGTAGAGTACAGTCAGGCTAAGTGAATCATGACCCACTTTGACGATAAATCGTTTGAAACCGTCAAAATAACAAAGATGGCAGATGACAAGTTCGTTACCAAGGAAATGTACGTTTACGTGAGTGTCGACCTAATTGTATTTGAATGTCTGTAAGAAAATAAGCTAATGGTGGGTCAGAGTTCAATTTTTTCGACTGTACATATTATTCTCCTTGGAGGTCAAGGTGTCTTCGTCTTGGGCGGGCCTGATTCTAACTTAACCTACCGATATATTCTGTAAAAATGTCACCGTGAAAACTTAGGCGAAGTGAGCATGAAGTGAACTGTCATTCTAGCTGACGCTAGGGAAATAAGGATTGACAGCGTACATCACCTATGTTTTCACAGTGAGAATTTTACAGAATAGACCGACTCGTCGATCGACCCGTACGGCTGTTATTACTTAGCCACGCACACTCACTATAAGATTCGTATAATTCTTATAAAGCTATAGCCATACATCACAATATTAATTGCACACCTTTTAGAAGAACTACTAAATAGATTACTATACCCCATTTGAAATAAGATTAGACATTGAAACAAACCTTTATACAATCCGTTCAACCGATTTTGACTTCTATTGCGTTGGTCGCATGACAAATGGCAGCTGCAGTATACAGTATATATATGTATTGTGTAACCTTTTTTGCTTTTAATGCCATCCTTATGCCTACGGTATAGAAGTCAAAATCAGTTGAACGGATTGTATAAAGGTTTATTTAAACGTCTAATCTTATTTCAAATGGAGTATAGTTTACATCCTAATATCTTTGCAAAAATTTTATTCCCCTGCCCCACAGGTAATGCATCCCCAAATCGAGCCATCAAACATAGTCTACCAAGTAACAGACGGGCCTTACCACGGCTGGCTCGAAATCACCACAACACCGGGCACCCTTGAACTAGAAAACTACAACGAAGAGCCAGTCCACATAAAAGTTTTCGACCAGTCCACCATAAACGCAAACCGGCTGGTATACGTCCAGTCGGGGGTAAACCGAACGCGAGACAGGATACGAATGGATGTCACGAATGGGATAGTTTGGCTTCGGGACGTAGAACTAAACGTTGTCATCATCCCGGAACATTTCTACGTATATGCTGCAAACCTGACTGTTGTTGAAGGTGAAGGTGTCAGCGTTAAGCCAGATTTGTTCAGAACTGTCACAGAGTATTATAGAGGAAAGGTCGTAGCGTATAAAGTGGTCGAGAAACCGAAGTATGGCAAGATTGTAATGACTGACCAGGAACTCAACTTGTTGCCGGTGTTGAAACTTAATTCTGGAAATATTCAGGTAGGTGATATACACAGATAGTAAATCCTTCTTGCTCTGTAACGGTATTTTGTCTTATGCCCCGTTCCTAGGTTTCTCAGATAAACCTTCAATATTTCTCACTATTGATTTGACAAAGTTTGTCCTGAACTGAGAGTTTGATATCACAATTTTTCATGTCATCGATTCAATAGCACTATTGAATAAATAAACTCTGGTTCATTTAATGATGCGCAGGAGTCCTGCTATCATAGATACTTAATTGTCTTAGTTAATGCTTGATAGGTCAAGCATTATTCAGAAAGCGGGCGTTAGTAATGGTATTTATTTGATACTAATGTACAATAATATATGTATAACCCGTCTCTACTTCCACAGTACATAAACGACGGCTCCGAAGAATCTTCAGACTCTTTCAAAGTGGTGGCCATGACAGAGAGCAGTAAGGAGAGTGAACCGTTCTATGTGCACATCAACATAGTGCCCGTGAACGATGAGCCGCCTATCGTGGCCGCCAACACTGGTTTGTGCGTGTGGGAAGGAGGCACTTTTACCTTCACCACTAAAGAACTATGTAAGTACTTCAATTTGGCCAAACCTCAAACAATTCCCATTCTGGTTCCCAAAAAATATTATTAAACACTAATATAATGCGCTGTGTTAATATGAAGGGGTCTTAATAGCCAAGTAACTGCGAGCAACTTGAATGTAGCGCTCGCCGGCCGCTGATAAGAGCAAGAGAATGATAAGGTAACTTAGACCGTGTTTAATCGCCATATTCTTTAACTTCCAGACGTGAACGACATTGACACGCCTCCTGAGAACGTGACAGTCCGCGTAGTGGACATTGTGTCCGGGTACATCGCGCTACAGGGCAGCCTCGACACCGCCGTGCATCACTTCACGCAAGCAGACATCGACAACGCAAGAGTCGTGTTTGTTCACAAAAGTAAGGCACAAAATAGTTCTCTGGCAAGTCTGACTTCTCCTTTATTATTTGCTCCCCATTGCAGATCGTTTTGTTTTTTGAAGTGAAAACTTCTTAAGGCGCGTTGAGCACTTTTTGGGTGCACAAAAATCATGGAACTCGCGTCATCGTTACCGAACGCTTGAAGAAATGAATGAGTGTTATTTGGTTTTCACTACTACCATTTCAAAACTATTACTATACGATATTTTTTAACAGGTTTCTTGCCGTTTGGTCGCAAAATGATTTAATTAAATACAATGTCAAGCCTAATGAATATTATTTGTTGCAGACGGTACAAAAGGCAAGATGATCTTCAACGTCACGGATGGGTTACACGAACTTGCTAAAATAACGTTTTTAATAACTACCAAGTCTGTGTCCCTCAAACTGACGAGAAAACACAACTTACGAGTGTTCCCGCTCATGAGGGAGCCTCTGAACAACTACATGCTCATGTCCAAGTGCTCCGACTCAACAAGAACGATCATATACAAGATAGACAGAGCTCCCACACTCGGGAGGCTCATAATGCTGAATGGGGAAAGCCACCACAGATCAATAAAGCAGTTCACCCAACATGATATAAACAACACAGTCGTGTTCTATGAACACACGCATCCCTTCTCAGATCTATACACAAACGATTCGTTCATATTCACAGTCGAAGCACCCCTTGCCAAACCGCTCACGGATCAAATCTTCAACATAGACATATCTGTGTCGTCCGGCGGACTCGCCAAATACGTCAATATACCCCCGATAAAAGTACAGGAAGGAGACAAAGTGCCTATTAAAGTTAATGTTAGTAATGTTATCACGTATTTAGAAACACAGGCGGGGCTGAGGCAGCCTCAGATCGAGGCGCAGTGGTCGCAACCTTCTCACGGAGAATTAAAACCTTTCATGTCTTCGCTAACGCAGTCACAAATCGAAAGCGGTGTCGTCAATTATGAACATGATGATTCAGATACTACACAAGATAAGATTGACATGGCGTTATACTTACTACCCGACTACGTTATTTTATGTAATGTCAGTATATTAATACACATAGTCCCAGTCAATGATCAACCCTTCAGATTGCTAACAGACACGCCACAGATACAAGTAGTTCAAGGCGAAAACTATACTATCACCAAAAATGACCTGCTCACTGAAGACGCTGATACGGGTCCCGCAGGAATCCTGTACGATATAATCAGTGGTCCGACACAAGGTAGAATGGTGATGTTGGATAAAAATCAGACAATCGACGAGGCACATTCCATAAATAAGTTCACTCAGGACGATATCAATAGCGGCAGAGTGATATACGAACATTCTGGTATGCTGCAGACAGCTACGTTTTATTTCAGAGTGGGGGACGGACAATTCAAGCCGACGTACACAGTGTTCACAATAGATGTGATACCAGTCATTCTCAATGCTACCTCATTGCATCCTATATACCTGCAACAGGGATCAAATGTAGCGGCTGTTACCACAGATCAGATATACGTGGACACTAATGCTAGGACATCAAAAGTCCTCTATAACATCACTCGACAACCTCTCCACGGAATGGTTTACGTCGGCAGAAATCCAGTTTCATACTTCACCCACAAAGACTTGATGGAGAAAGTGGTTATATACATGCAGAACGATATGACGACTGCGAACGATAGCTTCGACTTGATCGCTTACGTCCACAATAGTAACGCGACCAGGCCGTTCACTATCGAAGTTATTGTACAGCCGCTGATGACATTAGGTGACTTGCGGGTAGAAGAAGAAAAGGCTAGGATTACATTGAATACTATGGATGCCAGTGGCTTAGCAAAACTTACAGCTAGCGATCCTGTGTATACCTTGTTGAGGAAGCCCCGATTTGGGATGCTAAAGAAGATTATAAGAAGTTCTGGGGAAAAGACCAGTGCTAGAGAACGCGAAGTAGCATATTTCACCCATGAGGATGTAAAAGCGGGTGTGATATACTTTGTGGCAAAGAAGAAACTGAGTGACCTGAACGGCTACGAAGATAGTTTCAGGTTCCTATTGGCGGCAACCATTTTCCAGCCAGCTGTGGGTGATGTGAAGATTTTTATAGGAAACAGACAGAAGAAGAATCTGCCGGGACCAAATGATCCTGAGAGCCATGAGGGTGTTCTAGTGAGTATATATTTAATTATTCTAGTTTGCCAAACCAGCGGCACTGTACGATGGCGCCTGTGATTGCTTACAAATTATAAAAATTCAGCTTATCCATTCGATAAACTTTAGCTTCAGCAGCGGTCAAGTTTGAGTTTCCTTCGACAATGGTGGCCGGTCTTTAAGGTGAAAGCTTCAGTTTAGCCCGCGAAATTATTTATTACGTTTTTTGCAATTTGCATGTCAGTATCAGGTTGTATGTTGATTAAAATATGATTCGCGACCGTGACAAATATGTATTTACAGAATTATAAACATTAGAATCAGCAATACAACTCTGTAAGTTCAATACAGTATGCAAGGGTAAACACCGTTGTCACTCAAACCATAGGTAGTTGACTTAAATATAAAAATAAATGACCCAGTAACAACAATAAAAACTTAAAATTCTTGATGAAAAACTTAATAACACTTAGCCTGACCTTTTTTATTTTCCTTTTTTATTTTATTTTTTTAATCCCAAGAACCTCATGCTTGAAATCACACTTTATTTTTCCAACCCAGTAAACCTGACGGGACGTGATCATTAGCCCTCAAACCCTTGAACGTATCTCATGAACCGTGATAGACAATTGAAATTTCACAGATGATGTATTTCTGTTGCCGCTATAACAATAAATACTAAAAAACAATAAAATAAATATTTAATGGGGCTCCCATACAATAAACGTGATTTTTTTGCTTGTTTATGCTTGATATTGATAACGGCAACAGGTATACGCTTCACAGAATATTTAGTTGTATATTCACTTTAAAAACAAATAATTGAATTAAAATAAAACAAATATCTATCAGGTAGCAAACGGTGAAGCAGCATCATATTACATGATGATCCTCATGGCTCTATCGGGGACAGTCCTCGCAATCGTCGTGATCTTCGGCCTGCTGAAGTGTAGGCGGTATCTCATGCGGGACCAAAACGCGCTGGTCAAGATACACGGGCAGAGCCAGGGCGCGGTTGCACCGATACCGCTGCCGAGGCCGCCCGACCATCTCATGCCGTCGCCTTCGCAGGGCACGCCGCCTATCAAACGGTGAGTCTTAAAGTTATCAGTTTACAAGCCGTGTGGGATGGGAGTTCCCACCGGCAACATCTCAGAAGCCTTAAGGTATGAGTTTCCAAAAGACGAAGATAATAACTAACTTTTACATTTTCACAAAACTTTTTTTTTGATGCCAATCCATCCTGTTTATTATAAGGATCAAAAAACTTTATTGGACCAACTGAGGTTGAGTACCCGAAAAGTCAGAAATCGCAAAAAACTTTCCGATTTCTATGTTGGAAATGAGATTCCCAATTTACTTTTATAAGATGGTTAGACAGGCACCAGCCGTTTTTTAAGTTTAAAAAAAAATCAGTGAATGTAATAATATGAACAATTCTTAAAAGTTACCTCCCCATACTGCCCCATTTAAAAAATCCCTTTTATAATCGTGCGGATAACTTTGCTTACGTGATGCAGGATTTGTGTGACGTCAAGCTTTTGATGCGTAGTTCGCATGTGGCGTAGTAAATGCCGCCTCGATAATACTAACAATTTTCCTTTCGTTCCGCAGCTACGTATCGTCAGAGCAGTCAGTTCACACTGGTGCGAGCACGCCGCTGCCGTCAGCCGGCAGTGTAGCCTGCAAGGTGACGCCGCTCGCCGACGCGGCGCTGCCAGACCTCAACGCGAGGTATCCGTACGGGACTGATGATCATACTGATGTGAGTTTTACTTTTATATCTGACTAGCTTTTTCCCGCTGATTCGCCCGCGGGGGCCGCGCGACTGACTGACAAAGTTACTTTCGCTTCCTAACTAATATTATAAATGCGAAAGTGAGTTTGTTTGTTACGTTTTCACGCTAAAACAGCTGAACGGATTTGGATGAGATTTGGCACAGGGGTAGACCTTGACCTAGAATATGTTCGATAATTGTTAAAAAGTACGTGCAACGTCGCGTCGCTTCACGTCGCGGTCTGAGCTATCCCTAAAGGGCGCTCTACACTCGCGCCGCGAAGGCCCACGAAGGCCGCGAACCGCGAGTATGGATGGTTTCGCGGCATCGAGGTCGCGCTTCGCGGCGTTCCCCGTCCGGTGGCGGTTTTTTGGTCTGCGTCAAAGGGTTTGCGAAGCGCGAACAAAGCGCGAACGCGAACGCAGAGCGGCAGCAACTTCCACGTCCATTTTAGTTAAATGCGCGAACGTAAATGCGAAAGGTTGCGAGTGTAGAGGGTTATATTTTTCGCGCCGTGTGCGAACCGTGGCCGTAAATCACGGCAGCGGTTCGCGGGCGAGTGTAGAGCCCGCATTAGACGCATACTGATGCGAGATGCGTCAATACTTAAGCCTAATGTATCGGTAACCTTCAATAATAACGAAACAATCAGTACGGATCATTGCAGGCCGAAGACTGGAGTAGCTACGAGGCTAGCGAGTCAGCGTATCCGGTGCGAGCGGCCGGCGTTGCGCCCGCGAACCCTATGCTCAGGCGCAACCAGTACTGGGTCTGACCCAAGCACACCTATACACTGCCGAGGGCGCCCAGGCCAGGTCAGTTTTAACATTATTATGATACCACCGAAACCATTATGTCATTATTATGATACCACCGAAACCATTATGTCATTATTATGATACCACCGAAACCATTATGTCATTATTACCATGTCATATATAAAATTGGACAAGGATATTTTTGCGCGTGTCCAAAATCGAATCTAACGTGGCCATCTTGTTTTATTTCAATACAATTTTGAAATTCTTCATTAAGATTTTTGTGATTTAATCTTTTGTCGCTTGAATGAAATTGACAGAAGTGCGGTGTTCGTGTTCCGCATTTTAGCGGTGTGCGCGGCTCACGGGGGCAGTGCAGTTCGCTCATTAGTATTGTAACGTAACGATTGTCCACAGTTACGGTGACAGCGCATGATAGAACCGTGACGCTGAACCGCCGCCTGCGCCGTCTCGGCGTCGACTTAGTTCCTACGCCTTTTCTACTGAGCAACTACAACGGTAAATATGAAAGTTGCGAGATTACCCTATAAGCAATCATAACACAACACTCTGACTATAATGTATACACAGTCTGGAATTTGAACGGAACGGAAATGTAGTGTGTATTTAGAATTACAATGTTTTTGAGCTAAAATTCTGACTGTTTATTGAAATACTGTCAGATAGGAGTTACGTTAATTTGCTTATTGAACGAGCCTTCCTTGAGGGCTGATAAGAATTCGTCGTTTGTGCCATTTTTCTAATTTTCCCAATGATAAAGTTCAGTTCGGTATACGAAAAAGTCAATTAGCTCAATATTTTACGTAATTTCTTAACGATTACTGTTTCAGCTCAATAACTAAAGTGCGAAAATCGGCGATAACAATACACCGAAAACAAAAATGTTTTTTTTTTAAATGAAATAGCACTTCTCGATATTCATGTTGCTCCCTTTATGTGTTACACTAGGTATAACATATAAAGGTAACATTGAAGGGAAAATGAAGGGTTAGATTTTTAAATAAGTTTTTTGATATATTATGCGAAACGTTGCAATGATAAAAACGCCCGTAGAAACCCAGGTCATGGTCAGAAGAAGCAGTAGAATTTGCTTTCTCAAAGTATAACCTAGGTTTTAAGCTGGGTTAAGTATTTGTTACAGGCTTTATTATTGACGGATTTCAGAACTAACCCGTGAAAACAATTAATAATGACACTTATTTTAAGGCATTTTTTATATGATATAAATATTTTACTAACGGAATCAACCGAAGAAAAGTATTGGGTCCCCACCTATGAAACTGGCGTTTTTTTCTCACAAATAGAGAACCTCGTCACTTCTATGATTTAAAATATTCATCAATTGCTTGGTATTATATCGAATAATGACCACCATAGACAACTACCAATAGTAAAAAACATACTACTTATAGTTTTCTAAACATAAAAAATACCTTAAAAATTCCTCATTTCGGTATCAGAAATTACCACTATTTTTTTTTTAACTTAGCCAAAACTTATGTTTGTCGCTTACTCTAAGTGGCATACGTTATCTTAGTTTTTAAAAAGTAGTGCATAAAAGTTTTAAAACATTAGTGTTCATGGTTGTTAAATAAATTAAGAAAATGTTAGTATGAAAAATGCAACTTCTTTAAAATTCCCCATACAAAACGCTGATTTCATAGGTGGAGACCCAATACTTTTCTTGGGTTGATTCCGTTAGTAAAATATTTAAGCTATAAATATAATAAATAACCTAATATAAGCAAACCAAACTTTTGCAGAATAATATTTCTAAGCAAAATCCTGTTGCAATTCGTTAGGATTTGATACGGTTGTCACCAATAGGGAATATGCATGTGATTCAAATATGGGTCAAATATTTTTTTCTATAAACTATGGTACTTCAGAATTATGCCTCCATCAATATTTTTGAATAAAATTTCTTTTTGAGCGAGAAATTAATTTTTAAAAAGTCCCAAAAAACTGTGGGTAATTCAAATACTTGAAAAGGCTAAGAGCGGATGTGACGTAACAATCCGGAATAACAATCAAAATGTCAATGTCAAGTCAATCAACAAGTGTCAAGTCAATGTCAAACGCTCATAGAAAAAGGAGTTTTTGACGTTGACTTGACAGTTGCTTGTCTGTTTTCACGAACTGTGACGTCACCACACCAAGCGCGCCAAATGGAGGGCGTTTAAATAGCCCGGATCGGTTGGATATTTTTAAACATTTTTTTAACTACTTTAAATTGCTTTTTTGCCGTCGATTTTTTTTAAACTATTATTTGACGATGTAAACTATCGAACAAAATATTAAAAAATACATGCATATTCCCTATGAATTAAAAAAAAAACAATGTAAACACTTAGTAATAGAAATTAAAGTCTTGATTCGCCATTGGCCCCTCATACATACATCATTGTTGGTACCGTAGTGCACAGGCGACGTGTAAAGAGAGCTGTTCTTCAAAATGACGTAGAATAGAATAGAATTCTCTATATTATTATGTACACCATAAAAAATACAGATATAAATGTAGAAACACAACGACGACGAGAGGTACAACGTCATTTTGAAGAATAACTCACTTTACGCGTTGACTATTTTAACACTTCAAAGTAGGAGTAGTATAATATCAAGAGTATTACGCAAGTACCCCCAAGGTACTTGCGTAACACACATAAAATGGCAATCAATCGTGTCTTTGATTTTTGAATTGCGTAAAAACAATCTCAACTGCAAACGAATCGGAAAACTGCAATTAGCGTTAAATAGCGCCTAAATAAACTATGCCAAAGTTGGATATCGCATAATATCTCAATTCTTTTCCAATTTACATTATAACGTGATCCTATTTCCAAAGCAATAGTAGATAAAAGTATTCTAAAATCGTGAATCTATAGAATAGTATAATATGTTGTAGATAAGATACAAAATATTTATTTAATAAAAAATTGTTACAATATTTAAACGAAGTTGAGTAGTATCATAGTATGCAAGGCCTCTAAACTTTCCAAAATAGACAGGTCTAATAGAAAACAACGATAATCAACAAAAATAAATTCCGTACAAATAGCTGACTGTGTATTCAACGGTTTGTTATGTTTGTACATAATGTTGCTAACTTTTTGTACTATTTAAAGAAACAATCTCAAATTAGGTCATTGTTACAAAACTATCGAAACAGTTTTAGAGGAAACTTTGGTATTTCCTTAACCAAACACCAAAATTTAAGTATAGTGTAGATAACCCGTGAATTTGTATTAAGAACTGATTACTTTAACATAATTTACATTACATGTGCCTCATAACATCGACTCAAGCTAACCACCTGGTATGTACATTGCAATGTATATTCTAAACAGTTGTACTAAGGAACATATTTTAATGCACCACATACCTACTAACCTACTCATTTATTACGTGTCTCTAGAACTGAACGAGAATATTTTATATGTAGTTATTATTTAGCGGACATAATATAGGTTTTAGGGGGTCAAACTTATGATCGCCATAAAGCGGAAATATACCCAAAATCATAAAAAATACTAGATTGAGAGCAATGAAAGCTGCAGTTATGTTTATAAAGCCGCTTGAATGAACAGGAATGGTACTATGACGTGCTTAATCCATCCTTGTTGTGTTTTGAAAAAGAGATGGTGGCTTTTCGTCCTGTATAGCTCCATCTCTCTCTCACACTGGAATAAAGATGGTTCTAGCACGTCACGGTACGGCTCCAGGTCTTTTGGAATTGCCCTTCAGGTGGCGACATTTTCCCCATCCTGTATAACCTACTATTATATATATTTTTACCGTTACATAGGTATACTTTTGCCAAAACAAGTGCCAAGAAGCATTTTATTATTATACATAACTTAATTAAAATAAGCATCATTTATCATTTGTTAGTAGAATATTAATTTTATTAATATAGAATCTATTAGAAATATTAACATTTTACTTTAAGGATTCCTAATTAATATATAAGTTTATACTGTTACTACGGATTTCTAAATGATGTTATAAGGTATTATAATTTAATATAGTAAGTTGTGCCAATATAGAAGACGTTTCGTGTACTTAAATGATGTATATCAAAGTCATGCGTATATGTTTTAAGATAATCTCCATTTTTATTGTTGTCATTTGATATTTTCAATAACTTGGTTCAACGGCTAAGAAATAGACTGATACTCCAGTGATCCTGATACACTTTTTATCCATTGAACTCTCTATACTATTTCAGGGTCAGGTAAAAAATCTGAAACTAGAATTAGAAAGAGTATCACGCGCGACTTTCCTCTTCAAAATGGTACACCTCATCATGTGCCTATAAATAAGATAGATTTCAATGCCAAAGACGACTGTTGACAACAATATATTATGGAACCTACAATGTAGAAAAATAAATACCAAAAACATAGCCTGTAGACCTCGTTTAGGATGTTACAGAAACAGTGCAGTCGCATCACATATCGATGTCTATACATTGCCAGCAGCAGCTCCATGTCGTGCCAAAGTAGCCCTTGAACACAAGGAATTAAAGATTAGCACATAGTTAAGTACCGTTTTAAGAATATTACAGCACATAGAAATAGATAGTTGCTCTGTACATTAAAGTGCCTAGTTTAAAACAGTATGACCTATTTATGAAGAAGTAATTGATTAAAAGACTCTCAAATGCTGTATTTGGCCATTGAAATGCAAATGTAATGATTTCGGTTTTTATCGGCTATTACCAGCCAAGTCCCGCCAACGCTGATATAAAAAAACCAGCGAGCAATTGCCCAATGACTGATAAATTTACAATAATATGTATATGTCTATAGTATATTATATTGAAAGTGTGTCTATATTTTTGTAACGGATTGAACTAGCTGTACTAAGTTAAGAAACTGTTAAAACGAAAATTGTAGGCTGTTTAAAGAGTTACTCTACCATTGAATCTGTGGGCTACGGCTGGTAAACATAGGAGTCGAGCACCCTCATACATCATCATATCATCATCTTTGTAACGTAACGAAACTTATGTCCCATAGTTGTGTAGCGGGCGCGCGATACGATACAGAATGGTGGGTACAAATATGTGAGTTTATAACATGAAATGTAACGTCCAAACATATTCAATGCAACATGAAATGTAACACATTGTGTTAAATTTCATGTTGCATTGCATAAATTTAGACGGCATGATCGTTTCAACGTATATTACATTCTATATTACGTTTCACACGTGTGTACCCACCATAAGAATTGCAATAAATGTTGTCAGTTGCTGAATATAGCCACTTTGAGAGATCTAAGCCTAGCATTCATAATTTCATATAAGCATTTATGCAACCACATAGAAATCTAATACCATTTTATTTTATTATAAACTACGTAACGTAATCGTCACTTATGATTAGTGCCAAATGTAACTCATCTGTATCGCATCAAGACCTTTTGTATTGTAAGCATTCAAACTATAGGTAAATACTGGACAATACAAAAGTATTAATATTTAATTAATACATTGCAAAATCGTGCATGGCTATGTTTTTCCTAAAAATAGAAAGATATTGATTGTTAGTGAATCAAAGACACTTGTGTTGCCCTGTATGCAACGTTATATTATGTGTAGCACAGCTTTAAAGCTCTGTTCGTGAATCGCAAGATGGTACTATACTTAATGAAGTAATTAATAGAACGCTTACAAAAAACCATACAAGAATATTTTATACCCAAACACTGCCCATAGTATAGTCTAGAAAAAAATACATACCTGGCTAAATAATAGTCGAGAGATTTAGATGTATTTTATGAGAACATAATTATAATTTACATGGCTAACCAACGATAAGTTCAGCCAAGGAAAAGGAAATGCTGCTTGGTATGAAAGTGTCACTAGATGTACCATACGGCCGGAGATGTAGAATGATAGCGTAACACTGAACGTGTTAATGTCGGAGCGGGAATTTCGCTATTATTCGAAGTTTTATTTCCTATTCTAACATGCAGCATAATATTATCGTGTATGGTCTGTCGAATGAATATATAGAATTATATATTATTCTTTTAAGTTTGATCGAAAGTCTATAAGTAGCATGATTATCCATAATACTCGAACATGACCGGTATAACAAACTGCTGTAATATAAGCTCCTAACAGTACTAAGACGCTTTTACAAATTTTTATAAAATCGTAATTATTTAGATTGTGCGTATTTGAAAAGAACGTAACGAAAACGATTCTAAAACATGTAACATAACGTAACGTAAATTGTTTATAGAACTGTAAAATGTACTTGAATGAACCTTAGAGGTGACTCCAGTTTGTCGAACGTGATACATAAAAGTTTCTAGATTTACATTCAGGCAGACAAAGCCTTCTTTGTATAAGGGTAGTGTTCACTTGTTTGTAAGAGGTGGTTACAGTCGAATATTGATCAATTAGGTCAGAGATCAGTGACGTCATCACTTTATAACGTGCCATATTATTATATAAATTTTAAAAGTTGCATTTTGTATGAGTTTGTTAGGTACGTGACGATGTGGAAGTCATGTGTATTAATTTCTACCAACTAGGTAGTTAATGGATTTTTTAATAAACGATTTAATAAACTACAAGGTATTTTTATTGAAACAAATTTTGTATTAAAATGTTATTATTACCACTTTAAAAATAATTCTTAAATGTATTTTCTGTCTCTTTCTCAGTTCATTTGTACAAGTGGATCTTAAAATTTAAAATACTATTTCTATAGTATACTACCCACACTTATTCAACATTTTTATTCGTGCTCCTGATTGGAGCTCGTATCACATAGGAGCTAAAAATTACTTAAAAATATAAAACAATCAGTCTAATTTCTAATGTTAACAAGATCAATCTACTTCAAGTTTCCTAAAGTTGCCGGTGAGTCCTCTCATGGCGTCACCGACCGCGTCTGCGCCTGCGCAGGTGTTCGCGCCAGCTTTCAGCGCGGATATGGCGCCCTCTCGCGCCGCTTCGCTGTACATCTCGAGCCGAACCGCCATCTTGTCGTTAAGAAGAAGAATGTCGCGTTTGCTGGCGAGCTCTTCTTTCCAGAGACCTAGAAAGTTAAGTTACGTTGTCAATACGCCTGCTTCCTATCTGGAGTTGTACGTATATAAGTCGGCAGCGACTGACGCCTTTGCGAACAATATTCGTGTCCGGATTTGACGCAACTGAGCGCAAGCTAACCGTCACAAGGCAATGATAGAACTGTCATTGTCACGGGCCGCCAGTTTCTCCGAGAACCTACGTAAATGGTGACGTTTGATTTGTATAAAGAGTCTTGACAGTAGCGAATCTAGCAGCGGCCGCCAGGCCATCTCGCATGCTGTATGGTTTAAGCATACAGTAGCGCATACTTACTAATCATTTCCTTCATAGGCATGGTGCCTCCATACTCCTTAGGCAGCAGACTCTTGTCAATCTCCACGTCTTCTAAAGCGCTGTAGAGTTTGACTCTCTTCTTGATCTTTTCTGAGATGAGAGCCATGCCGAAGTCTAACGCGAACTTGATCGTCGGGTGCACGTTTACTCCGTAGATCTCTTTGTGTCTCATGGGGAGAGTACGCTGTGAACAACGCAAAGTAATGATTTAGAAACGTAAATAGTCGACCTAGTAATTGTTTTACTTATTATTTTTGACAACCCTTCCCAGTAAATTGACACTTAGGCGTCAGCGACACCAAGAACAGAGCAAAGTAGAGCATTTTCTGAGACTACTGAAAAATAAATCTTATGACAATTCCATACATTACAAAATTAAATACACGTTGAGCGTCCAACATGATGCTCGAGCTTGCGCGTCCGTGTATTTAATTTTGGATACAGAGGTTCTCAAACTTTTTTGGCGACGGAACCCTTTTGGAAAACGAAATTTTTGACGGAACCTTAGAATAATCAAAACCGTTCGTCATTTTTTCAGATGTTGCAAAACTTGTTTCACAGGGTCCAAGTTTCATTTTTTTTAGACGTAGATCGCGTATTAAAAGTAAAGCGCCTACTCGTAGTTCCATTGTATCCTGCATAGATACGTGATTGAGCAAATGCTGCCAAATCTAAAATTAGTTCTTGAGGAAACTGGGCTCCTCAAAGCCCCTTTGGGGGCTCCGCGAACATACTGGTTCATTGTGGCCAGTAATTTCGCGGAGCCCCCACAGAGTCTTTGTGGAGCCTAGGGGCTCCGCGGACCACATTTTGAATACTTAGCCAGAAATATTTAAATACCTCTCCATTCTTTACGATCCTGACGGCCTCTTTAGGTGTGAACAGAGTGAGATGCGGGAAGCTGACCCCGCTCCCGTCAGCGTAGTGCACCACACCTCGAACCTGGTTCTCTTCATCTTCCAGCAGTGTCTCGTAGCAGGTGCCCATGATGCGGCACATGTCCTGGTTTGTATACTTGTAGGGGTCGAACACACCTGGACAGGGATTGAGGGAGTTTCCTTCAGTGGTCCAAATCGTGCGTCATCGCTAGTAGGTTGCAAGACGGTTCTTGACTTAACCCTCACGCCAGTCTGGACGGGCCTTTAGGCGCACTAGCACGGCTTGCACCACAGTAACGGCGCTAACTGTATTTAAAACATCGTCCTGTTTCTGACATTCGATTGAAGACGACAGAGACAGAACGTATAATTTAGTGATTTTTTGTGCAAACGGATCTAATGCATTCCTAAGGCCCCTAGCATATGGCGTATTTTAAACGCGCAGAAGATGCACGTTTCAAGAATTTTACTTGAAACTTGACTGCGGACAGCGAAGAAAAACTTTGAAACGCGTTTCAAAAACGAGTTTAAAATATGCCGTGTCCTACCGCTGTAATAAATTCAAACAAAAACGATTAGATGATAGTGAGGTTGCGCAGAGGGTGAAGACGTTTATCAAACTCAACATAGAAAAGGAGGTGAGGCGCATTGTTCTCGTCAATCTAAATGTCTGCTGATGAATGTGCAAATAGGTAAATGAAGTGGGAAGTGTCAAGGCTCAACATTGTGCCTAAAGGTTAAAAGCAATAAATAGTTATTACGACATCAACATAAAGCTGTACGGTGTTAAGATTTATGTGGCAACACGATCCGTCTGGCCACTCTATCATTCTCCGATCACTGGATATCTCTAACGCTGTAATTGGAACAAAAGGCGATGAATGATGCAGTTATGTAAGTGAATAGATAGGTAGGTATACAATTTCTTTGGCGCAGCAAACGGCCAGGCTAACCCGGCTCGTGTAGGAATAGTTATTTGTTATGCAAGGCTGCAGTTGGTTTTTTGGCGCGAAGACACAGAATAACTTTGCTGCCGAGCGAAACAAAACTTTTCACCTCGCTACAGCGAGGTAAAATGGTGTCTCCATCCATAGAAATATAAATCTTATATCTATGGTGGTATGTCTTATATATGGTGTCTCCATGCATTGAACAAATATAATTGTAAATACGCTTTTATGCACTTTTTGCGCAATTTTCCGGAAGAAAGCTCAATGCGGCATTATGTACCGCTTGCACTGCCACTAGTAAACAAACCAAAATGATGGAAAGCGAATTGAATAAACAGAAGAGAATTATTGTTTTTTGAAGTGAAAACTTCTTTAGGCGCCTTGAGCTATTTTTTTCGTGCTGGCCAGTGCGATTATTCTAAAAATGAGGTTGGCGCACTGACACTAAATAAGTATTCATGCATTATAACAGTGGACCGGCGGTATAGAAAATTATTGAATAGCTTGGTTCGAATTTTAAAAACACTTGCCACGCTAGCGGATAAAATGCACCTATGCTCAGATTTCGAATGTTATTCAGACTTCACCGAGCTTGTGAGGTGAAAAAGTTATGATCTGATAAGCACCTATGAATAATTCAATACGCACCTGATAATCACCTATTAATAATTCGTTACCAAAGAAAAATACCGATTAGGACAGTTTTCAAATACCTTTCAGAAATGTTAGCGAGCTTTTATACAAAAGCTTAGCACTAGAGAAGCAATAAGAATTATGTGCTCATTTCTACCGCAACCAATAAATATAAAATACATTCGTAATTGTGAAATAAAATAAAAATAATATATAAAATGAATACTACTTGATATCGTCGATGATTATCATAAGGTTGTATATCTACCAGGCCTGTAAATGACCACGCGACGACCGAGCTTGTCCTTGAACGGACTCACAAATATGTATCTGGAAAGAAAGAACATATTGAATCAATATTAACATTAACATCACGCCTGAATCTACTCCTTGAGGGTACACCTACATTTCACCAGTTTTGATAAGTGGGCGAGCCTTGATTGCCGCCGGGCGCCGCCAACTTGGCATCATAAACCCAGAGTCCAGACTGCTATTGTGAAATTCCTGACGAAAGAACCTTGGATTCGCTATGCCGTGGCCTTGCGTGACAAATCACAACTTACAGTTGTTACATCGTCGTCAACTTACTTTACTAAGAATTCCTTGTTAGTAAACTCAAATATGTACCTGCTTTTTGGCCTGACCAGGACCTCAGATCCGCGGCCACTTCATATTAAAGCGTACCTATTAGGTACGAGCTAGATCAAGCAGGCAATCAAACGAGCCATAACAGAAGACGACCAACGCATCACTTACCCCAACTCGAGCAGTTCCATCATGATGGGCAGCTTGTAATCCAGCTGATTGAAGGCGATGCCCCAGGACTGGCGCAGCAGGATGTACCGCTCGATAGCTTCCTGTGCCATTGGTACGCTGAACTTTTTCGCGCGAAGAAACCGGAGTAGGAAGTTGGAGTCTGAAAGAATTATCATTGATGGATTAATCCTTACTATCTTTACTAATAGCCTTACTTCCTTACTAATATTATAAATGCGACAGTAACTCTGTCTGTCTGTCTGTCGCGCTTTCACGCCAAAACTACTGAACCGATTTAAATGAAATTTGGTACACAGATAGTCTAGAGCCTGACAAAGGACATAGGTTACTTTTTACATTTTACATAGGTATTATAAAGTTTCAGGTCTTGGCAAGGTAGCTATTGCATGGGGCCTGTTCTCTTATTGATTTCAGGAATTTCTTAGTCTTAGCAGCAATAGACTAGCAAGAATTTCTTCCTTTCTAGTCTATTGCTGCCTTTCATGACTGTTGATTGTAGTGTGTAAGTACCTATGTATATGAATTTACCAATTTTGGCATACATACATTAAAGTATATTATCCATCTATCTCCCTATATTTCTATTCAAACATAGGTAATGGCGGAACATAAGGCGAGTCGCTGCGCAGTAACAATTTCATGTGTCAGCAGGAGTGAGGGGTGGGGTACTGCGCAGCGAGTAGCTAACTTCCGAGCCACCCATTAAGTTTGAATCGAACTGTGCCACCACCCACTACCCAAAATTAGGACCTAAAACAACAGTTTCTACTCATGGAACGACAAGTTGCGACAAATATTCTTCTTTATTCTATTTCTGAAGCTTACCCATTCTTATGGCCGCGAACTTGGGGTTCTGCTCCATCCAGCTCCTTAGTGCTGTGAGGGCCTGTGACCTCGCGTTGTCGGTCTCTCGCAGTTCATCCTCTGCTACCTTCTGGGTATCAGCAGAGAGCGGGCACTGGTACTGATCAGTTTCGGTCAGGAAACGTTTTTCAGTTCTTCTGGACATGATTGAATACCTGTAAAGAGAGGAAGAGGCATTTGAAAAAGAAATAGCGATTGTGGATGGATGGTCACTGGTCAGGTCGCAAACTCGCAAGCTGGAAGTTTTGGGTTCGAATGACATGTCGTGGAAAGTGTTATTAGGTATTTCCATCAGGAATTTCTCAGTTGTAGAATACAGACAGACTGGACACAAATCCGTCTGGATTTGTGTCCAGACGGCCCCGGCTGATAGCAATAGGCCATGTATTACAATGGGACTTAATACAATCATAACTGGCGAAATGTGGATGTACTATCGCGGTCTAAAAATGTTTATCAGTTTTTAAATTAGATTCTTTACCACACTATGTGCAGTGAAGTCTAAAATTCTATATCTTAATTTAAAAGTTGACACATTACTATAATGACATTTAACAAAGAAAATGGGCCCGAATTTTGAAGTATTCGACCTTTTGACAAAGATGTCTGCATGCAATTATAAGCCTTAAGGTGCTTAACATTCTCAGACCTGGACCGTACTCTATACCTCTGCGAAACCCTTCGGGGGTTATACGCATGATGTTATTTTATGTAAATATCGATGTAGCTATCCGTGTTGCCAGTCGCTGAGGTCGAACAGATTAGGGAAAAATCATTAGATAAGTCTTATTGTGTCTATGAAGATCGCTATAGGGAAAATATTCCTGAACCGTTATATTGGAAGGTTAGGGCACAAAGGTCTAGGTTTTGGAGTCAGTTTGAAGTGTTCAGAATTCGTAATCATTGTTTCCTACATAACAATGTTCATATTAGGTGTATCAATCTTGTTGTTTTTAACCCCCGACGGAAAAAGAGGGGTGTTATAAGTTTAACGTGTGTATCTGTGTGTCTGTGTATCTGTGTGTCTGTCTGCGCCATCGTAGCTGCCAAACGGCTGAACCGATTTTGATTTTTTTGGTTTTGTTTGAAAGGTGACTTAATCGAGAGTGTTCTTAGCTATGATTCAAGAAAATCGGTTCAGCCGTTTGAAAATTATCAGCTCTTTTCTAGTTGATGAATGGAAGTGAGCATCTTCCACAGGTCTAATCGATTGGAAATTTAGAATTCTCTTATTTCAATGATATGAAAAGAATATATGTAGTAACCTTGAGCTGACGCTGCAGCATCACCTGGAATTTGCAGGATACCCAACTCCCTCACGAACTTACAGCAGAGGTATCGTGTTTGGACTCATTGGAAAGGTCTCAACAAATAGGTTACAGATAGATGGTGATCAAAGTCTGAGGATGGAGTAGGAAAGATAAATGAGAGTGAATTAGTAGGTAACAAGCTTCACTGTGGCAAAAAACGTACAGCTACGCAGATTTCGGCGAGCTGCGTCTTGATCGTAGCGTTTCTACTAGTAATATAATATAAAATTAAAAAAGCTGGAAATAAAAATTAAATAAAAAATTTAAAAAACCCCCGACAAAAACAAAGCGTCTAAAAAGTAAAAAAATAATATCATAAAAGTTGTAGGTAATATTTTGATCCAAGCGTCGTCGTGTCGGGGGACGGCTAATGAAAATAAGAAGTTAACAGCAGCTATCCTCTCTACAACAGCATACATTCATTATGCCTAGTGTGTGTTGGTGTTTGCATTAGCCGTCCCCCGACACGACGACCCTTGGATCAAAATATTACCTACAACTTTTATGATATTATTTTTTTACTTTTTAGACGCTTTGTTTTTGTCGGGGGTTTTTTAAATTTTTAATTTATGTCACAGTATATCTATGTAGGTACTTAGATACCAACCATATTAGTGTTGTACTGTGGTGCTACTAAAACTATGATAAGTTATCGGAATTAAAAGGAAAATTTAAGAATGATCTGTAATGAATTATCATGTTACCTTCCAACTAAGACCAAGGGTTTTCCTACTTCAATTGTTAAGATTCATTGAAAGGCGTGTGAAATTTCCACAGGAAATATCCTTGTACAATAAAAGGTTACATTTAAACGATATTAGTTAAAACAAAAAGGTTTACTTTGTGTCAATTGTAATTCATCATAGTAACCAGTCCGGAAACGCTGTAAGTACTTAAATATACAGGGTAGATAGTGAAAACACCAGCAACCTCTTAAGGAGTCATTGTACCTACTCATCATTATGAACAACTTTTACTATGGGAACAAATATGAAATCGCGATAAAAAAACAGCTGTTCCGTACATTTTGACGAGTTATGCGAACATAAATGTACCGAATAGCTGTTTTTTTTTAAATAATATGTTACCTCAGACCAACTTTTTTGTTGGTCTGTGTCTTAATTTACTAACACTATGAGTCCAAATGAATAAATAAATAAATTATACCGGTTGCGGTTTGGTGAACTTTGGTGAACAAATAATTGTAGCAGATCTACAGTCATTTCGGGTTAAATTATCATGCACTAGCTTCCGCCCGTAGCTTCGCCCGCGTGAAAAGTACCCTATGTCTTCCCCACGATGCTATCTATCTCCTTGCCAAATTTTATCGAAATCCGTTCAGTGGTTTAGGCGTGAAAAGGTAACATACAGGATGGATTATCATCAAAACAGCGAAATATTTGACATCTATTTGCGACGTTCTTGTCCAGTTTCAGAATTCACGGTCTTAAATGACGCAAAAAAAACAATAGGTATATAACTAAAATACATTACCTACTCTAAACCAAGTCAGTTAAAGTACAAAGCGCAAATAAGATAAATCAGCCTATCCTTATAGTATCTATCGTTACTCAACACACTTGCAAAATTTTAGCATCCTCGTGTTGCAAGAGTAACTATCGAGTGATCGCTTTGTATCCCAGTATTCGAGTATGTAGGTTGTACTCGGTTAAGCAATCGACTTTATACAACGTTATAATTTTAATCCGATCGTGAATTCGTGATGTTGTCATGAGAAATGGCGTGTTCGATTTTTGAAGTGAATGAATGAAGTTGAATGAAGTTCCTTTGTGTCGAAGAAGAGCTATTTTGTTTGGTTTGGTTTCATTTCCATTTCCTCGTCGTATGTTGGAAATGTAAATGAAATAGGCCGTTTTAGCTGCTAGTTTTTGATGTTCTCTATATCCATTATCCACAATATCAATCTGCCTCGCCTTTTCCCAACTATGTTGGGGTCGGCTTCCAGTCTAACCGGTTGCAGTTGAATACCAGTATTTTACAGAGAGCGGCTGCCTATCTGACCTACACAACCCAGTAACTGGGTAATACGATACCCCTTGGTAAGACTGGTTGTCAGACTTTCGAGCTTCTGACGACCAGTAACGAATGTCAAAGATCCACGAATGACAGCCTTTCCGAAGCACGGAGGACTCTCGATACGTAAAGATGGTCACCCATCCACGAACCAACCCCGGCAAGCGTAGCTTAACCTGATCGTTCGACCCGTGTGGCTGTTATTACTTAGCCACGAGCTCCTCCAAACGTTCTCTATATCCAAAAATTCACTCCAAAATAAACATAACTCTTTATGATGTACCTTCATGAACGATTTTGTTATTAGTCACACTTAGGTCCCTGCTTATCGAATAGGAACATTTTTTTAACAAAGAGGCACATAAATTATAGTTCTTAAGCAAATAAAATACAGTTGCTGCTTGAACAGTTACTCAGTAGTAATTGCATTACTTAACTAACACTGAAGATACATATATCGTAAACTTTGAGTTCACGGTCACTGCCCACAACATGCTTGATGATCCATTGTAGTGTGCTCGTGCTATTTGCTAATCTTCGATCTTTGAAGGTTTAAGATAAAGTAGGTAAGATAGAAACTTACCTCTGAAACTGCATAGAATTAAGTACGGGATTGAAGACCACAATTTCGCATCGAAAAGGTCCTTTCTCTTTTACCTCAGACTTTTACAGACAGATCCATTGACGCCGACCCCTTTAATGGGAGTGCCCGGGCGGGCCCAATTGCCTATTATCAGCAGGGCT
Organism: Lithophane semibrunnea; assembly: GCA_947363905.1. Taxonomy (NCBI): domain Eukaryota; kingdom Metazoa; phylum Arthropoda; class Insecta; order Lepidoptera; family Noctuidae; genus Lithophane; species Lithophane semibrunnea. The sequence goes on along the minus strand of OX376186.1, from coordinate 19,534,076 downwards.
GAGCCCCCCAATATTTTATTGGAATACCTACACAATACTGGTGCACGTACATTTTGTTTATTAAGTCGGCATCACTGGACAGGGGGCCTAAAACGGTCACATTAGCAATTCCTCTAAAAGAAATTCATTTCCTGAATTTCCAGCTGTCATTAGCAATTCCTCTAATTTCACACAAAAGCAACTCATAATGTGTGGACCATTTTACTAATCTCCATAGAAAACTGTCAAACAGGTGAATTATTTCGTAATATCACGCAGATCTTATGAATTATCAGTTTGTGCCATTTTATGATGATTCATAATATTTTCCTGATATGATTCTGCCAAAGTGAGTGTTTTAAGTCCCCAAATCTATTACGTGACCAACTAATTGACGACCCTGAGGTAATACTTAAATATGTAATGATGTAAACGTGTAAAGTCATTAATTATCGTTCCATTTGACCCCCATTCATCAGCCTAGTAAATAGTTACTGTGAGTAAAAGTAAAATTATCAATAGCTCAGATCAAGAACTATCTGATCTGTTGCAACGGTTTAACAATGTAGCAACAGCCCACCGTAGTGCAAAATAATTTGGTTAATCTATGTAATTGTATGCCGTTACATAAGCTGTGTCGATGTAATTAGGGTAGAACTGTCCGTGTCGTGTCTTGTGAAACCGACAGAGTCTTAAGCACGCGGCTTGATAACTTGGTAGGATACTTGCCATAATGAAATTTAAAATCTACATAAGTTATGACGATGTATTCTGTGCAATACTCACAGCTTGTTAGTGCTCTATTGTTGTTCACACAACTAACTTTTGAATTGAATTAGATTTTTTATTCTGAAATTATTCACTAATTATGTAATTAGTGTGTAATTTCAGAATAAAAAATCTTGAAAATTCTTAATTTTGAAACCTGGCTTGTTTGTTTTAATAATTATGTACCTACCTACTTTATTTATTTTATAGTTAATTAAAATGGCAAAAACACGAATTATATTAAGTAACATAGAAACATTGTTGTGTATAGGTACCTAACTATAATTTAATTAAAACTAACATGGAACAGTGGACTCCCTTGCATAGGTACGTACTTTCTTTCACAGAACACCAGACAAATACGCATAATTTTATTCCATTCATCCGCAAACATATCACATTCCAGGGTTAACAATCAGAAGGGCGTTGATCATCTTCAAAGTACGACACACTGGGGATTCAGCTCTGGCGACAGTTTTGGATAGCGGTTGCGCGAACAGATTGTGCCGGTGTCCGATGTACCTATTTGTCGGGTACAAATAGTCGGCAGAAAAGGCCGTGGAACTCTGGGCAGTCTATTCGTCCCCATACGGTTTTACAAACTACCGTGAGCTGATCAAAGCCTTTCAAAATGTGTGACAACTACACTAGGTGTGACCTATACCTAGGTAGCAACAGTGCCTTCCTGCCAACTAGGTAATAGAATATTGTGGTCATGAATTCATCTGGTAATATTCGAAAGCGTTGCATTTCTACCCCTTTTAGCTATTTCAGAATTAGACAACACAGGTATATAAACATATAAAATAACTGTTTGCTTACACGTTTCCTCCCAAGTTACTGAATCCTTGGCATGGTACTCACTTGTTCAATATTTAAAATAAAATTTGACTCTATATTTTACTCGAAAGCTAGATTTTCTTGGACCAGACAGTTCGTTTGGACTCCAGATTTCGAACATCAGGTTATTAAAGACACTGAACAGTTCTTAGTTTTTCGGTATTCTACTTAAAAGCATGAAATTTTTCACAAGAGTCCTTACGTATTTAGAGATGCCGAGCAATAAGGAAGGGTTAAAAAAAATTATACCCCCCATAGGGGTTACATTTTATTAAATTTCATCGTTATGGTGATGTGAAATCCCATCGGGCACACGGCATGTCTATCTATAAAGTACAAACATAGCCTCATAATACTTCCAAGAATATAGATAGATGTATGTTGATACGTCCACACAATACCATGGAACAGGTTTCCTCAACAAAATCAAACACGATGAGTCAACATCACTTGGTTTCAGTTGCGACACTGTTTCTGGCACAGGACGTCTAAAGTTTGCAATCTCACTCAGATAATAAACAGCACATAATGATCAACCTACATTGCCGGAAAATTACCGAGCGCACGCGCAGGTCAGGCCTATAGTGAAATGCAATCGGAGTAGGTACGTAATGGAATCAATCTACGCACAGACATTACGACAGATTATGATTTCGACAGACAGATACTGTGTTCATTCTCATTTCGCGCCTCAAAGTAGAATGTTGATGACAAAATATTATCGACACGACATCTCACATGTTAATTTCAACATACTTAATTACGATCTCGAATTGAAATAATCGATGAATAATTATGATGAGGAATCTCTCCAACATTCCTAGCCCAAAGGGTGTTAAAGGAACCCTATTACTAAGCCTACGTCATCGTTCTCTGTCTGTGCGTCGGTCTGTCTGTCTTTCCATTTGTTTATCACAGGGCTTGATTGTTTTTTAAGGAAACCTTAATTTCCCCTATGAGATTTAATCTAGGGGGGGCAGCTATATTAGAAGACATTAATAAAAATCACCACAATCTTATTGAAGGTATACACGAGTGTAACTTGAACTTGGTCGGTTTTTCAGATAACTTAAGCAAGCCTCTCTGCTTTCATCAAAATGGCTTATTTCTGTAGTTGAGCCGTACCAAACAGGCCGTTTCACTGTATTATTTATTGTTTAAATTATGAAAATACTAGACAGTATAATATTCTGCAATCCAGTAATCCAGTACACCTATTCTTATATAACCGTTCCGATTGTTTTAATGCCTGTCAAGCAAGGTATTATATTATCTACTACTATTATATCCCCTCTGCCTCATTGATCTAGTGGTCGCAAGCGCTACCGCTGAGCATGAGGTCCTGGGTTTGATTCCCGAGTCGGCCAAAGTGTACTCGGGTTTTCGATCTGCAATTTCTCAGAGCAGCCCGGAGTCTGGACTTTTGCCTGGTTGCTGACTATAGGTACACCGCTGCCTAACCCTTCGGGGGTTACAAGGATGATGTAGGTATTACGGTTATGTAATAAACTGTGGACTTAAAACAGTCACTTTGGCAGAATCATAACAAGAAAATATTATGAATCATCGTAAAATGTCACAAACTGACAATTCATAATTTATGATCTGCGTGCGATTCATATTACGAAATAATCATCTGTTTGACAGTTTTCTATGGAGATTCGTAAAATGGTCCACAAATTATGAATTGATTTTGTGTCAAATTAGAGAAATTGGTAATGATAGCTGAGAATTGAAGATGGAAATGAATTGCTTTTATATGAATTGCTAATGTGACCGTTTTAGGGCCCCTGCACTGTTGACAACAAACTGCGGTCACCAAACTGTCTATAAGTATCACCATTATGGCAGGTCCTCTACCAGCAGGCGTAGCATGGCGCTTTCTATCTCTACGAAGAATAGACATAGCTTTTTCTATACAAAGTGACAGTTGGTTTCTACCAAAATTTTTTTCTTTCAAAATTTTCTACAATCTGTCATTTTGTCTTTCATTTCTAACGATCTTTGTCTAGGTCTTTTTATATGTAGACTATTTCGGAAGAAAGTTTTCTATCCTTACTGTCAAAATCACACTGACAACCGATAAATCCTATGATAAAACAAAGAATTCTGAGTCGAATTATTTAAAAGAGTGAATTTCGTAAAAAGTGCAGTTGACTCTTTCTATTTTGCTGCCGTTTCGTACTGTCTACTGTCTACAGGAAACGTCATTTTTGTCTACTCTTCCGTCGACAAAACGGTGCTCATGCTACGCCTGCTGGTCATTGTGCAGCAGTAGTGTATATGCAGATACAGGAACGATAAACAAGTTCCTATAACGTGGTCAACGTGGTATTCTCTGGTCAAGCTACTATAAATAGCCAAGTATACGACTAGCCTAGCTAGTCGAGGGATCATCAATTAGAGTAAAGACGTTTAAAATAATAATTTTGAAAATCGCGGTCCGTTTGGTATACGAAAACTAGAAAGATTTAATGAAATAAAACGAAAAGAAAACTGATTTTTTTTAAATTTAGTAATACAGTATGTTAACTAACAAAGGGCGTTCCCGTTAACCTGCAATAGTATAGCGTGTATACATGCTAAAAAAAATATTACTACTAAAAATTTTTTTTATTTGTGTCGTGAAATGTTCACAAAACGATCAAATTTAAACGTAAAAGAAACACTCTGTACACACTTGTATTTCAACGTAGAAAAACAAGTGTGACAAGTGGGCGTGTACAGAGAGTTTATTTTCCGTAACAATTTAATATTTTTTGTGAATATTTTACTATACAAAAACCAAAAAAAAACATTTTTTTTTAATAGTAATATTTTGTTTAGCCTGTATAGACGCTACACTATTGCAGGTTAACGGTAACGCCCTTTGTTAGTTAACATACTGTATATAAATATTGTGTAGGAAATAAACAAAAATAACTAAGTTATTAAAATTAAAGTGAAAAATTTCATTTTTTACTTTGAAATTATCAGACAAAGCGCAGGCTAAATTAAATTCACTATTTTTTTTATTATGTTTTAGTTCTTAGGTCTTGGTCCACATAAAATAGTCGGATCCGGATCTGATTCTCACCGCGGTCCGCCATTTGGTGACTCTTGCGCTAGTCCAAACTTATTTTGGTGGAAATCAAACTTGGGGGAAACCAATGGTTGATAGTGTTGTTATGTTCACTAGATACATTCACAATGGAAGAGGAATAATGAATTGCAATGGTGGCTTTTCCTGGTGGCAATGTTGCCAGATTAGACCAAACTGTGGAACAGACTAATATCTGTTTATCTGTCAAGTACCTATGGTTCAACAACTTTCGATTAAGTATTCATCTCACTGTTAAATCAACTAGGTCTTACGTTCGATTGGAAATTGTAGAGCAAAGATAAATTTCATAGATAATGATTTTTGCTAGCCTAATTTGTGTTCCACCCCCACAGCTGGACAAAGGCCTCGCCATTAAAAACGATGCTTTTGAAAAGGGCAGGCCTTTTCCAGCAATCAGTGGAAGACAGACTCAAAAGTTAATAACATAAAAACCTTAATAATTATTGTAAGTTAAGAACCTACAGTACTAAATTAATAATATTAAATCCACACCACACACCAGATGAGTCACACAGTCGCATTGCTTTTATTTAATTATTTTCAATTAATATCTTTCATTCGCATAGCTTTAAAATATTTTTTGAAGTACCTACCTATTTTGTCACAAAAGATTACCTATGTTTTAAAATTAAAATGGTTATAAAACAAAATAAAACAGTAAATTATTAAAAAAAAATAAGTCTAAGTATAAAACCTCCATGCATAAACTCACTGTACGTGTACAACAAAAATCCTTGAAAGAGAATAATTTAAAAAAGTCACTTGTCAATTTTCCCGCGGAAACTAGCCATAAATATTTAAAAATTGAACTCACTTGTAAAAGTTTCCCGCGCAAATCAATAAGGGCACGTACACGTAGCACTGAGAGCGAACGAACACTGATGGCGAGCACTGGCTGGCTTGTTATTTTGCTTGCAGCCGATGATCATTGCGCTCCACCGGCACCGCAGCAGATATTTAGATAACTGCGGTTTTCAGTGAATGTTGCAGGGACTGGCAACATTTTTAAGTTTGTAGTTACGCTTGTTTTTATTTACAAATGAGTTATGGTCAATTTGCAAGTTAGCTTAGAACATAACGTTGAATGCACTTATGCCTAAAATAGGTCAATGACAAAATGAATAATATTTCATTTCATGTCAGCTACATAATCAGCTTTATTTATTGCTGTGTTCAACAACGGTTGTTTTTCCAAAACTTAAATAGGGAAACTAGGTACTTTAGGGTACTTTAACGAGACTAATGCCCAGTTAGTCTCGTTAAAGTACCATAAAGTACCTAGTTTCCTTTAAAGTACCTAGTTTTCCTTCAGTTAGTTGATGTACCTACCTAATTACTTCTTTCTTCCTTCCAAAACCACACTCTTACATTGTTTACTCATCTCTGGCCGTTACTTTCATTACCTACCTATCAAATATTGAATTACTTACAGACGGACTCAGGTCGTATCAAGTTGTTTCAAGGCCGATATAACCATAGAACTCCTTTCTAAAGTCACTCAACTCAACTTATCGCAGTTAAGCATAATTTTAAAACTACATTATTATATATTATTTACATTATTCCTACATAATTACGTTTGAGCGAACATTATTCACACCTTATTTGTACCTATTACAAGTTATTTCCTGTAAAGCCTGCCATAAAAGGAAAATTCAATTACGACAAAAGGTTGATGAACCCTGACTTTTTGTTTACGCTGCTGATGAACTATTACAAGTGTTATATAAATGACATAAATCGTAGCGTAAACGATTAAGGTCACCTCAGTGTATTCGAAATTGGGCTGAAATTATATGCTGATGTATTTTTTTTCTGGGAATGCAATAGTCTGTGACAAAAATCATTAATATCAAATTAGCATCGCTTTCAGATGAGCAAAGCAAGTGACGTTCACCTCCCCTAGGCATTGCTTCACGTAAAATTGTCGTAAGGATAATAGGCGTATTGCGAATGGTTGCTTAAAGTTGTGCGTCGTCCCACATCAGGCAAATCTCATACAAAGAAGGTAAGATCAGCGGCAAAAAAATGACATTGATAGCGTCTTTATTTCCTAGCAGTAAGGCCGTTTTTCATAGCGCAAGTGTCACTTTACTAGTGATGTGCTGCTGGCTGACTGTACGAAGTAGGTGATCAGCACGTTCGCTGGCTCATTAAATGTTTGCTATGTCTAGAAAACTATATACTTAAAGTCCATGGCAGGTTTTTATACATAATTTTGAAAAAGTCCGGCTTATTAGTCGATTCGCACGAATTATCATAATATCTGTTTTGAATTTCATGCAATAAAGTTAAGAAAACAGAACACAACTTGCAATTAATGCCAATTGTCAGACTTTCGGGCTTCTGACGACCCGTAACGACTGTCAAAGATCCACGAATAATAGCCGGGACCAACGGCTTAACGTGCTTTCCGGGGCACGGAGGAGTCTCGGTATGTAAAGATGGTCACCCATCCACGGACCAACCCTGGGAAACGTAGCTTAACCTGATGGACCGACCCTGCGGCTGTTATTACTTATATAACCGCGAGCTCTCGGTTCAACATTTATTCTCAATAGAATCACTCTCTCTATCACTCCAAGTTAGAATAATCCACTCCACTTACAAGTTAGAATAATCCTCAAATGTCATGATTCCATGAAATAGTCACGCAATAGGATTATTGAACTTAGTAAATCGATATTTGTTACGGTCGCGAATCATATTTTAATCAACATACAACCTGCAAATTTTCTTAATTTTTTTCAGTTTTCGCCTTATTGAAACAGATACAGGCGAGTTCGGCGAGTTAGTCGTAACTTCAGAAGTAGATACTCATTCGCAATTTTTCGAAGCAATCTATAATTTTTTAATCGCACTTGCTGTTTCATAAGTCTAACATTTTTACAGCAATTATTCCACGTTCACAATTAGTAAGAGAATGAGCTTGCTTTTTGATTTTAACAAAAGATATAAGCAATTAACAATGAATGTCGGCAACATGTCGAAACATCTTCGAAATGGGTAAATCGCACCTAGGTGTTGGCGTTAATGACCTTTTGTAATTATCGACGCAAACGCACGTACCATTTGGACTTGGTTTACAAATAAGTTGCGAAAATTGTTACAGGTACATAGGTACACTCGCGGACACCTCAATCAAGCCACACTGCATGTTTTTGTTTAAAGGTCTATATTTATAAAGGTCTGATTTATAGTCTTTATTTTTATTGAAACTGACATGGTGTGTGTTTTATTTGTTATAATGTGTTATATTTTGTTTATTGATTATTGTCTGAGTTTAATTTACTAATCATTTAATGAGATATTGTTTTTTTATTTGTTTGAATGGTAATTTAATTGCATGTATTTTAATAATAATAATCTTTTAGTAATATTTGTGTTATTATGTTTCATGTTGGATTTTATTTCGAACGCAATGTGAATTGTTACTGAATAAATAAATTGAATTGAATTGAATTTTTAAATAAACGTAGAACGAAGAAAAAAAAACCAGCCAAGTGCGAGTCGGACTCGCGCACGAAGGGTTCCGTACCATTATCTATAAAAACGGAAAAAATCACGTTTGTTGTAATGAGAGCCCCCTTAAATATTTATTTTATTCTATTTTTTAGTATTTGTTGTTATAGCAGCCACAGATACACATTATCTGTGAAAATTTCAACTGTCTAGCTATCACGGTTCATAAGATACAGCCTGGTTACAGACGGACAGACAGACAGACATTTACCCTTTGGTTACGGAACCCTAAAGAAGGGGTGTTGAAGACAATCACTCACTCACAATCAGTGTTAATTCCGCCCCAGAATGTCCATGACCCACCGCTATAACTCACTTTCTCTTAAATGCAACATTGTTGAAAACGTTCTCCCTGTCTTCAGTAGACTTACCCACGTCCATCATTGCCATAAAGCATAATCTTGGATTCATCCGTAAAAAGAACCTGGCTCCATTGATGTTGAGTCCAATGTTCGCATGGACACTATTGGTGCGCTATTATGGGACCATTGGCTGGGTTATGACCTTTGTTTCAGCCCACGTTCTTTCGAGTCTCCTTCTAGTAGTTCGAGTGCTAACAGTCTGTGATAACCTCGAAGCTGTTCTTGGATCTGTGCTTTGGTGACGATTACGCAGACTAGTGGTAAAGCTAAACCAAACTTGTGCTGTGGTCCTTCTTGACGGCACACGAAACCGCCAGTATCCAGGTATCGACGGTAAATCCTTTGAATGGCAGAACGACTTAGGTACATGAAGTTGAGCACTTACGTTTCGCTGAATAAGCCCAGACTGCAGTGTCCATAATATGAACGTCAGAATGGATTAAAAAAATAAGGAAAAACAATTTCGATACTCTTTAATAAGCAACACAAAACAAATAACAAAGTATGACTATGACTTACAGATGCTCCAATCAAACCTAGAAATAAGAGGTGGCTAGAGCGACCAAACTCACATTCTTTTGTGACTAAGACTTTCTTTTGTCAAATTCGGAAATTCAAGTTTGGAACAATGGTGATACCGTAATTATGGCCAGTATGTCAGCTTCAAAACTGCTTATAAAAACTTTTTCTCTGTCTTATCATTATTTTAGGCCTATAAACATAAAAATGGCTCCGACGCAGAATGTCCACTTCTCAAAATGTCCACTGGTCGCAAAATGTCCTTTTCTCAGAATGTCTCTTTCGCAAAATGTCTCTTTCGCAGAATGTCCACTTCGCAAAATGTCTCTTTCGCAGAATGTCCACTTCGCAAAATGTCCCTTTCGCATATTGTCCCCTTTTTATTTCTGACATCCTTTAATCATAATTCAATATTTTAGCAATTAGCTTTCACACATCATGTTTGACGTGTGTTTATTTGTATCGAAATGGGTAAGCAAAAAAAAAAAAATAGTACAAATCACATTTATTTCTTTGCATAATCGCTTGATATTTAAAGTAATTATTTTACCAACTTAAGAAAGTGAAATGCAATTATGCAAAGAAATAAATGTGATTTGTACTATATTTTTTTTTTGCTTACCCATTTCGATACAAATAAACACACGTCAAACATGATGTGTGAAAGCTAATTGCTAAAATATTGAATTATGATTAAAGGATGTCAGAAATAAAAAGGGGACAATATGCGAAAGGGACATTTTGCGAAATGGACATTCTGCGAAAGAGACATTTTGCGAAGTGGACATTCTGCGAAAGAGACATTTTGCGAAAGAGACATTCCGAGAAAAGGACATTTTGCGACCAGTGGACATTTTGAGAAGTGGACATTCTGCGTCGGAGCCATAAAAATGCACGGTGGCTCGAGTGATCAAATTCCTTTTAGATTAAATTTCAAAAAGGAAGCATCAAAACTTTCATCAAAGCCTAGTTTTCACTGTACAATACAGTGCTTTCTGAATTGTAAATAACACAAATGCGGTTAATTTACCTTGACAAAATAGACCTTGACAACGAATGCAACGATGTTAAATAATTCGAAGCTAGAGTAGAAATAAAAAAGTCTAGATTAGATAACTTAGGTCAATAAACTGGTTGCGCTAAAAATAGATCAAGATGACCGAACCGAGGTTACTACTCTACTACAGCGATTTCAGCGCAATACTTTATCTGAAACGTTGATGTATGGACGTTTTGTTGGTCTGAGCCGAGTGTATGGACAATACTTTTGAATGACAGTTACTATCGAAAACATTAATAGCAGCATTATAATGCGGGTTATGTACACACGGCTACACATCAAGCTATACATTTCCAGTATAAGCTGACCTCGCATTGTACGGAAATTCTACACAATGCGAGATCAGTATAAACTGGAAATGTATAGCTTGATGTGTAGCCGTGTGTACATTCAATATGAAAATTACTCGAAATAGCTTTTCGATTACGTGTCACAATAAAACGTGAAAAAATTATGAGTTACTCTGAAAACAATAGGTTTTACACAATACGGTAGAAGGAGATAGTGATATACAATTACAGTGCTATAGAGAGAGACAAATATAGGTAGGCTGTATAGCCGAATGGCCGGGCACCATACTGTTACGTCATGCTAAAGGTGCAGAGAACCAGTGACCTACATTTATACTAACAATCTTAAATGAGTTCTTAAAAATTTTCTTCAGACGAGCCGACATATACGTAGGTTAAAAGTTGTGTGAAAAATAACTGTTAATTGATTCGTAACTTCTAGTAAGTAGGTACCCATAATGTTAAGAAACTTGTAGGGTTTTCCACTGAATAAAGTTTCTCTTTTTGAAATTCTTTGCAGCATTATAATTAATAATACTGCGACTAATTCAAATGTTATGTTTGAAAAGTAATAACAATTACTCATTATACAACTTTACCGAGCCGAATTTAGCCTCGTGCAAACTTGTCGCGCCCGCGATATCGCGCCTGTTTGTCGCGCCTTTTGCCTATATCTTCCACAATGAGTCTCAAACTCATTGTCATCCTTGACTTTTACTCATGTTAAGTCTAATGCTAAACCTACAACATATTCCTCATTTCACAAGAGCTCACTAAGCAATTCAGACTACATTGTAATTACCGTGTCACTCAGATGTTTTCTATTGAATACGCAGACGCAACCGACTACCGCATCTGTTTACACGTGTTGGTCGCCGGCGCTGCCCATGACGACATGCAGTCAACGACACCAAACGAAAGTCAATCTCTCATCGGGCCAAGGTTATACAGAAAGGGCACGGCTTTATGTAATTCTTGTCATAATATCTTTCGTATTGGGTTAGGCTTTTGATACTTAGCATCACCAATTATTCTAAATTATTTTTAGAAAAAGCTCTTGCCGATGTCTAAAAAAATCAAGTAATAAAAACTAAAACCCAACTACGACTTAAAAAGGTATAAACAAGACACCACAGACAGACAAATTAAAAATCCGGAGTCACACGTGTTAGGGCATAAATCGAACAGATTACGTATGACTCCGGATTTTTAATTTGTCTGTCTGTGGTGTCTTGTTTATACCTTTTAAGTCGTAGTTGGGTTTTAGTTTTTATTACTTGTTTTTTTTTTAATTCTTTTGGGGTTATAATATATATATTTTTGAAATGTGCTCATTAAGCCCTTTCATTTAATACCCAACATGGTACGATTAAACCATTTTTTTTTTAAGTTCCTCGCTTTATGTCCTCTAGAGGGCGCCATTTTGTGACTTCACATAGCCTATAACCAGCGGACAATCACGACGCTTCTAACGATACCTCATTTGTCAAATTGTGATAAGTGGTTTGGCAGATAGGAGGGAACAGATGAACATACATACATACATACCGGTCAAAATCATAACCCTCCTTTTTTCTTCGCCGTAAACATTAAGGGTAAAAATTAAGTAAAATTACGACTTAAATAATATCAAGAAAATGTAATTCTGTTATTAGTATTGTTTGTAAAAAGGGGTTCCGCAAGGTCATTTCTTAGGTCACAACACTTTTCTCGCGACTGCTGATCGTTGCATCATAATTTGCAAGTTTTACGACGACAGTAACCGAGTGGGTAACGTCGTCGTATGATACAGTCGCTGGTTTCCGCGGTTACTCAGTAGTCAGTTACGGTGGTTTGGATCAAAATATTACTTATTTTGCTCTGCTCGGGTGCACTTTATAGATGAGAGATAAGATTTTAGTGTAGCATATAATTATTTTTTAGAATACACATCACAAAAGCTGAAAATGATGTCAAGCAGATACGAACGAAGAAAGTTATTAAAAAGCTTTAGCTTATTTCCAAACAATTTCCACTATAGATGACGCGCTTTTAGTTCGTAGCCACTCGATAGATGCTGTTTATAGGCGAGTGCGAGTTCCTGAATCGCGCTATGGTTTGGTTACACAACGCAGTACTAACCTACTAAACAAACGGCTAACCCAAGAAAGGTACATTAAATTAACAATGACAAATTTTAATCAGCATCATTTTCATTGTTGTTTATTTAATTTAAATGTAATGTTAGTAGGTAAATTGAATTTAATTTATAGTACATTGTGATACGAGTGTGCTCTTTTGGATATTTCGGTCGAAGCGGTATTTTTGCGTGAGCCGAAGGCGAACGCGATAAGGTAGCCGAGAGTGTAATAATCAATGCACACGCGTTTCATACGACGTTTTTCAACACACTTACGAGGAAAAAAACAGACTTGTTGTAAGAACTTATGCTACAATAACGTACCTAACAATAGAGATGATAGATTTATAAAGTTTAACTGACCTTTTTTGCCAGGTACTGACTATCCGGAGTTTCTTTTAAAAACTTCTATGTCGGTTGGTGGCAATTCTTTAAATTTTGTATTTTTGATAGGTAATAAAACCACACAACGAAAACGATAATAAATATTCATGGAAAATGGTGCGCTGGCCGCTGGCTGGCTTTGTTTTTTCATAGGTGTAAATAAAGGCACTGGCAAAACCGTTAGACAGCCTATACAAAAAAAATATATATGATTAAGAAAAAAGAATTACAAAAAAAAAATATTATCACTAAACGTACCATGGCGGAGTCAAATCTATTTATTATTATTTACGCTCTTCTCCCCTATGTGAAATCGTCATTTTTAATAAAATTACAAAAACGTTAACAAATATTTATTATGATTAATATTTGGCGGCTGGTTTTGTTTTTTTCCTCTAGCGCGGGTGTAAATAAAGGCACTGGTAATACCGCTGAACAGCCTAGATAAAAATATAATAATGTTAATATTACATATTACGCAAATGGGGTGAACAATATAGACTGAAATTGCCACAGACGATATAAACCCTTATTTAATAGTACAGATAGAGTTTTACTCCCCGCGAACGCGGTGGCACACGGGCAGGCCAGCGCGATTCGTCTAGGCGGGTCAAGTAGCCTGGGGGCCAAGTCTACTAATTTACAAACGGCCAATGCGCGCGTGCCACCCGCGGTCTTACTGGAACAAAGCGCAAGTCTCTGCTCGGGTGTTCATACTAATTCAATGTATAGTAAGTATCCCACAGACGTTTAGTTATGGTAAAAAAAAATGCCATGGGTATGCATGGGATTTTTTTTTACCATAACTAAACGCCACTGGTTTGCTTATGGTTCTTTTTTTAAATAAAAACTTGCTTTTGAGCGCTTGTCTTTGGTAAAAAGTTTCACCGCCGCACTAGTGCGGTAATGTAAAGTAAAAAGCACGCTTCCGTAATACACTGAATTATGAACCTTAAAGCGGTTCCATAAGAGCCACTTTACGAGCAAGTGTGTTAAAAATGTAATTTTAGTGTTTATAATGAGTAATATAATATGTTAGTGTAAAATATTGATTTTAATTTAATGTATTGTATTTGTATGTATTATAATTATCTGAAATAAAAGAGTTAATAATTGTCGACATAAATTGATGGATTGAGGAGCTCGTGGCGAAGTAATAACAACCGCACGGGTCGATCCAACAGGTAAAGCTACGTTTGCCAGGGTTGGTCCGTGGATGGGTAACTATCTTTACATACCGAGACTCCTCCGTGCCTCGGAAAGCACGTGCTGTTGGTACCGGCTGCCATTCGTGAATCTTTGACAGTAGTTACGGGTCGTCAGAAACTCGAAAGTCTGACAAATCGTAATACCCAGTTACTGTTGAGGTCAGATAGGCAGTCGCTCCATGTAAAATACTGGTATTCAGCTACATCCGGTTAGACGGGAAGCCGACCCCAACATAGTTGGGAAACGGCATTTTAGTCAGATTGATTTTGTTGACATAAAATTGATGATTGAGTCGTTTTAATACTATCTAAAGAAGTAAGAATCTAAAAGAAAATCTTCGATAATGCATCACTTAAGAATTTATTAATTCTACCACATGTTTTTGTATTCATCTGAAATAAATATATTTATGGGTCTATCGTCTTCTACGAAAAGGTATAATATTGCCACTCCAATCAAGATTATCAGATAGTGTTCCGGTGTAGACGGACGTCTGTGCTTCAGGCGACTTGGTCTCATGATTGCGACTTCTGCCAGACATTCTAAAACTGAAAGAAACACTGGTTTACAGTTTACATAGGTGCGGTCCCAAGGGGATCATGACCTTCCCAGAAATCATTCAAGCTGTTGAGAGATTGTATGAAATACTTGAGAGATGGTGACCTCATGGGCGTATACAAATAAGATATACAAAAATACTAGCTGATTATTATATACTAAAACCTTCCTCTAGAACCACTCTATTCATTCGTGAAAACAGCATGAAAATCGGTGCAGTAGTTTTTGAGTTTATCGCGAATAGGACGACAGACAGAGACGCGGCGGAGGACTTTGTTTTTTATTATGTAAGGATATAGCATTTTGTCAGTTATTTTAGTTCAATCTCTAATTTGATGCCACCCACTGCATCAGACTGCTTTACAAGTGAGCTCGTTTTGAACTTTTCAGTTGCATTCGGGTTTTTTATTTAAGGTGAAATGGTTTAGCTAAATGTAAAATAACTGTATAAATACTTAGGATTATTTTTTGTAAAATACAGTGTCTGATTGGCCACCGTTACCGGTAACCTATCAGGAACGGTTCATGTTTGAATTGTGGATTTAAACGGGGAGTATTGTTTTACTTTTATTTATTGTTTAAGTAGCACACAGTCGTCTCTTAAACTCTGTAACACGCCGTCATTGAGTCCTAGTATAATTTTCCTTGGTTGTCGAACTCTGCAGTGGGTCTAAGTCGCTTTGGGCACAATAGGGCGTTCGGCACCCCTTCATGCCTGCTGGGGGCCATGTTTACTAATTTACAAACGTGGCAGTTGTCTCACAATGATCAGTTTTTGACAGATATGCCATACAAAATCTGTGAAAAACTCATCATTGTGAGACCACTGACACGTTTGTAAATTAGTAGACTTGGCCCCCTGGTTTCTCGGCTGGCCTGGATTCCTGTCTCGTCTGTTTTAACTGTATTCAGTTTTGTGTTAAGTTAGGATTATTTATTTATGCATTAACTGAAGAAATTATTCCATAATATTCTTATTTCGCATGCAACCATATTTGTACGCCTTTTGGCATAACATAGCGACCTATGAACTTTAAGAACTGTATTCAGTACTTAAGTTACACAAATAAAAAATGATTATTTCTTATTATGATTATTATATTGACATAAATACGTGTTATCCTTTAACTTGAAAGGCTCTAAGGGTTGTATGTGCTCTTGATATTAAATCACTTTGATATTTATAATGAATTCTTTTGAATTAATAATTTTGGACATCTTTGCGACGAGGCACCACACACACCCCCGATACTTACATGTAGTAAAGGGGAGAGAGTAACTACTACTTTGATAGGAGTTGACCAATCCTGCAGCCTCAGATTCCGAATTTCATTAGGTACCTACTATGTCTGTGTCCATTACTCTTATAAAGTTTTAGAAGTATGAGGAACAGGGTGTAACTGTTCACTCATCTACCATAGAAAAGGGAGGATCCTCCGACCAGACGGGTGTTGTGTCTGGCGGGCAACTGCCCAACTATTGATGTTGGGTTCTTGTATAATGGACATTGCACGGTAAACTTTAATTGCGCGATGCAGGATTTATGTTACGCCAGGATTTTTGTGTGACGTCAGGTCTTTGATGCGTAGTTCGCGGTTAGTCCCCCTATGCTCTAGTTCCACTATGCTCGACTCGTAAAATACCTACTAAAAAGTTTCGCTATGCACGAAATCACATTCGCGGGCAGTGATGAAGAAAACTGTTACAGTGTAATATTTTATTACCATTGAGGCACCACAGAACAACTAACTTGGCTGAATCTTGGATTGATAGATTTAACAGATCTATTGACAGAAACCCTAGCTTTTTAAATTTTTGATTATTTGTATATTATTTGTGTAATTAATAAGGCTGAAATTTTATGAATACAGGTGATTTGACTTTGAGAACCTCGGTGTGATCCGTCTTCCTTTTTTGTTGGTCTGAGTTGAGAACGGACTTTTTATTTACGCTCTTTTATATTTTACTAGTTTTCTGCTTACATTATATTTGTAATACATACAGTATTAGTTAGTGAGATAGGATATGTAAAAAAGTCTCAACTTACAGACGCTTACGCATATACGAATAGCGCAATAAAAAAAAAAATTGAATTCAAATAATTTTCTTTCCAACTGTACCTTCCATTGTTTACGAAGAGTCGAAGAATTTCGTGCATAGCGAAACTTTTTTGTAGGTATTTTAAGAGTAGAGCATAGCGGGACTAGAGCATAGGGGGACTAACCGGTAGTTCGCATGTGGCGAATACCGTCACAAAGTAATAGAAAATATGTGAAAAACCACTAGATAATGTATCGATATGGAAATCATTACCTCGATCTTCGACACGTTTAGTTGAGCTTCAGGGAATCACTTTTTACAAACTTCAGCAGCTTCAACATTTTGTTTAATTCTGTAAATTAATGTTATTTTTGGTTAAAATAAACCTGTTGTGTTTATCTTTATGGTATCAAATCTACCCAACTCAGGACGCAAATAAGATCAGCCAGTTGATTAGATATCTTATTAATATAGGTATTTGGTGGGAAAGGAGAAAGATTATTAAAAAACAACTGTTATCGACATTTACGGCAAAAATAAGAAATACTACCGCTATCTACTTCGTCTACAATTGTGCGTTTACTATAGGGGTACACCTCTGCCTAATCCTTCGGGGAAAAGCGGCGTGATGATGTGTTTAAGAAGACCTTTATGCCGGCGCCAGACATAGCAACAATATTTGATCACATGTTGGAAAACATGTGTGGCAGGGTTGTTTGGGTATTTCATCAAAGTTTGATCATTTATATCAACTTTTCCTTTCGGAGTCGGTTTTTCGAGCGCACATCAAAGCGTTTAAAGTTCAAATGTGTGCGTAGCGCGTTCGAATTTCAAATGTGTGCGTAGCCTGCAAGCCCAGTGCCTCGTAAATAACTGACCGGAACGGTCGCTTTGCTCAATCGCAAGATGGAATGGAGCAACGAGTGCCCTAGAATTTATTGAGTTGCTTGAAGGAGAACCATGTATTTATGGAACCCTAAAAGTAAAAAACAACATAAAAATAGGAATTTGGTAAATGACGCCTGGATCAGGATAAATGATAAATTCTCAGTACATTGCACTATCGAGGAATTAAAAAAGAAGAGAAACATTTTATTGACCCATTAATTAAAGGGAATGTATAAAAAAAAATAAAGCAGTCTACAAGGACAGGATCTGGTGCTGAAGAAATGTACAGACCTTCATGGTTTGCATTCGATGCCATGCACAACTACATGGGTACTGTTACTGTTTATGATTAGTGATTACCGTCCGACATTTGTGCCGATTCTCTTGTACACCGAACTAAAATTCCTTT
Organism: Lithophane semibrunnea; assembly: GCA_947363905.1. Lineage (NCBI taxonomy): Eukaryota > Metazoa > Arthropoda > Insecta > Lepidoptera > Noctuidae > Lithophane > Lithophane semibrunnea. Next base: position 19,516,026 of record OX376186.1, on the reverse strand, counting down.
CTTTTTACTATGAGAATCATAGAGCTATTCTGCCAAAAAAAATCTCTAAATTTAAAAATTATTTTGACTCAACTAAAATCGAATTTGACAGTCGCGACTCCACTTGGTACCTACTTGTTTGCCCTACCCTGTGATTTTTTTTGAGCCGGAGATGCGCGCAGTCTGGCCATCTCGACGTATTTTGTATGGAATTTTTAATATTTGAAAGAAAAAAAAAAATATATCAACATGTAGAGTATTAGGGGTTTACGGGTTGCAGAGGGGGTCCAATTTTTCATTAATATATATAGAGATATAAGCAAAAGAAAATAAAATAAGATACAGTACTCTTTTGCAACTGAAGTCGAGGTGCTAGTTTGAATTTTAGTTCATGACATCTAATTTTATTCCACACATTTTTAATCGGGATTCAAAATAGTCAGATTAAGTTAGAAGATTTTAGATATAGAACAAAATTTTATGTTAAAACGTCAAATTCAGAATAGCATTTTCACTAAACTAATATCTCAGTGCCATCATATACAACTATCTACGTTCATGTAAGTGCATTGAATGACTATTTCATGAAATCATGACATTTGGCACTTTCATGAACTTAGAGAGTTGTATTGCTGATTCTCATGTTTATAATTCTGTAAACCCATATTTGTTACGGCCGCAAATAATATATAGATCAATATACAACTTGACACTGACCTGCAAATTGCAAAAAACGTAAGAAAATTTGTATTTCGCGTGCTACCTTGGCACATCCCCCTAAAGACCGCGGTATACTTTAAGTACGCACGTTTACCACCCACTTTAGGTAAACGACGAAAAAGTGTGCTAAACAGGAACTCTGCAATTTTTTTTTCTGCATATTAAATTATAAATTGGCAACATGGGTTGTAACAGGTTAAACATGATATCTGTTATCAGTATCACTGTTACTGTTACAAAAAAAATATAGTTCCAAATATCTGTTATTAAATAACAGCCTGTTATTTTTGTACGGACGATAAATACGTATTTAAATCTCAGTTGAATATCTTCCATTCTGAGAAAGAGAGAGAAATTGACAACCTTGCTATATTCCTTCCTTTGTGTCAGTGTGTATGTAACAGCCGTGGTAACAGTTTGTGTGGGGATTGTTATAATGTATTAACAGTAACAGCCGCGGTAACAGTCTTGAGAGTCTGTTATTAATTAATTAGTAACGGGTATTTTATATTGTTAGGAAAAAATTGATATTTCTTATTTTTTAATATCTGTTACTTTATCTGGTACGTCTTACGAGATATATACGCCTCACCCCTAGCCTGTGGTGAAATGTGTGAGCAAATGTCTATCAAAGTGTTTGATCAAATATGTGACTAAATCTGGCCGGTAAATGCAAACATGTATTCAAATGTGTGATCAAAGTCTATCAAAGGTGTTTGATCAAATATGTGACTATGTTTGGCGCCGGCTTTATAAATGTGAATTTCACATACTATGACTGTATGCTGTGTTTGGAAGTACTAATCTCCAAAAGTTCTGAAGGGATTTTGATAAAATTTTCATCATTAGATAGTTTCGGAGAAGGCTTGGGATTATATTATTTAAACATCCACGCGGCCTCGCCCGCGTGGATGTTGGTTATTGTATACTAAAACCTTCCTCGAGAACCACTCTATACATTGGTGAAAACAGCATGAAAATCGGTGCAGTCGTTTTTGAGTTTATCGCGAACAGAACGACAGACACGCGGCGGAGGCCTTTGTTTTATAATATTGTAAGGCTAGATTGTATTAGTATGAGCTACCGCGGGTTATGTAAAGGGAGTCTTGGAAATAGTTTAGTGCGAAACCGGAGCGGGTGCTAGTATGATTCGGTTTTCTTGTTCTATGAATGGTGGATGTAGGGTGTTATTACTCATTGCGGGAAAGTCCGAAAGGGATACCGGGACCTTGGCAACAGGCAACTGAATGAACACGAGTGGGTTTTAGTCAGTAAAAGTCTGACACGCCCTTCCGCTCCACCCAGAGCGGAGAAGTCATTGGATGAGTTCCCACCATAAAAAAAAGGGTTTTATTACTCATGATAACCCTAAAGGATACTTCTATTTGGTCCGAGTTCCCAGGGTCTCCAAATCGATTCATACTTATTTGAAGGTCGCAACGAATTAAAAAAAAAATGCGTGTCGTCATCAGTAAAATGTTAATTTTTTTTATTATTTATTTATTTGTATTATGAAAAGTTTACTTCATATTAGTAGTTTCTTTATTAAATACTTTTTTTCACAACCTACCAACAAACTATTATTATGGCGGTCGTCCGTACTGATCAGATGATTGCGTTATGTGCTCAAACTAAAGTACACAAACGCCTGCGCAACATTGTTGGTGTAACGAGTCCCGTTGTTCATGGTCGCCCACATTTTGACTCTTTTAAATATTGCGAACAGATGCAATAACCGTTTACTTGGCAACCGTAATAAGCCGGTCATACTTCTTGTATTATCTTGATAAGTTTCTAGAAATATGTGGACTAAGCTGCGCAGGCTAACCTAGAATGTACCATCCTACGTTTTCATTTTTCTCAAAAGTTATATCGATGCCTTAGTTCACAATTGTACTAACTACAAAAATTTTAATTTTCACTTTTTTTGTGCCAAATACACTAAATGTCATGCTCTTTCGTTTGCGCGTATCGAAATGCCGTTAATCCGTCTCTTTCTACCAAAAACGTAGGTGACAGTTGTATTAAATAAGTTCCATGCATGCTCTACTATACTAATGACCTTTACTTTTGTAAATCCAAACAAGACATACTTTAAGTGATTTTAAATTTCTCAACTGCAGAATATTTCAAAACACAAACCTACTAAATACATACAAATATTTTGAGTTTTTCACTTAATGCATGTCAATATAATCAATCTTAGTGCACAATTGTATTAAATGGGGTGTCGCATGTTTATTTAGCTATTTTTAAAATGTTATGTTTATACTAATATTACAATATTGAGATATGATGGAGTTAAAGGATTAGTCTTATGAATAGATGCATAATTGTTTTATTATTTTACTTTGTTTTCGTACTGTTCACGTCTAAACTTTAAAAAACTTTAAAACGCTCTCCTCAAAATTGTCTTTTTTGTAGTTAGTGCAATTGTGAACTAAGGCATCGATATCTAATAGGGAGCAATCCTAATAATAATAATGTTTTTTTTTTAAAGTTAACAAACCAATATCTATAATTGTGTTAGGTAGATATGGGGTAATAAACAGTACATTATCGGGTCGTCACATTGGATCGTTAGTGTTTATTGAACATCAATGCCGTACCGATGCAAAACTATACATTATTATTTATTCGGCTTTTAGCAAACTTTGTTGCCGTCTGGCACTATTCGAGCTAAGCAGAGTAGCTGTTTTGATGAGGTTTTAACCATCGTTTGGGGAATTTATTCCGGTGAGTATGATACGTAAGTATTAAAGTTACAATAACTAAGAAATGTCGAAGGCGCGAGGCAGGAGCGGGTCGCTAGTATTCAATAAAATATTCAATTCAATGTTCAGTTTTGACTTCGCGGATTCGTGATTCTACGATTCTATTTGAACATTTTAAGATAAGACAACTAATCGAAGGAGATGACAAGGCTTATCTTAATTCACTCGCATCGCTTGCTCAGTAGCCCTGGTTATCCCCTTCATTCTAATCTAACCTGTCTGAGTCGGGTGCTCAATTCACGAGATTGGAAATCACCTTTAACTTGCTGCCGGCACACGCGGTAGCTATTTTGGCAACCAGCCTGGCGACCACATGGCGGATGCGGACTACGGACAATTCCTGAAAAAAAAAATCTTTGTAAGACATAACTATTTTTCAACATTTACTGATGTAAAACCAAAGATTTATTACCAAGTGAATGCTAGTAACAGACCTAAAGTAACAACTACCACAAAAGAGTTTGGATTTTTACTAAAAATCCAAGTTGATTTGTAATAATTGTTGTTTCTTAGGATTGGCTTTACTGTAAGTAATTCGAGCTGTAAAAGCTCGAATTATATAATCCTTGGTAATCTATTTTTAGATCTACCGAGAGTAGATTATCTCAGAAACTCTCGGTAGGTCTAAAAATAGATTACCAAGGATTCTGAGTCAGTGTCAGAGTGAGATTCAAGTCTTTTCTGCTTTTGATTTTCAGTCAATGGCTGTCATTTTTCTCACAGCTGACGTATATAGAACAGATAAAACTATCAAAGTCTGCATTTTGATGTGTCATGGCCATTATTGTACTTAGAAACAGGAGAGAGAGAGATAGATTCGAGGCCCCAGGCTCTTAAAAACCGAGGGTAAAGAGGACATCAACATCATTTCAGTCAAAGATTACTACAGCACGCTTCGTATGACAACCATAGTTTTCTACGGGTTTTGTCGACGTAAGAATATACAAAATGAAAGATTGATTGTTTATTTGTCATTGTGTCTATTCTTCCGTCGACAAAACCCGTTTCTATTGTGGTCATGCTAAGAATGCTGGACAGAGGCCTCCTCCAAGCGTAGCTACATAGACCAATCCTATGCTGTTCGACACTAGCAGATTTTTGCGGCCTTCACAATGTCATAGGTCTACTTTATAATAGCAAGACGTTGGGTAAGACATACGAAAACTAAACATAGGTACCGTGGTCTGCATGTGCAAGGACTGGCAGATCTTCGTCTTCTTCTGCGTCCTCCTCGACTGCACTTGAGCATGCAGTACATCTTCCTCAACAGAAAGAGGCCGACTAGGCCAACGCCTACGCCTAAGCCAACCCATATTAAGTTTGGCCCTAGCTCCGGGAAGAGTTTACAGCCCGGAAAACAATCTTTGTTTCCACTGAAAAATAAGGAAATAAAACTTCACACATGTACTTCATTTTAAAGGAATAAAAAACTATGAACCGTGCTTATAAAAATAAAAAATGTTCTTATAAGTTATTTTGTTAACCTAGTTCTATATCTCCATAACCAGACGGTTCCTAGACGACACATGTGACAAGAATGTTAAGAATACAAGAGAGAAATAATTAAGAACTCCCCGGGTAATTACAGACCTTTATCTCTGCTTTGAATTTTCTCAAAAGTTCTGGAGAAATTAATGGTTAATCGTAAAGTATTATTTACCTAGAAAACCACTCACTTCTCTTAGAAAGGCAATTTGGGTTTAGAAAAGGAAAATCGACAAATGGTGCGGTAGACGAACGTAACATTTAAATATACAGAAAGCTCTGTATTTATTTCTCATAATAAATTAAAAAGTCAGTCATACCATGATATTTCTTTGTTATAATAAATAGTAAAGTGTAAATAGTAATACCAATCATATATTACCTTTTTAAAACATTTTTTTTTTTTACTTTTTGTAATGTTAGTGCGGTATCTAGGTGCCATGCATTTCAGCAGGCGTAGCATGAGCACCGTTTTGTCGACGGAAGAGTAGACAAAAATGACGTTTCCTGTAGACAGTAGACAGTACGAGACGGCAGTAAAGTAGAAAGAGTCAACTGCACTTTTTACGAAATTCACTCTTTTACATAATTCGACTCAGAATTCTTTGTTTTGTCATAGGATTTATCGGGTGTCAGTGTGATTTTGACAGTAAGGATAGAAAACTTTCTTCCGAAATAGTCTACATATAAAAAGATTAAAAGACGTAGACAAAGATCGCTAGAAATGAAAGACAAAATGACAGATTGTAGAAAGATTTCTACGGTGGATGTCAAAAATGAAGAAACGAACCGTCACTTTGTATAGAAAAAGCTATGTCTATTCTTCGTAGAGATAGAAAGCGCCATGCTACGCCTGCAGGGCCTACCACCACCCACCGCTTACAGCAGTATTATTTTAATCTTACTTCGTGGGGGAAAGAGATGGAGCTATACGTCCTGTAGAGCTTCATCTCTTTCCTACACTGAAGTAATAATAAAATAATACTGCTGCTGTAAGCGGTGGTGGTAGGCCCCCTGATCGGACAGGGTTTTTGTTCCACGCTGTATGTCAGTCGCTGGTACAATAATGCATTATAATCTGGGGTTGAGCGTCAAAAACTCATCTAACAATTCTCGAAAGAGCACAACGCTCAGTCCGCAAAAGTCTGTTAAACAATCCATACCGTTTTCCTACAAAAATCCTGCTGAGCGTTAAAAAAATGTATAGGTATATTGAACGTAACATTGAAGACCCTCATCAAATTCTCGAAAAGGAGGGATTTAAGAAGTTTACAAATAACAGCAACAGTTTAAAATACCTTGGTGTCCAAGTTGTATCTTGGGCATAATGGAGTGATGGAGGGTTTACTAGTTTAGGGCCAATGTAAACACTTTGTAATCTTTATAAACAATATTTTTTATTATTTTACCTATTGTGCTAAACTTATATTCTGGTCGCCGAGAGAGAATGCGTTCCTGACACCTGTAAGATGAGTACAAAACAATACGTGTTTTACGAATTTTTACTTTATTTGTTCCTAATCATGTCCAACTGAGAAGTGTCAGGAATACAATCACGGGGCGGCCGGAGTTTATGTGCGGAGTTCATAATATGCAGTCACTCGCTTTAGAAGATTCATAGAGTATCTGTAATTATATTATACTATAAGCGAAGAACATTATTCCAACGCGTGTTTGGTCGTGCGTGTGTGTTTCTTCTATAATTTGTAATGAATAAAAACGTACGTGTCTGAAGCTGCCGACGGGTTGGGTGGCAAGCTTGAACCTGATATTCTGAAACAAAATGCTAGTTAGTAATTATATCAATAATTATTTACTCTTTGCTTGAACACGGTAGCGATTCACACAGGGGGCTCGTTCAATCAGAGCCAATGGTGCCGATTCTCTTGTACACCGAACTAAACTAACTAAACTATCACTAAAATTCCTTACTTTTTACTATGAGAATCTTAGAGCTATTCTGCCAAAAAAAATCTCTAAATTTAAAAATTATTTTGACAGAACTAAAATCGAATTTGACAATCGCGACTCCACTTGGTACCTACTTGTTTGCCTACCACGTGATTTTTTTTGAGCCGGAGAGGCGCGCAGTGTGGCCTTCTCGACGTATTTTTATATGGAATTTTTCACTTTTTGGAAGAAAACAAAAAAATTAAATTACCAACATGTTAATTATTACGGGTTTGCGGGTTACAAAGGGGGTCAAAATTTTCATTATTTTTGCGATAGGACACACCGTTTTCGAGATATAAGCAAAAGAAAATAAAAAAAGATACAGTACCGTTTTGCAACTGAATTCGAGGTGTTGGTTTGAATTTTAGTTCATGACATCTAATTTTATTCCACCCATTTTTAATCGTGATTAAAAATAGTCAGAGTTAGTTAGAGGATTTTAGATATAGAACAAAAATTTTGGTTAAAACGTCAAATTCAGAATAGCATTTTCACTAAATTAAAACTCAGTGCCATCTTAGTACTGTTAAACTAAATTATAGTTAAGTTGTGTCACTTTAGTCTATTTTCAGAATAGGAAATCGTCGTTTGACAGGAATAAACTAAATTTTAGTGATTTTTAGTTTAGTTTAGAGAATTTGTGACAAGAGAATCGGCACCAATATCTCCATAATTATTCAATCTTGAACCAAACGTAATCTGTGTTGGAATCATTCGTTCACATAGCCACTCCCACGTCTCTATCCCGTGCATCAAACGACGAACCGCGTGAGACGGGTTTCATATTTTACTTCGAACGCCGTTTCCGGTCGGAATCTTGTTCTCGAAAGTTTACTAATTAGATGGGCGTTACCTCGAATGGTCAATTCGTCTAGCGCTTGCCTATAACCTCGAAAGATTTTTACTTCAGAGGCACGTTTAATGGATGGTTCGTTACCTCAAAAGTGCTTAACCTCGATAGATCGTTTCGTATAAACGTTCACTGAACTACCATTCGAGGTAACGATCCATCGAAGAAGTAAACCTTCGAGGAAAAGACATGGCAGTATCGATGGGTAGAGGAAACGTCCCTCGAAGTAAAGCCTTAAAGCCACATAAGTCGATCGCATTCACCAATCCTCTCGTCATTCATGGTGTTATTATGCCATGTCGTAAATTCGCCACGGGATGACGTCACTGGCTTATGTAACAATCATAACACCAATCTTGTTGTACAGTTAAAAAATAATTCGGCCCGCTTGCGTTAGACACGATTACCAAACGTCTACGGAGATTGTAAGGTGTTTCACAATGTTCTTGCTTTTTATTCGAAGACAATGGTGTATGAAAGGGCCGCGATAGGGCTTAGCCTGCTTGCTCTTAATGTATAATGCCAGTACATGCTGTTGGAATTGGAATGGCAAGTTTATGAAAATGTATCAATCTTTAGGCCTTTGCCCTGCAGTGGGACAACACAGGCTTATTTATTTTTATTTAGTTTGAGGATACCCAGTGAACTATTTCAACACTTTTTGCAAGCCGTCAGACCAATCGTAGGGGCCAACCAAACATACCTACCCCAGACACAAGTCGCTGTGTGTATGAGCCCGAGCGTAATAAATAAAGATGGCTGCAGCTTCATTAAACTCAAGAAGTCTTCATAATGATTAAATTATATTTTAGCTCCTAATTAATAAGAGAAGGTGGAATGTGTTCTAAGTCTTTTTCCAAAGATTTCATTAAATTGATTTTTGGGTTTTTTCAAATGCTTCATGTGTAATGGCACTGGAGTAATATTGCATGATAAAATTATTTAGCCATATCAAGTATATGATTTATAGATATATCGAGCATATGCACAAATAGATCTCTTTGAATACGTACTTCTTGCACATGGTCTTCTGAAATCTATTTCCGTCTTCTTCACATTCTGCAATTAATGTTTTACGTTTAATGTCACCATTTTCTTCAATATTGAGATGAAAATTTTCAACAGGCTCTGAGGCTGCAGCTGCTTTATAGATGAAATATTTATTATGAGATCTTTAGTAACTTCAGTGGCAAATAGATTGATAAATTTATTGAAGATAAATAATTAAATCGAATATAGATAATTTATCAATAAATTCTTGCAATTTTTTGATATTATTTGTTAGATTTTTGATTTATCTAAATCCTTACAAAGATAACTAATTACGAGGCATGCCTTTTAAGTTCTGTTATATTTCCCGGCAATTTTGAATTTGGAACTGTTCTATATTCGAATGTGTTTAAATTTGGAATCTCAAAACAGTTGAAAGTATTAGGATTAATGCTATTGTTTAGTCACAGCGTCGATTGGAATCTGTCAGGTTACGTACGAAAATGAATCTTTCTAAGGAAAATGTTCGTGCAATAATTTTCTACAACTTTAGAAGAGGCCTGACACGGCTTCAGTGTTTTGAAGAGCTAACATCTGTGTTCAGTGATGAAGCCCCATGTCTGCGGACTGCCGAACGCTGGTATTTAGAATTCCAGCGTGAACATACTAGTGTTAGTGACAAATCTCGCGAAGGACGCCCAGAATCCGCCTTCACTGAATATCATTGCTGTGAGACAACTAATTCTCGAAGATCGTCATGTGACGTATCGAGAGATAGAGGCTCTATTAGGCATCTCAGGGACAACCATTCAGAAGATCTTGCATTAAGCGCTGGGTGTGAGAAAGCTAGTTTGCCGTTGGATACCGCATCTGCTTTCCGACGATCACAAGGCGGCCCGCGTCAGATGGTGTAAGTAAACTCTGCAAAGGTTCAACCGAGGACAGTCAAATCACGTCTACGATATCATCAGTGGTGACGAATCTTGGATCTATGCCTACGATCCTGATTCCAAACAACAATCTCCAATCTGGGTCTTTCAAGACGAGCCAAAGCCGACTAAAGTTGTTCGTTCTCGAAGCACTTCAAAGAAGATGGTGGCCACGTTCGTTGGAAAAACCGGCCATGTTGCGACTATTGCACTTGAAGATCGTAGAACGGTTAACGTAGAGTGGTATACCACAGTTTGTTTACCACAAGTCATTGCCGAACTTCGAAATTCTAACTCAAAGCGACGCATCATCCTACACCACGACAACGCAAGCTCACACAGCGCTCGTCAAACGATTGAGTATTTGAAGCAGGAAAAAGTAGAAAATCTTGACCATCCTCCATACAGTCCTGACCTAAGCCCTAACGATTTTATTACATTTCCTAAAATTAAGAAAAGTCTTCGTGGTCAAAGGTTCCAGTCCGGTGAAGAAGCAGTCGACGCTTTCAAGTCAGCCATTTTGAACACCCCCACTTTAGAGTGGAATAAATGTTATAATAACTGGTTTGAGCGAACGGAAAAGTGTATTAAGCTACGTGGTGAATACTTTGAAAAACAATAAAAAGTACTATAAGGTTCTAGTTGTGTTTTTTTCTTCAAACGACAAAACTTAAAAGGCATGCCTCGTATTATGGTTGATTTTATAACATGGCTAAGTAAGAGCCCATCATTGACGTGCTGAGATGGAGTTGGTATATTGTATTATACCTGTAATTCTCCTGCGTTTATTATTTTTTCCAGAATTAAGTAAATCGGTTGTTTTGAAAAAGGTTTATTAGTTAGAACAGAGTCGTCTGAATATTATATTATTATGCTAAAGACTTAGAGTATAAGAGGGAGAGATCCATGCGCATAGATATCTCGCTCACGCTCAAGTGCACGATTAACGACCTCGCACTCATACTCACAGCGACCTTTTATTGTGTCTGGGGGATGTTCGGCCCCTACGAATGGTCTGGCTGCACAAAAAACCGGCCAAGTGCGTGTCGGACCACGCATAAAAAAGCGTTCCGCGGTTGGAATGAATTTGTCCCGGTTCTTGCCAAATTTCATGATTCTTGGTCAACGACGAGTACCCTTTAGGTAAGTGTTGATTTATTTGCAAGTATCAAAACGTGTCATACAAATGGCCGTATTTTTTTTTATTGTACGTATTTGATATTTAATTTCAACTTGATACCTCCACGCGTTCCTGAGAAAATGGGTCTTGACAGACGGACATACGGAAACGAAGTGATCCTATAAGAGTTCCGTTTTTTCCTTACGAGGTACGGAGCCCTAACAGTACTGAAATAGTTAACACTCTGAAATTCATATACAGGGTGTAACGTTCTTTGAAATTCATATACAGGTTGTAACAGAAAGATGTGGGTACAGACTATATCAAACTGAACAACTTTTTCCATAGGGCCAATATCATTATCGCGAAAAATAATGATGGTGTGACATCATTCCCAATGACGGGGCTCATTCCCAAACTTTGAAGTACAACCGCAACCGCTACCACGTATTTTCATTAGATCACTGAGCAGTCAGAATTCACAACAGAGCGCAATACGGAAACAGATCTTTCGCAGTATTACGTCATCCATGACCCATTATCTGCCCTGTGTTGTTACAAATAAACGCCTTAACAAAAGCGTGTTATGTGCAACTCCATATTACCATGGAGAGCTATGTTCTCTGGGAAGCTACCTATATAAAGATATTTCATCACTGGGGTTTATTTATAAACGTTGCTTAAAGTGATGTTCAAATGTACGGTTAAACAGTCGCTAAAAGCAACGTTTATAAATAGGTAAATCCTTCTACTACAATATTTTTTCATGTCATATATTTTTGCAATAATTGAGAAGTGCTGCACAATTATGACACTTATTATTACAGTATGTCCCATTTGTAGGTATCTGATGAAAATGTGAACAAATGGATCAGAAAACCAATTTGTAGTGCCGCATATCTAATGAGTGCTTTCAGTTGATTACTTGTTTGAATACTTAGGGCTGATTTCATCAAAGTCAGATATCTTTTATCCGTGGAATAAAATTGTCGTCTGACAGTTTTTGTATGGAAAGACAGTCAAAAATTCAAAATTTATTCGCAGGATAAGACTTATACTCGGTATAAAAGTTTGGTGGAATTCGCCCTTAACAAGTTAAATTAAATTAAAAATGTAAAAAATCCCCCGACAAAAACAAAGTATCTTTTAAACGATATTTTTAAGCTAAGAACACTCTCGATCAAGACACCTTTCAAACAAAATCAAAATCGGTTCAGCAGCAGCTATGATGGCGCAGACAGACACACAGATACACACGTTAAACTAATAACACCACTCTTTTACCGTCGGGGGTTAAAAACACAAACTCTAATTTTAAATCACCTTATATTTGGAAAACATCTTTGATACGACACTTGAGGTTAATTTTAAAACATCAATTTTCGTCGATGATTTTTCAATTATAATTTAAGAATGATATTCAAATAATAATTGTTGGAAAAAGTGGTGTGATATAAAGTTGTAACCTTCTAATTACAGATGAATGTGTTACTGATTCCCTTCAGTGAGCGATTGCGTAGGAATTTGACCTGAACAGAGTTTGTTTTTTTGGAACAGACATTCGGTAATTTTACCAGTACGTAGTTTACTCACTAACCACAACGCGTTGAACGCGCGTATGACTAGTGTCGTGAACGTAGAACGTCAAAACGTAGCGAACTGACAGTAGTGAAAGTACAGAGCGCGCGCCTCATAGCCCGTTCCCGTTCTCGGTCAGTCTAAATAGACGGATGTGCCAGTGGCAGTACAATTTGTATGGAGCTGTTCACATTATGACTGATCCGGGAAAAAAGACTGATCCGAGTTATTTGACGGACGTTTTGCCACTACGACGATCAGTCAAAACGCCCGGATCGGATGAGTGTGAACGAACGTTGCGTCAAGACTGAAGACGAGATCCCCTCCGAAGTATAGGATGGAGCCAATGTTGTCTTCGTTTTCTAATTATTTTTCGTCTCATTCGTCTCAAATACCACCACAATATAAGAACATCATCGTCGCCGTCCATCGCGTACGAAATACAAACGTAAACTGGCGGCAAGTCGAACCACCGACCTTCCGGAAAAACAGACTGATCGGATATAATGTGAACACCGACGTCCGGTTTCAGGGCAAAAAGACTGATTGGATAAGTGGGAACGGGTTCTCAGGCGCCGCTTTCAACGCGCGCCTCAGTCGCCGCTTTGAACGCAGCGTACTGAGCGCGCGCCTCAGACGCTTGTTATGACTGGTCACCCGATCAGGAGAGGTGCTTGAGCAACCGATCGGGCGCTAAACCGATGTGCGTTAATTGATCGCTTTAGCACGTGGTAGGTACCTAATTAGCGCAAGTAGTAACTATCAATCAACTTATAGTTGCCAATAAGTATGTAACTATCAATCAACTTATAGTTGCCAATAAGTATGTAACTATCAATCAACTTATAGTTGCCAATAAGTATGTAACTATCAATCAACTTATAGTTGCCAATAAGTATGTGGTTATCATAATTTTGTAGATAACTGCAATAATGTGTTATGCTTACTTATTTGGTTGAGCCTTTGGCGCCATGCGGAAGATTTTTTCTTATTTGATAGCTTGTGAATCTTCCGTTGCCATTATTACTGTAAAAATTTAAATTTAATTATTTAATATGTATGTATTTAAAAGTGAAGCCTGAGCTGTTGAGATAGATCGAGAGGTTCTATGGACAATTCAACAGATAAACAGGTCAACACGTAGCCCCGTTACGAGTCTGGCAAACAACCGAAGAGCTAGATTGACCTGACACTAGTGACACTACACCGAAGACATTCCGGACGTCAGCTTGTACGAGATGAGGATGGCTCTGAAGCAGCTCAAAAACAATAAGGTGATGACGGAATTACGGCCGAACTCCGGAAATCAGTTCTTATGGCCCTCAGAAGCTGTTTCAACGGTGCCAGATCGAAAATCAGTAGGTACATAGAGGTGCTGAAGTGTCTGTGCGAAAACGTCACTATGTTAGTCCGACTCCAGGATCTCGGACCTCGAAACCTATCCTTCTGCAGCGAGGTGCGAGACAGGGAAGCGGTATTTACTGTTTCGGAGAGATAACGTCCAGGCTAGCCCTGCTTTTGATTCTAGCTGTTGATGCCTAGCCCTTTCCAGTCCTGGACCTTGAAGACATAAGGATGGCTTCTATGCCCAGGACTCTATTCGCTATTCGCGATACCGATGGGCTACTCTACTATTTCTTATATTTTAAATGGTTTATATATTTTTGTAATCTAATATTTAAAAATACAATTTATATGTATCGAAAATGAAATAAAGATAATAATAATTAGTATTTAGTAATAAGTTAATCCTAATTAAATAGAGAGATATTAACAACATTATAATGCAGCTGGCGCGGCAGTACCCAAGATTATTTCTGGACTTTTTATACTTTGATAGGAAAGATAGGAAGTCGACAATATATCGACATATCATTCATCAAATTCGGTTCGGCTGTTTAGAAATGACGAGGGAACATACGGACATACATATACTTACCTACTCAACGTTTTTTCTTGCATCTCCTTACAGTTTTTTAAGTACTTTTGTAAGATTACTTGTAGTAGTTGAAGGTACCTACGATGAGATTGAGCAACGAAGAAGTTTGCTTGGACTATCGACTAAATATAATGTTACTTTTACTTACCTACTACTAATATTAACTATTAAAGTATATATGCGATGTGATGAAAACCACGGTGAAATCCATCCTTCCTAATCCATACATCCCGTCGATCCCAAATCCCAGGCCTACGGTGACCTAAAGAACCCACATCCTTAACCTAGCAAATGCTTTCCCTCCTATCCCTATTATCTGTCGGTGCCAGTGGAGGGTTAACCTTGATTCCAAAAAAGCCCACCTCCATAACCACAACCATGAAGCAGAAGGAACAAAACTACACAGGTTGGTCCCGGCCAAGGCCTAATCCCACACTGCTTTGGCGGTCAGCCCCCAACGTAATCTAACCCAACTGCACTTTAGTGCCACGTTTTTCAGCACGTCCGGCTGCTTATTTAGCGCCCACAACAAAGGACCCGACCCCGGCTACGACCAACGCGACCGAAAGCGCAAATCCCGCGAATGCACTAGCCAGTGCGAAGCGCGATTGGATGCCGAAGACGGCATCCAATCGCGCTTGGCACTGGCTGGACGGACTTCTCCGAGTAAAACAACTTCATAAACAACAGCATGCGTATTCCACAGGCAGATCAGCAGAATCCTACACAGCGTGGTTTCCAAGATTGAATGCGCAGTGGGCCACAAATGCTCAGCCGAGACTCCAGAGTCATATATACACGCTTAAAGGAAAATGCGATCAAACGACAACCAATCATGGCATCACCCTGTGACAAAGCCCCGAAACTACACTGCTTTGAAAAGCACTACAGCATAATACTCACGGAAGAACAGTGTGACTTCTCAGCCCCGAAAGAGATGTGAGTATACACCAAGGGATCAAAGTATTTCACCGAAATCGGAGTTGCAGTTGTCTCACATGACCTTAAAATAAATATATTCTGCCGGCTGGAAATGTTCAACACCGTTTACCAGGAGTGAGTGGGCATTATACAAGCAGTTTACGTCATAGAAGTCAGGAGAGTTACGGACACCCATATACGTATATTCTCCGAAAGAGCCTAAGTTCTCCAATTCTTATGGGAAAAATTGGACTTCACCTCGATACTGCACAGAATGTCACAATGCACTAGAACGTATCTAACCGCAACACAATGACACTGCAATGGATAAAAGGACACAGCGGATCACTAGTTAACAACGCAGCTGACAAACTAGCTAGGAGAGCATCCAGCACGTCAGTCTGTGGAACCAAACCTATAGTACCCATCCCCTTCAACCAGCTACACAGGTGGCAACAGGAGTTCACCCATACACACAAGCGGAGAACTGGTGGACCTCGATACCGGGCTGCAGACATTCCAGGGAAGCTATGAAATCCAGGTACGGTGATGGCAGGCTAACCAGGCGTTTATTTCGCTTGGATTATCATTGGTTGTTGCTTGGACAGGAACGGCCGGCGCCTGGTGACGGGGATCATCACGGGATACTGCTCGCTAAACAAACACTTCCACACAATAGGCGTAACGGATAGTCCTCTGTGCAGGGCATACATGGAGGCTGAGGAAACCGAAGCGCATGAGCTTTTTAAATGCACAGTCGTCACCTAGATCAGAACAGAAACCCTCGGGTCACCCAGATCTTTTACAGATGTTCTGAACCTAATCAACTTCTGGAGGGAGGTGGGCTGGTTGGAATAACCAACGACGGCCGCCATGGCACACGCACAATGGTCCACCTGGAGGACTAAGTGCGCAAATGGTGAAAAGCTTTTTTCATAATTCCGTGGGTAATTCCTAAATAAGATAATTATGGAGAAAATTCTGGTATTTTTCGTTTGATATAAAAATAGTTTACCTAAGGTACTTAATATACCTACGGCTAGCACAGAAGCGTGAGGATTGGCACAAGCAAAGAAAGGCCTATGCTCAGCAGTGGGTGAGGTCAGGCTGTATACAATGATGATGATAATGAATAGGTTGCATACCTGGCAGCCACCGCCACCGCCGCTGGCCCTGGTACTATGTATAAAGCCTGAGGACAGGATGCGGCAAGCTTGCGTCAAGAAGATCAGAATAAACGTGAACAACACGCATATGAACACGATCTCCACCAGGTCGAAGGTACTGCAAATGTCCACCTTGGGCGGGAACGAGTTAGCGGTGCCAGCGGCCATGTTTCAGTAGCAAAACTACCAAAATCGAAAAACAAAAGATTTGGTGACATATCATATAGGTTAATATCTACTTTATAAAACCTACAATTCACAGACAGACAATGAACAACTTAAATCGCTGGGTCTAGAAAAGCATAAAATTTTGCACAAAAGTTCTTTACAAACGAAACTTAGCACTAAAGGATTTTTGTACATTTCTCCCCCAAAAGGGCTAATATTCGTCACTTTTGCAATGGGAATGCCACTTCTTTATGTAAAAAGTCGCGATGGCTCATTATTTTAGGTAGGCCTCGCATCTAATGCACGAGGTTGTGGGTTTAAATTTGGGCCAAAAAGTACCAATCTGGCTTTATCAATTCATAATTATGTACTTTCTGAGTTTATCTTGGATATTACTAACATCGGTGAAGGAAAACATCGTCGTTTCAGCGATTACTTCGATGCCAGTTTACGTTTGAGCGCGATATAAAAATTCTGTCAGTCGCTGTATTAAGATCTAGAAAAGCGACTAAATTGAGGGATCTAGAGACTCAGTCGCTTTAACGAGCTTTTGTCTGCTGAGGCCCTCAGAATGATATTTCTCTTTTTGTAAGGTAACTTACCTATTTGTTTGTGAGGAGTGTGGCCAGGAAGTATTAGGTTTGACTCATAAAATGATGATGATCACCACGTCAAAAGCAAGTTTGTCAGAATCCGACTCTTGAAACTTATAACATTCCTAGACTTATCTTTACCATTATGAGCATAGCCTGGAGTAATTATAATATATTAAAAGCCTTCCTCCAAGCGTTGCCTTAGATACCTACTTAGATTAATAAATTAATTAAAGAACATCTTATACTTACTTAGATCATCAACAGTGAGTCTATTCAAATTGTTTATCTGTTCTATGATAATATTCTCAAGATTTTTATAGCTTGGACAGTCAGGAGAACTGGTGGCAGAATGGTGATATCTAAACATTACAAAATATCGTAAGTGGGCGAAATTTTGGGGAAACACACAGTCTTGCATGCATTGGTATTGAAGGAGGCGTTTACCCAGTACCTTTAGAACTTGAGCTAGTAAAAAGAGCTCCCTTTGTATGTACAGCTCAATTCCCGTCATTGTTAGCGCCTGTCAAAAGATAAATAAGTTTTTTTTTACCTGAGGGTCTATCTTTAACTTCCATTTTTAATGTTCTTCTAATAATGATTGTTACTGGCGGAAGGCCAGACAACAATTAAATTTACCATATTTCCAAACTTTCTATTAATTTTGGGGTGTAAGTCCAAACCGGTTACAAAATCCGAAAACACGGATGACAGTTGTCAAATTAAAATATAAAGTAACTGTTTTCACGGAGGTTCCATGTAAATAAATTGAGAGTTTTCCTTTTTTATTGTATAGTAGTGACATCTGGTGATTACAATTAATAACACAACCACAACCCGTTGAACACAGAGCCATCTTTGAATCGAGTGATGAACTAGATCGTACGTTATATTCTATGGTTTCTACCATAAGTCATAATGCATCAATAGATGTCATTAAACTCAAAATAGAAAACATAACTTTAAGAACTTGCTACGAAATCTCTAAAAAACATTTTTTGCTCATTTAAATACACTCCTGCTGAAAATTAAAACAGTCGTATTTGTATATTATATTTTTTTGTGAAATGGATACTTTTTCAAACATGTATATTTATGTGTAGGGTCCTAACGTAAGGTGTCAACAAGACAGGTGGGTGATAGAGTCAGTACCATACACATCGCAAGCGATAACGGTTGCATGCCTGCTCGCGCGCTAAACCATCGTCACTTTTAAATTCAACCTACGATCTTTACTCAATGAAGTTTCTCGTATATAATGACTTTTACTGTGTTTTGTAAACAACGATGTTCATGCAACATGCTGATGAGGTTCCCGGCCCACTGGACCAGGAGTTCAGTAGACCAGTGGAGTCCATCATGAGATGTGAAGACTTCAAGAGTAACTTTGCGAGGAGGTTGTCGCACCGGTACTCCTCAAGGTCTGCAGTCACTAATAGACAGAATTCGGTGAAGCTCCTCCTTACGAGCTCTAGCGAAGAGACAGTTGACAAGGTAAGTTTATGTTCCTTTTTTTCGTCGTACCTTTTTTTTATAGTAGCCGTTATCTTCCACAGATTTATTGTTATATGTAATGTAAAAGGTGAAAGTATATAACAATGTAAACAACCGCCATGTCTGCTTCTCCCGATAGACAGACATTTCATATCATAGGTAAATAATTTACCTACATTTCCTGTAGGAAGTGCGTGAGTATTTACAATCAACGCGGCATGTCGATACTTTTACCATGAATTTTTGTCGTGCTATTTAAGTACCTAAGTTTTGCTTTTACTCGTTTTGTGTTACAATAAATAGCATGTTTGGTTTTTCTCGAGTCAATTACCTGCACGATAAACTTTGTATTAGACTTCAGTGATGTCGGTTTAATCGTTAGTGTTGACAGGTACCTGACTAATATTTACTTGTAACTTTAACTTGACTTGCAGTTACAATATTACTGATTTTATTACGGATATGATAGGGAAACACCGTCCCCATCGCATTCTACAATCGTGATTTTCGACAGCGATCAAAATTCCTTCACAAATAGGTCATAAAATTATTAAAAAATAGGTAAAAGTGCTACGCTCGTAGCATTCGTAGATGTCGTAGCACAGATTTATCTTCGGGACTATTGTGACGTAGCACGACTCGCTACGACGGGCACGGTTCCGATCCCCATGCAATTTGAACCAGAGCAAAGCCCCATGATTCCGGTGCAATAAATCGTATAACAGGAAGCACATAGTTTTTAGTTATATCTCTGGCCTTTACAACATGCACAATGAAATTCATTTTATAAGAAATAACGTATTTTTTATTGCCAATATTTGAGATTATTAAAGCCAGTGAGTTAATTATCACAGGAAAATATCAGAAGTTCGAGATCCGGTTCTAGATCCACAGCCTAACTGGCAGCAAAGTATTAAGAGGAAATAGGGTCGGTTTTTTTCTCCATACAAAACGTCATAATTAGAGGTTCGGCTCTCGTCTATTTCCTCCTCCAATATTGGACCAATTTGAAAGATATTATCTAAATTGAATAAGAAGGACATTTACTGTGCCTCTGTGTTTTCCGTTTTGATGATACATTATCTGTAGAAGCACTAGAATCCTCAGAAAATTCTCAAAATTGCCTGCTTAGACCGCTGTCATCAGTGGCCTATTGTACAAATTATGAAAAACATAGGGGCACAGTAAATATCCTATTTAATTTACAAAATATCTTTCAAATTGTTCCAATATTCCAGGAGGAAATAGACGAGAGCCGAACCTCGAATCATGACTTCTTGTATAGAGAAAAAGACCGACCCTATTTCCTCTTAAAGCTAGAGTCTACTCCTAACCAAAAGCTCCTTTTGGGTAGAATCGTGGAAGATTCTAGTATCATTACAGCATTACCTACATGATGGTGATTTTAAAAACATTTAGCAGCAGCTCAGACGCAATTATTTAATTAATAACTAATAATAAATCGTTTAATTTGATCAAATCAAAATCCTTGTTTTTCTATTACATAAAGACCAGTTTGCACATCACGAATCATGGAAGAAGAAACGAGTTCTAATAAAAAAAGGTCAACTAGAATTTAATAGATTTGTTTGTAAAAAATTAAACATCTAAATTATGGTTTTACCTACTTTTACTGTTGCTCCAGTGACCTTACGACCGGTCGTAATGATACCTTTGTTCATATGAAACTAACGGTCAAAAAAACGAGTCGTAATACTACATATTTTGTATGACAAAAAACACTGCGTTTCGTTATTTATTCAGTCGACAACAATGGCACATGAAAACATTTATGTATGAGAATAAACTTGTCTAGACATTAAATGTGAAGATTGAAAGTGATTATACTGTCTGGCCTCGGTTTTGCTTGTATCCTAAATCCTATGGGAACTATATACTTACTTACTAAATATAAATGTCCTGGGCCCCCATATTGAAGGCCCCATGTCCATGGCCTTCTTTGTGCCAAAAATAGCCTATTTATCTACCTATTCACAGAAAAAAACATATATCATTTATTTATCACTAGCTGCGCCCCGCAGTTTCACCCGCGTAAGTCTCGATCCCGTGGGAATATCGGGATAAAAAGTATCCTATGTGTTAATCCAGGTTATAAACTATCTGTTTGCAAAATTTCATCGAAATCCATTTAGCCATTTTAGCGTGATTGAGTAACAAACAAACAAACACACAAACTTTCACATTTATATAATATTAGTATCACGCCTGTTTTTCCCAAAGGGTTATTCAGAGGTCACCTTCAGTGCACCCACATTTTGCCATAGCGGCGAGCTATCCCAACCTGGCAATCGAACCCAGGACCTCATGCTCAGCTGTAGCACTGGCGGCCACTACACCAGCGAAGTAGTCTGTGTACCAAGTTTCATCTAAATCCATTAAGCCGTTTATGCGTGAATGAGTTGCAAAAACCTTGAAAACAAAGAACTGCTCGTTGTAGCGACCTGCTTGGTTACGTGTGTACACACGGCTACACATCAAGCTATACATTTCCAGTATAAGCTGACCTCGCATTGTACGGAAATCCTATACAATGCGAGACACCACAGACAGACAAATTAAAAATCCGGAGTCACACGTGTAAGGGCATAAATCGAACAGATTACGTGTGACTCCGGATTTTTAATTTGTCTGTCTGTGGTGTCTTGTTTATAAATCGTACCTTTTAAATCGTAGTTGGGTTTTAGTTTTTATTACTTGATTTTTTTTTCCCTACTATGTTGGGGTCGGCTTCCTGTCTAACCGAATGCAGCTCAATACCAGTATTTTACATGAAGTGACTGCCTATCTGACCTCCACAACACAGTTACTGGGTAACATGATACTTCTCGTCCAAAGATCACCAGGGAACAAATGGTCCAGAATTGTCACTAATTGGTACCTACCCTATTCACATTTTTTCTTTTTTCTTCGCCGTAGTCGGGTAAAAAGGCTAGGCAGAGTGACGACAGTCGCAGATCGAAATGTGAAAGTAACTATTGCAAAAATGAACATTCTATAATAAAATTGTCAACGAACGCGATTTCATGATGCTATCAGCGTAAAATACAACATGGAATTTATCAGATTCTTATCAGTTCTACTTGCAATACGTCTTAATAGGCGTATAATGCCACCAGCCACCTGTTACTGCTGAATTTAAATTTATTACTGATAGAGTTCCATTTTTAGGGTTCCGTGCCCAAACGAGAAGATGTACAGTTCCTTATGTTTTCTTAAAATAAATATTTTACAATCACCAATCTATTTATTTTGTCTGTGTTGTATATCTACGGCTCCTCCTATCTCTATGAGGGATAGGAGGAGCCGTAGATAGCTTAGGATAACAAGACTGAGAGAGGTCGGTAGTGTAGCTCTCGTTCATAGGCCAATAATGAACATCTTCTAAATAGTACAGCTCTAATAGCTCATGCCTTAAAGTATTTGGGAGACCTGGATCAAAAGAATTTAACCTATTTTTTTTTCAACACACTTGTTCGTAAAGTGGCTCTTATTGAACCGCTTTTAGGTTCATAATCCAGTGTATTATGGAAGCGTGCTTTTTAGTTTACATTACCGCACTGGTGCGGTAATGTGCGCCACAGATAACTATTTACTAGTTGGAGTAATGACATGGCAGTATGGAATTAGTAAGTACTATCATGGCAGCATGGAATTTGTACCCAATAGAAATTAGTTTTGGTGAAGCTTTTTACCAAAGACAAGCGCTCAAAAGCAAGTTTTTATAAAAAAAAGAACCATAAGCAAACCAGTGGCGTTTAGTTATGGTAAAAAAAAATCCCATGCATACCCATGGCATTTTTTTTACCATAACTAAACATCTGTGGGATACTTACTATACATTAATTAGTATAAACTATCCTACTAATAAATGATCATTCTATATTTACACCCGAGCAGAGACTTGCGCTTTTTTCCGGTAAGACCGCGGGAGGCACGTGCGCAGGTCACTTCACCCGCCTAGACTAATCGCGCTGGCCTGCCCGTGTGCCACCGCGTTCGTGCGGAATAAAACTCTATCTGTACTATTAAATAAGGGTTTATATCGTCTGTGGCAATTTCAGTCTATATTGTTCACTACCCTTACCCCATTTGCGTATTATGTATTATTAACATTATTAATTTTTATATAGGCTATTCAGCGGTATTACCAGTGCTTTTATTTACACCCGCGCGCGCATGGCTAGCGGAAAAAACAAAACCAGCCGCCAAATATTAATAAATTATAATAAATAATTGTTAACATTTTTGTAATCATTATTAAAAATGTCGATTCCACTTAGTAGAGAAGAGCGTAAATAATAATAAATAGATTTGACTCCGCCATGGTACGTTTAGTGATAATATTTTTTTTTTTCTTAATCAAATTTTTTTTTTGTATATGCTGTCTAACAGTTTTGCCAGTGCCTTTATTTACACCTATGGAAAAACAAAACCAGCCAGCGGCCAGCGCGCCATTTTCCATACATATTTACTATCGTTTTCGTTGTGTGGTTTATTTTACCTATCAAAAATACAAAATCTAAAGTATTGCCACCAACCGACATAGAAGTTTTTAAAAGAAACTCCGGATAGTCAGTACCTGGCAACAAAGGTCAGTTAAAATTTATAAATCTATCATCTCTATAGTTAGGTACATACGTAATTGTAGCATAAGTTCTTACAACAAGTCTGTCTTTTCCTCGCAAGTGTGTTGAAAAACGTCGTATGAAACGCGTGTGCATAGATGATTAAAATTATGAAAATACCGCCTCGACTGTAATATCCAAAAGAGCACACTCGTATCACAATGTACTATTAGAATATTCGGACCCTTATCACGTACACGACCTAATCAATATTCCAAATGAGCTTACAATATGGTGTTGATGACCTACACATCAACGAGACTCCCATGCAGCTGCACTTTTTGCTCCGTAACGCTATGTTGGATCATCTAATTCCTACTCTTGCAATGTTATTTAAGTGTTTTAAGATGCAAAACAGCAAGACTTTGCAATGGGTCAGTACTCAGTAATACAGCTGTAACACTTGTAATACGCTTGTTGCGAATGTTTGCTATTGTTTATAGCACAAGTGAATATAATTAACATTTTTAGTATCGCCGACTCTACGTTGGGTTACAATATTTGGTTACTAGCTGGGCCCCGCGGTCTCGATTTCGTGGGAATATCGGGTTAGGATTTCTGGGTGTAATCTATACCTTACTATTTAAAAAATTTGATGTTTCATATTTTGACGAAATATGCGAACTTTTTTTTCGATTTTTTTTCGCGACTTCTGTTTTGTTCTCTTAGAGAAAGTTGTTCATAATGATGTGTACCTAGAATGACTCCTTAAGAGGATGTCCATGAATTAAATTTCAAGAAACCCTGTGTAATAATGTGTTGTTTATAAACTACTAGCTGCGCCCCGCGGTTTCACCCGCGTAAGTATCGATCCCGTGGGAATTTCGGGATAAAAAGTATCCTATGTGTTAATCCAGTATATAAACTATCTGTTTGCCAATTTTAATCCAAATCCATGCAGCCGTTTTTGCGTGATTGATTGAAACACACAAACTTTCACATTTATAATATTAGTAGGATTGTTTATAAACTATTCGAAGGACAGTGATTCTCCATCTATACGATGACGTGGTCGCCGATGCTGCTCGCCTGCCTAGACTAGAAGTAACGTATTCACTCGTGACTAGCAGATTTGTAATTTAATTGGGTTTCATTTATATGAAGGAGGCGTTTAGAATATGAAGCTTTGTCTTTGAGCTAAGAGACAAGGAATGCAGAAATTAGTCGTAAGATTTTTAGTTGTAAGAATTAGTCCTAAGAATACATACAACAAATCTGTCATTTTGGCGTCTGGTAGAGATTATGCTGATGCCCGCAGCTTCACCCGCATGGATGTCGTTATTATATACTAAAACCTTCCTCGAAAACAACTCTATCCATTGGTGAAAACAGCATGAATATCGGTGCAGTCGTTTTCGAGTTTATCGCGAACAGACAGACCGACAGACGCGGCGGAGGACTTTGTTGTATATTATGTAAGGAAGACCGAGCGTTGGCATCAGTGATGTGTGATGAGCCGGTTTCGTAAGCATGTGTGTACTGAGGTGTAGTTTGGTTGTAAATGTGTCCGCGTGAGCGTGCCTGCACAGAGCGGAGGTGTAGTTTTGGTGCTTCACTGTATTGTTCGCGGCACTCTGTCTTCTTTGTCATTTTTTGGAGTTTACGATAATCAATTCTTAGCTAAATTGTTATTTCGCTAATTTTCTTGAATGTTATGCAAGAATGAGTTGTTAGGTATATAATAAATGCTTCCGCCTAAAGAACATTTTGTTAATTTAAAAAAATAATTACTGTTGGTACAGGCAAAGCTAATATGCGTGTTAAAAAAATAATTAGGTACAATCGTTATTGATTATAATTTTAGTCTTATTGAGAACAGTCTTAGGAAAACAACAAAATCTACCAGTAGGTACAGGGCCGGATTTAAGGCGGGGCAACAGGGGCCATGGCCCCGGGCCTCCACAAAACAGGGGCCTCCACAATATGTTTGTTTTTTTTAAATAAAAAACATTATTAATTCACAAGGAACCTTTTTAAATTTTCTTTTTTAGGTTGGTGGTCTTAAAAATGATACGTTGAATTACTTTGATACCGATAGCCGAATTAACTCTTTTTTTTTTCGTCTTTTCCATACAATTTTAGGGGCCACCACTTCTTGGTTGCCCAAGGGCCTCCACACCTTTAAATCCGGCCCTGAGTTACCTACCTAAGTAAATAGAAAAACCGAACCCGCTACTTCCAGGTCGGAAGTGGTATTGTGAGTACAATTCTCGCGATCAGAAAGGATGATAGCGATTCCATTGTTCGAGCACCATCCTCCTTTTGTGGGATGTGGGAAATGGAAGATGTATCGGCGATTATTATGGCGTTGTGAACTGGGTGCCGGCTTGCCGCTTGAGTTGCTGTAAAGGCTAATGCGTGAGGCGGGTTTCTTTGGCAAGGATTGAATGATCTTTTATTTAGAGTACGCTTAGTTGGTTTCTTTGTGACCTCAACAGTGAAAGATGTCGCGTATCTCGTCCTCACCCTTCCTCTCATTTTTATTCGATAGTTTACATCGTCAAATAATAGTTTAAGAAAAATTCGACGGCAAAAAAGCAATTTAAAGTAGTTAAAAAAATGTTTAAATATATACAATCGATCCGGGCTATTTAAACGCCCTCCATTTGGCGCGCTTGGTGTGGTGACGTCACAGTCCGTGAAAACAGACAAGCAACTGTCAAGTCAACGTCAAACACTCCTTTTTCTATGAGCGTTTGACATTGACTTGACATTGACATTTTGATTGTTATCCCGGATTGTTACGTCACATCCGCTCTTAGCCTTTTCAAGTATTTGAATTACCAACAGTTTTTTGAGACTAAAAAAATTAATTTCTCGCTCAAAAAGACATTTTATTCAATAATATTGATGGAGGCATAATTCTGAAGTAACATATATTATTTAAAAAAATATTTGACCCATATTTGAATCACATGCATAATATATTGTTATCGCCAATCAACAGTAGAGCGGATAACAGAAAAAATACTTGGTGGAAAACAATATCATCATAATTCAAGTATCAGTATCTAATTACGACTTGTAAGTACTCTTCCGAGCATCATGCATGATAGGAAAATACCTCCCTACTTAGTCCTTGAATGCAGATGTAGGAATTAATTCGGAAGACAGGTGCCAACTATGCGTACAGTCCTGAATGTGGAATCAGTTATTTATTCTGTGGTATAATGCCAGCCTAGATGCAACTTAGATCTCATAGAAATAGCTTAGCTTTACTGCAAAAGGTAACCGTGGAGTTTCATGTGCATTTGGAACCGTGAACCTACCATTGTGGCGGTTCTAAGTCTCCATGTAGGTTTATGAAATAAAATATTTAAAATTAGAATTTCTAATTTGATTTCATAGATGTAAGATGGAACCGATCGATGGAAAAATGACCTTAACCTTATTACCAGAAAACCGTTTATCAGTTGTATATCCTAAACATCTTTTAAACATGACATTTCTCTATGGAGTTTGACATAAAACTGACATTAAACACGCGTTGAACAAGTGTCTAAGTTTTTTTTGGTAAGGCCCTAAAGGTTTACATGCTTTTGGTGTTTCCAAAGATGAGTCTTCTGATAAAAATCTCAATAAAACAAATTATTTAAAAAACAAAAGTTACACCATATTTCATGTTATTGGTTTGTTCCCCGCCTGTAATACCAAAATTCTACAGATTATAATGCTTGTTTTTCTCTTTTAGGTTATGCGTTTTTTCAGGCGGGTTTTTTGTTTTTTAAATAATTTGTTTTATTTCAAGCTTTTTAGTTTTATTAATTTATATATTTGGAATCACCTCATTACTAGCTTTTATTTGATACCAATATTGTAATTTATTGAAAAAAAAACATTCCCCTCCCTTTTTTTGTTTGCAGATGAAATATATAAAAAAATTATAGCCTATGTCACTTCCACAATTAAGACGAACCTAACGACACCTCATATGTTAAAATCCATCAAGCCGTTTAGGTTACAGAGCGTGCCAAAGAAATAGACATACATACATACATACTCTCGAAAAACATTACCCTCCTTCTGGGGCAGTCGGGTAAAAAAGGTTCGTTGGAATTGGAACTAACAATAATATGGTCAGAATAGAGAAATGGCGACCTATAGATGACCTTTGATCACTTAACGGTTAAACTTTGACCGTTGAGGGACTAAATGTCAATGCAGGTAAACGAGTACTAATGATAACGTTTCTTTTTTATTTCTTCATTAGAATTGCACGATAAAGAGGGGTGGTTTTTTCCCACAGCTAAACGGATGTACATCCGTAGGGCTAAAGGCTGGTGCCATTACGGGTTTTCTTCACTAGGTATTGTTTTAATCTTAATTTTAGGATAGGTAGTACTAGTAGAGCTTTGCATTACAATACAATTATAATCTCTCTCTCACACGTGAGAAATTATAGTTGTAATGCAAAGCTCTCACACGTGAGAGAGAGACTATTCTAAAAAGGAACACCAGAAGGTACCTACTTCTAAATTGGAACATTTGCGTTTTCGATAATTCAACACTTTTGTCAGTTTGAGCGCTATATCAAATGATTAGTTTTCTTCTCAACCAAAGCACTTCTTAAATAATTTCAGTATAATCTTGTGAAACGGGTTTAGAATTCAAAATTCCTGGCAAAGTTTGTTCAACAAACATAACAAACAAGCTAATGTATTTGGCCACAGAAATTGGATTGACAAACAGTTTACGTAAAAATTCCCGTCAAACATCAGAAAATGTGGTTCACATGTCTGCCGGCAGAAGCAACAGTAGGTCAAAAAGTCGCCTGCATTTCAGAATAACTGGCGCTTTGCCAATTTATCATGAACAGGGCCACTTTATAGACCGGGAGGGAAGATAAAGGTAAAAGGGCAAATAAACGAGAAGTAAAGTACCTATATCGTTTATTTACCCTTTTACTTATAACTTTCACCACTGCTCTCAAATCGGTGAAGGAAAACATCGTGAGGAAACAGACTTGTCTAGAACCAAAAAAATCGAAGACTTGTGACATCTACCAACCCGCACTGGGCGCGTGGTGGTGTGGTGGATTAGCCCACTCCCTCTCACAGAGAGGAGGCTTGTGTCCCAGCAGTGAGAAAGTTATACGCTGATTTGATTCTATCTTTACTGCTACGTTTTTCATAGCTTATCAAACGATTCTGTTGATAACGTTTCCGCGACATTCACAGAAATATTATGTCACGGAAATGTTATTAATTTTCATTGTCTCTTATAGTACCTACTCCATAATCCTCTTGACACCACTGTCTATCCTACTTTATTTAGCAGCCATTCATTAATTACATGAATCACTGTTTCGCAATGGATCACACCGTTGTCCGTTATTAGGACACCATTGTTTTAATCGCCGAGGTTTCAGACACCATGAACCTAACTGTTTTTCACAATACATGGCCGAAATCAGATTTGTAAGGAAATGTGGGACAAAGTGTAATCTTGTTGTAATTTGAGAACTTAGAAGCTTGGTTTCGACTTTGAGTGTTAAACTTTAGCGTAAGGAGTGCTAAACAGGCGTCGGCACATTTGATTTGACAGTATTTGCAGTCATCATCATCATCAGTCTATAGCAGTCCACTGCTGGATATGGCCTCTCCAATTTCAAGCCATTTTGCTAGATTCTCAGCAACTCTCATCCAGCCACCCTGCGAAGATCGTCGCTGCAGCTAGCCTGAAGGCGGCCTACCTTACGTTTGACGAATCGGGGTTTCTACTTAAGAACACATCATTGGTATTTGGAACAACAAATATTCGGCTTTCATTCGGCTCGTGCCGACAGGCAATCTCCGTCCATCTTCTCGCCTTGCCAAAACCTGGCCGTACCAAATCACGTCGACCCGAACACGTGTGTGACACGTGTAAAGGAAAATACAGTGCAAGCTAACAGTGGAATCAAAATTTAAAACAATGCAAGTCTTATTTTCAAATGCGGATAAGTATTACTGAAATGAAACCAGTCTAATCAAATCACGAGTAACGAAGGCAGCATGTAATTATTTTACTGTTGTTTTTATTTAATTGTACAATACGCGCAATGATTTATTGGACTTGAAATGATTCGCCAAATTATGTTCGAGAAATAATAATTTGTGTGACGGGTTTTCTATTCGAGGAATTTAGGTAATTGGGAAATGGTCATTCATCCATGTATTGACATGAATGAATGGCATAGTCAAATGTTTGTAACCAAACTAAAATCATTTATTTCAATTAAACCATTTACAGGCACTTTTGAATTGACAAAGGAGTCGTTCATTCAGACAGGTGAAGCTAGTTGGCCTTCAAAAACGTAGTAGGTTCCTATGGAGAAGAACGGACAAGAAACTCCATGTAAGTATTTTCAAATATTGTTACAAAATATTTGTTGGTCGTTACATTATTATTGTTACATTAAATACAGTTTTACTTATAAATTTTATTATAAGTAAAACTAGCGACCGCTCCTGCTTCACATGCTAAATTACGTAAGGCGATAAACCATCCGCCAGTGTATATCGAAAAGAAATGCTATTCGTTGGGCAAGTTACTGGGCGAGTGGCAAGTGGCTAGGCAAGTTACTAGGGTCGCAGGTCGTCGACGGTTCTAAATGCTACATCGATTAAAGCTGCCGCGAACCTGTTGTGAAATAAAACCTTTTTCTATAGGAGACCTTTTCATCGTTTCTTGAGGCGTTCTTCCATTAAAAGTTACTTTTTTAAAGGTTTTGTTGATACTTGGAATCAAGAGTACGTAAAAGTTTTCCTGAGAAATGTTTTCATGGGAAATCTAAGAGAACAAATAAACGTTTTCATACTTTCTGGGGACAATAATTTATTTCTATAATATAGGCATCATGTAGATAGCTTCATGTAAATTTCTGGTATTCAGCTGCATCCGGTTGGACTGGAAGCCGACCCGAACATGAGGACGATGAGGGACTGGGCCTCTTTTTAGTAAAATCATTATAAAAATATTACAATTTTGATTTAAATCATGACTTTAATCAAGCAACTCTGATAGTAAATAATTAAAAAAATGTGTGTCCTTTGATTTGTGCAGACCGACAAGTGTTGACACTTGACACTCTTGACCCTATTGACATACATGTATGGGTCAAGAATTCTTGATACTTGCCTAAATAGGCAACTTGAAGTCTACTGTGACAGGCCGCCCTACTGCATACTGAGGTAGGTAATGAAGGTCTTTTTAATACATTATGTCTAAAATATTAAAGCAAAGGTGTTGGGTTTCTCAGTAGCTGCCCGGATTCAAAATCAAAATCAAAAGTCATTTATTCAAACTAGGCTGAGAATCAGCACTTTTTGAACGTCCCCCAAAAAGCCCACGATTCCCCCTATTATATGGGACTTCAACATAACTGGCGAAATGTGGGTGTAGGTATAGATAAACCCATTCGGGATTACAGTCGTGATGTTATATTATGAATATTATCTAGTAAGTATTAGAGTTTTCGACTAAGCTAAATTGAAAAAACGCGTGAGTTTTTCAAATTCTACTAAGTACGCTCTTATCAATAAATTCATTCGGTTCCCACGTAACGTTGGTAAAGTGATAACAGTAAGATAAACTCCATAACGATAGACTGATAGATTATCAGCCGTTGCTCAGATGAAGTGGTCACAGACACCTACGGATTGCGATCAGAAGGTAACTGGATTGATGACCTCGAATTCCAGTCTGTGACACTTTTTTTATTTTTGCGTAACTCTTGTTTCACTTTATACAACATTATTTTTTGTTTATGCTAAAACCGAAAAGGGGTCATTGTACTCATCATTTTGAACAACATTTTCTATGGGACCAACCTTGAAATCGCGAAAAAAAAAACAGCTGTTCCATACATTTTGTCGATTTAAGTGAACACAAATGTATGGTGTGTATGTACCCTATATGTTAATCCAGGTTATAAACTATCTGTTTGCCACATCCAAATCCATTCAGCCGTTTTTTCGTGATTAAATAACAAACATCCAAAAACACAAACTTTCACATTTATAATATAAGTAGGATTAGAATTCCATCTGCGGAATTTCCACTTTGTAGAAATACGTAGGTATTAGGCTATTGGCATATTTTTCTGCAAACAATTCAAAATGTGCCAATACGTATTTCTGGAGTAGATTCGCCCACAAATAAATTAACTTCAGGCGAATCGCCTATAGAAAAAAATATACGTGACGATTCACCCGTTTCGGGCGAATAAATTAGTGAGAATCGGCCTGTAAGCCAATAAAGTAAGTAATTATTTCATTTCGCCATGATGCTCATCAATTCTTATTTTCTGTTATAAGCTAGCTCAGCTACAGACACGTTTTGTGCTCGTTGAGAAGCAAGCAAGCAATCCGTTACGAGTTACAATTACGAAGTTTAAACTGTTTGTTGTTGCGGACGGTGGCGCTGTTTCTAACAGTTTAATGCATTATTCCACTTCTATACTAACTTTAGCATAAGGTGTTGCTTAAATGGTGTTAGAAATACTTTGTAGATTTATATTGTGCCGTACCTCAAAAAATGAACCCTTATAAGGTCTAAAATAAAATAGACGTTGATATATTTAGTAACTTACTATTCCGCTTAACTATAGTATACTTTTATAGTTAAGCGGAATAGGTGTTTAAATATATCTACTTCTATTGTATTTTGTAATGGATTTCCGCTAAATCACGCCTGAATCAATTAACTATCATATAGGATCTGTCATCAAGTCAAGACACTTTTTCTCAGAAACGCGTTGAAATTACTATCAAATACGTAGGTCTACGGACCCTTGGAGCTCTACAAAATCAAGCTTCTAAGTCAAAGCAATATAAAAATACGAGTACAGCCATTTGTGTTACATATTTTGATACTTGCAAATAAATCATAACTTATTGGGTACTTTCCGTTGATCTTGGTCAAAAAGTAAGGTCTCCCAGCACAAATAAAGGAAAAAGTTCCAAAATCGTTCATTTGTAGTTTTTTTATTACAAACTTAGGTACATCTGCAGAATTGACCCTGACATACATTTTATGTCATGTTTTTCAACTACAATGTTAAGTTTGTTTTTGGAATTAATCCCAACTATGGATCCCTTCATTGTGCGTGGTCTGACACGCACTTGGCCGGTTCTTTTTATAGCAATCCGGCAAGCCCTGTGCACCTTTGCCTCTTTGCATTGAGCTCAGCATCCATATAGCTGTTAACGTGTGTAACCAGAAGGATCTTTTAACCTACAAAAAATCTTAAATTCATTCATTCACTGACAGGCAACGCACAGGGAAACTAGAAGCTAGTAGCTAGTATGCACAAGAGTTCCTTATAAAATATAGTGAAAGTAGATGGCCGTATGAAACAATCTTTGACAATTGACCCCGAAAGTGGTTTTAAATTTAAAACAAAAGGGTATCTAAGATTGTCATTTAAGCTGATGGGAGATCCGATTGGGGACATGGCTTAACTACTTACAACTTTCCTGTGACAGAAGCAGTGACTCACTCAAAGCCTATGTTGAAGGACAGCTCTTGAATATGCCAATTGATATCTAAGTACTTACTGTTACTAAATCTCAAGAGTACCGACATAAGATAATGTTTCCAAGAGATCACAGACATGCTTTCCTACAGTATCAGTTACTTACTTACTTTACTCCATATTATGGTATTACAAACATTTTGGACAAAACGAATGACAAAATTGTAGTATTTCATCATCAGCCTAGCCTTTTTCCCAACTATGTTGGGGTCGGCTTCCAGTCTAACCGGATGCAGCTGAATACCAGTATTTTACATGGAGCGACTACCTATCTGACCTCCACAACCCAGTAACTGGGTAATAGGATACCCCTTGGTTAGACTGGTTATCAGACTTTCGTGCTTCTGACGACTCGTAACGACTGTCAAAGATCCACAAATGACAGCCGGGACCAACGGCTTAACGTGCTTTCCGAGGCACGGAGGAGTCTCGATATGTGAAAATGGTCACCCATCCACGGACCAACCCCGGCAAGCGTAGCTTAACCTGATGGATCGACCCGAGCGGCTGTTATTACTTAGCCACGAGCTCCTCCTCCTCCTCGAAATTGTAGTATTTGTTACAAATTAATTAAATATTACAACAAACTGTCTCGTGGAAGCCACATAGCCCAGATTCTCCGCTTTTGTCTTCATTCGTTACCTAGAAATATGAACAAGGCCGTTTGAAACTTCACTCACTACTTATACAACAGTTTTTGTTACAATGCAGTAACAACAAAAACTGTAATAATACAGTAGGTATCCGCATGTACCGGTTTAGGTATCTTTCTGTGAGAAACATTGCAAGTTACCACATTCATTTAATTTACTGTATCCATACTGAACATAACGATGTCCAGTTTTTATTCAAGATGTCCACTGTTTATTCAAGTGACATACATTAATGCGAATTCTAAATATACCTAGTAATCTGGAAATAAAAAGATAGGACCTACGCACTTAAGAACAAGGTGGCGCAAAATAAATCATCCAATTTTTTTAAAATAACTTTTTCACTAAATAAAAAAAACATGAATTTTGGAAATCTTAATTTATATTTACACTACTTACTATACTTAATAATACATTACAATTTTTTCTGTTAAGTGGAAAAGATGATATCCGTCAAGTGGCTGCCGCCAGAATTGATACACATTTGTGCCCGTTTTATGGCATTTTTCATAACTTTCCGCAAGATTTTCGGTGATAACTGTTCGCATTCCTGTCGAATATTCTCCCTTAAGTGCAAGAAGACGGCGGAAAAACGACAACAAATTATCCGCAAAACCCCATTGGGCCGAAACAAGTGGAAGCTGCTCTCAAAACGGTGAAGGAAAACATCGTGAGGAAACCGGCATATCCTAGAACAAAAAATTCGAAGTCATGTGACATCTACCAACCCGCACTAGGCCCGCGTCGTGGATTATGGCCTAGTCCCTCTCACCGAGAGGAGGCCTGTGGCCCAGCAGTGGAAACATTATAGGCTGATTATGTATGTGAAAGAAGGCGCGGAAGTCTATGCCCAGCTATGGTAACTGATAGAGACTGATATTGACCGTCTATTTATCACGGGCTTGTGCTGATCAATCTTGTGAATGAGCCTGAGCATGCATGTATGTCAACCTTTGGAAGAAGTAGGACCAAGTCAGTGTTTTGGGGGCACATATTGGCAGACCCTATAGTTCACACGAGGTAGAGGCGGCAGTTCATATAAAACCGAATTCAAGAATGATCTAGGTACCTACTAGGTGTTTTGAAATGCTGCGAAAATATTTCGACTTATTTTGATGACTTATTTTGTGACTTATCAAAATACATAGGAGAATATTAGCCTCGAACAAGATAATGACTCATTAAGTCATTTCTAAGCGCATGCGTGCGAAAATATTGTTCTTGTTTAATTTCATAGCTCGACGGCCAAGGTCATTGACCGCTGTGACTAGTAAGTTGTAGGCAAGAGATATTACACTTTGTTTTCTGTGTAACTAAGTGTTAGGAAATTTTAATGTGAGTATAGTTACTTATCACCGCTTTTGCTTGCCCTTTTTAACATGGGCCAACACTGAACTTCCAGGATGGGTTATACCTACCTATTCCTCCAATAAAATGAAGAAAAACTTTTTACAAAAAAAGCACTAATAAGTGAAAAATACTTAACTTTAACTTCGGAAGTCGGTGTCTTTGCTTTTCAATTTTCGTTTTTTGCCACCGACTTCCGAGATTAAAGTTATCACTTTTTAGTGTTTTTTTTTTTGGAAGTCGGTTGTTTTTTTTGTAAAAAGTTTTTATTTTTCACTTTTTAGTTGTGGTACCTACCCCACACAAATCCGAATACCACTACCTGCTATGTAAATAACAGTGACGGAGTCACATAAAACATCGTCTACATTATACTAAGTGGGAAAAATACGTAAGTAATATTGAAGCTAACTCAAAAACTACGCAAGCAAAGTTAATAAAATTTATATTGAACCACCGCT
The DNA here is from genome assembly GCA_947363905.1 of Lithophane semibrunnea. Taxonomy (NCBI): domain Eukaryota; kingdom Metazoa; phylum Arthropoda; class Insecta; order Lepidoptera; family Noctuidae; genus Lithophane; species Lithophane semibrunnea. Next base: position 19,480,743 of record OX376186.1, on the reverse strand, counting down.
GAAGCCTGACCTACCAAACAAAAATAGAATCATCAAAATCGATTTATAATTGGCGGAGTAATCGCGTAACAAACACACAAAAATTGAGAACCTCCTCCTTTTTGAAGAAGTCGGTTAAAAAGTCGTGACCACAAACTGCATAGGTATTTGTGGAAGACCAATAAACCATTATGTACTTGACCGAGGGTCAACGACTCGTAATCTTGAAGTTTGATAAGTTGACCGTTCCGCAAAAAACTGTAGGCATTGAGAACTAGTTTTTATGAGTTTGTAAGATGATTGTGCCTTTATATGAACAGGCGGACACTATCTTTATAGTTATATATAGTTTGGATACAGAGTTATTACTGTATTCAGCCGTTCATCCGTTGCTTCAGCCATTTTCGATTTCTTTGAAGATTTACACGATCATCATTTGTTTACTTTCGTTAACTACGTTACCTACCATAGGATATCTATGCCTACCATAGTAATATCTAGCAATACCTGCCCACGCAGTGTCGTATTTAGTTGTTTTCCATTTCTTGCCAAAAAATACAGGAAAACCCAAGTTAACAGGAATTCACTAGGTCATCTTTGGATAGCTGATAGCCTGATAGAATTCTCGATAGTTCGTCGACACCTTATTGAATTAAAAGCTGTTCTTCTCTGTCGTCAGAACTTCAGAAGAAATACATGAAATAGGTGATCAGTAAGCATAATTATCGAGTGCTCACAGCCGATGGGAACGCAATTGTATCGGTACGCTATCCATTGTCAGTTTTTACTGACTGAAAGACGGAGATTCTTTTACTATACTTTTTTCAAAGGTTACTGTTACTATTGTTAAAATGAACGGTGCACATGACGCGGTATCTGCGATCTGTATTCTTGGAGCTAGCTATGGCAGTAGGTAGTATACGCTTATAGTATTTACTTTGGTATGTTAGAATATTTTTTTTTACAATTTGCAAATCCCTATTTGATGTTTATGTAGTTTTATGCTTCTGCTTGCTTCGCAGTATTCTTCAATACCCCATTGCGCATTTGTATTTTTGCCTCTTGTATAGTTTATCTTCTGTAAAAGGTTCAAGGTTTGATGGATTCTAGGTGGATGGGAACGATCTCTTTTTTTTTTTTGAGGGTGTGAAATCATCAAATGTCTTCTCCTGCTCTGGGCGGAGCGGAAGGGCGTGTCAGACTAGGAGGCAGAGGGCCCTTTTTTTTTTGAGGGTGGGAAATCATCCAATGACTTCTCCCGCTCTGGGTGGAGCGGAAGGGCGTGTCAGACTTTTACTGACTAAAACCCAACCGTGTTCCTTCAGTAGCCTGTTGCCAAGGTCCCGGTATCCCTTTCGGACTAACCCGCAACCCTGGCAGGAGGCTGGGATTTAAGTCAGTGAATTCAAACGGAAAGCATTAAAAAAAAAAATGTTTTGCTTTTTTTAATTTGTGAGCATTATTTACCAAGTATCACTAAAGGTTCATTAGAAAACCAGCGTCAGACAGTACCTGTCTGGCATTAATGCTGAAATGAACCTTTTTGGCGCAGCCGTGAGGCGCACACTATTGTTGTCAAAACATTTTTTTATTTTGTTATTTGTATTTTGTGTTTCACGAACTGTGTCCAAATAAACGTTATTCTTTCTTTCTTTCTTCTTTCTTTCAAGTACAGTCCACAGCACGTCTGTGGTAACACTTTGATCTTAGGCTGGCTTAGCGTAGGTAGTACCGAGGCTCAATCTTCCCAATTAAGTAAGGTTAACCGACTATACAGTTATCAACAGACTTTCTACTATCGCTGCAAGATTGCTCATGATCACCTTTCCTCCTACCAACGGCGAGATCATCATTTGTTAGCCTTTCCCCAGCTACTATGGAGTCGGCTTCCAGTCTAACCGGAGGCAGATGAATACCAGTTTACATGGAGCGACTGCTTCTGACTGACCTCAGCAAGCGTAGCCTTCGGTCGACTCGTGCGGCTGTTATTACTTAGCCATGAGCCCCCAATCATTCCATCCAACGGCAAAGTGAGCACCAGATATTCATATTATGTTCATAGTCTAGCCAGATAATATCTGACTTAGGTAGGTACCTATAAATTGTAATAGATTTCTCTATATTAGGTAATTAGGTAGGCATAGCTATCATTATTTTCAACTCTAAGAACTAGTGTAATTAATGTCATTATCAAATGGTAATTTATTGTTTATGAAACATGTTATTACTCGACAAAAAAACGCAGACATTTAGGAATTTAAATCGATGATCGAAGCATTTTTCTGAACGTTTGGTTATAGTTTATTACCTGTAACTACGACATAAAAAGCGTTCAATATTTTCGACGCACATAACTTCCTAAATCAACTTATTATTTTGTTATTCGATAATCGTGATTATTATTGTTTTTAACACTACGTTCGTAATGGGAATCGCTTGATCGCTTCTCCATAATTTTCCTGATAATATTGTAGCTTATGTGAATGAGATATGCATGGTATACGGTAGGTATTTTTTTTGTTTTTTTGTACATGATCATTTTAATTTACACTTACTTAACTAACTATTACTTAAGGAATGGAATCCTAAATAATATTAATTAAAACTAACTGTACAAATCTAAAATATGGCGTCGAAAATATTTTTGCGACGTCATGGTGACATTAAATATGTGAATAAGTAGCTGATCAACAATCATAATCAGTTGACTGAAGATTTCACAAGTTGAAAACAGTCAAGTTCGACCAAGCTTCCAGAATTAAAGAATTGCCTTGCATTTAGCCATTACTGATAGAACAAAGAGCGATTTCACGAATAAGTAGTTTTTATTATACGAAATAAATTAATAACACTTGGCACGCTAGTTCTATATTTTTTACTCCTATAATAGCGAATATAGGAACTAGGAAGGTTATATTATATTAGGCACTGCAGTAAGGTAACAGAACGCTTATTAGAATAGTTTTTTTTACGGGTTTTATTGGAGAAGAAAAGAAATTACATAGCACCCTGTATTAGCAACCCAAGAATACAATCAAGTTTAAAAAACCTGTAGAGGTAGGTACCTATAACACAACAAAAAAGCAACGCTTATATAAATTGACGAGTGGTTACTGGTTACTGATAATTATTGGTAGCTAGTAAGCAATGGTTCATTGCCTGTGTGGCCTGCCTTTAACTAATAAGTAAGTGTAAATTAACTGGTCATAAAAACGTTCAATAACGTTGTGCTACAACATTGGTGGAGTAATAAAATGTAGGGGACGACCTCGATGCCCTTACACAGATATTAAGCGATTATCGGGTATTATTAGTTTACTTAATTAAACAAACTATACAAACTTCGCAGCGTATGGTGTGATCGAGACACTTGACTGTCGCCTAGAAAAATACAATAAATGAATAATTTTATTAATCTTATATTTAAAATGCATTAAGCCCTAACGGCCGGTAATCTAAATGAACGGATGGGAATCACGAATCACCCTAAAAAATAGAAATGTCTGCTCAATTTGTAGGGATAGGACTCGGACGGGACACGGATGGTGCAAAGGTGTAACATGTACATGTGTGATGCCAAAAGAAATTAGATACTCAAAAATTATAAAATTTATTCTTTATTACGAGTATCGATCTTTTCGAAGGATTTACCCTGAGCACGTATACACTTTTCCATACGTCCGAACCAATTGGAAAATACCTCTGACCACTCTTCTTTAGACACCACAGCAATCTCGAAATTATAGGCAGTCGTGATCCATTCTTTGCTTTCAAACCTTCTCCCCTTTAGTTTTCCTTTGTTTTTTGGAAATAGGCGCTAGGTCAGGGGAATATGGTGGGTGATGAGGGAGAATAGACACGTTTTTTTAATTAGAAAATTCGCAGGCGTGTGTGGCACCGCATTTTCGTGGTGCCCGAGAAGGTGCCAGATTCCTGACTGCGGGCGCTTGTCACACCAAGCTAATATTATTGTTCGAGGACCAACTGTTTCAAATACGCAATAAATAGCCAGCCTATAAGATAGCGAATAACTTGCCAGTGTCAAACAGATAAGTAAAGAATATCTAACATCTTTTGGCATGACCCTCGTACTGCTATATGTAAAATGTTCGTGAAGATTGGCACGGTTCGTGCCCGGCATGGTCTAGCATAATTATCATGTTAAAACGTTTATTGAATAATTCTAATATAGTAAAAAAATCGCTAAATTAATCAAAAATGTTCCATAATCAGATGCAAACCAAACAAAACCCTTTTAGTTGGAAATTTGATGGTTGGCGTAGCGTAAACTCTTTCTATGCCAAGGCGCTTGATATAAATACATATTAAGTTGTTCCACACGGGTGGCCACTGCGCACATACTCGGCTCGCCTGGATCCGGCCTGGATGACTCATGCGCACCTGTCCTACTGATAAAAAACTAAGCACCAACAACAAATTGTTTCGACGCTCACTGTCGGCGGAGCGTAGCCCTATGAATTATTTAAAGATAAAAAAACACGTTTCTGGGTAAGGTTTTTGAACTTGCAAAGTTTAAATGTGATCTACATGCACACTTAAATTGCTCAATTTGAACTTGAACTATACGAGGGGTCAAATAGAAGCTTTATTAGGTAGTTCTGGGAAGTACAGAGGCGGCACTTGCGGTGTGATTTTGCACGTAACTAAGTACCGACCGATAAGAGTCAAGCTTTGAAGGATGATTTCTAGGGTTTATTTCTTCTATTCCATACTGTCTAACTAAAGAGAACATAATCAGGCAACTCTCAAGAGCATCCAGATCCCCATTCATCATCATCATCTGCCTAGCCTTTTCCCAACCAATTTGGGGTCGTCTTGCAGTCTAACCGGATGCAGCTGAATACCAGTATTTTACATGGAGCGACTGCCTATCTGACCTCCACAACCCAGTAACTGGGTAATACGATACCCCTTGGCAAGACTGGTTGTCAGATTTTCAGGCTTCTGACGACCCGTAACGACTGTCAAAGATCCACAAATGACGGCCGGGACCAACGGCTTAACGTGCTTTCTGAGGCACGGAGGAGTCTCGATATGTAAAGATGGTCACCCATCCACCCCGGCAAGCGAAGCTTAACCTGATGGATCGACCCGTGCGGCTGTTATTACTTAGCCATGAGCTCCTATTCAGATCCCCATTTATGGTCATAAAAGAGCTGCTTCTTCCATTTGATTCATCTAAAGCCTCATGAGGCCATTCAGGCTGAGTGATTTTTGCAACAAAATGCAGATCAATAAATCTTAATATTGTGTAGTAGGCAAAATGTAGCACGTCTCGGCCGCAATAACATTGCTCCTAATTGGCACGATCGTCAAGCACGATAATTTGAACAAGTTGCTTAATGTTGGATAATCGATTACTCGCTTCTATTCGGTACAGACTACAGGCAATCGGTAATGCAGTGCCATCAGTATAGTAATAGCCTTGTTATGTTTTTTAGATGTAACTAGTTCGGAACTTGTTATTGAAAGAAGGTTTTTTTTATTAATAAGTCCAGAATGAGATATTTTTTTCGAAAAAAATCCTAGTGAAGAATCCTTACTGAGATTATCTATATTTAATTATTAAAATTCGTTTAAAATACTGTGTGAAAAGAAGGGAGAAAATTGTTTTCAAAGGTGGCAAAAATCACTTTATTGCAAAAATGATGTAACATATTAGTTTTAGGTAATTTGTGATACAGCAAGTTTATTAATTACTAGTTGTTGCCCGTGACTTCGTCGATCATCCAGTCCAGATCCAGATGAAAAGTAGCCTACGTCCTTTTCCAGGTCAAGCGCCACATTTCACCCAAATCCATTCAGCCGTTTTAGCGTGAAAGGGTAACAAACAAACAAACTCGCTCTCGCATTTATAATAATGTCGGCCGGCATTGAAATCTCTGGAACAAGCAACGCCTAAACCCATGGAAACAATGCGCAAATCCATAGATTCGTGGTCAAACAGATTAAAGGATTGTATCAAATCAAAACCCAAAGGTGGCCATTTCAAATAAAACAATTTTTTGCTGAGACTACAATAAATAGTTGATAAAAGTTTTCTTAACATTACATTATTTTGTTAAGATTACAAACAAGTTTTTGTTTGCATTACTTCATAAAAAAGAACATTTTTATTTGTAACAGAACTTATGGCGGGACTATGTATAAACATTAGATTTCTTTAGGAACTTTACAGTTCAGTCTCACATAGATAATTATCATCATAGATCCACGTGAAGCACCATCACTACACTTTATCCATCAAGAAACGCGACATATTAATAAACATCAGATTAATAATGCGTTATAAATATTTCCCGTGTGAACGTTAAATCGAGCCACACAGAGACGGCTTACTTTTTCTACGATGTTGGTGCAGGTGAGGCCATGAGAACAGAGGGTACCGCTATATGCAAAGAGCTTTCTGAGCGTTTTAGGTTTGCACTATCTCTTTCCGCAGTGTGGCCGTCATTGGCAACCAAACAATAATGGCAATATGGCAGTCTCTGTTATTGGTCATTTTCTGGGAAATAGGCTACCATCGCCGCGCGATTAGAGAGAAGCGAGTCGAGCTACTGAGCTAGCAACCATAAACGAGTTGTTTTTTTTACATGGATCTCGCCGGTGGTGGTGTGAACAGTCAGCGATCAACTTATAATGTATCTCTTTTGCTGACACGGGACTAATCAATACAATCTATTGTTCGTTTAATAAGCGAGAAAATAGTCGATAGCTAGTCGCCTCCTCGTCGGCGAAACAGAGGCCCTAGACAAAGTGACATTCTATCAACGTTAACGATGATGGAAAAGGCAAAAATGTATAGGACTGACATAAGCTATCGAAAAGCTTATGTCAATTCCGATGAAAGTCGTTGTAGAAAAACGAAACGCTTTGGAAACGATTGTCACTTGGCCCTCAGGTTTCATAGTTTAGCTAGGTCGAGGCTGTAGACAAAATCCCTTTTCTGTAAGCGTTAACGCCAACGGAAAGATTAAGTTGACATTAGCTTTAGAAATGTCACGTGACTGCTGCTGTCAAATGTGACACTCGCTAAATATCAAACATTTCGTAAAAAAAACAAGTGAATTTGTTTATACATTATTTCAATGCGGTTCGATGTTCTTAAATAAAATACAATCTACGGGTTATGTATTTATGTGGTATTGGTTCTAATTAGTTTTCAGGCTTCTTCTAATAACACATCTTCAAATAATATAATATCACGCGATCAGTACCGCGATCTATACGATAAATAATTGATCGCTTGCAACGCGAAAACGCCTACACAACGTGCAACCGTCCGATTGTAGGCACATGCGATGCATGTGCATGTGACTCGTGGTGATAATTTCTGGACGTGGGTGAGTATCGTGAGCGATCTCGATTAATATATAGGATTAAAATTATCAGAAGATCGCGAAGACAACACGTCGCGCGTCGTAACCGTTTCAAGAGATTTTTGCAACTTATAGAATAGGTACTAGCTTCGATAAAAAGTAGCCTATGTCCTTCTGCGGGATGCCATCTATCTCCTTGGCAATTTTTATCGAAATCCGTCCAGTGGTTTAGGCGTGAAAAGGTAACATACAGACAGACAGACAGGCAGACAGATTTACTTTCGAATTTATAATATTAGTATGGATTGAAAAATTGGACCCCGCTGACTAACAATAAAAATAAAAAATTGGAAGAAGACATACACAATTAAAATGTCCGGCTTGCTGTACAATGAACAATAACATAAAAAAGTGGTCTCGATAACACTTATTATTTGCTGACTCGAAGAAAGTAAACAAGTCTTACATGAAGCGAATCTGACCCATTTATAAGTATTATGCCGCAATACGATATCTTGTATCAGCGCAGATTACAGATATCTAGCGTCACTGATGCGAGTCGGTCACCAACATGCGAGCTGTGTCGTGGTTGCGACTAGGAATGGCCTGAGTTTTGGAATGGGCAACTACCTTCAATTTTCTGACTAACTGACCGACTCCTTGACAATTCAAAAGTGCCTGTACATGGTTTAATTGAAATAAATGCTTTGAGTTTGAGTTTTGTGAAAGGTTTATGCTAATTTCTCGGGATTGGGATGAACAGAAACTATTATCGGACTCGTCTGATAGTCTCATAGGTCACCTAAAGCGTTTTTGATGACGATGCACAGAATCTTCCCTACCAGACCAATTTGGCGACTCTTACTCTCTTAGGCATAGCGTTGTTTTAAAAAAAATCGGTTCTGGGAATCAGCCAAAATCATATGATGTGACATTATAAAAATAAGAACAAGACCCATCCTTTTTACCGTCGTAGTCGAGTAAAAAGGCTCAAGTTTATTTGTTGAAACTAATGCTAAATGTTTTTTAATGTATTAACTGCTTCTTTCTTTTGCATCACCTCCCCGTTTTGTTTTTACGATGCTAGAGGGTATTAAATAAAATATCCAAAATTCTAAAACTTTATCCCAATTTTCGGTCATCTTTTTCCTCTAATTCCATGGCCCTACACCATATAGCCGCGTGATTATTTACGCTGCCGGTGCAAACGATGTGGTTCAGCTGATTAAATTATTGCCACCAGTCGTGTCATGATTCATGATAAATCATCATTTTTCAAATTACAATTAGAAGGCGTGTATCGATAAATCTTTAATTGAATAAATAATTTGCATGTTGTATGAAAAAGTTCGCATGCGCATAGATTTTTCACTTTTACGGGTTTTCCGTACGAAAAGAAAACGCTCGTGTTGTTTACCGCGCGCGTATTTCATAATGTGTGTATTTGTAAACAAATGTTGCGAGTTTTTTCCTATGTTTACATAACATTCTTTGTTGTGTTAGCTCTAGTTTCTTTTGAAGATCAAAATTGTGAGAAAATTCAGTAGGTATGTAATGCGGTTTGTTTTGAGATTTTTTTTATGTGAATGTTTGTGATGTAAAATAGCTCTCAAATAGGTCTTAGGTACAACATACAAACAAACATCTCTAGTCCCGTTGACCGATTTTTGGTAGGGAATAAACTTATGGATTCGGATAGTGTTGGGCTATAGAATATAGATAGCGCTAATACCAGTTCACAGCTCAGTCTTCGCTTCTGACACAGAGGCATCACATTTAAAATGGTATCCTTCGGGAGTTTTGAAAGCCGTTTAAAAGCAGCTGATAGAAATGTACGTCGAATACAAATGCAATTCCCGGCACGGCTACTAAATTCATTTTTCAATACAATCGTATCTAAACCAGTATCGGCTATTGTAATCTTATTAAGTACCTAATTTATATTTGAAACTCCGTAGTAAGTTCCGCAGCGTTATGTCGCATGTATTTAAAATACAAACGACGGGGTACCGGATCTGATGTAAGTAGACGTAGCTGACACGAACTCCGAACGTGAGGGGAATTGTGAGGCCGATCGCACACGACACAACATGGCACATGCAATGCAACTAACGTTTTTTTATTTGATGTGTTTAACGGCAGCATGAACGCATGGATCCACGTAGTTTTCATGTTTTCTAATAAACGCATGAACTAAGTATACTTTGATATTCTTCAATTATCTACATAAATAATCTAAAAGGTCGCTTTTCTTGTTTGTGTCTGTTTGTGTAACCGCGTTATTCTTCTAAACACTGATGTTAGTAATGTCCAAGATAAACTTAGAAAGCACATATCTAATATCAATTGAAAAAGTCACACTAGTACCTACTTGCCCGGATTTGATCCCAAAACGTCGTGGGTAGGTACAACATTTTAATTCACTCAATACCCCTGCACGCATATGATGACCACCGTAGAAACGGGTTTTGTAATGCTACGCGTGCTGGTAGCGTCAAACAGCGCTTTAGCTACTGATTAAAAGTTGACGAAGTTCCAGGCAACAACTCATTGTATTGTATTTGTTGCCCCATGTACATCTACCTTTATCTACACCTTACGTAAGCCTCATCGCATACGCACGAAGCAATCCACGAACGGTCTGTATTCGAATTGTATTGTAAAGGTATTAAGTATCTTATAGTAACTACATAGTACATTCGTTTTCTTTGCCAAGACTATGGCCGAGACCATCAAAGACAATTTTTTTTTAAATTAATTTCACGATCGCTTTTCCCGCGCTGTGACAACCCGAACCAGCCCTTAGCACGAAAACGTTCCTTAATTGAATAAATATAATCCAGATAATGATGAGGTCTCCATGTCCAGCGCACGTCGTGTTCGGGTTCCCGACTGGTCAATCGTCATCCAGAGGATGCCTCGTTGAGAGGTGAAACACGTGTCAATTTCTTACAGGTTTTTTTATGATTCTTGAGGAATAGGTTACTAAATATATCTACGTTTATTGTATTTTTTTAAAGCTGAGTTCCATTGCTGATACGTACCACAGTCATACAAACACGGCTAAAAACTTGACCAATTTAAATCGGGTTTAGGTCTTTGAAATTTGAAGCTTCAGAGGCGTTTGGCCGGCAGTTTATAAACAAACAAAAACGATTTGAATTTCTAATGAAGCCCATTTTCAAAATGGCGGGGAATAATTCATAATTCAATACGACAAAGTCGGAGTTTCCTCATTGATATTAAATAGGACAGAGGGCCATCATGCATGTTTATTTATTGGAGTAAACTATAAATATCACCGATAGGTGAGCTCTTGTTTTTATTATGAAGCATTCATCTAGACTTTTGTAGAATACAGTTCCAGATCCCTCCTGCGCTGATGTCAGTCGCGTACGGTCGGTCGCGTACGCGTAGCAACGTAGTACGCGCCGCGAACGTCAGCGTCGCAGTATGGTGTTATATAGAACACAATGTATATACGTACGCGCGACTGACTTACGCGACCGACAACAGCGTAGGAGGAATTCAAGCCTAATATACTACGCTCCGTCAACTTGGGAAATTATCCACCCTTTGTACCAACGTCAACTTGCCGTGTTATAGCCATTTCATACAATTGTTAAAGAATGACAGTTGTGATTTGAATATACGGACAATTTAAGTAGTAGTCAATTTGCTTAACAATTAATTTCTTTGACTACAAGTGGTTCCATTTCGAATTAGCTGGTGAACTTGTTACAATTTTATATGGCCGTACTTTAAAATAACGACTCCACAAATGGATATGTCCATACCTAACCGCTTCGTCTTACTTGCAATTATATAAACAAGCTGTTTTGTCATAAAAATACAATTAATAGCGTTATTACCGGATTATGGCTGCAGAATAGGGTTAGTGAGCTCGCAATAAATAACCATAGTAATTAAAATCGAACTTAAAAGAGAATAATGGGTAGGCCTCTACTACGAAAAGAGACATTGCGGCTTTGATAGGTACGTAATAATATCGTATCACATACTAGCTGATACCCGCGGCTGTCGGTTATTATATACTAAAACCTTCCTCGAGAACCACTCTATCCATTGGTGAAAACAGCATGAAAATCGGTGCAGTAGTTATTAAGTTTATCGCGAACAGAACGACAGATAGACTCGGCGGAGGACTTTGTTTTATAATATGTAAGGATAAGCCCACTAGCAGACAATCTTAGCACAAAAATAAACTAAATACTAGTAGGGAAATGTAGTAGAGAAAATATTTCAAAAATGCCTCAGTATTTACACGATGAATCTTCAAATCTTGAGGAAGCTATTGTTGAACAGTACATTCAAGAGCTATTGTGAGAAGAGACACTCAGATCTTTAACCATTGTTAGCTCGAGGAGCATGTAGCAAAACAATAACAGCTAAGGTTAAGCTACGCTTGCCGAGGTCGGACCATGGATGGGTGACCATTCATTATAATATCAAGAACCTTCCGTGCCTCGGAAAGTAGGTTAATTAGTTGGGTACCAAAGGGGTATCGTATTATTCAGTAACTGGGTTGTAGAAGTCAGATAGGCAGTCGCTCCATATAAAATACTTGTAGTTAGCTGTATCCGGTGAGGCTGGAAGCAGACCCCAACCAACATAGTTAGGAAAAAGCTAGACATATGATGAGCTCCGGTAACCACCTCGATGCGGGATATTTATGTCTCCCCGTGCCTATTCCGTACAAAACAAACAAAATTTAATCTTAGACTTATGACAAGTGTGTGTCGACACCCTTGCGCCATCCCATCTTCCTGGTATGGCGCGCCGTACCGCCGCTGGGGCAGCTGCTGCAGGTGCGGAAAACCTCATAGGTGCAGCAAAAATATTACAATGTTATTGGGACTTATTTGTTCGAGCCGTTATGAGTTGAAACACAAGGGGTCCGAGTGTCCACTTGGTTTTTTAAGACATCGATCCCCAAGCCCCAAGCGGTTGGTCGATTCTTCACGAGGGCTGCATGGCTTATGGGCACCTGTTTCTGTTGACAGCTATCCGGACGACTTTTTTGATGCCCTATGATTCTTTCCCCTCCTTATTTTGTATAAGTATATGTAGGAACATAATATTTTAAGGGCGAATTTCACCAAACTTTTATACCGAGTATAAGTCTTATCCTGCGAATTAATTTTGAATTTTTGACAGTTTTTCCATACAAAAACTGTCAGACGCCATTTTTATTCCACGGATAAAAGATATCTGACTTTGGTAAAATCAGCTTTAAGTCAGTTAGAGTATATTGATTACTTCGCAAAACAAAAAACATCCCTCCTTCTGGGGCAGCCGGGTAAAAAGAAAAAGGACAACTCTAGAATGATATAGGTATTTTACGATCCATTTCTGGGTTAATGGCTAATTTTCAAAGTTGTTTTGTTATGCAAAGAAATATTTTAGTGCGAAATTCTTTACTAGAAGACAGATTGTTATGTGTTTCGTATAACCTGTTGGGTTTATAAATCGCAGTATTGCGTCAGGAGTAGGAGCGACAGGTTGCTGGTGCGTCGCCTACGCATGCCAGCAATGCAGACTAGTTTCATTTAGGTGAGCGGTGTTTCGGTAGTTGCCTAAATATTTTTTTTACCATGTATACACGCTATACTATTGAGGAGCTCGTGGCTAAGTAATAACAGCCGCACGGGTCGATCCATCAGGTTAAGCTACGCTTGCCGGGGTTGGTCTGTGGATGGGTAACCATCCTTACATTCCGAGACTCCTCCTTGCCCCGGAAAGCACGTTAAGCCGTTGGTCCCGGCTGTCATTGGAGGATCTTTGACAGTGGTTACGGGTCGTCAGAAGCCCGAAAGTTTGACAACCAGTCTTACCAAGGGGTATCGTATTACCCAGTTACTGGGTTGTGGAGGTCAGATAGGCAGTCGTTCCATGTAAAATACTGGTATTCAGCTGCATCCGGTTAGACTGGAAGCCGACCCCAACATAGTTGGGAAAAGGCTCGGCAGATTGATACACGTTAGACTATTGCAGGTAAACGCCCTTCGTTTGATAACATATTGTATTTTATCAATAAATCAGTGCATTTGGATAATATAGGGACAGTATGTCCGCGTCGTCTCGACGTTTTAAAATGTCGCCATCGCCACATCAGTGCACCTACGAAGCAAGCGCAGGTCGCTAGACGTAGTTATACATCGTAAATGAGTAATTATCTGGGAAAATTCGTTGTTCTATTTTCACCCGAGCAGAGCTCGGTCGCCCAAAGTTTAAAACAAGATGGCTACCTTAGAAATGGATGAATAATAACATGGGGGCATGGAATTATATCCTATAATATTAAATGAGCATTCTCTATTTTCACCAGAGCAGGGCTCGGTCACCCAGGTACCTACTATCTATAAAGCGCGTAAGTAGGTACCTATACGTACACAACTCGTTTAACTACGTTGTGCACAAAGGTGTACCAGGTATTTGAAATACTAGCACTTGTCGGAGAAGGCACAAAGAGTACGATGCAACAGAGATACCTACCTATTTCTTATAAAAGGGTTGTAAAGTTTTGAAAGTTCGACTATTACTTTCGTGGTATCTCACGCACGCAGCACCCTAATAGGGAATATGCATGTGATTCCAATATGGGTCAAATATTTTTTTTATAAACTATGTTACTTCAGAATTATGCCTCCATCAATATTTTTGAATAAAATTTATTTTTGAGCGAGAAATTAATTTTTTTAAAGTCCCAAAACACTGTGGGTAATTCAAATACTTGAAAAGGCTAAGAGCGGATGTGACGTAACAATCAGGGATAACAATCAAAATGTCATTGTCAAGTCAATCAACAAGTGTCAAGTCAATGTCAAACGCTCATAGAAAAAGGAGTGTTTGACGTTGACTTGACAGTTGCTTGTCTGTTTTCACGGACTGTGACGTCACCACACCAAGCGCGCCAAATGGAGGGCGTTTAAATAGCCCGGATCAGTTAGATATTTTTAAACATTTCTTTAACTACTTTAAATTGCTTTTTTGCCGTCGAATTTTTTTTAACTATTATTTGACGATGTAAACTATCGAATAAAGATATTAAAAAAATACATGCATATTCCCTATTACGTAACACACGATCAATCACCATTCATTGCGTTATTTACGTTGTTGAGCAGACACATTTTTCGAACATATGAACCAATGGATTAGCAATAGAAATTCTTCAAAATGATTCAGATTTTGATTGACCGTGTGTTATGCAATTTGGGTGCTGGGCATGTTAGCCAAGGAGAGCTTAAAGTTTAATGAAGTCAAGTCTAACCACAGGCAATTCAGCCTAAATTTCCATAAACCAGATACTGCGGGCTTAAAACGGCCAAATTAGCAATTCCTCTATAAGCAATTCATTTCCTGAATTTCCAGCTGTCATTAGCAATTCCTCTAATTTGACACAAAAGCAATTAATAATGTGTGGACCATTTTACGAATCTCCATAGAAAACTGTCGAACAGATGAATTATTTCGTAATATGAATCGCACGCAGATCATAATAATGAACAGTTTGTTACATTTCACTAAGATTCATAATATGTTCCTATTATTATTCTGCCAAAGTGACTGATTTAAGCTCTCTGTTTAGCTAAGTTTAATAGCGTTCCCACTGCTGCCAGCTATGACATAGGCCCCGTCTCTATGAGATCCGGGCATAATAATTTATTATATTTTTCTATAATTTTAGTACATAATCAACCACGCGAGCCCAGTGCGGGTTGGTGGACATCACATACGTCTCCGAATTAAAGTTGTTATGAAATAAATTAGACTGTTCAGCTTAGGGCTTTTACTTATTCTCACCTTGGCTACTCTTAGCTATAGCTTCCAACGGTTCCAAGTTAAATATAGCGACTATTCTCTTTTTAGCATAACAAAATCTTCATATCGGATACGATATTGCGACGGAAAAATCGTGACTCAGCCAGCTCATCACCTGTCACCTGTCAGTAAACAAAGAGTGTCTCACCGACTGGACCATTAGTATGGCGAAACTGGGCGAAACACGGTCTGGAGAGTGAAGAGCATTACTGGGTAATGGAGCCGAAATGTGAAACACATAATTATCTACTTTGAAATGTAGATATTTCTAGCTTGTGTCGGTACTGTTTCCCCTTTATTCGTTGTGATAGGGTAGGGCTTAATGCTTCCGAGGGCTCAGGCCGGACGCGGGCGTCACGCGTCGCCGGCTATGCATGACGGGCTTGCCTCACCGCCAGTCCGCGATGCTAACCCGACTCATTGAAACGCTAACCCCACCACATCACAGCCAAACAACCGCCAATTCTGTCGGACAACACTACAGTTTTTGGGCCATGAGTCAGAGTTACGTAACCTCGGTGAAAATGATACCTTATGAACTTGGCGAAGTAAGTAGTTTGATGTTTTGTCACGGACTATTACTAAACTTCATGCTTCGACTTCATGTCAGTTATATTGACAAGAAAGTAGTACTTATTATTCAAATGCGCTTTAAGGCTAGTCAAACTTGTCGATCAAAATCAAAATATTTTATTTCACATAAGCCTACATGGGCACTTATGAAACGTCAGAAGCTAGGTGCACGGTTCCAATTGGTCGTTTCCTATGGAGAAGAGCCGGCAATGGGGCTCTTTGATGGATGGGTTTTTGTAGGAACCAATGCTCTTCGGCATCGCTAGATAATTAATTTAATAATAGCTCATGCAAGTAGGTACAACTACCTACCTGCTGCGTATCGAAATAATGTTCAACCAATTAACTTATAGAAATATTTAAAAGGTCAAACAGACCAGCGGACTATGTCATTGATCTTAGTGTGCACCAAATTCATTGTTCGATGGAATGTAAAACAAAACAAAACGAAAACTTTGGAGCCGACAGTTCCTTTGTCCATGGACCTAGATCATCATCTTAGGATTTTTGGTAGATTTTAATTAAATCTACGTACCGTATTAATGATGGAAATTATATTGTAAATTGAGAACAGTAGCCCAGTGGCCTTGATCACGCGTGTTCGGTTCCATGCCAGCGATCCGGAGACTTGAGTTACCAGAGGAACCCGGCACCAACCCGACACCTGATACCCGCAAGCCGACCGGAACAACTAACTTAATAGGCTGAATAAGACATTCCTATCCAAATCTAGCACAGCCAGTCCACTTACCTTGTATTATATTTAAAGACTTCGTGGATGAATCAAAACGAAAAAGAACTATAGGTCATAGTTGAGCAGCATATATTACCAACCTGAGTTTTTGTTTACATTGGGATCATTTTACTAATCATTATAAACAACTTTTACTATGGGACCAACCCAGGCAAAAATGAAATCTACAAAAACAGCTGTTGCATACGTTGTCGATTTTTTTTTTCGCGATTTCAGTGTCCCATAAAGAAAAATTAATCATAATAATATAGTGAGAGGTTTAGGGTAATCCAACAAATCATCGTCTGCCTAGCCTTTTCCCAACTATGTTGGGTTCGGCTTCCAGTCTAACCGGATGCAGTTGAATACCAGTATTTTACATGGAGCGACTGCCTATCTAACCTCCACAACCCAGTAACTGGGTAATACGATAGTACGATACCCCTTGGTAAGGCTGGTGGTCAGACTTTCAGGCTTCTGACAACCCGTAACGACTGTCAAAGATCCACAAATGACAGCCGGGACCAACGGCTTAGCGTGCTTTCCGAGGCACGGAGGAGTCTCGATATGTAAACATAGTCACCCATCCATGGACCAACCCCGGCAAGCGTAGCCTTAACCTGATGGATCCACCAGTGCGGCTGTTATTACTTACTTAGCCATGAACCAACAAATAAGCTTGTAATTGTGTCATTTTTACGTTCAAGCAAAAAAAATAAGCGTTTCACGTAGTGCGGTAGTTGGCCTTTTACTTTACTATCTAGGTGATTCAAATTGGGCACGAACATCATAAATACCTATGTTTTTACAGTTAATAAGTAGTTACTCTCCTGTAACTGTAACCTTGAACTTGACTTACTTCATCCATTATTCTCTGTTTCCTATAATAGTACTTCTATGTATTAGAATCTAGATAAATACATACTTGGTCGTTTAGACAAACTGACCTACATTGAGTCTTGATTTAACTTTCCTGCATAGATGGAGGAACCGAAAATTATTAGTTTCGAAAATAGGATGCAAGCTGCACCCGTAAACTTCGATGGCATATTTCCAACTGCACTGGAATTCCCTGGAGTTATTTACAACGATACGTTTATCAAATAAAGGGTCCGTTATGATTTAACGGTCAGTGTTTCACGTGGAATTCCTACTGTAACAATTTACAATTGGTTTATGCTGACTGATGTGCATTAGATTGTTTACTACCTCGCTAGTAGTTAGTTAGCAATTTTCACGTCATCAGGTCTACCGTGTACTCTACACATGTTATTGTTTGTCATTGCATTGTTTATCAGCGGATGCTTAGAGTCTACGTTCATAGGTTTATACTGTATTTGTTAATAATATCTAACTATTGGGATAGCTGCGTCGCTGTCATAAATTGTCCGGTAGTGAGATAGCTAATAGGAACCTACAGTAGGTATACAAGCTAAATATATTAAAAATGTATAAAACCCCCGACAAAAACAATGCATCTAATAAACGAGTTTTTTTTTTTGTAGCTAAGTACTCTCTCAATCAAGTCACCTTTCAAAGAAAACCAAAAAAATGAATATCGGTTCAGCCGTTTGGCAGCTACGATGGCGCAGACAGACACACAGACACACACGTTAAACTTATAACACCCGTCTTTTTCTGTCGGGGGTTAAGAAGGAGAATCAGCTGACTGTTCAGAAAAAAAAAACTGTCATCTAAGTCACATAGAAAAACAATTACAGAGCGTGGCAAAGGAATCAAAGATTTAGGAATTGAGTATTTATTCAGATATGTAGGTATGGCACACAATGATACATCGTAATTACCATACTACTTCTATGTATGCACACAATTTTCTACAGGTACTGTCATTTTAGATAAGAATCTTGTCGTCTGTATGGTAACATAACGGGAGCAAGCAACACAACTCTTTCATTGTTCGCATAGAGGTCAATAAGAATCGAGGCAAAAGCGTGGGATGCCCATGACACTGCCAATCATTTTACACCCACTTATGATCATGCAGTCATGCTCCTAAGTTTTTGCTAAATCCAATCAAGCGATATGAGGACCGTTTGTGGAATAAATTGTTTACCAACCGATTTAGAAGATAATGAAGTAGGAGAGTTATGGTTACCCAACTATATAATCTTAGTTCTTGATTTTTGAAAACCCTGTGCCAGAATAGTGGTGGCGCAGCGGTATCAGCCCCGACAACGAGTTGTATGTAGGTC
Source organism: Lithophane semibrunnea (assembly GCA_947363905.1). NCBI lineage: Eukaryota > Metazoa > Arthropoda > Insecta > Lepidoptera > Noctuidae > Lithophane > Lithophane semibrunnea. Next base: position 19,462,060 of record OX376186.1, on the reverse strand, counting down.
GTGAGTTCGAACCTGGGCATATACTTTACTTTGTGTATAATTTCATCTGCACTGCTCTCAAAAAGTTGAAGGAAAATATCGTGGAGGAAACTGCATTTCTTAGAACCAAAAATTCGAAAACTATGACACGCACCAACCTCTACTCACAGACACGTGCTGTCACAGAGAGGCCTGTGTCCCAGTAAACATAATAATCAGCCCATAATGTTCCCAACATTATAGGCTGATTATTAATTAAGCTTTCACTAACAATGTCGTACTGCCAAAATACTGTGTATAGATAAACTGATGTAAGTACCTACTTACTTAAATGTGAATAGACTTCGATTTTGACTTGATTGTCATTCATCGATCTTTGACGGTCGTTACGGGTCGTCAGAAGCCCGAAAGTCTGACAACCAGTCTTACCAAGGGGTATCGTATTAACCAGTTACTGGGTTGTGGAGGTTAGAAAGGCAGTCGCTCCATATAAAATACTGGTATTCAGCTGCATCCGGTTAGACTGGAAGCCGACCCCAACATAGTTGGGAAAAGGCTAGGCAGAATGTAAGTGGCCACTGGCCATGTCGCAACAAAAATAATGTTCATCGTGCGTAGCTATTGAAAACATTTTTTCAATGCATTTTTACTATCATTCTTTTTTAACTCTACTCTTTCGTAATTCGATTGAAAAGCACAATACCTCTCTCACGGCACAAAAAACACAATCACAAAATGGTTGATGATAATTGTGGATGCAGTATTCTTTAGTTTTTAAACAACGTAGCATCAATTACACGTCTTCGATTTTATTGAATTCATCAAACGGGATCGGCGTATTTTGTTTGGCGACTATTATTTTAATAGCTAGTATAAAACTGGAGTCACATAATTGCACGACGGTTATTATGTCTGACCCTAAGATGGTTTAGTGAAATTATTTGTAAGAGAGTGATTCATCGCCTTCCGCCTTGAATTGGATTCTAATGACAGTCCACACAATGACACAGTTTCTTTAATCGTAAGTATGTAGTTGAATGTAAGTAATATTTTTTGTTGCAGGCTCCAGAAAGAATTGAGCAATGTCCTCAACTTTCAAAAATCAGAACTATAGAGCAAAACGGTGAAGTGGTAAAGCCCCCGGACAAGCCGATGACGAATCATAATATACGAGATACAGAAGTGACCGCCTTGAACATGGCAATCGACACTTTAAAATGGCAACTAACACAGGTATTAAACAAATGAATCTTCTATCCAACTCATATAAGCGAGCGATTTTGTTGGTGCACCAATATACAATTGTATTAGTAAAAATACCTTTATACTGTAACTAATGCGATGCGAAATCAAACCTAATATGTGTAGCGAACTGTTATTGCTTATTTATATTGCTAGCGATTGTATAATAACATGTATCCCTCTGAGCGATTACTTGACAATAGAGTGAAGTTATATTCACCAAGTTAACGTAACTTATTTTCAGACAGAAGCGAACAGACAAATGCACATAGCTTTACTTAAGCAGGTGGTGAGTTTTCTGAGCAGAGTGAAGGAGCATATAGAGAGTCAGAGTCCTGATGCAGGACCCAACGTAGAGGCGGTGTCCCGCAGGGAGGCATCGCCGAGCGCACACAGCATCGACTTGCCACGATCCCGCTCTGTCTTGCACGTTAACAAACATGAATACTCTTTAACTACCGGCAAAAGATTAAGCACAAGAAAAATTAGTAAATCCATAAGCAACGTTAACGGTTTCAAAGACTACAACGGTGTCTGGTAAAAAAACTTTATAATAAGTCTAACTTTATTTTCCTCTAAACTAGTTACTATTATTACTCGTCTTTTTGGTTTTCAGGAATCAATCCAAATTATCTTTGTCATCGGACACGGACAGTTCTCAAAAGATCACTGAAGAAATATCTAGACTGATCACTCTTGCCAATACTGTACTCAGTACCAAAATACCAGATCTCTCTTGTAATTGCAACGATAGTAATGACAATTTGAAGAATGATGATATTTCTAATGGTGACAGTGAATATAACGAATCGAATTCTACTTTAAATCTTATTGATGAGGACACAACTAATGCATTTATCCTCAATACAATTTATGACAGCGAGGACGCTTTTAATGGTCTTACAAACAAGTTTGTAGATGTTAAAGATGTGCCTGTAACAGATTTCATAGTGTCATCTTCTCCAGTCTCTTGTGGGTTGGAAAATGACTTCGCCGGCATTAATGTGAACCAAAAAGGAGAAAGTATTAAAATGCAAACGGAGACTAAAACGAGAACGATGGACAAGAGGAACGACTACAATCATGTTGCAAATTTCATTGAAGATGAAAGTGGGTTTTCGTCAATGAGTTCGTTCCAAGAGATAGGAATACCTATAATAAGTATCATACCACCGTCACCTTGCAAAGAAGTAGGTTACATTGAGGAGCTCACTGACATTTTGGATGGAGCTGAAAAGTGGAAGAGCGACCCGATGGACCTCGATAAACAAACTGTGAAAGTATTCTGGGTTTGATTATGTTTGCCAATGTACAAATTCGTGCCTGATTGCGTCATAACGACGCGACGTTTAAATTATTGTTTGTCAGTATTTTACTGTACCTAGTTCGCAAATGACTTAACATTGATTTCACATCTCGATAGTGTATTTCTGTACTAGATATATCGCCGGGATTTTTTTACTTTGTAGTCGTATTTACTTTAATTTTAATAAAATCATATATCGTGATGACATTTTTTTAGTTATTTTTTTACTGCCCTTATGCTACCTGATCATTGAGTAGGCACCTTGGGGCCTTGGGGATTCGATTCGTAATCATTATCATGGTGTCGCTCTATAAAAAATGATAATACAATGATAAAAGTAAGGTAAAGATTAGCTACAGGTTCTATTGATTGCGCGGATACAGGAATGCGGAGAACGATGTGAAGGTAGTATTTTAAATAATTATTTATTTGATCGATAACGGTTTCAACCAAAACATAGCTTTAAGATTGGACCCTTTTTTAAAGACTTTGCAAGAAGGGATGGCAAAGTTCTGCTGTCTTTGCACACATACATATCCCCAATACCTTTGCCACACATGTGCCATTGCTGATATTTGCGCATTTGAAGCTGTGACTGGCGTTAGCTCTTACACTCAGCCTGTTTGTGATGTTGAGACTATAATTATTTAATTGGAAGTTCTATTACATATTAGGTCATATTCATGAGCAGAATTATAGTAGGCATAATAATTCCGCTGTAGATATAAGGACATTGCACAGAATAGCCGCAGTGTAATGGTATTATGCCCTGTTACCTATAATAAAATCTTTTTACAAAGGCACTTTCCCGTTTAAAAAGTATTTGGCCAGTTGATTTGACTTACGAGATTATTTATTTTTTTAGTTTCCAAATGACATGGAATGTCTTACATCAAAAATGTAATATATCATTTGACAAAATAACAAAAAACACACATGGATTAAATTTTAAGTATATTTTTAGAAATAATTTTAAAAATTTATAAAGTTTTGGAGATAATAACATTTAAACTTTTGGATTTATCTAATTTACTTGTGATATTTAAATAAAATGGGGGATGCCGCTGAAGAAAATAAGAGTGGTAGTGGAGATGCAGAAGAAAAGGTTCCAGAGAAGATTCCAGAGCCGGAGCCTCCAAAGATTCCTGATGTAGAACTGATTGTAGATGGTTTTGGTTTCATGCCGAAAGACAGGGAACGGCATGGAGAAAGACGACGTTCAAGTGTTTTCGCAAAAACAAAGCTTGGGCCGAAGAAGGAGGTAACTGAGGCTGTAGAGGAGCAGAGTCCTTGCGCGTCCAGTACAAACATAGATGTCGTTCGGAGGTACACCTGGAAAACGAAAAACAGGATGTTAGTTCAGGTAAATTTAAAGTTAAACATACTGATTGAGAAAATAAGTATCAAATAATACATTTCTGCATTATTGTGACTTGTAGCAACCCCTAATAAGTCAATCGGTGCCGGCAGGGTATCTACTATAGAACTCCAACAGAGTAATATAAAATAGAATAATAGTAAGTCAGTATAAGTATTAGAAATAGAAATAGAAAATTGTTTATTGTCCAGGTAATACAGTCAGCAGGTTTACAGGCTACACAATATTACCTATAACCAAATTTTACAAGGTTACAATTATTTAGCAGGTTTGCAGGTTACAATATTACCTATAGGTTTATAGGTTACACAAATTGTTTAACAGATCAATTTTATGTCAGTATTCACCCTCGGATTTATTTAGCTTTTCATTATTTTTATGAACACTTCCTTGTTCATTAAAAAGCCTATCAATTACCTTACTTATTTGATTTATAACCTGCGCATTTACCCCCTGAAAATGCTAACAATCTACAAATTTATTTGCAGGTCATAACATATGGTGCAACCATCACCACCATTTCCGTTCCCGACAGAAAAGGAGTGCCTGACGATGTCCTTGGTGGTTTTGAGACATTAGAAGGTATTTTGCCTTAAATTTTTTAGAAACTCGTAATCGCAATCTTGCTCAAAGCTCTGAGCAAAGTACGAACGACCATAGGTATATTATTATACAAAGTTTGGACGCAACTGGTCGGATGACTCATCGTGCGACCAGTTATTCGTTGCGGGCAAGTGTTTGATACGTATTGGGTTACGATACTCTACTTTGGATGCTGCGTCTTGGTCGTGGTGTGCGAAGTTTTTAAATGACATTTAAGTGGGCCTGGGTGGTACGTCTGCCAAACTGTGGGCTCGGTACCTATATCACAAGAATTTAGTCTTAGGTAGGAAGATTTGGCGAGCCAAGAAATATAATTATCTGCAAGAGAAAAGTGGGAGGGAGTGGCTGGGTACCAGAGGCCATAGACGAGTGGGCAGAAGAGGCTTTAGTCTCCCGTTGGCCATATCACTCAACATAAGTATGATGTAGGTAACATGGTAGTTTTCAACCTATGATGCAGGTAACATGGTAGTTTTCGTCAGACGATACGGACCCATCTCAAGAGCCCCAAAGTTGGATTTTATAGGATTTAACTACAGTTTAAGTTTCTTATTTCACTCAAGAAGAATACAATTATTTACTTCTATGAAAAAAAAACATAATAATTATTAACTTAAGAGTTAGATTTAACAATAATACTTATAGGCAAACTGTAATATAGACTTACGTAACAAAAATAACATTAAAATAATTTGAACAGAATACTTGAACCCGCGGAATCCTTACTTTGGTGCCACCATAGGCCGGTATGCAAACGTGATCAGAGACGCAACCATGGTGGTCAGACCTTCGGGTAGGATGTACATGCTGTCAACCAATAAGGGTCACCATCACTACCACGGCGGATACGTTGGTTTTGATAAGGTATGGAAGGCTTGTTTTATCATATCAAGTACCCATTTAAAAACAGAAATATCAAAGATACATAAGTATTGTTATTTTTTTGGAGTGTCTATTTCTGATCAATAAGCAGTATTCGGCTGAATGCTCAAATTATGCCTGAAATCGAATAGGTAGTTCACGATTTTTTTCTGATCACTAATCTTAGCAGCCTGCTTGCAAGCCTATATTTCAACATTCAATTTACTTATATATGAAATCATGATTTGCAGGTGAACTGGCGCTCCTACGTTAGCGGTTTGAAGGTGATCATGAGTCACGTTTCGGAACGGTTTCACGAGGGTTACCCAGGGACGTTGATGGCTCAAGTGACCTTCGAGGTCAGCTGCGACAACTCGCTCACGATTGAAATGAAGTGCACCACTACCGAACCTACTATTATCAATTTAAGTGCTTCACCCTATTTCAATCTTGCGGGGCATGTAAGTAAAAGTTCATGGCTATTTAAATAGAGTCGGCCCAGAGTTCGGCTAGGTAGGTACGTGTTTGCACCTTCATTAGCTGTAACGTTCAGACGAAGGCGACAGAGGCGCCAAGTAAAATGGCACCTTGAGTGATGTTCGTTGTTTGTTTGGTGCCGACTAAAAATAAGTACTTAATTTAAATTAATTTTGGATCTTCGTTAGACAATTTTTTTTTGCTTCTCAGTTTATTTTTCGTCAGTTTTATTTTTGTAATGTTTATCTTTTATAATGTATCATATTATGAAATGACAAGTTTGGTGGCTCGCGTTTTATGATCGACAAAAGTAACAGGATTTTGCTTCAATCAATAATGCATTATTGAAGAGTTTTTCGGCATCACGTAGCTATCTGTAAATTATTATTTTTGTTTTCTTTTAACGAATTCAGTACTTTCCTATCGATTTATGAAAGTTCCATAGCTTCCAAGACATGGCCGACTGTCATTGTTATGACATTTATTTGATGAACACGATTACTTTCGATACCCAACACCCGTGACAATTTTTTTTCTACGCATAACAAATTGCTTTTTTTAAGCATGCTGGGTCGGAGAGTATGATGGATCATATTTTCACCATCAATGCTGATAAATACACGGCCATAGATGACGACGGACTTGTGACAGGTAAAATTTGACAACTTTCTGAGTAAACTTTTACGTATACGATCGTGAAGCTGAAGGGAAAATAGTACCTAAACTCATGTTCTGTAGTTGTTCGTTTCGAGATGAGAATTTGATTCATTTTGACTAAAAATTAACCGTCCTTAAATGCCTACTGGGCCACCACTGCTCCAGTAGCATGACCCAGCGATGGTTACGGCTCGACCGAGTTGTAGGTCGTGGGTTCGAACCCAGACAGGCGCTTTACTTTTGCCAGGCGGATTCCCGGCCACCATAGGCGCGGGTTTGCGGACGGCGAGCAATGGGTAGCTCGCCGTCCGATAAGGACCAGGCCCGGGTCGATGGAGTGTTGTGTTCCATGCGCGCCTCAAAGAGATGTCAGCACAATTGGCGGGGTCCGCTAGGACCGATGCCTGCCAGGGTTGTGGGAAAGTCCGAAAAGGATACCGGGACCTTGGCAACAGGCAATTGAAGGAACACGGATGGGTTTTAGTCAGTAGAAGTCTGACACTGGTCTTCCGCTCCACCCAGAGCGGGAGAAGTCATTTGATGATTTCCCACCATCAAAAAATTAAAAAAGAGAGCTTCTTTACTTTGTGTAAATAATTTCATCGTCATACTACACATTGGGTACTTTATTGTAGCTACACATTCTTTTAGTATTATGGAACACAAAACGTCGATTATCGTTGTTTAACATCTTGTTGAGGCTAATTGTTCATATATTATTTATCTACCAGGTGAAAGGAAAGTAGTGGGAGGAACAGCCTACGATTTCCGCGTGGCTCGACTCCTAAGGGTCATGATGCCTAAGATTCCGATGGGAGGCTACGACATTAACTTCTGCATAACGCGCGGCACCACGCAGGACTTAGCGTTCCAGGCCAGGTGAGCTTGAACTTCAACAATCGTTTTACTAACACTTTAAAGGTGCAATTCCAAAAGCGACCGCAACTGCAAACTGCAGCGGCAACGTGGCAATGAGAGACCGCAGCGACACGACTAGTTTCTATGCAACTCCATGAAAAGGCAATAGGCGTCAGTGTTGCCATTTTCGGTAGAGCACCTTTCGCCTGCAGAGCTAGGCTGAAAGAGACTGGAATTTGCGCAAGAATATAATTTTGTCAAGAATAATAAGGAAAGGATTGTGATCTCCAGGGATTTGCCCTAATAAAAGTACCTACGTTAAATGGTCGCCGCCCCTCCTACCTACCTACACAAGTACACAACACATGAATAAATACGCAATAGGGGTCGCGCTCGCGGCCGGTCAGGTCACGTTCCGCGCCGTGTTGCAACGTAAGTTCGTTGCCCTAGCGCATATGGTGGCGCACTCTTGTGATAAAATGTAAATTTTCTTTTAAAAAAAAGTTGCAATTTTACGTTCTATCAATGAAACCAAACCACTGGTTTCAAGGATAACGGTGTTTACCCTAACATCCTGTATATAGGTACAGTATGTTATCTAACGAAGGGCGTTCCCGTTAACCTGCATAGCGTCTATACAGGCTCAAAAAATATTATAATTAAAAGATGTTATTTTTCAAACAAAATGCTGGTCAAGGTCATCAAATCCTGATATTCTTCTTTTAAACTTTCAGGGTGTTGCATCCGCATACGGGAAGGGTGCTTGAGTTATATAGCAACCAGCCCGGTATGCAGTTCTACACCGGCAACCTTCTACCAGACCCAGACAGAATAATAGAGGTAAGGAACATTTTGAAGTTCCAAAAATATCTGCAGAGTAAAATATAGGTAAATAAAAAAATATAAATTAATAAATATAGGTAGTACAGCAGTACCATTATGCCAGTTATTGTATTTTAAACTTCATTTCGAACTTCGTTAAGTTCTTAATACAAAAAATACTATTTAGAATCTGTTCTAAAGTCAGTAGAAATATTTGACGAAGCCCTAAAATAATCAAAAACTGCGTTTTATGGATTAATCCACTTTGCCTCACGAATCGGTCCCACCAGTGCCACAAAGTGGATTGTTCACAGTTTTGTCGGCCACTGTGTCCCACTAATTCATTTTGGTGGGACAAAATAACACTCATAAACTCTGTTTGACGTTTTCCCACTAGGATAGAAATTATTCGGAATTATAGCTAACTAATTAAATTACGAGATTAGAATGATTATAAAGCAGATAAGATACCACAAATCAATGACGTCCACTGCTGGACAGTGGGCATAGGCTAATATTTTTGCGAGCCCTCGGGCTCCGCTGAACACCTTCTGAGTAGCGCTGCTATAGAGTATCTGATGCCCGACACAAGGAAAACCCGGTTTTTTATATCATAAAGACAGCTGTGCTGCTGCGGGTAGTTGCGCCACTTCTTCTTTCTAGCTAAAGCATTAGGACTACCACTGCAGATGTGTATTCACAGAATTATAATACATAATTAAAATAATCAATACAACTCCCTCAGTTCAAATTACCCTATTTAATGACATTTGATACATTCTCAATGACACATTCGCGGGCTATCCTGGCACTTTCGTTTTAAGGCCCTACCCTACCTCAAATTTTATTTCGCTCGCACCATACTACTCGCGAGAAGAGCAGTGGTGGCCCAGTGGTAACGGCCGCGACTTACGAGTTGTAGGTCGTAGGTTGGAACCCTGACAGGCGCTTTACTTTGTGTAAATAATTTCATTACCGCTGCTCTCAAAACGGTGAAGGAAAACATCGTGACGAAACCGGCATGTCTTAGAACCAAAAATTCGAAGACATGTGACATCTACCAACCCGCACTGGACCCGCGTGGTGGATTACGGCCCACTCCCTCTCATAGAGAGGAGGCCTGTGTCCCAGCAAAGAGGGCTTCCACTTTTAGCACTGATTTGAACGGCACTTCTCCCAACCGCACTTGAACACGTCTACTAATAGCACTGAAACAAAATTTTGATAAGTGCGGTTCGGTGGAACAGTTTATTATTATTTTCAGTCTCCGAACAGCACCTGCGTACAGTTTGTAGTGATGGGACGTATGTATTCTTTGTCCAGGACATTACCAACATATCGATACGGCAACCGACAAAAAAAAAGCATTTTAAAAGTAAAAAAATAATAAGTATGTATTGGCCCTAAAAGTTGTAGGTAATATTATCTACTCCTTGCTTCAGGTGAACAAGGTGGAATTATCCGGTACAAGACTTAACTAAACTTCTGCTTATTTGTATTATTTGGATAACTCAGTATCGGAATTGGTATATCGGAACTTACGTTCCGAAATTCCGATATTGCGATATTCCGAAATTCCGAGATTCATGCCCTAATTTGTATCGATATGTTTTGTTTGATAATGCTTTGGACAAAAAAGTACGTCCCATCCCCATCACTAAAAAAATATTTTACGTAGGTGCCGTTCGGAGACTGAAAATAATATTAATAAACTGTTCCACCGAACCGCACTTATCAAAATTTTGTTTCAGTGCTATTAGTAGACGTGCTCAAGTGCGGTTGGGAGAAGTGCCGTTGAAATCAGTGCTAAAAGTGGAATACCTCGTGGGAACATTATAGGCTGATTATGTTATACTACTCGCGGCCTGAGTGAGAGCGAGACGGAGTGGGGTGCTGGCAGCTAATTGCTTTTTCCGTTGAAAATAATGGTAAAAAAAACCAAAAACCTGGTTTATAGTTCAGTTATTATGCAATTTTAATACCAGCGGTTTTTAAGGTTCGGTTCTTTGGAATTTTTTTCTAGAGAGAAAATTTTATGTAATCGTGTTTTCGCCAAACGTAGGACCTAGCATCAATCTTCAACTTTAACATATATTGATTTCAAAATTAATTCTGCAGTATTTTCGGCTTAATGGAGGATCATGTTAAGTAATTTGAGGTAGGGTTGGGCCTTAAACAATTTCGAACTGATTACCGATAACGATGAATTGATATATCGTTTGACGTAGGATGTTGGGGAAGAAGCTGTGGAAGAGGCCGCAGATAAGGAGGAGGCTGCTAAAGAGGAGGGTCCAAAGGAGACCGGTTCTGAGGCGACCAGTGAGGAGTCGAGTGTAAGGGGTGAAGAAGAAGCGCTAGAAGAAGGACGTGAGGTGATTTTGAACTTTATTTTTTAGTTTCTAAGATTTATAATGCCATAAATTGTTGTTCAAAAAGCCAAAAATGTTATCATTCACTTATTTCAATGATATCATTATAAAGCTGTATTTGGAAGAGAAATGCGGTTTTGTAAGGAGATGAATATGCAATAGACTCCAAAATAGTATCCACTTAGTTACATCGAAGCAAAGTTTTAAAGCGATCCTTGAAAATTACCCGTTTTTCTTTTTTGGGAGACATTGCAAATACGAATATTTCTGCCTAACTGCATATCTGACCACCACAACCCAGTTACTGGGTAACACGACACCACTTGGTTAAGACTGGTTGTCAGACTTGTGGGCTTCAGACTACCCGTAACGACTGTGAATGATCTACGTGATATTGACGTGTAAAAGTGTTTGTACAAACCTACTTACGGAAATAAAATCATTTATCATTAAAATTTATCATTTACGAATGACAGCCAAGACCAACGGCTTAAGGTCATAAAAAAAAAATAAAAAAAAAAATAACATCAACTGGGAAATGGATCGTCACCGTATCGCCTTTCGCCTCGCCGTAAACCTAACATAAGCACGTAACCAAAGCGGACCAGCACCTCTCCCGACACGTCGACTCGGCTACAGCTAGGCGACGCCGTACGGCTCGCCAACCGCGGGGGGGTGAGAGGGCCAAGGGTGGACGAAGAGATGCAAGCGCGGCGACGGAGAGGCGTAAGCGCGGGGACGACGAGCCGTAAGCGCGGGTACCGCTGGTTGACCACGCGCTACGCCGCGGTTCGTGAGCTTGTCCCGAGGCGAATCGTTTACGTTACGATTCCGATGTGCTTTTCAGTAGGGAGTTTCATACAAAGAATACTAAACGGCTCGAGTTGATACGGTTACGATCCGCTTCTGAGTTGATATGTGTACCTTTAACGTGTTTTCCGAGGCACGGAGAGGTCTTGATATGTTATGAATGACCACCCATCCATGAATCGACCGGGCCAAGCGTAGCTTAACCTTCGATCTAACCATGCGGCTGTTATCATTTAGCCACCAAAAACTAATAATTACCTAAAAAGGTTGGAAAAATGTCTAAAAAATAAATATTTTCAATACACATGCCATAATTATACACCTACATAGTGTACTATTGAATTTTTTTTTTGTTCCCAGGGCAAAAGGAGTTACGGGTACATTCCGTTGATAGGTAAGCAGGGCACGATGTACAAAAAGCACGGCCTCTTCTGTATGATGCCGCAGAATTACCCTGACGCCATTAATAACGTGAGTATTCGCATTTTCATACAAAAAAATGCGGCGCGGCCCGCATGTAGTGTGCGTTAATTCATCAAAAACGTATGAAAGTACCTAATGAAGGAGAATTTGTGCAATGCGTTGCGGCGCGTCTCGCCCCATTCTGAATTAGCTTTAACAGTTTGCAAGTCTACGAGAGTTGCTTCTATTTCTTACATCGTTTGCTTGCATTTTTGGAGGAACAAATTCCAAACCGAATTCACGAAATTTTCCATGAATTACGTGTTATGGCAGATATTGTTAGACATCATGGGGTTTATTAAAACTGCTGCTTAAAAAGTGAAGAGATGTTGTATTAATAGAACCCGTAGAACCCCATTGTTTGTCGAAGAACCGATGGCCGGTGGAGCAAACGAATCCTGGAGTAAAGACCGCGCATCGGCAAGCGTAGAATAAGAAAAAAACAATCTCTTTGCTTATGAATGAGTCTCCGGATTAATGCGCAAAGTAGTAGTAACCTTTATTTTTTGTATTTTCAGAAAAACTTCCCTAATTCAGTACTAAACCCAGGTGAAGAGTACGTCCACAGAATGCAGTATAAGTTCGGTATACTAATCGGAAGATACATTTAAAAAACTACAAATATCGGAGGGCACGGCAGTGCCCGCCAAGTCGAGGATTATTTTTTTCGTACGGGTAATAAAATTGTTTCAAGTGCTGTACCGTCATAATAGTAAATTAAATAAACATTGTAACGTTACATAATTTACTTTTTTCTTTGGTAAAATAATCATCGACAATTTACAGAAGACTACGAACACAAAATGCTATGCTGTGCCCAATGGTAACGGCCACATTTCACCCGCGCAACCCTTACCTACCCCTCTCATTAAACACGACGAAAACAAAACACAATGCCTTCCCGCCAGCAGAAACTTTTCGTCTGGCGTTTATAGAATTCGAATTTCAATCTTCTGTAGTTTATTTTGCTTATACGATACACTAAGCTTGAATTCAGAACTATAGATCATGTTCATGTTTTGGAACTAGAAACTCAATGTTGACGTGAAAAAGTTCAAATTTAAATGTTACCAAATGTTATTTAGGACCTTGTACAATTTGTACCTAATGATGTCTTTGTGGAAAACTGTGTTACCAAGTAATAAATATAATGCTATATCGTGGATTTCTCTCTTTGGAGGATCGTGCAAAGTGATACCCAAGTAAAAAATAATATTCGTATAATGAATTTTGCACTGTATTGTGCAACGAATATGGTGTAACGGCTTGGGCTTTGCGGGTAGGCTGCGCAGGCCGTTAACGGATAGGTAGGTAGGTAGGTAGTGTAGAGAGAGGAGTGAAACCAGCTAGTTTAATACATATATTAAGTAATATAGTAGGTCCACAGCTAGGTCGCGGGTAAGGTCACTGGTCTTTCCGAGCACTCGCACACTTAGGTAGGTAGAAGGGTACCGTCCTTGGTCATCCGTTGTAGTAGGAAGGAGCCTGCCAGCGCAGGCTCAGCTGGAACGGTAGGGTAGCACACGGGTCGGGGACACGTGGCAGACGAGGAGGCCTGTCAGCACAGGCCTGCAGGTAGCTCGTGGCGGTAGGCCGCAGGTAGGCCAGGCCTCGGCAAGGACTCGGTAGCGGGCATTGGCCATTGCCAACGCGTCCTGTCCTTAGCCGGACGTAAGAGGCGGGACGTAGTAGCCGAGGTGTAGAAGCCGGTACGTAGAAGAGTCGGTACGTAGAAGCCGAGGTGTAGAACCCTGAAAGCGCGTTAGGGAGCGCATGTCAGATGCGGTGCAGTTGGCAGCAAGCCGCGTGCGATGTGCTAGCCTCCTTAGCGACCAAGAACGGTATGGGAAGCAGGATAGGTAAGCATAATACATCGCAGCGGCTTACAGGCAGAGATAGAGTGCAATCACAGCGTGGCAGAATGACAAGTGAGAATTTAGGTTATGTTGTGACAAGCCAGGCTTAAAGAGCATAACCATAGCAGATGGCACAAGGAGCACACAGAACAGTATAAAAGTTATAATAATAATGATGAACTCACCCTAGACTCGGGGCACATGGTAAATCTAGGGGTTCTACATAACGAACCGCTAGTATGGCTGGTTGCAGATGAAATGAATGAGTAATGACTGTCAAGTAGTGTTGGGCATGTAATTTAGTGTTGTGCTCAACCACTTAGTAACAAAGTAACTACTCGACTAAGTATAGATGTGAAGCCACAACGTTACAATGGCATGTGTCATGAAAACCTTTCCTGCGCCAAACGCGAACAATCCCCTTCGAAAACATTTGAAACATGTGAAAAAGAGGCCGAGTTCTGTACAAAAGAAATAAATAACCACTAAAAGAATTGACATCTATTCATCTATGTAAATGGGTGCCAAAGTACCAAAGGGACTAATTATAACAAGGGCCCGAGGTACGCGCTCAGAAAAATAGTGAAAAAGGAACTCGGCGGCGCACGCAGCAGCAATTCTCGATGAAGCGATGCCCGCGGCAAACCTTCTCGCAGTCTTATTTGTAAATCGCACAACGGAGATGCAAGTTGAAAGTGGCAAGTTGCGACATGTGCAGGCCTAACGGCGCCCGGCATGGGCGCTCGCTTAGACTGCAGCGTTTGATATAATTCGTTACATAGGAATTCATACAATTTTATTGAGCGCCCGAATCGCAGCGTACAAAATGCGCGTTTCGGGCGCTTGTTATAACTAGTCCCTTAGTAGAAAGTTTAGTATGGTCCCTCTTTGTAACTGTTGAAATTGTAGCTTTGAAAACATGCCAAGTTGCATTATAACTTTAGGCTTCATTTACGGAGACGCGGGGCGTGGCGCGTCGCGTGCAGTGTGGCGTCACGCGGCGCGTCTGACGTTTTTTCTGTTTACGGTGCGGCGGCGCGTGAAGCGGCACTTATCATCCCACGCGTTAACATAAACATATGGCAATATACGTCTTGATTGTCGCTGCTTTTTTTGGGGTTATAATATATATTTTTGAAATGTGCTAATTAAAACCTTTCATTTGATACCCGACATGGTATGATTAAAAAATATTTTTTGTTGTTCATGATATGTCACCTAGAGGGCGCCATTTTCAATTTAATGTGTCTTCATATAGCCTATGACCAGCGGACGATCAAGAAGCTTCCAACGATACCTCATTTGTCAAATTGTGATGAGTCTTTTAGAAGATAATATGTGGGAACAGACATAGATAAATACATAGAAACCGGTCCAAATCATAACCCTCCTTTTTGCTTCGCCGTAGTCAGGTAAAAACTAAAACCCAACTACGACAAAAAAGTCAACTAAAGAGATATAAACAAGATATCACGGACAGACAAATTAAAAATCCGGAGTCATACGTAATCAGTTCGAGTTCGTTCGTTATACCAATAACCGAAGAATAAAGGTATTATTCTAAACAAGTTTTATTTAGGGGCGGTCAGTCGCTCCAATTGTTCGTCTAAGGGTCACCTTACAAGAAGTTTGTCAAAAAAAGTGGGAGTAAACGAATTTGGATCCTGAGTATATCGCAATAAGATTTAATCTCCAGTGCGAACTTTCAAATGAACGTGGAATGGGCTCGTTGGCTATGTTGTAAATTTTCTCCGCAAGAAAATTCACCGCAATACAGAGCAATGGCGCTAGTTGTACCTACTTCTTTCTATACTCCGTGCTACTATACCAGTCAAAAATCTGTCAAATAAAATGTATGTCATCTTGAGTTTTCAAATATCAACATTGAATTTTATATGTTTATTTAGACTCGGTATTTATTTATTTATCAATGAATAACACTTGTAATATTCGTTTTAGAAGTGGTTTTAGTGTTTTTTTCATGTTTTCTATGTCTCAGTTTCTTTTGTGGAATGTGATAAATTACGAAAATATTATTTACGAAAATAAATAATATCTCAGCGCAGCTAAAAATTTGAGCGTAGTCCTCTCGTCTCAACAGAGCGACGCCGACTGATTTGTGAAACAAAATATGCTTGAAGTTCCCGTAATGTGCGACGGAAGATGGCTTCTTCCACGAACTAAGAACGTCTTAAGTCCTACAAGCTTTGATTCGTAATAAAACCAAAAATAAAAGGAATAAAAAAAAAAGCCTACACAATTTTTTTTGCCTTGTTTTAATACATATAATCATCTAATTTTTATCATAATAGGCATTTGCATTTTAAGTACAAATCGAAAATACGTGAGAATTAGAGGTAACTTCGTGATATTTTTTTATCGAGAAAATTTTAATATTTTGTGTTTCTGTTACACAAAAAGTTTGGAAATATCATGTAGTTACTCATACTATTTTTATTTTATACCTAAGTCTTATCAATTTTATGAAAAATCAAATTGAAGACAGGCAATTTTGGTTCCGACCCGGCCTTAAGAGTTGTAGGTCGTAGGTTCGAATCCAGACAGGCGCTTTACTTTGTGTAAATTATTTCATCGCTACTGCTCTCAAAACGGTGAAGGAAAACATCGCGAGGAAACGGGCATGTCTTAGAACCGAAAAATTCGAAGACATGTGACATCTACCAACCCGCACTGGGCCCGCGTGGTGGATTAAAAAGCCCACTCCCTCTCGAAGAGAGGAGGCATGTGTCCCAGCAGTGGGAACATTATAGGCCGATTATGCTATGATTATGTATCGTTTAAAAGATCTGTTCAAAATGAAATCATTATTCTCCTGCCCTTATCCCAATTTATTTGGGGTCGGCGCAACTTGTGTTTTTCTTCTATACTTTTGTATTAAGGCCATAGCACACACATCAACTCGGAAAAGGATCGTCACCGTATCACCGTATCACCGCGGACCAGCAGCTCCGATGCGTCTACTCGGCTACAGGTAGGTGACGCTGCGCTTATGGCTCGCTGACCGCTGGTTGACTTGGCTGGCACCAGATCAGTTTGAATCCGAACGTGAAGTGTAGCACACGACTATGTCCCGGTTCACAATACGCGAGATGGCATGACGCAAGCGCGGCGACAGAGAGGCGTAAGCGCGAGGATGTCGAGCCGTAAGCGCGGGGACCGCTGGTTGACCACGCGCCACACCGCGGTTCGTGAGCTTGTCCCGAGGCGAATCGTTAACGTTACGATTTCGATTAGTGTGCTTTTCAGTAGGGCGTTTCATACAAAGAATACTAAACGGCTTGAGTTGATACGGTTACGATCCGTTTCCTTAGTTCGTTTTACCTTTAGTTGTCATCCGAGATGACAACTTGTCAACAAGTCACCCCCTTTCTAGCCGTATCTTTCACACAGTCTATCTATCGTTTCTTTGTTTGGTATGTTTTCTGATCAATTTGTTTACATTTTTACCAGACACTTCTTGAACGAACCTTATGTGCATTGTTTTGCATCTCGTCTGCAATGATGAAGACGATGGCTTATTTCGTATAGTTATAAAAGTTAGGTACCTAATTTTTATATCTTGTTTGGAGCACGCTCATAAGTCGCGCTCTGTTGATGCGCACCCAGACAGCCAGGTCCTTGGTGACCAACGACAGCTAAGTACCCGGTGATGACGTCACGGCCCCAACGATGACGATACCTGGCTGCTTGCCTGTCAACACCTGGAATTGATAAACCATCCATTGATGACACTGAGCGTGTGAGGGCCTGGGTTTGATTTCCAGGTCGGGCAGGGTGTTTTCGTCAGGAATGTGTCAGTTTCAGCCCGGAGTATTAAATTGTGTCTGGTTGACGGCAATAGGTGCGTCCCTTTTACATGGGACTTGAACATAAATGGCGAAATATATTTTTTTAAACCTTTGCCTAACCCTTTAGGGAATACAGGCATGTTTTTATGTTTGATGTTATGTTATTAAGGCTTTCACAACCTGGTTTTAAATACCTTATTATCTCTCGGGCGTTCTGCTGACACAGTGTTTGAAAGTTACAGCTGATAACATCCACAACCGATGCTCATCGCGAACGCTTCTGCTGTCAGATCAGCAAGCAGTTCCAATTTCAAATAGGTACTGCTCAAAACAGTCATATCTATGTGCTCATCTGAAATTGAGATTACAAAGTATCACATGTTATTTGAGTGAGATTTCAGTATTCTGTTGTAGTGTATCTTACCGTTTTATCATAATTTCTCCTATTTTACTGTCATAGGGTTATGGTGGGGTGGTAGGGCAGAGTATGTCTTGGACTAGTTTCTTATCAACCAATAACACAACTTATTAAGTCATTTGAAAGCTCTTTGGTATTATGGCAGGTGGTCTTAAATTGTTTAGTTAGCCAAATAATAAGAAAAACAATGTAATTAAATCTACGTTTTTTATTAAAGAAATAATAAAAAATAAAGTACTTTTATATCACAGTCAATGCTTAGGCCGAAAGTGCTCCATTGATGGTCAGTACCAACAGTTGGTCCTGATGGTTTTCATTCCTACTGGATTTTATAGTATGCATGCACACGGTGCTGTCTGTGCGTGCAGTAGTAAAACAATATTAATATTATTTTCTATTCCATTGTGTAGTTACTAGAGACCTTTGCCCATTAGTGGGACAAAACAGGTTATAATTATGATCTATGGGTATGGAGTTTGTACCGAGCATCTTTGGAGCAATATTCAGATTATTGATCATTTTAACTAAACTTAACTATCTCATCCTAAGGGTGGATTTACAATCATTGGATAACTTTGATCATAATATCTAAATAATAAATATTGCAGAATGAAATTTAAGTTATACGAATCTGTGTTGAAAAATTGGCCCTTTGGAATTTGGAATGGCTATTTAGTAATAACTATAAATAGAAAGTTAATCATGTAAATTAAGGCTTTTCTACAGAATATATATTTAATTAGGTATATATTTTTAGTTTTTTTTTTTAGATTATATAATTATATATTTAATATTATTTCTTTACTTATCTCAGTAAATCATATTCACTTAAACATTTCATTTTAATTCCCACATTTTTTTGAACAAATACATTTTAGAACTAATATAACTTTCGAAAATCGTAACTATTTAACCGGACTTTCCTGTGGCTGCCTTAAGCTACTAAACTCAGGGCCTCCAGCCAGGGGCATATAACTATTCTAAATTAAAACTAAGTGAACGCTCGCTAAGGGGGTCGCCCCTGTGGGGTACGAACCTCGGCTTAGGGCGTCACTGACGGGAGGACAGCAAGATGGGACAGGCTGGATCAATATTGGATCATTATTATTAATAGGGGAATTTAAAGCTACGTGCTCGGCTACGGCGTGGGCTGGCACATCATCGGACAAGGGACAGGGGGACGAATTTAATCAGGATCGCGGTCATGCTGGACCTCGGCGGCGACGTCGGAATGACGGTAGGCGTCTGTTTCTGTGTTTGAACAAAATACATTTAGCGCTAAGTAATTTATAGTGGATGCGGGCGTGTGCATAGAAACTTGATTAAGTACACAAACAGTGAAAAAGCAACTTTAAAAAAAAATTGTAATTTAAATTTTAACATAACTTTGGGTAGGTCAGTGGTCTTCTCAGGGGTAAGCTAAATTTACTAGTAACTGTAATTTGTCTGTTCGAAAATAATCTTTTTGTTTTAAACCACACCATATAAATCATAAATACACCTCAAATTCACAAATACTTTCTTAGTAAATAATTGTAATTATAAAAAAAAACCACAAACAAATCATCAAATACATTTAGTTCAAAAATTGTTCTGTCTGTGTCAACTTCAAACAATGGACAAAATAGAATAATGTTTTAAATCATTGTGCACTTGGTACCTATATTTTGTGATTCTTGATACACAATGCAATGAGAAATCAACCAATGCAAAATTATGTGGTGATAAGACGGCATCTGAATTATACTTTTTAGTTTGGCCTCTTCTGGCGGGCTCGCGGCGACTAGCCCCGTTAGAGGCAGCTGCCTCATCACTTGTATTTTCTTCAAGGTTGTGTGGTTTTAGGGCCGGCAGCAGGTATTTTAGTTTCTCGAGCTTCTTGAGGGATGGGTCTTCAGACTCCGGCGGGTCTTTGCGGACCTTGAGACCAGTCTCAACCACGCCGGCAATAGCGAGGTTGCACTACCTTCTTCTCCGGCTCGTTTCTAGACACATCTACGGACTTGCGCTTGCACACTTCCATTAAAGCATTGTTTGGATCTAACACATCGTTTTCCATGGTTCAGAGAAGATTATAAGTTATATAAACGCTAAAAAGTAAGTTGCAAAATATTTATATTTTGGTAAACACGGCTGTCAAACTGTCAACTTACATCATAGTGCTGGTCCCAGAAATTATACAAAAAAAAAAAAATTGAACTAAAATACAATTATTTCAGGACGAGAAACAATATTTTTTATTAATAAGTAGTTGAACCAAAAAAATCGTCTCGTTTTTGATAGCCTTATATTGTAGTAAAACGACGAGATACAGCACGTTATATATATTCGTTAAATAACGGTAAACATCAAGTTTTTAGCTATATGTAGCGATAACTACTTGATAATCAGCTGGATAACCTGAATTCTTATTCATATATCCTATTCTAGAAGGCAATCTGATATACAAACAGGAAACAAAACTAACAAAATTATACAGATTTTATATCCAATTATACAATCTATCAGCCCTGTGCTGTGGACTGGACTATAATCTGTGGTCTGTGTCTAGTGACAGTGTAGAGGTACACGATACGTTTCGTTTTAGAACTAGTTTAATGTCATGTCATGACTCCACAAACTCATTACTCAATGAAATGAATTTATATTGTTCTTCTTTTATTACTGAAAATAAAATAAAATTATATAATAAAATAAAATTATATGCATTTTATAATACTAACTATTGGCTAAAATAAATTCAACCATAGACTATACAGATTAACGTTCAGTAAATGACATCTAGTGGCAATAAAGTGAACCAATTTTTTGTAGTTTCTTAGTGAAAAGTAGATGGCACTACATTGATTGTATTTCCACAAAATTCATAGTAATAAGGGGAATGCGCTAGGGTAGCCCGCGAAATTCAAATTTTCTTACGTTTTTTGCAATTTGCAGGTCAGTGTCAGGTTGTATCTTGATCTAAATATTATTTGCGGCCGTAACAAATATGGGTTTACAGAATTATAAACTTAAGAATCAGCAATACAACTCTCTAAGTTTATGAAAGTGCCAGATGTCATGATTTCATGAAATAGTCATTCTATGCTCCTCCAACCAAGTTACTGGGTGACACGATAACCCTTGGTAAGACTGGTTGTCAGACATTCGGGCTTCTGACTGACTATCCCGTAACGACTGTCATATAACTCATTTATCTGACATATCTACGAATAAAAGCTGCCGCAGTTGCAGACCTTTCCACGGAAGGACTTCGGCGAGGGTTGCTTAATCTTGAAGATCGACCCTTGCGGCTGTTATTATTTAGGAGTCCCTGAGTCCGTCTCCCGAGGCCCGTGACGTCAGCGCGCCTTGTTCCTCGAATATTTTTCAAGAATGATGTCCAGAATGCGCGACGGGACCCGTGAGAACATCTAGTGAGGATAATAAATAGCGTACCTAGTAATAGAGTAGCGGAAAAATGCACCAGCGACGCACTCTAGGTAGTTGAACGGACAACGTATCCTTTATTATTTTAGCCAGTTTTAGTCGGTCAGACTCCTTCGCCTACCTCAGGGGGCCTATTCACGGAGTAGTGTTAGCAGCGAGAGAGAGATAACCAAGGGAAATGGAATATCAAGTTACCACAGAGGTTGGTATTTGTTAAAATCTAAAGAAGAACAAATTAAATGAAATGCAATTGTTTATTCTGTAAATAGAATATTGGAATCGCTTTTACACGTCATATTAAAAAGTTGTAAAAATAAGATAGATGAGGTCGGCGTTTCCTATCTGACTACTCTGAGAAGAAAGGCCGAAACAAACTCAGAGGTCACCGTCTCTTTTAAAGTCCAGACCTAATCTTGGTCAGGCCATTATGAGGACCATGTAGATTAGAGTCTGAAATGGTCTTTTGAGGAAAGAACCACACGGATTTGAGTGGACCTGTCCAGTCAGTGCAAGCATTTGTCAGTAATAGTGGAGCTCAACTCAGAACTTAAGGAGCTCAACGACTCGACGAACAATACCAAAGAAAGGACATTTGGATAGGTCGCATAAAGTTCTCAAATTACCAGACCTTCGCTAAAACTAACTGAGAACGAAAAATAAATATCCACATAGTCCTCACATTCACAATAAAACAATACTTTACAAGTAATCATCACGACTGTATATATATTATTCAATAATGTCAATTTGTATATAAAACTGGTAGGTATATTTTGATGATTTTCCATAATATTCAAAATGTCACAATGCTTAGCAGAGCGAGCAGCTCAATCCCATGCATTTTTGTCTTCTAAATAATCTTACATTTTATACCCTTTTTTACAAAGTTTGGTTTTAATACTTTATTCCTCTAGAAGCATTTCATTTCCTGAATTTCCAGCTGTCATTAGCAATTCCTCTAATTTGACACAAAAGCAATTCATACTATGTGGGCCATTTTACGAATCTCCATAGAAAACTGTCAAACAGATGAATTATTTCATAACATGAATCACACGCAGATCATAATTATTATGAATTGTCAGTTTGTGACATTTTACGATGATTCATATTATTTTCCTATTATGATTTTGCCAAAGTAACTGTTTTAAGCCAGGTACAGTGAACCGCACATTATACATATATAACAATTCTGTGGTGTTAAAGTAAAAGGGGATAAGTCAATAAACACAACTTTTCACCAAGAGCGATTGAAAAAAATGCTCTTTGGTTTCAAAAGATAAAGATATTTAATAAAGAATATACAAGATACACACTACAAATTTGTTATTATTTTCTTTTAACAATATTACCTCTTGTTTATCGTAATTTGAAAATATATTTTTATTTGTTATTAATTAAAATAATTGACATATCTCATTTTTCTTTAACAGAAACAAAAATATTATATTCATATTATTGACTTATCTCTATGCAATATTTATTTAATTTCTTGTTTTATTTATTATTCATAGTTTTTTAAATAGAATTTGGAAATATTATTTATTATAAATTAATATATAAATATTAGGACAGTTAAATAGGATATTTGCCGTCAGAAAAATTACTAGGAACTTAAACATCGTTGAACTCTTCAATATCGGGATCTATGTCACTTGTGTTAGTATTAGTTTTTAATTTATTATAGAAGTCATGGCAACTACTGTCAACTAAGTTTTTCAACTTTTTAAAACAGCATTTCTTCTTGTAGTTTTTGCGGCAACTCATTTATGAAAAGAAAAATTACGATCTTAGACATTCTAAGTCAGAATTAAAATCGATGAAGAGATTAGTTATTATCTATTTCAATAAAGACCGGTTTCTCTCTTCCCACAATACTTTGCAACCATTGCCAAAAACAGGGAATCTTTAACCTTTACCATAACGAGGCTACTATAGAGAATAAAGGATGCAAGAGCGAGCGAAGCGAGGCTGAAATTTTTAGCATCCCGCTTCGAAAAAATTAGATATTCTTTCGCTTTGACCGTTCTTAAAGAAATAGAAGTAAGTTTATCAACTTATGCAGAACATTTTGACAACTAATAGAATGTAGGATACAAGAGCGAGCGAATCGAGCTCAAACATTTTAACACCCCATCTGGGATAGGTTAGACTCTCTCAGAGAATGCTGAAGTTGTAGGAATTCATTCAATACAAAGTCAGAGTCAATAAAAATATAGTATTTAAGAATACTCTTACTGCTTTTGTAGATTTTAAAGTACGCCTATGCGAAATAGATTACAATCATTATCTGTATTAGATTAGAGTACAGAGGAACCATAGAGGGGGTCGATCTTTAGATTGAGATTCTGTTGTTAGTACCTATGACTTCGGCTATAATGCGATTCGTATAACGAATATGAACTTATATGATTTTTTTTATAATCTGCATGGCTTCATCCCCTATTTTATTTGGAGGCATACTTATATGAACCACGTATAACAGGGCTTGAAACTCCTGATACTCTATTAGATTTTTTCTTTATTACTACCTCGACAGATTTATTAAAAACTCCAAATGTTTTCGAAAAACAGCCATTACAAACTTCAATCATAGTGCCATTTACTTTTAAGTTGTAAATATGATCCGTACTACTTAGTTTAGGTTCGCCTGATGCATTACGTATCCATTGGGTAAAAATTTCATTTCATTCAGTAGGACTTTCATTTAGAGCCAATGACATTATCTTATTAATTCTGTTCATTTCTAAGAATTTCAACACTCCTAAACACTATAAACACAAAAATATGATTATTTTACGTAGATCAAATCACGTCAACTTCACGCGCGAAATGCAACTGACGGAATACGACGACTCGCATTTATAAACGAGTCGACTTATCTCATTATGCATATCACAATAAAAAACACTTACGTACACAATGATGAGATGAGTAAACTTAACTCTTTTTGATTTTTTAGTATTTTGTTGTTTCTGACTAGACTCGTTTTGCAATTTGAGTTTTACGAAATTGTAATTTAAATATCGACTCATCTCCTTTTTACCTTAAAAGATATTAATGTTTAGTATCGAATTATGAAAATAACTCATTTTTCAATATTTATGACTTATCCCCTTTTACCATAACACCACAGAATTATAATAACAATTTGTCATTGCCAGCGCCTTTATATCGTAGCAGTAAGGCCGATTTTTGGTAGAGGGCACCACTGATTTGCGATTGACTGTACAAGATTCTTGTAAGTAGATAGGTAGGTATATTCTCTTCTACTAGATGCACATTAACATTACTGACGTAGGTCGCATCACAGTATATATAACTAACAGTATTATGTCTTTAAAGAAAACGGCCGGAACGACGCGCTTCGAAACGAAATCTCAGTGTGTCTCAGACGCAACAGTCTCGAGTGTGCGGTAGTTACGGATGCGGAATGTTTATCTACCGAGCGGCTGGAGGTAAATTTGAAGGTCACTGCCAAGACATATTACTGTTACATTACTTTATTATACTGTGGTACCATTACATTACATAATACTGTTGTTTAGCATTCAGAAGTCGAAACTATGCTCAGTAGGTACCTCCACGCCATACAATTCGAGGTCAAAGTCAGTCTAGAATTAAAAATGATTCCACTAAAGAGATTTATGAGAAAATCTATTACCTAACATTCTTGAAGTCTAGAAAATAATCTAGTTTTCGCAAACGTTTGTAAATATTATTTCTTAATTACCCGATACCTGCAAGTTCTGTAAATAAAGAGATGAAACTGAAGCTATTTAGATTAGGAAGGTACACTGCAAGAATGTTAACGTTGATGTTTGTGTTACTATGGATCGCGTTGAAAGATTTTTTTACAATTTATGTGCTTAGTTTGAAGCGAAAATCCGTACTAATATTATAAATTCGAAAGTAAATATGTCTGCCTGTCTGTCTGTCTGTATGTTACGTTTTCACGCCTAAACCACTAGACGGATTTAGATAAAATTTGGCAAGGAGATAGATGGCATCCCGGGGAAGGACAAAGGCTACTTTTTATCGACATACCATGCGGGCGAAGCCGCAGCCGGAAGCTAGTCCACAATAATTTTTTGGAAATCGTGGTGAGTTGAGAAACTTTACATACGTATAGAAACTATTCACTTATTTAGGATAACCTTCTAAGTTAATTTGAAAACTGGGTTATCCAAATCTTTGTCATTATTTCAACCGGAAAATGCTGCTGAACATGAACGTCGCCACATCAACCCGTCGCCATCCTGCGACCTTCACCAGGTCAATGGTCCACCTTGTTACTTGGCCTACCAACCCCATCAGCCAATAGAGGAAGATTCCTTGTTTCTTATTAACCAACTCACCCGTGTCCCTTAAATCCCGACACGTCAAAAATATACACTACCTATACAGCGTGTATAAAAACCCTGTCTGATCCATGAGGGTGTTGTTGAGAATCATCAGGGTCGGACTGACCATATAGTCGACGTGGCGTTTGCGAGCCGGGCCCCAGCATGCGCGGGACCCCCGAGGGGCCTATGCTGGCGGTAGGTAGGTAAAGTAGATAGTAAACATACATTTAGAACGAATACTGAATAAGAATCTGATCAGTTTTCTCGATGCAAACAACATCTTAGCGAACAACCAATACGGTTTCAGAAATGGAGTTAGTACTGAAGACGCAGTCATGGATTTGTCCAATCACGTGGCCAGGACGCTAGATAGAAAACACAAGTGCCTCGGAATTTTTCTTGATCTGTCAAAGGCATTTGACACCGTTTCTGCCCGTGCCCTATTGAGTAAAATGGAAAGCATTGGAATACGTGGAAACCCATTGAATATCTTCGCAGACTATCTCAGAGATCGTACCCAAATAGTGAAAATCGGCCCACACGAAAGTGATGAGCTCCCGATCACATACGGCGTTCCGCAAGGCAGCATTCTGGGGCCTACACTCTTTCTCATGTATATAATTGAACTCTGCAAACTGCCTCTCGACAACTGTAGGATATATACGTACGCGGATGACACTGCCCTTGTTGTAGATGGTTATGACTGGCCCCAGACATACCAAAACGCCGAGGCTGCGCTGTCCACCGTAATGAAATGTTTGGCCGATAACTTGCTCACCTTAAATTTTGATAAAACGCAATACGTTCCCTTTGCCATTCGGTCAAATCAGTGTCCCTCAAACTCCCTTACCCTAAAAGCACACGCTTGCGGTTCCTTAACGCAGTGTACCTGCATCCTCCTCGCCAAATCCACTTGTGTAAGGTATCTAGGAGTACTTATCGATCAGCATCTCAACTGGCACCCACATATATGAGTTAAAGTCACGTCCCGCATACGAAAGCTAATATATGTTTTCAAGAAGCTACGAAACTCAGCCGATTACGAAACACTAAAACTCGTATATTTTGCCCTTGCCGGTCTGTCCTAACATACTGCTTGCCCGTCTGGGGTGGTGCCACCCAAAATGTATTTATCCGCCTTGAGAGGGCCCAGAGAGCTGTCCTTAAGGTTATGCTTTCTCTTCCGCGCAGGTACCCCACTGAACAGCTCTATTCCGAGTGCAAAGTACTCACAGTCAGGCAACTTTATGTGCTCCTGTCGACCCTACGCAAACACTCTGCCCGCCCTCCAAAGGAACCGACTGGCAGACTCAAGCATGATGTTTTCCCCCGCGAGCGGCATAGAACTGCTTTTGCCAAGCGCCAATTCTACGTTAGTAGCATTAAAATATATAATTTCCTTAATAAAAAGATAAAAATCTATTCGTGCCCTAAATATCAATGCAAAAACTTACTTAGAGATTATCTCCAAACACTAAGCTATGACAATACTGAGGATCTTCTGCTGGGTAATTTGCAATGATAATGAACTATAAATATAAATCTAAACAAATACAACCATAATCGGATAATTATGTACTTGTTACTCCCTATTCTTCATCACTGCACACATCCCACACCTACTTACCACATACGCACACACCACACTCATTCCACACATACATCCTACACTCACTCACAACACACATCCAAACCCCACTTTTTGCACCTCACCATGAAGTTAAACGCTCTTCATTATGTTTTTTATTTTTATATAAATTAAATCCAGTTTTCTTTTACACCATTTGCTAATATTTAAACGTCCTATTTTTGTTTTTGCTTTTGTTTTTGTATAATAAGGCCTTGTTTGTTACCAAGAATCACTGACTCCTAAGACACAGGCACATACACCTAGTTTAGGAGTCAGAGTGTTAAAATGATTGTGACCTAGATATAAGCCTTATTTGCTCATAGTTTTTGGCAATTGTTTTATGTGATGGCTATCGGTGAAATAAATAAATAAATAAAATAAAAATAAATAAATTTATATTTTTTAATAACACATTTATGAACAACTCGTCAAACATGAGTTAAGCCACAGTCATCAATTAGCCGTGATCACCTTAGTCACAGCAAAAAAAGGGGAAAATAATGTTGAACTTCATCTAAAGTGGGTGATAGACGTGTGTACTTAAAGTACGCCGTCGGTGATACACGTAAACTTGCTCAAAATGTCTATGTCCAATTGGCTTGCGGCTCGCGGCAATGACAGACTGGCGAGTAAGCTCGTCGAGCCATAAGTATGCGTACTTGTTCGCACGTCTATCACCCATATCAGTATACCGTCCCGGCCCCCAGGCTCGCGGGGATCCACCCGGGCCCTTCTAGCCCAGTCTGACCCTGAGAATCATACTGAGTCTATATCTACCTATATGTGGTTTTTATAAGGAAGAAAGAAAAAAAAAATTGCCGCATTTTTTTTCAATGGAAATTCAACATGTTTATTACACGGGGCGTGGGCGGCCGTTGAAACCTCGGTTGAAAATTTGCCAATTTAGAATGGAATTAGTGTAATTTTGTGAATTTTAAACAGCAATAACTTTCTTATAACCTTTTACTGAAAAAAAAATGATTATTATTACTTTTTAGTAATTTTATTGTGGTACCTAGGCCCTTTGGTACTTGGTACCTTTTGTACCGGACAGGGTTTATATTACAAGCTGTAGAAGTAAAGCCCTAAAAATAAAAATAAGCTAAACAGAAACATCTCGATAAGTTTTCTATAACGAGATAACCCATAGTGTCAATTTCCGACGCAGAAAAGTAAAAGGTTTCAGGGAAACCTGTTGAATTTATAAAAGTTGACGTCGAAAGTTCGCTCGAGAAACAGTTTTTCTTTCTTTAAAACTACCCACACTACCCTATCGATATACATGACTTACCAGTCTACGTCATTTAAGCAAGGCAGAAGTGAATAATTTCTAGTGAAAAATGTCTCAGTAGGTAACTAACTAGTAGATACTAGGTAAGTAAGTAAGTAAGTTAATTTATTTGTATAAACATGGTGTACACATTGCATGCAAGATATTAAATACAGAAATATTCTATCATGTTCAGCTGCGTATCGTGCCTTACAAATTGGTTATACGTTATTATTCTAGCTGCGCCCCGCGGTTTCACTCGCATAAGTCCTCCTCCTGTTTATGGTCTACCCCTGTGCCAAATTTCAACCAAATCCGTTCAGCCGTTCACGCGTAATGGCGTGACCAAGGGAAATAGGGATTCATTTTTATAAAATAATTTAATATAGATTAAGTCATTGCAAATTTGAATTCCATCAACAATAAAATGCAATAATATATATTTTATGGAGTGATCTTACACAGTGGAAAATTAAAAGACAAGTTTTTTTTTTAGGTTAAGGCTGTTTATTTCTACTATCACAAGGATTTGTCCCCAAAAGCCTTCTCTGACGCAATCTGTAGCCAAAACTAATCAACCTTTTTATAAGTTTTCTTACGGGAGATGCAATTCTGCGAAATTCAATTTTTCTTAAGTGTACCTATTTGCATGACGTCCGGTTGGAAAGCCGCCGTCTCCGAGCGTCTTATTTATTTAGTTATAAAAAAAAAACTGTAAAAACGAGGACTTATTGCCTGAAGCATTTTATATTCTAGCAATCAACCTTATGGTGATGCAGAGACAAAACATGGCAGGTGCAATATACACCTATAATAATACATGGTTTTTTATTTGGTCTGGATACATTATGTAAACTATGTCGAAGAAATAACGATAGATGATTCTGCCAATTTCTTACGAAGCCTGTTACCTTCACTTTAAAAAATAAAAAAAGTTATAAAACTAAAACCCAACTACGACAAAAAAGTCAATCAACTAAAAAGGTTTCAACAAGACAGAATTTTTTTTTTTTTTTTTTTCCAGGTTTTGAAGCCAGTTACTGGGCTGTGGAGGTATCTGACCTGAACTGGGTAATACGATAACCCTTGGTAAGAGAGGTTGTCAGACTTTTGGGCTTCTGAGGACTCATAACTACTGTCAAAGATCCACGAATGACAGTCGGGACCAAACGTGCTTTTAGGTAAGTATTTATAGATGGTCACCCACCCACCGACTGGTTATTCTAATACTCTTCGCAAAAATGTGAAATTCATTCATTCACTGACACACACAGCCTAAACTTCTTGGTCTAGCTAGAAGCATGAAGTTTTGCACTAGAGTACCTTACATGCGAAGGTGAGCACTAAAGAAGGATTTTTGAATATTCATCCAACCAATTCACATCAATAACTCATTCAACCCGAGTGGGTTAACAAAACTATGAAAGTTTGTATGGAATTTCCTCAATTTTCCCCAAGCGAAATTCTGTGGCGGCATCTACATCGCCAAATGCGAACTACGCATCAAAGACCTGACGTCACACAAAAATCCTGACGTCACATAAATTCTGCATCGCGCAATTAAGGTTTACCGTGCAATGGACATTATACAAGATTCCAACATCACTAGTTGGGGAGTTGCCCGCCAGACACAAAACGTCTGGTTGGAGGAACCTCCCTTTTCTATAGAGGATGAGTGAACTTCACACCCTGTTTGTGATACCTCTAAAATTATATTAAGCCCACGTCTACCTTTGAGTTTCAATGATGATTTTTTTGTGATATCGATACATATTATTACGTCTGTGAAGTTTACACAAAATATCCATGAAACAATCTTTGCGGTTAACGACCTCTTCGAATATGTAGGTACCTATTAATTTGTGATAGAAATAAAATTAGTTATGTTGAAATAGATAACAAAAACTGCTATTTATCTTCTTTACTAAATAAGTAAATATATTATTATTTACTTAGCTGTGCCCCGCGGTTTCACCCGCGTTAGGTTCGAGTCCGTGGGAATATCGGGATAAAAAGAATCCTATATCCTATTCCGGGTCATGGTCTACCCATGTGCCAAATTTCAGCCAAATCCGTTCAGCCGTTTTAGCATTAAAACGTAACAAACAAACAAACTCACTTTCGCATTTATAATATTAGTTAGGATAACATATTTTTCTCACTGTTGGCTCGTTGGTCTAATGGTCACATGCGCTACTACCGAGCATGAAGTCCTGGATTTGTTTCCAGGGTCGGGCAAAGTATTATTGGGTTTTTCCATCTGGAATTTCTCAATAGCCGCCTTTTTTTTTTTTTTTTTCTCTATAGCCGCCTTTTTTTTTTTTTTTTGATGGTGGGAAATCATCCAATGACTTCTCCCGCTCAGTCGGGATTTGTACCGCAATAATACCGATAGATTCGCAATATGTGGGATTGTTATAGGTAGGTACACTAGGAATACAGGCGACACTCACACGAAGAGAGCATGTAAGAGGGCGTAATACTTTACTTGCACTAAGACAAAAATTATGTAAGTGTAGTCAAAGTAGTCAAAGTAGTCAAATACTTTACTTGCACTAAGACAAAAATTATGTAAGTGTAGTCAAAGTAGTCAAAGCCGTCAGTAGGTACTGACGGCTTTGACTGGCGGCACGTGCCAGAAGTAATACGCTCTACGCACTTTTGGTGCCACGGATATTTTGTAGGTAGTGCCGTCAGCCGACTCTGGGATTCGGTGCTCTGTGAGTGTATTACAATAATCCTTACTTCCTTACTAATCCTTACTAATATCCTTACTTCCTTAATAATATACATAATTATAAATGCGAAAGTAACTCTTTCTTTCTGTCTGTCTGTCGCGCTTTCACGCCATAATTACTGTACCGATTTAAATGAAGTTTGGTACACAGATAGTCTAGAGCCTGAGAAAGGACATAGGCTATCAACATACCACGCGGTAGAAGCCGCGGGCGGAAGCTAGTCTTCAATAAAAATATCGACTGGAACTCTTGAAAGCCTCAATCAACTGCGACCGCCAGGAAAGTGCAATAAACTGACACTATGAAGCTCAACCAGTCCCATAGAAAAGATTTAACAGATGAACTTCTGTCTTAGAAGCCCACAACAAAATTAATGTGACAGAAGAAATACCAACAAAAACAAATTATTTAAAAACAAAAAACCCGCCTGCAAAAACGCATAACTTAAAAGAGAAAAACAAGCATTATAATCTGTAGAATTTTGGTATTACAGGCGGGGAACAAACAAAAGTTACACCATATTTCATGTTATTGTAATACCAAAATTCTACAGATTATAATGCTTGTTTTTCTCTTTTAAGTTATGCGTTTTTGCAGGCGGGTTTTTTGTTTTTAAATAATTTGTTTTATTTCAAGCTTTTTAGTTTTATTAATTAATATATTTGGAATTTACTCGTTACTAGCTTTTATTTGATACCAATATTGTAACTTATTTAAAAAAAAACCTTCCCCTCCCTTTTTTTTTGTTTCCAGATGAAATTAAAAAAAAAAAAGTAGTGTATGTCACTCCCACAATTAAGACGAACCTAACGGCACCTCGTATGTTAAAATCCATCAAGCCGTTTAGGCTACAGAGCGTGCCAAACATACATGCATATATACATACATACATACTCTCGAAAAACATTACCCTCCTTCTGGGGCGGTCGGGTAAAAAACGAACCAATAATAGTGTATCATCATCTGTCTAGCCTTTTCCCAGGTATGTCGGGGTCGGCTTCCAGTCTAACCGGAGGCAGCTGAATACCAGTATTTTTCATGGAGCGACTGACTATCTGGGGTCCTACCACCACCGCTTACAGCAGTATTATTTTAATCTTACTTCAGTGGGCGAAAGAGATGGACCTATACGTTCTGTAGAGGTTCATCTCTTTCCTACACTGAAGTAATATTAAAATACTACTGCTGTAAGAGCTGGTGGTAGGGGCCCTGACCTCCACAACCCAGTTACTGGGTAACACTAAAACTGATTGTCAGACTTTTGGACTGCTGACGACCCATAACAACAGTCAAAGATCTGCAAATGACAGCCGGGACCAATGGCTTAACGTACTTTCCGAGACACGGCGGGGTCTTAGTATATAAAGATGGTCACCCATCCGCGGACCAACCGCAGCAAGCGTAGCTTAACCTGATCGATCGACCCATGCGGCTGTTGTTACTTAGCCACAAGCCTCTCAACCAATAATAATCCATGAAATTAATTTAATTGTTAAACATTGAAATTATAACTTCTAGATTCGTAAATGAATACCTACCATCATTTTCTGATATTTTGAGTAGCCAACCAAGGTTTTCATGATAGCACCATTGTTTTTTGTTTTAATTTGCTGATAAGATAATTCTTGCTTCTTTGCAATATATTTAAAACAAAGTTCAGACTAATGATTTTTAATTAAAAGTTTGTAAGTAACAAAGATAATTTTATTCTTATTTGAATCTCTGTTATTCGCTCGTATAAAACGATGAGAGACAAAATTCTTAGTTTTTGTAGTCCAAAGCATCGTTTCTTTAAAAACGTCCCTGGCATCAGTAATACTACGGCCACATTATGTCGCGCGAAGATTCGTGTCCCGTTGTCGCGACAAAAACTATAAACTTCGTGTTCGCTCTACGACGAACTCGCTGTGGCTACACTTCGCGTTATCGCGAACTTTTCTTCGTGCGCTCTCTCTCGCACACCCCTCGATGTCTCGCTGAGCAACAGAGAGCGCACTGAAGAAAAGTTCGCGCTATAGCGAACATTCGCGTTGTCGCGATAGGTCTGGCCAAACAATTCGTGACTTCGCGAATCATTCTAGTGAACTTGAAGCTTCGTAGTTAAGGGCGCAACCTACCTCAAATTGCTGAGCATGATCCTTCGTTATGCCGAAAATACTGCAGCATTAATTTTGAAATAAATATATATTAAAGTTGAGGATTGATGCTAGGTCCTAAGTTTGGCGAAAACACGATTACATAGAACAAAAATCCAAAGTTACCTCTAAACAGAACTATAAACCGCTGGTATTAAAAAAATACTTCAAATTAGATCATGAAACTTTGCATGATAACTGAACTATCTTTAAGCAGGGGCCAAGTCTACTAATTTACAAACGTGTCAGTGGTCTCGCAATGATGAGTTTTTGTCAGATTTTGTATGGCATATCTGTCAAAAATTGATCATTGTGAGACCACTGACACGTATGTAAATTAGTAGACTTGGCCCCCTGGTCTTATGTTTATTTTTATTTTAAATTACCCTTATTTTCACCGTAAAAAGCAATTACCTAAACTTTTCGACGCTTTAAAGCCGCTATTGCCCTACTCCGTCTCGTTCTCACCCAGGTCGCGAGTAGTATGGTGCGAGCGGGATAAAATCTGAGGCCTACCTCCGATTTTATCCCGCTTACGTTTACGTTTTAAGGGCGCACCCTAGTGCGCCCTTAAAACGTCGGGATAACTCAGGCGGACCAGACGCGGGAAAAAAATGGAAGATGCGGTTGCACTTTATTGTATGTCGGCAAATAATTATTTATTGCATCTTTATTATTTTAATAAAATAAATAAAAGAGTAAAAAGGAGAAATAAAAGAAGATGGTGTATGGTGGATGTTATCTATACAAAAGTTATAAAACTAAAACCCAAAAAATCGGCATAAAAGTCATCTAAAAACGTACCTTTATACACGAATCACAGACAATCCGGAGTCACACGTGTTAGGGCTTAATCAAACAGATACGTGTGACTCCGGATTTTTAATTTGTCTGTGATTCTTGTTTATACCTTTTTAGATGACTACGGTTAGACTGGAAGCCGACCCCAATATAGCTGGGAAAAGGCTAGGCAGATTGATTGAGATGACTTCTTTGCCGTAGTTAGGTTTTAGTTTTATAACTTTTATTTTTATTTAATTTTTTTGGGGTTATAAAATATATATTTTTGAAATGTGATAATTCCCTTTCATTTGATACCGAACATGGCCTCATTAAAAAACATTTTTTTTAGTTCATGACTTTTTGTCCTCCAGAGGGCGTCATATTCAATTTAATATCTCATTTGTCAAATTGTGATGAGCAGTTTAGAGGATATGAGGGAACACATGAACATACATACATACCGTTCAAAGTCATAACCCTCCTTTTTGCTTCGCCGTAGTGGGGTAAAAATTACTTACTAACAAAAAAGTAAAATTTAAGTATAAAATAAGCCCTTTGACGTGAAGTTACCTCAGCAAGACAAATACGTGCAGACCGTTCGGCGGCTCGCTGTAAAAAAAAAGAATAAGTGCGCGAAGTGTGGCTAACAGCACTAACTTTGTCGCGATAAAACCCTTTACATATTCAGCCTATAATGTTCCCACTGTTGGGACACAGGCCTCCTCTCTGTGAGAGGGAGTGGGCCGTAATCCACCACGCGGGCCCAGTGCGGGTTGGTAGATGTCACATGTATTCCGGTTTCCTTCACCGTTTAGAGAGCAGTGGTAATGAAATTATTTACTCAAAGTAAACCAA
Source organism: Lithophane semibrunnea (assembly GCA_947363905.1). Taxonomy (NCBI): domain Eukaryota; kingdom Metazoa; phylum Arthropoda; class Insecta; order Lepidoptera; family Noctuidae; genus Lithophane; species Lithophane semibrunnea. The sequence continues at coordinate 19,426,967 of OX376186.1, read as the reverse complement.
CTATCAGGGTTCGAACAGGGACCTACAACTCGTAAGTCACGGCCGTTACCACTGGGCCACCACTGCTCTCAACAAAACCCTTTGATGTGCAGTAGTTTACCGACAGCCGCGCGAAGTCTTCGAGTTCGCGCTTCGAGTTCGCGATGTGACGAATTTCTTGCCCACACGTGTTGCGACAAATCGAATCTTCGCGTTATCGCGACATATGTAGCCAAGCAATGTTCGCGTGAATGGTTCGCGAATTGACGAATTTCTTGCCCAGACGACATATGTGGCCGTAGCATTATGAAAGAAAAAATTACATAGGCAGCCATGGGGTGGGGACTGACGATAGAAATGAAACTTAAAACCATACATAGCTACAGAGCTATATATGGTACGATGCATAGCTATAGAGCTATGCATAGTTTTGCCAACCGTCTTATGTTACCCGTGTATCTGTACTTATAAACTGTAATTAACCTCAATAGTCAAATTTAATTAGTCTCGTGATAAATAATAACAGCCGCACGGGTCGATCCATCAGGTTAAGCTATGCTTGTCGGGGTTGGTCCGTGGATGGGTGACCATTTTTATGTACCTAGACTCCTCTCTTTACATAGCGAGGCTTCTCCGTGCCTCGGAAAGCACGTTATGCGGTTGGTCCCGGCTGTCATTCGTGGATCTTTCATTGTCGTTACGGGTCGTCAGAAGCCCGAAACTCTGACAACTAGACTTAGTCTTACCAAGGGGTGTCGTATTAGCCAGTTACTTGGTTCTGGAGGTCAGATAGGCATTCGCTCCATGTAAAATACTGGTATTCAGCTGCATCTGGTTAGACTGGAAACCGACCCCACCCGAAAAGTCTAGGCCGATTGGCAGATTGAGTCATATTAAAAACATATTTATAGTGATATAAAATTAGAATTTCGTGTTTAAGTATTCAAATAATTCAAATCTAAGCACTGAATTTACAAATGGCACTACAAATTGGCATCCACACGTCCGTTTTCTAATCCATATGTTTACATTTTCATCAGATACCTTTTGGAACAGACGAAAATACTTGAATACATAACATCATGCCCGTATTCCCCCCTAAGGGTAGGCAGAGAGTGTTTAGTTTAGTACGAACCCACATTTCACCAGTTACGAATTATGCGCTCCATGTGATAGGGGCGAGCGTATTACCGGACGCCTACTACTACTGACAATTTTGAATGTAAAAATACAAAAATCTTACGTTGGTACATAAGTAAATTAATAATAGTATTAATTTATTTGGTTATACAGTATGTTAAATAACAAAGGGCGTTCCCGTTAACCTGCAATAGTACCTATAGCGTCTATATAGGCTAAAAAAAATATTTCCATTAAAAAAAATATGTTTTTTTTTTGTTTTTGTATAGTAAAATATTCACAAAAAATATTAAATTGTTACGGAAAATAAACTCTCTGTACACGCCCACTTGTCACACTTGTTTTCCTACGTTAAAATACTAGTGTGCGTGTACAGAGTGTTTCTTTTACGTTTAAAAAAAATCGTTTTGTGAACATATCACGACTCAAATTCCAAAAAAAAATTTTTTTTTTTTGGTGTGGCTATATTTTTTTTAGCATGTGTACACGCTATACTGTTGCAGATTAACGGGAACGCCCTTTGTTAGTTAACATACTGTATGACATAGCATGTCAAAGTTGCACAAGCAATATCAAAGTACTTAGTCGAAAAAAAAATCATTTATTTCAAATAAACCAATTACAGGCACTTTTGAATTGTCAAGGGGTCGGTTAGTCAGAAAGATGAAGCTAGTTGTCCATTCCAAAGCGTAGTAGGTTCCTATGGAGAAGAACGGGCAAGAAACTCCACGGACACTCTTTTTAAATCAGAATATTGTTACAATACATTGGTTACATCATTCGTGTTGACATGTGAGTACAATGCAGAAAAAGGTGCACGTTAAAAGCGTCCGTACTTAAAAGTAAAACAAAACTATTCAAAAATTAAAATAAGCCGTGGTAGCTAAGAGATGACCAGCGACTATAAAAAAGCGACCTCTAATTATATTCAAACTAAATGTCACATACACGTATCTACCAAACACCTGGAACAGATAATTATAGGTACCTAATACTATTTTTTTTCGAGTGGGAATCGCACCCACGATCTGAAAAAAAAAAAAAAAAACTATTGCATATGTGCCCAGCCACTGCACAACGACAAGTCGTCAAACTCAAACTAAAGTTAATCATGAATTCGTGACACAAAGATGGCTCCAGATAGCCTAACCTAACCTTTTATAACCTAACCCAATTCTGAAGAACTCTTATCACTTATAAACTAGCCAGATTACTGTTGAAAGTGTCAAGATATGATGATCACATTTTTGAAGATAATTATCTTACTTTGCTTCCGTTCTTTTGTCTAAGTAGGTACCTATCTTCCATCCAAGTGTAAAATAGCACAATGTATCCATTAGATTTTTATTGCTATTTGAAAATATAATAAACTATAATTAAATGAGAGTATAGGCACAAACTTACTGAGCCAAGGAATTGGGCGCGACGAGTAAGTAAATAACGATATCACTTTGAATCACTACGAGTCACCCAATAATATAATTCAAACTCTATGTTAAAGAGATAACGACTATTTTTCTTTCCACAACGCGATAAAACATAAGGCACTTTTGATTTATGATTGCACCATTGTGATAAGCGCAGGAGAGGGGTCATTGAACTTTGCAGGGCTCACACGCGGAAACGAGACGAACGAATTTTTCTTCATACTGATCCAGATTGCAAGTTACTTCACTTTTGCATACCAAGGCTTAAGAGAACTAATCGACGACTACGGTTCATAATACAATAAAAAATAATCGTAAATGAGATAAACATGATATAAGAATGCACATTATAGAACTGGTATCGGAGTGGGATGGTGTTAGCGCATCGCGAGGCTACGTAGGAAGCGTTGCAGGCCGGTGTGTGGAGCGGTGTCGTGCGTGCGCTTCTGGACTTGGGACGAAAAGCTAGCAGAGGAGAGGAGCGGAGCAGCCGAGCGGAGCGGGTCGCGGGCATCATTCGCGGTCCGACAGTGGTGCGGCGCGGACGACCACGCGCGCTACCGGTCATCGGACTAACTTTCCAACATTCGTCTTCCAACACCTTTGGACCACCATGAGGACCGGAAGGGTCCCGCTTGCGGCCCTTCTGCTAGTCCTCGCCTCTCCAGTACTACAGGTAAGTCTTTCGTCAAACTTTGCCATAAAGCCGGCACACAACCTGTCCGCGGAGATTCTGAAAAATAACTTTGCGAAACTTTTTTGACTTCGCACAGTCTAGACCTTGCGATTTTGTATTTATTGTACGCCTGACTCATTTTAAACTGGACAACAGATTTGTGTGTTGTTTGAATATTGACTAAGTTCAAGTAATAACTAACTAGGTATCGGTGACAGAGCCGGTTTCTGCAACTACTGAACATATTAACTTTACGATGATAAGTTTGTGTTTGTTTGAATAAAATATAAATGAATATGGCTGCGCACAGTTTCGAAGGACATCCTAAGTGAGCTACGAATTTATCTGTGAATTTACTCAATGGGTTTTGCAGCACAGTAGTAGCTACCTACATGATTTGTAATGCACGAAAAATTGAGCCTAGTAGGTATCTATCAGTTGATAAAAACAGATAATTTGACGTCGATAAAGTTTAGGGTAACCCAGTTATAAAATATTTTTATTATATTCTTTGATTAAAAAAAAAAACTAGCAGGCTTTTCATAATTTTAAGTAATGTCAACTTTACAGAGGAAATAGGCGACGTGCTGATTGCATAATAATGTAATTTTCAGAATTGTATCAATAAAGCGATTATTGTCTCATTGCCATTTTTACAAGTGCAAAGTATAACCGACTGGTGTACTGTTACAGCTGTTTTATTGCCTACGCTAATTTAATTCAAGCCGAGTCTGCGTTCTTGTATACCTGTACTTACTATAAATATTTAATTAAATGTGCAAACTAAAATGAGGTTAAAACACCAAGTAAAATAAGTCGGAACTCGTATTACCGAATTCCGAATTGTTACTGTCAGTCGCACGCGTGTTTTATAAAAAAAAAAGTATCATAAAACAGGTTTTATTCTATAGAATCAATCACCGCGAAGAATAATCGGTTTATTTTTTAAGTCTGTTAATTGAAAATTCGAAGTTGTTTGGTCGAAGGCTTAGCACAGCCTCCACATCACTCTATCAAGAGCATAAAGTTACCCACGTAGACTAGGCGCTACCAATAGTGTGAAGGCAACAATCTCTCCTACTTAGCCTTCTCTTTACTCAACTGTGATAGGTCAGCTTCCATTCTTACATCTGGTAAGAAGACAGCTGAATACCAGTGTTAAACATGGAGCGACTGTCTATCTGCCCTCCAAAACCCAGTTGCTGGATAACACGATAACTACCCCTGAAACTGATGTAAAAGCAGCGTTATATCCCACTAAATAGATGCAGTAAATGTGAATCTTCCTCAGTTTTCTTAGAATCAATTACTCGTAGGAGATGCAATAGCAAACTTCACTATACTGATATAGGTTTCAAGTGATCACTATTATAAAAATCCAAACAAATTAATAAATATATAAGTATCTAGGAATGAGAAACTAAAAAGTAAAAACTGGAAAATAACCTGAGTAAGTTTACATACTTTCTATCTTTGATTCTAATATTTTTCTGCCACTCACTGACAAAATTGAAATAATTGCTACCTTTTCTACGCACTCTGATGAATATCAATGTCTAACATAAATTTGTGTGCTTAAAGTATTAAATATATAAATGTAAATTTCAACACGATATCTATAACCGTTGAAGAGTTCCCTCGTGAGAAGACGTCTCTCTGTACATCCTCCGGTTCTCTCAGCCACTTAAATTTATTGTCATGCTTCTAATTACCGAGTTTCTTGATATGCCAAGAGGAAGTTGTCCAAAGTTAGCTTGGACTTCGTAAAAGATACAAAAAAACTTCAATTTAAGTCAAAGTTGAGGGCTTGTAAGCTAAATCAACGGGGTAATCTCGAAAAAATCAAAACAATCAATAATATCAATCAATAAAAATATAATATCAATTTTGAAAATGGTCAAGTGTCAGAATCCCTGTTGAGCATCTCATTAGTTTGCCATAAAATCTAGAATGAACACGGGCCTCGACTTCTCAGTAACATAAGAGTCTCTCCTTTTTGAGACTAGGTGTCATTCATTTATCGTTTTAATTTAGACAAAGCGTTCAGTAGTCTCTGGCATTTACGCCCGGTTTCAGGAAAGCCAAGCAGATGTTTTTTCAAATCTTAACTGATCTGATTGGCACACATGCTCGGGTCGGCATGATGCGGTACAGCCGGGCAAATTTGAATTTATGAAATGGAATGTTTGGGATAAAACCGCGAATTATTCCGAGCCGATTCGAACATGATTAAGCAAGGTTAGATGCTGAACGAAGTTTACCGAGCGGTACGAGAAATCTGAATATTGTAGTGCTAGCTTCTTGCCGGTTTCTTGTTCAACAAATATGTAATTGTCGAATCGAATGTGCCGACCCGAGCTCTGTGAGCACCCCTGAAATACCCATAAGCTAATAAAATCGAGAGTGTCAATCCGTCAGGTTATTAATGTGTTGATTATAAGTTTAAAAATCTGGGTGTCTGACTTTTGTGGCCATAGTGTCTGGAGCGACTCTTAAAGTGTTCGCCAATCGAGAGTACCGCCTCGTCACCCTACAACTCAATTTGCCATACGAGTAACTACACATCTTAACTTAAAAGCTTTTCTTATTTTGCCACTAAACATCTAACTTACCAGTTTTCACGTGGTAGTAATATCTGGCAATGATTAAAATTACACTTATAACATCTCGCCTGTCCCCAAAGGGTTAAGGCAGAGGTGCACTTAATAGTATACCCACATTTCGCCTGTTATGTTTAAGTCTCGTGTAACGGGGTGAGCCTATTGCCATCAACCGGGCGCAAAACCACAGATAGAGAAATTCCGGATGGACAAACCCAATAATACTTTGCCCTATCCGGGAATCGAACCCGACCACTAGACTAAAGACGCTTAGGTCTGATTTTATTAAAGTCAGATATCTTTTATCCGTGGAATAAACTTGTCTGACAGTTTTTGTATGGAAAAACTGTCAAAAATTTAAAATTTATTCGCAGGATAAGACTTACACTCGGTATAAAAGTTTGGTGAAATTCGCCCAAAGTCAATTAAAGTTATTGATGTTTAAAGTTCAATAGGTTTCACCTTCACAATACTTATAATGTACCTACGTACCTAGAGTGCTAAGATAACTAGGAAAAACCTTTGCTGTCTACACGGGACAAGAGCAAGTTGTGTTTATCTATTTACTAGCTGGTATCCGTTGGTGAAAACAGCATGAAAATCGGTGCAGTAGTTTTTGAGTTTATCGAGTACAGGACGACAGACGCGGCGGAGGACTTTGTTTTATATTATGTAAAGATTCAGTGACATTTAAGTTATCGTCAAGTAGAACTGAAAAACGCAAACATTATTTTATTCAATCGATATTTATTTTTTAAGAATCTTACCGTACCTACCTACTTATTCTTTAAATAGAGGTGGAGCGAGAGTTTTAATACTTTCGCCCAGTTTGTTAACATGGATATAATATTATTTATTATATACACCATCAAAATTACAGATATAAATGTAGAAATAAAAATGGTTACACAATGAGCGTTTACCTTTTGGATGTAAAAGCATACCGCGCACTACGATTTCTTACTCTACTTTTCCCTGAGTTTTATATCTGCCGGTGATATTCAACGTATACAAGATATTTATTTGTGTTAATTTGTTAAAAAAAAAAAACACTTTTATAATTCAAAATAAAATTATGTTTTAGAACTATAGGAGCTGTTTCTTGCTATGGGAAAAATGGCAGCCGTCCATTGTTTTTTTAGAGAATGTTTATAAAGTACCTACTACAACAGAAAATTTAGAAAGAAATTGGTTATATAATAATTAAACACTTATTATCATTCTTATTTAAAAACAGTTTTTTAATTAAAATTGACGCCATTGATTAACATTTTGAGCTCTAAAGTTGATAGCTAAATGTGGTTATCACTAAAGGCTATCAACAGTTTTAAAAACCCAATAAATGTTGACCGCTAAACTGCCATGTGATTTATACCTGAAAACCGCATGTATTTTAAATTACGAATTTCGTCTTTAAACGGTGCACTTGCAAAAGGGTTTAATGAGCGATTTTACCCTTGGTGCTGTTCACGCACAGCATGCACGGTCACACAATGACATGGCAACGTTTGTTCGGTGCAGCACAGCACAGGCACAGTAACTTTTTAACTATGCTTCCTGTGAAACCCCAGGAGACGTTCACGTATGGTGCTTTTTTATCACGTGAATTCCCGGGCATCCTATACTATCCTACTAATATTATAAATGTGAAAGTTTGTGTGTTTGGATGTTTGCTACTCAATCACGCAAAAACGGCTGAATGGATTTGAATGAAATTTGGCAAACAGATAATTTATAACCTGGATTAACACATAGGATACTTTTTATCCCGATATTCCCACGGGATCGAGACTTACGCGAGTGAAACCGCGTGGCGCAGCTAGTGTTTAAATGAAATCAATAATAATGATGCGAGTTTGGATTACAGTATACCGAAGCTCAGCAGGCGCGACGCGACTCTAGTAGAACATTTGGCTACGGAACCCTAAAAAACGAGACTAGCGGATAGGATCATTAAAAAAAAGTGTTAGTAACCTTGTATTAAAGGTTTTATAAATCCTTGTGTTACGAAAACGCAACTCCTGTAGTCGACGCATGCACTGACGATATTCGGACCATATAACTGGTTTTGAAGTTCATCGGGCTCTTTGGTGGATTACTCAAAAGCTTTCGACATATTTAATCATTAAGCCTTAACTTATTCTGCACTTAATAAAGAAATTAAACCCTCATAAGTGAGGAAAAAGTTGTGCATTTGTAACAGTGGTAGTGTCTCTTGGAACGACCAATTGGAAGCGGGCACCTAGCTTCTGACGTTTCATAAGGTGTCCAAAGGTTTATGTGAAATAAAATATTTTGATTTAGATTTATTCACAGGTTTCAAATGTTGACCCTTTAGGGGTATGAGGAACAGGGTGTAAAGTTCACTCATCCACCATAGAAAAGGGTGGATCCTCCGACCAGACGGGTGTTGTGTCTGGCGGGCAACTGCCCCACGATTGATGTTGGGCTCTTGTATAATTAAGTCAATTGCACGGTAAACTTCTATTGCGCAATGCAGGATTTATGTGACGTCAGGATTTTTGTGTGACGTCAGGTCTTTGATGCGTAGTTCGCATGTGGCGATGTAGATACTGCCACAACCCTATATTTGTGCCTTCGAAGCACATAAAATCAACTCTTTGCGAAATTCAAAATATACCTAATTTGGAGACAAGAGCTTGAATGAGCAGTTAATCTCAAACTATTGTTTAGAGATGGGACGGTACGCACTCGCGACCTACCTAATGTCGATGACCGATGAGAAAATTTTCGTTGATAAGGCACTACTCATGTAAGTAATGTTAACCAAACTTACTAATTTGCATCACTTTTCAGGACATAAGTTAAGTGGTAGATAAAGATGTTTGCAATCCGCAGATTCAATCCCAACCTAGACTTTATTTTTTACCTGTAAGGTACTTATTTGCGTGGTATGAATTAGCGTTACATAGCGAACTAATTTAAAATTCACCGCTCCACTGATTCAACAGGTGACGGGCTTGTTAGGCATCAACAGAAATTACTCGGAATTGTGTGAATTTATCTGCAAAACTTTAATATTATATACCTTAAATGAATACTAATTTGTTGTTCTGAACGATGTTATCTATAGAATCTCTGACGCCGACAGCTAGACTGCCTAAATAGACACATGAGGCCAGGCCAGCCATGAATAATAGATTATGCGTTTGGCTGGCATTAATGCTGAAATGAACCTTTTTAGCGCAGGCGTGGGGCACACATTGTTGTTAAAACATTATTTTCACTTTTTTATTTTTTTATTTATCATTTCTGATTCACGACCCAATAAAGTACTAGTAGTACCTAGAGTACTAATTTTGTGTAATTAGACCGCTTAGAAATACCATTAAAGCTCTTACATACTAGGGCGATTCGTCGCGCGACGCGATGCAGCCGCATTGTTCGCCGTGTAGTTTTCTCAGAAATTGTTTTGTTAAAATTCGCGTCGCGCGACGAATCGCCCCAGTATGTAAGAGCCTTTATTCATTGGAGAACCGCTTCAACTGTTGCAATTCAAGAGAATATTAATAATAAATAAATCATCATATTTCTTAAAAAAACGTTATAGTACTTTTGACCCCGTCAAAAGCCGCGTCCATTTTTATCAAGGTTATCTCCGTTAGCAAGATACGGCTATGCCTAAATTTAGTGTTAAAGTTTGACTTATTTAGTGACGCCTATCTACTCGTACGCATGTTTGCTTTACGTGTAGGCCAAGAACTCTCGATACCCGCTCCCAATTCGTAAATAAGATAAAAATGATCTTTGCACGCGGTCTGACCTGAAATGTTCTATCCATTCGGGAGTTAAATAATCTGTGTGTCTACGTGAACAGATCCAGGATACGGCGTTTGTTGACCCTCCCGTTGTCAGTCAGATGTTTCAGTAGTTCTATTCTGAAAAAATCTCGCCGTGGAAACTTAGGTGAAGTGAGCGTGACGTGTGCTGCCGGTCTATTCTGTACATTCCTTACCGTGAAAACTTAGGTGAAATGAGCTTTCATTAGCGTCAATCCCCAGCATAGGTAGGTACGACAGTTAGTGGTATTCTGGAGTGACAACTCACTTCACCTAAGTTTTCACGGTGAGATTTTTACAGAATACCACTAATGCTACGGCTACACTTCGCGTTATCGCGAACTTTTCTTCGTGCGCTCTCTCTCGCACACCTCTCGATTACTCGCTGAGCAACAGAGAGCGCAAGAAGAAAAGTTCGCGATAACGCGAAGTGTAGCCGTAGCATAACTGTTGTACCTATGCTTACCTTAGGGATTGACACTAATGACAGTTAATTTCACCTAAGTTTTCGCGGTAAGATTTTTACGGAATAGATCAGCTGGTCCTGTTTTTAAACTAATTATAGTAGTAGAAGATCTGTTACGATGTTCCAGTAATTTAACAAAATAAATCTTCAAATCAAATCAGTTTATTGTAAACATATTATTGTTTTATGAATAAAATTGAAAGATTAAAACATGCACCCTGTAAGAGCACCTCAAAACAAAACAAAATATATAGATTACAATTTATTCAGCTATTTAGTCAACTTGGCAACTGAACTTAATCAGCTTATGTGGTGAGGTGAAAAGTTTATCAAACAGACTTCTGATTAGCTAATACTAATTATGCAGATAGTGCAGTTAGTCCATTGGATTTACTACGTAGTTCCTATCAATGGAGCTGAAGGAGTGAATGGTTTGAATTATCTCTTAACTTAATGATGTTGATACAGTCAGGGAAATTATTGTTAAGCAAATAGTCCAATCCATCCGCCCACCGTCAATTTGTCGTGTTATAGCCATTTTATAAAAGTGTCACAGAATGACAGTTGTAATTTGAATCAAACGGACTATTTGGTGGCAGTCAATTTATGTTCCTTGACTTTATTAAGTAAATCTCTTTGTGAGAGAGTAGTATCTACTGCCTTTACGAAACGCTGCTGTGTGTAGCTTCAGTCTTAAGGCCCGTGAAAATTTACAACTTGCTTTTAATTGCTGGCAACACACATTTGGGTAACCGGCTAGGTTAAGCAGTTGCAGAAGAAGGAGGTGGCATATTTATCAGATGAACACATACATAGAAGAGGATGACAAGACATCTATTCACATAATAGAAGCCTCTGCAGTTCTGAGATTTGAAATGAAAATGATGTCATTTATTGCACTTACGAATATATGACGCTTATTTTACACGAAGATCACTTATTCATCATTTTTGCATGAGGTAATAATTATAATGATTAGCTGCGCCACGCGGATTCACCTGCGTAACTCTCGACCTCGTGGGAATATCGGGATGAAAAGTATCCTATGTCCTATTTCAGGTCATGGTCTACCCATTTGCCAAATTACATCTAAATCCGTTGAGCTGTTTTAGCGTGGAAGCGTAAAAAAAAAATAAACAAACAAACTCACTTTCGCATTTATACTATTAGTTAAGTGTGAATGTTTATGTTCATTACTAAACCGAAGCAAAATAATTCTCACATTATAATTAAACGTTTTTAGATTTATTAATATTCATCATATAAAGATAAAATCAATACTGAGTAGTTCAGTCCAAATAATGGTTTAATTGGGTCACTTCCCGCTAAGAAACTTATGGTGTGAAAGGTCAAGAATGCATCTACTATTTGTATAATAAATGTTTTTGTACAATTTATCGGTAACCGATAAGGACACAGTCGGATTGCTCAAATTGCGCAACGATTATGTCTGCTAAAATTCTTTTAAATGAACTTAATACTAATACTTTTTGATAGTTCATAAAAAAGCTTGTAACGGTTCGATCTAGGTACCTTACTCCAGATTTGTACAGACGGAACTTTATAAAATTGCTCTAGCTTCCGTTTCCTTAAAGCTATTTTCATTTTACCTGCATAGAGGAGATCGAGCGTTAGCCAGCAGCGTTTGTTTTTTCCAGACTTGATCAGGCCTCAGGAAATCAGTAAATAGTCTTGTAATACTTTCGATAAAAATAATCCATGCTTCTCCTGTAGACAAGTAACCTTTAGCTGCATGTTTGTCCCAAACATATTCTGTGGCATTGACGTAGGAATCATCTCTTGTACTAAAAGCAGGTAAGCTACTACGCTTTGGAATGGGCAACACCTTAATATTTCTGACTGACCGACTCTTTGACAGTTAAAAAGTGCCTCTAAACGGTTTAATTAAAATAAATGCTTTGAGTTTGAGTTTTTTTAGTATGAGCACAGACAAGAGGGACATCTAGAGCTCTTGTGTACCTACATAAAGCCTGTTTAATGTCATCTGTATTCTATGCTAACATAAGGATTTGGTACTTCGCTCGTTATGCTTTCAGTAGCGATACAAAAGACTGAGGTGCAGTTTTAATTACGTATGTTCTAGCTGTCTTGTTCGAAGTGGCTTATTTAGGACATTAGGAGTGAATACAAGCTGTTCACGTCATAATATATTATGAAGGTACTTAATTTTTCATACACTACAGACTGTTGCGTAATTTTACTCCACAACTGTCCACGAATAAAAAAACGACAACGATAAAAAAATCGTGACGACAAAGTGAGAGCGATGCCTAATCCATCGATAATAATTTCTTAGAAGTACTTAATTAAATGAGCTTGTGGGTATTGGTTATCTACCTACTGTTATTTATACCTAATACAAACAGCGAGTGATGTGCATGAGTACGATAGCAGGCCCAGTAGCCTGGAGATTGGCGTTTATCGAGGTTATCCAATATGTTATCAAGAACCTCTTCACACATATTTATCATCTCGCTATTTCTGTAACGCAAGATAAATGAAAGAAAAATATATTAATTTTGTGATTTTTTTTTTCTTGTGGTTATCGAGTCAAGCCAGTTTATCAAACACACTGACCCCGTGACGCCTTGCACAATAAGTATACTTAACGTTGATAACAGTGTCAATTTCCTTATATTCATGTTTTGATACATACCTACCTACTGTATTTTGTTTAGTTACCAAATTAAGATTTATAGAACGCAGATTTTTTTTTTAAAGATTGCCACCCATTTTTAGGCTATTATTTTTGTCCCATTTTCCATACTTTTCATAATTTTGCCAAACTTTTATGCGCAATATGGTTGAAATTAAACTGGTTCAAGTAATTTTGAGTGCGTTTCCTTGTAAAATTTTAACTAAATAATGAAGTCACCTATGACTTCATTATTGAGTTAAATTTACTAGAACATTTGGGGTTCACAGAGGTTATTGTGAAAAAATTATAAATCTTAGTCCGAACCTCGCTATTTCAATATGATTGTTGGTTAATAGATAATTATCCTAACTATATAATAATATATATATGTATATTAATTATTTATATATATATATATATATATATATATTATGTATATTATTTATATATATATATATATTATGTATATTATTTATATATATATATATATATTACAATATATTAATTAATAATAGTTTGTTTGTTCCGCTTTCCCGCTAAAACTGCTGACCAGATTTGGATGAAATTTGGGACATGGGTTAGGACATAATATGATACTTTTATCCCGATATTCCTACGGGATCGCGACTTATGCGGGTAAACCGCGGGCGCAGCTAGTTTGATTAATAATTTCGATAAAACTGTCATTGACAATGGATAGTAATATTATTTTGCACCAGACAGAGGTACTCCCAGTTTTCCCGTTATAATGTGAAACACATAATTTTAAACAAAATTGATGGTTGCTGTTGTTGTTGTATTTTAGAAGCGAGTAAAATATTTTTACTCGATTCTAAAAGACAATCTGTGTGACGCAGTATTTGTATGGGTCAGTATGATTTCATAGAAGACTTAAGACCAGGTTACCCCACCTTGTTTAACTGTTCCTACAGTAATTCAGTGAACGAACCGACTTTCACTTTAACTATAATATATGCTTTGACTTTACTAACTTTGAATGAGACTAAAAGTTACATTTTTGTCATTCGTACATGACGAACTTTGTCATTAAATACATTGTTCATCTATTGTTTAGCGTCAACTGCAATCTAACTTTTAAACCTCAGTATAAACAAGTTTACGTTACAGTCTAATGTTCTGATTACAAAGAAAATGTTTCAGTATGTGGGAACTATGAGGAATTATGATAACAATAAGGTGATAACGCATTCGACCTACATCTCGCATTCTGTGTTGCTTAACCTGGATGCAACGGATGTGCGTGCCTGCATTGCAACGTGCACCTTATTTGCATACGAATAGATTTTAAAATAAGCTGTCGGTGTCGAAAGGTAGGTTTTTTCTTACTTATGTGGAGACGTGTCTGAAACCTGATTGTGTTTTGTTTGCTTGAAAACGTGCATTCATCTGTAACTTGACTCCGAAAAGATTATTTTCGGTAAAATACATTCCTAACTAATAAGCGACGCAGACGTAAGTGCATAATATGTTTGAGAGTATGTTAATTAAATTGAATGTGATGTACTTAATATTAAAAGAGAAAAGATTTGTATTTTTCTTTGTAATGAATAAACTCAACAACCCCTGAATCTATTTTAAAGATTCTGTCACCAACAGAATTCAATATTATCACTGAGTAACATAATTATAAGCCTATAATTTATAAATATTTTACGCGAACGAATCCGCTGGCGGAAGCTAATAATAATAAATATTAAAAATTTACATTTACAATGTAAATAATATGTATAAGATACAAAATAAATAAAGCAAATATTATAGAATAATACATATATATAAATTATTATAATTTTATATAATAAATAATATTTTGAAGACGCATCATGAACGAACCATCAGCGGTCATGATGACAGTTCAGCTTAATAGTTTGATTGATGATGTCTGTGCAATTCCTAAATCGCGTTTAGAGCGCTGTCGCCTTGACAACAAGGAGCTAAGGTGTCACTGACTGCATGTTATGGACATTTCACTCAATCCCACATCCACAAACGTGCATTCAGGTTACCATTAAATACTTAACTAACATTAAGGGCGGATTTCACCAATGAAACCGAATGCGATCAGCAGTAAGAGGCTGTATGCATCGGTTTCGGCCGGTCAACTACGGATGTGAATCTGCTCTTATGAAAAATCTACTTAGGAATGAAGTAAAACATCATAAGGAAACTCTGGAATTACAATGGTCAAGCTTGTTCCTTAACTGTTTGAAAAGAGATTTGGGATTCGAAAAAGGTTGTAGCGCAGTGTAAATAAACCGTTTTAAACCAAAATCCGTGGTATAAAACCACTGATTTCGGTTTCAAACGGTTTATTTGCAACTAAAGTCACATGTATCTGAAACGGCGTGTATACTTACAGCTTTTGACCAAAATCCGTGGTTAAAAGACCGTTTTAAATTAGTTTAACACGGTTTTTAAACCACGGATTTCGGTTTAAAACGGTTTATTTGCAACTATAGTCACATGTATCTATTCAAAAATGGTAATTTTAAACAGTTTAACAGTTTTTATATTTAAAGACCTGAACCAACAAACATTGACGAACGCACACACGAAGGCGCGGGCGCAGTTAGTAACAAAATCATAAAATTTTCAGATTTGGTATACCAGAATCATGACTCAATATCAAACACCGCTGCATTGTAACAGGACCATTATAATATAATTAATTAATGACAAGACAAGCACACCATAAGAATCTGTAATCTAATCTTATGACGAGCTCATTACACCATATAACCTAGGTTTCAGTTTCATTTTGGTGTTCATCCGGTACCTAACTTTAATACATAATCATTTATGTCTTTCATTGTGTTAATTCACACGTTTTGAATGGATTGTATTTAAATTTTTATGACTGATTTAACACTGCACCGCTATACGGAGACGTGATGTGAATAAGTTAGGTTATGTTATATGCAATTTAGTTTATTTTAATCGTTTGTTATATACCGTGTTAAATGTGAAGATTCGCATTCTTGACAGTTTCTGTCTGACATTATAATGCATCATAAGTCATAACCAACTATTATTTTACAATGCGTATTAAATTATGAATATTCCCGGAGGATACGTTGATTTAATGTATATTATAAAATATTATTAATATCCTTTGTAGAGAAATTTAGCTATCTGGACTATCTAATTCATTTCAATGAGTGTATCGCAGTTCAATGCTGCCTAAAGGCAACTTTCAAGTTCCCGGGGGACTTGAAAGTTGCCCAAATCCGCCTGTCCCAGCCACGTTATCCATCTAGCTGGGGATGGATGCTAATAAAAATTTTATTAGGCTTTAAAAAAATTGAAGCATTATCAAGTATTTAGGTTAGTACATAATGCAAAGAAACAATCAATTTTCTCGTTGACGCGCTGACAGCTGATAATGATCATACGATAATTTAATTTAGGTCCTGCGCATGAGTTGATTTTGTTTATATTTCGTTGGCCCTAATTGCCTGATTGTATGAGTAATGAAGTAAAAATTGAATTCATATTATAAATTAATATCTAATTGAATTAGTATAGATTGAATTTTAGTAATTCAGGAATTATTTTGTCTAAACTAAGGCCGAGATCACACCGAGGCGCAAAAGCTACCTTGGGGTTTGCAAAAGAATAATGGGGCGCAGCATTTTGGGCGTAAGCCAAACTGACAGAATACGACAGAATACACCACGTTGCACTCCTAAACGGGGATCCTAGAAGTAGGCAAAAAAGCTGCCAAGCTAAAATGGGATTGGGCGGGTCATGTCAGCCGCATGCATAGCGACCGCTGGGGAACAGTCTCCACACGGTGGGTGGCTAAGGATGGATGGCGCCGCCGAGGCCAGCCAAGGAAGAGGTCGCGAGACGACTTAGATGCATACTGCAAGGCTTTTGCTCAGCAGTGGGACAATGTGGGCTAACAAAGGCCGAATTCTTTATAAACGTTATTTTGCAGGGTTGAGAGTTATTCCTGTCACTGTCGCACAACTATCAAACTACAAGTGCAATATAGAGACGGGAACTTGTCTAAGTCAAAGCACGCTAAGTTAAGTTTATAAATAGATCCTGGCCTAAGTTTGGAACATTCAAACTTGACATTTTGTCACTTTGTAAAAGGTCCTTGTTTTTCATGAAGTGAGAGGTAGGTTGACTTTTATATCATCTTAGTTACGAGTTTCGAGTTTCTTATAGCTGAAGTGTTAGTTTATATACCAATGATTGCGAAGATAAGCGCTAAACTCGTGTTTACACACATGTTCGAGACTATGCGTAATTATGGTGAATTCTACGATTAATTGTAGAATTTTAGTTAGTCCAGACATTAATAGCTACGAAAATAATTAGCAAAAATTTACCTTTTTACATGATAGGTATAATTGACTCCTAACTGAATACTGAAATATATGGAGGACTAGCTTCCGCCTGCGGCTTCGCCCACGTGGTATGTCGATAAAAAGTAGCCTATGTCATTCCTCGGGATGCCATCTATCTCCCTGCCAAATTTTATCGAAATTCGTTCAGTGGTTTAGGCGTGAAAAGTTAATATACAGAAAGACAGACAGAGTTACTTTCGAATTTATAATATTAGTATGGATTAGTAACCCTGTGAGTTTTGGTCCATTTGGAAATCAAATTTCCAGTATAGGTTATTTCTCTTGTTTCAATATTTTAGTTTACCGATGGTTTTTTTTTATTTTAGCATAGGTAGCCCGCTTTTTTGACTAAATGTCATTAAGTGCAGTGATCCTTTTAAGTTAGTCTGGCTATTAAATTTCCCTGGCGTGGCCGGTTTATGCAATATTGTGTACATGCATAGGACGACTATGGATAGTTTTAGGTGGTGCCGGCGGTATTCAGCGTTAATCCCTTAAAAGCATATTGTTATTCCCAGTAGAAGGGTTATAGGTATTCAATATCTAGTAGGTTTGCCGAAAACGTGCATTAACGTGGGTTAAGGGTGAGTATTTACCTTCATCTTCTTGAATGACGGCCTCCTTTGACAATTCAAAAGAGCTTAAAAAGCTTCATTTAAAAAAATGCTTTTAGTTTGAGTTAGCTCAGAAATCTCGATGTTTTGACATGTCGCCATTACACCCGCGCGAAATAGGGTTGGGTCGCTAGTAAAAAAATATTAAAGTGAAATCTTATTCCGTCTGAAAACTTAAATGCCGGTAGCGAAAATAGCTGCTTTATCCTTACTAATAATAAAAAAGCAACTCAGTCTGTCTGTCTGTCGCGCTTTCACGCCAAAACTATTAACCGATTAAAATTAAATTTGGTATACAGATAGTCTAAAGCCTGAGAAAGGACATAGGCTACATTTTATCGACATACCACGCGGGCGAAGCCGCGGTCGGAAGCTAGTAATATAATATACACTAATATTATAAACAGGAAAGATTTGTATTTTTGTGTGTATGTTTGTAATGAATAAACTCAAAAACTACTACGCCGATTTCAAAAATTCTTTCACCGTTAGAAAGCTACATTCACCCTGAGTAACATAGGCTGTAATTTATAACGATTACACGCGGGCGAAGCCGCTGGCGTCAGCTAGTATACTATAATATACTTCATACATAATATAACATGCTATTGTCCCCAATAAAAAACTTTTTACAAAAAAAAAAACAACCGACTTCCAAAAAAAAAGTGAAAAATAACTTTAATTTCGGAAGTCGGTGTCTTTGCTTTTCAATTTTCGTTTTTTGCCACCGACTTCCGAAATTAAAGTTATTTTTCACTTTTTTTTTGGAAGTCGGTTGTTTTGTTTTTTGTAAAAAGTTTTTATTTTTCACTTTTTAGTTGTGGTAACTACCCCACACAAATTATACCGTTGTCTGCTATGTGACGGAGTCAATTAACATGTCATCAACATCGCAAAGTGGGAAAACTACGTAATTATTGAAGCTAACTCAAAAACTACGCAAGCAAAATTAATAAAATTTATATGGGACCACCTCTGAAGCATGACCTACCAAACAAGAATTGAGAACCTCCTCCTTTTTGAAGAAGTCGGTTAAAAAGTAAGTCAGCACCGCGGTAGGTAGGTACCAAAAATAATGTAAATGACTAAATGCAAGTTTTTTGTGTGCTCACACGATTATGAACGGCCGTACGATGTTTTCATGGAACTTTGACACTTACGTAAGTATTTTTTATGTCATGCGATTAAAAATGTGTAAGAAATAGGAGACCTTGCGCGTGCGCATAGCGTGTTTTCGTCGAATGATTTGAGAAAATTGATATTTTATTGGTTCTGCCTATCTTAACGTTTTAATGATGAGGTATTGTAGGCTGGCAGAGGAACCACTTGTTAAGTGTGTTTTGAAGAACGGTTATTGTTAAATTGTTTTTTAAGCGTATTTGAGTAGTCGAGTTGCTTTTTCTATAACTTCTTCCACCACTGCACAATGATTGGTTTTACTGTTGGAACTGTATCTAAATCTACTTCTGCATTATTTTATTTATGATTTACTTTGCACATTTCGTACACTTATGTACGTAAGTAGTTATACTTACTTCAAATATCACATGTTAACATCTATGAGAAACAAATAACGTGTAAAAAAAATAGTCCTGATGAATCGCACCCATGTGATTTGATTTCGTCACTTACTCATAAATTAACTACGCTCTTTTCAAAGACATTTACGATGCGCAAGCGCCGAACACTGTACAGACAGTAAATAAACAATATGTCATTTTGGTTATTCGGAGATTCTTGTAATCCTTGGGATGGTGACGTCACTGAGTTCTGATTGGCTCACAGGTCATTCGGTTAAGAGTTTAATAACTTTAAAGTAAACGAAGATTTCTCAAGTTTGTCGATGGAATTATAAACGTTAGATACTATTAAAGTTTATGGTGATTGAAAAGGACAGTAAAAAAATAATAAAGTTTAATACATAATATTTTTCAGGTTGTACTTGGCTACCTGAAAACGGACCACTATTTAAGTTACTGTATAGAGCTGTCCGTGAAAAAATTCAAATTCAAATCATTTATTTCGAGTATTTTTTTTCATTTGTAAATATATGCTCATAGAATGGGCATAATAAATTACAAATTTTACCCATATATTTTATTTATTTATTTGTTCTCATGTATATTACCTACATATTTTATTTGTTTGTGTGTGTGATGGACCTCTGAGTTTGTTTTAGTGTTTCATTTTAGAGTAGGTAGTCGTACAGGACACGTAAATTTAGTTTTAAAACATAATTTATTTTTGACGTGTAAACGTGGTTTTCATACAAATTTACAGAAATAAATCGTTAACCTTATTACCACAAAACCGTGTTTATCAGTTGCTTAGCCTAAAAACTTTATAAACATGACATTTCTGTATGGAGTTTGACATAAAATTGACATTAGACACGCGTTGAACATGTATCTTTTTTTTGGTAAGGCTCTTAGTCTTTATCGATATTTATGTAGGATCATCAATGTCGATGGCTATAAGAGTATGGGAAGACCAATGAAACGATGGATGGACTGTGTGAAAGATGATATGGCTAGAAAGGGGGGGTTTACTGAGGCGACGGCTTATATGTATATGTTATAGGCAAACTCCGAAGCTCCGGCGCTCCTAGGTTGGACTGGTCAATCCTCAGGTCAGACTGAATGACTTAGTCAAAGCCCAAACAAATGTAAATTTTCGGCCTTTGACTAAACCATTTTCGTCAAACCTGGGAGAGACTAATTTGGTCAGGCAAACGTCAAAACACAATTTTATTAAATCGGGGTTTGACGAGTCAAACTCCGATATAGGTATGAAGTGTCTTATCTTCGTATATTTGGAAGCATTTTATCATTTAAGCAGCTTTCAAGTCTTAAGAACCGCTTAACTCTGCCAGTTCTGACACCTGATTGGTCAGGTTACGAGATTTTCAACGTAGTATTGTATATTTTTTGTATCTGACAATGGCTTAATCAATTTTTTTTCGTCCCCAAAACAAACAACGTCGTAGCGTTTGAGACGGCGATACTGCAAAGACGTTTTCTTTTCAGCTACTTTAGCGGATTCTACCTCACTGATAATCTGCTCATACAACTGTTTGTTTTTTATGTGAAATGAACACTTATTTTTATTCAAATTAGAAATTTTCTCTTTAAACTTTATTTTAAAGCTTCTTTATCCACGTTTTTAGTAACAACAACACCGTTTGATTCACTCATCTTCAATTTTACACAATTACACGCCCGCACGCTCAATGAACGAACATGAAATGACAAAACAATCGGTCGGAACACCGCGAGAGACATTATGAACCTGTTTAAACATGTTCAGATCAACGTTTGACCGAGTTTTGCAGTCGCTTCTAGGATTGACTAGGCCAAAACCGAAACAGAATAATTTACTTTCGACGTTTGACTGAAAAGTTAGGAGCTCCTGGGTTTGACTAAAAATACTTCAGGCAAAGGGCGAAATTGAAATGTATTTCGGGGATTGCCTGATGGCTTTGGCCAAACCTAGGATAAACCAGTCCTTCCGCGAAGAGACTGTGTATCGGACTTTGACTATAACATATATAAGAGAAGTATGGAAAAAAGGGACATGTTGCGCCGACCACAAATAAAAAGGATGAGGGCAGGATGATGGACTGATCATGATGTAGGTACATGATAAGTAAGTTGCATATCATTAAGGCCCTACCCTACCTCAAGTTGCTTAGCATGATCCTCCGTTATGCCGAAAATACGGCAGTATTAATTTTTGAATAATTATATATGTGGCGTAATATATGGTTCGCGAAAATACCATTAAATAAAATTGTCTCTATAAAAAAAAAACAAAGTTACCTCTATAAACCGCTGGTATTCAACAACACTTCAACTTAGATCATGAAACTTTGTATAATAACTGAACTAACTTTATAGCAGGTCATATGTTTTTTTTTTTTAATTACCATTATTTTCTCCGTAAAAACCAATTATCTAAACTATTCTAGGCTTGAGAGCCGCCAGCACCTCACTCCGTCTCACTCTCACTCAGGCCGCGAGTAATATGGTGCGAGCGACATAAAATCTGAGATAGGGTACGGCCTTAATTTCTTATGCTAATAATAGCGACTACTTGATAATTGAATAATGTTTTTGTTAATTTTGTCGCTGTTTAGCGACATACAATGATGTTAGGTTATTGGTGTCAAATCTATGCAACCTTGGTTACCTGCGTAACTGATACCTAACACAGTTACCATACTGTGCTACTGTGTTTACGTTTTGTTGACCCGAAATGTCATAAGTCGAGACGAAGAAATTGAGTGACTTTTTACCCGGACGACCAAGGAAAGGTTATTTCATTTTTTTTCGAAGTTAGTACCGTGTGGTGTAATGTGTGATGTGTAGAAATTGTGGGTTATTGTAGCAGGTATTTCTTGCTAATATTTCTTTAATATTAATGATAATTGTTATTATCTCTACCAAAAGTTTGATGATTCTCCTCTTTCCTATGCAGTCCAATTAGCCAAATTATCTAAAAGCCATTTTTTGTTACTGAATGGATAGTAGGTTCCTACAATAAAATATATCTAAATAAATATTGAGTAGAATTAACTTTCCGCAGAGAAGAGTGGCCCCGCATATGATATCCATACCTCCTTAATATTATATAATGTGAAAGTAACTCTGTCCGTCTGTAGTCTTTTCACGCCAAAACCACTGAACAGCTGGTCTATTCTGTAAGTATCTCACTGTGAAAACTTAGGTGAAGTGATGTCAATTGTATCAATCAATCCTAAGCGTAAAGTGGAATCGAGACCGCTCACTTAGGTGAAGTCATGTGAGCTTCACGCTCACTTAGGTGAAGTCATGTCAGCTTCACGCTCATCTTAGTTTTCACGGTGAGCTTATTAGAGAATAGAGAGGTATAGATGACCTGGGACCTGGAGACGGAGGTTCGGCAGAGGCTAATTTTCATCTTACATACAAGTGTAATAAAAATGATGAAAAAAAAAAACAAACGCAAACAAAGTTGCGGGCAACAGCTAGTATATAATAAGGGCCATTTGAAGGGCCACATGTTTAAATTACTACGTGTTTACATTGTTGTCTCACAGTTTAGTTAGCGTGACCCCATTACGGCTTCCGTTCAATTATCTTGATGTATTTCATATTTCTCGCATTGCTTAAGAAAGGGATTGAAAGCATCCACACGTCCACTGTTGAACATGAACTAGTAAGTGGTGGTAACTCTGTTTGTGGGAGAGCTCGTCTCTTGAAATACCTTTCGCTGCTGCCTGCTGTCACAGAACACGGGGACGCCTCGATGGCCTGCTAGAGGCGCCACTGTCAACACTTTTCATACAAACCGTTTACTCGAACTACGACTCAAATGGCGTGTAGGAAGTGACGGCTTTGAAGGCAGTCCGTGACAGAAGTTCTGCGCTCACTCAACGCAGTTTCGTCACTACGAATTTGATTGGTCGTCTCTGGATGCTACGGGCGCAAGGCGATTCATTGCTCTGTGCTGCCACCAAGCTTTGGCGTCGTTGCTGTGGTGATGGGTGCCGGTCTCACAGGCAGATGAGACAGTGCTGATGTAACAGGCGAAAATAGTAGTACTGTACTATAGTTGTTGTTTGATGCCTAAATAAGCAAATTTTTGGTACAGTCCATTTAGCTCAAAAACTCACTCATGCATTAATGGCATGGAGAGACATTTCATCTTTGTCTGATTGATTGCAACACACCTGTGAGGCTGTGATAGCCTCTCTTGAATCATATTCAGTCGCCATTGCTATTAATACATGAGTGAGTTTTTGAGCTAAATGGACTGTACCAAAAATTTGCTTATTTAGGCATCAAACAACAACTATAGTACAGTACTACTATTTTCTTAATGTCCTTCGGCAAACTTCGTGTTTCGTGAAGCCTTCAAACGCTCACAATCGACTTCCAAGTCTGACGAAAGACGAAGTTTGCCGAGGGCGATAAAAAAATTGTTTTACTGGTTGTACAGGCTATAAGTTTCACATTTAATTTTGATGTGGTTTGTGCATTATTATGTAATACTATAAATAATCTTGTATTGCACAGGTTTTATTATTTTTATCATTCTGAATTGGCAGCACACCGTGAGGATTTAGAGGAATCTAATAAAATCCTCGTTCTCCTTCAGAACGTTGTCATGAGGATTTTCAACCAAATCTGGTTACAACAAAAACCAAATTGCAACAACAAATAATTCTAAAAAAGAAAGTGTAATCACACTTTATAATTTTCCAGGTTTTTAATATAATAATTTCTCCTTTAATTATTTTGTATTCTTTTTAAAAAGAAAACAAAAGATTTTGTTACAGTTAACAAGAACGTCGGAGCTGGGGCAGGTTAAATTTTGCAACAGAATTTCTAATTAAGTTTTCCGATAGACTTCGATAATATTTTGTAACTGTAAAAAAACAATACCGCAAGCTACTTATTCGCGGGATAATTGTATGTTCCACCACGGGGAAAACTTACTCCTAACTTTAGAGTCAATGATATCTTATTTGGATAATCTTGTTCTTCAATGTAGCGCATTTCCAGCAAATGGAAGCTATAGTCCTTAACTCGTAGAAACTTGACATTCAAGTCTTGAGAACTATATATCCTTAGCAACTTCATGTTAATTAGCTAAGACGCTAGACACTACTCTAGAAAGATTAAATCGTCGATTTCTAGGAACAATATCTTTAGGAATTTATATTATTAAAAAGAGTATCGTTCGTTTTGTATTGCAATGCGAATCATGTTTTAAAGAAACCATTTCACTTAACACATTAACGGTATATAAGGCATACAAAGTGACCGAAACCTATAAATAAGTCTCCGCTACGCACAAACCAGTTTCGCTGGTGCATATGCTGTATAAAGGAACGTTTTGCAACGGTTACCATACAATGCTGAGTTGGTTCGAGCTCATAAGAGTTCGAGAGACCCCGTCACACGATGGTTATTGAATTAGTGGTGAGCTCGTTGTCGGTCGTGAGGAAAGACCTCTGAGTCACAACGTGTTTGCAACGAGTCAAAATTCTGGATCTCGGATCATCCTATAAGGCGCGTTCACACAAATAGAGGAAGGAATGTCATTGTTAGATTCGACCCTGAATGTATATTTTCTATGAATTTTTGTGTACATTTAAGAGTTTTTAGCAGCGCTTTCGACTAAGTTGTTCATTAAAAAAATCACTATAGGAATGTCAGTTTGACATAATGTCGCAGAGATCAAACTATCTTTTACGTAGTATAGTGCATAGGTACATACCTACACGTCTCGCTGTCATGCAGATTTGAATGGGTATGAATCTCTTTCTCACAGAACACCATTCAAGAGTTCCACAGGGTCACATCTCAGCCCTTTCCTGTTCATAAATGATTCGTAATGTAATTTATCACTGTAGGCACAATTTTAAAGTTCATTGTTGTCTGATGATCCTGAGATAAATAAAGGGATCATTCATTCTCATTAAGGCTGCGATGACGTAAGTTAGTGTCACCTTTGACCTTCGAAGACTACCTGGTGCATTGCGATCGAAGTAAGAAAAGGATTGACCTTTACGTCATATTGTAAAGTTTTAGCTAGCGAACTTTAGTTGAGTCGCGTTAGAGACATTGGGTTTTGACACTGTAGTTTGGTCATAGTGGAATTCGGTCACAGCTTTTTAAATTACATATTAATATGTACATTGAATGTAAATTCGCAGCAATATTTTTGATAAATATTTCCATGCATTTGGAAGAATGAAAAAAAAAAAACAAAACGTTCGAGTCCTTACAAATCGTTACTCGTCTGTAATATTAAAAATATTTATTTATTTCATGAAGGCCTACTTTTTCTTGTTGACTGTAGATTTCAAAGATTTTGAATAAAATGCTGTTCCTGAATTAAAGTACTGACTTACTTTGACCAATTTACATATGATTTTTGATGTTCAAATTGCCAGATGAAAAAATTAGAACTGGCTTTGCGAAGCCAACTAAGACAATGACAACCAAGTGGAATCCCGCCCTGCCTGAACCTTAGGACCCACGTTCTTTTTAAGTCATTCTGTCAAAAATGTTTTTGCGAATGACGTCACGTTTTTAAAACGTCGCGTCGGCTGGTTTGAAAAGCGATTCATCTTAAAAGGGGTGATAATTACGACGATTAGGTATGATATAATGTTACGAAAATGTTACACGTTCACATGTTTTGCGTATCTAAAGAATCAGACAAACAGACCGCTCTATATTTACGCGGGATTAGATTAGATAACGCGTGTTGCATCATTACATTACCCTTTACGCATGTTTTAGACGAAATTGATACACGAGGATATTTTTCTACACACATTGTAAATGAGGATTTTTAGCCTTAACAAGCTGAAGGAAAATTATCGGAGCGTCTTGGCAACTGACAGTCGCATTTATAGAGTCGCTGGATAAGACTTTACCAATTTGGCAATATTTTTAAATTCTGACAACATTGTTTTCTGAATTTGATTCGTACGGTGTTATTCCAGCGCCGCATTTACCCCAACATATCCTACTGGGTGCGCTGTCGTGGTCATTTGCCGTCTTCTCTCGAACCGGCCGAAACATCTTCGCCTGAACTCCGCTGCATGCAGAGTTCATGCGAAGATGTGTCGGCCGCTGCCAGATACTGTCAAGCTAGTGCTATCATCGGACATCTATGCGCTCTAGGTCACAGTCATAAATCATTGCCGATGGTTTCCCAAGCACGTGCAAATCTACTGAGCAGATAGCTTCTACTACCGTCTGTCGCCACAATGTGGACCAAGGAAGCATGTACGGGGCCGGTAATGACTCCACGACAAATCACTAAAAGATACCAATCCAAGAAATCGTTAAAATGAACAATTCCGGAAACCCATAATTATCCTATCCATGCTTTGACATTAAAAGTAACGGGAAGTGATAAACCTATATAAGATTTAAGGCTCCTGCAGACAGGCGCAACGCGACAGCGCGATACGACTATAGTAGAACAATTTCTTTGAATACTTCATGTAAATTGTTCTACCAGAATCGCGTCGCCTCGGCGCATCGCGCCTGTCTGCGGGCGCTATAATTGTTGGTCTTAATTTATAAATTTTCTATCTATGCCATCTCGATATCTGTTAAATCTTATTGGATACTAGATTGTTCCTTGATTTCTGTCTAGGAATCATCACAGTTGAAGATTTGAAATGGTGACCAAGACGTTTTTATTTTATTTCGATTTAGAAAATAAATTTACAAAAGCGGTGATCACCCACAGGGCACTGAAATAAATATTATATTATATTTTTCAAGAAATCTCAAAAAGAGGTATTTTTCCATCTACAAAATATTTACCTGATATTGGAGATGCAGTCGTTAATGTGATTGGTCTAAAGCCTTTTACAGTGCCATTGAAGTTTTCCTATTCTATGCATGCGTGTTGTGTGGCCTGTTATGTTTCTATTCTATGGCTTTTGCTGACCTCCTAAGCTTTGCAGATTGCATTTTGGTATTCAAATGAAGTCTAAGGATTTAATCTAAGGGTCCAAGTTCGGTTCAAATACGGATTTCGAATTTCAGTCTGACTAGACCCGTATTCAATTTTAGGAATGTATTTAACCGTAATTAGATAAAATTATACTGATAAATAGCTGTAATTTGATAAATAGTTTTTTTCGACGCGACGCGAATGTACCGTGTCATGGCACCAGTAGTGTAAAAAAGGACCACCAAATCAATGCATAAAATATCAATATTATCTATTAGTTATAATACAAAAAATAGGTCGTTGTTGTGGACACAGGCGTACGTCATCAGACATGCAAATTGTTCTCAGTTCGAGGGCAGGGTTTTGTCGTCGGGTGCGCCGGCGCCGCCAAGCGAGTCGCGTCTGCGCGAGACGCGATACTTTTCTGTAGAAGTAATCACATAACGGGTGTAAAATGATGCCTAACGAAGCCGAAAGACACTTGTTCTTCCCGTCATTGTGATTATTTTTTATACTGTACCATAACTTCTATTACAGAGATATTGAAGGTCTAACTTCCAACTTATTCTGACGTTTTTTTTACGAAAAAAAGTTGTTTAAGTTATAACTGTTTAACTTAATTTTAATACCCATTAAGTGGCCAATCTTAATGCTAGGTATGCAGGAGATATTATGGTGCACATGCGCAAAACAGGTGCACTCTCTGTTCCTTTACTCTCATAGTCCAATGGGACGGCAATCCGACACGACCGGGGAGAGATCAGGAGGTCTACTCACTAAATACGAAATTCGAAGTTTCGAATTAAGTATAGTACGTGTCTTCGTTGACGGAATTAGAGAGTACGCCCCGAGGCGCAGGAGCAACAGTTTTACTTGCTTAATGTGTTTTCTTTAAACTTAATTGTAATAAATACATAAATGCCCCACGACCCCTGTTACCTAGGCATAATCTTTTTCGTGCGTTACATATTGCGCGTTACCGTTTGGTACGTAAAGCGAAAAATTAAATAAAAACTTGAATTTTTGTGCATTGTTATTTATATAGTTTGGGTTATTCCGCTTAGGACAGATTCTGGTTTGGGTAGATTCTTGTTACGGCAGATTCTATTGCGTAGTTAACGGCTATATGATGGGTCTTTCTGCACCCCTGTATTGGCACATAGAGGAAACAAAAACAGATTACTGAACGGACAGAGAGTCAGAGAGAAAAATATACAAAAATAAATCCATAAAAAATATAAATAAAATCCGCTGTTACTGGGTACTGTTAACCGAGTAGGTTTTCCAGTTCAATTAATGTAAAAACCTGGATAGTGACGAAATCTCATTAACAATACGGGGATTTTGTCTCTGTGTGGGGTGCGCTCCTCTACGCCTCTATCCTATATTTCTGCTTGATGCAATCGCCAAATGTCTCCTATTGGTAAAAATTGTATCACATACACATACTTATAACTTTATTTACCAAATGTTTCATCTATGGTTCGCTCATGGCTAAGTTATAACAGCCGCACGGGTCGATCCATCAGGTTAAGTTACGCTTGCCGGGATTGGACCGTGAATGGGTGACCATCTTTACATACCGAGACTCCTCCGTGGCTCGGAAAGCACGTTAAGCCGTTGGCGCTTGCTGTCATCTTTGATAGTCGTTACGGGTCGTAAAAAAGCCGAAAGAAGAGAGCATGGTCTTCCTTTTATTTGTGACACCATGTTATTTATCAAAAAATAATCCTTATGATGAAGCCTTTCGATCAGTATGATAAAGCTACAGGGTGATTATTTTTCTCATTCTTTCTCATAAGAAATGAAATGAGAATTTAAACTGCATTCATAGATATTTAAATAATTACATGTAATTATTTAAATATCTATGAATGCAGTTTAAATTGTTTTTTAAGTTCTAATAATATCTTCTTTCAGTAAAATATTCCATCTGCAATATTCAAGGTACTTTCCCTCCATGTGGCATATCCGTGGGCCTGTATATGGAAGTTTTATAAAAATGTGTCATTTAGTTTCGTTTATTGTGGTATCGTACGACTTCTACGCGAACGAATCGCGGGCAGAAGCAAGTCCTAAAATAAAAGTGTAGTGAAATCATCAGTAATGTCTTTCTTGAATTGCTACAACATATAACATAGTTGCCCAGTTTTATTTAACGAATAATTACTGACTGTATTTTATCTTTGTTACAGGTAAATTCAACGATATAATTCAGCTATTTCAGCATTGAATGACAGCCGGCGAGACAGGTTTGATGGACCCCCAGTGATAGCAGCTACTATCAGGAATGATCAAAATATATTTTCATAACTTGACCAATTTAATGTTCGGTATGCTTACACAATACACATGCATCATTATCAATTTAGATCTGAACGTCGTTGTTAATCTAAAAATCATATTTCGTCAGGTCAATTACTAAGAATCCATTTGAGAAGATTCGCTTTAAAAGTCGATGGCAAACATGTCAGTGACGGTCGAATGGCTGGCTAATTCAGCGGATGAGTAATACGACGGTGCAATGTATGTGCGAGGGCGAGTTGCTACATTTATTCTTATATTTTTTTATCAAATAGGTAGATAATTGTATTTTCTTATTAAACGTTTGATTATAAAACTAAAAGCTTCTGTAAGTATAAAACAGACTTGTCGTGTCTGTTTGTGTCACCACTTGTTCTTTTTACTTACTCAATGGATTTTGATGCGGCTGGCACCATAATTTAGAGCATTTATTAACCCCCAGCGGAGAGGGGTGTTATAAGTTTAACGTGTGTATCTGTCTGCGCCATCGTAGCTCCCAAACGGCTGAACCGATTTTGATTATTCCGAGAGGTTTATGTATTTTATTTAAATTTATGTTTAACATAGATATAGTACAAAAATCTCGATGTTTTGACATGTTGCCACCCGTGCGAAGCATTGGCGGGTAAATAATAAAACCAGAAGGTTTATAGGACGTCTTCGAATAACAGCACCATTTTATTCAATTAATATTTTATTCTTCAATCGCCACGCGACATTATATACCCGATATCACCAGTTTCTATTAGAAATGATCTGTGAAAATTTGCCTCTGTATCTATTATTAACATTTTGTCACTTGAGACACGCTCGTCAATCGACGACTATATTTTATTCTCAACTCGCCTATTGAACTAATTTATAAACGGTCACAAATCATATTCATCAATTTAAAAGGCCCCCTAAATAATTTAAACACTTTTATGACTGAAGCTGATATGCAGTCGAGTCATCGTCGCTTATGTATGGCTATAGAAAATGGTCTAACATTACACAGTCATTGAGTACAACCGAAATTATTGCATCAGAATTCTGAAGTTTACTACTGTAGTTTAAGACTAGTTGTTGCTGTTGTAGGATGAAAAGTAGCCTTAAATATCCTTGTCCTAATCCCAGGTTACCAGTCTATCAATTTCATAACGATCGGTTTAGTGGTTTAGGTGTAAAAACAGACAGACAGACAGAGTTACTTTCGCATTCATAATTAATATTATATGCATGAATTCCTAACTGACTCCGCAGTGGTAGCCCGCGAAGAACTTTTCTCTATAATTCAACTCTTAGAGAGATGTACTCGTATTAATGATTCGAATGATTATAATTATGTAAACATATTTGATATCGTCGCGAATCATATTTTATTGAAGATACAACCTGCCACTGACCTGCAAATTGCAAACGTAAGAAAATTTTAATTTCGCGGCAGATTTTTCAGTAGCCGTACAGTTTTCCAATAGGGATTCAAAAATCAGCTCTCTAATAAATTGTGTCTTTTAACAATAACTGTGGAAGCGAGTGCACCATGAATTCATATACTTTATATATAGTATATGCTACTAATCACAATACTTGGGTGAGATCGTGAAATCAGATAGGCCGTGGTCAGTTATGGCGTACCTGGGTAGGTACGTTAATTTTTTAATGTCTGAACATTACATACGTAACTAAAGTAAGTAACGTTGATTAGCGTTGTAATGTGTATGTCGTCGGTTCTCATTCAGAGCGCAACCATACCCAATAATGAAACTTATTATAAGTATCGCTTTTATGAAAAACTAGTTGCGCCCCGCGGTTTCACCCGCGTAGGTCTCGATCTCGTGGGAATATCGGGATGAAAAGTATTCTATGTGTTAATCCAGGTTATAAACTATCTGTATGCCAAATTTGATCAAAATCCATTCAGCCGTTTTTGCAACAAACATCCAAACAAACTTTAACATTTATAATATTATAGTAGGATGGTCCTATGACACGCTTGAGAATAAACATTTTAATTGCTTATAGAATTAAAAAGCAGAAGGGTTTATTATGATTATAATAACCCGACTATGGCGAAGAAAAAAGGAGGGTTATGATTTTGACCGGTATGTATGTATGTATGTATGTATGTATGTTCATCTGTTCCCTCCTATCTTCCAAACCACTTATCACAATTTGACAAATGAGGTATCGTTAGAAGCGTCGTGATTGTTCGCTGGTTATAGGCTATGTGAAGTCACAGTCAAATTAAAAATGGCGCCCTCTAGAGGACATAAAGTGAGGACCTTAAAAAAAATGGTTTATAGGTACCATGTTGGGTATCAAATGAAAGGGCTTAATGAGCACATTTCAAAAATATATATATTATAACCCCAAAAGAATTTAAAAAAAAATCAAGTAATAAAAACTAAAACCCAACTACGACTTAAAAGGTATAAACAAGGCACCACAGACAGACAAATTAAAAATCCGGAGTCACTCGTAATCTGTTCGATTTATGCCCTAACACGTGTGAATCAGGACTTTTAAAATGAAGCAACTTCAAAAAAAAAAAACAAGTGATAAATATCTTTAGTTTTGGAAGTACTGTCTTTGGATCCGTATTTTAGTTTTTTACCTCCGACTACGGTATGTATTCCGGTGTTCGCGTCACCGACATGTTAACATTAGCATGTCGGTGACGACAAACCTATTAGATTTTCTCCTACCAAAAATCGCTCAACGCGCCTAGAGAAGTTTTCAAAATAAAAATTATTATAATTATATCTGTGGCCCTAGTGAAAAGGGGTATAAGTCCGATTTTGTGGAAAATGAGTTAAGTATACAGAAGTGATCAGAGAAAAATGCTCTATCGTTTGGTGTAAACGGATCTAAGCTATCTCTAAAAATAAAGAAGTTACCTTGTGTAAAAGGGTCCAACTGACACCAAAAAAAACTACAAAAGTCGGTTTCAAGTACTTTTGTATTCTTTTAAACGGATTTTTTCAAATATATTTTGTGTTTTTTAATCTAAATTAACATAAATTACCCACGTTTTTATTTGGTTAGTGTTTATCAATACAACAACACTTGGTTCTTAAAAATGGTTTAGTGAGTAATGTGATATTATTAGACATAAATCCGTTTTCACTAAAATAAAGGGAAAAAATCGAAGTAACTCTGTTGAGATTAGTATGAACATAATCATTCCAAATGCGTATTCATTTTCACTTGTATGAATTAACTTTTAACATTATGGGAGAAGGGGTATAAGTTATATTATACCCTAAAGGAATTCATTTTGTGGTTAGTATAAGTCACTATCTTAAAAACTAATAACATTAAAATAAAAATAACTCAATAATAATAAAGAGCATAAATTGTTTACCTATAAAAAACTTCACATGTATTTCAATTGGTAGCGGTTTAAATGTCACACGAGGTCAAACACGCAATTTGAAGCGCGCGGAGTGTTTTTTGCGTCTCCTGTAAAGTTGCATTTTTGGACTTAGATCCCTTTTCACTAGGGCCACAGATATTACCTACTTATCATTTTTCACACTCATACAACACTCTTTAATGCCGGTAAGATTTCTCTAGAACTGCAAATACTGCAGAATGCTATAATATCCTCAACTTTCGTTCCATTACAGTATCATACTACTTATTACACTACCGCTAGCAAGGACCTTTTTGCGTCCAATATAACGGACTTAGCACATTGTTTCATGGGGATTATATTGAAGCATGGAGCATGACAGGATTTAAGCAAGCCGACTAGTAAAACCAGGGACATATTGACTGCGGATATGTACTATTCGATTATCGTTCTATGGATACCTATAACCTTAATTTGACACGCATAGTTTTAAGCCAGTTTTCCTTAATAATTTCTTAGATTTTACAATATGATTTAAACACGTTTTTAAACACAGAAAATTAGACATTTCGAAAAAACAGACAAGTACAGTAGGTACAGTCAAGCAGCAATTTTCTAACAAATTCGTTTCCCACATAGCGGGCATCTGTCACGTTTCCGAACTTTCATCAAAATGTTGCCATACTTAACTGTGCGGTTGCACTGGTGAAACATTCACAACAAAACATGTTAAAGTCACTAGTTCCTGTCAAAAATTGTATGAAAATAGAGATTTCAACATGTTTTGTTGTAAATGTTTCGCCAGTGCAAACAAGTACAGCAGCACGCAGATAAGTACGCAGTCGGAAAAATAATAAGGTGTGCATAATTGACCTTGACTGTACATACAAAAGTAATGCTTCTAACCTAAGCAGCATCTCAATTTTTCTTTGGGTTTCTTATTTTTTCTTACGAGTATAATTTATCAAGTCCTTCGTTTAAATACTTACTCTCAGTACTCGAAGCTTAAGAGTGTGCGATAGCCGATGCAACTTGAATAGAGTTCTGATTGCCGTTGCCCCAGTATGCTAGATGCGTTATTAGATATCTGAACACTCCGGCGCGGCGTACTGAGAGAGATGAGACCCGACCAGCTAGCCTACACAAGTGACAATCGCTTCGAAAGCGTTTCGTATTTCTACAACGACTTTCAACAGGATTGACATAAGCTTTTCTATAGCTTATGCCAGTCCTATACATTTTTGCCTTCTCCAATGGGAACTAATCGTCGCCGTCTTGTCGTTTATGTAAGGTCAAATTAAGTATTATGTCGAATTACCTATTTAATATTAATGATATTAAGATTTAATTTCGTTTATTTATTTTCTTTATTATTTACATTTTTAAATATTTTTATAAAATCATTAAAAAAAAACATTTAAAAATATAAAAAAGATTTAATTATTGTTATAGATTTAATATTACAGTATAGAATTGAGTATGCCAGCGCCACCAGTCGCGCGCAGACTTATCTTGTGTGCACTCTATTAGCAAATAGGACAATGCCGAATCAAGCCGACCTCACACGAAACAGCCATCCGAAACTGACATCACTTAAATCATCACCACAGATAATATGATTTAAATCAACGTCGAAACAAGGCTGAATGTTTTGTCGCCGGCAGTAATTTAAGCTGTTACGCTAAGTGATGTAGATTCGACACCCGTTTACGACAAGTCGCAACTCACACAAGTTTTATTATAACTCTAATGAATGACTAATTTAGCTGGTGCTCTATTAAGAGGCGAGTGCCATGCCGGCTTGTTAACGCCCTACTTGAAAGCTATGGTAATTTTACACGTCCTTAACGATATGTCAATAGGTTCTTTGTTCTTTTTTTTTTCAGGACGGTTGTAAGTGTTTTATGGTGTTTCGCGGAAGCATTTCCATAATTTTTTCCTTACATAACATAATCAGCCTATAATCCCACTGCTGGGACACAGGCCTCCTCTCTATGAGAGGGAAGGGGCCGTAATCCACCACGCGGGCCCAGTGCGGGTTGGTAGATGTCACATGTCTTCGAATTTTTGGTTCTAAGACATGCCGGTTTCCTCACGATGTTTTCCTTCACCGTTTTGAGAGCAGTGGTAATGAAATGATTTACACAAAGTAAAGCGCCTGTCAGGGTTCGAACCTACGACCTACAACTCGTAAGATGCGGCCGTTACCACTGGGCCACCAATTTTTTCCTTGATTAGATTAAATTTTGATAAAATATTTTTTATTTTGGTTGTTGTTTCAGCCTCATAATCAGACGCAATAACGAAATAACGTATTCTAGTATTGCCTTCATTCATCATAATTAAATACCAATTAGACGATACATAAACATACAAAAACACAACATTCCTATCTGAAAACTCAAAACTATTAAAAAACAGAACCCGAAAACTGCCAAAAAGCGCCGCGGCGTCAAAAGCACCAAAAAAAAAAAGCTACGCCGCGAACTCGAACACTTAACAAAACTTGTGTCGTACTTTAATCGGGCAGGGCTTATATGAAAAATTATGACGTCAGTTTAGTATGCGGGTAGGTGCTCGTCTTGGTCCGCTGCGGGGCTGCGGGGTTGCGGGACTGCGGGACAAACCCCGCTGGATCGGGGGCTAATTGGCGAAGAATGGTCCGCCGTTCTGTCCTCTTAGTATTCTGTTCGGGCTGGCTCTCGGCTCGGTACTAACATCAATCTCAATATGAAGAGATGACGGGCGGCGGAAAAGCTCGGAGCGGACAAGAAATCCCTCTTAGCGCGTGTAGTCGGTGATGACCGGCACATTGATTGATCCCGCCGTTTGATTGCTCGCGAGAACTGATATGATAGCAAGTGGGAGAATTTAATTTAATTCTTTAGTCGAATTACTAAGTCTCACTTAGGAAAGTGTAAGTACTAGTAACAAATTCATGACGTCATCTTAACACTAAGAATTGGTTTAAGTACATAGAGTTTAAAATTAATGTCGGCTGGTAAAGATGATTAAAAATATTAAAATACTGATAACTAACTTTATCAATTTTAATTTTTATTTTCATATAGATGTTGACGTTCAAAAGTGCCTTTTAAAAGCCTGCTTGAAAAATATATTTTACTTTATTTTGACATTGACAGTAGAAAATTTTTACCACGTGGTGGAAACTCGTTTCCGGAGAAGTTAAAGTCAGTTTGAAAAATACACGGTTTTTTCGGCGACCGTCCTTATTAGTACTGAAAGATCAGACTGAGACCGTACACAGCGCTGAAAATTTTATAGATATGACGGATTTTTTTTTTTAATTTATAAGTAGGTATGGATCTTTATTGAAATATAAACCTAATTATAAATGCGAAAGTGAGTTTGTTTTTGTTACCCTTTCACGCTAAAACGGCTGAACGGATTCCGATGAAATTTGGCACATGTGTAGACCATGATTCGGAGAAGGACATAGGATACCTTTTATCTCGATATTCCCACGGGATCGAGACTTATGCGGGTGAAACCGCGGGGTGCAGCTAGTTATGAAATAACTCAAAACCTGAAAAGTTTGTTCAGAATCGAGAGTAGGTAAAATATATAGGTGTCAATTAATGGAGGCTTACATCTATGACAAAGGAATTCGCTCCAGTTACAAAGTGTAATTAGTTTGTAATCAGTGTCTGTTAATTAAATGGAACAATACATAATGCAGGTAATCTTCTGCACATAATATAAGCAACAATAGCTCGATTATCGACTTAATTTGCCAATATGAATAGACGACATCTGAAAGTACATAAGTATTAAATGTAGCATTTCAGTATCAGATTAAGTACGTATAAATCACAGACGGAATTGATTATAATATTTTTTTATTGTTGATTATTTTTGCCAAAAGCTCTTTTAAGCTTCACGATTTATTTTATTTGAAATAGCAGAGGATATTTACAATTTGATGATCCTCATCGTCCTGCCTTATCCCAATGGGGTCATTATGAAAAGTGCTCTCTATTTTAACTTAGATTGAAAGCTGGATCTTCTGTGATGAAAAATTATCTATCTAATACACTTTGAAATTGTTTCTTTTTTTAATTTTTTTTTATTCGTTTACATGTAGTTACATTGTGTTGTGTGCCCTGTCTGTGCTAAATAAATGTATTTTCTTTCTTTCTTTCTTTATCCTTGTAATCGGCTTCTACCCGTAACGACTGTCAAAGATCTACGAATGAAAGCCGGGACCAATGGCTTAACGTGCTTTTCGAGACACGGAGGAGTCTCGATATGCAACGGATGGTTACCCATCCACGAACCGACCGCCGCAAGTGCAGCATAACCTTTAATCAAACCGTCCGGCTTCTAATTTCTCAACAAACATATTTATTAGGCCTAATCTAAAGAACTTGAAGAAACTTTGAATTACAAAAATCTTGAACTGAAAAAGCCTTTTAAGTGTGCAGTGGTAAACCGTGCTTTAAAATAAAAACGTTCAGTTCTTCGGTCGTTTGAGAAATGCTTTATACTCGTACTCAGCGCGCCGACGGACCGTTAATACGCGGATCATGTTTTTTCGGAACACCTTTTGTTTTTATCCAATATTACTGGTCAGTTGCAATCAGAAAATGTATCAATTCTGTTGCAAACAGACTGAAAACGGAGCTTTATATAAATATTGTACTTAAATATTGTATCGGTAAAATAACATACACCCCAGTCAAACAAAATATTAATCAAAAATTGATTGAAAAGCTTGCCAAAAATCTTCATTTTTCACTAGGAACGGTAGATTTTTTACGCCTGCTAAATGTAACAGTACATTTTATGGATTATTATTCCAAATAAAATATCGTGATATCCATCTTATCATACTTGCAAAGATTGGCGAAATGTATACGTGATATTATTGTAATGTTAAAATTCGTTGACCAGAGATCCTTGGAAGCCGCCGATGAATAACAATGGGAACACAATCCGCGGATAAGGCTTGATTCAGAAGACACGGAGCGACCATTACTGTATGAATTTATGTATGTGGACGCACCCCGCTTTTAGTGCTGTGACCAAGTTCTGCTTATTTTAATAAAGATAATAGACTTTTAAATTATTATGTAGAATACCCTGTTTGAACACAAAAAGAGTCCTGTATAAAAAAAAAGCAAATGAAAAATAGAAGATCTTATTTATGAGCATTTATTCTGAAAGTTGGCAACGTCGCAAATAACTGTCAAATATTTACCTGTTTTTATTATTTTTACAAAATGGAACTATAAAATATCTCTAACTAACTGATTAGAATATTAATAATGAATTGCAATAATAACACTGCATTTAAGTTGTAACCGGTTTTAGGTGTAAAAAAGGCATTTGGAAAGTTTTCAAATCCCTTTTTACATCTAAAACTAAATATTCGGTGTTACGATATTATTTATTGCATTTCATAATCAATATTTTAGACAACTAGTTAGCTATATCTCAACCATAGATTAATATTGCCAAATTAATCAAAACAGCCAAATATTTGACATCCATTTGCGACATTGCCCACTTTCAGAATAAACGCTCATACAGAAATACTGATCATACTAAAAATATGAGGCGATGTGTTTTGAACGAAACTGTTACTTCATTATGCGGAGCAGGGATTATATTCTGGCTAACGAGACGCGATGCGGTAATAGCACTACCAATGGATTAAGTTATAGTCAACAATATGTATTAATCTAGCGGATCTTTCAGTCCGCTTTCGTACCTTCCAAGTCGAAACGCATTACGATTCACGCGGATTATTTTGTGCCTTCGAAATAATAAATTAATAGCGAAAAGACTGTCTATGAAACAATTATAAAAATCCAAACAATTTGTTGACGGACCATGCATTAGCATTGCCAATTTTTTTTTTTTAAATATTATAATACCAAATATCCCTACCAAAAAGGTAGGGATATCGCTCAAACGCGGCTATAAAGTATCATTAGATACACGAATGATTCTAAATATTATCAAGACTTAGTTCCTAAAGATATAAACCAAAAACCCAAAGAGGTTGTGTTCAAAGACCGATTAAAAGATAATGACCGTTCAAAGTGTCATTATACCTTTCTTCGGAAACCGAAAAATATGACTTTATCTGTAACACTCAAAGGAATAGCGAGGGCCTTACACAATAACCCTCCAAGCAATAGGTAGGTGCTTTTTGCCAGGCCCACTCGACAGACGACATCCCCATCTTGCTTACATACATTTCATGAGCTATTAAATCCAACCCCTCTACAGATGTCACCGATAATTCTTAGAGTTGTTGAAACCACTTTTAATCGTTCGATTTTTATACACGGTGTACACATCGACGCACAAACTTAACGTGAATTGAGCACAAATGATTGTAGAGTAATAGGAAGTAATTTATTATGTAAAAAGAAAATCTACACGGTCAAAATGTAAAGAACAGTTGATTTTTTCTTATGTGTAACATCTTTCCTCTCACTTTCCTGCAATCTGTGGGAGTGATTTCGTGTAAAGGGACAGAAGTGTGTAACAGGAAGCCGGGGAAGACGCGCGCTATTTGATTTGGCCAATGAGCGAGGTGTTAGAGTTGGCCATCAGATGGTACCAACCCATTTTCCGAGAGGTTGGTGCTGTCAGCCAAGATGTCAATGTTATTATTACCGACGAAAAGTTTCAACGCTGTTAGGTCTAGAATCATGCACTGAATTCATGGTAACAGTTTGCGCATTCATATCCTTTACATCCTATATAATGGTGGAGGCGCCCTGTAACTGGAAAACTTATACTTTAAAGTTCTCTATTACACTTTAGCCGACAGTAAACGCCCAAAGACGTAATAACAATAAAACTTCAACTGTGTCTCATTCAGTGTCCGCGAAAGTGTTAAAGCACAGTTAATAAGTACGAATAAACTACGATAGCTTAAAAGTAAAAAAAAAGTCCATTAAGTATCGATTTTATTTGCTTTCATGAATGTTTTCTTATCAGTAAATTGATTTGATAAGGAAACTAGTAAGGAAGGACTGTCGCAGCGATAAAAAGGCGCCAAGTTGTACCCTAGTTTTATTTTGGTCGTGTTTTGCAAATATTCCAGTGCAATCGAAATCTTGGACTAAATAATTATTATTCACGAACTGAAACTGACTGACAAAACATCACGACTGTATTCAACGACGGGTTAGACAGAGGTGCGCTATATTACAGCCACATTTTATACAGGCGGTTACCAAACGTCTTTATTTAGAAAAAATATTTTAGCCATGGGTCCTCTTATTTATAATAAACTACTGTTACACTTAAAAGAATTACCCTTCAAACTCTTTAAAAAAAAGTTAGCAAAACTGCTACTGGACAAGTGTTACTACGCAATTAATGATTTTGTTAATCACAAAACTTTCTGTTAATGGTGTGTGACTTCTTCTTTGTGAGTTAATTTACTGACATTTCTATCCTTAGCTTTATTGATTTAATTTATCGACATTTGTAACTGGATATACTATTTTAAATTTAATTTGTTGACATTTGTAATTGAATCTTCTGACATTCTTTTAATTTAATTTGTTGACATTCCGAATGTTTTCAATATGTGTATTTTTATTCATGATTGTAATGTTGCTTAATGAATGGTGTTTTCTTGTTTATTTTTGGTTTTTTAGTAAATGTATTATTTTGAATATTTTGCATGCCGTAAGGCAAAATGTATCGGGACTCTCATCAAAATAACCATCATTATATTCTGTATACGTACATTATTGGCAAATAAATGATTTCTATTTCTATATTTTCATATTAGATCACTAGCGACCCGTTCCTGCCTCACACTGTTTTTACGACTTGACAAAACATCTAGATTTCTTAGATAAATGTAACTTTAATATTAGCGTATTTTCCACATTAACTTTCCGGAATAAATTCTCTAAACGATAGTGAAAACTGAAAACATCAAAGTCTGTTGCGTGGTTTAGAAGAACAACGCGGACATACAGACAAACACGAAAAGCAACTTTAATTTATATTACGCATTATGATACGAGTTGGTACATTAAATTCAATAAAGGTACTTTGCTAAGTAATCTAAATAAAAGCAAGCTAATAATTTATATTAAATGTACATATTCGCAACCACAAAAAAATATTATATTATTGAAGCAAACTAAACAATTATTATTAATAGTAATAGGCACTTATTATTATCAAAGTTTATTACGTAAGATTTTAATTTAAGCCTGCGTTAATAAGGCGAAGACTCATATTACTCGCTATGAGTTCATTCGTTTTAATGATGACTGTTATTATATATAGTTGAGTATTATTTCAACTACAATAATATTTCGAGCCCCTTTTCTACCGCCCATAAACTAGTTGAAGTTTTTTCACTATTACTTAATTATATTTCAAACAATTTGGAGATAACGAATGCTGCTGCTGGACGCAAGAGCATTTATGAACATATTTTTTTTAATTCTTGGTATTTATTTATAACTGTTCAAAAATAAATATGCTCCAGGTATAATACAATAAAATACACAGGTCAGGTTTCAAGAAGCGAAAATGTTAAGTGATTTTCAAAATCCCTTTGCACATAGCTGGCGCATAACACTTTTCGAACTGTCATTTTCATTTAAAATGTTGGCAATGACGTTTTCGGAAAATAGTACTCGTAAGGTTTGTTTGAATAATAATAAGAATAATTTAGTGGTAATTGTTACAAAGTAAATCAAAATAATAATATTGCATGCTTACTGTAACGAGTCAGTTGGTCCAACTAAAAATCTTGGCGCTTAGGATGATAATTTCCAGAGTAGAGGTAATTTAGTGTGTGGCAGACTCATGTGTGAGTGTTGTGTGTTATGTTTTATAGTGTGTGAGTGTGTGTATTTATTACCAATATGATTCAGTTATAATTATAATATTTAAGGCTCTTACATACTGGCGCGATTCGCCGCGCGACGCGAATTTTAACAAAACAATTTCTGAGAAAACTTCACGGCGAACAATGCGGCGGCGTAGCGTCGCGCGGCGAATCGCGCCTGTATGTAAGAGCCTTAATATGGTGTTTTTTAAAAATGACTTGTTCCGATTCTTCATAACCAATGTTTATTAGGCGTTTCTTTAATATTTTTTATAGCTGAATGATGAACATGCAGTGTTTGCAGATGTTGGTGTAACTGAGCTTTTAGTCTATATCTTGGCGGTCCCTGTGAGAGAGGTAATTTAGTGTGTGTCAGACTCATGTGTGAGTGTGAGTATTTGTGTTTGTTTCCATTATGTTT
The DNA here is from genome assembly GCA_947363905.1 of Lithophane semibrunnea. NCBI lineage: Eukaryota > Metazoa > Arthropoda > Insecta > Lepidoptera > Noctuidae > Lithophane > Lithophane semibrunnea. Next base: position 19,384,855 of record OX376186.1, on the reverse strand, counting down.
CGGTTGTTTATGTGACTTATTCCGAGTCTACATATCCAATATTTAGAGTTTGCAGAATTTATTTTGGTGTTATTATGTAAATAGTTCGCTAGAGTCTAGTTAGCGTCGACATGCTGTCAGGTTCATGCTGTAAATTCCTTTGTTCCTAATTGAAGGGTAATCAGAGTTATAATCAGGCCGATAGCGGGAGCTGACGGAAGTTGAGTACTCTTATTGCACGGTAAAGTTAGTCGAGAAACAGTTTTCGATCTTTAAATTTTAATTATCTAGATCTTACCAAGGAGTTTCGTGTTGTCCAGTAACTGGATTGTAGTGGTCAGATGGCAGTCGGTCCATGTGAAATTCGGGTATTCAGCTGCATCTGGTACGACTGGAAGCCGACCCCAACATTGGGAAAAGTCAATCAATCAATATTAAGATAAGATAAAAATTTATTTTAACATTGTTACCTTTATTTCATTTTGATTACATATAAATTATATTTTTAAATATTAGAATAAAGAAATATATAAAAACATTTAAAAATATAAAAAATTGTTACAATTATTAACATAGTAATTCTATCTGTAACTGTTGGTAACATTCATTTTGTTAAAGCGATGGTCCACAAACTAGGCAGTGCCTGTATCTGGACCTGACCAGATATTCCAGTTAGACTAGATATTCTATATTGTAAACATAGGTTACAGCAATAAGCAAGATGTTACAGTTGTTTTATTGTCCTTTCTCTATGTTTTGCCGTTTGGCGTACAAATACAGGGTGTTAGGGTAAACACCGTTATCCTTGCAACTAGTGGTTAGGTTTCATTTATAGAACGTAAAATCAATGGAAAATAACAACTTTAAAAAAAAAAATTTTAGGCCTAAATTTTACCCCAAGAGACGCAAGTTCGTTGCCCTATGCGCTAGGACAACGAACTTGCGTCTCAACACAGGCGGGGGGTACGGGATGTGACCTGACTGGCAGCGAGCGCGACCCCTCCCTTAGTCAGTCAGCTGTTTCGCTAGCAAGCACGGTGTCAAATAGAAACTTTTTAAAATCTTTTAATGAAAATAACGTTTTTTTTTTTGTTGTGTTCGGGCATTTATTTTTATATTTAAGTCAACTACCCACGGTTTAAATTACAAGAGTGTTTACCCTTACATCCTGTATACATGTTTGGAAGGTTTTTGATATCTAAATAGGTAATAGTTGTATCTAAACGCTAGGTTTACATAATTGTAGTTTGACATACCTACTGATATTCCGCAGTCATAGCTAACTGAAACAGATGATGATCACATCTAAATGATATCTATCACACCGCCACGTTCACAAACACAAGCCCTCCGTGTTGGGACTTAACTTTAAACTTTTGAAATTTGTTGAGCTATTAGCAATTTGTTGAGCTATTAGCAATTTGTTGAGCTATTAGCAATTCCACGTTTACAAATATGATATATTTCAAAGAATTTTTTTATTTTATTTATTTCCATTTCGATTTCGATTTATAAAGTGAGAAGAGTTTGTAGTGTTTATTCTAGGTAAAACCTATTTCTAGGGGATGATTTAAAGCATCGTTGTTGAACATTTCACTGATTTAAATTGTTTCGCTTGTTTTGAATATCATGCAATATTTGACTGGAAATCATTATTCCTATTTTGTAGACAGGTTGAGTGGCATCCGTTTCAATTATCTCTACACATTATACTCTTGTTTTGAGATATGAACAATTAGCGAGCGGAGAGGTCAATATTTGTAAGTAGACAGACATGTTATATCTACCTGTTCTTGGTTACAGGATGAGGGGAGATGGAAAAATTCCTGAGTTTTTTTTTGAGTCTTCAAAGTCTTGATATTCTTTAAGTTTTGTTGATACTAATATCGCGAACATTGAATTTCATAAATTTCATAGGTAGTTAGAAACATTAAACCTTTTAACCGACGAAAAAAACGGAGGAGGTTCTCAAGTCGACCCGAATTATTATTTTTATTTATTTGTTATTTATGACCACGCATAACTTTTTAATGCGTGGTCCGATTTTAACGATTTTTAAACTAAATAGTTATTAGTTATATATATAGTTTACTTATAGCTTATAGTTTGTTCGGCGCCGACTCAAAATTTGTAACTTAAATTAGTTTATGAGCTTAGTTACACTAAAAGGTTTTTATTTTTTGCTTTTAAGTTATAAAAAATAGATTCGAATAAACACATTGATTAATTTCCCAACATTTAATACACTTCAGTATTTTGCATATACTTATTGTGTTGTTATATACCCGGTCGACATACAGCATGTTGTGATTTTCGCTTTGTCAAATCGTCAACCCTAGGCAGTATTAAGATTTCACTCACAGGGGATTTAGATTCACAGCACCTGTACTTATACGTAATTACTGGGAAGCCCCCTACGTCACCGCTTGTGTTCTGACATCGTCTAACAGATGTTATGATCTGACAAATATTTTAGTTTAGCATCTTGTTCTGGAGCTTTGCAATCAATTATTAATGGCATTCGAAATACTTAATAAACGTTGGATTATCTTGTTTTATCTTTTCCTTTTTTATGGTTGTATATGTCGTACACTGGATACACGTTTTCTTTTCTATTAAGAAGGTACCCAAAAAAAAAAGTAGTAAACCTTCTACTTTTAGAATCGATAAAATAATGTAGTCGGACGTAAAAATGTGTACCCCGTTCTGAAATGATTCAAAGATCATTAATCACAGTTTATTATTCACCTTATTAAGGTAATGTAATCTTATCGCGGAGAACATTTCACAGTATTGATGTTTGTGTCATCATTGCTTGCCTGATCGGCTAACCTGAGATTATCAGCCGTATGTTTATTCGAACTAAGTTTATATTTGGGATGTGGACTGGCTTGAGGGTTTAGACGTTATACTAATTTAAACTGACTACCATGGTTAGCATGTGAATACTCAAACGACGTAAAGATAATTCCAACAAATAAAAGGTAATTAAATTTTTGCGAAGTGGTTGCCTAAAAACTGGCAATTCTCTTTGCCACTCAAATGAATTAAATGTAGTACACTATTAGAAACCACTTTTACATTCTAATCCCGTTATAAAACCTAATCTAAAACTAGCTATGCTTTATCATGTCCACCTAACATACAAGCATCTGTATTGCAAAACACTTCAATCACATTATTACATCATTGTCCCTCAATTAAAACAATAGAAAAAAATACTCAAAGCTTAGTAAGAAACGTTAGTTATTCATGTTGGGATGTATGCAGTCTGTTGAATGTTTAGCAATTGTTTGGAGGGAGGCGGCAGGGAGGGTGACAAAGGACCCTCAGGGTGAAGACGCGCCGGCTCCCACACGCCATACGTGTATTAACGCTCACAACTATAGGTCTGCGAAAAAATTAGGCGGCTATGCAATATGCATGTTAAAGATTTGTTAATAAAGTCTGTTAATAAATCTCTTTTTTAAAAGAACACTCTGTATGTTTGATTTTTTTAGACAGTTGAGTTGAGATGCTGATTTTGAAAATAGAACAAAAAAAATCTGATAAAACACGTATGAGTTTTTAAAATGAGAGTTTGAGAATAGTATGCAATAAAGCTGACGATTTTTTGACAGCTCATTAACGATAAAATATATAATATTTGTAATCGGCCTCAAGTTTATGTTGTTTCGTTGTACCTATTGCACACAATTCAATAGGTGTTGTGCTATGAAATCGGGAGTTTGTGATCCGGAATGTTTGACTGCATATGTACATAAATTGGAAGAGTTCCGATAACGGTTAGGGAAGCAAATATAAAAACTGTTGGTAGCGTGTAACAAACAATTAAGTTTGGGATGTGTTCCTATATCAAAGCAAATGACATTGTGCCGTGTGTCTACGTGAAAACTACGTATGGTTTCGAAGCGAACTTATGTTTATTATTTTGGATTAGCCTATCAAGTGTTGCCTAAAATGTGCCGGAAACATTATTTATAAGTTCCAGAATGAAAATTTGTAGAACAATTTTTTTTTTTATTGTCTTTTGTTGCAATGACATGACACTAGCGCGCATCACTAGGTACACTATTGTTAGGCATTGACTTAACATTATTTAGAAAAATAAACTATTCTAAAAGACGAGTAGGTATCAAAAGTTTTTTAAAATAATTTTACATTGTTTATTAATTTTTGAGTTTTTCTTGGAATATAACATCAAGCCTGTAGTCCCCTAAGGGTTAGGCAGACGTCTACCTGTAGCTACAGTACCGTTCGTACCCATACTTCGTTAGTTATGTTTAAGTCCCATGTAAAAGGGGGCAAGCCTATTGCCATCAACCGGTCACAAGTTCAGACTCGGGACTAGTACTGAGAAATTCTAGATGGAAAAAACACAATCACATTATGCGCGACCTTTTTTTTTCCGTGGTCATCTTCCGTCTTGGGAGAACGCAGGGTTATGTCGGATTAAAACCCCCACTGTTCCTACTACTACCATGTGTCGGGGGGCCGGGCACAATCGCCGCACCCCCGACTGCTATCAGCCCGCCATGCCTAGCGGGCCCCATCACACATGCGGCCATCACCCATCACCCATGCGGCCTATCTCACGACCGCACATCTTCCCATTAAGGCGCGCATGGAACACTGCGTGCTGGGCTTGTCTGTCCAGCAGGCGTAGCATGGCGCTTTCTATCTCTACAAAGAATAGACATAGCTTTTTCTATACAAAGTGACAGTTCGTTTCTTCATTTTTGACATCCACCGTAGAAATCTTTCTACAATCTGTCATTTTGTCTTTCATTTCTAACGATCTTTGTCTAGGTCTTTAAAGATGTAGACTATTTCGGAAGAAAGTTTTCTATCCTTACTGTCAAAATCACACTGATAACCGATAAATCCTATGATAAAACAAAGAATTCTGAGTCGAATTATGTGAAAGAGTGAATTTCGTAAAAAGTGCAGTTGTCTCTTTCTATTTTGCTGCCGTCTCGTTCTGTCTACTGTCTACAGGAAACGTCATTTTTGTCTACTCTTCCGTCGACAAAACGGTGCTCATGCTACGCCTGCAGGCGACGACACAGCTTCAATACCAAGTACCTCATGCTCCAGCAGTAGTTCTTGCGATACACCAGCCAGACAGTCAAAAAATATTACACAACAAATAAGTATGATCAGGGGCCGTATTATAAAGTATTAATGCCATCATTATTCCACTGCGAAAAAAGGATGGTGCTATCGGTCTGGTATAGCTCTGTCTCTCACTCACACTGGAATAATGATGGCGTACGATACGTCACAATACGGCCCCTGGGGACTCAAAACAGCCACTTTGGCAGAATCATAATAGGAGAATATTATGAATCATCGTAAGCAGTCACAAACTGAAATTCATAATATGTTCTGCGTGCGATTCATATTAAGAAATAATTCATCTGTTTGACAGTTTTCTATGGAGATTCGTAAAATGGTCCGCAAATTATGAATTGCTTTTAAGTCAAATTAGAGGAATTGCTAATGACAGCTGGGATTCAGGAAATGAACTGATTTTACAGGAATTCCTAATGTGGCCGGTTTAGGCCCCCTGTAAGGAGAAAGGTACAATGAAGTCAGACCACACCTAAAATGGTCTTGGACTTTATAAATAGGACAGTGGACTGTCCAAAGACTGCACTATCCACAGAAGCAGGCTACTTTTACCTAGGTAGGTCCGGCAAAACGAGTACCAAGTGTCCAAACTTCGTCTAGTTGTTCCTAACAATTGTCCCAGACTAAGCTAAATACAGATTTAGTCTATACCAGAATCGCTTTAGCACAGCAATAGCGGTCAGGGAATGACCGCTATTAACTCTCCGTAGGAACTCAATTACTAAATAAACTATGTTTCGTTTTTCGTTATTGGAACATGTTGAAGCTCAGCATAGATGATATTGATTCAGGACGTTAACGGACTTTATTTCATTTTTTTAAATAAAGAATGTTATAAAATGTAGGTCAATGACCGCTATTCCTACGCTAAAGCGACTCGGGTATAGCTAATAGATAGAGAAATAAACGTATTTTGCGACTTGCCCTATGGACTATTTATTGGAAATTCGGATATTCTTGTCTGGTCTCTTGTGTTTTCTTATAAATACCCCAAAATACTATCATATTTGTCTTGATTCATTTCGATTTAAAAGGCTGTAGCTTGTCACGTTATTTATTAGCAGCTTCGGTCGCAAGCGCTTACTGCTGAGCATGAGAGCTGGGTTCCATTCCCGGGTCGGGCAAAGTATTATTGGGTTTTTCCATCTGGAATATCTCAGCTTTTGTTGTTGTTTGTTTTTGAAATATTTATTTTACTTTATTTTTTCTGAAAAATTACAGCTAAGACACAAGTAAATCAAGCATTTACACAGACTATTGATTTCGTGGCGGTAGGGTAACGAATAACAAAAAATATCAAAGCAACAGTTTAAAACGTTAAAAAAAATGTATGTAAAATAACTGATATTTATAATAGTTGCCCTAATTTTTATCTTAGTCTTAAGGAGGCAGCTTGTTCTGTAACTGTGAAGACCATTTTGACAACAGTCTTAGAAGTCAAACGTGTTAATCGAATTTAAGACCACAAATCTGTCAAGAAAGCTCGCAGAGACAATTTATTTTGACAGTTACCTAGTCACATTGTTCTGAAGGTCTTACGAGGCAACGACGATGGGTAAGAGGAGGCGATATCAAGTGATTGTCCTTTGATCAGGCTGAACTTAGCCGTCTATATCTAGAATTTAGTCTGCATGTAGGCATCTTGTTACGAACTATTCACTTAGAAAGGGATATGAATCTTACAGAGCAAAGGCCGTTTGTCTATGGTATCCTTGATTAAAGTTTGATTTGACATAGTTTAATTCGGGCGCACGGCTTGTCGGTAGATACATAGAAGCATCGTAATAGTTTATGAATATTTTGCAGTATCATTTTATTATGCGTTTTTTAATTAAAATCGTCAGTACGCATACGAACTAAATAACAGGCCGGTGCATGCCTGTGCTAGAATTTCAAAGAATAATAGAGCAATAAATTCGTAAATTCAACATCAGTTTGTGACGATTTAGACAGCCGAAAAAAATATGTTATTCAGATGATTTTTAAAAAGAATTTTTTTTCGTAGCTTATTACGGATAATTATATAAATGGAATTATGAATTAATTAATTAATCATCAATAGGTACGACGAAGAACTATCAGAATTTCTGTGCGGACTTTCAGAACCTACGCTTTTTTAAGGAGTAGAGAGAAGGAGAAGCATTACTTGGACACCATGATCTGAAGTAGTGAATTTTTCTTAGAAGGATCTTGCATACTAGGATGCATGTGAAATTAGTAGGTCAAAATATTTACGGTATCACCCACGTTCAGATCATCATCATCTGCCTAGCCTTTTCCCAACTATGTTGGGGTCGGCTTCCAGTCTAACCGGATGCAGCTGAATACCAGTATTTTACATGGAGCGGCTGCCTATCTAACCTCCACAACCCAGTAACTGGGTAATACGATACCCCTTGGTTAGACTGGTTGTCAGACTTTCGTGCTTCTGACGACTCATAACGACTATCAAAGATCCACAAATGACAGCCGGGACCAACGGCTTAACGTGCTTTCCGAGGCACGGAGGAGTCTCGATATGTGAAAATGGTCACCCATCCACGGACCAACCCCGGCAAGCGTAGCTTAACCTGATGGATCGACCCGAGCGGCTATTATTACTTAGCCACGAGCTCCTCCCCACGTTCAGATATACTTGGTAATAACGACTAATAACAGCTGCATTAGCATTATGAGGACTGACGATTGTTTAGTTTAATAATTTAGTAAAATACATGAAGTATTTAAGATTGAAAGATAGGTAAATAAAATCTAGGAAAGTTGCCTCTGAGACAAGTAGATACGAACTCCTAATAAAAAATGTTATTAGACATGATATAATTATATTTAAAAAAAAATGTTGTATCATGTTTAAATATTTGCATGCAGTCCATGGCGAAACATCATCATAATTAAATGCAAAGCAAGCATGTATTTTAAAGCAAATAAATATATTCTATTCTATTTTGTGAGAACATAAAAGTGCGGCGCACAGACAGCTTATAATATTCTTAATGGAAATTTTATAAAGCTAGTTGTCAATGACAACCTCTGCCCTGCAAATAGAATACATAGGTACCATCCTTCAGTGGGTGTACCAACTGCCAATGTACACATAGGACTGTATAAATTACAGTCGATAGCAAAAATATTATGTTTCAACACGAATTCAAATAGTAAAATTACTATCATCTAACGCGGGAGTGCTGTGCAGGGATTTAGCCTGCGTTCTGTTTAAAAGTGACCCTCGAGCGAATACACGGTCGTTCGAACTTTTTTTCGGTGAACCTGAACGCGTCTTCGCGTCGACAGAGTACGCTTTCCAGTTTTCCGAACAAAAAGTGACATTATGCACGCGATCGACCGCATATTCACGCTATGATCGGTTTTAAATAGGACGCGGCCTTAGGTATAGTGCAAGTGGGCCTATGATGGAGAAATAATTATGATATATATAAATAATTTACTGTTGCCCGCGACTTCGTCTGCGAACCAGGATGAAAAGTAGCCTATGTCCTTCTGTAGGTCATGGTCTACCCATGTGCCAAATTTCATCCAAATCCGTTCAGCCGTTTTAGTGTGATGGCGTGACCAAGGGAAATAGGGATTTCTTTTTACCGACTACGGCGAAGAAAAAAGGAGGGTTATGATTTTGACCGGTATGTATGTATGTATGTATGTATGTATGTTCATCTGTTCCCTCCTATCTTCCAAACCACTTATCACAATTTGTATCGTTAGAAGCGTCGTGATTGTCAGCTGGTTATAGGTTATGTGAAGTCACATTAAATTAAAAATGGCGCCCTCTAGAGGACATAAAGTGAGGAACTTAAAAAAAAAATGGTTTAATCGTACCATGTTGGGTATCAAATGAAAGGGCTTAATGAGCACATTTCAAAAATATATATATTATAACCCCAAAAGAATTTTAAAAAAAATCAAGTAATAAAAACTAAAACCCAACTACGACTGAAAAGGTATAAACAAGACACCACAGACAGACAAATTAAAAATCCGGAGTCACACGTAATCTGTTCGATTTATTAACACGTGTGACTCCGGATTTTTAATTTGTCTGTCTGTGGTATCTTGTTTATACTTTTTACGTCGTAGTTGGGTTTTAGTTTTTATTACTTGATTTTTTTTATATATATAGATGTATATGACTTAGGTAACTAACGTGAAACATAATACTTGACTAATTTAATTCATCTGTAGGTGTAAGTATTTAGTAGGAAAATCGCTAGGTTTTCTTCACTTGAATATTTGGCTCATAGACTCGTTTGCAGTGATAATAATAAATTATTTTGTAAACTTATTTTATTCTTCTTTTAGAGTCTTTACCTTTACAGTCTTTTTGTAATCTATAATGTAAGTTAGAACATAGGAAGTTGTTCAAAGTTAGCTTACAAGATTCAATTATAGCCAAAAATTTAAATCGCTAGATTCGCCTCGAGCGCGTCGAAAGATGGTCGCGAATTTGTTTCGTTTTGACACCTCTGATACACACTATGTCACAGTCGCCTTGGATACGGAATGAGTGAGCTCACTCGTCTCAGTGTGGACACTTTTTTTCGCTAAGTACGGTGGGGGAAAATCTAACGATTTAAATCTTTTATTTTAATACAGTGAAGCTAAACAAAATCTTGTAAAACTGAATAGGTGTTGTCACACTAAACTTGTTACTCCGTTGCCTAGCAGCAATTGTCTGTTACTACGTAATTTAAATAACAAACACAAGAGCCATATTTGTTATTTTGCGGTAAAAATTTATTTGTAGGTGAATAAGTCGTGTTCTTATAGTAATAATAAATAACTATTTATCAATATCATGTTTACCAACCTACCTAAGTATTTGTGGTTTCGTTCTCCATGGAATAATTTTAGTTATTTGTAACTCAAAAACATTGTGAGTATATAATCTGCCTATAATGTTCCCACTGCTGGGACACAGGTCTCGTCTCTGTGAGAGTGAGCGAGAGAGTGGGCCTTAACCCACCACGCGGGCCCAGTACGGTTTGGTGGATAATGTGAGTATTTCTGATTAAAATTGGTGATATTAATTATTATGCAATGGCAAGGTTCGTTTCTCATACAATCATAGTTGGGAATATCATATAGGTCTACTTATTACGAGCTGAAAATTAATTCTATTCAAAACCAGTGATAATTATGAGAGTATAATTCTTATTAGTTTTGAGAAACATGATAGATAGACATTCATTAACATGTTAGTTAGACTTAGAACAAACATTATGTGCAGTCGAAAAAATTAAATTCTGACCCACCATAAGCTTATTTTCTTACAGACATTCAAATACAATTAGGTCGACATTCGCGTAAACCTACATTTCCTTGGTAACGAACTTGTCATCTGCCATCTTTGTTATTTTGACGGTTTCAAACGATTTATCGTCAGAGTGGGTCATGATTCACTTAGCCTGACTGTACATTTTAAATTATAAAAAATAAATTCATTCGCGGAATCTTCGAAAGTTAGTATTTATCGTTTCTAAGAACATAACCATTTTTATAGTTAAGATTTTTTAGTTATAGTATAATAATAATTTGCAACTAGCAACTTACGACTACCTCGTTGGTCTACTGGTCGCAAACGCTACTGCTGAGCATGAGGTTCTGGGTTCGATTTCCACGTTGGGCATCATTTTATTGAGTCTTTCCAACAGGATTTTCTCACTAGAAGCCCGGAGTCTGGATCTGTGGCCAGTTGATGGCAATAGGCTCGCCCCCTGTACTATAGGTACAGTCACGGACTTTAATTGATGAGCCACCTTCAAACTTTTGAATTTTGCAGTTTCATACATTCACGAGATTACACGATTGAACACGAACTCAAATCGCATGCTCGTAAACAAGATGACAAATAAATTACTTTTAATCGGAAATAGTCATATCCATAGAGGTTGACAATAAGTTCTCAATGATGAAAATAAATACAATGTTGCATTAAGTTTATTCAATCTATTTGATACCGACCTCCTTTGAATCATAGCTCATTAACTCGTAATTCTGAAAACAAAACTGAAGACACTGACAGTTGAAATATAGATGTCAGAGACGTTACTTTCGAACTTGTCGAAATGACTATTATTATTTCTCCGTACGCTAACGTTACTATCGCAACAGTAACCTAGCAACGATTGTTTATCGTTGCTAGGTTACTGTTGCTAGACCTGCAATTGGTTGACTTTGGGTAGTCACTCTGCTGTCAAGTTTGTAGTTCTGGCTTTCAGGTTAGCCAACCGGTAAATATATGATATATATACCGAATAAACCCGATTTGCATTATACGGCTAAAATACGAACAGTGCCAGGTGGCTTATCAATTAAAGTCCGTGACTGTACACCCGCGCCTATCCCTTCGGGGATTACAGGCGTGATGTTATGTATCATTTCGCAATAAATTAGTTCAGTGGTTGATATGTCGTATTACCCAGTTTATCGTATTACCCAGTTACTGGGTTGTGGAGGTCAGATAGGCAGTCGCTCCATGTAAAATACTGGTATTCAGCTGCATCCGGTTAGACTGGAAGCCGACCCCAACATAGTTGGGAAAAAGGCTAGGCAGATGATGATGGTTGATATGTCAGACTGTCGGCCATTCTCCTCAATGTGAGACAAATACATCGCTATAACATTACACTTTCCGAGAATTACTTGCGACCACAGATGACATCATGATTCAAGTTCAGTAGGTACACACCTAACATAATATAGGATATTTGAATCGACGTGTGCACTTAGGGCTAACACAAACCTATTAAAAATCAAAGAAACATACATAATCTAAAATAAAAAAAATTGTCATCTGGTATAAGTAATGATTTTTTTTCATAACTAGGCCCTTGTGAAAAAATATAAGTATCCTATCTAATTATTACAAAGAATGTTTTTTGAAGATTTCTATAAAAAAAAAAAAAATTGGCATTTTTTAAATCAATTAATGTATTATTCAGGTTTGATTAATCAACCCTAAATAATACATTAGATTACGTCAGATAACTTGTATTTGACTCGCAATATTAATTCCTAAGATAAAATTGATCCAACGATTTAAAAATCTGCAATGAATGAAATTTTATTTACAAAGAAAAAAGAACAACTTTAAACTATGCATACAACATTAAATGTCGGTGACGCAAACCGATATGATTTTCCCCCACCAAAAATCGATCAACGAGCCTAAATATATTTTAACTTCAATAAAATTACAGTTTTATTTTGATTCACACGCACTAACTAATAAATATCACAAAAAAAACATCTGTTTAGCATAAAAACAAATTACAGTAGGCCTAATGTTTACAGGACACATCTACAAACTATTTATTTTAACAGAGCCAGCCCTGACAACGTGTTGAATCTGTAGGCAGCATTGTTTATTCCAATCTAGACATAGTATTTAAGATATTGGGAGTCTAACGTAAACATTCACAGTGTATAAAAAATGTATTTTTATGCTACCTACGTAGAATCATATCATAAAAACTTCAACAGTCGTCTTGAAATGCAGAATATAGTGTACCTGACGCACCGTTCGATGTTCGGTATGCATAAATATATTGACTGAATTCTTAGAAAAACAACTTGCAATCACTAAAAGATTTGCTTCTAGATAGTACAGTAGGCCGCATCTCATTGGTAACAAAACCAGCATAAGCTGGCCTCGTGTTTTATTGAAACTCCGTACTATCCTAGGCCAGCTCAAGGTCAAAATGTTACCAATGACGTGTGGTTAACCTACAGCATTATACTTAGGTCTCTTTTGAGAGAGAATAAGAATATTGAGATATAGTTTTATTTTAGTAGGTTATTATTATTAAGATAGAGTGATCCTGTATATCTCCGTATCCTAAACGGAAGCGGAAGTCGCGCGAGTGTTCGCGCGACTATGACTTTGGTTAGGACACCTTAGCGTGCCGTTGCTGTGCGCAGTAGTCGGGTCAGAAGTGTCAGTCATCAGGATGCCGGCCACCCTTATTCCAAAGAGATTGCAAAGAACATAAAAATAAAGTAGTAATGGAGCAACATTGATAACACCGTATCAAATGCTTATCTATTTGCGGAAGTCTTTGAGCTGATTACAGTTATAGGTCAGTTAGGCAAGTGAGTAACGTAACAAGTACCTCACCATCCTTCTTTTATTATTTTTCTGTTTTCCGGGAATATATAATAACTAGCTGTGCCCCGCGGTTTCACCCCCGTAGGTCTCGATCCCGTGGGAATATAGGGATAAAACTTATCTTATGTCCTATTCCAGGTCATGATCTACCCGTGTGCCCATCCTCTCCTCTCTTCTCTAGAGTAGGGAAAGTCGCGGCGGGGCAGCGCCGGCGTCGAACGGTTCGCGTATTGCATTTTTATACTCGTGATAACTTCGAAATTAAATGTCCGATTCGAATGAATTAAAAAGTATTTTACTGCTACATAAATACCCTTGATGTTAAAACTATTTATTTGAATAAGAATGAATATTATTTTGATAAAACTCCTTCGCAAATAATGCATTAATTTCGAACAAATTTGATTACCATAAAAAAGGTTATAGTGAGTCAATCTTAAACGATAGATCTGTCTAGCTGTCGTGGACTTTTTTTTAGAACTTTTTAAGAGGAACAATTCCATCATACATGATATTTACGTACATAAACCGTTTACGCAGCGCACACAACGGAAGCTCTCAAAAAGGAATATTTTTTCCCGTTTTTGCAACATATTTCATTTATGCTCCGCTCCTATTGGTCGTAGCGTGACCGACATGTGCCATCCACCAACCCACACTACGTGGTGGATTACGGCCCACTCCTTCTTACAGACTCTGTAAGAAGTAATCAGTAATCCACCACGCCTATGTCCCAGCAATGAGAACATTGTAGGCTGATTATGCGATGCAGAGTACGTAGTGATATTGCCAATAATAGCTTACAATGGCAACCTCATTAAAATATTCATGGTTAGATCGTTCTGTATCAGCCTACTTCAATAATCCTTTACCAAAATAATATGAAGTCGAAATTACGATTACCATCAATCGTGAAAAAAAAAGTGTTTTTTGTTCTATGTTCGACTTTATGTATGTTTTTTTTTTTTGTATTCGTCGGTATTTTCGTCTATTACGGACCGATTTTGAAAATTCTTTTTTCATTTGGTCAATTTTTACAAAAAAAAAAAACGACCGACTTCCAAAAAAACACTCATCATCATCATCATCAGCCTATAGCAGTCCACTGCTGGACATAGGCCTCTCCAATTGCACGCCATTCAAGTCGATTCTCGGCAGCTCTCATCCAGTTGCTACCAGCCACCCTGCGAAGATCATCGCTCCACCTAGCCTGAGGGCGTCCTACCTTACGTTTTCCGATTCGCGGTCTCCAGTCAAGAACACGTCTACCCCAACGGTCATCAGTTCTACGGCTAATATCGCCGGCTCATTGCCACTTCTGCTTGCTTATTCTGTGAGCTATGTCGACAACTTTGGTTCTCTGCCGGATTACCTCATTCCGGATTCTATCTCTCAGATATATTCCAAGCATAGCACGTTCCATAGCTCGCTGAGCGACCTTGAATTTATGGACCAGCCGTGAAAAAAAAACACTACAAAGTGAAAAATAAGGAATTCGGAAGTCGGTGTTTTTGTTCTTTGCCACCGACTTCCAAAATTAATAGTATATTATGCAATTAGTGAATAAAGGACGGATTTAAAGCGAGGACGAGCAAGTGAAGGATTCTAACGACTGAATCACGACCGTAGGGAGTGATTCATGATGATTGAATCCTGAACGACGCGAGCGATTCATGGCCCTCGATATAAATCCGTTTTATTCAAGAGTTGCATACTATACTTTATACCATGACTACGAGAAAAATAACATGCAACTTCGAGTATGTTGTTATGTCAATTTTATGCCTTGTTTTTATAGTACCTACACCGTAGCATAGAATACATACTCCATAAGGTCGATGAATTCTTTTTCTTCCACAACTCATTAAAATAAGTTAGGAAAACAGACTCTGAAAATGTGGTCAGCTTGATTTTCATTTTTCCATTTACTCAAACAAACAAATAAACAAACTCACACTCAAACTCATCGTAGGCTTTGATGTAAACCAGCCGTGATTTGTTGGTTAGCAAGCTTTCTACTATATCGGCCGCCCTCTCTTTCATAAACTCAGGTGTTAACACATCTTCATCACTTGAAAACATTTTCAATCGATTTTTAAGTAACCCTAAACTTTTGTTCGTACAACTTACAATATTTAAAATTACGCCCATTTACTAATGACAGCAAAGAACACAAAACAGTTTTAATTCTAATGCTAAACTCCTGTTCGAAAATCAAATCAAATAGGAGTTTGTATATCATTGAGATGGAGTTCGAACAAATTGGTGTTCTAAATTCAAACACCAAAACAGTGATCAAAAGTGCTTTTTATTCACTGTTTTCAGTGAATAAAATAAGCTTTTTAGAGGGGGAATGGTATAAAATTATTTTTCACTTCGTAGTGTTTTTTTAGAAGTGTGTGTTTTTTTTTTTATATACTCCGACAAGATTTTGTTATAATAGCAATAAGCCCACACGAGTGGAACCAACACGAGGACATACTCAGTGCGTACGTATCTATAGATATTCAGACGAAGTGCGCAATGTCATGCGAAAAATGCATACCGTAATAGAAGTCAGAAACAATTCTTTTAATTTCACGTTTCGATTCTAGGAAATATCAAACGCTTTATGGTTGTTTTCAGAAACAATATATCTTTTGATTTTTTGTTAGAGGTCCTAGGATGCTTGTTTTTGTTCTATCGCAACAGAGCGACAGAAAAACTTTCGTACGTATGAAATTATTTCATAGAATCTGCAATATGAGAGCTTCATTTTTAATTGTCACTGTTTTGTTCATGTGTATGTTATCTCCTGAACTTTCTCTGATGTAATGTTTTACAGTTTTAGTGAAAACTATTTTGAAATGTTTTGTGCTTTTGCTGAATATGTTCGGAATTAAATTACTTTACTGTATATTATTTTCGACATCACAAACAAATTCTCCATCCAACTAAGGCCTTTGAATTCAACATAGAGGCTGTATTGAGGTTCAATTAGGTACACACATGAGTTTAAACTGGAATTTTATAATTAAAGGATTAACAAAGAAATATGAAAGAATGCCTTTCGCAGAATTCGAAGTTTACATCAAAGCTTTACATTCTAGGACTGAATTCGAAGTAGACTTTCTCAAGTTGCTAAACTTTGTAGGTTTCAATTGCCGACTGAAAAATTTTTTTTTTGTGCTTAGAGTAATTTTAGCACGTAAAATACTAAATAAGTAGGCAAGGTTTCAACATTGGAACATCCAAGCTTTTGCAATGGCATAAACCGATAGTGGAAAAATATATACCTAGGTTTAACCGGATTTGGCGAAATGTGGGTGTACTATAGGTACTATAGGTAGGTACGCCTCTGCCTAACCTTTCGGAGATTACAAGCGTGTTATGTTATGTTAAATAGGTTTAAAATACTACAAAAGCAAATCTTTATAAATCGTATGCAAATAATCACAACGCTTATTTTTTAGGACAAAACAACGATTTCTTGGATCGTCTTGGATTGAAAGCAACTTTTTTTTAATACTCGTAAAAGATATATTGATGAAGATTGTAAAATAGTTACACAGGAAGAAAAAACCGATAAAATTATTCACGATTCACTTTGGTATTTAAGACAGGAATTAAAAATCGAACAAAAACCGCCTTTTGTTTTTTTTTTAAATCGTCTCATATGTTAAATAAAATAGATGGTGAATCTCGTGAATATTCTAACCTTAATGAATAGTTCGATACATCAGATAAACTGTACTTAAAAACGTGTTTCATAAAAAACAAATACTAGGAACTATGGAGCAAATTAATTGGATGGAGGAAATCCAGTGAGGATTTTAAAATCGTTACACGAAAAATATGCAGCGAAGTACGTGGGTAAAAACGTAAACATCGTTATAAAGGATACACAACCCAAAAATGTGGAGAAATTCAGTAATCTTAAAATTCAACGACGGTATCGAGATGCTAATAAATAAAAACTAAATAATCGAACACAAGATTTAAAAAAAGTAGGAGAAAAAAGTGGAATACAAGCAAAAAGTATGTGCTCTTTGACGTTTTTATTTCCAAATGGAACTCTCATGCTCATAATTTTATTAGATTAGCAGAATATTTTGTACAAGAAATACGGAAAAGGGACTTCTTTTGCCTCATTTTCCCTATGGAATATGCTTGCACGTTTATTAAATGCTCATCATCTGATTTCTGCAGTTTCATTAATTGCTACTAGAAATCTAATGCTATTTTAACTATTCTTGTTTTGACGCTTATAAATGTATCTGAACGATCTAATAGATTCTCTCGTGGAATCGAAAACCTCAATGTTCTTTTGAAACATTCCGGTTTTAGGAAGTCCCTCTATTTGTAATTCCTTGAATTCTTTTTATTTGTAATTCTTTGACTACCTGATAGGAAAATTCGTTAACTTATTCATAAATAAAACAACAATAAACTCGAAAAGAAGCATACAATACTTAGTGATTGAATAATATTAGATTGTCTACCCCATTCCATGTTCCGGTCGTATCATATTCTAGGACATTTCATTACTGTGTAAGACATCCGTCGATAGGAACATATGAGAACATGCACTGCATTGATTTAACATTTCGCAGAGAAATTGAAAAACAAATATCTTTTATCATCTTTGATACATTCACCTTAGCCTTACTATGAACCAGATGCATTTCAATATTGCTTAGTTCTACGAAATAATATCGTTAGTTTGATTTTCTGTTATATCTTGGGACCATGATCCCCGTCCTTAGGAAGGGGTACGAGGGCCCGAAGCCAACTCGCAGAGGCCCCACGCAATGTTGTAAATACAAAGATTATGTTATTCTTATGAGACTGTTGTGTCTGACTGCTGGGCAGTGCAGGGCCTCCATCTCTCTCTTTTTTGCAATTAGAACCCAATCTTTGAGGTAGTAGTCTTAACGCCATCTCATAACAGATTATGAGATGGCGTTAAGACTCCTACCGCAAAGATTGGAACTTTCAAGAATTTTTGCAACCATTTTGATTTATTATTTTTCCCTTAAATTCTGATTTAAGGGAAAAATAATAAATCAAAATTAAGGGAAAAATAATAAATCAAAATGGTTGCAAAAATTCTTGAAAGTTCCAATCTTTGCGGTAGGAGTCTTAACGATTGGAACTTTCAAGAATTTTTGCAACCATTTTGATTTATTATTTTTCCCTTAAATCAGAATTTAAGGGAAAAATAATAAATCAAAATGGTTGCAAAAATTCTTGAAAGTTCCAATCTTTGCGGTAGGAGTCTTAACCTTTTTCCCTTAAATTCTGATTTAAGGGAAAAATAATAAATCAAAATGGTTGCAAAAATTCTTGAAAGTTTGTCAAGCTTTGTCAGGATATGTTGCGTAAACTTCGGGGTAGGACTGAGAAACGTGAGATCCGATATTTCGGGACTATCACGTTTCGAAATTTCGCAATGCAATGAAAATCGGGTCTGGTTTTTGTACCTACAGTGCTTTTTTTTTTCTTCAAGGCAATTATGATTTTTCTGGTAAAAATATAATCGTAATATTTACGACCCTACATTATTTTGATATTCCCCTCATTTGGCACTATATTTAAAGTGTATTTTTCTCTTCTATGGTAGACCCAAGTAAGGCCAGTGTGCGATGGATGTACAGTCATGGACTTTAATTGATGAGCCACCTGGCACTGTTCGTATTTTAGCCGTGTAATGCAAATCGGGTTTATTCGGTTCCCGACAGGCAGTCATGTCTTCATATTAGAAGAAGAAAATTATATATCATATATTTACCGGTTGGCTAACCTGAGCGCCAGAACTACAAACTTGACAACAGAGTGACTACCCAAAGTCAACCAATTGCAGGTCTAGCAACAATAAGCTAGCAACGATAAACAATCGTTGCTAGGTTACTGTTGCGATAGTAACGTTAACGTAAGGAGAAATATTAATAGTCATTTCGACAAGTTCTAAAATAACGTCTCTGACATCGATATTTCAACTATCACTGTCTTCAGTTAAGTTTTCCGAATTATCGAGTTAATGAGCAATGATTCAAAGGAGGTCGGTATCAAATAGATTAATGCAACAGTGTATTTATTTATAACATTGAGAACTTATTGTCAACCTCTATGGATAAGACTATTTCCGATTAAAAGTAATTTATTTGTCATCTTGTTTACGAGCGTGCGTTTTGAGTTCGTGTTTAATCGTGTAATTTCGTGAATGTATGAAACTGCAAAATTGAAAAGTTTCAAGGTGGCTCATCAATTAAAGTCCGTGACTATACATAATTATTATCACACATGTGGATGTTTTATGTTTTAATAAGATAAAAAATTATAAAGTTATTATAAAAGGGTAAATAAATGATAAAATAACAAGATTTTTATGCAATAACTATGATTCGGTTGACGTCACCTAATACTGTCGAGTGTCGCAGCGCAGCCATAACCTAAGCCTTACTTGGCTAAAGTCTATTTTTTAATCCCATAGACTAATTTGACATTTCAAGTGATTGTTGTCTGTTTTTTCAATTAGGAGTTTGACATTTGACCTGTCAAATTAGTCTACGAGACTGATTCATCGTAGAATTCTGTGCGAACTTAGTCAAATAAAATGTTTATTTTATTCTGTTTGCTACGTCACATCACAGAGTAGAAGCTGCGTAGACCCCGCGTAGACGGGTCTTAGACCCCGCGTAGATGCGTCGTAGGCCCCGCGTAGACGGGTCATAGACCCTGCGTAGATGCGTCGTAGACCCCGCGTAGACGCGTCTTACACCCCTCGTAGACGCGTCGTAGAGGCCGCATGCAAACCGGTGCAAACCGATGGTATGTTAGATTAGATGCAACATAGAATACTTTAATTGAGGGCTACGAATAGAAGAATACTGAATTAATTAATTATGCTCGATCGAAACCGGGTTTGGTAGCTTATATATAATATTATTACTAGCTTCTGCGCTCGACTTTGTCCGCGTAAAATTTCTAGTTTTATCATAAAATATATCTTATAGCTGTTATGGGGTAGCGTGATGTTTAACCTTCCTCAAAAATTAGGCTGTCAAATGCAAAAGGATTTTTTCAAATCCGACTGGTAGTTTTCATGATTAGTGCGTTCAAACAAACAAACAAAAGCAAAGTCTTATTTAAAAGTAGGTACCTACAGATAGAGATTTTTCGTAAAAACTGCAAATAAATAAGAATCCACATTGGTTATAAAAATGCACATGTTTGCCTTTTAAACTAATTGCATGTAGATTCATTTTTGTTGTATAGTAAACTTAATTTAAAAAATTGCACGCCTTGCAGGCAGAATACAATGACCATTGAATATAAAAACCATAAAAACATATTTAAAACTCACCTGTACCAAAACAATGTAATTCTAGCAAATAAACGTTGGATTTGATTTGATTTAATTATGTTATTTTCTGATAGAATATCCTAACTATTATTATGAATAAACAAACAATCATAATTAATTAATAATAATAATAGTTAGGATAATCATCCTATATAATGTTAACTACGTAACGATAACCATTACGTGTTACGCTTTCAAGCTAAAACGGCTGAACGGATTTAGATGAAATTTGGCACATAGTTTACTACCTGGATTAACACATAAGATTATTTTTATCCCAATATTCACAAGGGATATAGACTTAAGCGGTCGAAACCGCAGGGCGCTGCTAGTACAAAATAAATAAATAAACGGCGACCTATAATCATGAATGGTTCGATTAGATTGTCCCAGATACAAACATTTGTTGATAAGATAAACATTGATCTTGTTGATCCTGCGCCTCTTTATCGTTGAATGACACACAAAATGTTGTGTACAATAAAAAAATACATTAGACTTAGGTTTCACGGGCAGGAGATTACACCTACCTTTATATATTACTAGCTGCTGCCAGCGGCTTCGCCCGCGTGTAATCTTTATAAATTATAGCCTATGTTACTCAGGGTGAATGTAGCTTTCTAATGGTGAAAGAATTTTTGATATCGGCGCAGCAGTTTTTGAGTTTATTCATTACAAACATACACACAAAAATACAAATCTTTTCTCTTTATAATATTAGTGTAGATAAAGACTATGTGGGTCATTTTTTTTTAATTTCTCTGTTATTTGACATGGTCCCGGCAGTTTGAGCACTTTTGCGTGATTGAGTAACACGCATCCAAACATACAAACCTTCACATAGGTACATATATAATATTTGTAGGACTAGCTATTGGCCCCAACTTTGTTGATTATTTCAATGCATAAACTTATGTTTCCACTCATTAGGCTTCTACCACATGAGTGGAATTATACAATAGAAAGCTACGTTATTCGATCCTTCTCTTTGCATTTTCTATCATGCATCATATTATTATATCATGTCTTATGAGTGCATGAAATGCAACAGTTTTACCTGTGACAGTCTCATCCAACGCATAGCTTCGACTCTGCCGTATGTCCGCTTCGCAATTTAATACTGTTCTTAGCTTCTCCATGACACGTTTGACACACTTCTCCATTTTATAAAAGCTATAACTTACAACATACTGATACAACTCAAAGAGAAATTCCATTTGGTATTTACCGTAATTTTAATTTCTTTTTACCTGAACTTTATCAGGGACGCGTCTCGTAAGTAATTTTCGTTTAAAAGCTTGCATGGGGTTCTCAATATCGGAAAAGTATATGGCTGCTTAGAAAAGTATTAAGGGGTATTAATTTGTAGCAACACTATTTCGACGCCTACCCGACTCCAAGTATTTTACGCGAACGAATCATTTCAGTGGCTTCCGACCTTGAAAGGATACGTTCCAACCTTCACAACTTTGAAATTTTCTGTTAGTGTTTATAAAAATTATGAAAAGAAATGTAGTAGTTTATCGAGTTGGGAAAAGCTCTTCTAGATGATAAAAAACCTTTTTCTATTGTAATGTAGTTTGATTTGTTTTAAATATGTTTTTATGGTTTTTAGGAGGAAAAGCAGACAGACAGCTACACTTCATAATTATGTAGGTAGTAAAAAGTATAATCCAAATATTGCACCAAAAATATCCGATAACGATTTTTTTTGTTTTTCATTTTTGGCCCTAATGACTAGTGTCGGTCAATTAGCGAATGCTCTAATAGTATTAGTTTGTATGAATGGTCTCCGTCGCGCGATGAGCACTTTTGTGTCGGCTAATCTGTTTGTAGAGCAAATAAACGGTTACGTTACTATTGGAAATTTCCTGGCGTCATTCGCGTGAGATTTTACTAGATTTTTTTGTTTTTTGTCAAGGGCACCTCGGAGTTTTTGTTAAAAGATTGAGGTTTGCGATAAAACCCGTACTTATATTTTAGGTATGAATGTATTTGTTACTTTGTTTGTCAGTTAATTCTACGCGAGTAAATCGCGGGAAAAAGCTAGTTACAGAAATAAACTGCGGTAGCGATTTAATTTGTCTCTATATTTCCTGGATCTCTTACTACAGCGTAGGGTGGTATTCGTTTTTGGGTTTATTTATTGTCATAACATACACTATTTACAAAATATGCATCATCAGTGTAGTGATAGTACTACTTGCTGAGCTGAGGTCCTGAGTTAAATTCACAGATTGGGCAAAGTGTTATTGGACATTTAGGAATTTCTCGGTAGCACCCCTGACCTGGATTTGTAGGTACCCGGTTGATGGCAATAGGCTCGTCTTTTACTACATGGGAATTAAATATAATTGTCGAATAAATGCAAATTAAAAGAAATCTAACGGCGGCGGATAAAAGTTATTAAAGTCAGTCGATAGACAAAGCAAATTTTATTTAAATGTTTTTCCACGTTTCGTTCTCAGCGTCAGTGAGTTAGGTCTATGGTAGGAGCGTCACCGCTCGGCGGTCGCCGTCACTCGCTAAGTGGGCTTAACTTCCCCGTGCCACCTCGCCGAGCCGCGGGAATCAACTCCACTCACTTCTCAATAATTCTCGCAACTTTCGCATTCTTTTATACTTTAGTTAACATACGTTTAATGTTTCACAGGTTTGAGATCTGAGGTGTTTTGGTGCTGTTTCCTTTCTTTATCAATGCAAAAGTTTGTGACGAAGTTTGACTCTTGGAAATTGATCCCACCATTATTTTATCTGCCCGGAATCACTGCTCGTTACAGGCGGGCTGGAGGCTAGTAGACCCACAATCTCTAATATACTTAGTACCTACCAAATAATGCGTTTGATAACCTCTGTCCTGTTCAAGCGTGACGGAATGAAAAGATGTCAGAATGATGACTAGTTTGACTGACAGAATGCGTATACAACATGTAACAAATCTGTCCAATCCTAAAGGGGCGCCAAGGTACAGCAATGACATCACCAAAAAGTAAAAAAAAAAAAAAAAAAAATATATAAAATTCACACTGTCTTGTATCAAAATATTTTATTTCACATAAACCTACATGGGCACTTATGAAACGTCAGAAGCTAGGTGCACGGTTCCAATTGGTCGTTTCCATAAGGAGAAGATCCGGTAAGAAACTCCACAGTTACTCTTTTACAAAATAATTGGCTTTTAAAATTATTTTCGAATTACCCCAAAATTATCCCAATAAATCAGCAATTTATCTACAGAGGTCATATGAACTTGTAGACACCCGCTAAACGACAGCCACCCGCGCCCCATGTAAAAAACCGGTAAAATTCCCCATTGAAAAATAAAACGGCTACAAAACTGGCCTTTAAAAAAAAAAGCCACGTAGATAGACTCTCAGTACCTACGATTCTTAATAACACCCTCACGGATTGGACAAGGTTTTTGTTACACGATGACGACTCACGGCTTACCTACGAGTTATTTGATCCTCAATTAATGCATTACAGCGAATTGTTAATTTGCTACTGTTACGGCAGTATTGAAACTAGATTAATTTGTTGTAGGTATTTAGTGTACAGTATCTTTTGTGATTAGGTAAATATTTAGAAGCCTATAATGGTTTCAGACCTTCATCATCTTATTGTGTTTGTAATACGAAACTGAGTAGGTATGTCCCTACGAACCTACATATAGATTCGGTATTACTAATTATGTTTAATTACTAATTATACTAAATTAATAAGGCTGAAGAGTTAGTTTTTTTTTCACACGTTTTTATTTTTAGTTTGAACGCACTAATCTCTGGAAATACCAGTCGTATTTGAATATTTGAATAATATATCATTTCATTTTTTTAATAATTATTTTTGCATGTGATGGCCGATGTTTTGAGGAAGATTTAACATCACGCACGACCCTTAAGAACCGAGCAAGCGAAAACGAAGAAATAGCGCTTGCGCACGATGTGACGCGACGCGGTGGGTAGGGGCTGAAGGAATAAATAAAAAATGTGGCAGTTACTTTAGTCCATATTATGCAGCACAAACTATGTCACCATTCATGTGTTACTTACTCCTTTTTTTCTGGAATTATTAGAAAGAGACTGTTCTTGTATAGAGGTTTAAAAAAAAAACATTGCAAAGACAAATTCTGTAATGGTGATTATATTCCTGAAGCCTGAAAATAGGAAACGACAGCTCCGTATAATCCTATTTTATTTAACATGAAGTAACACCAGATAAAACAGATAATATTAATAACTTTCCACTACATTTTCCATCAACAATATTCGGGATTATAATAATGCTGATTAACGAAATTAATGACGAACCATACCGTAGGTACCTACCCTGAAAACTGAAATATTTGTGGTTTGGTCGGCAACTCCACTGAAAATACGGGTAACTAACTTAATTTGGTACATTATAGCAGTGGCTGGGTCGACATGGTGTACACAAAAGTTATGGTAACATGGTTATTAGTTTATGGTAACATAATTTACTGGGCACAAATCAAGATCAATTTTTTTTTGATCTTGGCTTGTTCCCTGTTCTCGTTTCAGTTTTCCGCTTCTTAATTTCTAATACATACATACATACATAATCAGCCTATAATGTTCCCACTGCTGGGACACAGGCCTCCTCTCTGGAAGAGGGAGCGGGCCGTAATCCACCACGCGGGCCCAGTGCGGGTTGGTAGATGTCACATGTCTTTGAATTTAGGATGCCGGTTGCCTCACGATGTATTCCTTCACTGTTTTGAGAGCAGTGGTAATGAAATTATTTACACAAAGTGCAAAACGCCTGTCAGGGTTCGAACCTACGACTGCTCTCTAATTTTAGTATCTAGCCGTAATTATCATTTTACACACGCCATCCATTTTTTTTTTTTTTTGTTTTTTTTTTTCTAAACTCTTTTCCTGTCATCACAATTTCCATAGAATGGGACTCATCTGCTCCACAGCTTCCCTGTCACCGAAGAGGCGCTACTTTCAAACTTCCTCCACGTGATTAGATGGATATATCTAATATAATATATTTATGAAAATGTCTCACTCTACAAGTGTATAGGTACTTGACTGCATTTAAGTGACACTCAAAACTCACTGATACATAATATTATAGGGCACTTATATACCTACCTACATAAGTGTGTACGTCTAGATACCCCCTGGAGCTTTATGATACCACAATATGACACGTCGCGTTTAATGTCATAATTATCATCTCTTTTGTCTGTCTCACATAAAGAACTTTCTGCTTCATGGTTTTAGACAAAGAAGAACGGTACCTAAAGACATTCTGAGACTAATAATTGACCTGAGCTGTCATTAAATTATGTTTTTTTTTTTTTTTTAATTTGTCATAAGCCGGTAATCGATTCAATAATAATTAAGGCTCTTACATACTATCGCGAAATGACGCGCGACGCGACTTTTAACAAAACAATTTCTGAGAAAACTTCACGGCAATCACGGCGAATAGTCGCGCGACTAGTCGCGCCAGTATGTAAGAACCTTTAGGTTCAGAGAGCAGTGCCCAGTGGTAACGGCCGCGACTTACGAGGTGTAAGTCGTAGTTTCCAACCCAGGCAGGCACTTTTGTTTGTGTAATTGATTTCATCACCACTGCCTTCAAAACCGTGAAGGAAAACATCGTGAGGAAACCGGAATATCCTACAACTAAAATGCGCCAACCCGCACTGGGTGCACCACCGCGTACTTAGTGGATTATGGCCGACTCACAGAGAGTAGGCCTGTGTCCCAGCAGTGGGAACAATATAGGTTGATTATGCTTATCCTAGGGATACTCTCAAATATCATTATCCATATCATTCCAGCCGTTCGTCAGCCTGTCGGCAGGTGAATTACCTACACCATAGATTTAAGGCTCTTACATACTGGCGCGATTCGCCACGCGACGCGAATTTTAACAAAACAATTTCTGAGAAAACTTCACGGCGAACAATGCGGCGGCGTCGCGTCGCGCGGCGTATCGCGCCCGTATGTAAGAGCCTAACCTTGGTTGCCTAGTTCCTAACATAGGTCTCATTCTGGGGTATATTTAAATCGACGGCAGAGGTCAATAGGTTAAATACCTCATTTATGATATTTCTCCTGATTGACCAATATTTTTGAGTGCTTTCATACATTATCAGTACTCATTATATATCTACTTGATGAGGTTCGTAAATCCTTTAGTAGTTCATTCGTCACAGGTTTGATTAGATTGGTATCTCACGAGGCTAAAAAACAAAGCTATTTTGAACATAAAACTACGTCCCAGAAAGCTGATTTAATTAGTACCCCTAAAAATACCTTTGAAAAGGTACCAATAATTATTCTTGGTTCAAAATAATAAAGATTATGTACCTAATATTTTTAGTATATCAATGACCTAATAGAAGAAAAATAAACAAGCTTCCAAGTATCGATGTAAAAATCAAATATCGAATGTCTTAGTTCGAAGTATCTTTCACCATAGACACTGTCTAATTACGTTTCGAAGGGTACAGTCATCAACATTATTGCTAACAAGCATAATAGGCGTCTTCCTACTTTGTACTTACTTAGGTACTATGTTGTACTTAATTGCTGTACGTCATTGGGCGTCTGAAAGCTCCTGTAGACGTTAATTATCGTACCTTGATGTTCTTTCAATATTGTTATGATATTTCCAACGAGAGCGTGTTATTTTGGAGATTATTTGGTTTGGTTCAGTTCGCGAAAGGATCAATGGGACCCTTCGCAACTGTTGCTCTGTAAGTCACAGGGCTGTATCTTTAGAACCATAATAGCTAGTAATTTGCTTTTTTTTTCAAATGTAAGTAATAAAATTATAAATTTCAAACCCAAGGGAGGTTCAGAACCCTAAATGCACGAGTTCGAGACTCGCGCTTGGCCAGTTGGCTGGTCTTTACATTGTAGATAGTTATATAGTTTTAATTAGGATGTACTTAGAAATTGATATTGAGTCTGAAGCCTTCTTGTGATCAATTATAAATAACAAGTATTGAATCTCTCAGCAATTTCATTAGGATGTAGAAATTGCGTGTAAAGCCTTCTTCTTGTGATCGAGCAATGCGAGTTTTGTAGAGTACTGTTGATACAATTCACAAAAGTGAATATCTGTCTGCGAAGATGCTAATTAACTCAACAACGCGCAACGAAGTACTTTAGAAGAAAATCGAAATCGTTTTAGAATTTCACAGTGTGAGTTAGGCACTCACACTGTGAAATTCTAAAACGATTTCGATTCTTGCCCTTAAGTATAGTTACCGCGTAAATTTAACAAAGTTTATCTTATTTTCTTCTTCTATTAAAACTTTTGACACGGACTGTACAACCGAAAGCTTCCGTTCACAACTAAGTACTAACAATAATAGTACGGTCCGTATGTGCCAGTTTAAATGGAGTAGCCACGTGCATCGTGCATTCTCATACAAAATTAGAGCCATCGGCACGTGTTGCTTACGAATGCGGAATGTATTGCTAAGTCTACTAATAGTCGAATGCGTTATTGTTTGAGACATCGATAGCAAGTTTGTCTTCTCTCATATCAAGGCGAACTACACTGCCCGTCAAAACTTAGTACCACACTTTTAAAATTGCAATAACTTTTAAATTACACAAGATATATTTTCGAAATAAAAAGGATTACATAAAGAATTTATTTTTTTATATAAATACTTTATAGCCGATAACCGTCTCATTGAATGGCTAAAAAAACAATTATAAACAAAAACACTCCTTTTCAAATTGTTGCAACTTTCAACTCATTTTGTTTCTGTTCTTGTTTTTACATTTATTTCTTGATTGATGAATTTTGAATCAAAAGCCAAGGTGTAAAAAAAAAATGTAAATAAGGCGTAAAACTGTAGTTATAAATGTTGTTTGAGTTTTTTGGCAGTAAGTTAAAAATGGCTATCTTTGGCTTAAGTATTAGTAGTAACTATAATTTCCAAGAAAGCTGATGAAATTTGCTATAAAATGTTTTTTTATTTCAAAACACTAGCACTTTCAATTTAGGAGAAATTGCAATTTTGAAAGTGTGGTAGGTACTAAGTTTTCAAGGCCAGTGTAATATTGTGAGAAGACGCGGTAAAATGATTGTCAGTCAGTATGGCAGAGAGGATAAGACGAGGTGGCATCCTCCTGTTCTTTAAGGCTCGATCAGGTTAAGCTACACCTACCGGGGTTGGTCCGTCAATGGGTGACCATCTTTACATACCGACTTCTCCGTACCTTGGAAAGGTCCCGGCTGTCATTCGTGGATCTTTGACAGTCGTTACGGGTCGTCAGAAGCCCGAAAGTCTGACAACCAGTCTTACCGGTATCGTATTACCCAGTTACTGAGTTGTGGAGGTCAGATAGGCAGTCGCTCCATTTAACATTTTGGTATTCTGCTGCATCCGTTTAGACTGGAAGTCGACCCCAACATAGTAATTGTGGCAAGCTAACTTCCAATAACAAGGCAGTTTAGACACCGGGCTGCTACTGAACATTTTCACCTGCCTGATCCCACTCGAATCCAGAAATTCGCGCTAGTCAGTAATTTCCAATATTTTTTCTTTTATCATTTTTTTATTGATTATCGATGCGACAGCAATAAGTAGGCGACAGCCGACTACCTAGATTTCAAATTAAAAAGCATGTTATTGGGAAATTCTAATAATAGTGCTAGCTGATAGAAATTATTGACGTTTTTCATTTTATGAGATGTCTTTCAGCAGGCTCTCTTCTCGGCTTATTGTTATTAAGCTATTTTAAAATATTGCAGGGAATATTAATATTAGAATTTAATAAAGTGTGATTTATTTCGAGAATTTAATATGTCTTATGAAGACTAGTTTTGCGAGGGAATCGATCATTATTTCGAGCGATACAGAGCTACTTACCCGCCGTTCGAGTTGTCATGCATGACTACTCACTGTTACTAACTTCTAACCACACGTAACTTTTCTTTTAACTTTGACGTTAACGTTTACTTTTCTCGAAGAAATGTTTGTTTTACCTATAAAATAAACTTTAAAACTGAATGTAAAGGCTTCGGGTAAAGGAGAAAAATAATGTGGAAAATATTTTTCGATGTTTTATTATTTTCCATTCCATTCCATTTTCAAGATTTTCCACAGTCTGGCTTAGTTGGTGAATGTTTTTTTTTACTTCTTTAGGCGTCTTGAGCTATTTTTGGTAGGGGGTGAACTTGTGGATTCGCGTCACCGACATGCTCGCTCCGTAGTGGTGTCCTATAGAATATAGATGGCGCGAATATCAGTTTTAAGTTTTCACTTCCGTCGGCAGACTCCCATGACTGCTAAATATTTTCCTTCTTCTTTCTTTATTAGAAAGAATGAATTTATTAGAATATTTTCTTTCTTTATTGGAAAGTACGAAAAAATAAGAGTTTTAACTCAAAAATCTTCAGCTGCTAGAACAGTTATTTTAAATTTATGCAGTCATACTCGCAGCTAAGATTTACATATATGAAAAATTCTATAATTATGTAAAATGAACAAGTCGAATACGAAGTACATAGATACCAAAATATTGAAAATTCAGGTAGCCACTAACTTTGTAGTTTTTAGTTCTATAATATTATAAATTTTCAGACAAATTGTGGTGTATAACCAGCAAAGAGATATGCTAATGTGACTCGCGTCACGGAGCAAACCAAGTTCAATGCCACGTCTACACAAGCGAACAGCGTTTTTATTTTAACAACATTAGAATGCTGAATCCCATGGCCATATTAATTTTGAGCTACTGAAGCACATTGAAGTGATGTGGTGTGTTAACAATCTCATAATATGGCCTGACCAAGATATGCCTTGTCCTCTAAGTTTATTTCGGTTTGAGAAGAAACTCAGAGTAGTCAGTTATGAAATACCGAAGTCATCGAGTTTTAAAAACATAATTTAATTTTAAGTGCTTTTTGTATCAATTTATAGAAATAGGTAAATATCATTCATCATTTATTATTCATTCATTCATTTAATAATCTGACAAAGTAAAACAAGCGCAACAATTTTCAATTTCAGCTGTCATTGACCAACAACTACTTAAGGGGGATGCGCTAGGGTGGCCCGCGAAATTCAAATTTTCTTACGTTTTTTGCAATTTGCAGGTCAGTATCAGGTTGTATGTTGATCTAAATATTATTAGCGCTCGTAACAAATATGGATTTACTGAATTATAAACATTAAAATTAGCAATACAACTCTGTAAGCTCATGAAAGTGTATTGAATGACTATTTCATGAAATCATGACATTTGGCACATTCATGAACTTAGTGAGTTTTATTGCTGATTTTAATGTTTATAATTCAGTAAATCAATATTTGTTACGAGCGCTAATAATATTTAGATCAACATACAACCTGATACTGACCTGAAAATTGCAAAAAACCTAAGAAAATTAGAATTTCGCGGGCTACCCTAGCGCATCAACCTTAAGAAACTAAAGTTAAATAATAATCTAATCGCTTATAACTTAAACCGCAGCTAATAGTAAACTCTCGTTTGTTGGCTCTACGTTACCTAACGCGGTTTGATGACTAAGTTAACCTTGGTTTACTTGATAACTGATAGATAATGAACCTTGGGAGAAGCAGCGTCCTAACGTTAGTTTAACTAGTTTAGTTTTTAGGGTTCCGTACTCAAAGAGTAAAACGGGCCCCTATTACTAAAACTCCGCTGTCCGTCTGTCTGTCTGTCTGTCCATCTGTCCGTCTGTTATCAGTCTGTAACTTATGAAACGTGATTTGAAATTTTCACAGATGATGTATTTCTGTTGTCGCTACAACAACAAATACTAAACAAAAGAATAAAATAAATATTTAAGGGGACTCCCATATAACAAACGTGAATTTTGGCGGTTTTATAGATAATGGTACGGAACCCTTCGTCCGCGAGTCCGACTCGCACTTGGCAGGTTTTTTTCTGTATTGGCATCTTGTTTTTATTTAATAAATTCATGTAATTTGTTATCATTTAATTGTGCTTTTATGTGCACTGAATAAATGTATTTATCTATTTTTTAAACAAATTCAAATACAATATTTATTGAGAATTATACTTATACTTACGAAATCTTTAATACGGAACAATTTTAGTACAATCTTTGTATATCTACTCGACCTTTCAAATTTTATTCATCTCTACTCGGGAGGCGGTCCGTTTTACTAATTGTGAAGACAATTAGAGGGCCCGCCTTCGTTATTATAGGTAGGTACCTATTAATGAGGAAACTCCATACCCCTTGCCCATTTCTTCGTTATTCTATTAATTTTTGACGAATTTTAATGACTTAAATAAGGGATTGTCTTGGAGTTCTATTCTAATTTTATCTTCATGTAAAAACATTAGAGATGTAGTGTTACGACAAAAAATCCGAGCCCCAAGATACAGACTAACTGTCTAGTTTGGGGCTCACTGATAAACAATTTGTGTAACCTAGCTTAGTAATATTGTAACCTGCAAACCTGCTAAATAATTGTAACCTTGTAAATTTTGCTTATAGGTAATATTGTGTAGCCTGTAAACCTGCTGACTGTATTACCTGGAAAATAAACAATTTTCTATTTCTATTTCATTATTCTCAAGATCTGCGCAAAGCCTTATCCGTTTTCTGAATGAATAATTGACGTTTATAAAATGATAAACTTTAGCATTACCTTACATGCAGTCCGCGAAATGAAATTTATTTATCAGGTAATAATTTGGAGAGCTATATTGATATTTTAAATGGTTACAATTCAAATTAAAATACAAGTATGGTACGGTATAGAAATTTTAAAACTGATGTCCACATTAATAAAGTCAGACTATATAATCTTCAAAAAATTTGATTGAACTATTGGGTTGAAGGGTGATAGGCAAGAGAGAGGTCGTGTGTTCAACCCCAACTCGTTGCATTATTGCCGCCACTCCTTTTTCGCTTAATTAGGGATTTAAATCTAATTGAGCAACATTAGACACTAGTATTTACTAGTCTAATGTTTAAATGAGTTTCTGAGTTTATCTCGAACACAACTGACATTGGTGACGGAAAAGCATCGTGAGGAATCGTGTAGGTACAGTGGTGAGCAATGCTCGTGCCATTTTTTTGTTTTTTTTTGTTGGTGGTAATTCATCCAATGACTTCTCCCGCTCTGGGTGGAGCGGACGGGCGTGTCAGACTTTTACTGACTAAAACCCACCCGTGTTCCTTCAGTTGCCTGTTGCCAAGGTCCCGGTATCCCTTTCGGACTTTTCCACAACACTGGCAGGATTGCGCTTGCCCTGTGGTGCGACAATAGGTAGGCTGGCATTATTAATGAGTTAACGAGCAACACAAATTCGTAGATATCTGTCAGTTACCACTTTTCCTAGATTTGTTATGACACTTACGAATAAATTGCTAAGTGACGCAGCATTTTATCACAATTATATCCATCGGATTCTTAATTTTCGTCCGTAAATGCAATCCTTCAGTGGAAGCGAATCGTTCTCTCCATGGGATCTCTCTGAGATTTTTCTGGGTTCTCTAGCCTTTTGTGTTTCTCTCAAGGCAGACGAGCGCGCTTTTCCGTGTTTCAAATCGAGGGTGGTTATAAAAATAGGATTTTATCTTTCCACTTAGTTACCTACCTACTTAGCATGTTTATAGAATAAATATGAATTTCCAGCTATTAGAAATATTCTAGAAATCCATTCATTACACAAACGGCACGTGCAAAAAAATAGGTAAGTATGCACGTTGCAAATTAATGTTTTCATATAGATTTTTTTTCCTTTCGATCATTTGCAATATTTGTAGGTACCTACAATTCAATATTGGTCCCATAGTAAAAGTTGTTCAGTTCGATGGTCTAAAGCACCTCTTAAAGTTTGTAAAGTTATTTTTTTACACCATAAACTAAAAAAATAAAGGACCGATTACAAAAAAGTCTTGTTTCATTTGTTCCATTATCAACACCCATGGAACTACTGAGACAAAAATATCTCACTAGTTCCATGGAACTAATTGTGGTGGAACTAGTGAGAATGATCCCACCAATTGAATGCTATTATCACTGAGTAATATAGGCTATTATTTATAAAAATATCACGCGGGCAAAGCCGCTACTAATAAATAAAAAATTAAAGTTAAGTGTAAAATTATAACCCAACTACGACAAGTGTTAGGACATAAATCAAACAGATACGTGTGACTCCGGATTTTTGACGCTTCCAACGATACCTCATTTGTCAAATTGTGACGATTATTTTAGAAGATAATATGAGGGAACACATGAACATACATATATACCGGTCAAAATCATAACCCTCCTTTTTGCATCGCCGTAGTCGGGTAAAAAATTAACAACAATTTCCTGGAAATTGAAAATTCACTAAGTTTGAAACTATCACATGGACAAATTTACATTATCGTTTACTGACGTGTAACGTATATTCAACCTAAGGGTGATAAATAAAGTATTTACAAGGTCACCATTACGTAACCAATAAATAAATAAAACCAGTATCAAAAGCTAGCTAGCGCAATAACCACCGACTGTTTACGTTACCACGCACTGACTACGCACAAAGAACGTGATCTTGACTTCTTGACCCAATTAGCTACGTTTCCACTAAATCTTTAGAACCCGCTAACTATCAATCGGCAACGTTCCAGGTAGGCGGATTGCCGGCCACCATAGGCGCGGGCTTGCGGACGGCGAGCAATGGGTAGCTCGCCGTCCGATCAGGATCAGGCCCGGGTCGATGGCGCGTCGTGTTCCACGCGCGCCTCAAAGAGATGTCAGCACAATTGGCGGGGTCCGCTAGGACCGATGCCTGCCAGGGTTGCGGGTTAGTCCGAAAGGGATACCGGGACCTTGGCAACAGGCAACTGAAGGAACACGGGTGGGTTTTAGTCAGTAAAAGTCTGACACGCCCTTCCGCTCCACCCAGAGCGGGAGAAGTCATTGGATGATTTCCCACCCTCAAAAAAAAAAAAAAAAAAAAGGTATGCGGTCCTTGTGTACATCCATCTTTCAGCATAACTATATGTTTACATTCTAAACTTCAGATCTATGTTTACGTACGCGAATTGTTAAATAAATGCACTTGATACTTAACGTTTCCGCTTGAGAGTCGGGAGAGATATAAACTAAGCGATTTGCTGAAATTGATACGTAAAAGAAAATAGATTTAGCCGTTTGGGAGCTTGGATAACACAGACAGATACATACGTTAAACTTATAAACGGGTCCTGTTTGCGTCAGGGGTTAAAAAGGGGAATTTAGATTTTATTTAAATAGTTATTAGAAGGTTTGTCTTTGCATAATAATTATGCTCTTGATTTAATAATGTTAACTGATTACATGAGACTGAATTAGAAAAAGGACGCACTATTTATGTACCTAATTACCAATTCCCTTTCAGCCATAATATATAGAATTAATTATTACTTATAAGATTACTAGCTTCCGCCAGCGGCTTCGCCCGCGTCGTATGTCGATAAAAAGTAGCCTAAATATAGCCTAGATAAAAGAACCCTATGTAAGGACATAGGGTTCTTTTATCTAGGCTATATTTAGGTTACTTTTTATGGAGATAGATGGCATCCCGGGGAAGGCCCCGGGATGCCATCTATCTCCTTGCCAAATTTCATCGAAATCCGTTCAGTGGTTTAGGCGTGAAAAGTTAACATACAGACAGACAGACAGAAAGACAGACAGACCGACAGACAGAATTACTTTCGAATTTATAATATTAGTATGGATCTAATTATAGATAGATTTTTAATTGAAATAATTGACTTTTCTCCATCGTATTGATCATCAAGGCAGCTGGTTGACGTCATGACCTGTACGAAGTTTGACAAACAAGCAAGTGATGTGGGCTACAAATTGATCATTAAAATGATGTTTGGAAAGCTGCCATGACGTCATCGGACAGAATGCGCTCTTGAAATCCGATCCCAATCGATAGTCGATGACGATTTTAATTCAGAATTATGACTGACTAGCTTTTGCTCGCGACTTCATTCGCATCCAAGTCGTAAGATACACAATATACTAAAATAACAGCCATATTTGTATAAAACTCCCTCCGCCCCCGACCCACCGCATCGCGTCGCATCGTATCGTCTACCAGCGCTGTAGCATCGTTTTCGCTTTTTTCTTACTTTTTCGTCAGATGCCCAAAAGTCTAACTAATCATACCAAGGGGTATCGTATTACCCAGTTACTGGATTGTGGATGTCAGATAGGCAGTCGCTCCAACGAAAATATTGTTATTCAGCGGCATCCGATTAGACTGGAAGCCGACCCAAACATAGTTGGGAAAAGGCTAGGCAGATGATGAAATGCAGGCTGTGAGCCAGTGTGACAGATGTTCCGTCTGTATGTAAGAAGAGCAGAAGCCTCGAACTTGGCAGTGAAATAGTCAAGGGCTATAAGAAACTAATTTTAGAAATTTTCTGAACCGTACTGTACATTTTCTGGCCGTTGTAGGTAGGTAGGCATACTATTGTTACCAAACCTATTAATGTAACCGATTTCCTGAATCACATTACGCCATGACGATCATCAATTCTAAAATTATCGACAGTTAAACGTCACCACCGCTTGAGAATGTAACAAATATAGGTACAAAATTAATAATGTAACATGTTAATTCTATTTAAACATACAATATATTGTATTCTACAAAATAAACAGACATGTTTTAGTTACGATGCTGCTGTTACTAAACATTTTAGAAATAAAACAAAGGATGTTTTCATTTATTCCTGCGAGTCCGGCAATTATTAGCAAGGAATTTTTGAGAGATTTGGTGTTTTCCTCTAAGTAGGTACCTACTTTTTATTTCTCTAGATAGGTACGAAAAATCAAAATATTATTTCACATAAACCTACATGGGCACAAGAAACGGCAGAAGCTAGGTGCCGGCAAGAAACTCCACGGTTACTCTTTTAAAAATAATTTGCTTTTACAATATTTTGTTGGGCATGGGAGGACAATGTAGGCCTTTCAACAAGTACCACGTGCTTAACAAAACGGAAGATGTTCAACAAATTTACAGTCCACTAAGCCTGCAACGTTCTCACATTCACAAAATAGAAAAGAATCTTTAAAATCTTTGTACTCATATTTTAATTATGTCGCATCTATTATGTATTTTACTGTGTGTACATAAATAATAAAATAAATGAATAAAAAAGACAAATGATTAGGCAGGCATAAATGCCTCAGGCATTAAGTCCGCCTTTGTACAGTAGTTTTTACTTGTGCATAAAGTTTTAATAAATAAATAAATGATCAAAAAGATATAAAAAACCCATAACCAAATGACGTGATTGCTATTACAACTATAACAACCTATCCGACTATTAGATTACCTAATTGAAACTTACATTACCTATTCGTTCACGACTTACCTACTGGTACTTTTTAGATCCATAGTTAATTAATTCCCCGACTGTCCTGGATAAAAGGTAATATTTTTACTAGTTTAATAGTATCTATGCCTAAAAAAAAGCATGATGTTTTCAACAGAGCGTCCAGTTGAAAGGGCCTTTAGCGCCATCTAGCTTTACGGTTGAGTACTAAAGTTTGCGGCGAGTTTCATGAGAGAAACTCGGCTCAGACAACCATTTGTCATAATAAGGTAATAATGTGTTATGTTCGCTATAGGGTATCAATGAGGTCTTATTTCAGGAGGCATTTTCCCGCCTTTGGGAATACACATTGTAGATATTAGAACACCTACATATTTCGATTGTTATTAGTAATGACTAATAACAATCGAAATATGTAGTTGTTCTAATATCTACGGTACGGCTAAGGTAGCATTTCCTGTAAAGTTTGTATCTACTTACCCACTTTCGATTATTTCCGTAGTGATAGTCGATTTTTTTTTAGGTTTAGGTAGGTAGGTTTTGAACTTATTATTTTCCTTTATTTCATTTTTCATACTTATAAAGAACTTTTGAACTTTATTATTATTTATTATGAACTTTAATTTCTTGTTATTAAGACTAGTATTTTGTGCAAAATTTATTAGTTGTATAGTAACAATAATAAAGGGCTCTACGCAGTAATGTAGAATGCAATAAATTGTTCGCTCATCAACCTTTAAGCCGAACACGTTTTCAACTGAGCTTTGCAACCACAGACACTGAAATTGTAGTTTGAAATACTCATGTAGAAGGTACCTACTTAGTGTCTTACTTTTTATTTTTCTTTATTTTTTACTTATAGTTATGTCGTGTTATTATGACCCTTATAGTCTGTGCTAAATAAATGTATTTTCTTTATTTATTTTCTTTCAAATATTTTATTATCATTTAAAGTTTTGTCATAAATGAATACTAGATAGGTATTATTTATTTTGTTCTTTTTTTTTCTTGGCAATAGATCCGATGTCGAATATTCTGCAAATTATCCTTACCAATATAATGAAAATAAGTTGACATTTAAAATGAAAATACACCACCTCTGCCCAACCCTTCGGGGAATAAAGGCGTGATTATATGTTTGTGTTAACATTGACTGTCTTTTAAAAAAAAAAACGAAAAAGGTATCGATATTGCAATCATTTTATAACAAGAACTAAATTAACAATTTGTGAAGGATAGAATTTGAAAAAATGGCGGCACAGTAATACTTTCGACGAAGTAGAAGATAGTCAAGAGTGAGTCGGGGCAAGTCGTCCGTCCCGCCGCAGCCATTAGCTTGCAAGTCTTGTCGTTCTCACTCGTCGGCGGATCATGTCGGACTAACTAAAATTGCAAGGAAATCCCCCTTGTGCCGACGACCCCACCCTCCCCTAATTGCGGCTCGAGTGTCGATTTATTTGAGAATCATGACTCCCCGCAACGACTTAATGACGATTTTACGATCTCTTGTCCGGTTTTTGTTATTTTAACATTTTTTCGGGTGTACCGTTCCATCTTATGTTAATAAGGGTTGGGGTGGTTCGATTTTTAAATAAGTGTTAATGTTATCGCATTTTTAAAGTAAAAACCTTTAAGTAAAGCCTATTTTTAATATTTATGATAAAGAAAATAACATGTTTTATTTACAGTAAACCTAGATACTTACTCATTTTCATTTGTATTTGAATTATTAATTTTATTTTATTCATTTATATCCAATAATGATTGAAAGTACCTACTTATCTACTTAGCTTTAAAATGTAATTTCTGTCCGGTACTTATCTACAGGACTCGCAACAATCTCACCTCACATTTTACAAAAGTGAGGGCTGAAAGCTGAACTGAAATTCGAATGCCTGAAACGCTAGTAATTCATATCAAGACTCATAGATGGCGTTAGTTGCTTCTATTTCAGCTTTCAGACGAAATAGTTTACGCGACGTATTTTTCGGTCGTTTCTTGATATGTTTGTTAAGCTCCTTGATATTAATCAGATAATGTTATGTATGAAAAGTGACTACAGATCAACCTCGGAGACAGTCGCTATTGGTAGTTGTATTGGTCAAATTCACAGGACTTTTTGTTAAGACATAAGGACATGATTTTTAAAAGCACGTACTTTCAGTCTGCCATAATGATAGAGCCCATTTTTAGAGTAGTAGGTACCTACCTCTGCATTTTGTAACTTAGGCAACCCCGCTGATACTTGAAAATGCCATCTGAATTAAAGAAATTCTAAAAACGTTACTTCACATGCATTGAATGCGCTTCGGTTTGAACAATGAAAGGAGATGAGTCTGCATTAAAATAGTAAATAAAAAAGCCTTTAATTTCTTGTGATTTTACAGTTTCCACATACGTTTATAAGTAAACTGTTGATAGTAAACATTAGCTATTTTTTTAGTATGTACCTACTCCAGAACCTAATTTCGCCCCATAATACTTACTTGGGAGTTCTAACATAACTGTCGAAATATGTTTTTTGGGTCTACACACTTCTCTGCCTACACCATCGGGAAAGACAAGGGTACTGCTATAATGTTTTACTAAAGGGCCTATACTACCAAAGCTCAAATTCTCTCTCGCTCGCACCATACTACTCGCGGCCTGAGTGAGAGCGAGACGGAGTGGGATGCTGGCGGTTCCAAGCCTTGAATAGTTTAGGTACTTAATTGCTTTTTACGGTGAAATAAAGGTAATAAAATCATAAGACATAGCTTTATAGAAGAAGTATTTTTTGAATACTAGCAGTTTATAATTCGGTTTAGAGGTAAATTTGGTTATTTTTCTAACGAGAAAATTTTATGTTATCGTGTTTTCGTCAAACATAGGACCTAGCATCAATCCTCAACTTTAACATTATTATATTTATTTCAAAATTAATGC
Source organism: Lithophane semibrunnea (assembly GCA_947363905.1). Classification (NCBI taxonomy): domain Eukaryota; kingdom Metazoa; phylum Arthropoda; class Insecta; order Lepidoptera; family Noctuidae; genus Lithophane; species Lithophane semibrunnea. Next base: position 19,345,004 of record OX376186.1, on the reverse strand, counting down.
TACAGCATTTTAGGCATAACGGAGGATCATGCTAAGCAATTTGAGGTTGGGTAGGCCCTTAATATTCAGTATCACGTGGGATTATCAATACCATGACAAAAAAAAACTATTTTCTTCTTCCTTTCGAGTGGTTAGTGCCTAAAATTCACAACGTTATAGTTTACGGTATGGTATGTCTGTAGACGATTTGTGATCACAGGATGTTCCTATGCCTACCTACTTATACTAAGTACTACCAGCTAATAGTATATTAATGGGCGTAAGCGACTTGTAAAGAGAATGTTCTAGTTTCTCACGAAAATTACTACGCGACGGCAACACTTGAGCAAATGAATGAAACGCGCTAACGCCCCAAATTCAAGGCCCGTGTATTGATCCAAGCAGTGTCGTCTGTCCCTATTATTTTAACAATTAAAATAAAAATGTTTCTTTAATAATCTTTGAGTATTTTTTTAATAACATAGTTTTTATATCAGGAGCTCATTTTCAGAGGAAACGCGTTTATGCAGCGATGCACTAAGCTGCACAGGTCGACTGCATGCGTTGCAGTCTCGAACTCATAATTTACGCAGAAATGGTATTTTTTTCCTGAATTCAAAAGAAACATTTTTGTGTTAGGTATATTTAAATGTATACCTAAAATAAAGGCGGAGATTACTAGGACGGGATTCAGCAGTTAAATCGAGATCGTTATAAAGGCGGGGCGAGCGAGTGGGTCTGACCAATCACGCAACACTTAGTTACTTATTCTCTAGGTATATAATCCAGGCCGAGGGTTTTATGTAGCTAATAAACATTTTTTCACGAATTTCCTTGGAAAGCTGACGTGTGCATAGTTGTTGAACTATGAGATATGTCGCGTCTCTCAATCACTGCGGGCTGCTTTGCCGATAGATTCAAATGCCTTGACTGATTAAGTACCATTAAAAAATGGTCTTAATGTTTTCTGAAACCAGTAGCAAAAATATCTCTTTATAAAGATGATAATTATCTTTAAATGTTTTTAAAGATATTTTTTTATAGATTTAAGAATTGTTAAACTTTTTCCATGATTTTGATCTTTCCTCAGTCATCGAACTCTTCTCAAGGTTTTTTTTTGTGTCAAGTTTATTCAGGACAATTTCATTTTTTTTTCTTCTTTTTTATGTTAACATTGTCTAATGTTGAATATTTCTCATGTTTCAGGTGTCATCAACGAATGATATCTACTGGGAGGGAGAGGAATATGCTTCGAACGAGTTCCTAGAAGTGAAACATGACGACCCCTCCGTTTTAGACAGCCTCAAACGCTTCAAGAGGCAATGGAGTAAGTTTTATTTTATATATCTCATGATATAACATTGTATTATATGAAATACTTCATTATACGGCGGTACAGTGTGCCGCACGTCATTGGTAACAAAACTAGTATAAACTGACCTCTTAATCTATTGAAATTCCTTACGACGCCATGCTACACTGACGTGGGGCCAGCTGTACCTACTACAAATGATGTTTTTTATCTAAAGGGTTATGTTAAATAGGTAATTTTAAAAGACCATTTCTTTTTTGCACATAAACTAAAGGGGATATTTTATTCATTGATTTTAATTAATTGAACATAAGAACAATTTATAGCTAATTAATCAATGAATTATACCCTTTATTCTTCCTTTTTAATTTTGTTATATTGTATATACATAACGTGTTTGTATAGTTAATTTTATCTGGGATTTAATTTATATTATTAGTTAGGGTTAATGAAATTATACCAGTGTCTTTAAGAAATAAAATATTTATAGTCTATGGGAAGATAGATAAAAAAAAAAAACATAATGTGCTAACTCAACTAAAAATAATGGCGGGCATAATGGAGAGCATTTTTACTCCAAAAGTCAAACACCAACCATATTTTGAATGCCACTCGCCAATAATGTCGCCCTTGATAGTACGGAGTTTTGCAAGGACGCCCATATTAAAGCAAAATTCATTAATGATTTTCATAATTTTCATGTTGAAACTAATAAATTAATAATTCATATTTGTGTTATTTCAGATCCTTTCAGCTTCTTTGCCCCACCTAAAGAAGAGGAGGCGGAAACCGTCACCGACACAATTCCTGATGACAGCGGCAGGTAAGCGGTCATAAACTGACATCTAAACGTATATTAAAAGGAGATAAAAGTGTTTGTATGTTACAAGGAATCTCTGGAAGTACTGCTCCATTAAGATAAAAATAAGACATTGAAAGAAACTTGCCCTAATTCCGAGTGCCATAGGATATGTTTTATTTTAAAACAAGTAACTTCACGCGGGCGAAATCCTGACTAATATTATAAACGCGAAAGTGAGTTTGTTTGTTACGTTTTGGCGCTAAAACGGCTGAACGGATTTGGATGAAATTTGGCACAGGGGTAGAACATGACTTGGAATAGAACATTGATACTTTTTATCCCGATATTCATGAAACCATCATACCTAAAAACAAACAAATGAATTAGGAAATTGCGAATTGCTCCTCCTTTTTTAATTCGGTTACAAGCAATTGAGCACACAATCACATATTTTAATTCCTTTGTAAGCCCTACTCAACACAGCCAAAGTCTTAGTGAGCACAGCTTCTATACCTATATTTCGTAAGCAAGTCATTATGGTCTGACGAAGATTATCTCTGGACTTTAGAAGAGACTGTGACCTTTGAGTTCTTTGCGGTTTTTTTTCTCAAAGTAGTCGGAAAGGAAACTCCGAACTCATCTAGTTTAAAACAAAATTTTCGACGCATAAAAATGTTTTTTTTTTTGCAATGTAAATTAATCAATTTTAATAAAAATATTTGATCATTTCAGTTATGGCAAGGATGATGCTGACCTTGACGTTGGGTCAGGAGTACCGGACAAGTCGGATTCTGAACCGAGAGAAAGTGAGTAGTAAAATAATAATAGCCTTGGCAGTTCGTCAATTATGTAATTCAAGTTGGGTTGGGTACAAATCTAGACTCTGTAGTGTCACGGAGAATTTTCTGAAAGAAAACTCAGTGACCAATAGTAGCTTGGGACTACCATACCAATGAAACAAAAAAAAACAAGCTTTTGTAAAAAAAATGTAGAAGTGAAATGGTTAAATAACAAACACAAGAATGATTGGATCTGGTAAACTGCTGGTGGCACTTTTAATGCAGAGTTCAGTAATTATTTTCCATTATGGAGAGCCTAGATAAAGTGGCATTCTATGTATCAGCGATAGCGGTGATTAAGTCGAAAATATATTGCATTGTCCTATGCTACCGAAAAGCGGTCAATTCTGTTGAAAGTCATTGTAAAATACGAAACGCTTTGAAAGCGATTACCACTTATCTAGGCCCTTTAGGTAGGACCAAATGAAGTTGTGAAAATATCTAAATATGTAGTATAATCAACGTTCTTTTTATAAATTTTCAGAGACTCTTCGCGTCACCTTCCTTGTCATGGAGCCATACATTACAGCCTACTCCAACAGGGACTCTCCTGAGTTCCTGAACATCTCTCGTTCGCTGGCTAATGCCGTCGACCTGCTCTTCGAGAGCCTGCCCGGCACGCAGCGATCGAGTCTCGTCAGGATACAGTAAGTGCTAATCCACATCGGATATAATCATAAATATATAATAGACATCACATAATAACCACAAAAGCATTGACCAGCCTGTTCGGATCCTCTTCTTTCATAAACATAGATACGAATTATATTTGTATTACGAGCAAAATAGTTATTGTTTTATCATAGGTACCTGCACGCGTAGCATGAGCATGACCATCGTAGAAACGGGTTTTGTCGACGGTAGAATAGACAAAATGACAGATCGTTTATCTGTCATTTTGTCTATTCTTCCGTCATGCTACGCGTGCTGGTCAATATACCCTTTTATATCATCTGCTTAGCCGTTTCCCAACTATTAGAGTCGGCTACCAGTCTAACCGGATGCAGCTAAATACCAGTAAAGTTGAACGGGAAATAAGTCACAACAAAATTCTCAAATCCCATTATTTTGTTTTCAGGTCCCTAGTCAATGACGATTTCCTCTGCAAAGTCACCTTAGACATCGTGACGACAAGGAACGAAGATACGGACACCATCAAGGACATTTTGAGGAATCATATCAAAAACAACGGACGGCTTGGAGAGACCTCCGTGCGTGATGGTGACTTCAGTGCTCAATTAATTGACCCAGGTTGGTAAAAGTACCTAATACATACATATTTGCAGCGAAGAAAACCTTTAAACCTTTTTGTCTAGTGTTCAACCAAACACCAAATTAACCCGCAAACCCCAATAAATAAAAATAAAAAAGTCACGTCGCCAAATTCTTTTCTTACGTTTTTTTTCAAGTTTTAGGTCAGTGTTAGGTTGTATCTTGCGGCTTAATTAGTTGTAGGTGGAAATAGAATCAATAATACATCTCTAAGTTAGATTTGTACTTAAATGTCATGATTTCATGAAAAAGTAATTCAACGGTAAAATGGTATATAGCAGAAAGTCCAGGGTCTCAGATTGGATACTGAATGTCGCCATAGGAACTCCTTGACTAGACAAAATAGCCCCGTTTTGTTTCGGCCATTTGATTTGTTTTGACAAGTAGGTACCTTAGAGTAAGGTGTAGTCCAGGATCAGGATGATGGAGCCGATGGCTCGCCATAGGAACTCCTCAACCTATTATGATAACCTCCTAATGTTTGAGCTCGTTTGTTTTGTCTCGGCATATACGATTTCCACAATAAAATAAGATTAGGGTAGGTAGGTAAAACATTATTTTTAAATGTTTAAAAAAATATATACTTCTTTTTTCCTTTATTACACTTGAAATATAAGCTTCAAGCTTTGTAGAAAATATTAAAGTTTATGTTTACGCAAATCTTATTTAGTACTTTTTAGTTAATTGGAAGTTTGTTTTAAGAGGTTTTTACTAAAAAAATTGTTCTTTTACAAAATGGCTTATAATTTTTAAACCTTTAGATTTGAGTTGTTTTTTTTTGCAGTTTACCTATTTATTTTTATTTATTACTTTTATTTTATTTAGGAACCACGTTTGACTGCGACTTTAATGAATTCACGTGCGACGAAAATATTTGTCTACCAATGTCTGTGAAATGCAACGGTCGACCGGAATGCAGGGACGGCACTGATGAATACGATTGTCCAGTTCCTGATAGTCAGTATTAACCAACACTTTTATTTCTTTTACACGCTTTATCTGACTGCTGTAATATTTTATCGCATACAAGGACACTGGACGAGACACATTAGAAGTTTTGTTGTTTTTACGCATGAAACCTCGTGCAGACTGGCACGACCAGACACCGGTAATTGTTATAGCGTGCAGTTTTCGTTGAATTTGTTTTGTTTGAGTCGCGTCGCGCCTGTCTGCGTGATGCTTAAGGGCGTTTAGTGTCCCTCAAAGTGTCAAGTTACTAATGTAGTCTCATCCTGTGTTTTACCTATGTCCCTAATCCCTACTTACTTTATATTATGGATTTTAAACTATTTTTTTTCTTTTTCTACATGAGTCATCTATGCAGATTTATGCATAGACTGGTCACTAAGTACTTGACTATGCGCAGTTAATTTTTTAAACTTTTTTTCTCAATTTATAATGCCTATTTTTGTGTTCGAATATATACAGGCTGTAAGGGTAAACACTCTTGTCATTCAAACCATGGGTAGTTGACTTAAATTTAAAAATAAATGACCGAACACAACAAAAAAAAAACGTTATTTTCATTAAAAGATTTTAAAAAGTTTCTATCCGACACCGTGCTCTTTAGCGAAACAGCTGACTGACTGAGAGAGGGGTCGCGCTCGCGGCCGGTCAGGTCACATCCCGCACCCCCCGCCCGTGTTGAGACGCAAGTTCGTTGCCCTAGCGCATAGGGCAACGAACTTGCGTCTCTTGTGGTAAAATGTAGATTAAAAAATATTAAAAAAGAAGTTGTCATTTTCCATTGATTTTACGTTCTATAAATGAATCCAAACCACTGGTTGCTAGGATAACGGTGTTTACCCTAACACCCTGTATATACCTTTTATATCTTTTGTGTTTTTTTACGTTTATTATTTTCAATTTAAAGCATCGGAAGCATCGCCCCCAACGGAAGAATCACCGATGGATTACGACAACAACATCGATGACAAGGATAATCAGCCTACTGATAATGAGAATCCAGATGAGCGAACTTCGTATGAACCTACTCCAGATTATCGGAATACTGACGACGCAACAGCAGAAACTCCAAACAATTATGACCAGACGCCTGACAACAGTTATAATCAAACCCCGGAATCAAGGGGTACTCCTTATGACCAAAATGCGGGCCCTGACAATCGTAATCCTTATGACCAAAACGCTGGCCCAGATAATCGGGATCCTTATGGTACAAACACGCGCCCTGACAATCGGGATCCTTATGGTACCAACACTGGCACAGACAATCGTAATCCTTATGACCAAAACGCTGGCCCAGATAATCGGGATCCTTATGGTACAAACACGCGCCCTGACAATCGGGATCCTTATGGTACCAACACGGGCACAGACAATCGGGATCCTTATGGTAGCAACACGGGCACAGACAATAGTAATCCTTATGACCAAAACGCTGGCCCAGATACAAACACGCGCCCTGACAATCGGGATCCTTATGGTACCAACACGGGCACAGACAATCGGGATCCTTATGGTAGCAACACGGGCACAGACAATCGGGATCCTTATGGTAGCAACACGGGCACAGACAATAGTAATCCTTATGATCAAAACGCTGGCCCAGATAATCGGGATCCTTATGGTACAGACACGCGCCCTGACAATCGGGATCCTTATGGTAGCAACACGGGCACAGACAATAGTAATCCTTATGACCAAAACGCTGGCCCAGATAATCGGGATCCTTATGGAACACCTGACTCCCGACCTCAGAATCCAGATGACCGTGACCCAGTCGCTATTACTAGTGAGAGTCCTTCATCTGGTTACGATCAAAATTCCGGATATTGGCCAAGAGGTGATTTAGGCGGAGCAAATGATCCTAACCCTACGGGTACGAACTTTTTGTTTGTTATTTTTTTATATTCTTAATTATTTATTGCGTTTCTGGAGTTCGTGGTTGACACTTAACCAAAACTCAGGCTTTGTTTCATGGTAAATCATGAAACGTATTGATTTATTTCTGTTAAATTGTTTCTTTCATTATTTTTGTTTTGTTTCTTTCTTTTTGTATTTTATTTTCTTATTTTTTTTCTTTTGTAAAGATACACCTGAGGAAACAGACACTGAGACCGAGACTGATATCTACGAAACTACTACAACCCGAATTTATAATGGTAAAACATTGATAAATTATTTTATTATTTTACTTTTATTTTTTTCGGAAGGGTTACAGACTAATAAAATTATAATAACAATTTATAACCAAGTTGCAAATTACGAGCCCCCAAGAATTTTGGCAATACTATCTATTGATTAGTAATAGGTATGTGTTTTACTACCGCCGTTCAAATGTTACTTATTAATGTCGTTATTCTCTGTTTAATCCCAACAAGGCGTAGTTTGAGTACAGTTAAGATGCCGGTGAAAATAACAGATCAACACAAAGATTATGACTGCGTCGTAAGTAAAGTGTATCGTGAGTTCGATCCCCAACTTGGGCAGTATCAGTGCCCAAGTTGGGGATCGAACCCATGATACACTACAGTAATGAGTTAAATCAGATTTTTGATGTCAGGGAGTTCCGGTTTTTGCCCAGTTAATGGCAAAATAATTGCCCCCTATTACATGAGACTTATTACTTATCAATTGCCTCATCTGCTTAGCATTTTCCCGTTTCCTGTTTAATCGGATGCAGCTGAATACTAGTTGTTTAGATGGAGCGACTGCCTCTTTGGCCTCCACAACCCAGTTGCTGGGTAACACGATACCCCATGGTAAGAATGATTATCACACTTCTGGGCTTCTGACTACCCGTAAAGATTGTCAAATTCTACAAATGACGGTCATGACCAACGATTTAACGTGATATCCGAGTCACGGCGGGGTGAGGAGAGTCATGGATGGTCACCCATCCACTGACCGACCTCGGCAAGCGTAGCTTAATTATTTGTCGTGTTAAAACCATTATGTTTGTCCGCAGAATGTCCTTCGACACACATGCGTTGCGACGAGACTCGCTGTGTGGAAACAACTCGTCGATGCGATGGCATGATTGACTGCGCCGATGGAACCGATGAGGCTGGCTGCCCTAGCCGTAAGTACATGACCATGTGACAGGTTTCCAACAACATCAGGGAACGAGAATATTTCGACTACATTTCATATAGGTGCGTTTACTTGACTTGAAAAAAGAAGAAATTAACAGTTCATTTGGCATAACAGACCTGCTGGAAGTATTTACGTCGATATTTTTTTTCGGAAACGGAAACGTTGGTGACAGAAGCGGGATATGGGTAGAAGGGGAAGGTAAGTGGGCCATCCAGTCGTCTAAAATGATCTGGGTCGGCTTATATTTCAATAGCCGCTATAGACATATTATAAGTACAGCTAAAGTAAGTTATAACACCACCAACTTATTACATTTATTTTTTTATAGTCAAGGTATTAAAGGAATTACTTCAACAGCACTATTCTAAGGGTTATGGAATTGCTAAAATATGTACTAATTATAATTGCGGCATGAGACAAGTAAGTGAAATACTACTATTTCGCTTCCTTATCGTAAAGGGATTGACTACAAATAGTTACGCTTGACACCGATTTGGCGGAAAATCGGTGTCAAACATAACACCGATGTCCTAGAACCAAAAATTCAAAGACATGTGACATCTACCAACCCGCACTGGACCCGCGTGGTAGATTACAGCCCATTCCCTCTAGAGGAGGCCAGTGCTCCAGTAGTGGGAACATTATAGGCTGATTATACGTTGTTTTACTCAATTTTTGTCATAGGTACAGTCTTCTGTCTTACGTTCACTTGCACTACGAAAATCCCCCTTACTGCTACGAAATAAAGGCGCTATCAATGTCAAATTGTTAACACCGATGTGAAGTTGACCGTACGTCCGTATCTAACGGTACTTTAAAAGTAACAAATAAAAAACTATTCTAAAAGAAATCGCTCGTCCATTGATTGTTCAATAAAATTGTGAAAAACAAATTCGCCCATTTTTTTTTTATATTGACTCTTCGTATTTGTGAAAAAAGGGCAAGTTGTTCCTTTGCATTTCTCAGTTAATGGATCTCTTTTTTTAGAAAAATGAATTGCAGGTGGAATGGAACGAGGTACACAAAGTTACTAGTGTTATTTACATATCTAGGCAGAAAATGTCTAACATTAGCTTGTAAAAATCGATCCTAACACCACAAAAAAATCTCAGGACTCTAAAAACCGTTCAAAGCATTTTAAGAGCCGAGTACAGCCAGAGAAATTAATTGTTAAAGTGTTGTTTTGCCGTTTTCAAACAACTGACAAAAATGACAGCTGCGATTAGAGCCTAAGGACAATTTAGGTTACTAGTCAATTTGCTTGACAATTTATTAGCCTGACTTTACTATCTACTATCATACTACGAAATTATAAGTACCTACAAATGAGTAATATCAATGCACCATAACAACAGAGGGTTCTTGAACCCATGTGTTTGCAATTATGCAAGTCGGGCAGGCAGCGTCGATAATAGTGCTGTAAATCGTTTGAGTGCACTCGAGACGCGAAGATGGCCTATTTATATAAACTACTATTAATAATCTAGTATTGGCGGTTGTAATTAGATCACTGATCTATTTCATTTTGTAATTGACACTTCGGTAACGTGGAAGAGGCTACTTTAAGTAAAAAAATAACAGCGGTCGTTGACCTCCCAAAAAACCACGTAACGTAACCTCCCAGTATATTTAATTTATTTTTCAGACAGTCGTTACGGATCGTCAAAAGCCCGAAAATCTGACAACCAGTACCAGACCCAGTTACTGGGTTGTGGAGATCAGATAGGCAGTCGTTCCATGTAAAATACTGGTATTCAGCTGCATCCGGTTGGAACTGGAAGCCGACCCCAACATAGTTGGGAAAAGGCCAGGCACATGACAGTTTATTTATTGTTCCTGATATCAATTTTGTAAGCTACAAACAATATTTTATAACTACAGAAATTATTGCCGAAAGGTTTGTCCTAATTATTTTTTTCTTAATTATGAATGTTTATTTATGACTTATGAGCCATGACAAGTATATCGTTGAGAAGGCCTTCAGACTAAACGCGGCGCCGAACTTAAGTGGCGCCTGCGCAGCATTTCGGAAGTGATGCAACTAATAAGGAATATGATCTATGAAATGGCCATCAAGGTATTGTCTATAAAAATATTTTTGTTGGAGACACGGAAACTTATATTTCTTTGCTCAGCCTTGTCTTCACCTGTTGAACAACTGGCGAACATAGCATCCAAATCATAGGCTGACTATAATACAATGTAAGGAATCTGAAGTGTTCTATACGTGGGCGAATGTATGAGTGGATACGAGTCGAGTACTGCCGCCGCACCATATCGAAATGCTTAGGATACTTACTACAGGCTCTTGAACTAAATAGCCGTCATAATCGACCCATTGCATTCCTTTCCTAATATCCTTATTATATTCAGGTCAATGTGCCACTTGATTTAAGTAAGTACTATTTAGTAATAGGTCATGTTATTATCAGAACGGCGAAGGAAAACATCGCGAGGAAACGATGTCTTAAGAGCATTTACGCTGAAAGTTGGCAAAGTTGCAAATAACTTTCAAATATTTACCTGTTTTGTTAATTTGGCAATATTACTGTATGGAATCAGGAAATATGGCTAGACAACTGTTTAAAATATTCATTATGAATTGCAATTATAACACTGAATTTAAGTTGTAACCGGTTTTAGGTGTAAAAAAGGCATTTGGAAAGTTTACAAGTCGTTTTTTTACATCTAAAACTAAATATTCGGTGTTAGGATATTATTTATTGCATTTCATAATCAATATTTTAGAGAGTGGTCCATATTTCATATTTCCATACTGTAATATTGCCAAATTAATCAAAACAGCGTAAACGCTCTTAAAACAAAAAAATCTAAGACGTTTGATATCCACCAATCCGCACTGGGCCCCATGGTGGACGACGAGCCGCTACCTCTCACAGAGAGGAGGCGTGTGTCCCAGCAGTGGGAACGTTATGGGCTTATTATGATAGACATGCTCTTATGTTTGTTCTTAAAATACAATAGACGCTGATATATTTAGTAACCTATTCCGCTTGACTATTCTACCTGTAAGAAATCGACACGTGTTTCACCTCTCAACGAGACATCCTTAGGATGACGATTGACCAGTCGCAAACCAGAACACGACGCATCTTGCAGGGTTTTTTATGGCTCTCGAGGAATAGTTAGCGGAATAGTACCTACTAAATATATCTACGTCTATTGTATTTTATCTATGCTAATTTAAAAAAGCTGATTGTTTGTCGAATAAGAAAAACTCCTTTTGGATTTGATAGATAGGTTATATTTTAACATCACCCTTAGGAGGCGAGTGAACCCGCGGAGCACAGCTAGTATTGTAAAGTAAATATATCTCAACAGCTGTACCTAAACTATTTTGAATCTTAATTGAAGCACTTAATCAATTACGAGGTACATTAACGTTATTGAACATCACATTAACGTTATTGAACATCACATCAGACGCGTTTGTTTTAATCGTTGAAGACCCTAATGTCCTATGAAATGAATAGCCGCATTCCCTTAGAATAAAGAGCTGACTGTTTGGGTCTAAAGTTATTTATAGAAAGCTTCTGTCTGTTGGAGGATATTCGATCGCTTTCGATTCGTAAACACGAGTAAAGCAAACGCTTTAGAGAATATCTTCTTTGTAGATATGAATTGAGTGTTTTATAAATATTCGTGATTATTTATTTTATTACTGTTGCTGTTATTACATTGGATTCTTTTCTAGAATGAACCATCATGGCTTCTTGTAGTTTCGCATAATTTACAGTCCTTGTAACGATTTCACATCTAACTGGGGGCCTAAAACGGCGACATTAGCAATTCCTCTAAAAGCAATTCATTTCCTGAATTTCCAGCTACTTATCATTAGCAATTCCTCTAATTTGACACAAAAGCAATAAATTATAATGATTGTGTGGACCATTTTACGAATCTCCATAGAAAACTGTCAAACAGATGAATTATTTCGTAATAAGAATCGCACGCAGACCATAAAATTGTCAGTTTGTGACATTTTACGATGATTCATAATATTTTCCTAATATGATTCTGGCACAGTAGCTGTTTTAAGCCCCCTGAACGTGCAGTGTCGTCTCCAAGTGCTCTAATCTCAATATTAGTCATCACGTGTTGACTGTGCCACGTATCGGTGTGTTTATTACCATAACATCCGTTATTAAGCCATCTACTCTTTTATTATGATGAGTTTAACATTCCTACCGCCGCGTCGGTTCTAAGCACTGATAATTGTAGCTTTGATTCAGCAGTTTTGCTTTTGTCTGGTTCCATTGTTTGTAGACGTTGCAGGGCTAAGTCTAGGAATTTTGATTTGTCGTGATGCTATTTAATTGTAATCTACTGTAATAACCTATTCAAATCATCATCTGCCTAGCCTTTTCCCAACTATGTTGGGGTCAGATTCCAGTCTAATCGGATGCAGCTCAATACCAGTCAGTATCAGTTCCGTCGTACTAAAATATCTAGGAGGATATTCTACTGGCAACTACTCTAATTATTAATTTGATTATTACAACTTTTTACTTATCTACCTACTTGTTTGATTACTGTCTAAATAAATACTAATTATTTAATACATTTAATAAATCTTAAATTTAATAAATCTTATATAAATTTAATAAATCTTGTTTGACCTCAGAGTAATGAACAATTTCTCGTCAGGACTAATAATTTTGCGAAAGTTTGTATCTTCTTTGGTGATTTTAGGTGATATTTTAGTTAGGATGTAGTCAAATGTTGATACGGGCATTCGAGTGTACTCAAAGAATTTTGTAGGGTATAATCTCAGTTATAAAAAAAATCACCACGTACTTTTCTGTTTATATTTATTTCGTGCACACCATCTTTAGTGTTCAACACCTCCCATCTCAGGATCGGACTGTCTAGTAAAAATATCAAATCCTTGTCCATAGTTCGAAACCCCTGAAATACGTCGAACCGCTACAAGAACTCGCGCGTCACTGTGGCCACCGCACGCCCCCACTCGCCGCGCCCGCCTAGGCCCCAGTCACCGCGAATTCAGTGTGGACGCACACTAAGTACTATTTTACTAGCCTTTATAGGAGTGAGATAGGTCATGGTTTTAATGACTACTGCCCCCTTTCACCGATATCCCCTAACTTTAAGGGATCCGCTAAGCATGGTTATGGGGCTGTTAGACAACAGCAATGGGTGTACTATAATAAAAGCTAGAGAGTCCGCTTAGAAACATTTTTAATTACTGAAGGCCAGTAGGATATTGATACTGACTTAAGGCGCTGAAAGAGCCGAATTCGCAAAACGGGCTCGTTTTTTTTTTGCCACGTATATTTCTGAGAACTAGGTAAATTTCAAGAGACTTTTTGAAAAAAAATCTCGATACGGTAAACTAGAAAGGACTTTCCGTCTGAAATATCTGTATTACAAAGTAGGAAGGTTAGAAAAATTATTAACAATAACGTATTTTTGTACGCAGAACTTGGTTGTATTTTTTTTAGTTTTCGGTAAATCAACAATTTTTTTAGTAAATAGTTAATCCATACTAATATTATAAATTCGAAAGTAACTCTGTCTGTCTGTATGTTACCTTTTCACGCCTAAACCACTGAACGGAATTCGACAAAATTTGGCTAGGAGATATATGGCGCTCTGGGGAAGGACATAGGCTACTTTTTACCGACATATCGCGCGGGGGATGCCTCGGGCGGAAGCTAGTTGCTTCATATTTGGCAATAAATTACAAGTATCGTGTTATCGCACATATCGTTTCTATGCAGTCCGAATGTGACCGAGCTTTAGCTGTCACCAGCGTCTTAACAAAACCCCAATTATAATCTAAAACCATAGATGATCCGTATGATGTCACCGCTGAAACAGTTAATCGAATAAAACATAAACAATAATAAAATTTATTTGATTGTCAAGTCAAGGTTGTTGATTTAAGTTGTCTTAATTGTCGTCTGTGGGTCTTGGCGCCCCATGCCTTTATTGAAACAAATTGATACAAGCCGGCCCGGTGCATACTCTGTCGTTATTTATAATTGTCTCCAAACACTGATTCGTGTTTGTTTGCATTATAATTGGCCGGAATTCGGCCGTCAACCGGTTTGCCTCCCAAGTTGCAGCTTGAACCTAACCTATGTACTTATTTCAGTTCGAATAAATTGATTGATACAATTTCAGTAGATATCTATTATTTTCTTGCTAAACTAGGCTTGCTTTATCTTCACCTTCAGACTGATATTACTGTTGCCACAAGCCACAACAACTGGAAAAAAATCGCTGCCAGCCTAGAAAGGCTTACTTAGCTTCATAATTAAATGAAAAAGCCTCGCTAATGAAATGTTTTAGTGATCATTTACTAGCCGCTCCCGAGCACTCACTATTATTGCATTAGCAACGTCTTGCAATTTATAGGCTTATCCTTTTGAACATGCAGTTTATGTATATATAAAATATAAGTAAACATCTTTTTAAAAACAAGCTTTTAATGAACTAAAAAGGGTTTTCCCAGGGCCACCTTCCAGCTCCATCATCAGACCCTGAACACCACCTTGTGTCAAACCACTTGTTAATACATAGCTAATGAGTCCAAACACGATGGTGCTTTCTCGTTTGATTGAGGAGTTCCTATGGTCAACTTCCAGTTCCATCATCAGACCAGTTCCATGGTATCATTTTTTCAAAATGTCTTGGTAGTTATATAAGTATGCCAAGTTTCGGCTCAATCGGACGCCAGGAAGTGCTTGTAAAATGGATGACAATTGGAGTAACCGGAAATACATACGAACAGAGTAAGCTAATTTAAAGTTTGTAATAAATAGACTAACAATATTGTACGGTGGTATTACACTAAGTTTCGAACAATATTTTGCTCTAAATGCCTGTGAAGATTTTTGTACCATTTGCTTTGACAAGTAGGTTCTCGATGAAATTGACTCTTCATCTATCGGTTTGAAACAAATTGCTAATCCATTGCTTCATAAGTTTGAAAAAAAATCTGTTCGGCACCGTAAAACGCAATGAATGTTGTTGAATTCTCAAAATGAAACAAATTAGTCTGAATCGATTACGAAAACAAGTTACGCAATTAGATAGCTGGATAAATAGAAAATTTAAGTTTTTAAATTTCCCTGACTTTACCTGAAATATCACGTTCAAAAAGTTCAGTACCTTTCGCATTATAACTAAGTTTATTCTTCATCATGATCTTTAAGTCATCTTTTTGCCCCCTTTTCTGCGATAATACTGATATTTCCTAGCTTCCCTCGGAGGTCATCGGTTTATTTAGGGCCAAGAACAAGACGGCTATCTTTGTTTGCCGATTACTTTATTCCTCAGATAAAAGTTATCTGAATAATGAAAAAATCTGCCCTTAACCCATCATCATCATCCACAAGCCGGCTTCACCCACTGCTGAGCATTGGCCTCTCTTGTCTCCAGCCGACCATCTCGCCACTGGACGACCGACAGTTTGTTTTCCAGTTGACGCCACTCGGTCACAGCCTTCCTCCCCGTCATCACATCACCTTGCCAGGTGTCCTGCCCAAATGCCCAACTCCATTAGAGTTCTGTTACTCGTTTTTCGACATCAAAACCTTTGTACCTAAGTAACCAATTCCGATACATCTCAGGATCAAATCGATTATATCTGAATCGGTGATGTGTTATGAACCAGCATCCTGAATTCCCGACCTTAACACGACGGCTAATCGGTGTCTCAACAAACACTAGTGGATTGGGGTCAAGTTTTCGGCGAGAGAGCAGAGCGCGTCACAAGAAGTGCCTAACGACAAAATTGAATTCTCTTTACCATAAAACAATATATGTGTAGACACTAAAAATTGTGAGTGATTAGATCGTACCCCAAATAAACACTTAACTTACTCGTGTAATTGACGACTTACTACTCATATCTGGAGGTGCTTAACAGATTTGGTCGATTTTTGACGATAGTCACGTGTTTTATTTAGTACTGCTTCCCCTTATAACACAGATGTACTTAAGAAAACTCACGTTGATTGACAAAAATCAACAAATATATATATATATAGAGACCTTTACAACTCTGATTGATCATAAGAAGCAAAAAAAAAATACAATACACGTAGATATTTACTAACCTATTCCGTTTAACTATTCTTCAAGCCCCGTAAGACTAAAACCCTGTAAAAAACCGACACGTGTTTTACCTGAGAAGAAGCAAGGAGTAGATTTTGAAGGTAGGCCCGTCTTCCTTTTACTTTTTTAGTTAGTACGAGCTTATGTAGGTTATTACCTACATAAGTTGAATGACTGTGAATGAATGTTTTTATTCACAATTTGTTGTAACTTTTCCTTTAATTATTGTTAAAATTAAGGGTAAACTGTACACAGTCTAAGCCTTCTCATGCTGATCCATGTAACTGGTGAAACCTCAACCCCTGTCATAGTTCAGGGGTCGAAACCTCATTGATGTAATGAAGTATGGAAATAAATTACTATTAATATTACTGCTATAATGTTTCATGTTATGTTGTTTGACAGTCGTTACGAGTCGTCAGAAGCACGAAAGTCTGACAACCAGTCTAACCAAGGGGTATCGCATTACCCAGTTACTGGGTTGTGGAGGTCAGATAGGCAGTCGCTCCATGTAAAATACTGGTATTCAGCTGCATCCGGTTAGACTGGAAGCCAACCCCAACATAGTTGGGAAAAGGCTAGGCAGATGATGAATGTTTCTTGTTAGCCAAATTCCCACACTCCTCTTGTTCAACTGTGTACATGTCTTTCGATGGCAACACGACAATAGTGCTATAATCGCTCGATTTTCGGCGATGATGCCACTTCATATTCTTATCTTCAAGATGATCTGTTTTATTAATTAGGTAATTATGTCCTTTCATGACATGTTTTGTTAACAGATGTTCGTTTGGTATTTTCATAGAGTTCTACCGTTCTGTCGGTATTTGTCTGTTTGTTAGTTACCTTATCAATTATAGTTTTTTCTCAAAAACTGTTTACTTATTGGTAGGAAAAATATTTTTCCAATTTGAAAGTTTGTCTTCCTTTTTTTGCAACCGCATATTAAGATAACTTTGGATGGGTTTTTTGGTGATTTCTTAAAAATTGTTCTAGTTAGAAAATGCAATAATAGTTCCTGAAATAAGCAACTGTGACAAATGCAAACAGTATTAAGCACCATCAATAAACCAAATTTTTGTTTACTAATGGAAATGATTAAGTATTGTGGCATCGAGTGATTCGATTTGTGCTTACCTACCCAAAACATTTTAGCGTTCCACATAATCCATGATAAGTAGGGCCATAAAATCCAAAACATAATATTCATTATAATAAGACTATTCGACCCCTGGGTGCATCGTTTAGGGTTAAACGTCTAGTGATGGGTATTTAAAATATCGATACTATGAAAATGTCATCGTTATGCCTAAATCTGTAGTAGAATAAGGACATTTATTCATAAACAAAAATCTCTTTTCATTCTAATAACGTCTCTATAACAGTCAATTTTTCATTCGTGACTACATAAAAACAATCACGTGTTTATCAGTGGAGTATTTTGGCTCCATTATTAGTTTTAACGACTGTGCTCGTATCTGTTATACCTATTATTAACTGGAGTCCTATCCCAGGCAACTGCTGGAAATAGTCCCTTAATGCCACGGCCCTAATGTCTATAGATAAATTATTTGACTGATCAATTATTTCCAGCAGGCGTAGCATGGCGCTTTCTATCTCTACGAAGAATAGACATAACTTTTTCTATACAAAGTGACAGTTCGTTTCTTCATTTTTGACATCCACCGTAGAAATCTTTCTACAAAGAAATCTTTCATTTCTAACGATCTTTGTCTAGGTCTTTTTATATGTAGACTATTTCGGAAGAAAGTTTTCTATCCTTACTGTCAAAATCACACTGACAACCGATAAATCCTATGATAAAACAAAGAATTTATGAGTCGAATTATGTAAAAGAGTGAATTTCGTAAAAAGCGCAGTTGACTCTTTCTATTTTGCTGCCGTCTCGTACTGTCTACTGTCTACAGGAAACGTCAGTTTTGTCTACTCTTCCGTCGACAAAACGTAAGTCAGTTACTTAATCGGTATTTGCTAAGTAGGTAGTAGCTGATATCACACATTTACATCAGACGTTAGAAACTTATTTTAATATTTGATGTCAACTCAATGTATAGGGATCGGGGTCAAAATAACAGCGACAAAATATCTTCGTTACTATCCTGACCTTTGATTAATTAAACAAAACATTAAAACTGAACTACCTATTAAGTTATCTAATTGTATTATTATATATTATTATCTATGTTAAAATTACAAATATAGTGAAATATAATCTTTTTTCGTTATCTATTCTTGTTAGGTACTTAGGTACTTACCCAAAAGTTTTAATTTGTTATTCATTAATAATTATTACCCCTGCGCAATGTTTTAGATTCTAATCTAAGTTATGTAGTCCAGGGATTGTATTTAAACTACCCATAGATTTCCAGGTAGAGTCAAATTGCCGCTAGTTTTAATGAAGGCAGACAATTTCCGGGTACAAAATAATTAAAGCACGTTTATGAAGCCGCCATATAATATGAGAACAAGCCGCTAGCATAACTATAATCACTATAGTTGTTAATATTAAGTAAGAAAGGCACATAACTTGTGAGCTTGAAATTTTTGAAAAACATTGTATCTGTTTTTAGAGACATATAAAAGATTAAAACATTAAAATAATATAATTGGGTAGCTAATAATAATCGATAAGAAATTATCGATAAATCTACGTGATTTTTCCCTGCTCAATTCGAAGGGCTTGCGTGACGTCGCCAATCGATATTTAGTTGGTATTCATTATAATTGCATGCTGTCTATTCAGCCCACAATAATTTCTTGCTTATCTGTAGCGCAGTAAAATAAATAAACTTCGGGGACATCGCGGAATATGAAAGAATAAAGTAAAAAGTGTAGCAAATAAAAAATAGTCGTAGAAAGTATTTTGTTTCTTAAAGTATGTATTGCAAAACGTGTCTGACTTTTCCCAAAAAATAATGTGAAAACTGCTTATATGAGACTTAAAATATAAAGGTAATAAACCTTATTATTACATTTAAATTAGTAAATTGAATTAAATGAAATTGTTTATTCTGTAAATAGGATATTGGAATCACTTTTACACGTCATATTAATATTGATATTGATACTGTATAATACTAAATTTGAATATAGAGAACAGTAAATATAGGTATTTAGTTAGGCCATTACATAACCAGCTCAAAAATAATTGAAGTCATTTATAAACGACTTCGGTCTCGTAATAATAGTTATGGAACTGGTTTAAAACTTTATACCAACAATGTTATTAACCTAATTTGAGGACTTTCCCTTGGTATTCAATTCTTTTCGTCAAACCTTTGTGTTCACGCAAATCAGAAAGTATTTTCTGTATCCCTCACGAAGGACTCTGCTGACAGCCGCATGCCAGTTCCTAGACTAAGTAAATAAATATAGACGTTACAATGATATAAAAACATTAAGTATTTTTTCATGTTTTCGCATTAGTCTCGAAGGCTACTCCTGGACCTTTATTCATTAAGATAATATTATGCTTATATCGACACAAAGTAAGATCACCTTAATTCTGACTCCTAAGTCACAGGATTACCTAGTTTAGGAGTCAGGGTTTACCTTATCCGTATGACCTTTAGTTATATATCCTAGTCAATGCTAAAGGCTTTTGTATCATTTCTTTATTTTGCTGTAAAAAGAATCCTGCTTCGTATTCCTTTAAAAAAATAAGACCAATGTGTTAAAAAAGACAGAAAAAGACGCATCATTCAAACACAAATTACATTAGTGTTAGTTCTCTTTAATCATTTTGAAGTTTGGATAATACCAAAAACAGTCCACGTTATATTGTAGCAAAAACAATAACAACAAGCACTAATTTTGTTTGCCTTTCATAAAAAAAACAACCGACTTAAAAAAAAACACTTAAAAAGTGAAAAATAACTTTAATTTCGGAAGTCGGTGGCAAAAAACGAAAATTAAAAAGCAAAGACACAGGCAAAAAACTAACATTAAAACTTTAAAAATTAGTGTTTTTTTTGAAGTCGGTTGTTTTTTTTTGTAAATAGTTTTAATTTTTCACTTTTTAGTGGTGGTACCTACCCCACACAAGTTACTACCTGCTATGTAAATAACAGTGAAGGAGTCTAATAATTATATCGTCTACATAGACTGTGGGAAAAATACGTAATATTGAAGCTAGCTCAAAAACTACGCAAGCAAACTTAATACAATTTATATGGGAACATCTCGGAAGTATACCCTTTCGAACTAAAAAAAAAATTTCAAAATCGGTTCACAAACGGCGGAGAAATCGGTGAAAATACATAAAAAAAAAAAAAAAAACAATCATCCGAACGTAGTACCTCCTCCTTTTTTGAAGTCGGTAATAAATACAAGCCTCTGAGAATTCATAACAAACTAGTCACAAAACAAAAATAAAATAAAACTTAACACAAAAGTGATCAATTTTGGTTTTCGTGATCAGAATAAGTACGCTGACATAAAAATAAGTTTCACTATGAAATTGAATACCGAGGTTTGCGTGTTCCGGTACATTTTCCGAGTTATCCATTGTGGATGTCTCTCTTACCCGTAATAGGGTATTATATTAAATTGGCAATATTGGTACATTAAAGTACCGATAAGTGTACCAGTCAATGTTTGATAACCTCTATTTGGAGGCCGAATCTGTAGAAACAGTGATAATGTGACATATGTTAGGTGCGTGTCGTGTTCTTGGAGTATTTAGGTGGATCAAGGGTGGCCAGCTCATGTTTATTTACAAGCGCCTAGAAACGATCAGTAAGAATAAGAATCATTTATTTGCAGAAAATGTAGGTGTTACTAAGTAGGGCTGGCATGCATTAGGCACCATAAATACTAGTAGTATTTACTGATTACTTATTTAACTATTATTACCATCTCGACCGATTTAGGTCACGCCCGGCCAATATCAACGGAGGTTAGCCAGGTATGCAGGAGATGTTATAGTGCACAAGTGCATGCGCAAAGATAGGTGCACACTCTGTGCTTTTACTCTCATAGTCGGATGAGTCGACCATCCGACATGACCGGGAAGAGATCAGGCGCAGAACCAAAAGCTTTACGTGCTTTCCGAGCCACGGGGGTATCACACCACTATCTTCCAAACTCCGGGCTGTTACTGAGAAATTCCTAATAAAACTTTGCCCGACCTGGGGAACCCAGGATCTAGCAGTTGCGCTTGCAACCAGGAAACTAACGGGATTTAACTAATCTGTATCATTCGATCTCTTATTAGATGTGTACCAGCGCGCGCACTAATAAGCCTCAAATCACATATGACATTCAACCTACGTCGGTTTAAACATCCTTGTCCATTGCAACAAAAGGATCGATTCGCTTCATTTCTCTTTCGCACTAAGAACAATGATGACTCCAACATTTCAAATAAGGCATCAGTCATCCAAAATCATTCTTACTGATCGTCGTCTCTCTGCTCACCCCATTAATTCTTCCTTTCATTCATTCCTATCCATAAGCTTTATATGCCTCTCAGTATTCAACCCCATTCTAGCCATGTCATCAAACCAATTCCACGGATAAGATAATTAGAATTTTAACCCTTGCCGTGCTAGTACCGTGGCTCTGTTTACACGGCAGCCCAGTCTTACAGACGCATCGCGACGTCTCTTCCGTTGCAAGCGGCGGTCGCGACATTCCGATCGCGACATTATCAGTCGCATGTCGCTCGCACACCTGATTTATGTCGCCGACTGTTACTCGCTCGTGAACTTTGTGGCAACTGTATAAGGAACTGGGTATTAGCGGAGACGGTGGCAGATTAGCATCAGTGTAAGGGTGGAGCGAAATCGGTTTCACTTTTATGTGAGTAATCGACTGAATCGTTTCTTAGCGATTTTCTTCTCTTTAGTCCTTGCTACCCTGGTTGGTCTCATTTCATGTCGCTTGGAGTAGGTGTAAAAAGTGTTTCTCTTATTTGACCCTTTACAACCAAATCACGATAATATCTTAAACAATTTTATGCTCGAAGCGACGTTGGGTTATCATCACCATGAGCCATAAGGGTAATGAAACTGGTTGCACCGTCATTTGTTCTCGATCAAGCATTGATCATTCATAACCACTTCATGCTTGACTGATCGAAGTGTCAATGTAAATGATCTATCTGGAAGATATGCAGTTTGATCAGTTGGTTCCCTTTCTTTATCAGTGACGTTATTAGAAGTGTATATTAATAATTACGATTTCCTATTTCATCTATCAAGTCACGCACGCAGATGACGCTTTGAACCTTGGGTAGGTTCAAAGCGACTAATGATTTAATAGTCTCCAGTGAATCACAATGTTCTTACAAGCACGGTTTATTTTTGTCTTGTCTCATTTTATGTCATTAGTCACACATATCTTTTATCTTTTCCTGGCGGCATCGGCACTAGAATAATTAAAATAATTACATCTATATAAGCCGCATTCTGACTGTTCTGTGACGCCGGGCAAGCTTTGCAGGCACAAGTACCTAGTTTGTAAAATCTTAACAGGCACTTTAGTGTACCTATATTTTATTACCTACTCAGGATACTGGTTCACGTATATTATTATATTTAAAGCACCAATACATTTGAGAGCAAAGGTCTTCCCCCCCAAAAGACCAAAGAAACGATGGATAGACTGTGTGAAAGATGATAAGGCTAGAAAGGGGGTGACTACCGAGGTGACGGGACCTCTAATAGAGAAGTATGGAAGATAGGGACATGTTGCGCTGACCCCAAATAATTTGAGGTAGGGCAGGTGGATGATGATGACATTTGAGGGCTATATCTACAACACGAACACTGAAAATCAGCGTCAGGTTGTGTTGTCATCTGAAATTATGCTGAGCTGAAGCCCTTTTGGTATTATAATCATTATTTGCTTTTTTATAGTTTTTCTGCTGTAATGCCAATAAACGCATTTTTCTTTCTTTCTTTTCTTTCTTTTCTTTCTTTTCTTTCTTTTCTTTCTTTTCTTTCTTTTCTTTCTTTTCTTTCTTTTCTTTCTTTTCTTTCTTTTCTTTCTTTTCTTTCTTTTCTTTCTTTTCTTTCTTTTCTTTCTTTTCTTTCTTTTCTTTCTTTTCTTTCTTTTCTTTCTTTTATTTCTTTTCTTTTTTTTACACAATTCTACCATATTGATTATTATTCTACTTTGATTGAAAGGCTGAGAAAATGACATTTTTTCTACCGCTATATTTACTTGTATGTAATTGACTCTAATTTTTACTATTTACTGTAATTATTTTGTATGTAGGAACCCTATGATAGTAGTATGTGTCTATATCTTACGATCTTTGAAAACCGCAATTCGATGACAAAACAATATTCCCCATAATATTATGGTTGCAAATATTTTTAGAGCCAGTGATGTCATAAAAATGATGTAATCGATGTATCATTGTGTGCACTAGTGGGATAAATGGGCGTATGATAAATAAGTTGGACGCAAACGCATCCCGGCCTTAAATGAAGTTATGACTAAGTAAGTAGTGTCAACTTGTTAGTACTGCAGTCATTGAGATAGTAATGGACTATTTATAACACTTAGAGCTCACTGGTAGGTGCTTGGATATCGAACCTACTACCCCACTCGTGTTCTGACTTTTCTAACCTTTAGCCAAACGACTTTTGTTTTCTTGAAAGAAAAACATGTCATTTAATGTAAAATTCCACTTTGCATTACATTGCAAGTTTTAATCTTTATCGGCAGCACTATCGCCGAGTGTAATTATACAGGGTGATGTGTTTTCTAGTTTGCTTTTTGGACAAAATAAAATGCAATTATGCTTTTCTCCAAATCTAGCTAATGTGTTAATCTCTCTTTAAAATCCCATCTCATGTCATTCTGTATATCGAAATTACCTACTTCGGGAAAATAAAAGGACACATTTACTACTTGATTGCAATGTGAATGATGTGTTTTCAATTACTGATGATGACATCAATCCTGGTCTAATAGAATATTCACCTAACAAGATACCTACATCTATGTAGGTACGTAATAAATAATTAAATACCAACAATTTCAAGTTAAATAGCTAACCTTAATCCTGAATTTATAACGAAACTCATCACCCGAATATTTTACAGATCTGAAATACGCACCAACTGTCAAAGTAATGATAGCCTGAAAATTGAACATAACGTAGAAAAATTAAGTTATACCTACACGAATCATGGATTACTAACTAAATAATATTACGGTAAAGTAAACAACAGGGTAAGAAAAGGCATTTTGCAAAAGTTTTGTGTCAGTGTGGTGTTGGTACTATTTTTAGCACGTACCTACCTACTGTCTTCATTTGTATAGGCCTCTGGGCCCGCGGGCTGTTGCGTGCAGTGCCCTCATTTAGCACATTTTATGACATAGTTCCGACTTACTATTTCACTTTTTGTTTAAACTATGTCTGTCAGGTCATGCGCCGGTAATTATGTCCAAAGAAAAACTTGTGTTGTGTGTCGTAGTGCATTCTTTGCATTTCAATGGGACAGTTCCAAAGATTACTATATTTTAAGAAGGATAACATCTTTTCACGATATAAAATTTTACGTTATTTGAAATGGAAATAAAAACACTTTTATATAAAAATAAATCACGGAAATATTTTGCCGTATTTGTAATCAAAACGAATGCTGATGTTGATGCAAGTGCTCAAAGAGAAATGTATTGCAAGCATGTGAAATCGAGGTTTAAAAAACAAACAGCCTACAACCGAATTTCTTTATTTGTTGAAACAGGCTATCAAAGGAAGGATTTATTTGCCAGAGTCCACTTTGTAGGTAGAAAGGCGGTTGCCGCTATCATTGCGGAAAAATTTGCCATTTCTAATTAAAGCAAGACTATTGTATTAAAATTAGCGAAGAATTATTTTGTCGGATATTGCCGGACACTTTATTCCCAATTATTTGTAAATTATTTTTGACTGAGTAGAAAGGACTTGGAATGATGTAATGAAAGGATAATTAATATAAAACCGTTCAATAAAACAAATTGTTAAATAAGGTCTGGATATTATAATGATAATAGGGTGCAGCAAAATATATTGTCATTCAAATGGGGTTCATCAGACTTGCTTGCAGACGTTCAAAGTAATATAGGTTGATAAACTTATGATATCTTTTAATTGAAGGTACGTTTGTTTAGCCGAGATCGGCGGAATGCAGTGTGGTCGAGTTATCACCGGGTGATGTCACATATTATATAGTCTATGAGTAACGACCGTGACTACATCACCGGTGCACGGCTAGTATAAATAACTAACACACATTCTAGTACAAGAGCTACGCACAAATTTTTCAAGCCTTCTCAGTTTGGGGGTCGTATAGTATAGTGAATTTGTCTGCCAGGGGGCCTACCACCACCGCTTACGGCAGTATTATTTTAATCTTACTTCGTGTGGGAAAGAGATGGAGCTATACGTTCTGTAGAGCTTTATATCTTTCCTACACTGAAGTAATATCCTTTTTTGTATCTTTACGGAAAATCAGATTATTAGGGTCGCGGACGTAGCTTGAAGACTGGAAAGGAACATGTCAATGAACCGCTGAAACAATAATTAAATGAAAACATACTTCTGTATTAAAGGTACAACATTATTAAAAAAAAATATCTTGGGCATTTATGGTTACCATGATGATTAATGAATCTCGTCAAATTAAGACACACTTAATACATATTCTGTAGTTCAGCTCGTGTCATGGTCTTTTCTATCACGCATTTAATCAAGTAACAAGGCACCGTTTTCAGCATGTGCAGAACATATATATATGCGCTGAACCTTTGGTTCTACAATTGATTCAGCCACATGACGCGACACACAGAAAATTTTAACATCTCAGCCGACTAATGATTTCTAAGAATGTTTTAATAAATGGGACGCACGACATGTTGTTATGCAATCAAATACAGAGATTGTGTCATTGTTGTTTTAGAATATACTGATAACGCCGCCTAATCACACTCATTCATACTTGGAACTCAAGTGGCTGACATTAGGAACTTTAGGATTGTGCGACAAACTAAATACTTTGATTGGGTTAAACTTTAAACAAATTCTGATAATCGTTCGTAGCTAGATAGAAAGTATTCTTCTTGTATAGCTTCTTCTTTTCGTATGGTTAGCCTTTCATCAGAGTATTAAAGCAAAAAGAAAAAAAAAAGAAAGTAAAAAGAAAACTAAGCAAGAAAAAAAAGAACAGAAAAAGTATTAGAATTTTAATAATGATTTTACCCCTACTATGTGTCAGTAGTCGCAACCGCGATCCCTTCAGTTTCGGCTCAATTCCCAATTAAAGTATTTTTATCTCACGAGACCTAAGACAGACTTCAGCTCGTCCTATCCCAATTACTTACTTCATCATCTGCCTAGCCTTTTCCTAACCAATTTGGGGTCGGCTTCCAGTCTAACCGGTTACAGCTGAATACCAGTATTTGACATACTTATTATTAATTACTTACTTATTTTGGCAAATTAAATACAGCTATGTAAAGTTAGATAATATCCGCATTACGTAATAGACGGTTATTTTTACTCGTTCATAAAGTTTTATAAATAAATAAAATAATATCAATATGAATAATGTTTTTGTATGTATTAATAATAAAATTTTTTTTTATAAAAATACTAGCTGCGCCCACTGAGTCTCGATCCCGTGGGAATATCGGGATAAAAAGTATCCCTATATCCTTTTGGTCAGGTCATGGTCTACCCTTGTGCCAAATTTCATCCAAATTCGTTTAGCCGTTTTAGCGTAACAAACAAACAAAAATATTAGTTAGGATTTAAAAAAATGTAATTTAAAAGCGTTATATAAGTTAAATATAATAAAGGAATATGAATAATATTAGACTAGCTCCTATGCCTGAATCGGTTTACGATACAGTTTCGGGAAAGGTGAGTAAAGCTAAGCTGGGTCAACGCAATTCCTTGAGAACGGATGGACGGCGGCGGAAGTGAGCCCCATAACGCACTGTTTACGTGGATGACATGATTTTCCATGTCAAAATGTTTCTGAAACACTGTTGTGTCAAATTGAAATTATATGGAAAAAAACAAGAATTCGGCATGCGGCTGCATCCGGTTAGACTGCCTGAAAAATATCGATAGGTGCCGTATGTGGAATTCCTCAGGTGCTATTTGCGCAGGTGCCGTTTAAGCGGGTGCCCAATGTGGAATACGTCGAGAAGGCGACTCCAACATAGTTGAAAAAAGCCAGGCAGATTGATTGATTTCTATAGGTTCAAGTTAAGCAATTAATGAACATTTTAAAGTACTCCTCAATTTAATACCATTCTTCCTCAAATAAAAAAAATCAAACTATAATACATCACAGTAATTTGACGTTAATGGTTCAACAGGTCCGATTCAGTCAATGAATGATGCTTTAATTGTCAACTGGGCGAAATGTCGATGTAAATTAGAAATGAACCATTCATGTGTTTATTGAGTTTCCGAGTCATTATAACCTTGTTGTTTGATTCGCATTCATGTGCCTTAAATAAATGGACAATACTTAGTAAACTTAAACAATATGTTGATTATGACGGCTGTAACGTGTAGTCAGTCTGACAACCAGTCTTACCAAGGGGTATCGCGGTATTATCCTGTAACTGAGTTGTGGAGGTCAGACAGCCAGTCGCAAGTATAATTCTGATATTCTGATATTCAGCTGTATCCGGTTAGACTGGAAGTCGAGCCCAACATAATTGAGAAAAGGCTAGGTAGATCGATGGACTAAATAAACTACCCAGTTGGTAGAAAAGTATTTGAAAAGTTTTGGCAAATAAAATAGAGTATTCTTAGACCTCTAACTGTCACTAACTAGATACAATAGAATTTTAATTGTTATCGGCCTCTAAAAGGCCAATCAACAGTTGAGCGGTTTTATAAAACATAGTAAAAATAATAAAATGGTAGTCTAATTGAAAATGCAGGATTTTAACTTCTTACGAACAATTATTGGATGGAAGACAATTCAACAGTAAGTAACAGCTACGTGTTGTATATTTTGCACGAAATTACAAAACCCTGTGATATTTCCCTTATTATGCACTAATAACAAAGAGTGTATGATGAATGAATGAATGAAATGAATGATTATTATCTTGCATAATAATTAAAATATCAAGTTTTATGGTTTTATCACAAGGCTTAGCAGAGCGAGCAGCTCAATCCCAACCTTGTCTTCTAAAAAATATGAAATTTTATAGAGTATTTTACAAAGTTTAGTTTTAATACAGGTTTTAAATCGTTTAATGGGTAACGTGCAGCAGTGGTGGCCCAGTGGTAACGGCTGCGACTTACGAGTTGTAGGTCGTAGGTTCGAACCCTGACAGGCGCTTTACTTTGTGTAAATAATTTCATCACCACTGCTCTCAAAACGGTGAAGGAAAACATCGTGAGGAAACCAGCATGTCTTAGAACCAAAAATTTGAAGACATGTGACATCTACCAACCCGCACTGGGCCCGCGTGGTGGACTACGGCCCACTTCCTCTCATAGAGAGGAGGCCTGTGTCCCAGCAGTGGGAACATTATAGGCTGATTATGTAATGGGTAACGTACAAGTGTGTGGAACAAGAGACTCTTAAAATGATAATTAACAAATAATATAAATTCCTCTAACAGCCAAAGAAAGTATTTGGTACCTACATTGCTTACAGTTTGTTTTTGGACGGCAATTGAAAGTCAAACAAGGAGACACTAAACTTAATAAAAAAGCCAAATTGAACTGTTTTAACTGTGATATAACATGATAAATATGCACCAAACCAAGGGCATATCTGTTAACCAATTACAATTAATATCGATGGGCCTTTAGACCGATACGAAATCATTCAAAATCTTTGAGGCACTACCCGATCGATAATAATAATAATACCAGCCTATGACTGTCCCACTGCTGGGCAAAGACCTCTTCTTAAACAGAGAGACACGAGCATTTGATCACCAGTAATCACCACACAAAGAAGGGTTGGCGATTTCATACTTATATAAACTTTAAAATCCAGTTCTTCACGATGTTTTTCTTCATCTTTGTCAGAAATGTCCAAGATAAACTAAGAATGTACTTAATATTATGAATTTAAAAAGTCACATTGGTACTTGCCCGGATTTGAACTCTCACTAAGAGGTGTTTTCATTTTATTTTATTTGATTTACTTTTTATTATTATTTACTCATATTATTCACGGTATATTTTAATCAACAACCAATCAAATCACATAGTGGTTTATAAATACATTATGCATCTAGTTATCTTTAAAGCTGAGACTGCACTAGCTATGCGACAGCGATGCGGGATCCATACGATCCGAGAATAAACAAGCTAATATAAAGCTTGTAAAAAGAAGTTAGTTTCCTAGGAAAACGGAGAACGATCACTTAATAACGAATGTCCAAATACATAACGTTTTGTGACACCTTAACGTCAAATAACTACTGGTGAAAATGACAGCCGTTATAATAATGACGGCACCGCTGTTCTAGAAAACCGTATGTTAACCCAGCGCCAGCGACACGAAAGTCTTAAAGCGGCTAACTGCAATGGCTGTAAAATAACGAAACACCAAAACTGCCTTGAGGTGATCAGATTCGATTGGATATCGATACCTCTGAAAAGATAATCTAATTACCTCTGAACCTATCTCTTCAGATTTCATCATCTTTCATCCCATTAAAAGCTAAGCGTTATATTGCAATCCTGTGTCCAAATCCATTAGTGAGCTTATTAAATCTGCTGTCAAATTAATTGACTGTTAACCTTAATCAATCATATTAGCTAACATGAGAATCGTAAACGTATATTTAGTGGTGCAAGGGTTTAGAACACCAATTTGAAGCTTGTACTGAACAAAAATATTTTGGTGAACAGAATACGCTGAAGCTTGTGAACAGCGCAACGTTATCGCTTTACCCGGCGTGTCGCCACTTTAATACCGAGTCAAGTTGGTTGTGTTGTGTGAAACACTAGCTGATATCGCGGCTCCGTCTGCGCAGCTTTTCCTTTGAGTCTCGGTTTCGAGAGCAACTAGATGACGTTTTATTTATGTTTAGAATATTATGTTTTGTAAGTTTCAACTTTCAAGCACACCTTGGCAGATATACGATGAGAAATGTGGATGGAGCGCAACCACTCTTGAAATGAAGTGGTAATTAATTCAAATTATGAACGCTGTTTTGTTTGACAAAGGATCGATGCCCGTGATGAAATATTGGCATGCAACACGAGCATCGTGTGTGTACGCATTAGCGAACATCAAACACTGGTCAAAAATATTCGTGGCGATCAAATTTCGAATCCATGGCTACTAAAGAGAACGAAGCGGTTGTAAACGGCCTGTGTTCGTATGGGGTTCGTGTCCGCTTTGCTAAAAAAGTTCAATGTTTAGGTTTACGTAAGTTTTATTTAGTCCCAAGCTGAGGTTAAAGAGGAACCGCGCGCAGAGCACTAGGAAATCCAGCAACTACGTACAAAAGTGGCCCAACTAAAGATCTCCCTCAATACTTCTAATGAGCGAGTGATAAGCTTGGAAGCGCGAGTAAACGCTATCGAGCTTAAACTAGGTCAAAAAACACCATCAATTAAGGACCCGTAGAAAATAACATCAGTGAGCTAAAAGACATCAAAGTGGCTGCAATTTCTGAGGACTAAGTTTCTGCTGAGGAGAACGACGTCGTTCAAGCTGAGCGAGTCGAATGTACTCGTAACCCAGTAGAAACAGCTGACGGTTCCATTCCATCTCTGCCGAACTCGCTGCGCAACGGTCGCGAAGTATATAGAGGGCTTTGCAAGACCTACCTCGCGCGATGCAATACTGTGCGCAGCCCGAGTGCAGGTGCAAGATTAAGAATAGGTCATCATCTGCCTAGCATTTTCCCAACTACAATGTTAGGGTTGGCTTCTAGTCTAACAGGATACAGGTGAATACCCGTATTTTACTTGAAGCGACTGCCTATCTGACCTCCACATACCCTAAGTAACACGGCACCTCTGGTAAAACTGGTTGCCAGACTTTCGGGCTTATGATTACATATATCTGTAGATTAGGTGCATGTAAAGTTTATTTCTTTGCATTGTTTTTATTTTTATATTTTATATTGACACAGCCTCGGTAAATTGTATTCCTTTGTTTTTTCGAATTTATATTTAGTATATACGTTATTAACTATGCCTTTTTTTGTTTTTCTTTTGTTGTTGCACTGAATATATAATTATATTACCTATATATAAAATATCGACTGTTCTACTAACTTCTTTTGTTGGTTCGTTAAAAGACCCTAATGTGCCAGGTATAAGATCCATCCTGTCTGGCTAAAGTTTACCAATTTATAATAATTCATTTTAGAGCCACAAATTGTGACGTATGATGCGCTTAGTTACTCCAGTAAAAATCTCAAGACTTTAAATTTACGATAAATAATAGTGTGTTCTATTTTTTTGAAGATAAGGTTAAAAGTTGTAGGATCTTGTTCGATGGAGATGCGACGTTTTAGCAGCTGGTTGGAAGCTAAGAAACCCGATTAATGTTACTTAAAGAGTGATCTTGAGGTGGCTCCGTAGATAGGGTACATACTTTACTACTTAGAAGCCTATGTTTCACGCTGGAGAGAGGGCGAAATATATATTTTCCTGTCAAACAACGTTTCCCGTTTTTATTTTTGAAAGTGCTTAGAGTATTACTTTTAATTGTTTAAAATGTTTCGTAATATACAAGCAGTATAAAAACTAGTAAAGGCTGGTTGTTTTAAAATGTACTTATCTTATTTTGTAATATTAATAGTTAAAGTTTATTTTATAAGTAAGTCGATAATTTCACGAACAAAAACATTTTCACAGCCAAGTCTACCTTACCTAGGTCATAATATGCTCGACGGTTTTAAAAAGTCTGAATATTGCAAAAGATCAGTAACTTCAGTACGTAAGTAAGAATATGAATATTCTTAAACGTGCACGATGTGAACCGATTATTTAATCACTTGGATAGGCAGGGAATCCTTAGTAAACACCGCGAACGCATCTTGGCCCTAATCTGGGCATTTCCCGCGTCTAAGTTCATTGCTAATCCGTTTACTAGAAATGTGCTAAGCACTTACTTTACAAATGAACCAGGTTTCTGAATTGAGAATTTGAAGTTAACTTGTCAAACTCTACCTTATCATCACGTATGGATGCTTAGGTAAGGTGACTCCTACAATTTAGCCCACGAAATTCAAAATATCTTAGTTATTTGCAAATAAATTTTGAATTTCGCGGTCGTCGCCAGAGTTTGACAAGTTTTCGACTTCAAATTCTGAATTCAGAAACAAAATCAAAAGCCCGAAGTGTATCATGAGAAAATATTGAACATAAAGGATTTTAAGAAACTCATCGTTGAACTATCCGTTTGAGTCAAACGGCTGGTTGAAGTTTGTATGGAAACAATGTTCGATACTTACAGGAAAAATAAATGTATAGGTGATTTTGTTAATTAATTACAATGTACCAAAATATTTCTGAAGTTATCATGCACTCTCAGGGGAATTCAGAGAATACACCGTTTATCGATTGCCGATAATTAATCTGCAAAAAAATTCTCCGAATAATAATTCGAGTAACGATAAAAAGAACACGTATTTTAATTATAAAATTGAAAACCTTTCCAAAATATGCTGCCTACTCCCTCTCATAAAGGGAGGCATGTGTTCCAGCAGTGGGAACACTATAGGTTGGTGTTTACGCTACAAAATATAACCAATATCTGCGTTATGATATTCTTCAAATATCAAACAAGACAGAAAACAGCGCATCCTTTTTCTCTATAAACCTTTCGTTGCACGCTAAATCTCAAGAAAGCGCAGCGTTACAAAACGGACAACAACAAAAAAATTCACACACATTGTGACATTGTTATAGAATTTCCCCGTATTTTCAGTCGGTCTGAAACCTTTGAGAAGATCGGTGCGGCAGTCGCCCCTCTAATCCTTACAACTGTCGTTCTCTAAAGTTCCACAAGTACTTGCCGGACGTTGGAGAGCCTTGTAAAATCTAGCCAGAAAGAAACTTTGCCGGCGTCAAAAACGTTAAAAAAAAATCACGAATCGCTTAATTTTCTAAGTGCGGGAATTAGCTGGTTGTTTGTTAAGTTTTGGTCGCCGAAAAAACAATGACAAATCAATAACAAAAAGAAGTTTGGATGACCCTTTCTTATTTTATTTTATACTTGGGCTGAACCTGCAAATGGTCCGCTGCAGGATAAAATGCGTAGGGGTTATTACATTTACCATATCGTTCAATAAGTCATTTTATACTTGCGCAATCAACAATTAAAGTAGGTAGGTTTCTAACTAAAAAAATGTTTTTCTTATCTTTGAACTAAATTATGCATTTTAAGTTTTTCGGTTAGAGGTTTTTCTATCTTCTGCTGAGTGCATCTAACAATCCATATAGTGGAGTGTTTCGTTCGTTACCGAGTTATCAGACTATTCGTTGGTCGATTTCCTCTGAATCCCGACTTCTAATGAGTTATTCAACCCGCGAGATACAGTCATAGGTTGATAAACGGTGGCTTCGACGGCGTTCCCGCCAACGGTCCCAGCGCCAGTCGGTTTCTACCCGTGCGCTCAGCCGCACGTCCTCGCTACCTCCCGCGCGGTCTCACATCAACCCGTAAGTTTCGCGACACATTGAACACTACACTAAACGGTAACAAATCAGTGAAGTTATAGAAATTGCTTCAATATTTTACTTATACCCTTAAAAAATATATAAATCCTAAAATTGGCATCGGATGCTTCGCGGTTGCCCGTCTTCGGAGAAAAATTGTTGGTAACTTTTGGAGGGTTGCATCGGCGCCGAAAAGTTTTCAGCTAACTTCTAAAGAGTTCCCGACGTACTTTTAATTTGTGAGAAATTAAGATTTTTTCGGCCGACGGCAGACAAGGCTTACGTTATCTTCTTATCATTGCAAACAATAGTTAGATCAAACTGCTGATAACTCAACACGTAAGATGTTTTACGACATTATAGGTAATCTTGGTACGGTGTAGGCCCCGCTCGCCTACTGACCTATTGTAATTTTTTTAGGTTTTTTTTCGGGTAATAATTTCATCTGATTTTTTTTTAACGAAAATGGTTACATACTGAAACTATACAAACAGAGAGGAATTAAACAAATAAATTGATATTTATTTATTAATTTCTTACCTACATACTTTTTTCTATAATTTTTGTGGTCACAAGGAGGCTTCTATGTAAATCTAATATTTTATTTGATGTTAATTCCTACGCATTTACCTACTTACCTTACTAAAATAAAGAGGAGAAACGCCCTTTATACCCCATCACTAATTTTCTTTCGTGGAGAACCTTCTTGTAATTGGTTTTATTAATTTATAAGTATGTAGGGATTTTTTCACATTTTATAAAAATATAAGTACCTACACATTATAAATTACCCTGAAACCTAAAACTCTTCATGAACCTATGCTACCTACTTGAAATCTAAATCTAAAAAAAATAGAGCGGTTTACCTAATCTTACTCTTTGCCTATTGTATATTTAGATAAAAATATAATCTCCATATATAAATAAAATTCAAATTGGTAAGTTGCATAGATCTCGAGAAAAATCTTTGAGACAGACGGACAAAAAAGTTATCTTATATAGGTAGGTTACTTTAAGGTCGAAACTCTGAAATTTAACCTGAATTCCAGAACATTTTTCAATCATTTATTTGCAACAAGTACCAAAAAAGGTGATAAAATGATAAGAAAATGTTACTTAAATGATAACAAAATGTTAAATCACAAGTAGTCCCAAGCTCCACTTTTCTTTCGTGTAACATTTACTAGTAGTAGTATTTCATTACTAAAGTCAAATTAGAGACTTATTTATTCAAACGCATTCCGAAATAAAAGACAAGTCCAGCTAAAAGAAAAAACTGTTTACTTCCCCGTCATAGAAAACCGTTTCAATGCAATATCTTTGAGAGTTAAGTTTCCAGAAAAGAAAAATTCTCACAAGGCGTTCGTCTTTATCTTACTTTGACGTAAGAAGCATAAATTAAAATACCTAAAGCAAGTAATAGTTTGAATGTTAACGACAAAAAAATGCAATATAAAATTCCGAAGTCTTTCGTTCGATTGAAATTTTAACCCCCTTGTGCTCAAGGGGTGAGTTTGAAAAATCTTTTCTTATTGCACCTCTAGACCTATTAAGGAAGATATAGTATCTTCCAAGTTTTAAGTTTCCATCTTTGGTGGTTTAGGTTGTCCTGTAGTCAATCGGTCAAAGAACTGATTTATAATGTCTCATAAAATATTCTGCCCCGTTGGTCTAGTGGTCACAAGCGCTACTGCTGATCATGAGGTCCTGGGTTCGATTCCCGGGTCGAGTGAAGTGTTATTGGGTTTTTCCATCTGGAATTTCTCAGTAGCAGCTGGAGTCTCGGTTTGTGCCCGGTTGATTGTAATAGGCTCGCCCCATAGTACAAAGAACTTAAACATAACTGGCGAAACTTAAACATAAGTGGGAGTACTCTGCCTATTCCTTCGAGGAATATAGGCGTGATGTTATCTTATGTGTTATAAAGTAATGACACCTAGGATCTTTATAGACTCCAAGCCTAGAAGCTTGCTTTACCTAACCTTTGAGCATTCATAAAACTGCAGAATTACTATGCAATCAATCAATGCTTGGCTATTAACCTAACCCATATTAACCTTACCCATATCGGGATGTCCTATCTTAGTTACTAAGAACAACATTAAAAAGGCCAGAAAGTAAAAAAAAAACAATTATTAAAAAGGAGATCCATCGTTAGAAGATCAATAAGTTTTTAGAGGTTTAATTTATATTTCCAAGTTTCAGTTAAACAAGTTTCGCAACAAATCTCAGTTTATTTCCGAAATTGAAAGTAAAATTAGTCAAAATAATTTTATTTCACATCTGTAACATCCCTAAAGATTTTATAATTCAACAAATCATTTCAAGTCTTGAGTTTACGATTAGAATGGCATTTCGATCGTAGTCGTTAACTACATTTAATTACCATTAATTAAATTCATCAATACATAATAATATTTTGATCACTACCGACTGCAATAAACATCATATCATACCCATAGTGAACAAGTTTCAAAATATAATGTAACGAGGGATTAGCTGAACCGATTCTTAAAATTGCAGTAAAAATGCTCTATATTTTTACTTACTGAAGCTTATTTACGTTATTAACTTGAAGATAGGCTTGTTTAGTCTATTCTATGCAAATTGATTTTGCAATATTATGAAATACCTACTTCAAAGACCTGAGATAAGACAATACTCTATTGTGAATTATACTCAAACCGTTAACTTAGTTCGACAGTCGTGCCGAAGGCGGGTACTAGAGCACTCCCGATGCGCTGGGTTGTGTTTTCAAAGTGCATCTGAGGTGTACTAAGGTGCGCGCGCGCGGGTTACTAACGGTACCCATTTCGTTCGGGTTAACAACCCTGTTTGTCGTAGGGTCGGCGTTTTAGGGTTTTGTGTATGTTTTATTTAGATATATTAACCAATTTTCCAGAAGGTAATGGCAGCCGTCGGTGTAGCAATTTACAAATAATCTGTCTATTACAAATTATTTAGTTGTCTGTATGTCTTAGTAAAACATAAATAGTTCCTTATAGAGCTTAGGTGAAGACCGAGAAGAAAATAATAATAATACCAGCCCATTATTATCAGCCCACTGTTGGGCAAAAATCTCTTCTCATTAGAAGAAATTACATAAAAAAATAAAATGTAGAGACAGGGATGGCAATAATTGTTATGACATTATAATATGTGTGTCGGGCACTGACTATAACCTACATACAATGCTAATTGGATATGACATCAATTCTTAAGCTTATTACAAACGACTTTATCAAACTATAGAACACAAAGAAGAAACAAGACATGTCATTGAAAAAAAAATATAGCCTAGCAAGTTTCAAAATTTATAGAGGACTAGCTGCGCCCCGCGGTTTCACCCGCGTTAGTTTCGATCCCGTGGGAATATCGGGATAAAAAGGATCCTATGTCCTATTTCAGGTCATGGTCTACCCATGTACCAAATTTCATCTTAATCCGCTCAGCCGTTTAAGCGTGAAAACGTAACAAACAAACAAACTCACTTTTGCATTTATATATCACATAATTATTATGAGCTCTTTCACGCTACAAATTAATTGCACTTTTTTTATAAATCCAGTCCATACAATAACATAAAGATAAGTATGTCACATCCTGCTCAATGGCTTCTCATAAACATTTTCCGAACTGTAACAAATGGCAGCCCTGCGCAGGAGTCTTTCGCTAGTTGCCAGGTGCGCACTGCCAAATGTCCGCCAGTTCATAAGAAACATAAATCAGTATTGTAGTATAGCCATAACCCATTAACGCTGTGTTCACAGCGCATTAACAAATTGGGTTAGTGAACTAGATTTGTTTATAATTTTAGTTTAATGTGAACCTCAATCTCATAGATAATTCTCGATTTCGGTTATCGATTTTGAGTAGGTAGATTTCGTTGAATATGCTGCTGAAATGGTTTTGGCGATTTTCGTGATACCGATAGGGGGGGATTTTCAGGAGACAAGGTTTTTGAAAAAACGGAAATCTTGAAAAATTGTTTCGGAACTTTATTTAACTTTTCATTAGCTTTAGCTTACGCTTTCTACGTACATTATTATAAGTAAGCAAGATGTAGCTTCTCTCCGTCTAAAATTGTAGTATTAAAATATTGATCTAAAAATTGACCTATAAAAGTGTCGTAAAATATATCATTTCTTAAAATTTATTTTAACTCATTGAAGTATTTTGTTTTTCGTTACATCAGAACATAATTATAAAACTCTTTTGTACCTAATATTGAAATCGTGACTCCTGACACGCCTGAATAAGTAGACAAACATGCGCCCGCGTCGATCCCGCGAAAGTGACCCGCCGTGTTTGGTTAAGGACACCGTGTCAGCGTGTTTTACCCTCACTGTCACATGTTTGCCTTGTACCGAGCTACTTGACAAAACGTTGAACTTTTGGTACTTATAGCAATAGGAAAGATACGCTTTAAAAAAAAAATAAAGCCTTTGATTTCCAAGATCTAAATGCATGTTGCAAAATCAGCAAAACAGTCTGGAATTTACTCTCAGCTTGTCGTCCTTTTGAATTCAAATTGAAATAAAAGGGAACGTCAAAATACGTCTTGCATTTGACGAGTATTCAAGACATTATTAGCTGGAGTACAAAAGGCAGGAGTTCTCCCAAAAGATCCTGCTTACTGCGCTTCAGTTTCGCTTTCTGGCGCTTCAATTTCGCACTGTTGCCTCCAAAGCAACTAAGAACTTACCGTAAGATAAAAGAAAATGACGACAACTGCTTTAAATTCTCCTAAAATTCGTAAAATACTGATCGCTTAAATATATTATAGGTATCAAAACCTCACTGAGACAGCATACCTTATCTGCATTGAAGGGGCAGCAATGTAATTTGTAACTATTACCAACTGAACATAGATCCACTTAAACCATCTTCGAAGATTCCAGTTTTTATTGGCTCTATATTTAACATGGAAGAGATTGATATATTAGGGAAGAGCGAAAAAAAATATTGATTCGCACTTATATGGAAATAATCTTTTCCGTTTTCAGAAGCTTTTAAAATGTCAAAGGGATCAAAAAAGGCAATTTTCCAGCCTGTCATAATAGTTTTAAAATCCTTACCAATTCAATTGTTTTAAAATGTTGTGACAGGTTGATATTTAGTTCGTGTCATTCGAGTTTTATTATTGTGAAAATGCGAAACTAACTACTAAAAATATAAACTAATACTTGAGTGAGCAATGATAGTTTTATTATGATGCTTTTGTTGCATCGCGTTACGTACAAAAACCTGGAACCGAGCTCCCTAATCAAATTAATTATGCTGGTTTTATACATTAAACATGATTAGTGTATTTTGAAGAATTGATCTCTACGGAATAATTGAGATTTAACAATATTGTAAATGCATGTAATATGGATAGTTTTGATTTATTTATCAGAAACATTGATTTTAATTGAGCTTCTATGCCCATTACTTGATCAAGGTCTTAGATGTTATTTCTTTATTTATGTGAAGGTACGTGAAAGATAAATTCTGAATTCAGAATGACCTGAAACAATTGAATGTTGTTGGTAAAAATATCCCATTTTGTCAAAAGGCCTGACGATCCGTCCTGTTTTTTCTTATGTCTGTTTGTGCTCATCTCCTGAACAAATAAACATAGCATAATTTTTACAGTATTACGTACGAGTATTACGAGGCGAATTACTTGTTGTTAGAACAACATCTCCAGTAGCTTATTATCCCTTTGATGTATATATCTTTGACACAAAAGCGCGACAAGCGAATAGGTTTTTATATAGGTACACGTTTATAAATTGATGTTGTAACTTGAAGTTTTGTTTTAATTTTGAATTTGTAGTGGGTATTAATTTGGAATAAACGTTCATTAAACACAACGTTAAATAATTATATACATAATCTTTCCAAACGGTTCATGATCAATTTGCATTTGACGGACTGGCGGATACCAAATCTGTAAATAGGATAACGGAATCACTTTTACAGGTCATTTATAAAAAAATCTAGTCGACATTTCCTATCTAAAAACATTAAAAAAATCAGGGTTAAGGGATCATATCCATTAGATCACCGAAATTATGTAAGAACGTGTTAGACATTGTTTAGAGCATAAAGATAAAAAATAAAACATTTCGAAGAGGTGATGGAGAGGCTTAGGCTGCGTTTCCACCAAAGATGTGCGTAGCGAGGGATGTGTTTGTAAAGAACCAATAGAATTGCTTCATTTACCTCGCCTCGGTCAGCACAGCTCTAGTGGAAACGGCTCAGCGGAGCTAGATTTTTGCGCATACAAAACAAGCGAGGGATGTGTACGAGGGATGTGTGCGAGGGATGTGTTGCGAGGAATGTGTGTTGAGAAGGATGTGTTGCGAGGTTTGCACATACTGTACCAGCCAGTCCATCCACCCTCGCACACATTAATGCGCATTTTCACAGCTACACATCCTCGTAGGCACATTTTCATCGCACAGCTTTGATGGAAACCCCCACACATTTTCACAGCACAGCTAGACATCCTCACACGACACATTTCCATCGCACATCTCTGGTGGAAACGCAGCCTTACACTCCTCCTAACGTAAGGAGGTCGCATACTGTTATTTTACCGCCAGGAGCATTTAAATAGGCTTTGATGTGTGAATGAGATGTTTGTTATAGATAAGCATTGCGTTATTAGGTGTTCGTAGCGCGTGTCAAGTAATTTAGCATATTTTGTGCCCCGTTTTAGTAAGCCGGTGTAACACACGCTTTACTCGATTTCGTAATCTTATCGTGTCAGTTGCAGAATTCCATGCAAATGCTACTCCTTGGCCTTTCGGAAAGTGCCCGTGTATATGCTGCTTAGACCGATAGTACCTATTGATCGAAAGTAATAATCAATTATGTTTATTTTCACTCTTCGGATGTCGAAATAATAGTAATTATTGTGTTGCCATTTTAAACTTGTATATGCTAAATATATATTAAGGTACGCTTTAACTGTAACAGTAGGTAAAAGCAAGTACTAACCGAAAAAATGTGGACAAAAAAAAATCGTGGTCAATTTAAAAAAAAATTAAGTTAATAATCTACGTCTGCTTGTCCACACATTATTGACGTCAGCACAAAACATTAAATGTTTCGTAAAAAATATTTTTTTAAGCAACGTTTATAAATAAACACGATAATTTGAAAATTATATTTCAATTTTTGATAATAGTGTAGTGATAATAAAACGATTATTTGTAGAGTGCCGTAGTGTGAAAGGCTTTCGAACTGTTCTAGATGTGCCTAAAGAAAAGGCTTAGGTACCTACTGGTGACCTAACGTTGAGGCTTACTCTTGTTTTACGAGCCTTTTGCTGTACCTACTCTCTTTCATCGGAACAATAGTCGTGACTTAGATTTCTGAAAAACGTGCCTAGTTCGCGAATCCTGAAACTAGGCAAACTTTTTGAATAATATGAAACAAATTACAAAACTGTCGAACTCCTACTTAAGGCCGTACCCTACCTCAGATTTTATCTCGCTCGCACCATACTACTCGCGGCTTGAGTGAGAGCGAGACAGAGTAGGGTGCTGGCAGCTCTCAAGCCTCGAAAAGTGTAGGTAGGTAATTGCTTTTTACGGTGAAAATAATGGTACCTAATTTAAAAAATGTAAAAAAAACATAAGACCTGCTTTATAGTTAGTTCAGTTATTATACAAAGTTGCATGATCTAATTTGAAGTATTTTTTTAATACCAGCAGTTTATAGTTCGGTTTAGACGTAAGTAATTTTGGTTATTTTTCTATAGAGAAAATTTATGTAATCGTGTTTTCGCCAAACATAGGACCTAGCATCAATCCTCAACTGTAACATAGTATTTATTTCAAAATTAATGCTGCAGTATTTTCGGCATAACGGAGCGCGGAGGATCATGCTAAGCAATTTGAGATAGGGTAGGGCCTTAAATACTTAATGATACCAGCCTATTATTGTCCCACAGCTGGGCAAAGGCCTCTTCTCATACAGAGAAGGCATTGATCAAGACGGGTTTGGCGGTTCTAGACTAACTATTATGAAAAAAAGATGAGAAAAAAAAAAGACATCCAAAAAGTGTAAGAAGTTTCGAATAAAATCAGACCTACACTTTAAACAATCAACAGTAAGTAATCGTTTAATTAGCCGAGTAATAAAACATTTTTTATCGCCCTAGTAACTATGCTCCCGGGCACGCCATCTTGTTTTTCAAGAACCCAGTCGTTCTGACATACATAATTATTATCAGCTGAGTTCGGCCCTTCTGGACCTTAGTGTTCGATAAACAAGGCTGTGGGTCACGTAGCATTGTTTATACTAATAATCTTATCATTTCATTGACATGGTACTGTAGTTACATCGTACTCCGTCTTTGGTCCTTATCGGGCCCATTTTTGGTCAAGGATGCCATGTTTTACTATCTAGCGGCTATTTTTAGCGGTAATCCTAATTAGTTTGATAGTCTTTACTTATACAAAGATGACGCGCTTTTAACGGAACTTAAATGAGATGCGTACGCGCTGCATTTGCAGCTTGTAGGTGGGTTAGGTTCGATTAGTATAAGCAGGTAACTAATTACCGCCGACAACGCGAGTTTGTGAAATGGATACGTCGTGTGATGAAAGAAGTAGGTATACCTGATAAGTAATCAAAAAACATACTTTGCATTATGTAAGATACGAAAGGTACAAAATAAGTGACAAAAGATTTGATCAATTAATTTTATTCCTAAATTAAACAGCTTATTTGTGAACTACGTAGCACCAAAATAATAATTTACTAGAAATGGTAGCCGTGAAATGTTTCGCATTATATCCGACAGAGGGCTCTAACATGAAAAAGCCCGTTTAAA
The DNA here is from genome assembly GCA_947363905.1 of Lithophane semibrunnea. Classification (NCBI taxonomy): domain Eukaryota; kingdom Metazoa; phylum Arthropoda; class Insecta; order Lepidoptera; family Noctuidae; genus Lithophane; species Lithophane semibrunnea. Next base: position 19,302,170 of record OX376186.1, on the reverse strand, counting down.
TGAAGAAGAACCAAAGAACCTAAATTTTATGTAATCTGACTTATTAGGAACGAATCAAAAATATTTTAAAATGCCATGACGGTCACGTCATACTGTTTGTTAAAAAGTGATTTGAATTGTTGCTCTCAAAGTTGTGCTCGAATTTATAATCGACACTGCAACTGCATCCGGCGTCCCACACGATATTTTTCTCAGTGTGACCAGAGCTTAGGTTTTGTACTAAATATTTTTCTCAGTGTGACCAGAGCTTAGGTTTTGTACTAAATATTTTTCTCAGTGTGACCAGAGCTTAGGTTTTGTACTAAATATTTTTCTCAGTGTGACCAGAGCTTAGGTTTTGTACTAAATATTTTTCTCAGTGTGACCAGAGCTTAGGTTTTGTACTAAATATTTTTCTCAGTGTGACCAGAGCTTAGGTTTTGAACTAAATATTTTTCTCAGTGTGACCAGAGCTTAGGTTTTGTACTAAATATTTTTCTCAGTGTGACCAGAGCTTAGGTTTTGTACTAAATATTTTTCTCAGTGTGACCAGAGCTTAGGTTTTGTACTAAATATTTTTTCGGTTTCTTATCGGTTGAAATTTATACTTTTGCCCTTACGATACGATTTCCATTCACAGTGATGTAATAAGGGTTATAATGTGATGATTAAGTGATAATTAACACAAAATTTGTTTACCTAATTATTTTAAAACATTTTTATTTACTGGAACGCGGCGCCTACGCTTTTACAGCATAAGTTGGCAATTTTTCAATTTAAAAATGAGGATAAAAAAATATTAAATAAGGTCCTATAGGTGTTAGTAAAGATTGTATGAACGCGATAATAATAGCGTTTCTGCGACGTATCTACGACGTCTACGAAATGTCTACGCCCCTTCTACGGCAAGCCTACGCCGAGCCTACGCGAAAAAGACGATTCTTACGATGTTTTTAATCATTATTACAGTATTGAATCATTGTTAAAACCGGTTTTCTTCAGTTTAATAACTCTTTTCAAAACTTACATTATGTAGTTATACTCAGATTTTTTCTATGTATGATCGCTATTAATATAAAGATAACAATAGCAAAAAACCCAAATTGCGTCATAATTTCATCTGAACTCTGAATTGGCTATCATTGATAAGTGTTTTTATTGTCAGTAGTCACAGTATGACAGTAGTAAACAAATATTTCTAGGTATATATTGCTACGGGTACGTAAGGGCTACGAATAGTACCTATGACACGGAAATAAGTAGTTAGTTATTAATTTGGCACCTGATTATCAAATATAAGGGTTCGTTTAAACTGCATTTATGTACAGTGTCCATTCCAAATAAATTATGACGGACACTAAACACTTTTTGTATTTTACTGTGTGTACATAAATAATAAAATAAATAAATAAATAAATAAACTTCCGTTTTCACCAAAATCCTAGTTTTTCCTTACCTATTTCTCTTGCTAAGAGTATTTATTACAAAAAGCAAAACAACAAGCCGCATTGCTTTTAAGTAACCGAAGTAAAAAAAAAATGCGTCGACTTGATATTTTACAAAACACCCGCCTTAATAGTTGTGTTGAAGTTGGTTAGTTAAGTAAACGAGTAAAGTTGACGCGAGCAAGTTAACACGCTCACAATTTAAACCGCGCATATCTGTGCTAAATTAGGGTTCTTTGCAAAGGTCGGGGAAACCCTTTTGGTTAGAATAAAAAAGTTAAAATTTTTAAATTGCACGCGAGACATTGCAGCAACTACTTTTAGTCAAAATAAATAGTAGGAAAACTTAACTTGTTTTTGTGTGACAAAAATAATAAACCAATAAGTAGAGTAGGTAGTTAAATCTCTAAAATACAGTGCCGTTTAGTTAACAACCCCATCAGCTTCAAGTATTTTAAAACCAAGATAAGGTGTGCCGGTAAAACAGTTCGCAACAGCAGAATAACGTTCCACCGAACTATACTTAAACCAACGTTTTGCACAATACCAAACTTGTTAGGAGGCAAAGTTTATTATATACCCAGTAGGCAAGTCGGCCGTCTCAAATGACAAAACAAAGGGTGTCGCTCCGAGAAGCTGAACTTTCTCAGGTACGTCACAACAAGTTCGATTGAGTGTGTCGCCACCCTAAGCCTCAAGATGATTTGAATTAAAAAGGCTTCTGGAGAGATCCTTTGAACTGGAATATGTAACCAGATCTAGTGAGGTACTCGAAATGTGTTACACGGGTTTGGAGCGAATTAAAACAGAAGGTTAATTCTCGTAGTTCAAAATGTACAAAATCCAGTTTTCAATCAATCAATCTCATTTTAGCGACAATCGTCTTCAAAATCTTATCAAAAATGTAGGTAAATTAGAGATATTTTCGACAAATTCAGACTACGGTTAGAATGCGTTTTGTAGCGCGATTTTCGTTTTGTTTTTGCATTTTCTGTAGATCATAGTAATTTATAGGAGCTCGTGGCTAAGTAATAACAGCCGCACGGGTCGATCCATCAGGTTAAGCTATGCTTGCCGGGGTTGGTCTGTGGATGGGTGACCATCTTTACATATCGAGACTCCTCCGTGCCTCGGAAAGCACGTTAAGCCGTTGGTCCCGGCTGTCATTCGTTGATCTTTGACAGTCGTTACAGGTCGTCAGAAGCCCGAAAGTCTGACAACCAGTCGTGCCAAGGGGTATCGTATTACCCACTTACTGGGTTGTGGAGGTCAGATAGGCAGTCTCTCCATGTAAAATACTGGTATTCAGCTGCATCCGGTTTGACTGGAAGCCGACCCTAATATAGTTGGGAAAAGGCTAGGCAGATTATAGTAATTTATACGTCACAAACAGTTTGTATTTCCAAGTTTTTTCACCTGACTGTACCTTTTGTACAAAATCTGTGAATGTTTCCTGTAGCTACTATTGTGACATTTTTTTTTTGGTTTGTCTATGACCTGTCCTACACAAACATCAACACCGTATCGCTATTGGTCCATAGACCACTCGTGCTCAGTGTCCTTTCATATAATATGAAATTGCAAGGGCTGTTTCCTGAAATATAATGAATATCAGGGGAAGCCATCGATAATTTGTAGGAGCCCATACTGCTGCAAGTAAAGAGCCAGGAAAGTATTAAGTATTTATTATTAGAACTGAGGACTTCATCTTGGAAGATAATTATTTTGTTGGAATTTTTATACCAAGTTCTCTGAAGCTCCATGGAACTCTAATTATAGAATAGAATATCAAGTGTCTTTTTGGTACTTTTTATTTCAAACCCGGTGAACTTCGTACCACGTGAGGCAAAATTTAGATTTTTTTAAATTTGTGGCTGTTCCTTGGTTTTCCATTTTTTTTTTCCTAAACCATCCATTATTGAGGCAAATTAAACAAAAAATTATAATATTCAAATCAGTCGAGGCAAGTTCGAGTTTTTCCGAGACTACTCAGCAAAAAAATCTGCCTAGCGTTTTCCCAATTATGTTGGGGTCGGCTTTCAGTCTAACCCGATGCAGCTGAATACCAGTATTTTACATGGAGAGACTGCCTATCTGACCTCCACAACCCAGTAACTGGGTAATACGATACCCCTTGGTAAGACTGATTGTCAGACTTTTGGGCTTCTGACGACCCGTAACGATTGTCAAAAATCCATTAACAGCCGGGACCAACGGCTTCACATGCTTTTCGAGGCACGGAGATGGTCCACGGAACAACCCCGGCAAACGTAGCTTAAACTGATGATGGTTCGACCCATGCGGCTGTTATTACTTATCCACGAGTTAGACTACTCGGCAATTAATTTTAATTTATGATAAGTTTTGATGGAAGAATGATCTGGCTAAACGAAGACCTAAAACTCTAAACTAAGCACAGACAGCCTGCATCATTGATTTCAGTAATTTATCAGACATTTTAGCTGCCGGGAACCATAAACTTTATGACGTAAAAATAAAGCGAATTGATCGGGACGAGTTAAGTCTGAACATTAGGCAAAGAAGCTCCAAAAGGACGGCTTCGATGTCGTGCTTTTGCTCAGATTTGCATAAATAACAACTATAATATTTCTTTTGTTGCCCAAAAGTTGAACATAAGCGATTTCAGTCTTTAAACGGAAGGTGCACTGAATTCTAGTGTTATGTCTAGCGCAAAATTTTTACAGCGTAGAAAACTTGTATCCCAATTAATTCCCTTTTTGATGCTTTTTATTTTTCTTTTAGTATTGACGTTTTCAAACCGGCTAATAATCAACAACTGTTCAGTGGGAGGGTTGCAAAAGTTGTACCTGTGAGGTGTCCCTTCATCGCTGAGGCAGACATTAGGCAGTTTGTCGCTAATGCGTTTAAATCGAGCCACAAGAGCAGCGAGGCAGAGCGAGACACGCAAACCGTGGCCTCGTTCAAATTAATATCTGTTTCTAAATAAGTGTCCCGCAATGTGGGTTTTTGTCAAACTGTTGTATCGCAGTATACTGCGGTGCTTCGGTTACCGATAGAGCATTTATTATAAGTTTGCATTCCAACCAAGAAAAATGACTTTAATATTTAGAAATTCAAGTAGTTTTGTAAAATATTTTTGTGGCACTCGCTGTTATAAAATTTGTCAAGTGCGAGTTGGCCTGCTCGTCGAGGGTTCCGAACCTCTTTCCTCTTTTTTTGAATAACTGCACTAGGATGATTGTTATTAGTGTAATATTAAAGCCAAAAACCGTGTAACCGTATTATTTTCGTCTCTAGTGATTAAGTAATAAGATATTTACAATTAAGTAATAACTATTACTCAATCCCACCTTAATTGAAATATAAGGTTTCTGTCTTGTAGTTTAAGATAGGGAACCCAAAAAAAATGTATACCAATGTGACGTCTTCTGTAAAATGAATTGTCGTAGCTCACGTTCCGAAAGTAACTTTTAATAAATCGATTCAGTAAACATGAAAACTGGTGAATAGGAATGTTATTTTTATTTCCTACACAAAGTTTTGGACTTGAACGTTCATAGTGGACGGCAAAAGAAACCTTAGAAGTTTCTGCAAACACGTTGAAATGTTTTATTGACTAATTTATTTATAGAATTCATACGAATATACGTCACAAAGTTCTTATTTTGACATTTTCAAATGCTTCGTGCTGATTGGTCATAGTTTGAGAACCAATCACATACTCGGGAGGTCTTTTAGATCACCTTTTAGCGTTTGTGTTTTAATAACCGTGGAATTTGACATCTTTGGATATAAATTAAAATGTTCCTCATTGGAATTAGCTTAGGTTCTATTCGCATTATTTATTAGGTCGGGAATTTATTACAAACTTGAACACAGGTTTACTTTAATATTTAACATTTAAAGCCGATCTCAGAGAATCTTTACACATCCTATCCTAATAAAACGAATAATGTTATAATGTTTGTATTTTGTAATCACGTTCTCGAAAACGGCTCCAACGATTTCGTTGAAAGTTAGATACAATATAGGGGTTTACGGGGGCGAAAAATCGATCCTTCTAGAAAAAAAAACACGCAAGTAGATCTTGGTCAACCAGGTGCTATCTATAATACGAGGCATGTAAAGGGATGTGCATTTTGCTGCAAATCCGCTCAACTGTCGATTGGCCTTCTAATGGCCGATATCAATTAAAATTCTATTGTGTCTTAATGACAGTTGGAGGTCTAATTTGTAGTAGGTCAAATTACATGCACTTTTGAATTGTTAAGGAGTCGGCCCATGTAAGTTTCTATGGAGAAGAACGGGCAATAATCTCCAAGGACCCTATTTTTAATCAAAATATTGATTACATCATTCAATTATACAGGTAACGACGATATAACACAACTCAGCAAGAAAGAGTTCTCAGTGTAACAGTAGCTATCTGTGTGCACTGACCACGATCAACAATCTAAATAGTTTTGTTAGCTTCGTAACTTGAGGCGCACTTGACAGCAGGATCATGAACAATGGAAAGGCGCTTAAACACAACACTCCCTTTGTTAGTGTCGGGTAGCGAGTTTCTAGCTTGTGGTAACTGGATTCAATAACAGCTGAGTTCACTCAGCCATAGTTATTAAACTTTTCTTTGTAAGTTTCTGAGAAAAAACCTCTTTAAATGACACGGTGTTGGTTTTCGAGTGCGTAGGCGTGCGGATTGGACACATCCAGTTTCTGATTAGCTGAGGCTGTCTGGAATAAGTTTGGCGTTTAGGTCAGAAATATCGCCAGTTCTTTTATTGAATTTCACATTCGGTCTGGTTTCATAATAGGTAGGTACCTTCATAAATAAAATTACATGGTAAAAACTTCATTATTTCCACAGAATGACTTGATTTTTTCTAACAATAGTCGTCGTCAACATTCTCGATGCTTTTAGCACTTTTAATCGATAGAAACCAATTCTATGTTGGTGTAACGTTCAAGTTAACAATGCTAAAAACAGATAGAACTGTTTGGTTCCTGTTCGAGTAACTCGTGTCGACAACTTTGACATGCTAGGAAAATTACGCTGAATAAATAATTTAGACTAACTTTGCAATAATAAAAACTATGATTTATTTAATTTAACTAGGTATTTTTAATTTTATTTTTAGTCACAAAAACACGTTTTGTTTTGTTAACTTAATGCACAGTGTTTAATTTTTTTTTTGTTTGTATAGCCAAGCGAGAGTTCAAGAAAAAACTAGCTGTTAAGATTAAATGCACTGTTAATTAGTAATTTCTCTATATCAACTACTAGCTTAATTGATATGTTTGTGTTGTGTTGATTGATTTCAGTTGGATATTTTTAGTTACAATACTCTGCTGCTCTCTGCGTTTATTTAAATTTAAATCCATTACGATATTTCTGTAAGTGGCACGCAGATAGTTACTCTGCCAGTCTAGATACTAGCAGAGTATTTGCATTATGCTTCAGAATTGACTTGATACACTGATTAACTTTCAATGACTTTTTTTCGGTTAAAGATAGAAACAATAGTGTTTTTTTTATATGGAATAATAATCCTATCTTTGGTCGGGTACTGACAAAGCCTTTATACAAAAAAAACTGAACGTTTTTGGGGCCAATCTATTTGATTACGTTTGACGCTCGTATTCGCCTGACAGTAGCCTTGAAAAACTTTAGTTCAATACATTATGAGGGACAAAGCGTATCCTTTGCAGCGCCAAAATGATATTTTTCAATGATTTTAATTACATATAAGACGAAATATGTTGGTATAGATAAGCAAGCTCTATACTTACCTAATTAAAAATACTGAAGCGCACAGTGCATTTTACAAATATCAATATGATTTTTTTTTTGTTCAATATTGTTTTCTTTTGTATTATTTATATTTAGTCTCAAGATAAACTAATCATGCTGATTTATTTGCGACCCATTTTAAAGTCCTAAAATACTGGCCTACACATGATTCCATTACTAAAAAAAACATAAAATCTCCATGGAATCTCCGCAACCCAATTGAACAACTGCGTTACAGGTCAAGCCGCGTGATATTCGATGACAGATTCGATTACAGGCCTTGTCGCCTATGCCCTGCGTAGACTTTGTGTGGCGTAAACCTAATATGTGACGAGTTGGTAAGGGTTGATCCTATACGTATGGTCTACCTACTGACGTTATTTGTCTTCATCAAAGCAGTACTTTGATGCACTTCAGTTATCAGCTTCACTTCACCTATACAGAAAATAATGTAGAGTAAACGAAAATTAATAAATCAATTTGTTATCATAATTTTTACTTTTTTTTAAAATCATTTATTAAGTAACTATTTTAATAACTTCACTAACAGAAAATAATGTAGAACGAAAATTAATAAATCAATTGAAAACATAATTTTTACTTTTTTTTTTAAATCATTTAAATATAACTAGTATTTTAATAATCATTTTGCAACACCAACTACTATTTTGCTATTTTAATTAAATAATATTTTTTGTTTATTAAATTCAAACGATGCAATGGTATAAAATCCAGAACCTTTTATGATTGGGAGTAAATTGGCTCCTGTAACACAAGTGTTTTTATCTAGTGCAGGAGTCGGGGCTTGGCTATGTTTGTACACTTTTTAATGCCAATAAAGAACTTATTTATTTACAGTTTGGTCCTTAGTAGGTAAAATCCGTTTCTAAGTACTTCACTGTCATTTGTTGTAAAAGAATTAACGCAATTTCAGAATGTGATTATTATTTAAAACGATGGGCAAAATAAGGTTATCCTATTTTAAAATAGGTAAATAAAATAGAATTAGAGTATACTTTACGATGAAGAGCGAATTCGTCAAAGTGCTTCAAATGTTATCGGCGCAGGAGTTGGTACATTAAACGCGTAACCTCTTTCGATCATAATAGTGCATTATGTCATTTTAACTATTTTACATACAAAACAATGGCGCAAATTCTGGTGTGTTGACTTTTGCACGAATAGCCTCGTTTGAAACTTGAATATTTATAGATAAATAATTACATAGTCGACAAGGAATTCAACTGTTCTTAATCCTGCGTTGCGAATGGTTTAAGTACCCAATTTATTATAGAATACTAGCTGTGCCTCACGGTTTCACCCGCATAAGTCTCGATTCCGTGGGAATATCGGGATAAAAAGATTCCTATGTCCTAACCTAGGTCATGGTCTATCCATGTGCCAAATTTAATACAAATCCGTTCAGCTGTTTTAGCGTGAAAGCGTAAAAAACAAACAAACTCACTTTCGCGTTTATAATATTAGTTTATTCTTAATTAATATGATTTAATTAATCCAAAAACCAAAATCGGTTCAGCCGTTTGGCAGCTACGAGACAGACACACACGTTAAACATATAAAATCCCTCTTTTTCCGTCGGGGGTTAAAAATAAACATATCGCACCTTCGGTGCAACAAAGTCACAAATAGTAAATTAAAAAATGAGCTGTTTTGACTTATATTTCGGTGCAACAAAGTCATAAATAGTAAAATTAAAAAATGAGCTGTTGTGACTTTGTTGCACCGAAGGTACGATATATAACCAAAATATTGTGTCAAAGTTTAAAACAATTCAGAAAATAATCCTTAAGTCTTAATGAAAAGTCAGTAATGAGTGAATAATAAAGGTGAACCATAACTTGGCAGGCACACGACGACACTGATTAAGCCAAGCTTTCATGGCTGTCTTAGTGCCGTTGAGATGCATGACATACTTTTCTCACGAATTCACCGGCTTTTTTTTCATTTTCGTCTGTTTCCATACTCTCACGCCTCAGCAAAAAATATCTATAAATAATATAATATCTGTGCTAAATTTTATCATTTTTATCTAGCTCAATTAAATGAAAAATAATTTACAGGGAAAAGCACTTTTAAAAGAAGTGGAAAAACTACTAATTGATTTAAGTTAGTGGTGATGAATGATGAATGAGTAATTTATTTATGAAAATCTAGTGTGCATTAATTAGATTTCATACTAAAGTAAATATGTATATGTATTATACCTACTTTAGATGATGTTTTAGAGAGATATAGTTGCTGCCTACAGGATTCAATACAACGTGGTTGTCAATGTCAAAACACTAATTTGTAATTTAATTAGCATTAATTAATGTATAGGCGTTGGTTGTTAGTTAATGGTTACGCAGGTTATGGATGCGAGAAGTATCTGCTCATTGCATCCAATCTTGGTTCTCGATAAGGTTCGCATTGTTACTAACTGCCTGGATTGATAGGACTCCTCTTACTCGGTCAATTTGGATGTTACTAAGCAATGTATCGAATTATTTTGTGGTAATTCAGATGCTAAGTATAATAGTAATATTGTTAATAGCTTTTGTTGGTGACTGTACCTACTTAGAGGTATGCGGGTCACAACATTCCCTTCTTTTTCGGTATAAATAAAACAAATTCATTTCATGAAACTACTCCCAATCCAACGCACATTCGTTTTCAAAGACAACGCTTTTTTAATAAATTTTTAAGGTTCCATAGCCAAATGGCAAATATGGAACCCTATAATTTCGCCCTGTCCGTCTTTCCGTATGTCAGGCACCACTTTATTCGGAGAATGTTGGTACTGAAGAAAGGGTAGGCTATATCTACTCTACCTGTCCCTATAACAGCTATGAACAGCTACTCTATGCTACCTAATGTGCATATTTAAGAGAGTGGGGCAAAGTAGGATCCGAATTAAAAAAAAAAAAATTACGTCTCTGATTGACTTTTTGTTTAAGTCAAACGTTGGTGAGATACGCGTTTCTAAAATCGCGAAAAATGGGAAAAAATATTAAAAACACATTCATAACTTTTATTTCGGAAGTCGGCGGAAAAAAACGAAAATACAAAACCAAAGACACCGACATCCGAAATGTAAGATATTTTTGACTTTGTAGTACTTACCTAAATAAGTTTATAGTGTATTTTTGCAGTCGCTTGTTTTTCTTTGTAAGTTTTTGAGTTTAGCAAATGCAGAAAAACACGTTTTTTCAGTTTCTTTGAGAAATATTAAGTAGGAAATACAAAATTATTTTTGCAAACGATTAAACTTGTATAACCATAAATATTAAATATTAATGTTAACTACGGAACCCTTGACTATGCGTGGTCCGGTACGCACTTGGCCGGACTTTTTATTGTATTAAGTCGACGCGGCGACACTCGTTACCATGTGATCCTTTGCAGGATTATTTCTCACGCCTGCATTCCACACATGTACCTTTTGTATTGTATTACGATAACGGACACATAGGTAGGTACACGATAGTACCTACCTAGAGCTTAGTCAGGAATTAGTTTACTAGTACTTTTAATTGTAGGTAAGTACTATTACAATAAATACACTGTGACATTCTTATTTTTAATCTGAGCTTTTTGATAAGCTGAGAGCTTTTAGTATTGTTAAGGGCTTATGATTAGCCAAAAAACGTACTCTTTTAGTAAAACCAAAAATGCTAGTGACTAAAGAAACTTTTAGCTGACGTTGACGTTAACTTTTTTAAACGTTATATCATCGATATTTCCTAGAACAAATTATAATAATATGAGTTTACCGCGTTTTACAATATACAAAAATACTAAGTACTTCGAACTGTACGTTCACCAAAACATTAATCAAATGTTTGCGTTTTATTGTACAAATGAGCCAAATTATGTATTAAAGTAGGTAGGTATGCCATGGAAACCAGATGTCGATTCAAGAGTTCCGTTTAAAAAAAATAACATGTGTACATAAATTTCTTTTATTTGATATCTACATGTATCATACCAACGTACCGCAGGCCTCAGTGTTAACATAACCAGTATAAGGAGGTCTGGGGTTCTATTGAAACTACGTGTTACGCTAGGCCATCTCAAGGTCAGACTGTCACCACAGACAGACGTGCACCCCACTGCACGTACGTTAGGAATAATCAGACAACTTTTTCTTAAGATACCTACTAAGCTGAACAAAACCAGTTCTAACTTTTAAAGCACGTGGTCAGAACTTCTCTTTAGAAGTAACCTTTCTAAAACTATATAAGAAGATATTAATCCATAAACCTTCCTCAATTTCTAATACAAAAAAATCTGAATGGTTTTGACTTAGGAAATGTTTTTATTTAGCTAGTGGACTAGGTATCCGACTGGAACGAACTAACGGGATAAAAATATCCTACGTCCTAACCCAGGTCAAAAAATATTAATTTTACAATTTAATTGTAATAAGAAAACTTTTGACGGCCGGCTGCCAGTGTTGCCAGCAAAAAAAAGAAAGGATGCATTAGGATATAGTACGGAGTTATCAAATATCTAACAACATTTTTCCCTTTAAATTATGGTTAAATTCCAATGTTGCTTATTGTATTATAGTTTAGGTAAACGAACGCAAGTGTAACCCACAGTTCGTGATGGCCAATATTGATTAAAAACAGTGTTATTACCGTCAGATATGCACTTTTCGTGTCAATTAGTTGACGACGTACGTAACAGGATGTAGCGGGACGCGACTTACTTTAGCAATCTGACAAAAATAAGGGAACGAAAAAATACAAGTGCGTGTTCGACATGTCTAAGAAATAAAATAAGACAAGCGGCCTGCAGGCGTAGCATGAGCACTGTTATTTCGACGGAAGAGTAGACAAAAATGACGTTTCCTGTAGACAGTAGACAGTACGAGACGTGCAGTTGACTCTTTCTACTTTGCTGCCAAAGTAGAAAGAGTCAACTGCACTTTTTACGAAATTCACTCTTTTACTTAATTCGACTCAGAATTCTTTGTTTTATCATAGGATTTATCGGTTGTCAGTGTGATTTTGACAGTAAGGATAGAAAACTTTTTTCCGAAATAGTCTACATATAAAAAGACCTAGACAAAGATCGTTAGAAATGAAAGACAAAATGACAGATTGTAGAAGGATTTCTATGGTGCGATGTCAAAAATGAAGAAACGAACTGTCACTTTGTATAGAAAAAGCTATGTCTATTCTTCGTAGAGATAGAAAGCGCCATGCTACGCCTGTTGACTCTGCTTCGCACGGTTTTTACGAATCGAGATTTCTTAATTTTATATTAGTTTAATGATGATTGTGTTAACCACAAAACTTAGGTACGGAATAAATTCTCTAAATGATGGTGAAATCCGCATTGAATCGTCAAGGAGTTGGTCAGAAAGATGAAACTAGTTGCCCATTCCAAAGCCTAGTAGTTTCTCTCGTTCGAAAGAACAGGCAAGAAACTCCATGGACACTCTTTTATATCAAAATATTGTTACATTCAATTCAATTTTTTTATTCAGTAACAATCCACATTGCTTTTGATTACAATTCAGCATGAAACATAAGTAGGTATTAAAATTAGATTGGAAACACATGAGTAAAATCTCTCTAAACGTCATTATGGGAATGGAGATAAAATAATTCATTTGATAACCGATATATCGTATTCCACTCAATCACAACAAAACAACAGTATATAATGACAAGGACAATACTCAAAAATACACAGAGCCCGACTTATGTCATTTAAAAAAAAAATCTGCCTAGCCTTTTCCCAACTATGTTGGGGTCGGCTTCCAGTCTAACCGGATGCAGCTGAATACCAGTATTTTACATGGAGCGACTGCCTATCTGACCTCCACAACCCAGTAACTGGGTAATACGATACCCCTTGGTTACACTGGTTGTCAGACTTTCGTGCTTCTGACGACTCGTAACGACTGTCAAAGATCCACAGATGACAGCCGGGACCAACGGCTTAACGTACTTTCCGAGGCACGGAGGAGTCTCGATATGTGAAAATGGTCACCCATCCACGGACCAACCCCGGCAAGCGTAGCTTAACCTGATGGATCGACCCGAGCGGCTGTTATTACTTAGCCACGAGCTCCTCCGACTTATGTCATTTTATCGACAAAAAATATGAATTTATGACAATAGTTAACGCTACAGCTGAGTATGAAGTATTTCCGGAATTTCTCATTAGCAGCTCGTAGTCCAGATTGTGATAGCAATAGGCTCTCTTATATCTAACTGATTTCGCCAGTTGAGTGTACTATAGGTACACCTTTGCCTAAAACTTCTGGGATAACAGACGTAGTATTATATAGTGTCATTAGTTAGTGTATCTGGGATTTTGGACCACTGTGTCTATGTCATCACACGAAATCTCAGCTCATCTCATTCAGCTCTCAGGTCATTAGGAGGTATGTTATAAACTGATAAGAGCCAAATCTTTATCAACCTTGAAACCGTTGACCATGCCATGACGCCAGTTATCTCAGTCGGCATCTTCCGCAGTTATCATTGTTTAGTATCAAGTATGTTGTACTATAGTTTTGTGATGAATTTTCATAGGTTTTGGGAAAACTAGGCTCTGCACGTGTTGGTGCTTGGCGCGTGTTGGTGTTTAGCGCGTGTTGGTGTTTAGCGCGTGTTGGTGTTTAGCGCGTGTTGGTGCTTGGCGCGTGTTGGTGCCAAGCCGTCACTATTTTCGTACATTTTCCGTTGTAACTATTTTCTTCTGCTTCTTTCACTTACTCTCTAAAACGTATAGCGGTTTTCCGTTAACACCTCTTCCTTAAAGTTGTTCTATGGTGTTCCACTGTTGGACAAAGGCCTGCCCAAAATTATTCCAGGTAAGATTACCTGAGCCTCATACCGTATGGGTGTAGAAATTTGAAAATGGAAAAAGTAAGCCACTAGTGGTGAAATGTCTATATGGAAACTCAACAATGACCGTCCAAACTCAGAACGTTTGGGAAACCTTGTCGAGTCCTGTCATCGCGTAGTCCAAAGAGCCTAAAGACAAAGGTCTTCACTCAATGCGTCCTGTTGTTATGACCTATGGGGCCTATGGGGACTCACGGTATGACTGGTCCATAAGTTCTCTCAATTAGCTATGGAATGGGTTATGCTTGGAGTTTCTCTGAGGTGATTCGGCAGAGAACTAAATTGGCGACATGCTCACAGAATAAGCAAGTTGAAGTGGCAATGGGCCGGTCATATTAGCCGTAGAACCGATGGCCCTTAGGGTAGACGTGTTTTTGAGTGGGGACGGCAAACGTAAGGTAGGACGCCCTCAAGCTAGGTGGAGCGATGATCTTCGACGGGTAGTTGGTAGCTTTGGATAGCTCTAGGTAGACTAATGATGAGCCTACAGTTCTGTGAAACGGATTATTTAAAACAATCCAAAACGGAATCATGTTTGGGTTACAAAATAAAAATAAAAACTTACAGTCGGAATTAGCAATAAAACTAAAGATTTAACGCTGACGTGTCCATTGACCAAAAAAAATTGATGTAAGATAGTCTGACGTTGGCGTGGGATACCACTCGCTCGTTTTCTTCATATTTTGGACTCCACGTGGGATTTATTATGGATTTATGTTAGCGCATGTTATGGTTAAAAGTTATGTGTTTTGTTCTGTAGTTACGATATAGTTTCGATACGTGCGTATCTAATAAATTACCCTTTAAAAATATACACACTTTTTTTAGTGCCGTTCGAACTTTAATAGATTAAAATAAATCTTTTTCTATGAACTCAAGGTTGTCTCGTCATTCATTAGTAAACAAAATAACTGATTACTGTAAGTGTAGACATACTACATACATAAGTTTTTGTGTAGCCCATCTAGTGTACACAAACGTCACGGCATGTCATCGAAACGAGTGACAAAAGGTAGATAAGAAAAAAAAATACATCACTATCTAAAATCAAAGTGTCAAGACAAGTAGATACAGCTTTCATTGAAACGTGTAAGTAATATAAATCTACTGGATTTTGTAGTATGTGCACTAATAAAGTTCAATAAATTAAAAAATATATATATTATCGCCTCTATGGTCTAGGGGTTAGACCACCTGTCACAGACCCAGAGGTCGGTTCGATTCCCAGTGGGGGCAAAATTATCTGCTCGGTTTGGTTGGTAGTAGTGCTTGTTCTAAGCCCCCCTGAGTACCACCATCTTATCTAAGTCTGTCACCGTAACAAAAATGTTGTGTTTCGGCAGTTAGAGATAAGATAGCCAGTTCCTCTGTGGTTGAGGATTCCGGGTTAAGCTCGCTTCCACCTTCAAAAAAAGACAAACAATACTTGGTAGGTTCTCCAATTAATATTTGCAAAATAAATCCCGCATCAGGAAGATACTTTACATATACAGCTCCAAGAATTTAGCTCACTTGCTCGAGGAATCTCGTACTTAAAGGCTGTAAAAAAATCAGCTGTTCCCTAAATTCATGTTCGCATAGCTCGTCAACAAGTAGGTAACAGCTGATTATTTTTTCCGCAATTTCAGGATTGTTCCCATAGTGGAAGTTGTTCTTATTGAAGAGTACAATGACCCAAAGAGGAAGCCCATGAATTAAATTTTTAGGAAGTTAAATCTAATGTCTATGGTCATCCAATAAATAACCTAACCTTAGGCTTCGGAGCTTTAAATTAAGGACTGGTCAGCTTTGCGTTTAAAGTGCTATCTATTTTTATTTCGGCCTGCAGACTTAGATTTCTTCCAGATATAGGACTGAGTAGCCGAATTTTTAAACAGGCATCTAAAAGAGACAGAAAAGATCATTTGAGAGGCAGAAAACATAATTTATAAAAGCAAACTTATCACAGTTTTTTTAGTAACTTGAAAGATTATCCGTGAAATAAATTTTAGTACGAATTAATATGTATAGGTAGTTAATTCTAATTAAATGCTCAATGTAAAACTCTCAATTCAGAAATCGGGCGTTGGTGCCTCACAGCTGCACCTAATAGTGTAGGTGCAGTTAAACGAAACTTAGTAATAAGAATCAATCATGTGCAACTTGCTATAAATCAGTGAGCGTGCTTAATCGGACAAAATCTCAGTGCCTCACCTGGCCGCCGAGGCCTGCAATAATAACAAAGTTTTATAAACTAATGACAGCTGTCATGGTGACAGATGTGCCCGGCACACTCAACCGTGTTTAATCGACAGAATACGACAAAGATGGACGACTGTACACCGAGCGTAGAACGTACGGAGGCGCGTTCATGTCAAACGATATGAAGGGCTATCGGGTGTCACATAGTGTCTAAGAGCGAAAGTGTGAGCAACTTTGGGTTTCGAAACACTTCTAAAGTTCTTCGCTCAGCTTTAGATACTACATGTTTCAACAGAAATTCTTATTGTTTGTGTTAGGTATACTTACTAACCAAATACTAAACACAATGCTTGATATTAATTTATCAAGCTTAGTTTAATATCCTACTAATAAAATATTATGAACGTGAAAGTTTGTGAGGATGGCTTGACAGAAGGATGGATGTTTGTTACTCTTTCACGCAAAAACCACTGAACGGATTTGGATGAAATTTGGCACACAGATAGTATAAAACCTGGATTAACACATAGTATATTTCTATCCCAATATTCCCACGAGATCAAGTCCTATGCGGGTGAAACCGCGGGGCGCTGTTAGTAAAATATAAAAGAACCACTTGTATTTGTTTGCACCTCCATGTTAAAAACCTATCAAGACTTTATCGCACTAGGCGACAAATGAAGTTCGTTTGAGGTTCAGTAACTTTTCCATAACAAAACAAAATAAAGATAATAAAGTAATGTTACGAAAAAATGAATGCATGTGCGTCTGTTTTTAAATAACGATCTTTTCAACTTACCAATGGCGGGGTCAAAAATACGTACAATATTTAGTAATCAGGTATAAATATAGAGTAAAGTACTCCAATTCGTCACCATTTAATGAACCTAACCTAACGTACAAAATTGAAAACAAAAACCAATTACCAACAAGCGTCACGTATTGTCATATTTGTCATATCAAACCGTCGAATAACGTAATCTCAAATGAACAGCAATTCGAATTGCTGAAGCATTCGATGTCAAAGCAGCTCTTTTGACTACCAATTTACACGTTCACTAATAGCTTTTTATTGAACCGATCAGTGTGGTGTTCGCTAAACGACTCGGCAACTCGATACTCATATTTCGCTGGGCATTTTTTATAGCTCGACTACTGGAACTACCTAGCAGTTTCACACATGAAACACACAGGAATCTAACAAAATGAGAAACCCCGGAAGGGCGTGGATAGTCCTTCTCGTGGCTACTACCATAGTTGGAGTCCAGGCTCAACAATACTTCATCAGACGTAAGTACCGACTGATATTTTAGTGTAAATAAATTTTAAGTGTGATTTTATTTGACACTGAGATTAAACACGGTGTCAGATGCAGACTAAACAATCGGTTGCGTTGAATTAAGTGTTACAAGTATTGGAAGGTGACCGTAATGGAAGTATTTGTATAGGTATCTACCTACCTATGGCAGGCAGGCTCTAGTCACTAGAGCATGCCTTAGGCAGACTTAGGCCATTTGCGCTATGGTAGTGTAAATAACTTAAGTCCGCCTACGGCTTTGGAAATACCGAACATTGAGTAACAACAGTGATTCCTAAAAGCTAACTTTACAAGTTCTCGGAAAGGATCTGCGATGGATTAATACCTGAATGAATTCATACATAGCTATGGGTTTTGTGGAAAGGCTGAAACTAGAATGTATTTTAGGTTTACAAGAACCCCCGAAATACCGTTACCGATGTTTCCTTTATTTTATTAGTTTCAGCAAAGATTTAATTATTAGTCTATTATATCGAAGTTTATACCTATACTATGTTTATTTGGAACAAATAAACTAGGAACTTCATGGAGGCTTTTAGAAGCATTGACAGCGTCAACAATCAATTAACGAGTAAGGCAATTTAAGTGAGACTGTTTGTCCTACCAATTGCTTACATATATTATTTGCTTGTAAAGCAGCAGTATAGCAACACTCTTTAGTGCAGGTCCAAAGCGTAATAAAATTAAAATAAATAAACATTGCTTTTCTTCAGAACCATAAACATAAAATCAAAGCTAACGACGATAACTTTTAATTAAGAACTTATTCGAGGAACAATAACTGATTAAAACAGAAACGGGGTTAAAAACTAAATTAACATAGTTTATAAAATATTCAATATGAATCGAGACATGTAGGTCAGGGATGCTGCATAATTATCGTGTGAACAGCCGATAAAAATGACGGGAAACTCATAAAAAGGACGTTCAACCTGGGAATATGTGTGTTTGGGATGAGTCAGATGCTGTGGTCGCAGCTGTTCATCAGGCCCTGCCAATAACCAAACTTAATGGTAACACATTAAAATCAAAGTAGATTGCAACATAACACGGTAGAACGCAAAAAACCCGGTTTCACAAACTTTCAAAGCTTCAGTATTTTTATTATAAATAAAATGCGTGCTGAAGTTTTAAACTAGGCTGTACGCACAGGGTGACTCTTTTAGGGCTGCTGGGGAGTTTGTTGCGCCACTTCTTCTTCCCAGCTAAAGCACTAGGAAGTTGTGAAGGGTGGGCGTTTTGGGGGACTGGCTTATGTAATATTGACGTTCGAAAAGTCCTGATTCTCAGCCTAGTTCGAATAAATGACTTTTGATTTTGATTTTACCGGCGCAAATCTGGCATGGCGCAGCGCTGCACGTTTGTAACTGCCAAACAAATATCGACCTTGTAGCAGTTTAAATAAAGTTGAAAGTAAATAAACTTCCATTAGCTCGAGAGCGCGTTTAAACGGAAAAAGGCGTGAGTCTCAGGTTATTTATTGTCAACTTTATTTTTAGGCATGCAACGTTGATATTTGATTGGCAGTGACAACCGCGCCGCGGTGCACCTCGCCAGGTGTGCGCCGGCCCTTGCACCCGAAAGAACAATTGTGTGGCTGAAAGGTAGCATCAACTGCTGAAAATCCGTCTTATATGGTGGTGCTGCTATCCTCACTGAACTTTCTTTTAAAAACCCAATGTCTTCTAACGTACGACTACCCTATGAATTTTCATTTCTAACATGTCCGCTAAGCGCACACACAGGCTTTGTATTTGTATTTTGCATTTCATCCAGTCGGCTAAGGGCGTGTTTAATCATATCTTACTGTCGGGCTTGACCCCGATCTGATGTAGAAATAGGAAAGCCTTAGAACTGGTCTTGTTTTATAAATAAACTTACTTTTTAACCGTTTGAAGTTGCTTAGTAGCCGCTCCCTACCAAATAAAATTACAGTTTATTTTTATACATATTATGGAAAACAGTTTTAAACCTTTGCAGAAAATTGTACTCGTAACGTTGCCAATATTATTTATGGTAGGAGTCAACGCTGTATCATCAAGTGCCTGCGTTAACTGTAAGATAGTTGTGCATCATTGAGTTGAGTTCAAATAGTAGTATTATATAACTTCGTGGGGGAAAGAGATGGAGCTATACGTCCTGTTGAGCTTCATCTCTTTCCTACACTGAAGTAATATTAAAATAATACTACTGGTAGGCGGTGGTGGTAGGCCCCCCGATCTTCCGTGGGTGACAAAGTATGTATAATCAAATCTTGCTTCTCCTATGTGTAGGTCCTATTATAACCAACAATTCATAGTTTTTAAAATTATTGACGTGTAAGCCTTTGTTTCCCACAGCAGGCAAAGACCTTTTCCATCTTTCCATGCTGTTTTTCTCACTTTTGTACTTGCAAAAGAGTTAGACTCTTACCTAAAGGATTGGGGTCTAACTCGTCACGTCATCTCTTTCTGGGCCTACCACGTCGCCGGTTCCTGACATAAAATCATGTATCATCCCCTCTACACTTTCCAAAGTCTGTCCTTTTAATATGGACACGGACCCATGAAGGCGTGTCACAATCTACGTTCGCCAGTGCGCGACAAAACAATAATTGTGACCGTTACTGCCTCAATGTAGTCACTGCACTGATTGTCCCTAACTGAGGGTTGGTGCCTTGTCAAATTAATGTTTTATAGCCGTCTATATACATAAATATAGCTATGAGAATTGAGTGGTTTGTAGAACGTGTTGATATAAGTCTTGTTAGTCTTTCGTATAGATGGTATGTCTTGTCAAATTACTTGAGCCTTAGGGGCCTAAACCGGCCACATTAGAAATTCCTCTAAAAGCAATTCAATTCCTGAATTCCTAGCTGTCATTAGAGATTCCTCTAATTTGACACAAAAGCAATTCATAGTTTGTGGACCATTTTACGAATCTCCTTAGAAAACTATCAAACAGATGAATTATTTCGTATTATGAATTGCACGCAGATCATAATAATGAATTTTCAGGTTGTGACATTTTACGATGATTCATAATATTTTCCTATTATGATTCTGCCAAAGCAGCTGTTTTAAGCCCCTAGTAGGTTGCGTATCAGTGGCGTTTTTTAATGTCCTAAAGTCTAACTAATAAGTGCTTAGAACAACTTCCTCTTAATCTCTCAAGTTGATTGTACTTCATAAATTTCATAGTATACTTTTATTATACCATAATCAGTGCATAATCATCATCATCTTTTCATTCTAACTTTAATTGATGACCGTCAAATTGATACTACTATTTTTTTCCCGGCTGTGTAATTAATTTCTGTGTGGTTAAAGTCCCGGCGAATTCTAATATACCCCCCACAGATCCGTGAGAGCAAACTAATTGAAAATGATAAAAACCTCATTAGAATTAATAACTGCACTTGAAAGTAACAGACATTTCATTGACCTATCTTCGCTTTGATAGTTAACAAGGAGTCATTGTTCGTATATATCGGCTCGTTACGATGACAGACAGACAGACTCCCGCTCTTATTAATCCCGAATGAAGGGCCGACGCTTATAATAGCGGTACTTGCACAGAAAACATTGGAATAATATTTTAAGAAGATTATAAACTCGAAATAATATTATGTAATGAAATGTATTGAAATACGTTAACAAAATATAATTATTGAACACGTAAACTACGCTTTTAAATTAATTTAATAATTTACCAGAAATATATTCCACATTATGTCGTAATCCGATTCATTCACTCCAAACGAAAACAAATTAAAATATTTCTATAGAATCTGTTGATTCTCTAGCAATATGTTCGGAAAATATAAACTGTAATTTATTGCTATCAATTTCAGTTTATAGGTAGGTACTGGTTTATGTACTGGTTGCTACATTCAAAAGATTCATTGCAATTATTGCTAATGAATATGAAAATTTTATTGAATCAATTCCTGGTAATTCATGACACATAGTCAACTATCCAACGTTTTGGAACCATCCCTGACGACGTAACAGACTCTGGAACAGTCGACCGTACATCAGTAATAACACTTGCACAATAAAAATCTATCTTTTATTTACTAGCTTCCGACCGCGGCTTCGCCCGCGATGTATGTCGATAAAAAGTAGCCTATGTCCTTCCCCAGGGTGCCATCTATCTCTTTGCCTTCACTTTCAGTGGTTTAGGCGTGAAAAGTTAACATGCAGACAGATAGACAGAGTTACTTTCGAATTTATAATATTAGTATGGAAATATTGATGGGCAATTGTGCCAATGTTGACAATTAATGTGCTCATGTCAAATGAAAATGTCGATTTTTGTAGTGCAAGTGTACTTACAGATACTGTCAATGTCAAAGTGCTACCTATTGATGTGGTGGGTCGTAGCAGGTGGCGTTCTGAAGTTTCTGCGTACCCTCATGGGAAGGGCGTCAATTTATGTATGTACTAGCTTCCACCCGCGGCTTCGCCCTCGTGGTATGTCGATAAAAGAACCCTATGTCCTTCCCCGGGATGCCATCTATCTCCTTGCCAAATTTTATCGAAATCCGTTTAGTGGTGTAGGCGTGAAAAGGTAACAGACATAGACAGACAGAGTTACTTTCGAATTTATAATATGTATGATAATTATTTTCCTGCTTACTTGAATGGTAGTTGTTCACACGTAACTGAAGGTCCTTAGTATAATAAACCTATCATTCAAGAATACTTGATGCATTTTTGGCCGTTCGTATCTCGGCCTGGTTCTAATTGTGCCCCGGTCACCTGCTCGCCTGCCCGGAATAGATGCTGAGACATTGGCTGTACAATGATCGACTGTTCGACGAGTCACGGTTATTTACGATGTCGTGCGAACCGTGTCACTCAGTCTTAAGTTTCAGTGTCAGCACCTTGATTTAGGGAGATTGGTTAGTGAAACTTATGTAATTCAGCATATCATACCGTAGTCATTGAAGGATAGGCTGAGATGTATGGTAAGAGGATGTAGATCTAGACAAAGCCACATTCTATCAACAATATCAATGATTTTTATTTTTTTTATGTTAGCCTATACTGTCCCACTGCTGAGCAAAAGCCTCCCCCAAATCCTTCCAAACATCCTTTTCTAGGGCCACCTCAATCCAACCCTTGTGGTACACGTCTTAATCGTCCCTCCATCTCTTCCTGGGCCGGCCTCGGCGGCGCCGACCATCCAGCCAATAAGTTTAAAACCGTGATCCGGGCTAAAACCTGCTGAGAAATTCGTAATGATAAACTAAACAACACTTTTTGCAACCGCGTACGTACCCAGTAGCTTTAGCAGTCGCTTGAGAACTCTGTACAAACGTAGCTTTGGAAGCCATGTAGAACATATTATTTTACGTCACTCTCGACTTCAAAGTCCCGAAATATCGTCTACTAAAGTGGTTAGAACGGCCTCTCATAATACTATTTGGTTGTAAACCTGAAGCTAGCTGAGAGCAGGGATCCTGATAGTTTACTCGGGTTCTCACAGCCCACAAGTGCGTTAAAATACAGGGTGTAAGGGTAAACACTCTTGTCATTCATAACATGGTCAGTTGACTTAAATATGAAAATAAATGACCGAACACAACAAAATGAAAACGTTATTTTCATTAAAAGATTTTAAAAAGTTTCTATCCTACACCGTTCTCGCTAGCGAAACAGCTGACTGACTGAGGGAGGGGTCGCGCTCGCGGCCGGTCAGGTCACATCCCGCTCCTCCCGCCCGTGTTGAGACGCAAGTTCGTTGCCCTAGCGCATAGGGCAACCCGTGCATCTCTTGTAAAATGTAGATTAAAAATAAAGTTCTATAAATGAAACCAAACCACTGGTTGCAAGGATAACGGTGTTTACCCTAACACCCTGTATGTCCAAAGCAAAACCGACTGTTCCCCGTCACACAACTCTTAGGTAATTGATAGGGTGAGGCGCCTATTCAATATTCATGGCCTTCTTTGTGAAACGTTGGACCACAAAGAAACTGATTTTTCAATAGGTAAAAGTTCTTGAATGCACTTGATACTTTTGAAGTTTTTTACGACGGGAAGTATGTTCACAGGTTTTTGTGTCTGAAATCTTATTAAGAAGTGATGTGATGATTTTATGATTTTTTTTAGATCAAATAGGCTGCTTGTCTTTGTTGGTAGGTATACACTATATTGTAACAACCACCCTGGCCTCATCCAAAAAGGGGTGCCTAAGTACATTACTAAAAAGTAATCAAAACATTTTTTTTTGTCAAAATAAGAAAGTTATTACTATTAGATTCACGTTTTAGTACCAAAATTACACAAATTGCATTAATTTGTTATATTTCTGGATAAGTCATATATTTGTAGTCTGTATACCTATTTGTTATTTTATTGTTCATCTTATTTCAAACCAACTCTACCTTCTTCGGATAAAAACTTTAATAATACTTAGATACTAGTTAAGACTTTTATTATTAAACAAATTAGTATGTAAATCGAGTCTGCGAGTAAATAATATATGCCAGCTAATGGCCACATTATTATTATGATAAAACGAGTGCATTTTTATTCATCCCTAATTTTTACTAAACGACCCTCTTTGGGTCACGAAAGATTAACCACAACTGTAGCAGACGATATTTACATGACACTGACGCGACATT
Organism: Lithophane semibrunnea; assembly: GCA_947363905.1. Taxonomy (NCBI): domain Eukaryota; kingdom Metazoa; phylum Arthropoda; class Insecta; order Lepidoptera; family Noctuidae; genus Lithophane; species Lithophane semibrunnea. Next base: position 19,277,990 of record OX376186.1, on the reverse strand, counting down.
TTGATAGAATTTGTATATATTCTAACGTTAGTACAAAATTAATTAAACGTAGGTACTAAAAATCTTCTCATTTGCTTTGAAAGGAATCGCAAAGTTGTTCGATTAAATCATCGTAACTGCGACTCCTCAAATTAATAACTTGAACTAAGCTTCAATAATTGATTACATAACTCGAATGAACTTTAGAAAATGCGGTCGTAAGTATCGTAAAATATAACTGTCATAAAACACCTTGGTACGCAATTACACTACCAATGGTATAAACACTTACCGCCTTGCTAATAATCGTTGTATAGCGCCTGTATAGTAACACAACGTTTTGTCTTCTTCTTTCAAAAGTAATTTGACTTTTGAAAGAAGAAGACAAAACGCTGTGCTTTCAAAAGTAATTTGACTTTTGAAAGAAGAAGACAAAACGCTGTGCTTTCAAAAATAATTTGACTTTTGAAAGAAGAAGACAAAAGGTTGTGTAACTATACAGGCGCTATACAACGATTATTAGTCCAACTAATAAATATTTTATAACATTTCTTAACTTGAAGCTATTGCGATGTATGAACGTAAACAAGGCATAAAGGGCCTAAACACATAACCGCGTTGCGGTGACGCAACGCAAAAATTAGCGGCGGCACCCTAAGATTCTCTTAGGATATGGCCCGAAGCCACCGTAATTTTTTGCGTTGCGGCGCCGCAACGCGGTTATGTGTTTTGGGTCCAAAGAGTATGTAAGGATCATAGTAAGTGGCGTTCTACAATAGTTTCTGCCTACCCCCATGGGAAGATGGCGTCAGTTTATGTATGTGTATTGCTATCCATACTACCCATACTAATATTATAAATTCAAAAGTAGCTCTGTCTGTCTGTCTTTCTGTCTGTCTGTCTGTCTGTCTGTCTGTCTGTATGTTACCTTTTCACGCCTAAACCACTAAACGGATTTCGATAAAATTTGGCAAGGTGATAGATGGCATCCCGGGGAAGGTCATAGGCTACTTTTTATCGACATACCACGCAGGCGAAGCCGCGGGCAGAAGCTAGTGTGTATATATATATGTACGTGTCATAAGCTATTCGGCCAATTGATATTAGCACTACTTTAGATCAGAATCGGAACACTTAAACTTTATTTCTCTTCCTTAGCTTTATATATTATTTCTGGACGTTCGATGAAAAATAGAACGTACACAACGTTTCCCTTTCTTATATTTCTAACTAACTGACCCGACAGACGTTGTCCTGTCCAACGATAATTCATACAAAATTCCCATAGAAAATATACTTTCAGTTTTTCCCAATTTTCCTGGCAATTTATCAAACTACACCCCTTTGCAAAACGGGCACCTTAACAGTCATTGGCTTTTGTATGGGTAATATTAATATTTTTACTATGTCATTAGCATAAATGACTAGTAATTTGTTATAATCAATAAGAATATAGTTTTTGGCTATACCCCTCCAGCAGCGCTACAATTGTACTAGCTCTTATTGCTTTTTCTGCTATTACAATTAAGTAACACAAAGATATCACTTTTAAGTCACAATAAGGCTGGATTATGCGACAAATATAAATTATTCTACTAAAAATAACGAGAAGTTAGTTTTAGTTGCCAGGATAACCTTCTAACCGCAAACCTGCAAAATGTTAGTAAAAGTTACAAACGGAAAACGGGATTATTATTGTTTTTAAACACAAGTTTCGAATTTGGAATTAACTTTTTTCTTACCCAGACTCTTAATTAAGTGCCAGTAACATAGTTTGGCTATTAAAACCTCTTTACAATTAATGATTAGATACCAATAATGTACAAAAATCAAAACCGCCCGTTTTTTTTTGCAAAGGGGTGTATTTCCGTAAGAGCCTTATTAGGAGTATTACGAAATTTAAAAACAAAACAAACATAGCCAAATCGTACCAGCCGTTTTTAAGTGATGCGCTTACTAAGGAACAGCATTCTATTTTTATGATATTAGAAAGTTATATGGATACGTAAGTACAATATAATGTATCAATCTATCCAATCAGTATGACGGTAATGTATTAGGTACGGTCACGCTATCGGAAAACCAAAATAGTGATGGGACATCTGACCATAACTCGACAAAGCGGTCCGTAAGCGAAGTCTCTTTCAAAGCGTACCGTACATAATAGGATTAAGTTTATCCCATGTTTTGCATATTTCACCAATAGCCATTGTGTCGCCTAACGATGTACAAATGTGAAATGTGTCTCTTTACTAAGACCCGCGTTTGAAGGCAGGCGTTCTTTATAATTCAGCTTGGTGTGTACTGAACGTTGGTTCGGTCATTACCCCGTACTGAGTTAGAATTCGAGTTTTTTCGTATACGACAATAGAATAGAGCCGTCACGGAGAATTATTTAAGCGATCGACAAGGCAACGTTGTGGCTCAAAACATCTGTTCACCTGTTAGAAGTATGTGAAGTAGGTAGTTTACTGTTTATATTATACTTCATTATAAAGGCAGGTAATGAATTGTTTAAACAGTACATAATAAGAATCAAGAATAGTCAGTTTGATTTGAAGTCTTTGGCAAGAGGTATTAATTTTTTTACAAATTCACAAAGGGCATTTTTGATCATTGACAAAATTTTAAAATACTGGCTTCCGCCTGCGCCTTCGCCCGCGTGGTATGTCGATACAAAGTAGCCTATGTCCTTCCCCGGGATGCCATCTAATTCCTTGCCAAATTTTATCGAAATCCGTTCTGTGGTTTAGGCGTGAAAAGGTAACAGACAGACAGACAGAGTTACTTTCGAATTTATAATATTAGTATGGATGACGGCTACTTTAGTTACATTTATCAACGAAGTCAAGTGCCTAATATAATGAATACTCTTATTTCATGGAATTGCTTAAATTCAGTCTAGGATCGGCAAGGCTTTTTATTTTCAAAGTTTTATTATACATATATTATAGGTCATACAGTTGCATCGTGGTCTAGTGGTCGCAAGCGCTACTGCTGAGCATGAGTTGTTGGGTTCGATTCCCGGGTCGGGCAAAGTGTTATTGCGTTTTTCCATCTGGAATTTCTTAGTAGCAGCCCGGAGTCTTATTTGTGGCCATTTGATGGCCACAGGCTCGCCCCTAATTACATGGGTCTCAATTATAACTGCCGAAATGTGGATATACAGTCGAACAAGCTATTTGGTATACAGGCAAAATATATTCATAATCCGCTACGCTGCCAAAATTCGGTTTGATTGTGTGTGTAATTTAACTTTTTGAGCTTATGGCTTAGGAAAGTGACGTAAAAGGATTGTTGACTACTGAAAACACTAAAAAAATGTTTAAAGTAGTTGCAAGTTATCTGCCTGTATACCAGCTTGTTTGACTGTACTATAGGTACACTTGTCTCTGCCCAACCCTTCGGAGAATGCAAGCGTAACGTTATGTGATCAAAATCAAATGACATATTCAAACAGCACAAAGGCTGAAATTCCCAATAGGTAATATTCTACTGAAATACGGACTCAAAGCATTCATTGCAATACTGCATATGACACGAACAAAACAATCACGTCAAATACATTGCTTGCCACATACTAATGTGACGGTGACACTCGCGAAATGGGACGTAAATCAACGCGAGATGTAATAAATTGCCCTACTGACGTTCAATGGACGTCAAACAACCAAGAACGTGAGAATACGCAAGAACGAGATACGAATAAAAACTAGTCAAAGGAAATGTCTCGTGTGTTACACCGTGTAAATCACAGTAAACACTGCTACTGAATCTGTGTTTTTATAGGATAAACATTGCTTTTGACGTGAAAAAGTCGCTTTGCTCGGGTAATTAAATATTGAGTTAATAAAACATGTAAGATTTCAACCGTTAATAACTACAAGACTTAATGCTAGGGAACATTATCGTATCTGTATCAATACTTCTCAATTTTTCACTCAATCAATCCGCCTAGCCTTTTCCTAACTATGTTGGGGTCAGCTTCCAGTCTAACCAGATACAGCTGAACTATTTTACATGGAGCGACTGCCTATCTGACTAAAATCAATCAATTTTTTCTCAATTTTTTACTGTGTCGAAATATCTTATAACTAGCGCAAAAACGTGTTTAGCTGGTCAAGGGTTGACAAAGTACTACCAAACCTTCAGAGAAACAACTACAGAGGGGCAATTCTCGTAATGTTTAAGAACGTTCGCATCGCAATCTGTCAAAAATACAATCAATTTACCAACATTTCTTTGACAGATTGTGACTTGAATGCGAACGTTCTTTAAGTACGAGAATTGACCTTCTGAATAATTAGCCAAAACAGGGTTAAAAATTCAATAGCAAAAACTGGAACTCAGTTAAATAAATCCGTGTTGTCGAGAACCTCACTGCTAGCACAAGTCATTACTTAGATAAATCATTTAAGAGTGATCGTAACGTCTGTGTTCCAATGTTTGGAAGCGTCTAAGGTAAGGCCTACTTAAATACAGCATTTGCTATTTTCCGACAATAATGAGATGACAGCAACTCTATTGTGATGTCAAGTTTGAATACTTAACTTTAACTTACACCCAACTTACCTACTGAATTGTCTGACTCTGCATGTGCCAATAAAAGGTTATTCATGGATATTATTGTCTTTATAATAATCCTCACTTGTGTTGGCAAGAACTAAAGAATAGTTCAAGCCGAGGTAAAAATATTATCCGGACAGTAAGGCTTCCTGTACCGGATGAAAATCTACGCGGCACCGATGCGGCTGCGGTGCGGCGCAGATGCGGCGGCGGCGCATGAACGATATTCATTCGTACATGCGCATAATCAAACATGCGGTCCGGCGCCGCGCCGGTGCGGCTCCGGCGTCGTGTACAGGAAGCCTTAGGTGGTAGCGGTGCTGTCAATTACGTAGTGCCGCTCGCAGACATTATTTCATTGTAGATTTTATCAAAACAAGTCATAAACTCTTAGGCTAAGCGCAAACAGAGCCAATACTGCCAAAAGACAGCATCACTCTATGAAAAAAATGATAGCGCACACACTCACAACAAAACAGTTTCATAGGTACCTACAGTTGTCGAATGTGTATGTGAACAAATGCCGAAAAAACACAAAATTGTTACTGTGCTAGTGTGCGCACAGTCTTAGAGAAAATTATAAAATAATTTGAAAAATCATCCCTGGCATGTCTAACAAAATAAATAAATTACTGTCGTCGTTGTCGCAACGAATCACGGGGCTTTTACAACCTTTTCATAATAATAAAGGGGGCAAAGAAGTGGGCTGCTCACGAATCACCGCGGGGACAATTTTGTAATAAGGGTTACCCTGTACCTGGTGCAGAGTAGCGACTACTTATTACACAGTTTAATTTATTTGCCGGTTCGCCCTGTCTGGGACCTATTACGTTAGCACCGTGAATATACGAGGAATAGATGCGGTATACTGTAGCTATAACTGCGACACAGTTTTTAACTTTTCCAGCTATCTTCGTTACCAATGTAATTAATCGCGGCAATTTGTTATTGTTCCAAATAAAAAAACTTTTACTTTACTTTACTTTTTACTTACGGCGGAAGAATATTTTGTTAAGTTGCGTTTCCGATTTATTTCTATTTGTTTTGCTTTAAGGAAAAATAGCTCACATGAGTGCCAATGTTAATTTTATTAAACTAGTTTCAGATTAACTAGATTTATTTCCTGTTATGGGTTTATTTATCCAGTCAGATCTTCTCGTAAATACCAAGGCGCGAAAGAAGTTGGTTATTACCGCGTCCACGGCTTTTCTTTTGATTTTCGACATCCGCGTATCTGTCTTGCTTTCGTGTTTTATAAATAAATGCTTACCTAACCTTGATACTTATATTGTGGTATTTGCTTAACCAGTATAATAAAACAGACTTTTTTTTTACCTTATCTATGGACATTTTGTTAAAAAATACTCGTTTCGATTGCGAGCTAGTTCTATGTAAATATTTAGTATAGACGATCAGTTCTTGTTTTTTTCTTTTACTTCTACTCTATTTGGTTTCAGGCTAATGTACTCTATCACAGGCTTTTTCTTAAACTTTTTCCTGGACATAAACGCCATGTCAAATTGTTGTATGTTCGGATTCGAATTTCGAACTCTTGAAAAGCTCTCATGTTTGAAAAGCGAAACTGGCAAGCCACCGAGATATAAACAAACTGACAATATACCTATAAAAATAATAATTCAAGGATTCCCAGAAGAAAATTTTCCAAAAGAAAATATTCCTCGTAACTTAATAATGGAGCTATAAGCTATACAAATCGCGACGCGTCCCAAACCAGCCTTTCACTATGGTAACTGATAACTCTGATTGATTTTTACAACCATTTATTATTTTAGTTATGCGTCTATACATAGATAACGATAGCTATAACAGCGGAAATGGTAGGGCAAATAAAAAGCAGGTTTCATAAAACTGTATTAAGTATTTAAAATTATAAAACAGTGAAGTAAAAAAAACATCTGTCTTTGTTCATATTCGTCCTGCCAAAAAAAAAACAACGCGCTCGTTTTCATTATAAATCATCGCCTATGTCACTAAATAAATAAAAACTAGATAAATAAAAACTAAACAAATAAAATAAAATAAATAAATAAATTTAGCCACGCGCACCAACGAGTTCGAGCCGTCGACTAGTGCAACCTTAAGTGACGTTTATAGATCTCAGCCTCAGACTGGAGGTGTTGCCCAACTTTAGACACAGTTTCGAAAGCATCTATCGTTTTGATAAACCAAGTTCCAGTACATAACTAGGATCTGTCTGGCAAAATGGAAACTTTCGCTTTGTTTCAGTAATTACAAATAAATACTATACTATGTTGTTCATCGAAAATGTTAGGATGTCATTGATTTAGGATTTTTTTTGTTGATAGTTTATTTGTATTTGAATTTGGAGGAGGTCATGGCTAAGTAATAACAGCCGCATGGATCGATTCGTCAAGTTAAGCTACGCTTGCCGGGGTTGGTCCATGGATAGGTAACCATCTTTACATATCGAGATTCCTCCGTGCCTCGGACAGCACGTTAAGCCGTTGGTCCCGGCTGTCATTTGTGGATCTTTGACAGTCGTTACGAGTCGTCAGAAGCCCGAAAGTCTGACAACCAGTCTTACCAAGGGGTATCGTATTACCCAGTTACTGGGTTGTGAAGGTTCGATAGGCAGTCGCTCCATGTAAAATACTGGTATTCAGCTGCATCCGGTTAGACTGGAAGCTGACCCGAATATAGTTGGGAAAAGGCTAGGCAGATGATGAGTTTATTTGTATTTGTAGAATAGGCCAGCATACTAATTGCGTTATACACGGTCAATTACAATCTGAATCATTTTGAAACAGATTGCTAATCCATTGCTTCATATATTCGAAAAAAAATCTGCTGAACTACGTAAATAACGCAATGCATGTTGTTGAACTATCAAAATAAATAGATTAGTCTTAATCGTTTACCGAAAATATGTTACACAATTAAATAGCAGTGGCGATAGTCATGAAATGCGTGGCTGTATGAAAAAAACACTATTTCCGAAAAAACACCCTTTCCAACTATATCTGATAGAGCACTTTATCCGAAATCCCCAAAGACGTTTTTTATTTTTTATTTTGCACAGACCAAGACCGGCCGAAGCCAATATCATGTTTACAGAAAAAAGTAAATACCTAATATGCAATAAAAAACAAAAAACTTCCTTTGCAGTCGGGTAAAAAAACAACAAAATAGGTTTTATACTGGGTACACCAAAATATGACTGAAACTTTTTACAAGCTTTTATTTAGTTTCACTTGTGTGCATGTTAAATAAGCTGGGTTTATGAAATCTTCCTCTTGACACTAAGTATTAATTATTGATTCCATTTTATTAAAAAGAAAAAATCTTTTGTTCATTTTGTAAATTGAAAAAAAAAAAAAAAAAAATTGCCATATTATAATATAGGTTCATAAGTCATAAATAACATAAGATTAAAACAGTAGATGTTTTCACTCTATTCGACTTTTCAGTCGTGCAAATGTTTTAAGTTACATGCTTATTATGTATATACAATTGAATACAGGCACATAAGAGAATTACAATATTTATAATTATAATATTTATTTAATATACTGGTTGGCGTTCTAGTCGAATGCCCATCCATTCCACAATGTTCTCTCCAAAGCTTTCTACGCGTGGCTAGTTAGTTTTCGGCACCTAGTGTTTGGAGCCTACTAGCAGGTACCTGATTCCGTGTATGGTCCTACTGTGTGCCTACGGTCGCGCTGTTGTGGTCTCCAAGCCAGGGGCTGCCCAAACTCCGGCCCTTTGTGCAAGGCTTGCACAAGTGCACAATTTAGTTTAACGCCTTCATTATCTAGGTACTGAACTGTTTGGTAAAGTAGCTTTTATAGTGGTAGCTCTATGCAGACTTTAAGGATTTTTTTTAATGATTGTATTGCCTCTACTCGAAAAATAAGACAGACACAAAGGTTAAAAAAAAAATTAAGTTGTATTTGGCACAATAATTTAGTGTACTTAAAGTAGACATTTTTTTTTTTTTTTATGATGTTACTTACTACTACTTTCACCCGCATAATTCTTCGGGATAAAAAGTATCTTATGTCCTAATCTCAGTCATAGTCTATCCATGTGCCATATTTCATCCAAATCTGTTCAGCCGTTTTAGCGTGAAAGCAAACAAACAAACTCACTTTCGCAAGTATAAAGCAAAGTCACTTTACGTGTGTGTTGTTTTGTTGAGTGAGTTTGTTTGTTTGTTACACTTTAACGCTAAAACGGCTGAACTGATTTGGATGAAATTTGGCACACTGATAGACCATGGCCTGGAATAGGGCATAGGATACTTGTTATCCTGGTAGTACGTTCGTGTGGGATAATTTCCGACCTCCACGCGCGTGAAGCCGCAGGCAAAAGCTAGTATTATAAAGGCTCTTACATACTGGCGCGATTCGCCGCGCGACGCGAATTTTAACAAAACAATTTCTGAGAGAACTTCACGGCGAAAAATGCGGCGGCGTCGCTTCGCGCGACTAATCGCCCCAGTATGTAAGAGCCTTAATAAAGAAATCTCGCTAGTTATTTTATAAACAACTTAAGTTCGTGAACATCGTTAAACACTTTAAAAAAAATGGGAATTTAAGTAATTTGTGGAACATTAAGTTATGTTCTGAGAGTGATGCGCCGTCTTCTTGTCGTTGGGACGCCCCTTACGCCCCTTACGCTAGAAAGCTTTTAATAAAATATTATTACCCTCATATGAACGTCGAGGAAACCTTATTTGTGGTTTTCACGAACGCTATGTAGCTACGTACAAAGTGAGTGGATCGCAAATGTTTATTTTGGTTACAATCTTTAATGCTAGACGCTTGTCGACTTTGATTTACGATTTGAGTATAACTTAGTTCTTTTCGACTACTTCATAAGTTATGGGCCCAGAAATCTAAGATTTTACTGACATGTTATAAAAAATCGTTGTTTACGCTTTACACCCCAGATCTAGGCCCCAGATCTAGGCCCCAGATCTAGGTAGGTGATCCCTTGATTTTTTAACCGATTTCCAAAAAGGATGAGGATCTTTGTTCCTCTGTATGTATCTGTATTTTTTTTTATATAATGTCCATCGGTAAAAAACACATTATTTATAGAGAGAAGTCGGAAGTCGGTGGCAAAAAAACAAAAATTCAAAACCAAATAAGTACACCGATTTCCGAAATTAAAGTTTAGTTATTTTTCTCTATGTTATGTTTTTTTTTGGAAATACAAAGTAGTTACTTACCTAATTCTTATTAATTTAATTTTATAATTTCCCATGCAATAAGGAACACAAGGTCCGTAAAAAAAATTAAATAAGTATAGAAAATTAAATTCCATAACTTTGCTGAAATGCCAAGCTCTACTTTTAATATGTAAGTATGTATTACAACTCTTAGTTAACAAAAAAATTGGTATGCAGGACCGAAATATTCATTTTTGCACTATAAAGGTACTACCTACTTTTTAAAATTATTGAAACGTTGAATGAAATCGTGAATGCAACTTTTTTAAATTATTGAGATGGAGGTATCCATTTCAATAATTTAAAAAAGTCACATTCACGATTTGAAACACTAAAAATCTACACTTATTTAAAGTACGTTAAGGAAGTTAGCTGTCTTTCCCATTAACACATTTGTTTACACACAATTGTACATGTAAAAGGTACAGTACCACTTTTTTCGTCCTTTTCTAGAAATAGTGTAAGGAAAATACTTTTATAGTTCACCTACACACGGAAATCAAAACAAAACAACAATAAAGTACTTACTTAGTTCTGAATTCAAAACACGATAAATGGACATGAAAATTAGCATTTGTTTGTATTTGGAAATGCGATGATTCCCGAGGGACATAAAGAAAATAGTTGAACTGTACATACCTAATGACATTGCTTTTACTATTAAACGTTTGAACTGTCCAAAGCGTGTTACATAAATCTTTTGATTAATGTAAATGCATACCTGACTAACCTAACTGGCCTAAATTGCAACAAACTGACGTCACTATGCACCTACTATAAATGTTAAGTATCAATGTATTGAGGAATGGCTCTCAGGATTCTTAACATAGCATAGTAAATAATTATTATTTGTAATTTTAGTACACACGGCTACACATCAAGCTAATTATACATTTCCAGTTTATGCTGATCTCGCATTCTATAGGATTTCCGTACAAATCGAGGTCAGCTTATATTGGAAATGTATAGCTTGATGTGTAGCCGTGTCTACTGTCGTCACAATTTATTGTTACAAAAATTGTTTTGTGTTTACAAACACACAATCATCTCCCTTATCTCAGAGGTCTCAAGTAATAAAAGAGTGTGAAAATATACTAAGTATAACTTTATTTATTTATTAGGTACACCAACAGCCGTACATACAAAAACAATTAAATGGGAACAGTAAGATAAAAATATACTGGTATGACTGATATATAACTTTGAATAACTTATGATCTTACTATATAAATATATATATATAGTAAGATCATAAGATATTCAAAGTATCTAATAACTCCAAGAAACTCAGTGTAAAAAGCTTATAGGTACCCCAACTTGATTTGTCGCGAATCCGCGTCTCTGGACTCTTAAACACCGCCACGTGGTCGCGATACATAATGCCGAAGCGAGGCGAACTTTGCGATTTTCACCAGCGTACGCGCAAACTCTGAACCCGTAATACTAGCGGGTACTTGCCTATTTATGCAGTCTTAAGTATATCACGTAGTAGGCGCCGGCGAACAACGTCGGAATTTTAAATACGCATAGGTGTTACTGACAATGTTTATAGAACAAAAGATGTGGAAAATTTCTAGGGACTACGCTCCTTTTTTTGTCTTTATTGTCGATTTATGCTAACTAGAGTTGTGTCGTTTGAGCACTTGTTAAACGTGAGCTTACGTGAGCGAGGTTGTAAGTGTTGTGTAGTTAGATTTGATGAGCTTTGTTTGGTTTGGAGTGATACTCAATTTTTTCTATTTTGAGCCTAATACGATAAGGGAATAATAACAGACCATTCTCGGGTAGCTAATCCACACTAGGGCCAATAATAATGACTAATTTTCGAATAAAAACAGCTCTGGTAAAAGCAACCTGATGAACCTATTCATAAAGAATCCTAACTAATATTATAAATGCGAATGTAAGTTAATTTGTTTCGCTTTCACGCTAAAATGGCTGAACGGATTTGGATGAAATTTGTCTCATAGGTAGATCATGACCTGGAGAAGGATATAGGCTACTTTTTATCCTGAATCGAAGACGAAGTCACGGGCAACAGCTAGTTATTAAATAAATCCAGTAAGTAGATATCTAAGCACTTTATATGATCGTTCCCAAGTCCTAAACGATTTGTCAGTAAGTCACCAAATTAATGTAAGTCACCATAGCAATATGTCTTCTCCAAACACTGCAAATTTGTAAGTAGGTAAGTACAGAGAAACGTCAATTTATCTTGCTAAAGTCTGTCACAGAAATTGGTGTATAAATGCTTAAAGAGCGGTATATGCAACCACAGTCTTGCATCGCTTTGAAACGTTAACTTCGTAGAACTTAAACTGTTTGATCAACACAGCCGAATACCTTTGTAGCTTTTAATGAAAGTACTACAGCGCCATCTTACTCTTACTGCAGAACTAAAAGTTGATCTTATTCTGAAATAGCAGTTAAAGTTCTAATAGTTTAGTATATTTATCATGAACAAAATAATATATATAATTATCATCACTAGCGAAACGCTCCTGCATCGCACGGTTTTACGACTTGACAAAACATGGAGATTTATTAGTTAAACGTAACTTTAACTAACGTGTTATTCAAATAAACCTTCTGGAATATTCTCTAAACGATAGTGAAACCTCATCAAAATCTGTTGCGTGGTTTAGAAGAACAACGCGGACATACAGACAAACTCGAAAAGTAATTTTAATTTATAATATGTATAGATATAGATAATAGATAGGTATAGTTATAGATATTTACAGAAGATGGAGAAAACCTACTAGATGGAGAAACCTTCTTAATAACACATGAAAATTTTGCATAAAATTTTATTATAAATCTGTAATTTTATGTAATACGTTGGTGGTGTAATAAAAATAGAATGTTTGGAATTATTACTGGTTTTATCTAGTGTCGCTATCTGTTAAGTTGTAAGCGTGAACATTAAACGCAGTTCCTACGGCGATACCGTAGTATCCGGCAACGTTCCTAGATGGCGTTGCGAGTTGGTTTATGTCACCAAGTATAAAAATATTCTATCTGTTTGTCAACAGGCGAATGTGGGGCTGACGATTTCCGGTGCCGAAGCGGCAACTGCATTGAGTCAAGCCGCCGTTGTAACAACGTATTCGACTGCCCGGACCAGGACGACGAGCTTGGTTGCGGTAAGGACCTACCTACGATTTTTTTAAACTTTCTTGATATTGCAATTCAACTAAATATTTGAATAGGAACTTCGCATAAATTAATCGAATGAACGAATAGTTATATTTTAAAATAAGAGCTTACTTATTTCCGTTAACCGGGCACAAATCCAGCATAATATGTTCCCATTACTAGGACACAGGCCTGCTCTCTGTGAGATCGAGGTCGGACACAAATCCAGACTCCGGTAATATTTGACACCACTTATTGTTTTGTTACTTTGAACTTTTCTTAGAATGCCGACCCGACGAATTCCGTTGCGAAAGCGACGGCTTCTGCATTGAGGAACGTCAGAGGTGTGATGGCGAATATCAGTGCTCGGACGCATCAGACGAACGAGACTGTGGTAAGTATCTTGTTGTAAGACCCCAGACATAACCAACGGGAGACTATGAGCAACACAATATCATATATTTGAAGCAGGTTGGGAAGTGCATGATTCTGACTGGTGGTACGATTGAGAAATTAGATTGGAATGAAATTACTGCAAAATATGCATGAGCATAGCAGTATATCGCATGAGATATTTATAACAACCGAGACATATTATTATGTAAAGGGGAAATTACAAATGGCGAGGACCATGCAAAGAATAGCGCTGGAATCAAACCTTACAGACGCAAAATTTTCTGCTAGAATTCTCACCAAAATTATTGTGTTACCTCGTAATGCCTCGTTCCAATCCAAATAAAAGGTAATTAACGTGGTATTTTCACACGCTGCTTTCGTGGATTCTTTTTACGGTAAGTTTCAACGTCTGTGTGGTGGACTGGTCGCCATGTCTGTAAGGACACCGGCCAGTTCAGGTGCCATGATGGCTCGTGCATATCCATCCTACTCCGCTGTGACGGTTTCAAAGACTGCAGGAAAGATGGCAGTGATGAAATTGGGTGTCGTAAGTATTGGCTTGAACGCAACTAACTAACTTGTGGTTTTGTTTATATTCGTAACATTAATAGTATGTATGGTCCAACTTATTAACTTTTGAGCATATTTTGAGTGTAACCAGATGCATTTTTGTCGTTTGATAAATTGGTTTCAATGTAACTATTAAGTTAATAACAATAGATTTGTTTCATCATTTTTGTAAACATTAATGTTAGATATATGCATCTTGTACTGTGGGATATGAAAAGATCTTCTCTATCAGTCTGAAAACATAGAAAACGAGTATCGATAAACAAAACCACATATACAATTTATAGTGCGGATACTAATTTCTAACCCAATAACACCGTGTACACTATACCATGTAATTCTAAAAGCATGCAGACCTGACCAATGGCAATGCGATCATGGAACCTGTATCAAACGGAGTAAGCGATGTGACGGACGGGTCGATTGCCCCACCGATAGGTCGGACGAAAGGAACTGCATCGGTAAGACATCCATGCCCATAAAAATTGAACAAAACACTTAGGCCACCCCCAATAGATTTCATCAACGTTTCAAGCTTCATTACAATTCACATTATTATCACTGAAAGTATGTCTTACCTTAATGCATGATACAGTTTCAAATTAACATCCAACATTAAAATATCACAATGATCAGTTTACATGTATGGCTTTGCATGTATTTCCAGCCACTGGCTACTTTAAGTGCAGAAGTGGCAAGATCATATCCGAGTCTCTAAGATGCAATCGTCAATATGATTGTACGCCTGGAGATTTTTCCGACGAACAAAATTGTCGTAAGTTTATTTTATCGTACAGGGTTCTTGCTACTTCGCTTACTTTACTTCTGAACCTGTTTTATTCTCACTTTATTTTCATATCTTTCTCTTCCCAAGGAGTCTCCATGGTGATTGGTTTTATCATTTCAATTTCTTATTCAGATTTTTAATCTTCAGTTTCATTATTTTCATTTCTTTCAATCTTTATTTTCTGTATTGCTGGTGATTTGTCAGATCTTTAAGTAATCAATATGAACGCAGTCTATTTCTTTTACCGGCTAGCATGTGGTGCGAGCGACTTCAAATGCGATAATGGACACTGCATTCCCGCATCCAAGCATTGTGACAGAACGCATGATTGTCAGGATCGTTCCGATGAACGCGATTGCTCTTATGGTTTGAACTTTTTCCAAATTTTTTAACAATGATTTTTGTAAATATTATAAAAATATCAATAATTTGAAAGGTGATGGTGAAACTTTATACCTCCCTTTAGCATGTTACACTTCGAACTAATTTTTACATTCAGTCGCTTTTTTAAATGCACAGCATTAAAGCTGCACTTTACTAGATTAATATTCATAACATTGATTTATTGAACATAAACTTGACGCGATCGGCCTGTTAGACGTGAATTAAGCTGAACTTGAAGTTACCTTTAAAACTCATGAAGTTTGATGAATTTGAACTTTCATCTGTCTGGCATTCGCTTCAAGTATATTATTTTGGATGATTAAGATAAATTAACAGTTCTTAGTCATCTAAAGATTGCTTTATTTATAATTTTAATTTGATGACACTAGAAAGGGGCTCTTGTTTATGATGACTCCCTTACTAGTGTATTTATGTGGTTATGGCGCACTATTACGACAGGCCCAGTTTGCATGGCTTATGAATATGAATGCACGAGTGGAATGTGCGTGCAAGCCGATGCCAGATGCAATGGAACAGTGGAGTGTGATGACGGCACCGACGAGACCAGCTGCCCTTGCAAAAGGGACCAATACCCGTGTCGGGACGGTTCTTGTATAAATATAGCCTATCTTTGTAACGGTCAGGATGATTGCAGTCAAGGCGAAGACGAGTACAATTGTGGTAAGTAATGCTTGACGAATGCCTTCGTATGTATTTGATCACCGTTCAAAATCACCGTACATTAATCGTTTCAAATAAGAGGTACATTGATTTGATAGGAAAATCTTTGTCACCATGACCAGCCTGAGCCGCAACAATATTTGAATAGTAAAAATTGGAGCTAAACTCTTAAACCAGTGTAAAAGTTGTGAAAGTAAATCATGAAACTACCTATGATCATGAGTTCAAAGATCCACCTCAAACGATTGATGGACGGTAATAAGAACGAATACTTATTCTGAGAATCATCATTTTTGTGTAAATATTTAGGGGCCCATGGAAAGGACCATTGGCAATGCAACGACGGTGTATATGTAAGTTTTCGGAGACGATGCGACGGTCACTATGATTGTCCCGACCATTCTGACGAGAGAAACTGTGAACCGTCGAATGTGATAAAAGGTCCACATTTCAATTGTTATAGCTAGAAGCATGAGCATACATATCGTTATCGCATGAATATTCTTCTATTCTCTTTCTGTTCATATTCCAGCAATGTCTATAGATTTGTTATTATTCTTGTTAGATACATTCAGATTGAAATTTTTCTTAGTATTTCTATTTCAGTCAGTATATTAATTTGTAAACTACTTGTTTAATTTCCAATAATTATGTTGACGATTTTGTAGTCGAGTGGTAACAGCCGTAGTTATTCGCAATGTGTTAATCGCACTGGGGGTTCAAGAGAAATGACGACGAATAGTTATAATATGGCGATGTTTTCAGGTACCCCGACGTGTCCTCCGGAACGTTTCATCTGCAATCCAGGCTCTCGTGTCCAGTGCGCTGAGAAATGTAACAATATACGCGAATGTGATGACGGCGAAGACGAGGATGGTTGTGAAGGTACATTGTCAAGTTCAGATTATCTGGTTAATTAAATTTAATATGGGCCGTTTGGTCGTTTAAGATGTGCGTGAAGTTTACAATTAGCATATATTTTTTTGTGCTCAAATGTGAATACATTAGAAGTAAGTTGATATGGATACCTAAAATTGACTGATAATAGGGTTTTATGGTAAGACCCCTGAAATGTAATGATTATTAAGGGGAAGGCACTTCGGAAACATTGAAATAAGGTAGAGGGAGAGCGAAAAATATATATATTTATCGATGTTGTGAGATAACTAAATTTTAACTCGGGATAATGCTATATATATATCTTTGTTTCTAATGAACGATTTTGTCTGAAATTGTATAGTATGATATACACTTAATTATTTTACATTTTATTGTTACTTTTAAGGCTGGCTCACATTGTGCTGGCAACGGTTCGCAATGATACATCTCACTCAGATCTAACACTACCACTATTTTTCTTACAATATTAGGTAATATTTCATTATTTTATGAATATTTTCATTGCGATCCGTTCCCACTAAATATAAAATAATGCTGAATTATTTATTTTAAATTAACCATGTTACTTATTGCGATTATCTATGCAAGTGCATTCGGTGCCATGGCAAACGGCTTTGCGTCTATTTGCGATTACCTGATTCTTGCTATTATTTTCATTGTCTGCTTTGAAAGTTTGCTTTTTAAGTTTACTGTATTCAAATGAATCGTATTGTTTTTAAAGCGTGTGCCCACACATGCGACGGCACGTGCTTAACGGCCAGTCAGATATGCAACGGCCAGGCTGACTGTTCGGACGAATCTGATGAGCTGGACTGCTATCACTGCGACCGACCTGGTGACTTCAGGTAACTGACAACAAAGAGTTCTTTATTGAATAATTTCCCTTTATTTCGTGTATTTATTATTCCTATGTGTTAAATAAACATTGCGAATTGCTATGTTAATGCCTACAGCGAATTATGCGTTACGCGAAAGTTATAAATTGCGCTTTCTTGTTGTCAGATCTTCAGGTTTTTGTAAACTAATGTTTTTCTTTTAGATGTGACTCCGACGAATGCATTACGTATTTGCAGCGGTGCAACGGCATACCGGAATGTATGGACGCCAGTGACGAGAGGAATTGCAATAAAACTATGATCACCAGTCCTGATCGTAAGTGTTGCTTATTAAGTACACTTTGCAAACGTAAGAATATTGACGATAAGAATGCTTGGAAACATGCTGGTCCTGCTCCATAGGACGATCTAGAGTCTAGACAAATTACAACTGGTTGCTAATTTAATTGTATACCTAATTTATTATTTTCATAATAATGATTCACATTCTGTGATTACTTGAACTCACACACTGACTTATTCGTACTACTTGGAATATGGTATACTTTTACAATGTTTTTAAAAATATGTGAAGCTTCATGACTGTATTTACCACATAATTAATTTATCCGTCATTGCTTCTTTTTTAATTATTGTTACATATTGTGGTAAACTTAGTCATTTGATTCTAGGTGCATCGTCTTCATATATAATTGCATAATACAATGTATACAAAATCTTGTAAAACATTTTAAAAGAGTTTTTAACGGTAGAGTTTCTTGCCCATTCTTCTCCATACGAAAACCACCTTTTGGAAGGGGCGACTAGAATCAATTCAATTTTTTTGTAAATTTTGCTGTTCAGAACTGCCTTTTTGAAATAAAGTATATGACTTTGACTTTAACTTTAAGCATTTTTAAGAAGGAGGGCCATCCTTTTATTCTCTTAAACACTAGCTTCATAGTTTCACATTGATGTCTTATTTCAGAGCCATGCACACTGGAACAATTTAAGTGCCAATCAGATAATGTTTGCATTGACCAGAGTTTCTTCTGTGATGACAATCCTGACTGCGTAGATGGTTCTGATGAAGCTAACTGCCGTAAGTATAATATTGTTTTACTTCACAAAATACCACTTTAAAAAGAGGGATTAGTAATCATGAATAAAAAGAAACACTGTTAGCAAAACTAAGAATATGACGAATATTTTTATTAAAGCCGAAAGTTTTCGTGTCTTTTAATTAGCTAATTTTATTATATTAGGTCCCTACCTATGAAATCAGCGTTTTGTATGGGGAATTTTAAAGAAGTTGCATTTTTCATACCAACATTTTCTTAATATGATAACAAACATGAACACTAATGTTTTAAAACTTTTATGCACTAATGTTTAAAAACTAATATAACGTATGCTACTTAGATTAAGAGGAAAAAAAAAGTTCTGGCTAAGTTAAAAAAAAAATTGTGCTCATTTCTGCTTACAAAATGAGAAATGATTTTTAAGGTATTTTTTTATGTTTAGAAAACTATAAGTAATAAGGTTTTTTACTATTGGTAGTTGTCTATGATGTTCATTATTCGATATAATACCAAGCAAGTGAAGAATATTTTAAATCATAGCAGTGACGAGGTTCTCTATTTGTGAGAAAAAAACGCCAATTTCATAGGTGGGGACCCAATATTATTTATACAGTTATTTTACCTCTGATTTTGCATTACTGTAAAAATCACAGCGATCTATAATCTCGATATATTAAGATTCGTTATAATATGATTCCTGATGGGTTGCTACTTCGATTGCTGTCAGAGGTATAACTGATAAAGGAAAGTAACTTCAGTTTTATCTGTCAGTAGGTACTGATAAATAAAGAGCAATAAACAGAAATAGTAAAATAAAGGTATTGAATAGAAAACAATAAGAACTTATTATAACATTTCGACATAATCATAATTGTAACGTTACTTATAAAATTATGGGATAGAATTATCTGGCGCTTGTTATTGACATTATGAGTGAAAACAAAAACGTGTCGGGGGACCCCCGTCTGGGACGAAGTTCTTTATTTAAAACAAAAACAAACGCAGCCGCCATATTGAATTTTCATTTTGACCAAATTCACACTTTCTCTCCGGCAATGCAATGGTGGCAGGCATGCAATGTACTCGGGCCGATGTGTACAATTCTATCCCACGACACTGTCATCACTTACCTCTTTTATTTTGTTTTTTTTCTGACGGCGTTCTCTCTCTCTCTCTTTCTAAGAATTAGAAGAAGACAGTCTTAAGTATTAACGCTTTTAACGATACATTTTCTGAAAGTTTACAAGCTGCATAAAAGAACTTCGTTCCAAAAAAGATTAATAGCTACATTTAAATATACTGTAAAATTAAAACGTTTGTCAATAACAAGCTTCAGACATTTTAAAATGGGTAATTTTCATTAAATTGGCTAGCACAGGGCACTAACACGCTTATAGAACTTAAAAGAAGCACTAACAACTTAATTATCGCACTTAACGAATCAACACTTACACCTGGTTTCTGAATAAAGAATTGAAAGAAATTGTGAAATTCTACTTTAGCATTACCTACTTAAGGTGACTACTTCAATGTAGCCCACGAATGTCAGAACTTTGCGGGCTGTCACCTTAAGTAATGATGAAGTAGAGTTTGACAAGCCCTTTACTTCAAATTCTCGATGAAAACCGGGTGTTTATGGCACATTCTCTGTTGAAACTAATAACGCACCATGCACTCCTAGATGCTATTCGTGCCTTCTTTGGAATGGTTCTATATATTCTTCTCTTGAATTCTAAAATAATAACTTATGCCGTGGTAAAATCTTTAGCAAGTCAGCATTTCAGCGAAGTGGTATGAAAATTCAAGAAAGCCACTGAAACGTAACTAAAGAAATCTGACGAAGCATTGGTGATGCTTTCAAGGATTGTAAAACAAAAAGGTGCTAAGCGAAGGAAATTAGTGTAGTAACCATAGTAATTGGTCTTTCACTTGGCGGGGAATTACGAGGACAGAGTACTTGCCTATCAAATCCAGAGTAGAATAAAGCCCCATTTACACGGTGCAATTTAATTGTCAGTGGTATGCAATAAGTTGAAGCGACAATTAAGTCGCACCATCTAAACAGTGGTTAGACGATACAAGTTAGTTGTTGCTCCAATGTATGCCATAGACATGAAAGTTGCATCGTGTAAATGGGCCCTTCGGTAAAATACCAAAATTCGAAGGTTGATATTCATAATGGGTGTCCAGCTTGGTACATGACGAGGGCGTCGCGGTCGCCTGCGATGGCGGACTGCCACGAGTCTGAGTTCACCTGTTACGACGGCCGATGCATTCCGCACTCGAGGCGCTGTGACAATATATACGACTGCTACGATTTTTCCGATGAACAGAACTGTTTAAATACTGGTATCTTACTCATTTTTGTACTACCTCATCTGAGTGTACATAACAACAGCTATCATGACGTCTCTACTGCAAAATTCTTTTAAAGAAAACAAACGACGGGGAGTAAAAAAAAAAATGGCGGCATTAACACTGTTTAGACGGTGCAACCTTTACTGTTGCTTGAACTTATAGTATGCCATAGGCAATTAAATCGCACCGTGTAAATCAGGCTTAAATAATTATACATCCAACCGGACATAAATTTATTGAAGTCTATCAAAGAAACATAAAATGTATCAAGAGAATATTTATCTACAGCGAAGTAATTTTGTTCTGACATAAATAATTTGGTTCATCGATGTATTTAACCTGAATAATAAGGTTCCAAATTAAGTTAATGATGGTGTTAAAATTACACTCAGAAGTGGAAGTACTCTTTTGCAGATATTTTGGAATGCGGTTTGATTAAAATAAAAATAATTAGTGTAGGTACCCCAATGTATTGTTGATTCCTTCCAGGCCAACAGTTTATTTCGTATTTTATCATACATTGTAAATAATATGTGTGTAGGTTAGATCCATTTTAGACCAACGTTTTAGGATTTGCATACCTTTACCAGTTTTTATCACCACCTTTTTGTAAATTATAATACATATCCTTCATAACTAATAAAATTATTGTGAAAATCATTCAAGCCGTGAAACATTTTTGGTTCCATATTAATTTGTGACTCGTAATATCTCTTTCGTATTAAATAACTAAGGGCAAATTTGGCCAAGCTTTTACATCTAGAAAGAATAAGTCTTATCCTGCGAATTAATCTTGTATATTTAACAGTTTCTCCATACAAAAACTGTCAGACGTCCATTTTATTCCAGGGATAAAAATTTAACCAAACTTTGTCAAATTTGTCTTATTGACTGAGAATCTTATTGCGAGTGGTTTTAAAGGCCTGTTTCACAGTATTTGGATAGGCACTACCTATCTACCAGATAACTTATCCGGAGATGGTGAAACAGGCCATTAAGAAGGTATGTATTTCATGCTTTATGAAATTCACACGGTTTCTTGCACGTTTCCACTTCTGCTTGTATTCCTGTAAAAGTTTTAATAGGTAATGACTACCCCGTGTCCTAATCGAAAGCGATAGTCTCGCGAGTACGCGTTCAACGCGATCGTTTGTATAAAAAGTACAAGCGCGTCTTGATTGATCGCGCGAGTTCGTCGCGTACTTGCGCGACCATCGCTTTCGGTTATAACACGGGCTACATTTGTAACAGATAACAAGTTTTTTAAATGCCATTTTTATGTGTATGCAAAACTTAAGTTCCGGTTTGTTATACTTAACTTGGTAATCTATTACAATCGTTAGAAGTTTTACATGTTATTAACAATTAGTTATAGTGTGATGCCGTTCCTGCACGTTCCGAAAGAGTTCGAATCTTTGGGTACTTATGTTATAACTACTTACTCAATAAAAAAGCTCGTCGTTAATCATATAATTTTACCGTTACAGCTTGCCCGGAGGATAGCTTCCAATGTCGTAGTGGTGAATGCTTCCCAACTTCGGCATTCTGCGACGGAAATATCGACTGCCGAGATGGAACAGATGAACAGAACTGCCCACAGTCTACAACCAGTAGGATTAATCAAGACCGATACTACACAACAACGGAAAGATATCCGCCTGGATATCCTTATGCACCATCAGGAGGCAGCGGCGGTGGTTGGCGACCGGGCAGCGGTAGTAGCGCAGGCGGCGGTGGCAGTAGATACCCAGACAGCGGTAGTAGCGCAGGCGGCGGTGGCAGTAGATACCCAGACAGCGGTAGTAGCGCAGGCGGCGGTGGCAGTAGATACCCTGACAGCGGTAGTAGCGCAGGCGGCGGTGGCAGTAGATACCCTGACAGCGGTAGTAGCGCAGGCGGCGGTGGCAGTAGATACCCTGACAGCGGTAGTAGCGCAGGCGGCGGTGGCAGTAGATACCCTGATAGCGGTAGTAGCGCAGGCGGCGGTGGCAGTAGATACCCTGACAGCGGTAGTAGTGCAGGCGAAGGTGGCAGTAGATACCCTGACAGCGGTAGTAGCGCAGGCGGCGGTGGAAGTAGATACCCTGACAGCGGTAGTAGCGCAGGCGGCGGTGGCAGTAGATACCCTGACAGCGGTAGTAACGCAGGCGGCGGTGGCAGTAGATACCCTGACAGCGGTAGTAGCGCAGGCGGCGGTGGCAGTAGATACCCTGACAGCGGTAGTAACGCAGGCGGCGATGGCAGTAGATACCCTGACAGCGGTAGTAACGCAGGCGGCGATGGCAGTAGATACCCTGACAGCGGTAGTAGCGCAGGCGGCGGTGGCAGTAGATACCCAGACAGCGGTAGTAGCGCAGGCGGCGGTGGCAGTAGATACCCAGATAGCGGTAAGTCATAGCTATTTAGGCGTATCATTCCCTATCTAAGGCAGAAACCGATCGACGCACCAGTACGCGATAAAACTTAAATAATTACTGTAACACGGCAATTTGACGTAGTATCTGCTAAACAATTATTTTCGTGAGTGTAGGTAAGCACCAACTACGACGCTGCCGACTAAAGAGATCATTCCGTTGAATACGTATTACGTTGTTTGATCATAAAACATAAACAGTTTTTAAATATTATAAAAGAAATACAAAAATAATTTTGCTAAAATCACTCAAACCCTCGATAAACTCTTAATATTTACCTTCAGCATTGCCATTCAACGTGGCATCTGGGATGCGTGGCATCGTGGATCTGGACGAATTTTTTGATGCCCAATGAGCTCCTCTCCTGTATTTTTTTTCTTTTTAATTCTATTATTTGTACACTATACATATTTATTTTTAAGTCTGTTAGAGTACCTATATATTACTGTTTACCATCTAATATCATTAAATTGTCTGATAAGTAAGTATTGACTAGACTTTTCAGGTCTAAACTGACAATTCCGTTTACTAGGACGTGCATGCAGGCACCCACAACAATGGCGTTGCGAGAACGGTCCATGCATACACGCGTATCAGCGTTGTGACGGACATATTGACTGTCCGTTTGACTACAGTGACGAATTTGACTGTCCCCGCCACAGTAAGAAATCGACTGAATGATGTGATAATATTGTAATCTCGTAGTCGACGTTGTTAATCATTAACATAGTGTTAACAGGGACAGACCCCTTCTCCTAATTTAACGGTTCTGATTTACTCATACTAATAATTCTTGTAAATGTGAAAGTGAGTTTGTTGTTATGTTGATTTCTGTTTCTCAACCGTTTCATGAGTGATTTGGCCTCAAAAAACAGAGCTTGAGACAAGGAGACAATTCAAGGTTAATTATTTCGTGAAATTATTTGTCTTTTTTTCACGACATAACGCCTCAAATGAACGTCAGTCGTGAAATTTTTGACTTGGCAAAGTGTCATTTCATCCTATGGAAACAAAATAAGTTTAGAAACATTTTAGACTCGCTGACGCAATGCTAAATAGTTAATTAAATACAACTCTTTTGCACGAAATAAGTTTTATCCACATGATTGCTTTTTGTCGACGGATCCAATTACAATTACGATCATGCTTTATTGATCATAAAGCATGATCGAAATGTAATTTTTGGTGAAATAATTTAATGAAACGTATTTCATTTTTATTAACAGAGTTTTAAAAATGACGTTGAAGGAATAACTAAAAAAAAAAACTACGTTTTCCGTATTACAAACGCATCTTATTAGCAGCTAGTGACCATGCGACCTAGACCTAAAGACTAAAGTCGTTAGTCAGTAGATACAACTAATTAATTTGAGTATAACATTTGAATGATAATATTTATTTTAATGTTTAATTATTTAAAACTAATAATGGAGGTGATAATGATAATGTATAATACTTACTCCGTGTAATTTTTTTTAACGGAATCGAAACTAACTTATTTTGTATGACGCACGACTTATATTTCACTGACACTGTACAGAATGTTTATTATATAGAACTTGTATAAAAACACTTTAACTTGCAAAGATCACAAACTGTGGTGTTTGTACTTTTTTATAAAAGAAAAAAATTAACATTATAAAAATATTAAATATTTAAAAATACATAAGTTTTAATGATTATTTTATTTCAGGCCCTCCTGCTTTGAACCTGAAGACGTACCCTCCAGACCAGTCCGTCAGACACGGTGAGTCCTTTGTTTGGTCAATTATTATTATACATTTGTTTAGTGAAGCTATATCACGTGTCTTCAGTTTTAGATTATTAAATTGTAAGTCGTCGGAAAAACATTGAAATCGTAAGCTAGAAAAATCACTCTGCTCTATCCGAACTGTCACATGTCTGTGACATTGCGGATACAAAATGAATGGAAGTGAATTTTTCAGCACTACAGGATTAGGGCAGACCATTTTCAGGGTAGACTATTTGCAGACATAATGGATACACAGCCTGAACGAAAAATTACCAAAACGCCGTGTGTATTCATGATTGAAAATGTATTTACAAACAACTTACATTTGGGTAGGTGAAATACCTGCAAAAAATGCGATTGCTTCGATGCAACGTCCCATACCTCCCATACTTTTATTTCCCATCAAATATCGAAGCTAATAATTTAGATACCTACCTGTTTATCCTAGAATGAAAGTAACTTATAAAATACATTTTATTGGCGCTAAGGTTATTTCTTATACGAGTTTAGAAACCTCGAACAAATGTCTGCAATTATATTTGTGTAAAATTAATGCATCTTCCTAACAAGAGGCAGGGAGAATCAGGTGAGCTACAGAGATCCAGCGGAAACTTGCAGGGTAGTAAAATAAAATACTGTAGTGCTATCTAAATTTACATTCAGTAATGTAATTCATTCCTGACGGATGTACGGTTACGCGAGGATAACCTACCTGCGTGTGATTTCGCGAGGATACATTTATGTGGTTACGTCATGATATCTACGTGTGTTTACGCGAGGAAATAAGTGGTCATGCGAGGATAGCTATGCGTGGTTACGCGAGGATACGCGTGGTTACGTGAGGATACTTACGTGTGAAATTGCTAGGCTACGCACTGTTACGCAATGCGACGCGCTATGACGCCCGTCAGGAGTGAATATTTTTGATACTTAGATGCGCTTTATTCCTAGGTACTAGCAAAGAGACTAATCATCATCTGAAAGTAGTAATGAGTAACGGCTGAATGATTTGATTATTTCGTACCTATTATTTTTGCTGCTTACACATTTCACATGTGAATAGTCACTTTTAAAAAAAAAAAAACAAATTCAGTCGTTTTTTTTTCTTTATATTCGATTAAAAGTAGCAGCTTGATTTCGAAAATAACATAAGTACCTAATGATTGGAAAGTTGACACACAAAAAAAAACAAAAATGTGTACTGATTGATATTGTTCCTTCACCGTTTTTGTGGTGAATATAAGTAATATTTTTTTTACAGGTTTATAAACTGTATTATGTAGTTTTACAAATAAAATTGTCCATGGGAACCAAGCTGTTACTCTTATTCATAAGTTATAATATCAATTTTTTTTTTAGTACAGGCAGTTTTACTTAGGGTGGAGGTAATATAGATTTCTTTAGGTAGGTAGGTTTTGTATAGTGTATTATTAGAATTTATTAATAATACTATCTTCTTGTTATTTCTTTCATGGTGGTGGAACAGTGAACTCTGGTGAGTCGGCTTGCCTGATATTATTTTGGGCAACCATATCATATAATGGGTTTTTTTTATAACATTTTCATTTTATGGCTTCATTATTGGAATAGTTTGCGTGATTTAATTATACTTTTTAGTGTCATTTATGATTTTTAAGGCTTATCACAATAATTATTAATATTGGGTTAAAACATAGTTATAACCTGTTTTCTTTTTTTTTGTTTTCTTTAATCGGCTATAACTATTCGAGCAGTTTATCTAACAGAGGGAGCATAATATTAAAAATAATATTTTCTATAAAATATGTATTGAAAGTTTGTTTGACATAATGATTAAATATTATTATTTTTATTTATTATAAGGGTGTCACTTTCACTGCATGTTATATGATTTTTTTATAAGTTCAACAGACAAGGAATGTATTAATATTAAAATATAATATGTTTTATACAAATAAGTATTTATTATAAGTACCTAATTGAATAATTGTTAAGTACGGGTTTTCAGTTTTATTATTAACATTTAAAAATATTATGATGGGTTTAAATTAACAATTAATGTCGTCATTTATTGAGATAAGTAATTAGATTACATAATAATTGAAAAATATACTAAAACCACACGCACAACACGTGTTGTTTTGTTGTATATAAAGGGGCTTAAATAATCAAAAACATTATAATTATCTAAGCCTTAATAATAAACTCGGAATAAAGCTACCAATAAATTATTATTTTTGTATTAAAATGAACATATTTTATCACATTGTGTAACTTTATTCCATTTCTTTTATAAAATTAAAGGGTTATAGTAGAAAATAGTCATTAGTGTATTCACTTGCGGTGTGAAGTTCGTTTCGGTTCCCTTCTCACTCTAGCACGAAGTTGGAATAGCATTTCCACTGCAAAGTGATACTTAATAACAAAATCATAGGTATACCTACTGCAATTCATACTAGGCATAATAAGGTTGCTGCACATTTTACGCAATTAGTATATTCTTTATCTCTTTTTAAATACATTATTTTATTATATTATATTAAGTATTGGTTTATTTAGTATCATCCTACCATCTCCGGTTTTCTAGAAGATCGCCATAATTATAACGGGTGCCATGAAAATCTCAGTCATTTTCTCAAAGTGTCAAAAACAGTCTGTATTTGGACAACCGTTATTGTGCAACCGTTCGTTTAACGCTTTCATGCAACCATAGCACTAAATGAAAAAAAAAACCTCACACTTGGTATCAAATCCTTTATAAGTATTTACATTGGTTTTGTACTATAATAAGATAATCTAGAAAAGCAAAAGCATGTATTATGGATGACTAAAAAGAGTACAAACATCGCATCATTGAAAAAAAATAACATTGAATAGGTAGTGCATTTGGTAAAACCGTAATTTGGGTCTCGTTTTTTTCCAACAACATCAGTATATTTACTATGAGTTCCTTTAGGTGGCGATGTGGTGTTCCAATGCCGTGACGAAGGACCCCTACGAGCTAATGTCAGATGGACAAGAGATGGTGGTAGCTTGAAATCAGGCTCCACAGATGTTCGAGGACGATTGGAAATGTTCAAAGTTACTGTAAGTAATTCCGATTAATTATTATGAAAAATTGTAGTTTACTATGCCCGTTTTCATTAATACTAAGCGACATCTAAAATAATGCGTAGATTTTTACATAGCGCAAAATAAAATTTCACCATCAGCCACTAGGAGATCACTTAAGTTATTACACCAATTCGCCGAGGCGTAATTCCGTAATCCATAATTGCCGACCGCAGGTGGCAACTGCAGGCGACGTGTCGCTGCGACAAGACTGGTATCGATGAAATAACTTCCATAGTAACCAGTGTGTCGCGGCGACACGACGTCGCCTGCAGTTGCCGCCTGCGGTCATCAATTACGGATTACGCGGAATTACGCATGGGCGTACACGGAATGATACTTTTAGATAACTCTTGCGGGTTGTCTAGCAACAGATTTTTAACACAACAGAAGTGCATCGGAATTGCCTACAACCTCAGACAAGTATAAAAAATGTAGATTTAGAATGGCCTACTGAGAAACGACGCGACGTAGCGTAACAGGACTACTTGGGATCTGCTTACATTACCTACTGGGGTTAGGCGTTGATAAACTGGACGATATCACGTGAACACGGGCATATCTAAATTCAGTAGTTTTCAAGTGAACTATGACTATATTCATAGTTATTTTAAACTGTCATGGTTCACATGCACGTCGTCATTGCAGGAAGTCGACAGTGGCACATACATTTGTCAGGCAGACGACTACTTGCGCTACCCTGGCGCTCAAGTGCGTGTCAACTTGCAAGTGGACAGTGCTCGTAAGTAATAAATACCCTGCTCGTATCAGACCTTTGATTTACCATCATTATCATCATCCTGTTCTCATCCTATTTTATTAGGAATCGGAGCAGCTTCATGTCTTCCTTGTCTTACTATTCTCATTTATTTTTGTTCCACATGGTAAAAATTGCTGCGGTTGCGTTAAATAGAAGGCTTAGAGCTAAGGGACATTGTAGATCCTGTCAGGGCACAGCAAAATTTATTGTTAATATACCTACTATTACTTAAAGTTAAAAATATAAGTAGTAGAAAACTGAAAATTAAAATAAAATTAAATATAAAAATTGAATTACATTGACAAACACTATGAAAACTGTTAAACAGATGAATTTAATTCGTAATATGAATTACACGCAGATCATATTATGAATTGACAGTTTGTGACATTTTACGATGATTCATAATATTTTCCTAATAATATTGTGCCAAAGTGGCCGTTTTAAGCCCCCTGGTTTTTTGTTTATATATTGTGAATTGTGATTGTGTCCTGGGTGAAATAAATTTATATGTTTTCATCTTACACGCAATCCAACTCTCATTTACCACAATCATGTTCCAACGTTTCGTCACGACATGCCTCATTTCACCACACCTTTTTTCTACTGATAAAATTACCAATTGGTCAACACTTGATCCACTTTTTGCAGCCATAACCTTCAGGCCTCCTTTCCCCGCGTGTCAACCTTACGAGGCTACTTGCGGTAATGGACAGTGCATCCCCAAATCCGCTGTTTGCGACAACAACTTCGACTGTGCCGATCGTTCCGATGAAGAGAATTGCCGTAAGTATCTTGATCCTTCCACTTCTTATTTCTCAATAGGCCATAATTATAATTTCGGAAAAAGTAAATGAAATGGAGTTCAATGCTAATATAATTTTCCAGAGGCTCATTACTTTGTTCACTAATCGAGAAACTTAAGTAACTTACAATAAAGTAAAAATTACTTCCCAAAGAGGAAGCCCATGATTTGTAATATCCCGGACGAACCCGCAGACAAAAGCTAGTATTATTACAATTATATTGACATAAAAACATTTTTCAGACCACGATGGCATGTGTGAGCCGAACCAGTACAAGTGTAACAACCGTAAATGCGTCCTCAAGACATGGGTCTGTGACTCTGAAGATGATTGCGGTGATGGATCCGACGAACAGAACTGCGGCTACGCCAGTAGTGACGGCAGATGCTCACCGGTTGAATTCACCTGCAGGTCTGAGGACCAGTGTGTCCCTAAGAGTTTCCATTGCGATGGAACGACTGACTGTCAGGATGGCTCCGATGAACATGGATGCAGTAAGTAGCATTTAATTATTTTACAATAAGGTTCCACTGTAAGAAAATTAGATACTTGAGAATGGTTTCTAAATAACGGAAGGTTCCAAGGCAGCTACTCCTTATAAATATTATAACCACAATGCATCATACTAAGTTGGTAGGTATCTGGTAAAAGGCAAGAATTACGATAAAGGGTAATTAAGAGCCAACGTCGATAAAATAAATCAAAGCTTTTTAAAACTCATTTTTTCCATATTCAAATAGCAGTCAAAATTTGAATCCTGACACATAGCTACATCTTCTATTTCCTCAGTTCCTGTTCACGTGACCAGTCCTCCGAAACCCACAAACGTGAAACTGAACCCTGGCGAGACTTTGACGCTGAGGTGTGAGGCTGTCGGTGTGCCCGTCCCGTTGATCTCATGGCGTTTGAACTGGGGCCACGTCCCACCCAAGTGTACCTGGACCAGTGACAGAGGAATTGGTGTTATCACTTGCACTAACATGCAGGTTTGTAACTGTTTTTGACAGAATTATTACTGTGGGCGATTGCTATCTCGTTTTACAAATATTTGCCCTTGCAGCATCTCGTTTTACAAATATTTACCCTTGCAGCATCTCGTTTTACAAATATTTTCCCTTACAGCAGTCTAGAACCACCCTTTATACCTACTGTATTCCTTTGCTTTAATCACAAAAATAAAATAACCTTCGTTCAGTATAAATTGAGTATCTTTCCTTCACACACAATTTTTTGATGTCTTTCAGCCGGAAGACAGCGGAGCATACTCATGCGAGGCTATCAACAACAAGGGAGCGGACTTCGCCTCACCTGATGCCATCGTTTTCGTCAACAAGACCGACCTTTGCCCTCGGGGATACTTCAACAAGTAAGACTTGTTTATATTCAAAAGCCTTTTTTAAACCAAGACTGGAAAATACAACACCATAGTCCGTAAGAATTTCTCGGAGGAGCTCGTGGCTAAGTTATAACAGCCGCACCGGGTCGATCCATCAGGTTAAGCTACGCTTGCCGGGGTTGGTCGGTGGATGGGTGACCATCTTTATATACCGAGACTCCTCCGTGCCTCGGAAAGCACGTTAAGCCGTTGGTCCCGGCTGTCATTCGTGGACCTTTGACAGTCGTTTCGGGTCGTCAGAAGCCCGAAAGTCTGACAACCAGTCTTACCAAGGGGTATCGTATTACTCAGTTACTGGGTTGTGGAGGTCAGATAGGCAGTCGCTCTATGTAAAATACTGGTATTGAGCTGCATCCGGTTGGACTGGAAGCCGACCTCAACATAGTTGGGAAAAGGCTGGGCAGATTGAGTCCGTAAGAATTTCTGCAGAAGGGGTCTACAACGACTTTTAGCAGTATTATTTTAATCTAACTTCTTTATGTGGAAGAGATTTCCATTTCTTTCCTGCACTGCACATTTGTTCGAGCTTTACGAATATGTATCGTTTTTTTCGCAGTGAGGCGCGTTCAGAAAGCGAGTGCATCCGCTGCTTCTGCTTCGGCAAATCGAACCAGTGCCGCAGCGCTGACCTGTTCACCTACAACATGCCGACTCCTCTCGGAGAAGGAGGCACCAGGCTCCTCGGCATCAAGCATTCGCCTACTGGAGACGTCGCCATTGATTCTTCTCAACCGATCTCGAACCAGTATTATTACCAGCCTCTGAGGAATGGCGCTACTGTAAGTCATGCTTGTTTTATTCGATATATTTACAAGAAAAAGATTTTCGCATTTTCGTCCAATGCGCAACGTTCGGTAGACTGTCCAAACCGGTTTTTGGTCAAGCTTTGCATCATTTTTTTATTTATCTTTCAATTGGCCCTTCTAAAGATCTTTTATATTTCAGGTTACGAAATTCGGCGACACGTCGTCATGGGCGAGCTCGCATCCCTACCTGACCCTGCCCGAGTCTTACAACGGCAACCAGCTCAAGTCCTATGGTGGACACATCAAGTACACTGTTTCTCCACACACGCAGATCTATGGATTCGATGACAGCATCCCAACTATCATTATCAAGGTTAATAAACATTCCAAGCATTCCAAGCAGACAACATTTAGATATAAAAATATTAGATACCCAACTAAACGAAAAAGTGTACCGACATGTATCAACTCATGAGCGAGTGCATACAGAAAGTATGATTTGATTATACAAACTTTTATGTTGTATAATTATGAAAGGGACAGACCCCCCCGGGGGTCTTGCAAAGGTACATAATTATTATTATTAACTGTCTCATTAGCTCACGCTTGAGTTAAAATATTAATAATATACTTCCATACTAATATTATAAATTCTACTTTCGATTTTTTTTTTTTTACTTTCCTCTATCTGTGTGCCTTTCTGTCTGTCTGTATGTTACCTTTTCACGCCTAAACCACTGAACAGAATTCGACAAAAGGCAAGGAGATAGATGGCACCCTGGGGAAGGACATAGGCTACTTTTTCATCGTTTAATTCATCTGGATCTAGAAACTAGTTTTTAAAATGGTGGTATTTAAAGAAAGAAACAAAGAAAATACATTTATTTACCACAAACTAAAAGGCACACAATATAATATGAGTACAGCTGATAACAAAATCAAATAAAAAGTGCAAGTGTGTGTGTGTTGTGTGTGCTTTTGTGATTCATGAACGATATTTGGTCTACAGGGTAAATATGGAAACTTATTCCACATCAGCCGTGCTAGTGGCTCCCGGGACCTCAACATTGAAGCTCGCCTTACTCCTGAAGACTGGATGAAGAACAGCACCAGTGGCTACACACCTGCCTCCAGAGAAGACATTATGATGACGTAAGAATTTATTCAGAATTAGTTAAAAGGCAAAAACCCTCAAATTTTGGTATTTTCTTGTTTTAAAGGAAGTTGCTTTCAATGCCTTCAATGTTTTACAGTTTGGATGAGATCGAAATGATTCTTCTGCGCTCTGACCTGAACAACGCAGGAGTAAACATCACAGATTTCGCGATGGAGTCTGCTGAACACATCAACATGGGTCTGGGAGCCGCCAGTTTGGTAGAAGAGTGTACGTGCCCCAAGGAATACGAGGGACTATCCTGCCAGGTATATTATTGGCACATCTTACTGGCTATGAAACATAATGAAAATATTTTATCATACGTGTTTTATAAATAATCTCCATTTTATTTTCTAGAAATGCGCTTCAGGCTACATTCGCAAGAAGGTTGGACCCTGGCTCGGAGACTGCATGCCTGAAGAATGCCCACCAGGCACATATGGCGACCCAGCGAGCGGCATACCGTGCAAGCAATGCCCTTGCCCGCTCACCAACCGCGAAAACCAGTTCGCCAGAACTTGCTCACTCGGAAGCGATGGATCAGTCATCTGTGACTGCTTCCCAGGGTAAGACATCTGCCGTCCAATGAGGAACTTTTTCTGTCAATTGTGGGCTCGCTGATTCCTTGCCGACTGCTGTGTATGCCGGACGATGTAACTAAAATTATCTAATTATTCACAGTTACGAAGGCAAACACTGCGAGGTGTGCGCCCCTGGCTATGAAGGCAACCCGATGGTCCCCGGCAATACATGCCGACCGGTAGCCCGCGACAACTGCAACCCGACCGGCACCAAGCTGATCCGGCCCCCGGATGAGTGCGTATGCAAGGACCACGTCCAGGGACGCTACTGCGATCAGTGCAAGAACGATTCATTCTACCTGTCCTCTGACTTCAGGTAATTATTGCTTGTCACGATAAATCAATAGCGGATATGAGGTTTAGACCTGGTTTCAGAGAAAAATAGCCTCTAGTTGTGGTCATCCCGTCGTTGACCCGGTTCTAAAATGCAATGCATAGATTTACCAAATTGCAAAGCTTACTACTACTAACCAAACCTTCTTTTTTAGACACGGGTGTGCTCTCTGCTTCTGTACGGGCGTGTCACAACAATGTATGAGCAGCAGCCTCCGCCGCAAGACCACCAGCGTCCAGTTCAACGTGCCACAGATCGTGGACCAAGTGAAGATCTACCACATCTCCCCCACTGGACCCCCCGGAGCTGTCAGATATACTGCCCCGCTTGAAACCGATCTCAAACCTCAGCTGTACCGTGGCGATATCTCACTGACTGAAATCGATCGCTCCCCGTCCACTATTTACTACTGGAGTCTGCCTGCCAGTTTCGCTGGTGACAAGGTGACATCGTACGGAGGTTCCCTGCGTTATGTGTTAAAGAATGTGCTAGGCTCACCCGACCAAAGGTTCAGGAACTCCGCCGCTGATGTCCAACTTATTAGTGTAAGTATTCAGTTAATTTTGTCACACAAATGTTTCAGTGAAAGCTGGTAATCTAACCAAATGACATCTGAAAACTTTAACACTCATTAAACTGTGTTTTACAGGACAACCGTCTTACGTTCCACTACTTTGGAGACTTCCAAGCTTCTCATGAGGGTATTTTGAATGCGAGCATCCAAATCGTTGAGAAGGGATGGCAGAGGTAAGTGTTATCCAAACACAAAAGAGATTTCCAAAAGTTCACGAAAACCAAATTATTTTGATAAAAATATTTATGTTTTTAGAGTTCCGTACGTCCGAAAACGGAACCCTTATAGGATCACTCATGTGTCTCTCTGTTTGTCCGTCTGTCACAGCCAATTCGAATGGACCAATTAAATTGAACGATCGTTATAATTATAAACGCGAAAGTAAGTTTGTTTGTTTGTTACGCTTTCACACTAAAACAGCTGAACAGATTTGGATTTTTCGAAATTTTAGTAGACCATGACCTGGGTTATGACATAGGATACTTTTTTATCGCGATACTCCCACGGGTTCGAGATTTACGCGGGTAAAACCGCGAGGCGAACCTAGTAATGATTATAAATAAGATCTTTGGTGTACCAACACTAATTGGATTATTTCTACAAACAGACCTGACGGGAAGGAAGTATCACGTGAGCACTTCCTCTTAGCCCTCGCTGACGTAAAGACAATCCTGATCAAGGCTACGTATTCTCCGAGCACGGAACTAGCGTCACCGGTCAGTGCCAGCATTGAGACCGCTGAAGCTGATGGATATGGACCCACGGCTTTCCATGTTGAGCAATGTACCTGCCCACCTGGCTATATCGGAACCTCCTGTGAGGACTGCGCGCCTGGTTTCAAGAGGTCAGTTATTTTTTCTTCTTTTTTTTACTCAATCACTGTTCCAATGCGAGACAGAGCATACAGGACAAATACTGCTATCTCTTTTTCGCAAAAACATGGGTATTTATTAAACTAAATTTACCTTTTAATAGTACTGGAGAATCACATAATCACTCTTTGGAGTCTAGTTATATGTATAAACTAATAATTATTTATTTCGCAGGAGCGACGGAGGCCTTTACTTAGCACACTGTGAACCATGTGAATGCAACGGAAAGTCTACCATGTGTAACCCTGAGACTGGAGTCTGCTACGTAAGAATTAATATCTTCTTCACTACTTAGCTACTTAGATACTATAACTGGATGTAGCGAAATTATAGCTTATTTAGCCTAATAACCCATAATTGGGTTTGTGACATAATTGAGGGGGCCTAAAACGGCCACATTACCAATTTCTCTAAAAGCAATTCATTTCTTGAATTTCCAGCTGTCATTGGCAATTCCTTTAATTTGACACAAAAGCTTTTCATAATATGTGGACCATTTTACGAATCTCCATAGAAAACTGTCAAACATATGAATTATTTTGTAATAAGAATCGCACGCAGATCATAATACGAATTGTCAGTTTGTGTCTTACGATGATTCATAATAATTTCCTATTATGATTCTGCCATAGACACTGTTTTAAGCCCCAATCAACGTATTGGACGCTGGATCTTGTAAGTTTGAAATATAATGTTCATTTTGTAACAGGATTGCGCTGACAACACCGATGGTGAACAATGCGAATTGTGCAAGCCAGGATATGAACTCGATCCATACGGCAACTGCGTGGAATACAGAGCAAGTACCGTCCAACCGTGTCGGTGAGTCATTGGGCTTTTAAAAATGAACTTTTGGGTAGTTTAAAATAGGTAATTTAGTCTACCCATCCTATGCCTAGCCCTTTCCCAACTATGTACGGGTTGGCTTCCAGTCTAACCGGATGCAGTTGAATACCAATGTTTTACATGGAGCGACTGCCTATCTGACCACCACAACCCAGTTACTGGGTAACACGATACCCCTTGGTAAAACTGGTTGTCAGACTTTCGGGCTTCTGACGACCCGTATTGACTGTCAAAGATATACAAATGACAGCCGGGACCAACAGCTTTACGAGCTTTCCGAGGCACGGAGGGGTCTTGATGAGTAAAGATGGTCACCCATCCACGGACCAACCGCGGCAAGCATAGCTTAATTTAATCCTGTTATTACTTAGCCACAAACCAGCCCCTCTTAGTCTATACAAATGTTCAATTTTACTGGTGAGAGTCATTTTCCTGGACTACATGCTTAAATCAAAATTGTATTTCAGTTGCGATCCTCGTGGTACTACTGGGCCATGCGATGACTCAGGTGTCTGCTACTGCAAACAGAACGTTGAAGGCGACTCCTGTGACCGCTGCCGTCCTGCTACCTTCGGACTGGATTCTAGCTACCCTGACGGATGCCTTTCTTGCTTCTGTTCTGGCGTGACAACCGACTGCCACGAAGTTAGTATTTAGATTTTTCTGATTTCGTTCAATTCCAACTTGAATGGAGATGAATCAAACCTTTAATTATGCTCGGTCATATAAAACCGTTTTACAAACATGGTTTCATCTGAGAGTCTTTATTAACTGTGGCTATTAAATAGCCAACTTAAAATATTATGACCATTAAACCCCACTGTTTCGCCAGGGCAATCATTACACCAGGGTTCCGATGGCTGCACCAGTCTTAGGCGAGAATTACGGTGGTTACGCCATTACCGACCTGGCCGCCGAGAAAGTTATCAAAGACAACTTCGTACCAATGTTCCAACAGAGCGAGCTCATGTACACCTTCTCGTTCCGACCTGATATTGAACTCTACTGGTCTTTGCCTATCTTCCCTGGTAAGTACATAATACTCAATATGTATGTCTCTTTTCTTTAAAATGCTCTAAAAATTTGCTCTGTTCATGAAAAAAAAAAAAGAGTTCGATTGAACAATTTTCTTTTCGCAAGGTAACCGAGTGCTGTCATACGGCGGCACCATGTCACTGCGACAGAAGTTCAATTCGGATGTGTACGAAAAATCTGAACGAGGAACGGATGTGGTTCTCGATGGTGGTGACATTTCCATCTACTGGACCAACCCCAACCAGTTCTCGTCAGGCGTCTCATACGTAAGTGATGTTTCAGGATACTGTTGAACAGAAAGAAGGAAAGAAGTTTATTGCGTTTATGGCACAACAAGAAAAAAAACTAAATTAAATAGCAGCAGTTTTGTTTAAAAAATTGGCGACGCATCTTTATACCCAATATGAAAAACAAAATTATCTCAGCCCTATTCATTATTCAATTCCCTTGTTATTTATTTACTATTTTCGTCCCTCAGAGCTACCAAGTACCGCTCAAGGAGGATGGCTGGTACATCCTCAACACCGCCAATCCAGCGACTCGTAGCAACTTCATGAGTGTGCTCAGAAATCTGAAGAGAGTGCTCGTAAGAGCCACTGTGGTCCCTATCATCTATGACACTACCATCGCCGACGTTTCCATGGACACTGCTACACAGAACTATGATGCTGTCCTTCCAGCAGCTAAAGGAATTGAGGTATGGATTCATATTACTATATCAATTTGAGTATTTATGCTCTTAGACATTAGACATCCTTTACTGTTTCACTGCGACATCCTTCACTGTTTCACTGCCAGTCTAGAAAAATAATTGTTATAATCTCGAAAACGGATTAGGTACAGATGAATTTAATTCTTAGGATTTTTATGTCAAGAATTAATACTAATCGCCCGTATTACAGATCTGCATGTGCCCGCCTGGTTACTCAGGAACCAGTTGTGAGAGCTGCCAGTCTGGCTACTACAAAGACCAGAAAGGTTACTGCCGCCAGTGCTCCTGCAATGGACACAACTGCCAACTTGACAGTGCCGGACAAGTCGTCTGCAACTGCCGAGCGCCCTACACCGGATACGATTGCTCAACTATAGGTAAGCTAAGAAGAATGTAGAATTCCCAGAAATACCTAATTGAAGTCCTCTTATATCTTAAAGTCAGAAATACTTCGTTGTTTTATTATTGAAGTAGCCACATTAATTTTCCGTAGACATTTCTAAGTATGTGTAAGTAGACTACCTTGTCAAACTTATAATGTACTTACAATAAAATTTTACTAAACGGCCGGTAGGATTAGTAATGGAACTGCATCCGAAAATCCACGACTTTGGAGACGACTATTACTCAAGAAGAGTGACTTTTACTTGCAAATACCGTGCACCGGAACCTCTCACTATAAAGTTCCACTATGAGGGTCGAGAACAGCGCCCTGCGAAGCTCTATTATGACGCGAGACTCCATAAGGATGGCTGGCACATGACACATGTCTGGCACACGATTTGGGACACCAGGCGACAAGGCGAGACGTATGAGTGCCACACGATCACCGAAAAGGGAGTCACCCTCGGTATACTGACCACCAGTCTGCCGGAGCAAGGTAGCCGATCACAACCGAAGGTGCTTCGGGCGTCTCCGTCTTTTTATTCTCGTGCCTCACATGTCATGCTTCAAATGTTAGGCTTCATTCGCTACTTGTGGCTCAAGTTTAATCAGTCACAACATAATAACAAATAAACAATAACAAATGTATTTGTCTCTCATCGTTGTAATCCATAGCGATCAGAATATTTAATTAATACAATGTGCCGTTTATCTACAATTTGTATGTTGTGAACGTCTATGGCGTCTGTAACCATTCATATTTCGTTCACAGAAATCCATTCATGATGTGTCGTATTGTCTAGATAATGTTGATACTTACCAACATATTTTTATTACTTCATAGCTGATACTTGTTTATATAAGCAGATTTAACAGTCAGAAAGGAATAATTGATGAAGGTCTTAAACTTTCAAATAACAAAAGCTACAACTCTCTACTCTCTATCAGCTGTAGACCCTTAATACAATATAATGTAAACAGGAGGAGATTCATCAGTGACCGAGCCACCTAGGACACCACCACCAGAGCCGACCGTTGTCGTCCAGATCACCAGCCCAACTATTAAGATCCAGGAAGTGGGCAGCAGTGTCAACTTCACTTGCCAAGCTCAAAGCCGCAACTCCAGGATTCGTTTGCCGGTTAGATGGACCAAGAGCGATGGCATCCTGCCCCTGGATAGGACCCAAGTAGATGAGAACGTCGGCCTCCTTCTGATCACGAACCTCCAGGTTTCTGACAGTGGAAAGTACATCTGCGAGACTAGTGATGGCATCAACACTGCTCAAGCTATTGCTACTCTCAAAGTTCCCGGTAAGCTCGTTTAGAATCCTTGACTATTTTTGCTATATTTGCACAAAAAGATTATTCACAATTACGCTCATTGGCGTAAAATATTTACTACATGTAATTGAATAATATTATAAATTTTTCATAAATCTTTGCTAACCTTTTTGGAACAGTTGTACCTCCTTGGATTTTTTACGCCCGAGGTGAGTTACACAACGTTGACTTTAGTAACTACGATTTTTAATTAGAGATTTGAAACATCTGTCAACATGAATAATAGTGGGGGGTCTTCAGGTAATCATTGTATTATTATCATCTTAGGCAATGCAATGACGATGCCAAGCGTGGAAATATCTCCGTCGGTGAAAGACTTCTACGAAGGTGACCTGATCGAGCTGGAATGCCGCGTGCGAGGCAACCCTACACCGTCCATCAGGTGGCAGAGGGCATCCAACAGACCGCTACCACTGTCCATGTCATATGTTGACAGCCGGTTTGTTATTGAAAGTGCGAGAGTTGAAGACTCGGGAGAATACAGGTAGGAATTATTTTGAATTTCTTAGCTTAATTTGGCACACTGGCATCACAATTGCTTTAAAAAAATTAAAATAGCATTTTTTTTTCACTGACATGTTATTCAAACAAGAAGCAACTGCAGTTGAATTTTTGTACACCGAATTAAAATGCTATAGCATAAGTTATACACAGTTCAGTGAAGCCACTACTTTATAAAACTCGACTTATAATAAGCAACCTATACTTTTATTCTCATAAACATTGTTTTGTTTAGATGTATCGCGTCCAACACAGTTGGAACTTCCGACCGCACCGCCGTGATCACTGTTCGTCCACGACCGTCATGGCCGTCTAGAGACCGCCTCACCGTGTCCATTCCTAACCCGTTCGTAGACGAGGGACAGAGCATCAGGATAGCCTGCACAGGAACAACCAACATACCAGCAGGAACCATTGACTGGGTTAGGTAAGGATGCTCATAGTTTTAATTTTATGTAGTATAATGTTTTTTTTTAAGCAGCTGTAGGCTACTTCCTAACTTTCTTTTACAGACAAGACAACGCCATATTCCCATCGAACGTACGTTCAGAAAACGGTGTGCTATACATTGAATACGCAATACCTGACAACCAGGGTGTCTACATTTGCCAATCGCCGCTTTCCGACGTCGCCCCAGTACCGATCTTGGTCACTGTGAACGTTCAGACGGTTACACCTGAGGCCTATAACATCTCGGTGTCGGAAGACCGTCTGAGGATCCCAACTGGAGGCAGCGGAACTGTTGACTGCACCGTAGTTGGACGTCCCGCGCCTCTGATTAAATGGACCAAGGTAAGTTTAGAAATCACAGCTTTACGCAAATATATTAGTGAGCAACCGCAACCTTTTCTACAACGTAAGTATTTGAAAAAAAAGATTTTATTTGGTTAAATTCATAATCTATTCTTTTAATTTCGCCAGTACGATGGTTTGATCGGCCCCGACTCAAGCCAACGCGGGAACACTCTGATCATCAATAACGCTCAAGAAAGCGACCAAGGATACTATCGTTGCGAAGGCACCGTCAACAACAACCCAGTAGCCAATATCTATGTGTTCGTTGAGATTGAAAGTAAGTAACTATCAAACTATATTTATTGTCTTTTCTATATTTTTGGCCATTTTAATTTTGTACACGTTTTAAGACTTTTACATACTGGCGCGATTAGTCGCGCGACGCGACGCCGCCGCATTGTTCGCCGTAAAGTTTTCTCAGAAATTGTTTTGTTAAAATTCGCGTCGCGCGACAAATCGCGCCTGTATGTAAGAGCCTTAAGTTTCGTGCAGTTTTAGAGACTAAAGTCGACCGTCTGCTACGTAGCATGTGCACCGAGAAGTTTGCCACGTTACATTTGGCTGAGTAGCGCCACGCTACGCACATAGGTCACAGTGGAATGAACGCTGCCCTAATATTGACGACACTTTCAGGACGCGAACCTCCTAAAGTGGAAATCTGGCCTCCGGAAGGAAAGGTACAAGCTGTGCCATTGGGAGGTGAACACACGTTGATCTGCCGCGTCACAGGAGGAATCCCCGAGCCTGACGTCACATGGAACAGGAACGGAGGTCGTCCGCTTTCGAGATTCACCGAGTTAATGCCTCATCATGAACTGAAGTAAGCTACAGCTTTTTATAACATTCGACAGTTCTTAAAAAATTGTCAGCTCAGTGTGAAAGAAAGAACCGCTAAAGCATCAAAACTCATAGAGGGTAATGAGCCCAAAATTCTAGCAGACGAATGCAGTTTGTTCATCCAAAAAGAAAGCTATCCCCTCAGTCACTTTACATCAGTAGATGTCTAATAATCATTAATCTATCTCACAGGTTTAACAAGATCGAAGTCAATGACGAAGGCGAGTACACTTGCACGGCTCGCAACGACGCCGGGACTGCCAGTGCTAGCGCTGTCATCAAAGTGAGGGCTATTCCTGAGATCAGCATCACGCCAAGCCCTTACGTGCATGTGCCCACTGGAGACCCTCTCAACATCGAGTGCAGAGCCAGCGGTTACCCTGAACCACTTGTGTCCATCCAATGTGAGTGATGTTGTTATAAGACAATTTTATTCACTTGTTTACAATCCATGTCAGTTTTATTTGTAAAGAACATGCTGACCCTTCGAATACGCTGACCAAAGATGTTTTAAAAAGTACTCACTTTAAACCGCTTGCTTCGCCCGCGTTGATAATCCTACGGAAACGTACTACTGGTATGAGAAGTATTCCATGCCCTAACCTAGGTCAAGGTCTACCTGTATGGGTCTGTGTGCCAAATTTCATCGAAATAAGTTTAGCCAAAAGCGTGAAAGATTACAGACAGACAGACACTTTCGAGTGTTACTCGTACTTTCGCATTTTATTATTCGTGATTTGTTTTATTTTTATTTTATAAGCTTTTTTCTGTGACTATAAACATTTTATTTTTATTAGTATCGAAGTATGGATGAAGTTTTTTGTTTATTTATAATTCTCATTATGAAGTTCGTTTGAACCAGTCCAAACTACTTCAGTTCGTTCATCGTTGGCAGGTTTCTTTAATTTTGTAAGCTTATTTTCTTAAGTCCTGCTTTTTATTCAGTTGGTGATTACCGTGAGGTCGTGGCGCCATCAGCGGGCCATGCCTCCTTGCGCTTACCATCGGCCAGTGAAAGCGACAGCGGATACTACACTTGCACAGCCACCAACGCCGCTGGAACCACCAAGGAGCAGTTCATGGTCGTGGTTGACCAGCGAGGAGATGGTGGTGACGACGGCGGATTCAAAACTGGTGAGTACTGGACGTGGTCTTCTTTGGTAAACAAGCAGGTGGAAAGGCAGGGAAGGTGGTCACTGCCGGCTGTGGATGTTAGCAGTGCCGAAGAGAACGGAATCGCTGCGCCGGCGGCGTCTTGTGGCGGTAGTACTAATCAAATTCGTAAAGCCTAATATGTGTTAAGCTCACATTACTCAGAGCTTCTGTTATCTTTGCCTTTCAAAGCCTTCAGAGGACCTAGTGTGAGTTTCTTTTAACCATCTCGACTTTACGCATCGATCGTGTTCGGCGCTCCGATTGGCCCTTCACTGGCCTTCACCTGAAAGGCCAATCGAAGCGCCGAACGCGGTCGATGCGTAAAGTCGAGATGGTTAAAAGAAACTCACACTAGGGCCACAGTTTTCATAATGACATACTTGTCACTGTTAATACTTTCCATACAAACTAAGCGGAGTTTGTATGGAAAGTATTAACAGTGTCGCCTCTAGCAGCGGCCCCCTAGGTATTTTCGTGCCTTAGTCCTTGATATAATATCTTTCTTATCAGAAAATTATAAGACCTACGGTTCTAAGTAAAATATGTTCTATCTGCAGGAAGCGGAGACGGTGACATCAACCCGGATACAAACGCACCATACAACCCTTCCGACCCTGATGACTCTAGAAATCTGTTCACTATTGAAGGACAACCTGAAACCATTATCTAGTAAGTATTTGTTACTTAATATGCCTATGTTCCTGCTTAAGTTAAAGTAAGAAAAACGCGAAAATGTAAAAAGTAATGACGCTTTTTCGCCTTTTAGTTTTGCTTTTTTGTTCTAGTCACTTTGCAAGCGCTACTACAAGACATAATGTTGAATATTAAAATGCCTTGTCATTACAGCTGCCGTCAATCACCAGGCGACAACGTGAGATGGGTCCGCGCCGACGGACAACCGTTCCAACAAAACGCCTTGCAGGGCGGCTCGCGTCTTATCATTTACAATGTAAGTATAACTCCTGATAGATTGAGTAAAGGTTCACCCTCCAGACCCGTTGTCTTTCTACCCAATTGACACAAAAATAAAGAGATACGAGAATAAAATATTTTCATAATAAATATTTATATTAACCATTAGTGTCACATCTTCAGGTTTCAAAGGCTGACTCAGGCGAGTACGTGTGCAACATTTACAACCAGTACAATGAAGTCCAAGAAGCGGTATATACGAGCTTGGTCGTCATCACAGCGCCTAAGATCACGCTGCGCCCGCCAACACAGACCGTGCATCCTGGACAGTCGCCCACAGTCGAGTGCATAGTTGAGGGTGATGACATTATCGACATAACCTGGAGACCCCTCAACAGGAATCCTTCGAAGTAAGTAGAAGAACACTGTATGTGAGTTGTCATAGC
Source organism: Lithophane semibrunnea (assembly GCA_947363905.1). Taxonomy (NCBI): domain Eukaryota; kingdom Metazoa; phylum Arthropoda; class Insecta; order Lepidoptera; family Noctuidae; genus Lithophane; species Lithophane semibrunnea. Next base: position 19,233,670 of record OX376186.1, on the reverse strand, counting down.
TCCACAGTCGACCACTCTTGATTTTTAACTCGATTGTTCAAAACGATAAACGAGGTTTAAGATGCAATAAGCGAACTGTGGCACAAATTGCCCCAGATATTGAACACACAGAATTCAAATCAAATCATTTATTTGCCTGAATTGTGTAGCGTATCTGCGTATCGGTGCAAATCCAAGCGTTAAGCGTTATATCGAGGCGTTAGTCTGAGGGCCCAATATACTCATCAGAGTACAAAGTTCCTCAACAAGTCTTGTTACCTTTTTTCAGCCGTGTAGACACTCGCTCCTCTAGACTGATCTTCCACCAAATTGAAGTAGAGGACGCCGGCCGCTACGAATGTATTGCCAGAAGTCGCTACGCTAACGCCAGTGCCACCGCAGAGGTTGTCGTCAGCGGTATGTGAACTTTCCCAACGCCTAAGTAGCATGAACACCAACAGCACAAAACTGTACGGTAGATTAACTTCGAAATTGATAGAAATAATAATACTCAGATCAACATATTAACATACATTAAAAACCCTAAAGCAACCGATCGCATCCAAGTAAAGAATGCTGTTTGTTATCACAAGATTATCGATTATATTAACTTTAAATTTTATTTATGTTAATAACGCAGTCTAACAGAAAAATAGTATCGCTTAGGCTACTGAGCAACGATAGACATGTACGTGCAAATATCCGCCAGCACAGGCAACACTTTATAGAACATTTGATACTTACTTAGTTACACTGTGGTATTAAACTCTAGTAACATTTTGGACAGTTCTATCAATTTCGAAGATTGCCATGGAGCAATCTTCACAAGTTCACGAAATCACGACACAAATGTACAGGTTGCACTATTGTTATGGCACCTGTTATTTTATTTGCCGTTCAGTTGTGCTGTGTGAATGCTGGTCACCAACATCACACATAATGGCAACACCATTGATTGAATGCTTTAAATTACTTATAATTTTGTTGACCAACTGCGTGCACGATATTGAATTAAAAATATGCGTGTGTCTTATGAATTCAGAAAATTTTTTTTTTTTTTTTTTTTAATGGTAATGTACACGCGGTTGGTAACGCTTGAGGGTTAAGTTGTCTGCATGACAATAACATCCATAGAAGATACGGATCATACGGCGTCGGTGTCCCACGACAATGAGCAGCGCGCACACGTCGGCGCCGCCGTGCACCTCAGCTGCAACGTGTCCCAAAGCAACGTGCGCATCGTGTGGAGCAAAGATGGCCGCGCCCTACCTCGCTCCGTCAGGCAGAAGAACGATGGATCACTCTTCATCAGACTCGCAAAAAAATCCGACTCCGGAAAATATGTCTGCAGCATAAGAGACATTTACGGAAGAACCGTTACTAGCAATTACATCAACCTACACATTCAGGGTCAGTGAATTCACCACCAGGTCAATTAGATAGCTTTCATTCCAGTGGTGGCGCTGCAAATCCCTCTCTGCTTCGCCCAGCCGTTTACGATAACCAGGCATGCTTAGCCATTTAATAAGTATTTATAGTCTCTTATCGATATTTTCTAACTCTTCTACTTTCTATGTTGTGTTTTAATTAATTGATTTTAGTATTGTATTGGAAGTTATGTTGTAAGTTATTTGTAGGTTATAAGTGCTTGGATACGGACTTTCCTTGTAAAGACTCCAGTGGTTGTATAGACGAGCACTTACTATGCGATGGATACAGTCACTGTCGAGACCATAGTGACGAGCAGAACTGCCTGTGGCGAGATAAGCGTTATTTGGACAGGACTTGGAACAACTACCTCACACACGATGGTAAATCTGGTGCGGGTGTGTTGGGCAGTTGTGTCTAGTCAGCGCGGGTGTTGTTTTATTTTCGGCCTACTTTGTACTGTTATGGGACTCAGTTTTGTTTGAACCCCTGCAGCCTTGGTTTAAAGTTTGACGCATCTTTGTATTCCTTTATATTATGTAGTTTTAGGATTTCTTGTGATACGAACATCAAAGATTTATTATGATTATTATGTAGTATCCTATACTTTTTGTTTGGTTGGTGTTCAAGTCTCGTCTAAAACTGTGTTTCGAGAGTTACAATTAACAAGTATGTCTTTGCTTACTGTACGGTGTCACTTTATTACATGTAATTAACATTAACCAAAGGTTCAAAGCTTTTGTGAAGTGATGGACAACGATGCTGGGTTTGCATGTTGCTTGTATTGAAATTAATTTTGCGTACTTATTTATATTTTATTCAAAACTTAAATATATATCCACAGGTTACCTATATTATTGTGTAAGTATATAATATGGTGTCCTAGGGTGCTTCGAAGGGGTTTATTTTTACCATCTATGTGTGTTTAAGTTTGGCTAATAGATGTTGAATGTTGTAGGTCCTCGCGATCCGAGCTCGGAGTCGCAACAGTTGGTAGCTATCGAGCAGCCTCGCAGGCAGTTCCGAGTTGGCGACAATGTGGATGTGCTGTGCAAAGGAAGGTCCGGAGACATCAAACTTCAGTGGCTGCGCCTCGGAACCAACCAATACGTAGCATCTCTGGTAAGAATAATATGAGATGCCTGACTCCGGTTGCATATCAAACAAATAGATATATTAGTACCCAAAGCTGACCAGCACGCGTAGTATGACCACCGTATAAACGGGTTCTGTCGACGGAAGAATAGACAAATTGACAGATTGCGATTGTTTATCTGCGTTTTATCTATTCTTCCGCCAACAGAACCCATTTCTACGGTGGCCATGGTACGCGTGCAGGTGGGATGTTATAAGTCACGGTTTCAATCAACTATAGTTTCTGGCTACAGTCATGTTTTTTGCTGTAATCTAGTTATATTCACAATCGTATTATCATGCAGACATACGGCGACGGCGTCCGATTATCGCTGACAGGCGTCACTGCGGCCGACGCAGGCGTCTACCGCTGCATCGGAAACGACTTCAACGGACGTACATTCTACGATGACTTTACTCTTGAAGTTCAGTCTGGTGAGTCTAAGCTTGACTTATGTACTTACATTATTTTCAAATAATATAATCACGGGAGTAGGTTAGTATATGTGTAGTAGGGTAGGTATGCTCACATTTTGTTTTTAGTCCCATGAAATAGGGTGAAGGTCCACTGCTATTAACAAATAGCAGCTTGGTGTCGACCAAGCTGCTAATGAGAAATTCCTAATGGAATGCCACTTCTCTTGGCCTTACCCGTAGGTAGATCCAAATCATGACCGCACTCTCAGCAGTCTAAACTTTAGTCTTTACTTTGTATGGAACTATAGATACTATTTCAGCTTGATTGTATTTAATATTACCTGCGCCCCGCGGTTTCACCCGCGTAAGTCTCGATCCCGTGGTAATATCAGGATAAAAAGTATCCTATGTGTTAATCTAGGTTATAAACTATCTGTGTGACAAATTTCATCCATATCCAATAATAGTTAATCCCAAAAATAGTTTTTGCGTGAAAGAGTAACAAACATCCATCCATCCATCCATCCATTTTAGCTCAGCAAACCTTTACATTAGGTACTAATAAAGAATGATGATGGTTAAAATATTCCTGTGGATTCAGGCGGACCTTTCAACCCGGACAACTCGCGAGACGCATCAGTGTCGCAGTACACCGCACGTCTGCGTGACTCAGTAGATCTACCATGCACTCACGACCTGGAAGAACCCGTCACGATAGATTGGAGACGAGAGTTTGCACCTCTGGCTGCTGAAGTCCGCTTCAACCAGGTAACTTCAGCTTTTGTATTATATATTTTACCGTGTCGCATTTTATTCACCTCTACTAGTAATGCTAATTTAAGGATCAGGCCGCTCCAACTATTACCTTTGAAGAAGAGAAGCTTCATGAAATTTCTTATTTTGTATCCCTCCTGTTATGCATTTGTTCATCCTTGGGACTTCTCAAGTTATTAAAGGCGACAATTAACCCTTATCTTCGTTCCAGCCCCACCTGTACCTGAATTCAGTGACTGAAGCGGATGCTGGCACATACGTGTGCCGCGTCAGCAACAGCCGAGTCACGGTAGAAGCCAGGGCCATCCTGACCGTCACCGGAGTTGTGCCACGTTTCGATGGAGAGAGTTTCCTCTCTTTGCCAACCCTTAGGGACCCCTACAAGCAGTTTGAGATCGAAATCTCGTTCAAACCAGCTGGTGAGGATAAATTACAACTACACTATTGATCTTTCATAGTCAAAAAAAAATATATTTCTGTTAAAGCGTAGGAGGAGCAAAAGGCTCATTGATCAAAGGTCGGTTTTCTTCTTCTATGCAATTTTGACTGTACCATATTTCTTTTTCAGACCAAAATGGACTGATTCTGTACAATAGCGAGAACCAAGGACGCGAAGGCGACTACATTGGACTTCAACTTAAGGATGGAGTGCCTGAGTTTGTGATGGATACTGGCACTGAACCCCTCGTGGTAAGGGGCGACCGTCCTCTGCAGCTGAACACCTGGCACACGATCAGACTGAGCAGGGCTAAGTCTAAGGGTAACTATCATTTTAGGTATTCTACTCAGATTGAATTCTGCCTCTTCATGACTTTTTCAAGATAAGAAACCAATGGTTTAAGTGAGCGTATTATACAGCTATGGGACAAAAAATAAGACCAAAACCAGGCTACTACAATATTTTATTTCTGCATCAGTTACAATGGACGTGGACAACACTGGACCCTTCATAGCAGAGTCCCCTGAACAGTGGGCGTTGCTGGAGCTGAAACAACCCCTTTACATCGGTGGAGTACCCGAATACGACCAACTACCCAGTGAATTGGCTGGAGCATCTGGGTACGTACCTACATTAATAAAAACCAATGTGACTTATAAAAAACAAACAGATCGCCTCCAGCACGTTTAGGATGACCACATTTTATTTATACGGGTTTTGTCTACGGAAGAATAGACAAAATGACAGATAAACAATCAGAATCTATTCGATATCTATTCTTCCATCGACAAAACCCGTAGAAAACTCGTTTCTATGGTTGTCAACACAGTTTGGAAGAGAGGCCAACAGCCCAACACGCGTAGCATGTGTTGGGCTGTTGGCTTCTCTTCCAAACTCACTGATTGAGAAATCTACCAACAACACATGCATTTTTGAATTGTTCTTACTGCGATGTCAGAGGTAGATAGAGAGATACCAACAGCGTGAAGTTCTAAGATTCTAACTGGAACTTTTTGTTTTAGATTCATTGGCTGCGCAAGCATGTTGATTTTGGGCAGAGAAGAGAAGAACATCATGATGGATAGTCTGGAACGCAGCCGTGTCAGCGAGTGCAACTCTTGCGCACCCAACCTCTGCCTCAACAACGGTGTCTGCCAGGTTAGTTATAGCTAATACTACTTAGATTTAATCAGCCTAGATTTCCTCACGAGGTTTCTTAACTATAAAGCCAAGAGCACATAACAGCCAGAAAGGGCCGCAGCGCAACGCATTTTCATACAAAAAAGTGCGCAGCTTGCCTGTAGTGAGCGTTGGTTCATAGAAAATGTATGAAATTGATCAAGGAGGATTTTTGCAGTGCATTGCGGCGCCGCCCGCTCTGATTTGTTTTAGTCTAGTACACATGACATGTTTTAGATCATAAACTTACGAAAACATAATTGCTCACAGGAAGCCCGTAACGAACGTGGTTACATTTGCATCTGTGCGTCCGGCTATGCTGGCCTGAACTGCGACCGGACCGGCGAGGCGTGCCGCCCCGGACTCTGCGGACCCGGCAAGTGTGCCGACACCGTCGACGGATACAAGTGTGCTTGCCCCGTCACCCATACTGGAAGGAAGTTAGTAACCATCCCATTAACTCAAAACACGCATTATACAGAATGTTAGGGTAAACACCGTTATCCTTGAAACCAGTGGTTTGGTCTCATATATATAACGTAAAATTATATGAATGTAAAACGACTTTTTTTTAATTACATTTTACCACTAGATTATTTCATCCTTTCATCTATGCGCTAGGGCAATGAACTTGCGTCTCAAAACGGGTGGGGGGCGCGAGACGTGACCCCTCCCTCAGTCAGTCAGTTGTTTCGCTAGCGAGCACAGTGTCGGATAGAAACTTTAAAACTCTTTTAATGAAAATAACGTTTTTTTGTTGTTATTACTCTGTCATTTATTTTTTTATTTAAGTCAACTACCCGTGGTTTGAGTGACAACGGTGTTTACCCTAACACCCTGTATAATTTTAAAAAGAATTAATTAATTTTGAATTTCAAACATAAGTAGTTCGTATTCGTTCGTAACGTATAAGCCGGCTACAAACTTCTAATGGAACTTTAACTTTCAGTTGCGAAGAAAAGCAATCGATTGAATACCCAGCCTTCACCGGGAGCGCATACTTGGCCATCAAGCCACCAGCTCCATCCCGTACCTTGATGATGTCGATGAGGATCAAGGCGGCTTCACCGGTCACTGACGGCATCATCATGTACTGCGCTGAATCACCAAGAGGCTACGGAGGGTTCACTTCCCTTGCTGTACATGACGCAAGACTTGAATTCCGTTATGACCTGGGAGGAGGTGGGTTATTATCCTGCACTTATCCCAATTTATTTGGGGTCTCAGTGTTTTCACACTTTCACTATATCTACCGTAAATCGATATCAAAATAAAATAAAAATTAGCGTTTCCACAAATTTTAGCATTAAACCTCGACTATTTCTTAACAGGAAGTCAACCAGTTGTTCTGGTAAGCAACAGGACTCTGCCACCCAACGAATGGACCAACGTACTCATCGCAAGAGTCGGTGCAGTAGTGTCTCTGAGAATCAACTCAGTGCACAGCTTCGAACAAAGATTAGAATTGTTCAAACAGGTTAGTATTATTGTAACATTATGTAGTAAGTACTTGAGGGCATAAAACTGCCACATTAGCGATTCCTCTAAAAGCAATTCATTCCCTGAATTCCCAGTTGTCATTAGCAATTCCTGTAATTTGACACAACAGCAATTCATAATTTGTGGACCATTTTTCGAATCTCCAAAGAGAACTGTCAAACAGATGAATTATTATTAGCACGCAGATCTTTATAAAGAATTGTCAGTTTGTGACATTTTACGATGATTCTTAATAATTTCCTATTAAGATTCTGCTGAAGCAGCCATTTTAGACCCCCTGGGACCTTGTAACAGGGTTAATATAAATCTTCAGCAAGTAACGCATATACCTTCTTGAAATCTTGACTAATTTCATTCTATGAATGAAATAAATTGCTAAGAACTTCATTTCCCCAAATCTGCGTCTGACAAGTTCATTCTTAGGGCCGGCGCACACCTGGTAAGGCGCAGCGCCGCGCTGGTCACTGTTAAACAAATATCAACGTTGCGTGGTTAGAAATAAAGTTGAGAATAGATAACCTAAGACGCACGCCTCTTGCCGCTTACGGCGCGCTCTCGAGCTGATGGAAGTTTATTTATTATCAACTTTATTTCAAGTGATACAAGGTAGATATTTGTTTGGTAGTGACGAATGCGCTGCGCTGCGCCTTGCCAAATGTGCGCCGGCCCATAGAACACCGTTTTTTTTCAAGAATGTCTTTTTAACCTAAAAATGTTTCCCAGGAGTTGAACTTGGACACCCCGATATTCGTAGGCGGCGTGGATGATTCCATCACCCTGAACAACAACACCGGAGTCACTGGAGGATTCAATGGATGCATAACTGATGTAAGTCATATTAAATGCTAGATCCCTGAACCATTTAATTTAGCTACTTGGTCAACGAGGTTTGTGGTTACTTTACAGAAGTACTTGTTGACTGCTACACTATCCTCCCATACGTAATATCAGTGTTTAATTAGAAAACATTGTAAATACTGTTTATTTTTAAAAGAGTAACCGTGGAGTTTCATGGCGGCTTTACTTCAAAGGCCGGTGAAATTCGCCCTCAGTGTTCCGTCTTTAGGCTCTTACATACTGGCGCGACTTGTCGCGCGACGCGATTTTTAACAAAACAATTTCTGAGAAAACTTCACGGCGAACAATGCGGCGGCGTCGCGTCGCGCGACATGTCGCGCCGGTATGTAGGAACCTTTTTTGCGGAACATATCGAGTTTAATAGACGAGCACACAGAACACATATACATACAAGAAAGAAGGAAAGAAAATCTGTTTAATCAATACGCTATTGATACATTTGAAATGTTTGTATAGCCAGAAATTTTTGCAGTGCACAATAATATTGTCCTATCAAAGTACCTGCAATGTGACCCCTGTGATTGTTTGAACACTTTTTTAACTGAACAACTAACACACAATGAACACAATTAATCTTACTGCAACACTGAATTAAATACGTTTTTCATTTCTGTACCGACGATACGACTTAGGGCGAATTTCACCAAACTTTAATACCGAGTATAAGTCTTGTCCTGCGAATAAATTTTGAATTTTTGACAGTTTTTCCATACAAAAACTGTCCGACGACAATTTTATTCCACGGATAAAAGATAAAATCAGCCCTAAGGGTGAATTTCACCAAAGAAACTGAACGCGATCAGGCTTTCAGTGTCATTATTTTTTGTGAAATATTGACACTGACAGCTCTTGAACGCGGTTAACATGTGTTGATCGCGTTCAGTTACATTGGTGAAATTTGCGCTTAGGCATCCTACACACTTGTTTTGGTCGGCATGATTCGGCAATACCCAGCGGCAAAATATATATCCGATTTTGCCGCCCGGCTGTGCCGCATCTCATTATAAACCCTTATACCACCGAATAGCCTGAGTAGACAGATTAATGATCAAAGACCGTTCAGGCCTTCCCTTTCGCTCTCTTTCTCATAACGTGATATTTAGTTTGCACTTAATTCTCAGTTCAAGCTGCATGGAAAAGCTGTGGACATCGTGAACTCCACCATCCAATCTGCCAACGTGAAAGAATGCAATGCATACGTCCGCGGTGATATTCCTGATGTAAGAAATCGTTATTTTATTTTGTAAAATTTTTTCTTCTTAAGAAGAAGAAGAAGAAATAAAACAGCATTTGAGTTTTCTGACATTATAATAAAGTTTAAATAAAAATTAAATTAGTTTTTAGTCTGTAGTCACGAAACTCATGAGAGTTCAAGTAAATAAAACCACGCTTTAAAACAGTTCGAGATTGGCTGCCAATGCAACAACGGCGGAAACTGCACGGCCGACTCGACCACCTGCACGTGTCCCGCCGGCTTCGGTGGCTCCCTCTGCGAGTACCGAGTGCCTTCTCCAATGAAGTCCTCGCGCCAGCCACCCAGCGACCCCTGTGCAATCCGACCATGCCGCAACGGAGGAACTTGCCGACCAGACCTGAGCTCCCGAATGAACCACACCTGTGACTGCCCTCTAGGATTCGCCGGCGTTTACTGCCAGATCGGTAAGCCCCAAGATTTCTTGAATTAGGGATGTCAGTTCCCCTGAATCATGAGAGTTTACTTGCTCGGTATTAATTCCCGAATATGTTTGCTCAGTCAAATACAACTACACGGTACTGCCTATTACATATTTTGGATTAAAACTGCATTTATTAATCGCAGTTTTACATAAGGAACTAGCCCAGGCCCTCAAAAGAAAGAACAAGGTATAATGTTATATTTTTTTCTTAGCACTGGAACTGCACCACAGCGTGGCTTTCAACGGAAACGGCTATCTCGAACTGCCTGCCAACCTGCTGAAGTACGAAAACTTAGACGTTGACCCTGGCATCATTGCGTTGGCCATTTTGACCACCCAGGACGGCGTGTTGCTGTACCAAAAGGAAGCTCAGAGTCCACCGTACTATGGCGATTACATCCTGCTGAGAAGTAAGCACATCATGACATACATCCATCCATCCATCCTCACAAACTTTCGCGTTTATAGTAGGCTTCTGATTCCTTTTGAATTCTAATAAAATCACAATTTAAATTGCAATCTGTGAGGTGTCAGAGTAAAAAGGCTGAAATTATTACATTTTTCCATTTAGCTTATGTAAAGTAGGTATATTTGCACATAGCGCTGGTCGGTTGCGGACGTCAACTTTCGCAATAAAACTTTGTAGTGGTCATCTCATGTCATAATGACTATAAGAGTTCAAAGGAATGAGTTCAAGACAAACAAACACCGAGGAATAAAAGACAAACAATGCAATAAACTATGTCCCTTATTGTTATTTATATAGGAAACATCCTGTGTGTTAGAAAGAAAAGATTACAAGCCCTTAAAAAAATCTACTGTTCCGTACAACAGCTAATGATTTATTCGCTGGGAGATCTAGAATCGTGACGAATTCATAAAACAGTTTGCACATCGATGACCTAAACACGGTACTTTTTCTCTTGTTTTTTTTTACCATGAGTAACAGACATACATAATTATATACTGAGAGCTGGTGACCAATGTGGTCAAAGTCAAAGTCAAATCATTTATCTATAATCGCGTAAAATATAAACAAAAAAAATATCATAGTGACGAATTGAGAACCTCCTCCTTTTTGAAGAAGTATGTTAATAAAATAGGCATTTAGAAGGCACTTTTGAACGTCAAAATTTACAAGAAAATTGAATTAATTTTAGATAACCTTCCAAAAAGTAGTTTCGTATGGAGAAGAATGAGCAAGAAACTTCAATATTTTAAAATGTGTTATAATATTAATATATACATTACATGTTTATATAAAAGTATATGAGACGATGTACAGTTACGGACTTTAATTGATGAGCCACCTGGCACTGTTCGTATTTTATCCATGTAATGCAAATCGGGTTTATTCGGTTCTCGACACGCAAAGTCATATGTCTTCGTAATAAAAGATTGTAAATTATATTTCTGATCTTTACCGGTTGGCTAACCTGAGAGCCAGAACTACAAACTTGACAGCAGAGTGACTACCCAAAGTCAACCAATTGCAGGTCTAGCAACAGAAAACTAGCAACGATAAACAATCGTTGCTAGGTTACTGTTGCGATAGTAACGTTAGCGTACGGAGAAATATTAATAGTCATTTCGACAAGTTCGAAAGTAACGTCTCTGACATCGATATTTTAACTGTCACTGTCTTCAGTTAAGTTTTCAGAATTATCGAGTTAATGAGCTATGATTAACAAAATTAATAAATTTAATTATGGTATCAAATAGATTGGATAAACTTAATGCAACATTATATTTATTTTTATCATTGAGAACTTATTAGTCAACCTCTATGGATAAGACTATTTCCGATTAAAAGTAATTTATTTGTCATCTTGTTAACGAGCGTGCGATTTGAGTTCGTGTTTAAACGTGTAATCTCGTGAATGTATGAAACTGCAAAATTGAAAAGTTTGAAGGTGGCTCATCAATTAAAGTCCGTGACTGTAGGTACCTAACTAGAATAAAACATAAGTAACACAATAGGTAAAAATAATTAAAAAAGGAGCAATAACAGATAAATTAATTATCTTTAGATACCTTCATGGTGCTCACATATTTACGAATATTGTAAAAGTAGACGATTTTCTTTTTTTTTTTTACAAATACTAAGTCGGTGTGTGCGAATGTAAAATGATTGTCATAATTATGTTATGGCAAACAAGTTGAATTTGTCATGATTTTGGCTATGATGGAGAAACCATCCATGCTATGTTGGATGGTTTCTATAATATTGATTACTTCGGGGATTGGGGGCTGACCATAATTTTGTACTCATTTCTTTAAGTTACTGACTTATGGTTTTTGTTCTAGTTGAAAGAGGCTTCGTTATATTTGAATGGGACAACGGCGGCGGCAAGTCACAACTCTCCGTGAACTTCTTCGTGAACGATGGTGAACGGCATCAAGTAAGCCATTTAAACAACAATTTATGTATTACTTACATTTAAACAACAATTTATGTATTACTACATACCTTGAAATATGTAGTTTGGGGTTCGTGAGAAGATAATGAAGTACTTAGTCCATGAGTTTAATTAATTTAATTTGAATCGTTTGATCAAGATTATGAAGAACTGGTTTTGTTAATCTCCAAATGCATAGCCCTGTGTTGTTGACGTGTAAAGACTAGTATCTAGCGAACGTCACATTTTACGATGAGTCATAATATTTTCCTAGTATGATTCTGCCAAAATGGCTGTTTTAAGCCCCCTGCGTGCAATTCATATAACGAAATAATTCATCTGTTTGACAGTTTTCTATGGAGATTCGTAAAATGGTTCACAAATTATGAATTTCTTTTGTGTCAAATTAGAGGAATTGCTAATGACAGCTGGAAATTCAGGAAATGAATTGCTTTTACAGGAATTGCTAATGTAGCCGTTTTAGGCCCCCAGTATTTTCTATTAACTCAATGGATGAAAGGTTTCTCTACCTTTCATCCATTGAGTTAATAGAAAATTTGATTGACGATTTGGTAAATAAAAAATTAAGGAAATAACCACGTATAAGTACCTACGTCAAAAATTGAGCACCTTCAAACTTTTAAAAACACGAACGCCATTTTGGTTTAATGTGTGAACATACTGTTTCACATCTGATATCACCAAGCGTGGTAATAAGAGTTCATTACATAAATGCAAATCCTTCTCTTGACATAAAGCCTAATTAAAAATGATGTGAACCCTGCGCGCGCTAGCTAAATTAATCAAGTTTATACGCTTCCCTGAACACAGACTGCAACTGAAATATCTCATTGACATTGTCGACGGGTCGCTGAACGGAAATACTCTTGTATCTGATTTCGTAATTCATATATTGTTTAGACAGGATTGAATTTAAGTAATGTATTATGTAACATAATACATAACTTCACGGCTGTTTACCCCGGAGCGTTCGACAGAGATGTACCCTTAGTTCGCCCACATTTTCCTTCCCAGTAATGGTGAAATCGCATAGGTGGCGAGCCTATTACCATCAACCGGGCACAAATTCAGACTCCAAGCTGCTACTGAAAAATTCCTCATTAGAAACTCCCATAAAACTTTGCACTTTTTTTTTTTCGAAATTGAGAAATCATCAAATCACTTGGAGGGAGTGTCAGACTTTTACTGACTAAAACCCACCCGTGTTCCTGCAGTTGCCTGTTGCCAAGGTCCCGGTATCCCTTTCGGACTTACCTGCAACCCTGGCAGGCATCGGTCCTAGCGGACCCCGCCAATTGTGCTGACATCTCTTTGAGCCGCGCATGGAACACAACGCGCCGTTGACACGGGCCTGGTCCTTATCGGACGGCAAGCTATCCATTGCTCGCCGGCCGCAGGCCTATAATCTTTGCCCGAACTAGGAATCTAACCCAAGACCTCATGCTCAGCAGTGACGCTTGCGAGCATAACACCAATGAGGGAGTCGTTAATGCCTACAAAGTATATATGCTAATGTTATTTATATTTGCAGATAATCGTCAAACTATTGGAGGACGGCCGCGTCTCGCTGTCTGTAGACGGCCGGGAGAACTCGGGCACCAGCACAGGCATCTCCAACGTCATGAACGCTGACTCGAATATCTATCTTGGTAAGTAAAAGTCACATTCCACAGGCAAACAGAAGTTCTTTAAAGCTATCTGCCTGATAACTTCACCGCAGCACTGTTTACCGATTCGAACAGTAAATACTACCATGTATAGTCACAGAGCAGAGATGTCTCTACAACCGCTGCCATGGAGGCGGAGTTATCAATACTTTCCTAAATATTTACATAGCAGGTAGTATTCGAATTTTTTGTGGGGTACTCAAATCAAAGACTTCAAAAAAAAACACTAAGAAAGTGAAAAATAACTTTAATTTCGGAAGTCGGTGGCAAAAAACGAAAATTGAAAAGCAAAGACGCCAAGCATGACCTACCAAACAAAAAAAGTAATCATCAAAATCAATGCTTAATAGGTGGAGTAATCGCGTAATAAACATACAAACAAATTGAAAACCTCCTCCTTTTTGAAGAAGTCGGTTAAAAAGCAAACGTGTCACCGTTTACTCGCACTAAGGAAAACATAAATACTTAGAAACAGACGACTTTGAAGACGGTCCGTGGCAGAGTCGTGCGCTCCACGTCACTAATTTATTAGTTCTGCCATCTCTAGACGCGGCAAATACGACCTCTGCGTACGTCAATAGTGAGTCAAAGTCAAATAATTTATTTAAAAGTGCCTATTTTATTCAAATAAATTATTTCATAAAAGGCACTTTTGAACGTCAAAATAGAATTGATTCTAGTCGCCCCTTCCGAAAGGTAGTTTTCTGTTTTGTGAACATAATCAGTCTATAATTGTCCCACTGCTGGGACACAGGCCTCCTCTCTTCGAGAGGGAATGGGCTGTAATCCAACTCGCGGGGGCCCAGTGTGGGTTGGTAGATGTCACATGCCTTCGAAATTTTGGTTCTAGGACATCGTTTTCCTTCACCGTTTTGATAGCAGTGGTGTTGAAATGATTTACACAAAGTAAAGCGCCTCCTGGGCCACCACTGCTCTCTTAATAGTGAGCAAAGACGAATAAATATAAAAATCTTTTTGGTAGTGAGTAAATAGAGATGTGAAAGCCTTTGCAATAGCTATCTTTGCCTTTGCCTTGCAGCGGCAGAAAACTATCTACAGATAGATAGATCCAAATCCATTAAGGAAGAGTATGTCAAAAAGATATATACCTACCTAAGTATCTACATCAACAAGAATTCATTTGAGGATCTACAGTTTGTGTTCCATAATATTGCATCAATGGGTTAGCTACAATTAAGGACTCATAGCGTAATATGTCTTGTGACTTGTGACTACACATTGATAAAATAATAAGGACTAAGGATTGTAGAAAATTAAATTAAGAGTCTTCGATCAATAATTTAAGAGCGTTGATTCTAAAAGTTGGCAACGTCGCAAATAACTGTCAAATATTTACCTGTTTTGATTATTTTGGCAATATTACTGTATGGAACTATGAAATATCGATATCTAACTTACTAGAATATTAATAATGAATTGTAATTATAACACTGAATTTAAGTTGTAACCGATTCTAGGCATTTGGAAAGTTTCCAAATCGATTTTATTACCACTAAAACTAAATATTCGGTGTTATGATATTATTTATTGCATTTCATAATTAATATTTTAGACAGCTAGTTAGCCATATTTCATATTTCCATAATATAGTAATACTTATTGCCAAATTAATCAAAACAGCAAAATATTTGACATCTATTTGCGACGTTGCCCACACACATAAACATACACGCTCTTAATTCTTGTCGATATTTTTAAAGCTGACTGTACCTAAGTATGTTCATCGTCTTCGTTTCTCCCCAGGTGGTATGCCAGACCATATCAACCAGCAGGGTTACCCTGGCTTCACCGGCTGCATCCACCAGATCGAGCTGATGACGTCAGACCGAGGACTGAACCTGGGCCAGGTCGCAGTTACCGGAAGGAACACACAGCGATGCAAAGAGTGAGTATTTTTTTAATGATATACACTTCCGGACTCCGGTATCGAGCCACTCTACATGTTTGTTTAGACGTTTCTCTCTTTATAAATAAAATGGTACGAAGAAAAGAAAAAAATGGTCTTGAAGCCAGTCACTCACCATCATTTTCATTTGTCATTGTTCCAAATTTGAAATCGAATAAAAAAGCAATTCTAAATTTCACGGTTTTTAATTGCCATTGTCGATCATTGCCATACAGCATGCGTAGACCACCGTAAAAACAGGTTTTGTCGACGGAAGAATAGACACAATGACAGATAAACCATCACAATCTATCATTTTGCCTAATCTACCGTCGACAAAACCCGTTTGGTGGTCATGCTACGCGTGCTGCAATACAGCACCCAAGAGTGATAAAAAAGACACTTTGACGTAGGTACATTTTCTATAAATAGAGAAAAGTGTATACTTCGTATCGCTTAATCATGTTTGTGTCGGCTTAGTACAATTCGGGCTAAGCCGAGCGGCTTTTTCCCGGACATAAATCTACATACTCGATTCTGCCACCTGGCTGTGTCGAATCATACCGAGCCGACCGACCATGGGTGTAGAACCCCTGATAAATATTTTAGCCCTCAATATCGTATGCCTAATGCTGGGGCTACATTGTCGCGTTATCGCGAACTTCGCGCGTTATCTGTTGCTCAGCGAGACGTCGAGCGGTGTAGCCCAATGTGTGTGACAATGTAGCCCCAGCATAACGAAACTAACAAAACTTTACTAACTTTCCACGCTGCTATGGAACCTCAGACAAATTTTCCCGGATCTGTATCCCTACTTTGAAGAGCTGGATGTGTTTGAATCCCCTCCAGGCTTCTTCAACACTAACTCAAAACCTAACCTGAGTGTCCTTGCTCTCATACTACCGTCCTTGATATGTTTGCTCCTCTCCCGAATACTCCTTGCCATACATAACATCTAGTAAACGGAACTGACTGACTGGTGAGTTAGCATCCATATCTTTAAGCCACGCATGCCGAATTTCCGACACATGTAGATACAGTCGAAATTGATTTAGTACTTTTGACAACGACTTCAAGCGCCCAATAAATTGAGACTAAGATTAAAACTGACTCACTGCCACAAATATTCTTAGTATACCTTGTCGTTTTATAACGTTACAAGTGACATTCAACCTTAGGGCAACGGTAAAACAATTATGATGTCGAATGTACAGGACTTCTAATTTTATGCAAGTTTAGCCTATGCTGGGGTCGGCTTCCAGACTAACCGGATGCAGCTGAATACCAGTATTTTACATGGAGCGACTCGTTGTGGTTGTAACCCAGTAACTGCGTAATACGATACCACTAGGTATCTAAAAAAAATGCGTCTTTGGGGACGAAGAATTTTTCACTTCAAAAACTGTTATAATTATTATAATAGATTTTAAAATGTGTACATTTCTACATCAAATCAACGCCCACTTCCACGATTGTTTTCTAATAACCACAATTGTTTCTGTTCACAGGCCATTCCTGTAACGTCAACTTTGCGAACGAACTTCGATGCATCAAAGCAACTCTACAATAGCACAACTATGTAAAATATACAATCTCAATGTGACAGTGTAATCTTTACATTTCGATTGGTGCATTTTTTTTTAAACCAAATCGAATCAAGATTATTACTTGTTGTTTTTTCAATAATTATAATCAAGATTAAGTAAATGTTGTATTAGTATTAAGGAACTTTCAAAAACCAGACAATACGGCTAGCTTAGTGAATAGGTTATCGCGAATCGATCAATAATGTAACGTTTAATACCCTGTGATGAGTTGTGGACTGTTCGCGATGTCATGCTCTGTGGAGCTATGGATGTTTGGTGCCATAAGAAGAATTTTAAATATTGTAGTTAGGAATATATGTATTTACTAATATCTTTTAAGTACCCAGTTCTCGTTCCAGCTTGTTCGCGAGTCATTTAAAAAAAATCTCTCTAAAACATTTTCAACGCTTCCTTTTCTATTTTTGCACCCAGTGATATAATGTAATTGTGCCAAAAGTGATAAATATCATTTTGTGTTAATTCAGCACTGCCATAATTTTCCTTTTATGAATTTTCTTTATTAAGTAAACTTTTGCTTCTTAAGCAACGAATATACTTTAAGTACTTATTATCTATATTATGTGAATATAAAATATTATTTTAATAAAAATCTAGTACGAATGCATTTAACTTAATTATCGTCAGTGATTTTTTAAAACTGTTATATATTTTAATTACAAAATTATATTTATGCATAAAATGTATTTGTTGTTAGCTTAACTAAGACATTATGACATATAATGATATCTACCTATAATTAAAAAGTACTGATATTATAAAAATATTGTGTAACTTTACATGTATAAACTATTTTAAACAATTGCCTACGTATAATGATCTACCCGTGTATTGCTGCTAAGTGAACAAATTCGACTAACAATAAAAATTAAAATATTATAAAAATGTTTTTTTTAAACATTCCTGTTCTGCAGAAATTCTTGAAAACAGATGCCAGAAACTGGTAGGTATGTTGAAACTGTTATTATCTATTTCCCGTTCATTAAAAAAACAGCGTTAGACAGCATCTGTTTTTATATAAATTAAATTAATACAGAAAACAGTACTACTAGTAACTGTATTTTGTAAACAGGGTGTAAAGTTCACTCATCCTATATAGAAAAGCAAGGATCCTCTGACCAGACGGGACCGTCCTCTACGTATCTCGTTCTTTGTTCTACATTCTAACTTATGTCTAATTCGAGGACTAAAGAAGCCTCGTTATGACAGACGGGACGAGAAGTGTTCCCCATCTACTAAATTTGATCCCCACATACGCCTGGAGAACCCCGATCACCCCGATCTCCGCCCGCCACGCCAGTCGCATTGGATCACTAGGACAGGGTACACGTCGCTGCACGGTCTCCTTCAACAACATCGATCTACTTCAAACATAATAATATAATGATATTTATCATCGCAAGTTTTTGCAATCTTTCAAAGTGAGAAAGTATTCTCACTTTGGAAAAATAAATACAATAATTAAATTAGATTCGACGGGTTTTTAATATATATCTCCTTTCGAATTAAAATTCAAAATATGGTAATTGTTACCGACTATGATAAATTACCCATTTTTTTTATATGCTCAACTAGAACAGAACTAAAAACTTCTTAAAATCTTCTAAATTATGTCCAAATCATCAATCAACAACATTTTGAGCTCAGCTAGTCTTGAAAAACCTTGTTGAGAACAATTTAATCTCCAAAAATATATCAGTCTAATAATAAGAGCAATGGCTTCCTAAAAATTAAGGTTTTATTCACACAGAGGTGATGTGGCATAGACAGAGCACAGACGGTGGGTAGGCAAAAGTTCTCACACCCTTGGTCACAGATCCCCTCGCCGGCCGCAACCCAGCCAGTTAGTCTCGCATAAACATTGAGACAGGGTGCACGCGCGCTCCCGATCAAATTGAGTTCGTATTCAACAAAACTTTAAGAAGCAATAAACTTTCTGGAAAATGGCTTAAATTTTTTGAATTTTTATGTTTTTATTTTTGAGAAAAAGTCTTTGTTTATTTCAGTACTTTCCTTGCCCCGTACAGATAGAGAACGGTGTTATATTTTTTAAATATTTGGACCTATATAAGTTACCTTTCGGAACATCAGTAACTTGTCCCATTTGCCTAACACAAAACAATTATTAGTCATTTGATCACATATTTGTCAGAACCAACCAGCTTGCGGCTCGTTCTTAGGCTAGACCGCATCCAATTTGTAAATTGCAATTGTAAATTACATGCTACAATTTTACAATTTTCTGTTTAATAACAATAAAAAGTTACAAATTTGTCATGGTGGAAAATCTACAAAATTGTAACACCTACAATTTTACATATTTCTGTTAAACATTTTCACTTTACAAATGTAAGTTTACATATTTGTAGGGAAAACTAGTTTATTGAACACATAATTGTAATTACAAGTTTACATATTTATTAAATTGTAGTAAAATTCTGATAGGTGGTCTCACGGTATGTCAAAACTTTACAATTTTGTGCCTCAGCTAAAGAAATAATATTATTGAAAAAAAAAATGGTTCTAACAATGAGTAGTGACAGTAGTGATGATGAATATGTGATTGTACGGCAACGGCGAGTCGTTCGTAAAAGGATACATTTTACTTTTAATCTGACAGATTTTACGTTCAACGAAAAATTTCGGTTAAAAGCAAGAATAGAGGCGAATATTTGATAACAAAAATAGGGCATTTACTTGAACACGATACGAAGAGAAATGTAAGTCCTTACACCAACCGAGCAAATTTTGTATGCCTTGCACTGGATGGGCGGTGGCTTAAAATACCAAGTGGTAGCAGATACACATGGTGTAATTAAAGGAACGGTAACCAAACCATTAAAAAGGTACCGTAAGGTACTCCGTGAAACACTAAAATTCTAAACTCAAGAGTAAGAAATCTACCCTAGTTATTAAGAATCTAATCTAGTTATCAAGAATCTGCACCAAAAACTTAGGTACATTTTATGTAAATTGTAACTTCCAACTACACATTTATAAATACAATATTGTCATCGAAATCATTTTTTACATATATGTAAATGTTTATTAAACAGCATTTACAATTGTGATAATTGTTACTAACTTGTTGCTTTCTTACATATTTGTAAGGTTTATTAAACAGCACATGTAGTAACACTTAACAAATATGTGACTTTTTTTACAAAATTGTAGGATTGTAACGTTATTTAATAGCCCAGCCCCTATTTAATAAAAGTTGCAATCCTACAATTTTCATAATCATAGCTGATAATGTCATGTCATAATTTATAGCTGATATCACCATTTTGAATAGCAGTAGGATTGAAAGTAGGTAACTGTTTGTGACGGTAAGGACAGACAGGTATTTTCAGTTCTGAAGCCTACCCCTCTGTAGTCAGAAACCGTAATCGAGTAGGCACAGGTGTGAGTACTATGCACTATAGAGCTACCATTAACCAGGTAATATGTCTTTGATTGACTTGAATGTTGGAATGCGGCTGGGAATATGTCATGCTCACTCAGATGTCTCGCTGCTGGTGGCGCGTGTGTTGGATTATTTCGCTTCCTTCAAAATGGTTGAACTGAATGGTACTGATCCATTGCGTCATGTTCGTCAACGGGCGACGTTAGTTGGGACTGGATTATTTTATTATTTAATCGTTTCTGTTTCTATTTCTACTCTGGACGCTTTTAACGTGTACTTTTTTTAACATCGTTCTCACGTATATCGACTTAATTATAAAATCAACAATTAATTGATGTAGGTAAATAACATTTTTAACAATAAATAATTTAAAAGAATGTCCGTAGGGTCTTGCCCGTTCTACGCCATAGGTACCTACTACGGAATGGGCAACTAGCTTGACAATTCAAAAGTGCCTGTAAATGAAATAAATGTTTTGAGTTTGAGTTATTGCCTTAAAAACTCTGGAAAGCATTGTAATAAGCTTGAGCACAAACAAACTAGTTTGTTCAACCCACTGGACAGTATTTGTGGACATGATAATTGTTTAGATTTATTACGGTTATAATGGCAATCATGTCATTTGGTTTGAATAGGTTTTTATTTTTATTACCTTATTTATCTTTTGTATAGATTCTTTTCCATTTCGTGAATGTGAGAACGATGTAGGCTTAGTGGACTGTAGTAGTTTTTTGAACATTTTCTATTTTGATAAGTACTTACCTGGTACTTGTTGAAAGGCCTACACTGTCCTCCCATACCTAATAACACTAATTTGAAAATATCGTAGCAGCCAATTTGTTTTAAAAGACCCGTAACCGTGGTGTCTTGCCGACTCTTCTCCATAGGAAACGACCAATTGGAACCGTGCACCTAGCTTCTGACGTTTCATAAGTGCCCACAGGTTTAAGTGAAATAAAATATTTTGATTTTGATTTTGACTGAACGCCAATGCCTCCGCGTACAGAAAAGGAACAAGCATTAATCACCACCCTTACTCAGTGATGGTTCTAGCTGCTGAGTGACCGTTATTGGCAGAATTTGCTGGCTACCTGTTTAAAATCAAGGCAGCCAGTCCACTACTGGGCATAGGCCCCTCTCAAGTTGCTCCACAATACCCAGTTCCATTCTCCGAATCAATTATGTCCTGGCCGCTTTATGTATAGGGTCGTCAGCCCATGTAGTCGGGCGTTCAATGATCCGCTTGGCAATCAGCATAACAGACCAATATTATTCCAAGTTTACACAATGCATGGTGTCTTAATCCATTTTTAGGTATCGATAAGTTAGGAAGAAACGGTATAACCAACTGCGAGCCGCATGTGGTCCAACCATTGGGTCCAACCCTCAATTTTGGCCTAATCGGTCAAACAATTTGGTTTGGTCCTAACGTGCTTTCAAATAATACACAAATATATTTTCTCGGAATTCTGAATATCGGAATTGGATGACATTTTTCACTAACGCTACGCGACACCTGAACGTAATTCTTACTAATATTATAAATGCGAAAGTTACTCTGTCTGTCTGTTTGTCTGTCGCGCTTTCACGCCAAAACTACTGAACCGATTTAAATGAAATTTGGCAAGGTGATAGATGGCATCCTGGGGAAGGACATAGCTAGTGCATAATAAAAGCGTGCTGTTTGATTTTCTGTCTAGTGTCAGTGAAAACGGGAATTACCTATATGTCTCCGGCTCTTAAGTTTTAAACTGACGCATCCAAATAAGTTGGTTACATAAGATAAACCAATCTATTTGACAGAAAGTGAATTGTCATTCAAATTATTCAAGACAAGTGGCCAACTTCCCAAATATTATAACCAACTTATGCCATGGCCCAGAGAACACAGAAACACAATAAATGAGTTGTACAAATATTCGAGAAAGAAATTTATTTTAACTGAAAAATAAAACTTCTCGTTTTCAATAGACTATTGATTGCATCAAAATTTCGAGTGCATCGACGAGGTCTTCTCAAACATTTTTTTGAATGTTCTGGGATGAGAAGCATTCATTTTATGTTGATATCTCTGGTTTAAAAAACAACTGTAGTCAGTCGGAGTTTTGCATTTAGTTTCGACTGCGTAGAAAACTGTATTTGGCAAGTAGTATGGCTTTGGCACCTTTGAAATATGATTAATAGATGTATCACCATTCTTTCCGTCCGAGATCAAGTTTGTATTCAACGCCTCTTCGTTATTATGAGTATCGTGCGCAAGATGTCTCTCTCCATCAAGTCCGTCAATTTTCATGTTTCTTAAAGTATTTTTCTTGCTTTTTTTGTTAACTATTTGTGAAGCTAGCCAATTTGGTATTTCTACCGAGTATATATGCAGAAATGTATTTCTCACAAAGGTTTTAATTTCGCTAGCTGGAGGTGCGGTCGATAGATGATACAACAGCGGCGTTACAACTACTTCACCAGTGGTGTTCCCGAGGCGACCCATGATGTCTTTTCTGATCGCCTTGTTGACTTTTTTCGGAACATGGCCGGCAGCCGGTATCTGGTGACCTTTTCCGTCATTGTAAAACAAGACCTTTACCAATAAAAACGGCTTATTCTGCGAATGAGTAGCAGAGGCAAAGGACATCAGTGCTAGGGTTAATAAAATATACCTGGAAGATATTATTGGAAAATTAATATGTTAAAAACATCCACTACACACATTATTATAAGATCATGTGAAAAAGTATTTGGGAAAGCATATGGGAAAAGATTTGCATTAACCTATTATTGACCATAGCTGGCCTGAAGCCAATCACAAATATGGTTAAAAGGTATGCCGAAAATCAAGCTTGTCAATAAGCAGACTTAGATTTAGGTTTTCAATTCAGTTTTAATTTGTTGCCGTGACCGGGAAACGGAAAATAATCAACAAAAAATAATCTCCTCTAACGTATGTTAATATTTTTTTTTAAATATTTTTATTTAGTTTAGTTTTTTCTGTCTCTTGTTATAGTGAATAGTGACCAAGCTATTGCAGCTTTTTAGAAACCATTTAGCAATATTTACGAAGCTGCAAAACTGGGGCTTGACAAATAGAATCATTTTCATTGATTCAGGCGTGACTTTGCAGAAATCCAATAAAATATACAAATACAATACAGTTCAAAATTAATAATACTTTTAACTGTTGCATGCATTTAATTATTCGTATAATGATCACTGGAAAGTTCATAACTATCTTCCTAGAATGGCTTTAGCAATGGTGAGAAAACCTGAAACTAACAACTAACACTTTTCCTTTCAATTTGAAGGGGATTCATACATAATTCATTTTATCTCATGAAAAAATGATCTGATGGACAACGTAATGCTAAAACCTTGGCTCATTTAAAAGTTAAAATAATACAAAAAATAAATTATTTTTCTGACATCTATTAAATACCTACCAGAAAAAAAAATTACAACAAAAATATATCATAATAATATGTTATTAGACTTTTTTTTTTAAATTAGTTTTTGTTTAATGAAATTTTATTAATCACAATTTTATTCCGGTTTTTATCTGTTTTGAATTTATAATAATTTTTATAATCTAAATGTATGAGTATGTCTATGGAATAGAACGATGTCTGAATTAAATTAATTAAAATTAATTATATTACTTACGTCTTCATATTCAGGATCAGTGTTACTTAGATACAACTAATACCATCTACGAAAAATATGCCAATGAAATCAAATTTGCGGTTGTTTCGATTATTTTATGTTGTGCGTTAATTAATAAAGGGTACTTAATAGGCAAATTATCAATTAAAACATGTTACTTACATGTAATTTTACTTCAATCATAAGTATTTTATAGCTAATTGCTAATTTTGTGTTGCTGATAAGCTGCCTACTCGTGTAATACTATAATTATAGATTTTGAATAAAAAAGGAAGGTACCCTTGATGAATCCTTATCAATCCTTATAGTTTCAAAGATTCTCAAAGACTAAGATAGAGCCGGCCACATAGAGACATCATCAACAACACAGAAACACCAAACACCATCAATTCGACAACAACATCGATTCGCAATTACGAAGGCAGCAAATTCATACAAAATCAAGGATCTAATAACATTATTATTTGATTCTAAAAAAAAAACAACCGATTCCCAAAAAAACACTCAAGAGTGAAAAATAACTTTCACTTTTTAGTTGCACCTACCCCACACAGATTCGAATACCACTACCTGCGATGTAAATAACAGTGACGGAGTCACATAGAACATCGTCTACATAAACTAAGTGGGAAAAATACGTAATATTGAAGCTTACTCAAAAACTACGCAAGCAAAGTAAATAAAATTTATATTGGGAGGGACCACCTCTGAAACATAACCTATAACCCAAACAAAAAAAGAATCATCAAAATCGATTCATATTTGGCGGAGTAATCGCGTAATCAAAACACAAAAAAAAAAACATACAGACGAATTGAGAACTCCTTTTTGAAGAAGTCGGTTAAAAAGGAGCTACGTCTGCCAACAATCTGCTGTGCAGTTTGGCAGAGTTATCTTGTATAAAAATATTTCTGCGAATAAACACTTTTTCATTTTTTTTTATCACACACTCCACTGGTTCGCCGTTACAAATTTCCTCCGATTCAAAATTCCGTCTGTGTGACGGCTTCGTTTGGATTTGCTGCCTTCGAAATTCTGACTCATTATTATTATTTCGAAACGGAATAGGGAATATGCATGTATTTTTTTAATATTTTTATTCGATAGTTTACATCGTCAAATAATAGTTTAAAAAAATTCGACGGCACAAAAGCAATTTAAAGTAGTTAAAAAAATGTTTAAAAATGTCCAACCGATCCGGGCTATTTAAACGCCCTCCATTTGGCGCGCTTGGTGTGGTGACGTCACAGTCCGTAAAAACAGACAAGCAACTGTCAAGTCAACGTCAAACACTCCTTTTTCTATGAGCGTTTGACATTGACTTGACACTTGTTGATTGACTTGACATTGACATTTTGATTGTTATATCGGATTGTGACGTCACATCCGCTCTTAGCCTTTTCAAGTATTTGAATTCCCCACAGTTTTTTTGGACTTTAAAAAAAATAATTATCGCTCAAAAAGAATTTTTATTCAAAAATATTGATGGAGGCATAATTCTGAAGTCACATAGTTTATAAAAAAAAATATTTGACCCATATTTGAATCACATGCATATTCCCTATTCCGTTTGTCGTCTGTATGTGGCCGGCCTAATAAATCCGTTTTAGCAAACGGACTGATCGTTAAGTCTATCTAGCAAACTTACTTATGAGGTGAAGGGCATCCATCCGGGTATAACGAAATGTTTAGTTTTCGTGCCCTATGCGGGATTGAGTAGTCACTGGCATAGAAAGCTAAGCAGGCTTCTTCCACTGCGGGATCGCCTCAGCTTCTAAGCTTAGATTCGCTTGTTAGTAGGTACAGTCCAAAGCTAAATAAGACACAGTACTCACGAAGTAGTAACTACAGTAAAACCAATCGAGCGACCATAAAAAGTAATAAAATCGCATATTTTTGGTCCAGTCCCGAGTTATTAGCGGACGACTCATTACCGATTATGTCGTGTGTTCTACGCAAAACCTTTGAAATTCAAAAGTAGGAGGGAAGCGCTGTTTGCATAAAATTATTATAATTCTCTACCTACTAAGTATAGGTACATAATTAATTAGATACCATCAAATAAATGAGTTTAGTCAACAAAGAGATTGCGGTAGGTACTTATACAGTATCCTATCTAACGAAGGGCGTTCCCGTTAACCTGCAATAGTACTCGTAAAGCGTCTATACAAGCAAAAAAAAACATTACCATTAAAAAAAGGTTTTTTTTATTTTTTATAGTAAAATATTCACAAAAATATTAAATTATACGGAAAAGAAACACTCTGTACACAAACTCGTGTCACCCTTGTCTTTCTACGTTGAAATACAAGTGTGCGCGTATAGAGTGTTTCTTTTACGTATCAATTTAATAGTTTTGTGAATATTAAAATTTCACTACATATAATTTGTTGATATTTTAAATTGAATGGTAATATTTTTTAGCTTAATATAAGGACGCTATACTATTATAAATATCTACGTCTATTGTATTTTATAACTAGTATGTTATTCTGATCATTTTTTTTTTGAATAGTCTATAAATTAATTAAATTTTGTCGGATCGATTTGTGTTGATAATAAATTTAATAAATCGCTCAAAGGAAAAAACTCTTGTTTAAAACATTTTTAATTGTTTGTTTTATAATATTTGAAAAAAGCTTTTTTTTCCAACCCTGGTATCGAATCATAAAAAAGTGTGATTCGCGTCGCTTCTCGGTGTGTACTGACCCTTATTGTAATAAATAATTGATGTAAATAAATAATTAATTTGACTTTGATTTTGACACAAAACTTCATTAAAAGTGTTTCACAAATTAATAGGCTCGGCCCCTATACCATTTTTTTTTGAGGGTGGGAATTCATCCAATGACTTCTCCCGCTCTGGGCGGAGCGGAAGGGCGTGTCAGACTTTTACTGACACCCGTGTTCCTTCAGTTGCCTGTTGCCAAGCTCCCGGTATCCCTTTCGGACTTTCCCGCAACCCTGGCAGGATACTACACCTCTGCCTAACGTTTCGGGGAAAACTGCCTGTATTCCCAGACGTGTAAAGTCATTTTATTCATGCCTTGTGGTGCAATTGTGCGAAATATTATCGACTGCAAGATGGCATGTAACCTCTCGAATAACGTGGATTATTCTAAGAACAACCCTGGATATGACGATACGAAACTACGCGCTACGTAACGCGCATAATATTACGTAACTTTTTAAGCAAAATGATGAAATCACTTCAGTTTTTAATTAATATTTAAACATGTTTTCAGGTAATTAAGTAGGTAAATGATTATTATTCAAGTAGTTTTCAAAGTAAGTAAGTACCTACATGAAGAAAAGAAGAAGCAAGGTTGCAGTCCTAATGATTATCTACACTAATATCATAAAGAGAAAAGATTTGTATTTTGGTGTGTATGTTTGTAATGAATAAACTCAAAAACTACTGCACCGATTTCAACATTTCTTTCACCATTAGAAAGCTACATTCACCCTGAGTAACTTAAGCTATAATTTATAAAGATTACACGCGGGCGAAGCCGCTGGCGGCAGCTAGTCAAGTATATTTTATTTTCTCAAACGTGCTTGAATACTCGAGCACTATTTTGACAACCTTCTTCGAGGTTTAATCGAAAATGCTATATTGGTCAAATACATTCAAGCGGGCGGCCGGCAACATTTGTATGAAAATGCCTGCCGTGTTTAGCGGCCGAATAAATTACTATGAAAACTCTTATCTGTCGTATAATTTAATAATGGGACCACATAAAGAGCATACCCTTTCAAACAAAAAAATAATTTTGGAAATCCGTCGATATTATGACGGATTCGGTCATAACTATGCCCGAACAAACATTTATAAAATATATATAAACATCCGAAACGACAACCTCCTTCCTTTTGGAGCCATTTAAAAATGGAACGAACTTTTTACTTCGACTCACGCACATCTCATCATGCACATAGAGTTGTTACAACTTGACTAGATTTTGACGTATTATATAAAATGTCAGCTGATTCGACGGGATTGCAAATTACGTCATTCAACTTTCAGGATTCGAATTTATTAAGAAAAAAATATGGTACCGCGCCTATTTTATATACAATTATAACACAATTATAATATTTTATATACAATTATAATACAATTATAATATTTTATATACAATTATAATGCCCGTGACTTCGCCCGCGTGGATGTCGGTTATTATATACTAAAACCTTTCTCGAGAACAACTCTATCTATTGGTGAAAACAGCATGAAAATCGGTGCAGTATTTTTTGAGTTTATCGCGAACAGACAGACAGATGCGGCGGAGGACTTTGTTTTACAATATGTAAGGATAAGTTTGTAGCAAATATCTTTAGATATAAGTTGATATCGGTCGAACCAGTTTACTGCGAATTTTGTATAAAATAGATATTACTACACATATCTATATGTGTATATACATATATCTACTCTCTTGCTGAAAATAAGCAAAAGGGATAAATAAAGACTATTTATTTAATTTACAATTTTAATATACAATCTAATTCTAACATAATTACTAGGTAATAACTATTTACATTATATAATAGATTAAAAAGTTACAGTTAAACATACATTCATACACCTGCCATCCAACGTGGCAATGCCGCCAGTCTCTTGCCAGCCGACAGCGATGCGGTGGAATTTTTCGACGCCATATTTTATTCAATTGTTTATTTGTATAGTTCGTTTTAATCAGTAACTTATTTAATCTATTAAATAATGTAAATAGTTATTACCTAGTAATTATGTTAAAAATAAAGATAATTTATCTTTATTATTTATATTTGAATAAATAGATAGTTTAATGGCAGACTTTTGTACTACTTTTATGAAAGGTATTATAAAATATTTTTAATTTTGGGATCCCTTTAGCAGTCTCTCCCTTAATCCAATTAAACTGCAGTCGTCCAACCAGTTAACGCAAGTCTTCTCAATGTTGTAGTAGATATGGTTAGGTACCACGGTTACAAAAGGGTCCACGACTTCAGGGTGTAATACAAGGAAGTCATTTTGTCCTTGCTTTTCTATATATGGTCTGTCAAGCAGTGCTGATTCCTTATGAGTCAATGCAACCTTTAATTCCTTCTCGACCAATTCCGCTTGGTCACCTCTTCCAGTTCTCGAGATGCTCTTTGATCCCTTATGGTTTTTCAGGAAATTATAAAAATTCCTAGCTTTATTCAAACTTTCAGAGTTAATGGATCTTCTATTCTTTGAGTGTAGCTTTGCATCCACTATGTACTGGACTACTTGACTAAGTCCTATTGAATTTTCATTTTTCTTTGCCTTGGTCATCGTATCTTCGAATCTGATTGAACATGTTACCAGTTTAAACATGAGACATGTGATGCAGATTTTGAGCTGAAATTATCAATTCAATGAGTTCATTAGTAGGTATAGTATGCATCACACGTAGGTAGGTACCTATATTTAAGAGCCCATTTTTTTTTTTGATTTTGGGAAATCGTCCAATTACTTCTCCCGCTCTGAGTGGAGCGGAAGGGCGTGTCAGACTTTTACTGACTAAAACCCACCCGTGTTCCTTCAGTTGCCTGTTGCCAAGGTCTCGGTATCCCTTTCGGACTAACCCGCAACCCTGGCAGGATTGAAGAGCCCCGATAGTCTTGTTTGAAATAAGTCTAAGAGTACATAATAACTGTATGTTTACTAAGATGATGTTTAACTGAAAAAACCGTTTCAAGATTTACGTTATTTCTCAAGAATTCATTAGTTTCTTGGTAATTACCGGTAGGTACCTATGTTTTTCAAGTGCGAGTCAGAATATACAAATTAATATTAAAATTGTGAAATACGGGGAAAACATTTTTTGGAAACAGTGAAAGTTTGAAACTATGTTTTATTTTCTTTGGAACTCGAACACTTAGTTTGACCTATTTTATTAATCTGTGGTCGTATGGCAAACTTGGTAGCTATGGGGGAAAGAAACAAAGGTCAACCTCACATTTTCCGGCATGAGTCACGAAAATGTGACTAAAAGTTTAAACTAAGAGGAAACAATTTGTAAAACATGTTTACCTCAAATATCTTTACAATAGGAAAAAACGTGAATTTCGGTTCCTTATTATGTTTTGTTTACCTTTTTGTGCATTTTTTTTTAATGTGGTAAATCTACTAATTAAATTTTTGATTTATTTGCGAGTGTCAAAATATGCTTTTATGGCCGTATTTTTTATTGCGTTGACTAAGAAGCTTTACTTTTTTTAGAGCTCAAAGGGACCGTCGATCTTACGTATCTATTTGATATTAACTTTCAACTTGATACGCGTTTCTGAGAAAAAGGTTCTTGACAGACTGACAGACACACCGACAAAGTAGTGATCCTATAAGGGTCCTATTCCTTATATCCGGATCCTATTCCGTGTGAGTCACCGAACCCGTATAACAATATAAAGAAAGTAATTTTTTCATTAAAAAAAAACCTTTGACAGCATCTTTCGCATACTCATTGACAATTAACTTACAAACGACTCACCGGAATCTCACCAAAAATAATCTATTTTAGAGCAAAACCAAGTAGCCCCCGAAATTCATTATTTTCTTACTTACGTTTTTTTGCAATTTGCTGAACCTGATACTGATTAATCAAGTTAGAAGTATTTTGATCGAAACAAATATGTATTTACCAGAGTTATAATCATTAAAATCAACAATACAACTCTATAAGCTCAATTTACCCTATTAAATGACTATTTCTTGAAATCGTGGCATGTGAGGTCAATTCTTACTAGAAAATTGTGTTTACGTCACCGTCTCGAGACAAAACAAATAAAAATAAAAATGTATTACAGTTATTCGCATTTCGGATCCAATTGTAATCGCACAGAATATTCGAGCACCCTTATTGTCCACAAAATAATCAATGAAAGTCGAAAAATTAACATTTCTATTTCATCACAAATTATTGGAAACAAACTGACTATGAAATTGGATTTATTTTACAGCTCACTATGTAGGCACTTAATACTTTGAAATACCTATGGAACGATAAGATGTGAAATATCAACGAGACTGAATTAATAAAAGAGATGTAAGAAAAACATATTTTACTTATTTTTTATGACTTCGTAGGTACCATAAAGAAAAAAACGGTCCCTACTTTGCAGTCAGTCTGTCAAGAGTAGACACTTCTTCTCAAAAATGGAAAGAAGTATCAAGTTCAAGGCAGCCGAGCACAGCTTTCAGACGGAACCCTCAGGGCGCGAGTCTTACTTGCATCTGTCCGGTTTTTTATGTAATTGGACGGAAACCATAGCCACCGGGTCATCTTATGTTAAGTGGTTACTTTCGACTATAAGTACAGTCAGGCTAAGTGAATCATGACCCACTTTGACGATAAATTGTTTGAATCCGTCAAAATAACAAAGATGGCAGATGACAAATTCGTTACCAAGGAAATGTATATTAACGAATGTCTGTAAGAAAAGAAGCTTATGGTGGGTCAGAATTCCCTTTTTTCGACTGTATATCTGAAATTCCTGAGGTAATAAGGTACAGTACGACACAACTTAGATGTAGCATTGATAAAATTCGTAAAACCGATCACATCCGAACTGTGTGCGCTTTCAAAATCACCCATCTTTATTACTGCTTTGGCGAAAATGATCTTTACGATAACGCAATAACTTGTACAGTCACGAGCAAAAATATGTATACGCCCAGAAAAATTCAATAACGTTTTTCTCGTGGAATAACGATTGTAATTTTGAGATTATACCTATTTCCTAATAATAGGGGTTCAATAATACTATGTTCGTTATATCATAAAGTTATAACCAATACAGTAGGAAAAAATCACTTTTAAAAGTTGCTAAGTGTATACATATTAATGCTCGTGAGTCATGTGCTAAATCTAAGTTGTGTCGTACTGTACGATGATAATATAATTTACCTAATTTCCCGGGCGACAATGAGCTCTACGACAATTAAAAAAGAAGAAAAGAAAAAAAAAAGATTTTTGTGGAACGAGGGGATGAGGTTTGCATTCGACCAATTAGTCGCTGTCTGGTGGCAGCGGCAGACGTCTGCCAGTGGCACCCCATGCGATTTTTTTAACAGAAACACACGCTACTCACTAAAGTTGAAAAAATGGAAAAGCTGGATCATTGGAATACATTTTTATAAGCCTTATTAGATAAACTATCATGGATAGGGGATGTATGTAAGGAAGAATAAAAAACGGATAATTGAAAAAAGGGAATAACAGATGACCTTTTTAATGGAATTTTTGTATGATAGTTCAAAAAATACAAAAATTCTATAAAAAAAGGTCGTCTGTTTTTCCCATTTTTTTGTTAGGGTAGGACTACGTCCGTCAGTTCAGCCATTATGCTACAAAATTTTAAGAAAGGACTAATGTTTCTGACTATGGAATTCAATAAGTGGGAACGGTATTTCAAACCAATTGCGATATTAGTATTAACAGATTTTACAGAATATCAAGGCTTTGAAGAGTCTAAAAATACTATCTTACTCACTATTGCCCTGTTTCCATCCCCCTGGTCCTATAACTAAGAACAGGTAGACATAACATGTCTGTCTTATATAATAAACATTGAGCTCTCCAGTCGCTAATTGGGGATCTCTCACAAAATTATAGAGGAAAATATAGGAATAATTTTCAGTCACATATTCGAAATTCGAAAAGCTAACAAAACTCCTTTCAATAAACAGGGTGTAAACAGCCCTCCGCAAATGAACGCGCATTCAGTTTATCGTTTTTCATTTACTGTTCCCTTATTTCAATGTAAAATAACATTCTCTGTACGCAGCCCTCTATAAATGTAAATAAAACAGCTAAAATTAAAAAATCTGCAATGGGTATTGAAATACTACAGCGTACGACGCGTGAAGCTTCTGAATATTTACATTGATAAATCACGTGGCGCGAGCGCGCCCCCCGCCACGGGGAGTGCGGCTACGTGCGTTTTGCCACGGGAACGATACAATATTGCGTGTGAGGTAATAAAACAAATCAGGTTTATTGGATTCCCATAAAGTTCCTGAAATAATTTCATGTACCGATCGTCTTAGTATGATATACTGAATTTATCCCATCAGTCTTTGGAGCCCTGTCCCTTACCTACACCCTGTGTAAATCGAAATGAAAAATACAGAAAATCTATGACATATCTGTAAACGTGGAATTGTTAACAGCTCTACTTATTTAATTTTCTACTTTGCGTCCAGCGCTCGGTGTGCGCTCGTCGCGTTCTGGTTTGCAAATGGTCAATCGTCATCCTGAGGATGCCTCGTTGAGAGGTGAAACACTGTCGATTTCTTACAGGGTTTTTATGACTCTTGAAGAATAGTTAAGCGGAATAGGTTACTAAATATAATCTACGTCTATTGTATTTTATAATGGATTTCCGCAAAGTCATGCCGGAATCAATTAACTAGCTCTAGTTTTTTCAAAAGTTTAATGTTAAGTCCCAACACAGGGCTTGTGTTCGTGAACGTAGCGGTGTGATAGATATCATTTAGATGTGATCATCATCTGTTTCAGTTAGCCATGACTGCGGAATATCAGTACGTATGTCAAAATAAAATTATGTAAGCCTAACGTTCAGATATATTGCTTAATAATAGAACATAACGCTTGTTTATCCCCAAAGAATTAGGCAGAGGTGCAGGTGCAAATGATAGTTCACCCACATTTCATTTCAAATTATTGTATGCTTATTAGGCAGGACATATAGTTTTTTTTTTCTATTATTACCTGTAACAAACATAATTATGCCCCACAATAAAGATATTTTGAATTTCGCCAGAGGATGAGAAAAAAATGATCGTGTAGTAAATAGAGGGTTTCAAAATGATACCATTATATTTTCGATAGGATTATAATCAAGGGCAGATGTTTACCCCTTTCGGAGGCACGTTTTTAAACTCTATTGATTTTTAAGTGCCGTAATGGAACAAAGATTTTCAATGCCGCCGGAAGGTCATGGGACCATGAGTTCTGTGGATTTTTGTTTTTTTTTTTTATAATGCTGTTGGAAAACCATATAAAAACGAAGTAAGGCTGGTAGAGTCTCAAACACGTGACGAAAAAGGGTTGTTATTTATAACTAATTTTTTAAATACTTTCGTTGGGGGTTGGAAGTTTTCGTTGTAGAGTTTCCTTTTTTGTGAAAAATAGGGTTCAGTAGTCAGGATTATTTTTTTATTCTGTCAATTTTGGCTCGATCAATACAATCTTTTGCTTCCATATTCAGCCCAGAACAAACAAAACAACGAGAAAATGTCTACTTTTCAACTTGAGAAATCCTTTTAATTTTTTTTTTCCTTTTTTATTCTTTTTTTTTATAGCATCTTAAACTGACAACATTTGCCCTTTATGAATTGAATATCTTTCATTTAAATTCTAAAAATTACGATCGGCTCCATGCCATTATTGCCGAGCATGACGTCACCAACTCGTATCGTACGGACGTATCAACTTGTTCACTATCAACAGCCTATTTATTTCCAGGTTCTTCAACAATCTTGCATCTTCTTCAACGACTTCAAACTTAAGTTTGTTACGAATTGCGTAACAAACAAACAATCACAATCTATTTATTATTGACCACAACATTAATTGCGTTCTTCATTTACGTTCTTGAGCAGACAAATTTTTCGAACATAGATGACAATGGATAATTATCCTCAAAATAATTACACCTAATTGCGTTAAACACGATCAATCAGAATTGGAATCGGTTTGAAACAAAGGTCTAATCCATTGCTTTATAAGTTCGTAAGTTACAACGATGAGCAGATTTTTTTTCAAACTTATGAAGCAATTAATTATTTGCTTCGAACCGATTACAATTCTGATTGATTAGTGCATTACGCAATTAGGGTTATTACACACAATCAATCAATCAATCAAACATAATCAGCAGATTATGTTTGATTGATTGATTGATTGTGTGTAACGTAAATAGAGTGCAGGTACTGATGAGTGAAAGAGATCAATGTCCACTTCTTGCTCTTTGTATTCAGCATACATTCTAGACAGTGGACAGTATTGTCTTAAGTTATATTAACTAGAAGTATATTTATTAATATTTTTTCACTAAAATATCCTAGTTTTGTATCATGAAATATTTTATATCACTATTACCACTATTATCACTATTTATGTAAAATATCATAGTAGTGTAGAGCTTTAGTTTTAAAACATACTCATTTTTATTGAAAACAACTTCGCCCCTATTATAAAAAAATATAGCAATATTGCCAAAATTTTCAGTAAATGAATACTGGACTATAGGAGGGCTTGGGCAGGGGGCGCGGCAAGCAGGGCATGGTGAACAATGATTGCCGAAATATTGGATGCGGTGTACGACCTCTGCAAACTCACGGAGCACACACGATATAAAAAATACCCACTTTATACCCACGCCTTTTTTGCATCGAATGCAAGAAATGTAGCGTAGGTTGATATCTAGTGAAGTATTAACTTACCGCCTTACTAATAAACGTTGTATAGCGCCTGTATAGTTACACAACGCTTTGTCTTCTTCTTTCAAAAGTAATTTGACTTTTGACGGCAATTAATATAATTTTACTAATTTCTTTTTTAAACTACTAGTATTACCTGATATATATTGTCTTAGTAATAAATTAATAATAGCTTTATAGAGTTAGCTTAGGCGACCTACGGCTACGGGCGGAACTCTATTTTGTTTGTTTATTTTTTTTTAATATTAAATGTTGTGTCATTTATTTTTTATGTGCATTTGTGTTAAATAAATTATGCAGGAATGTCCGAGTACATATTTACAAAAAACCAACCGGGTGTTCCACGACACCCGGTTCGAACGAAGTTCCTTTGGCTTTTGCACACTTGGCGAATTATTGGTAGACAGTCACTTCGTTCTTAATGTCGCTGTAATTATGTACTTACTTTATTCTTTGAAACTTACCTATTGATAATGATTGCGACACGACAAAAACGAAACAACTACTAGTCCAGTCATTTGGTAGTTTCACCTGAAAAGTTTTCCAGGAGCTTGGAACTAAACTTGGTGATTTTATTGATTTCGATTAGCTCTTTCGAACTTTCACTTTGCCGCTCGCGCCGCCATATTGGAAAAATGGCGCCCAAAAACACGTTTTCGACAGTATCTTCTTTTCGACTTATACTAACTTTTATTATTTATATTTACTTTTATTATGTTTTATAAACCAAAACAGTAGATCCCCTAAAAAATTCTCCACATAGATTAAACTGATAGTATTTATCTATCATATACGTGCTATAATCATTATGTCCTCTGCTAAACACGACATTGACATTTCAAGTGATTGTTGTTTGTTTTTCCAATTTGGAATTTGACATCTACACCTGCCAAATTAGTCTACGAATTTAAACAACAAACTTTAGAGCTGTGCATTTCTGTGACTAATTCAAAATACCTAAAACAGTACCTATGTCATTTTTGTATGTGTGTGAGGAGATAAGTCTGCTATAACAATATATAAATAAATAAAAAACGAAAACACAAATCTTAAAGGGGCGTGACGAGAGGCACTGCGCTCAACTTTTAACTACCGCCGGGATCGAAACCACTACTTAGCACGTTCCCAAATTACAATACCGTGTCCATGTTGATACTACGCTTCCGACCGTCATTTATACAGCAGTCAGGCTCGCCACTGCCAGTCCCGGTAATCTCATTCTCTGATAGTCCGCGGTACCGAGCAGTCGTCTTGATATTAGTGTTCATCCCAGTTACCCCCGAAATCACCTCCGAGCAAAATTTTACTTATATTTTTTCTATACGCGCGTTCTCCCTTGTCGCGAAGGTTGAGAAGTTAGGGCGACAACTCGTCAAGCGGCACTCGAGCCGTCGTTAGGGGTGTTTCAGGTATGTGTATCATTTTTGTAAATAGTTTCTTTATTTATTTTTTTATTGTTCGGGACGGACTTGGCGGTTGTTTTTTCTTAAGAAATGACAATTATTTAAAAAAAAAAGTTTTTCTTACGTAAATTCCTTTTGTGTTATTTATTATTAATTGATGGTATGTGTGCTTAATGAACGAGAAATAAGATCCTTCGGTCATTTTTATTAATAATATCAAAAATAATTACAGCATGAGTCAGAAAGCAATCCTCGACATATTTCGCATTGAAAGAAAGAAAAAAATAGGTTTATTTGCCACAGAAACACGTGCATACAAAAGCACCAATATTAAAATAAATGGAGTAGGAGGTTCTTACCTCGGGAGCGCTAGGTAACTTGGCACAACACCGGCTGACAACTATTATACATTTTTCAAATGTTTGTTTTTAAACAAATATTAAAATTTAAATAAATATTAAAAGTTTAGGTCGGTAATTATTTTATACAAACAATATAAAACCTCTAAACGGCATAATAATAATAAATCTTTAATTCGGACTATACATACGTTTTAGACAGTCCATAGTTTAGTAAAAAAAGATTTAAAATATTAGGGACGCCGATTTCATAGAGGGACCTATCAAATCGGCGTTTTGTATGGGGAATTTTAAAGAAGTTGCATTTTTCATACTAACATTTTCTTAATTTATACTATAACAACCATGAACACTACTAATTTTTAAAAACTTTTATGCACGAATGTTTAAAAACTAAGATAACGTTTGCCAGACTAAAAGTTTTGGCTAAGTTAAAACAAAAATAGTGGTAATTTCTGCTAACAAAATGAGGAGTCATTTTTAAGGTATTTTTTATGTTTAGAAAACTATGAGTAATAAGGTTTTTTTTACTATTGGTCGTTGTCTATGATGGTCATTGTTCGATATAATACCAAGCAATTGATGAATATTTTAAATTATAGAAGTGACGAGGTTCTCTAGTTGTGAAAAAAAAACGTGGGGACCCAATATTAGGAAACTTTTACTAAATAATGTAACAAAAAACTATTATGGACGTGTCCTAACACACTTTGGCACGTGCCTTCGAGCCGAGTGTTAATTAAACGTATTTTTAACGACTTCAAAAAGGGGCCAATTTTGAATTGATATTAACGATTTTTTTTTTGGTAGGTTTTGCTTCAGAGATGATCCCACATAAATTTTATTAACTTTGCTTGCGTAGTTTTTGAGTTAGTTTCAATATTATGTAGCCTATTTTTCCCACTTTGTATCTCTGGACAATGCATTACGTTATTCCGTGACTGTTAATTA
Organism: Lithophane semibrunnea; assembly: GCA_947363905.1. Lineage (NCBI taxonomy): Eukaryota > Metazoa > Arthropoda > Insecta > Lepidoptera > Noctuidae > Lithophane > Lithophane semibrunnea. The sequence continues at coordinate 19,195,440 of OX376186.1, read as the reverse complement.
CATAGCAGGTAGTAGGTACCACAACTTAAAAGTGAATAAAAACTTTTTACAAAAAAAAAAACAACCGACTTCCAAAAAAATCACTAATAAGGGAAAAATAACTTTAATTTCGGAAGTCGGTATTTTGTTTTCAATTTTCCCAAACCTTTTTATTAATTGAAAATTCGTTAAAATAACGGAATAAAAATTAGAAGAACAGCAGGGGCGACTACCAAGATGACGACTAATAGTAGAAGTATGGAAGAAAAAGACATGTTGTGCTGACCACAAATAAATTAGGATAAGGGCAGGAGAATGATGATGTTATTTAGTGTGGACGCACCTTTAGAACACGATGTGTTAGTAATCATTAAGAAGTTGTGGGCTTAGAGACGTATTAGACTGTTGTATTAGAAGTTGCTCTATAAAGACTTGAAACCTGGAAGTTGCTGGCCATTAGGTAATATCGAATTCAGACTTAGAAGTTGCGCATTTCAAGATTTGAATGTCTGAAGCTGAGTGGTTCGAGACTTACTTACAACATATTGTGAACCTAATAAGAACATGAAGACTTGATGACTTGTAAGTTGTATATGGAGGTTTAAAAGTTGAGGCTTTTTTTTGTGGTCGGGCAATCATCAAATGACTTCTCCCGCTCTGGGTGGAGCGGGAGGGTCAGACTTTTACTGACTAAAACCCACCCGTGTTCCTTCAGTTGCCTGTTGCCCGGTCCCGGTGTCCCTTTCGGAATTTCCCGCAACTCTGACAAGAGCTGAGCCTAAGTTAGACTTGAGACTGAAATTTCTTATTTTCATTGATATCTTTTCTGTATGTTGTCAGCTCAAGTTTTATACACCAAAATCTCACAGAGTATAGGTCTCTTTATTTATTAATATCGTGTCCAGCGTGTCTTAGCCTGCTGAACTGATGCACGCTACAGAAGGTGCCAAACTTGTTGCCAAATTCTGGGCTGCCTCTATTTAAATTGCCATCGACACGCTGAAAGAAGAACCATGAAATCAGGCATTTTACAAGAAAAGCATTGGAGAAACGATAACAATGATAGCGTTCACTATCGCACTAATAAGATAAGATCACTCAGCAGTTGCAAACCATCTCGTACTCTCAAGATCGCGTGTATTTTTAAAAGCATTTAACGTTCCTAATAAAACTCTGGTCGATTTATTATTCTGGTAGCGTTATTTATTTTAACTGCGTATCATAGAACACTATATAGAACACCTTATATTTTGTTTGTACTACACAGTTCACACCCGGATTTGTGTAATGTAACATTAAACATGGTTTCACGAAATGCCAAAGCTTTGAAATTTATTGACAATGTAAACATTACGAATATCAAAGTTCGAAGATTTGTTATTCCGATGAGCGAAATAGTACTTTCAGTAGATTTGATAAGGTTGCACAAAATGAGGGGTTTTTGGCATAACAGCCCCACGGGTCGATCGATCAGGTTAAGCTACGCTGGCCGCGGTTGGTCCGTGGATGGTTGACCATCTTTACATACCTACTAATACCGTTACTCCCGGCTGTCATTCGTAAATCTTTGCCAGTCGTTACGGGTCGTCAGAAGTCCGAAATTGACAACCAATCTTACCAAAGGGGGTATTTCCCAGTAACTGGGTTGTGGAGTTCAGATAGGCAGTCGCTCCATGTAAAATACTGGTAGTATTCAGCTGCATCTGGTAAGACTGGAAGGTCAGATGGTGATGATGGATGTACAAAATGGGATATTAATTTATATATAGGTATTTAGAGCTATGTTGAACATTTGCGCATAATTCGATTCCCGCTCAGCGAAGGTTGGCATTGTTTACTGTAAAGTTACTTGTACGCTCGTTCTAATAACGTTCATGTGACATCGAGCTCAGGTAAAATCTGTAATGTAAAATCTCCTCGTTGAAAAACCGACATAAACAGGGTTTTAACACGTGATGTGTAAAATAGAAAAACCCGGCCAGGTGCGAGTCGGACTCGCGCACAAAGGTTTCCATACCAAAAAAACTGCAAAGAAATCACGTTTGTTGTATGGGAGCCCCCTTAAATATTTATTTTATTCTGTTTTTAGTATTTGTTGTTATAACCGCAACAGAAATACATCATCTGAATTCAGCTGTCTAACTATCGCGGTTCATGAAGCCGGCCTGGTGACAGACGGACGGACAACGTCTGTCAAGTCTTAGTAATAGGGTCCCCTTTTACCCTTTGGATACGGAACCCTAAAAAGAAAACTATTAGAAGTAGGATTGGAAGTGCTACGACGAAGTTTAGTCTCAAGTTGTTGGTTACGTAAAAAAAGGTCCGTTAGCTTACCTCTCAGGGCTTTTATAAATTGATGTGGTTACGTGCAGATGTGTACCTATAATTTACCAAACTCTGGATCACGGGCCGCTGTCGCAGGTTGGGATAGTCGTGACAGCCAATGGCTTAAAAGCCAAGAGCTTCACCCAACACCTGAGGAACCGCTCGTTGAGCAGCTGAATCAATGGCTTGATTCAGAAAGCGGTACTTGTGGACACGGCTCGCATTGTTAGGAGGTTCCTCTCTCTGGAGCTGTGACTGCCGCGTCGGAAACATGGTCGTGGAAGTAAAAAAAAAATAGTTAATTACTGACGCGCCCGTCAAAAGGTGCATTGATGGACGAACGTGAAAATTTACACACACGTGAGTCCATCAATGCCTGGTTGCAGCCAAGGCTTCTATTAAATGATACGCGGAAATTCAAACTAACTAAATTAAATAAAAAATCCAGAATCAATGACGAACAACGACATATTTTCACGCGTCAATATTATCATTTGTTTCTTCTTCACTTTAAACAGCTACATTTGCAAGCCAAATCGAAAAAATAAATTAAACATCTTTGTTAAGTTAACTCCTTGGTTACCATTTGAGTTGAAGTAAAAAGTTCGTTCCATTTTTTTTAATAACACGATAGCTATATGAATTATCATAGTAATTTATTTGGCCGCTAAACACGACAGATATGGATTTTCATAGTAACGTTGCCAGCCGCATAGTTACATGTTTTTTACCAATACAGCAATTTCGATTTATCTCGAAGAAGGTTGTGAAGCATGTTTGAGAAAATATAATACGATACACTGTACTCAGACCAAATAAAACATCTATTTGGTCTGAGACACTGTATTATGATATTATTAAGACAACCCACGTAAGCAAGTAATCAAGAAACCTATCATTTTACATAATCGACTCATTTTCCTTATACAGGGTGGGCTACGGAGTCATTCCATTCTAATACCACTGGTATTTGTTTCAATTCATATTTTATTTTCTATTCTAACTAACTGTTCAGTATAATTAGTGGGAACAAACGGTTTCGTAGCCCGAGTAATTCCAGTATAGTAGTTTATTCTACAGTACCAAAGAAAAATTTGAAAGCCTCGCTCCAGGCGCTTCCCGAAACACCGCTATGACATGTGTATGTTCAGCGATTATTTTATAGTTTAGGAGCTAGACGGCTTTTAATAATTTTTGGTAAATTCTCACTTGACTTCAGACTTTTGACTTCAGACTTTTTTATATTTTCTTTGTTTTGTGTCGTATTTTTTGTAAAATAGTTTTTTTTATTAGTCATTAAATTATGGTCTACGATCGATAAAAAATACTATTATTATGTGTCTAACATCACCTAAAGTCACTGAGACTGAGGAAAAATGTTTGCCCGACAAGATTTCCAGATGTGTTGGGTTTAAAACAAGAAAAAACGGCCAATTGTAAGGCGGACTCTCCCACGAAGGGTTCCGTACCATTATCTAAAAAAACGGCAAATAAATCACGTTGTATGGGAGCCCCCTTCAATATTAATTTAATTCTGTTTTTTAGTATTTGTCGTTATAGCAGCAACAGAAGTACATCATCTGTGAATATTTCAACTGTCACGGTTCATGAGATACAGCCTGGTGACAGACGGACAGACAGCGGAGTCTAAGTAATAGGGTCCCGTTTAACCCTTTGGGTACGGAACCCTAAACAATGAACTGTAGTTTTAAAAACTGCTAGTTCACAGTCACAAGCCACCCTGTATTTAGGTCATCAATGTAACCACTTGGCAAAAGCTTGCAGCAGAGGGCAGAGCTGTATTAAGAAGCAATTTATTTATACTTTGAAATGTTTAATTAACTGTGGTCAAATAAGGCTTCGGCTATTAGGAAATGTACTATGTAATAAACGATTCATAACGTTCTGAGAAACACCTTCTATAAGTGAAACTCATAAGGTTTCTATATTTTTTACTCAATATTTTTACTCAATTTTGGAGTCTTGTCATATTGATTGTTTTCGCGATTTTCAAAACTTAAAGGCTTCCTACCGCAGGAAGTCTTTGTTAGATTAATTAGAAATGAGTTTGGTATACAGTTGATATTATACCTTCGGCATGAAAATTACTCCTTTCCTTATATAAATATTAGTTAAAGGTATTTTTTATTAATTAGCTCTAAAAAACATTCACACACCCATAAGCCACAATACGAAAATCTTTAAAAATCTAACTTAAAACACAATGCAATTATTGCTGAAAATAAACATTAATAAAATAAGAAAAGAAAGTGTGTAAGGAGTTTCCACACGGCTAACAATAGCGGTCGTTTCGAGACCCCCTTTGGCACCAAGATTCACCCTTATTTCCAGAAATCACTTGACACCATTATCGCCTGGTCACGGGACATTCTGCTGCAGCGAATTTTCGCGCGATGCGAACGGGGAAACGTCTTGCGATTAAAACATATGAATAAAAATGGACTGCCAGCCGCACTACCCGCCGCACCGCCGTTCGCGCCGCCCGTCCCATGGCCAGGCGCCCAGGCGGTTACTCACTTTAAAGCTGTGAACACCATACATCTAAAAAATCTAAAAGCCCGTACTGCGCCCGCTACGTGGGTTACTTGTGGCTTATGGCCCACTCCCTCTCCCAGAGAGGACCCTGTGCTCCAGCAGTGAGAACGTTATAGGGTGATAAAGCACACGTGAACACGGTGAACCCCGTAATTACTTTACCATCTTGTCAAAAATCAAGTAATAAAAACTAAAACCCAACTACGACTTAAAAGGTATAAACAAGACACCACAGACCGACAAATTAAAAATCCGGAATCACACGTAATCTGTTCGATTTATGCCTTAACACGTGTGACTCCGGATTTTTAATTTGTCTGTCTGTGGTGTCTTGTTTATACCTTTTAAGTCGTAGTTGGGTTTTAGTTTTTATTACTTGTTTTTTTTTTAAATTCTTTTGGGGTTATAATATATATATTTTTGAAATGTGCTCATTAAGCCCTTTCATTTGATACCCAACATGGTACGATTAAACCATTTTTTTTTTTAAGTTCCTCACTTTATGTCCTCTAGAGGGCGCTATTTTTAATTTAATGTGACTTCACATAGCCTATAACCAGCGGACAATCTCGACGCTTCTAACGATACCTCATTTGTCAAATTGTGATAAGTGGTTTGGAAGATAGGAGGGAACAGATGAACATACATACATACATACATACCGGTCAAAATCATAACCCTCCTTTTTTCTTCACCGTAGTCGGGTAAACAGTAATAAAGCATTGCGAGGCTTACTAGCAAAATAGTGAAGAAACAATAAACATTTTCATGGTAGCGCTGTAATGTGAAAATATTAGGCACTAAACACACTTCAAGGTGCTTAAAATGTACGCCTAAAAGAATGAATAAAAGTGTATTCCTTTAGTTTTTCTGTCAACGGTACTTTTTCGTGCACTAGACGGCCACGACCACGACCAAGTGCGCGATTAGTATCGGTTATTATAGTTCACCTAGTCGGTGCGACCACTGGTCGTGGTCGTAGTTGTCTAGTTCGCGAGATCCTTATGTGGCCATATGGATTGCGGCATCAGTGGCATTCTTTACGTCATCAAAGCAACTCATACTTACGAACCTCCAGCAAGTGAGACATGAGAAATATTTAAGTGTTTTATTTAATTCTTTACATAAATTGTATCCAGGGTGTTAGTGTAAACAACGTTATCCTTGAAACCAGTGGTTTGGTTTCAGTTATAGAACGTAAAATCAATGGAAAAAACAACATTTTTTTTGTAAAGAAAATATACATTTTTCCACAAGAATATTTCACCCTATACGCAAGGGCAACGAACTTGCGTCTCAACACGGCGGGCGCGGGCTGGGCGCGCGAGACGTTACACCCACTTCAGTCAGCTGTTTCGCAGCTCTCTCGAGCGCGTATCCATGAATATCGGGACAGTGAAAGATATTTACTTTTTAAAATCTTTTAATAAAAATAAGGTTTTTTTTTTGTTGTTGCTGGGTCATTTGTTTTTATATTTAAGTCAACTACCCATGGTTTGAGTGACAACGGTGTTTACCCTTGCATACTGTATACACTACAAGCTAACAATTTTGTTTGTTTATTCACATTATTATTTTGGGTTTGTTTATTTACAGTGGAATATAATCTAGATTAGGTACTGTAACGTCTTAGGGACGTTACCTAGATGTGTGAGGGTGTGTGGTGGAGGTAATTACAGTACATATACAAACTTACACAAAACATTATACATACAATACCTATTATAATATTATTTACATATTATTATTATGTTGTATCCAAAAAGTGTTAGTTTATAACCAGCAATTTTGATTGGATACTACAACTTCATCTTAGAAAGTATTTTGTATGTTCGTAAAAGCTTAGTACTTTTCAAAATAAGAAGCGATTTCCATTTATTTTATGTGTGACATCTTTTTATAGCGAGACTCTTCCGTGTCTCAGAAAGCACGTTATACCGTTGTTGGTTCCGGCTGTCATTCGTGGATTTTTGACAGTCCCTCCATGTAAAATACTGGTATTCAGCTGCAACCGGTTAGACTAAGCCGACCACAACATAGTTGACAAAAGGCCATGCAGATTGATATGCACTGTAGGCACTAGCGCCTGAAGGCACAAATCTCCTTGAAACTATGGCCAACATTCAGTAGATGTTTCTCTTGTAACTAGAAATAAGGCACGTTCTGGACGTGATTCCAGACACCTTCACTGCCATCACTGTGTTTATCTTATCGTTCAATCAAATCCTTTATTTAGTTCGAAACAACTTGATGCATCTGAAATTGAACATTGTACACACGGCTACACATCAAGCTATATATTTGCAGTTTATGCTGATCTCGCATTGTATAGGATTTCCGTACAATGCGAGGTCAGCTTATACTGGAAATATGTAGCTTGATGTGTAGCTTAGTGTATACATTTTCTTATATACACAAATTCACCCCTTTTTCCCATGGTTGTAGAGAGAAACTACAGAACGCCACATGCTTAAAGCACGTGGCGTTCTGTAGTTTTCGTTCCTTGCCGACTTCTTATGCTTCATTTACATAGCCGAGCTATTCGTAAAAAACCGGCCAAGTGCGTGTCGAACCACCCACGATGACGGGTTCCGTAGTTGGAATGAATTTATCCAACAAACTTTAACATTGTAGTTGAAAATCTTTTTCTCCCATACGGAATATGATATCTCCCCGTAGGTACCCAAACAATTAGTTTTTCGTTACTGGAATGTGTTCAAGATTTATAGAATAATATAATAATAATAAAAACGCTAGAAAATGTAAGTGAGTGACCAATGACATGACAAATTTGCCTAGCCTTTTCCCAACTATGTTGGGGTCGGCTTCCAGTCTAACCGGATGCAGCTGAATACCAGTATTTTACATGGAGCGACTGCCTATCTGACCTCCACAACCCAGTAACTGGGTAATACGATACCCCTTGGTTAGATTGGTTGTCAGACTTTCGTGCTTCTGACGACTCGTAACGACTGTCAAAGATCCACAAATGACAGCCGGGACCAACGGCTTAACGTGCTTTCCGAGGCACGGAGGAGTCTCGATATGTGAAAATGTTCACCCATCCACGGACCAACCCCGGCAAGCGTGGCTTGACCCCGACCCGAACGGCTGTTATTACTTAGCCACGAGCTCCTCTGACCAATGACATGACAATGACCGCTATTCCCATGCTAAAACGCGACAACTTTTAATTTAAAACATTAACTTTTATTTTAATACAATGTCAATTGGTATGTGCCGCCATTATGGCAAGAGCGACATAGGTACATTACAAATATATAATAGTGGACAGCTAATTAGGGACACGAGTGTGTTTTCTATATTCATGGGAATTTAATTCATAAGTTAATGTTATAAACTAGTATTGCATGGTTGTAAATATTTATTCGGAACAGGAAAACTTTAAACATGTGCGTAGGCTGGTCAGTTGTCCAGCAGTGAAAAAGTACGCACAGGGCAAATACTAATAAGGTTTGGTTTGAATTTGATTTCACTTTTTGATATGTTTTCAATAGTAACAAAAACCTTAAACAGTATCAGTTAGTCAGTCTCAGTATTAAATTTTCAGCAGTTAAAATAGTTTATGTGTAGGTTTGATCAATGTTAAATTACTAAACCGAGAACTTGAATTTGCTCTCACATTTGTCAACACATGCACGTACGCGAGGGTGAAACCGACACGTGTGTCGTGCGCGTTGTTTGCTACGCATCGATGAATGCCACTGACACAGGTATGTCTAGTATCTTCAAATATGCACTCGTATCTACCAATCAGTGCAGTATCATGAACGAGTGCGAGTGTGAGCAGTAAATGTGTTGAGGGTATTATTGCTGAAATACGAAATGTAACACACATTGACAATGACCAAAATGAATTAAGGTGAAATGGTTCCAAAGCTGATGTTTTGACGCGTTTCGAACTCACAGAAAATCAATGTTTCTCTCAATAAAACAACGTACGTTTTTTTATGATTACGAAAATTGAAGAGTGTCTTTAGTGAAGTATGCGGCCCAAAACACGATTGACAAAACTTTCCTCGATACAAAAAAATCGCAAAGTTTCCTTATAATCTGCTTTTTTTGTTACAACCATTAAGAGAAAAACCTATTTCATTCGATTGTTATCAAAGCAATTGTAATAAAATTTTGTCTACGCGTTTACTATTAAATACTTTAAGGGATTACATGGACTTATTTTTCTAAATAAACAAAAATAAAATGTTAAAATTATATATTTGTAAACATAGTTCAATAGAATTGCGCGCGGACGGGGTCATACCGCCGCCCCCGGCTCCCGTCCGTCGCTACCACGATACCACTTCGAAAGACTATGAAAATAAAACAAAAATGACAGATTTGTAGCTTTGGCTGGCCATGCTACCAGACGAAAATAATAAAAGAACAAAAATCAAGAAAATCTCTACTTAGTGAAGAAAATCTTATAAGTACTTACCGTAAAACTCAATGGCGTAAAAGCGCAGGAGAAAAAGCGGACACAAATTTAAATAAAATGGAAAATACGAGTACTTACGAGAAATAAAATTACAAAGACCAAACATGAAAAGGTACTTAGATAAAGAGAACAAAGGGCTAGGTACAAAGCGCGATCATCACATAATAGAACAACAAAGTGCATTATGATCAAGGGATTAAACGAGCTTCCATTATGACTTTGATTCAAAAGACCGCGCAACAAGTCCTGAAGTCCGAGGACAAATTAAAACCTGGAAAGATTTTTTTAGTAATCCTTATCCTCACATATTATAAAACAAAGTCCTCCGCCGCGTCTGTCTGTCGTCCTATTCGCGGTAAACTCAAAAACTACTGCATCGATTTTCATGCTGTTTTCACCAATGGATAGAGTGTTTCTCGAGGTAGGTTTTATCATAATAACCGACATCCAAGCGGGCGAAGCCCCGGGCATCAGGTAGTTTACAAATATTACAATGGTCTCTACATTTTGAGTTTTTGACAGATTTGCCGTGCAAAATTTAGCACCAACCCAGATACGTTAAAATAATCCCAAGCTAATAATGAGCATGACTTTTTAATCGCTCAAGTATAATTATGTGGGTACAATGTACGAAAACACGATATTATATAACAATTGAAATGAATTCATTTCAGTAGCAAAATTCCACGCAGTGCTCGCAAGCCAAAGTGCGGCTCTTAATGCTTACATTTAGTGCAGTGGAGTGTCGGTTGATCCGTGTAAAGTGGCCGCCGCATGTACATTTAGGTATGTGCATGTATGTGCGTGTATGTGTATTCTATAGTTCGGTAAATGATGCTAAAAGCTATTATTGGTTTTTCAGGGGAGTGGGAAAATCCAATAGGCTTTAAATAATCAATGTTTTATTCAATCAAATTCAAACTGAATCCTGTTTTAATTATTTCTGACTATAATCTGATTGTAACTATTTTGTTTTATTCAGCTCACATTTTATATTTTGTTACATATTATAATAATAATGCTCATTGGTATTAAAATTTAATTGAGAACGTAGGTAATTTTCAACCATGTACCACGGTTTTTCGAAAAACTACCCGTAACGGGGTGAAAAGGCCTGGCAGTCGATTTTACAGAGGAGGATTTTTCTTCGTGGGTTGAATTATTTGAAAAAATTATATATTAGCGAAATTCCAAAAAATCGGCCTTCCTTGAGGAATAGGTAAGGCCGATATTTTTTCGCATAATTTTCTACGTTGGTTTGGGCTGATGAGTCACTGACTGAGTGTAGGACTTTTCATGATTTACAACTACATTTACTTTACTTTTCTACTACCAAAGTAATGTTCATGGAAACATTTATTTATTACATGCAAAGTCCTTTAATATTACTTACCTCAAAGAAGTTTTTCTTTACCGAGTGTATAAAAGACATAATTATTACGCGTCCCTGAACGGCGGATGTTCCGGTCGTTGGAAATTGCAGGATGCATAAATATGAAGCAAACGAGTAACTGTAATATTTTATTTATTTATTAAAACTTTATGCAAAAGTAAAAAAAAAACATACTGTCCAAAGGCGGACTTAATGCCTGAGGCATTTTCTACCAGTCAACCTTAGGGTGATGCAGAGAAAAACATGGCAGGTGCAACATTCGGGATAGATAACTCGAAAAAATATTATATTCAATGTGTTCAATAAATTACTGGTTTATATCCATTAGTTTAATACATAGTTTAATAATTTTCAACTAATGACACAGCGATGATGTTTTCCATTTTTCTCATCTATCACCTTGTTTCCAAGGAGTTACTGTTCTAAACAAGAAGGCGAAGGCTGAATATATATCAGTCCTCCGCCACCATTCTATGATCCGGTACTCGCGAAGCCGGCAGGATCTGGTCAATGTGTCTCCTCCAAACTACACCGTGACGTTAGGACGGACTTCTAATATGTTGATCTGCTGTATTTGAAAAGCGCAATGTTGGTCGATGGAACTTTCTTTAGGGTTTTCAACAGGGAATCTTGAAAGGTAATCTACATTGGAATGGTTCAAAGACCTTCTATGTTCGATTTCATAATCGAATCCGGATAGAAAATGAGCATAATGGAATAACCGCATTGTACTAAGGGCCGGCAAGGTCTGATTGGGATGAAAAATTGATGTGAGTGGTTTGTGGTCTGTCACAAGGGTAAATTTCCGGCCATAAAAATAATGAAAGAATTTTCTTAGGCCCCAATAAATCGATGTAGCTTCCTTGTCGATTTGGCTGTACTTTTTTTTCACTGTTCGTTAAAGATCTTGATGCAAAAGCAATCGGACGTTCTGATCCGTCTGGAAGCCTATGTGATAAGACGGCCCCGAGTCCTGTAGGTGAGGCGTCTGTTGCCAATATCAACGTTTTGGATGCGTCAAAGTGTGTTAGCACTCTTTCGCTAAGAATCTCTTCCTTCACTTTGTTGAAACTTTCTTCACATTTCGATGACCATATGAATTCAGTCCTTTTTTTCAACAATTCATTTAATGGGCTCGTAATAGAAGCCAGTTTAGGTATGAATTTGTTGTAGTAATTTGCCATACCCAAGAACGTTCGCAGTTCATTCACATTCTTAGGACTGGAAGTCTTCGTGATTGCCTTTACTTTTTCTTTATTCTTGTGAAGTCCATCTTTGTCAATTGTATGGCCGAGATAGTTTATTTTGTGTTTGAAAAAGTGACATTTCTCTTTATTCACTCGTAGATTACTTTCTTTTAGTTTTTGTAAAACCTGTCTTAGTCGTTTAAGTAGTTCTTTTTCTGAAGATCCTTGTAAAATAATATCGTCGAAGAAACATTTCACGCCTTCTATTCCTTGTAACAATTTATCCATGAATTTTTGCCATAAACTTGGGGCAACCTTAACTCCAAACATTAGCCTGTTTACCTTGTACGTTCCCTTGTGTGTACTTATCGTTTGTAGAAGTGCACTCTCGTCATCCATAACCATATTTAAGTAAGCTTGACAGATTTCTAATGTACAGAATAGCTGGCCTCCGTTCATCTCTGCGAAAATATCTTCTATGATAGGAATTGGGTATTTTTCATCTTTTATAACTTTATTCAAAGTAACTTTGTAATCTGCGCAAAGCCGTATATTCCCATTTGGTTTCACAATTGGAACAATAGGAGTTCCCCAATCTGAATGATCTATCTTAGTGATTATACCTTGTGTGCATAAACGTTCAATTTCTTCATCTACTTTTGATTTCAGAGCGTATGGAATGCGTCTTGGTTTAATAAAAATGGGTTGAGAATTCTCTTTTAGATATAAGTGTGCTTTCATATTAGGTATTTCCCCCAAGTCATTTTTAAATACACTGTCCGTATATTGTTCAAGCAAGTCGTCCAATCTTGTAGGTTCCATGGATTATAACATGTGCATGTCGGCTAGTTAAATTTTTACCTCTTTCATCCAGCTTCGGCCAAATATTGGATCTACTTGTTGGTTAATGATGTACAGTTTTCCATTAAAAACTGGTTTTTGTAGTTGCAATTAACGAATGCTACTCCTGTAGGTTTGATAACTTCACCCGTGTATGTTCTCAATTTCATGTCAGTTTTGAATATTTTCTTCTCTATTTTTAATTTTTGGTACTGATTTAGTGACATAGACGATAATGCAGCGCCAGTGTCGAATTCCATTTGTACTTTTTTATTTTCGATGGATAATGAAACTAGGTACCGCTCTTGAATTTCACTTTTAATCATGTTGATTTCACCAATGCTTTCTACAGAGATGTTACTAGAGGTGTCATCGACTTGGTTCGTATTAATGTTGCGTTGTAAGCAAACTCGAGCTAAGTGTCCTTCTTTCTGACATTTTCGGCATACTGATTTAATGGCACCACACTCATTAGCTCGGTGATCGGTTTTACCACAGCGGAAACATTTCCCTTTCAAATCCTTGATTGTAAGTGATGGCCTTTTCTTAGAGTTGGTAGGCGAGGGTTGAAAAGTTGGTCTATTCGTAAGTGAAATTTTATTGATTCCGTCAGTGTTTTTTTTAATTTCAGTAGCCATGGTACAATTTTCTGCTTTTCCCATTTCTATTGACGTTGCGATCTGCACTAATTTAGAAAACGGTGGGGTATCTCTGTCTTGCAGAATTCTTGATCGTATTTCGCCATCTTGTAGTCCTCGTATGAGTTGCAACGATAAGAAGTTGTCTGAGGTAGACTTCTTGCAATGTTGACATTTGAACTCACAGTTTGAGCAAAGCCTCTTTAGTTCTACAGCGTATGTCGCGACTGCTTCCGTCGGTTGTTGCATCCTTGAAATGAATTTGTGCTGTAGATGCCAAACGCTAGGTTTTGGGTCAATGTATTCACCAAGTATATCCGATAATTCATCGAATTCTTTGTTCAATGGGTCTTCTGGTGAGCATAAATCGTAAATCTTTTGATGTAACTCTGGGCTTAAAGTTGCCAGTAGCGTGTGAACCCTTGCCTTTGGATCCATTACTCTGTTCATTATAAAGAACAATGTCAATCTCTTGATGAAGTTTTCAAAAGATTCTGTATCTTGTAAGGGTTGAAAATTCAGTTTGGGATAATATTGTTGTTGTGTCAGGTTGACGCAGCTTGCGTAATCTATTGTTGTTGCAGGTTGCGTAGTTATTTCATTATTCTTTCTCATTGCTAGTAATTTGCATTTGAGGGAGGTGTATAGTTCTTCAAATTCGTACCTGTATTGAGTTTCCTCCTCCAATTCCCCCTGGTCAGTCTCGAGTTCGATTTCCGCTTGTAGTTCTTGAAATTTTTGGAAGTTTTCTCGTAGATTTTCTAAACGAGTTTCAACTTCTTCCGTTGAAAGTTCGGTTTTCGAAATTAGTATGTTTTCTGTCCGTGTAAGAACGCCTCGTAATGAAGCACGAACTCTTTTTTGTCTTTTTATATCGTTCGGCATTTTCGTCGCCTATTTGTTAAATAAATTACTGGTTTATATCCATTAGTTTAATACATAGTTTAATAATTTTCAACTAATGACACAACGATGATGTTTCCCTTTTACCTCATCTATCACCTTGTTTCCAAGGAGTTACTGTTCTAAACAAGAAGGCGAAGGCTGAATATATATCACAATGCATATAGATAATTTATATGAATAAACACTGAAGGCAAAAGACTGCAAATTCCGAAGAAATAAGAAGTATAAAGGGCAACAAGCCAATAAAAATATTTCATTGGTTTGAAGAAAATATTGAAGCGCAAGACTGCAAACTTTTCGCGTTTGTCAGGCAGGCGCGGTCCGAGGGGCTGTCGAGAAACTGAATGGTTTACGTGCCTTATTAACTAAAAACTGTAGTACTTAAACTGTAGGTACTTGGACACAGTGACCCCGATGGGCATAAACAAAAAAAAGTTTTTGGAGTACTTATCAATTAGGTAACCATTTCCCTAAAAATTCCTCGGCACCAATGGTGACCCCCCAAAATCTTGGGCTGCGACCGCGCCTGTTGTCAGGGGCAAAATTACTTTCCTGTCAGGGTTGGCGGAAAAGTCCGAAAGGGACCCCGAGACCAACAGGCAACTGAAGGAACACGGGTGGGTTTTAGTCAGTAAAAGTCTGACACGCTCCGTCCAGAGCGGGAGAAGTAATTTGTTGATTTACCAACCTCAAAAAAAAAGGGGCAAAATTACCCTGGAATCACCCATGGGTGTAATATTTTTTATACAGTAAAAGTTTAAACAGAATTCTTTTGAACAATACCAATAGGTAGTATAATCTTGAAGGGAATTTGGTAAATGGTTTTATCTACACCCATGCTATATATCCTCTCGAAAAGTTTCTGAAACAGTTAGCTTATTGCCAACATTAAAACAACCAGTGTCATAGTAACCATAATATCATCCAAACGGGTGTTACAATGTTGTACTGAATTTAATAATGCAACTCATTTCATCAAAAAGGATATTATCATTCACGAGCGTTTCACTAACAAAGCACCGTAATATAAAACAAAACTTACATTTGAATTCGAAAAATTCGAATTCTCGTCGTACCGCACCATTTTTGTTCGATATTGGTATTGCAAAGAAATGTTTATAGAAGATTCATATCATGGGTGTAGATAGAGCCTTGTATGCAACTGTTGTATATAACAGTTGCATAAATAACTAATATATTACAATATAATATTTCTTTACTTTTTGATCTAAAATGAACATAATTATTAGCTAGCATATTAGAACGCTTTTAGGAGCTCTGATGTAATTTCGTCATCACCGCCTTGTCGTTATTTAGCTGGTTGACAGCCGCCTCGCACTGATGTGACCCGTGACCCGCGCTTATGTTGGCACTATACTCACACTGGTTTTGCCATCAGCATTGAGTACAAGTGGTCGGTAAGATGGTAACCCTTGACTGCTGTGAGTAACCCTTACTACAATATGATACAAATTGATCCGATAACATTTATTAATCAGATATTTAATATAATATTCATATATTATTTGCTATATATCTGGAAGTGAAGTAGCTTTATGGAGCGAGATAAATATATCTGGGAGAGGTAGTTCCGACTTCTAAATAGATCCATTATGAGGCGAGAAGTCTCGTAAATCTCGGACTTGTTTTAATGTTGCTCAACACTGATAAATCCCCGGAGTTACTCGGATATAGGAAATGATATGATTATTAGGGTTCCTTACGTCCGAATGAAAAAACGAAAGCCTTGCAGGATCACTCGTGTGTCTGTCTGTCTATCCGTCTGTCACGGCCAATTTTTTCCGAATCTAATAGACCGATGAAGTTGGTTGGTATACAATATGAATTTATGTGACCCAAATACGGACGTGTAACGTAAATAAATTAATTTTGAATATGGGGGTCACTTTTGGGAGGCACATAAATAATAATTGTACAAAAAGGGTCATACTGTGTGACATAGAAAATGAAAGGGCTTACAGTGAGGATCACTTTAAAATAAATAGTTTTACAGTTATTTAACAAGAGATGAAAATTGTACACCCATCTATCTATACTATAATATTATAAAGCTGAAGAGTTTGTTTGTTTGTTTGTTTGAACGCGCTAATCTCAGGAACTACTGGTTGGAATTGAAAAATTATTTTTGTGTTGGATAGTCCATTTATAGAGGAAGGCTATAAGCTATATAACATCATGCTACGACCAATAGGAGCGAAGCATAAATGAAAAATGTTGCAAAATCGGGAAAAAATATTCCTTTTTGAGAGCTTCTGTTGCGTGCGCTGCGTAACCGGTTTAAGTTACGAAAATATCATGTATGATGGAATTGTTCCTCTTTAAAAGTTCTAAAAAAAGTCCGCGACAGCATATGTCTATCTTTTAAGTATGACTCACTATAACCATTTTTTATGGTAATAAAATTTGTTCGAAACTAATGCATTATTTGCAAAGGAGTTTTATCAACATAATATTAATTCTTATTCAAATAAATAGTTTTAACATCAAGGGTATTTATGCAACAGTAAAATACTTCTTAATTCATTCGAATCGGACATTTAATTTCGAAGTAATTAATCATGAATATAAAAATGCAATACGCGAAGCGTTCGACGCCGCCCCGGCGGGCGCGGCGCGACGTTCCCTATGTTCGCGAGGAGAGGATGGGCACACGGGTAAACTATGAACTGGAATAGGACATAGGATACGTTTTATCTCTATATTCTCACGGGATCGAGACCTACGCGGGTGAAACCGCGGGGCACAGCTAGTTATAATATATCGCCATAACTACTGAGCCTAAAATTTTGAAAAAATTGTTACATAGAAATATATATGGCAAATCTCTCAATATTGTGCATACAAACTTGCAGTTGGAAGGGAGAGCATGTTTTTTTTCTCCGGATTTTTAGATTAATATAAATAAAGTACCTACATAAATTACATTATATTTCTAAACAGTTTTGTTTGACTAAGGTAATCAATAACGTAAAATAGGTACTCTTCGAATAACAATAAGGTATCAGAGTTTAGTCAAATCCATCAGGAATTTATAGAAAGTTCGCACCTTGCAAAAAAAAAACCAGTTGGGTTCCGATATAACTAAGTTAATTAATGCAAAAGTGCCCGGACTAAAAATATCTTTTTGATTTTCGAAAGAAACAAATTCAATTTCGAAATTCAAACTAATTCAGTGCAATTAATCTGTTTCAGGTTTTTGACGCATACGTCTACGCCAAGCAAATAACGAAGCGTTCGGCGATCAGGTAAGATCCTAATTTGTTAAATGTGAGATGCTCGTGTATTGTCTATCAAAATTAGAGTTGGGTTCTAACAGGTGAAACACAATATCTGTGATCACTGTGACTGTGACAAAAAATAACAGATCCAAATATCTGTTATTAAATCACAGCCTGTGATTTTTGTACGGACGATAAATACGTATCTCAATCGAATATCATCTTTATTTCTTTTGATTTAAAGTCGAAAATCGTATCTATCTGTTATAAAATCACAGCCTGTGATTTTTGTACAGACGAGAAATACGTATTAACTCAATTGAATATCTTCTTTATTTCTTTTCGTTAAAGTCGAAAATCGTATCCGAAGTTTTAACAGTAACAGTCTTGAGGATCTGTGATTTTAAGTAACAGATATTTTTTATCGTTAGGAGCAATTGCTATCTGCTATTTTTTAATATCTGTGATTTCTATCTGTGACGATAAATACGCCTCACTCCTAATCAAAATATTGGTGCCGATTCTCTTGTCACAAATTCTCTAAACTAAACTAAAAATCACTAAAATTTTGTTTATTCCTGTCAAACGACGATTTCCCATTCTGAAAATAGACTAAATTGACACAACTTAACTATAATTTAGTTAGGCCAGCACTAAGACGGCACTGAGTTTTAATTTAGTGAAAATTCTATTCTGAATTTGGCTTTTTAACCAACATTTTTGTTCTATATCTAAAATCCTCTAGCTAACTCTGACTATTTTTAATCACGATTAAATATGTGTGGAATAAAATTAGATGTCATGAACTAAAATTCAAACCAACACCTCGAATTCAGTTGCAAAACGGTTCTGTATCTTTTTTTAATATTCTTTTGCTTATATCTCGAAAATGGTGTGTCCTATCGCAAAAATAATGAAAATTTTGACCCCCTTTACAACCCGCAAACCCGTAACATTCTTGTTCTCGAACACAAGGTAATTTTTTTTTTGTTTTCTTTCAGAAAGTGATAAATTCCATATAAAAATACGTCGAGACAGCCACATTGCGCGCCTCTCCGGCTCAAAAAAAATCACGTTGTAGGCAAACAAGTAGGTACCAAGTGGGGTCGCGATTGTCAAATTCGATTTTAGTTGTCAAAATAATTTTTAAATTTGGAGATTTTTTTGGCATAATAGCTCTAAGATTCTCATAGTAAAAAGTAAGGAATTTTAGTGATAGTTTAGTTAGTTTAGTTCGGTGTACAAGAGAATCGGCACCACTGTCTCACTACGTCGATGTGTCGTGTAAAGGCTCGTGTAAACGGCAGCGCTAGCTTTGTCCCGCCTGTTTGTGGGAAATCATACAACTGTCAAGGAATCCTGTCGATGCGAATAAACAGAATTTAAGTTGATATAAAAGGTAAACTATTAACTTCCCTGACTTTACAATAGTTATTTATGCAACTGTTATTTATAATACTTAAGGGGTATTAAAATACGAATTCGCCTCGTGTGATAATAGTATCACATGAGTGTTTTAATACCTAATTATTTACAGTTGGATACAAGATTTTTTCTACACTATGAATCCTCTATAAAAAGTTCTATGCAATACTAATGTCGAACAAAAATGGCGGGATACGATCCACGTGAATTCGAATTCGAATAAACTATAAGTTTATTTTATTTTATTTCTGTGCTTTGTTAATGAAGCGCGCACAGCATGACAGCGGTCTATTTTTAAATGAGTTGCATTATGAAATTTTGTACAACATTTTAACACCCGTTTGGATGATATAATGGTTAGACTGACAATGGTTGTTTTTAATGTTGGCAATAAGCTAAGTATGTGTTTCAGAAACTTTTAGAGATAGAGGATTTATAGCATGGGTGTAGATAAAGCAGTTTTATGACATGACGTGACTGTGAAAACAAAATATTTCATATTCCCGGTCATGAATGTTTTTTACCCACCAAGTGTCCAAATCAGAGGTTTATTCAATTAACACTACTTCCTGTAGCTTTCGTGACTCTGTTTGACAATCCTGAAACTTCCATCGCGCTTCTGCTAGTTGTACTGTCTCAGGGCTAAAATCTTCTACAGAATAAATTCTTGTTATGAATCCCTATTACCCAGATTCTTAACCATTGACCTTAGATCTATACCCAATTTTCGTAACACACTTGCTACCACAATCCGAAGAAAATTTCTAATCCATTCCTACGTATGTTTAAAAAAATTTACTGCTTAACAAAGTAAATAACGCAGTGAATGTTGCTGAAATGTCAAAATTAATGGCAGTGTAATTTCTTTGAGTTACGCAATTAACTTGCTGAAGAAGGTAGGATTTTGTTACAGAGAGGAGGAGGGCGAGAGAAAAGGAGTTTCAAGATGCTGAAGTCAACATCGAAGCAGAGATCATGGACGTTCAATTTGGTAGGTAACTTCACTATTTAGATTTGACGGGCTCTGTCTGAAGCACGTGTGAACCTATAGTTGAATTCAGAATCTTGGATAATCACATTCAGTTGCCACTAGCTCGACGCTTTAGTGTTATGTAATAGTCAATTATCGAGTAACCATTTTGTAATACAAAGGTTGGCTATACTTTGTCATCTATTTCATTGACCTTGTGGTTTCAAAACTTCATAAGATTCTAAATTCAAGTTTAAACCAACGAAGTAAGTTGTGCGGTCACATTTTGTGACTAATGTCATCAATCTAGTTGTATTAGAAGGATCATGACCATGTGAACGCTTACGAAGCCAGTCGTGATAAAAGTTTGAAACTAATTATTTTTATGTGGTTCCTGTTAAATAATCGTGCATCCTACGCCAAGCAGAAGAGGTAGTTAGGTTTCAAAGTAGGTAGAATTGAGGATTCTTAAATGAAAATAAATGACAATTAACTCCGGTCCAGAAACACCAACCAGTCAAATTTTGCTGTTTTTATTCTTTCGTGTAGAATATCCTCTGACTAGTAATTTGCCACAACCTCAGTCGCGCGGGACTAGAGTTCTCTTATCCAGCTTAGGCAAGTTAGTAATTAATCTGTCACAAACAGGACACTGAAGTGTTTACCAATATGAATAGAGAGTAACGTCTACCACCTCTCTTTAAAAACTTTTCATTTGGTTGTCAACTCGCGAAATCGCAAAAATAAAAACAGCTGTCCCACACCTGTGTTCTAAACTTAGGACAGTGTAAGTACGTAATGTTTAGTTAACCTGTCAGATTTTTGTTTTCGCCATTTCTTTGATCTAATATTAAAAGTTATTCAGTTCGATGCACCTCTTAAAGTTTGTTAAGTAAATTTTCAACACCATGATAGGGTAAACACCGTTGTCACACCATGCGTCTTAAATATAAAAATAAATCACCGAGTAACAACAAAAAAAAACGTGTATCTATACTTATCTATACTAATATCTATACTATTATATAATATTATTAATTCCGTTTATTTATTTATTTTCTTTTCTAATTACATTTTAAAATATTTCTTAAATTCAAATAATTAATTCAATATTATTAATTACTAGCTGTTCGTGCCCGGCGTTGCCCGGGTGTAATTCCGACTTTTCCGGTGGATTAACAAAAAACTTTTTTCGTACAAATACAAATATACGATATATAGTATTGCAGATACGAATAGAACAAAAAAGTGAGTGATGTACTTAAAATAATCTAAACGTGAATTCATGCAAGCCTAGTACTTTCTGTTATGTTACAGCTCGGAAACTACACAATTTCTTGTGAACAGAATACCGTCAAGCGCTGCACGTAATAAAAAAAAAAATCATAAGTGTTAAATCCATATATCTTTTGATTCTGCAAGACGATTTTGATGAAATAAAGACTAAATGTTACTCACAATAAAGCTTCTTATTGTTCAGTAATTCAATTTGGAATCCAATGAGTGGCTTTTACGTGATGCGCTCACAAACGAACAAACAAACAGACAAAAATTTCAAAAAATATTTTTTTACTTTCTATTACTTATTTCTCGCGGCTTCCAGTACTTTTTTTGCAAAAATCTTTAATGTACAGACACGGACCGTTTACGATTTTATTATATGTATAGAAGATGATTATAATCTATACTAATATTATTATAAAGCTGAAGAGTTTGTTTGTTTGAACGCGCTAATCTCAGGAACTACTGATTAGAATTGAAAAATTCTTTTTGTGTTGGATAGTCCATTTATCTAGGAAGGTTATTATAGGCTATATAACATCACGCTACTACCAATAGGAGCGGAGTATAAATGAAAAATGTTGCAAAAACGGGAAAAAATATTCCTTTTTGAGAGCTTCCGTTGCGCGCTCGCGGCCGTCCAGGTCACGTCCCGCGCCCCCCGCCTGTGTTGAGACTACCTATAGATGCAAAACGTATTTTAAACGTTTTAAACCGTTTTTTTGTTTAAAACGTTTTAAACCACATTTGGCGGTTTAGTAATGGTTTAAAACGGTCTTTTTACACCTATAGTTGAGACGCAAGTTCGTTGCCCTTCACCCTTTGCCGCTGGCAAAGGGTGAAATACTCTTGTGGTAAAATGTAATAAAAATAAATAAAAAAATGTCGTAATTTTCCATTGATTTTACGTTCTCTAAATGACACCAAGCCACTGGTTTCAAGGATGTTGAACGGTGTTTACCCTAACACCCTGTATACTGAGGCGTATTGTTTGCGTTATAAAGGTCTCTAAAAATAACCGGCCAAGAGCGAGTCCGGCTTGCACAATTAGGGTTTCGTACAAAATCTACTTGCACGAAAACTACTAGTAGGTAAGTAGGTATACATACATAAAATAATTCGGATGTGAAAGACAAACTTAAGTTTCAGAAGGTTGAATTTCTTACCCGTCCAATTAACCACAGACCTTGATATTTGATATATTATCTCCTACTTGTTTCTGAGAAAAAGGGGCCTTGGCAGTAGAACAGACGGAAAAACAGTGATCAAAATCAGAAGTCATTTATTCAAACAAGGCTGAGAATCAGCACTTTTTGAACGTCAAAATTACATAAAGGCTCGTGCATACTAGCGCGATGGGATTGACAAGGGTAGCGCCTATTTGTGGGAGCCTTAAGATAGTCCCCCAAAACGCCCGCGCTTTAGCTGGGAAGATGAAGTAGCGCAACAAACTCCCCAGCAGTACAGCTGTCTGTTCAGTTAGAAGAACTCGAATCTATACAATCGGAACGTAGTATGAAAAGTAATTAACATTACGAAACAAAACATTAAATTAAATTATTTGCCATACATTTGCTAGCACACGCCATTATAGGTACAATTATTTTTTTATTGAAAATTATTATTCTCAAGCAGAAATAAAAATAAACACGTAAACAGAACTTAATACCTAAATAAATGGCATAATGCCATGCCCTCCAGGCATAAAGGGCGTGCCAGCTTACATATGCAATGCTGGATTATTTGTGATCCTCTAAGGGTCAGATCAGACCCCGAACCTGCGCGCACTTTACGTATAATTTCAGTGCAAGAGTCGACACGTGTCAAAGTACGCTGAGACGTGCGGTGCTGCGCAGAGCGTATACACACGGCTACACATCAAGCTATAAATTTCCAGTTTATGCTGATCTCGCATTGTATAGGATTTCCGTACAATGCGAGGTCAGCTTATACTGGAAATGTATAGCTTGATGTCTAGCCGTGTGTACTTTTTAGAATAGTCAATAAATTCGATAATTTATCGGATCATAAAAAAGTGCGCGTCGCGTCTCGGTGTGAACTGACCCTAAGGGTTCCGTGTTTTTTCCTTTTGAGGTAAAGAAGTACATACGAGTGTTACGTGGGCAGGTATACATTTTTTTTTTGAGGTTTAGATATCATCCAATTACTTCTCCCGCTCTGGGTGGAGCGGAAGGGTGTGTCAGACTTTTACTGACTAAAACCCACCCGTGTTCCTTCAGTTGCCTGTTGCCAAGGTCCCGGTATCCTTTCGGACTAACCCGCAAGGGCAGGATGCCTGGAAACATATTCTACTGAAATAAAATTATTTATAGGTACAGTAACTCGGACACCCAGACGAAAAAAATAGAAGTTTATTGTCACAAAAGAGAGCATTCACAAAATTTTGGTACACACGGCTACACATCAAGCTATACAATTCCAGTATAAGCTGACCTCGCATTGTACGGAAGTCCAAGACAATGCGAGATCTGCATAAACTGGAAATGTATAGCTTGATGTGTAGCCGTGTGTGTACGCACGGCTACACATCAAGCTATACAAAACCAGTTTACGCTGATCTCTCATTGTAGGGAAATCCTATACAATGCGAGATCAGTTTAAACTGGTTTTGTATAGCTTGATGTGTAGCCGTGTGTACATACATAGATGCAGTATTTATTTATTAATTTTTGATACCTAAACTGAGCCAAGGCTTATAATTTTGTCCTCAAACGTGGAGAGAAACCTACAAAGAAATCGTCTCAATGTGAATGTCGTGACGTAAATTATTTTATCACTAGCTGTTCGTGCCCGGCGTCGCCCGGGTGAAATCCGACTTTTCCGGTGGATTATCAAAAAATTCATGTGTTAAATCCATATCGCACCTTGGGTGCAACAAAATCACAACTGCAAAATTGAGGTAAATATGCCAAATTGTCTCTGATCCATGCCTTTACTTGGGGCAACAAAGACATCCGTTAAAGTATCTCAAAATTCTAATAGATGGCGCAGGTGCCTTTGTGGTTATTGGCGGTTTTTCTATGCGTTTTGGGCCGACAAAGTTTCATTGCACAGTAGTGCAAGCTGTAGGTACTTATTGTGGTAACTAAATATAATGAATCTAATTACTGTTATCTTTTGCAGATGATGGCGGTTTTTTGGGATTGCTTCCGGTTCGCTGTGACGGAGGCGATGGAAGCGATAATGCCACCACTTATGAAAAGCAGTTTTGCAATCGTTACAATGAAAACAACAAATTCAACGACACTTATGACGACTGGGCCGACCGACAGAATCAACGAATTGGACCAAGTAAGTACTATACAACATTATTTTTTGTTGACAATGACCCCTTTTCGGGTTTACCGAAAAGGGGTCATTGTACTCATCATTTCGAACAACTTTTTCCATGGGAACAAACTTGAAATCGCGAAAAGAAAATCAGCTGTTCCATACATTTTGTCGATTTAAGTGGACACAAATGTATAGAACAGCTGATTTTTTTTGTTCAAAATGATGAGTACAATGACCCCTTTTCGGGTTTAGCATACCTAAACAAAAACTAATGTTGTATAAATTAATAACCAAAGGACTCTAGGCTTTAGGGGTTTTTTATACAAGAATATTCTATCACTAACGATACTAACTACTATTCCTAGGTACGGGAAATCTGCTGAAAAAAAAAAGTGGCGATAGTGGTAGTAGTTGATACGTTCTAAAAGTTCACAAACTCCAATTATTCGCAGTTAGATGTACATCAAATTGACACACTTCAACAATCTACCGTGTTAGCTAAAGTCATTTCATACAATTATCAAAGCATGACAGTTGTAATTTGACTAAACGGGCATTTTAACTTGGCAAACAATTTCATAAGCAATTAAGTAATATCCCACACTTTAAAGACAAAAAAAATGTAATAATGAGGCTATAATAAAATCTACAAGACTAATTTACAAAGAGTTAATGATGTTGAGATTTCTCAAAGACTTTGAAGGCTCTAAGACGAGGGCGACGCTATAATGGGGCTACACTATACGAATTTATCCAGCTAGGTGTCGCATCGTCTCTGATGTTGTTTTACTGTTAACGCCTTACGCTCTACGTAAAATACTTGTATTCAGCTGCATCTTGTTTGACTGGAAGCCGACTCCAACATAGTTGGAAAAAGTCTAAGCAAATTGATTAAAGCTCAAAGCCTTACGCCTAAAAAATAGGAAACAAACTTCAGCGGCAAGGCAGGAAGTTAGTATCCATGAAAACATTCAACAGACAGTCAGCTGACAGTCACCAGCGAAGGTAGCGTCATCTGTATTTAGCTTTGCCTGTCACTCTCTATTGTTTTCTATGATGTCGCATGCGTTTGCGCAACGAATATCAATAGCGGCGCGATGTTCTTGTCGCTCTTGTTTTGGAAGCCAATTATTGACTACTCTTTAGACTAGTTTAGTACCACGTAGGTTTATAACTAACTATTCCTCCACGAGTAGCATGGCATTGACCACCGTAGAATCTGAAGAATAGACGAAAGACAGATTGTGATTCTATCATTTTGTCGATTCTTCAGTCGCCAAAACCCGTTTCTACGGTGGTCATGCATGCTACACTAACCAGCAAATTAGATTTAGCATAATAAAATACCATACCTACTAGAAAATATCAACATTCAATAAGGCTAGGTAATACTAATAATAGACTTATTCATAATAACTAGGTAGTATAGGTACGTTCTTCCTCGTAAAGAACCAAGTAATCCAACACGCTCCTGGCCTCGTGACGTCACTCCTACGCCTAGAACTCGAGGCAAGTGATTCCACGATATCCCTCTAACGCCTACAAGAGGTAAGTAATCTTAACCTAGAAAAGAATTGTTCACCGAAGCTGGATCTGTGTCGCGAAAAACATAGACATCTAAATAAATAGGAAATGTCGCGAAAACAAAAAATGGCCGACTAATACTAAAAGCAATGAAACATAATGATTTCGAAGTAAAATATTTTAATAGACACCACTGTAGGGCACTTTTATAGCCGAGGAATGGGAAAAAATAACAATAATATTAGGTACCTACACTGTTAACAAAGAACATAACATAACAATAATTATTAAGTGGCATTACAAACATAAAATGTAATGCCAATTAAATATGCAATACTCGAGTTTTAATCATCACTAAACAAATTAACAACCAATCAAGCAAATTTTATTATCGTTGGCAGAACTACCACGAAAGATCTGCACGCGTAGCACCACCGTAGAAACGTGGTTTGTCGACCGAAGAATAGAAAAAATGACAATTAAACAATTAAAATCTGTTATTTTGTTTTTTCTTCCGTCGACAGAACCCCGTTTCTATGGCGGTCATGCTACGCGTGCTGTGTTTAAACAAAAAATCTCAATAAGGAAACTTTTATTGTAAAATAAAGTCACTATGTCTGTCTTAAACCTAAATAAAAGATGTTTTGATAACATGGGTTGGTGGTCTTTTAAGGACGCTACTCACCACGACTATTCGCAGCGAATGTTTGCAAAACAAACTCGCGAAGCAAATGCACACTGCAACAATAGCATGTTCATCAACAACTCACACAAGACACGCCCGTTTTCGTGAGATAAAACATCTTATCTTATACTAAAAAAAAACAAGTAATAAAAACTAAAACCCAACTACGACTTAAAAGGTATAAACAAGAAACCACAGACAGACAAATTAAAAATCCGGAGTCACACGTGTTAGGGCATAAATCGAACAGATTACGTGTGACTCCGGATTTTTAATTTGTCTGTCTGTGGTGTCTTGTTTATTATACCTTTTAAGTCGTAGTTGGGTTTTAGTTTTTATAACTTGATTTTTTTTTAAATTCTTTTGGGGTTATAATATATATATATATTTGAAATGTGCTCATTAAGGCCTTTCATTTGATACCCAACATGGTACGATTAAACCATTTTTTTTTTTAAGTTCCTCACTTTATGTCCTCTAGAGGGCGCCATTTTTAATTTGATGTGACTTCACATGGCCTATTACCAGCGGAAAATCACGACGCTTCTAACGATACCTCATTTGTCAAATTGTGATAAGTGGTTTGGAAGATAGGATGGGAACAGATGAACATACATACATACATACATATATACATACCGGTCAAAATCATAACCCTCCTTTATCTTCGCCGTAGTCGGGTAAAAAACTAGCGACCCGCTTCTGCTTCGCACGGCTTTTCAAAACATCGAGATGACGAAAACCTCATCAGAATCTGTTGCGTGGTTTAGAAGAACAACGCGGACATACCGAAAAACACAAAAAGCAAATTTCATTTATAATAATTCGATATTATGTTAGATAAATTATCTGTTCAATTTCGAAAGTTCCAAGTTACCGTTTCTATCTTCAATATGCAATATACCTACGGCGTAGACCATCTTTCTTTACGTGAACACCTGTAATAACACTGGAAGAATTAAATGGGTGAGATATTATACCAGATGTTCAGCGTATATTGAACCGGCTCCGAAGGTAAAAATCTCTGGATCAATTTTATCTGTACAAATAGGTACAACTCGATGTATTTCCACCTGTGATTGTATTCTTTTTTAAGAAAATGTTACATTCCACAAAAACAACGGTTAAAGTAACTTTGGTTGGAATCGATATAAATATTAGGTCCCCACCTATGAAATCAGCGTCTTGTAGAAGTTGCGTTTTCCATACTAACATCATTTTACTTAATTTATATCAACCATTATTTTGAACACTAATGTTTTAAATATTTTATGAACTAATGTTTAAATACATACATACCGGTCAAAATCATAACCCTCCTTTTTTCATCGCCGTAGTTGGGTAAAAACTAAGATAACGTATGCCAGTTAGATTAAGCGACAAAAATAAGTCTTGGATAAGTTAAAAAAAAAATTGTGGTCATTTCTACTTACAAAATGAGGAGTCATTTTTAATAAGGTATTTTTTTATGTTTAGAAAACTATAAGTAATAAGGTTTTTTTACTATTGGTACTTTTTACTAGTGGTAGGAAATTTTTAATACTATATGGCCTAGCCAGGCTTGATGATTCTATTTCGTATCATTATGGTAGTCGGTAGTATAACTTTACTGCAAATTATTGATCTTACCTATTTATTTATATTGATTTTTGGCACAAGGCCCATATCAGCCCTGATTTGTTGTATTCCTTATCCCCACTTTGTAAGATAAAAAGCTGAAATGGAAATGGGCGGGCCACCTAATCTGACACAAAACGGAGAAATGGGCTACATTAGTCATTTCATTTCATTTTATTTATTCATAAACAATTTCCATTGTGTTGAATTTACATGCAATTTACATACAAACAAAAACAACAAAATACAACTATGAATTACTAGTTAATATTCAAACAAAGTGTCAAACAGTGTCAAATATAGTGTCAAACAGTAATATCGAACAGTTTTTTAAATAATGTCAAAAGTTATTAAATGTCGGTAAATGATTAATTATACAGGGTGTTAGGGTAAACACCGTTATCCTTGAAACCAGTAGTTTGGTGTCATTTATAGAACGTAAAATCAATGGAAAATTACAACATTTTTTTCTTTTTTTTTAAACTACATTTTACCACAAGACGCAAGTTCGTTGCCCTATGCGCTAGGTCAACGAACTTGCGTCTCAACACGGGCGGGGGGTGCGGGACGTGACCTGACTGGCCGCGAGCGCGACCCTTCCCTCAGTTAGTCAGCTGTTTAGCTAGCGATCACGGTGTCGGATAGAACCTTTTTAAAATCTTTTAATGAAAATAACGTTTTTTTTTGTTGTTACTCGGTTATTTGTTTTTATATTTAAGTCAACTAGCCATGGTTTGCGTGACAACGGTGTCTACCCTGACAACCTGTATAATGTCAAATGATTAAAAACAGAAAAAAAATAAAAATAGTCGCCGAATGGTACCCAAGAGAAGGTAAAAGGAAGAGAGGACGCCCGATAAGAAGGTGGGACGACGATCTTAAAGCGACAGCGGGGCCAATGTGGAAGAGGAAAGCCCATCACCGGGAACTGTGGGAGAATATGGGGGAGGCCTATGTTAAAGCAAAACAATCTTCATATGAAACCGATGTCTGAAGAATTAACTTTTTTATTTTTATAAGTTAAATAATATTATATTATATTATTATTAATATAAAGGCTATTCATTATCATTATCCCCACTTTGTAAGCTCACTTTGTGAGCAATGAAAATCAATTGAATTTCCAAAAGTCCAAAAACTACAAAATTTCATACTAGGAAAGTCATGGGTAAACACTAATATAGCTATATCAATATTTTTCAGCCCAACTTTTCAATCATTACCACTATTTACACTCGTGCAATGGGCATTAACTACGAAACTTAAATGAACAGCACTCTACTACTTAATGTGCATCTCAAGTTTCAAACCAACAAAATTACTAATTTACATTAGCATTAGTTAAGAGTCTATTAAAATACTTAGAATGATCCTCCGCTATATTGAAAATATTGCAGCATTCATTTTGAACTAAATATAAAGCAGAAACTATGTTTTTTTTTAAATTACTATTATTTTCACCTTATAAGAAATTACCTAAACTATCGGCGCCTTAGAGCTTATCTCCCCGCGCCGCCGCCGCCGCCGCGCCGCTCAGTCTCGCTCTCACTCAGCCCGCGATCAGTAGTATGCGAACAAGATAAAGAGAGAATTTGAGCTGAGATAATTATTATGGACTCAGTAGCGAGCACAGAGCACATTTTTATGCAACATTAGTTTTTGTTTATGCTATACCCGAAAAGGGGTCATTGTACTCATCATTTTGAACAACTTTTTCTATGGGACCAACCTGGAAATCGCGAAAAAAAAATCTGCTGTTCCATACATTTGTGTTCACTTAAATCGACAAAATGTATGGAACAGCTGATTTTTTTTTCGTGTTGTATACAACGAGTGAAGTCCCTTGACGTTTATGTGACACTTCACAATGAAAAACTGTAATCTTCGAACTGACGTTTGGACACATCACTTGCTACTTGAACTAAACTCGTCACTTATCTAATGCAAAAGTAAATCAGCCATAACTGACTGCCAGTTATGGCTATATAATATCAAATATTACCAGCACTGTAAGTTCCAAACCAACAGGTAGCTATTCACACATACAAAAATCTTAAAAACACTAATTAAGCCCTGATAGTTCATGTAATTTGAGAAAGTGACCCCGTAAAACCAAAAAAATCAAAATTGTAAACCGTTAAAGGCTCTTACATACTGGCGCGATTCGCCGCGCGACGCGACGCGACGCCGCCGCATTGTACGCCGCGAAGTTTTCTCAGAAATTGTTTTGTTAAAATTCGCGTCGCGCGGCGAATCGCGCCAGTATCTAAGAGGCTTAATGCTTAAGTAGGATTTTTTTACAAAGTTAAGGAACATAACCATACAACGCAGCCAGTTACAGCTAGAAAACACAAGTTACTGTTTATTTTGCCGGTGAGCCCTAATCTAGAGGGTTAGTTTAGCTATAAGTAACAGAATGAGCTCGACTAAGTTTAAGAAAACAGTACGGCTCACTAGCTCAACAGGTGGTGAGAAGGATTGGATGGAAGCATTCGCTAGCCCAATCAACATGGACCCAGAGACGGCAACAGGTTGCCCATTTTTCTGTGAACCAACGCCAATGTCACTTGTTCTATATTATAACAATGCTGTAGGAAGTGGGTGTTGTTATAGCTACGTGAGAGACACACATGGCTTCTACAAGACGACTCAAACATTTGCTAGCAGACCGTCAAACATAATAATATGTCAATTAATTTGGTTGGCTGCTGGTATATCATTCTGCATCTATGTCTACGTAAATTCCCCGTTACGACAAAAAATATTAAACCTGAACACTCCAAAAATGCGCTTACGCAGGCTCAATGTGCAAGTAGTTAAGTTCTTTGTACACACAATAATGAACTAGAGCTACGCCTACGCTATACTAAATTATATTTACGGTAGAAGCAAAAAAAGTGCTGGAAGCACTTGTTAGAAATGAATGCAATATAAAAATCATAAAGGAGAATGCCAGGGCTTCCCACAAGACTCGGCCAAAACCGACAAAGATGAACTATATTTCATAAAAAAGGAAAATAAATATAGAATTAGACAGTATAATTACTTTTCTATTAGAACCACACCAAAAAAAGATATAGTTTTTGTTTAAGTTGACCACTTGACTCTTCTGATTTTAACGATATCATGAAATAAACTATTAAATGAATTAATTACTTTTAGCATATTATCCTCAGTGTCAACAGCCAAGGTAGTCGTAAATGGTAGAAAAATCGGTGTCCAGTAACACAGCAATATACAAACACAAAACTCAAAAATATACGGAAATACTTCTTTACTCGTGACATCACGCAGGAGAAGTCAAACATTTTTGAAAATGACAAATGCCAGTTAAAGTTTTACATCAAGTGCTGCCAGCACTATAATTACTTTATTAGGAATAAACTATTCTAAACGGTATCGATAATCCAATTAAACATATTTTTAATTATTATATTACTATAAAATATAATAAACTTATTCAAAAATATAAGTAATCACTATTTATTAATATAATTACGAGTAACAATTATGTAAACAATAAATTCACTTACGTATCTTCATATTGATATTATTGTAATGCAATTCGCAAGTGCAATTTCGTATCGATATTGTTTTATTTTGGTATTGGCAAAATTTCTAGTTGATATTGTAGCTATGGAATGTGTTGTTAAATTGAATAACTATTTAAAATGACTTTTCGACGGTGTGGTTCTACAGATTTTATTTATATTGTATAATTCTTACTGTTTTTTATTATGAATTATCATTATTATAGAAATTCTGTTGGACGCTCCATACAATTTGAGCCGATTCTTGGCATTGTCCTTTATAAAGCTTTCCTTAACATCGTCTTCTTGCAATATAATTATCGGAGAAATACATTACCTTTGTTAGAAAACAGCGGGGCCTCGTGGAATCTCTAAGAGGGTAAAAACTAAGAAGGGAGGAAGCCTTCTTATGTACTCGTAATAGGTAGTTAATAATAGGCTTTGCGTAGCCAATTATGTATCCATATAATTACGTTAATGCAAACTGAATTCACAATATAGTTATAATGAAAACTGTATTTCTAAAAACTTTGCGTTCAAGAGGCAATCCTAATCGTTCTATAATTTTCTAACAAGTTGCCAAAGTACAGAACATACCATAATTTATTTGGGAAAGTACAAATAAGAAAGTACTTTGTAAGTAGGTACCACTTTTTCTTGGAACATGCTAGGATCTAGGTACTGTTGTGACCAACCAGAAAAGCGATGAGACAATATGAAACTTGACGAGTATCAGAACTTCCATAGTCTTAGAACCCGCATAGAAAAAAAAAATATAGTTTCCATTGTGTTCCATATCAAACAGGAAACAGAAGAGGTCCCTTTTGCCAAGGTCTACTTTCGCCGCAACATTCGCAGTAACGTACATCGCAGTAAAGAACTTTCGCGACAACGTTTAACGCAATCACGTGCTTTCGCAGTAACGTACATCGCAGTAAGCAAAGAACTTTCGCAGCAACAAACGTCGCAATAAAGAAATTTCGCAACAACAAACGTCGCTATATGAAACTTTCGCAGTAACGTACATCGCGGTAATGAACTTTGCAATTATGATTTACTCCATACAATTCTAATTTCAACTCTTTACATTTTCTTTCTTTTCTCTTTTGGCGTTTGTTGCAGGATAATTGTTATTAATTCAGTTTTGTTACAGTTGTAATGGCAATCATGTCATTTGGTTTATAAGTGTTTATTTGTATTATTGTTTTTATCTTTTAAACAGATTATTTGTGTTACCTTGTGGACTTTGTTGCTTTGTTTTTGTAGGGGGTTTTTTAAATTTTAAATTTAATTTAA
The DNA here is from genome assembly GCA_947363905.1 of Lithophane semibrunnea. NCBI lineage: Eukaryota > Metazoa > Arthropoda > Insecta > Lepidoptera > Noctuidae > Lithophane > Lithophane semibrunnea. The sequence goes on along the minus strand of OX376186.1, from coordinate 19,162,299 downwards.
CTTGTTAAGGAGATAAAGAAACTCACGCACGTACTTAATACAAGAACACTGAAAACATTAAACTCCTTTTCTTGGTAACAATTATTTAGCTATCTCAGTAATATTTTAAAATACAGATAATAGTACTGTGACAGGAAGTCGAATTATGCAACATCCTACACATACATAAATTATCTAACAGGATTGCTATAATTCCGGTTTCATTAGTTTCATACGAAACTAAGTACAAAATCCAAGCCGTCGATGATCGCCAAGGTTATGTTGTTTTTTTTTACTAGCCTATGATGTCTCACTCCTGGGCAAAGACCCCACTCCTTCCATCTTTCACGATCCCGCACATCGTCTTACAGTTTTGATGGAACCTATCCAGCTCGTCCCGCCATCTCCTACGTGGTCTGCCGCGACCCCGTCTCACTGTCTCAGGGCTATTTGGGCCCACAGTTTGTCCGGCATGCGGCGTGTCTTGCCCAGTCCCATTTAAACTGGGCAGCCTTTTGAGCCACGTCAGCTATCTTTGTTTTGGAGCGCAGTATTGTGTTTCGCGCTCTATTGCTCGTTGGCAGACCTGGAGTTTGAACTTCTGGATGTTTGTCAAAGACCAACTCTTGTGCACCAAGTCTTGTGCACTATAGGTTAAGACGGAAAGGACATGTCCATGAGCCTGCGTTTCAGTGCCATAGGCAACTTATCCTTGAATAGTTCCTTCATGTAGTTATTATTAAAACTAAAATTGCAAGCTTTATCATAGTAAGGCTGCTTTTCCAGCAGAGATGGTCCTTGCTCCGTTTGCTATGGATGCGTTTGATACCCACCAATCATATTATTCATTGGTCCACATAGCATAGTACTGGTGGAAATGGGTTCAACTAAGCTATGCGTGCTATTGATTCCCATCTATAGCACGCATCCTTCCTGTATGCTATGGATTAGCTTGGCTATGGATGCACGTGTGGTGTACGGTCTAGCTATGTGCAGTGCAGAGTGCCTTCCCTACTGTCGATGCGTCGTCGCATAGCTCAAGCTGCGCATCTTCCTCGCACAGCTCCCTCGCGGCGACACATCTTCATAGCACAGCTTACTCGCTCCGCTACACAGCTTAGCTTTAGTGGAAACGGTCCAATAGTTTCGTAGCTTAGCTTTCACATCTTCTCAACATAGCTGCATAGTACATCTCTGCTGGAAAAATATTCATATTCATATTCATATTCATATTTATTTATTTGCGTCATATTCATATTCATTTATTCATATTCATATTCATTAATAGCCTTATAGAACTACAATAAAGATTTAACAATCCTTATTTTGGTGTACTTTGTGTCAAGAAACGCTTTTGACGTGAATACAATGATCGTCTTCCATTTCCATTTCGCTTTCATCCTAGAAAAATTGCGACAGCGAAAATGTGCACTTTCGAAAACTGTAGGAGTGCGTAGTTTATGAGTATTAAAAAAGTAACTAGGTATCTGGTACAATTTTATAGTTATTTATGGAACTGTTATATAATAAGGGGTATTAAAACACGAATGTGAGTTTAGCCGAGTGCAGAGGCGGCGGAAGGCGTGGGCGATGTGGGCGACCGCCTACGGCCTCGCGGTCCAAGGGGCCTCGCACCACGACCGTTTATGCATTAAAAACCGTGAACTCGATGAAAAAGTTTACTCTTCATAAAACGATAAATATGAAATGAAATGAAATGAAATGAAATTGTTTATTCTGTAAATAGGATATTGGAATCACTTTTACATGTCATATTAAAAAGTTGTAAAAATAAGCTAGATGAGGTCGGCGTTTCCTATCTGACTACTCTGAGAAGAAAGGCCGAAACAAACTCAGAGGTCACCGTCTCCTTTAAAGTTCAGACATAATCTTGGTCAGGCCATATGAGGACCATGTAGATAAGAGTCTGAAATGGTCTTTTGAGGAAAGAACCACACAGATTTGAGTGGACCTGTCCAGTCAGTGCAAGCATTTGTCAGTAATAGTGGAGCTCAACTCAGAACTAAAGGAGCTCAACGACTCGACGAACAATACCAAAGAAAGGACGTTTGGGTAGGTCGCATAAAGTTCTCAAATTGCCAGACCTTCCCTAAAACTAACAGAACGAAAAATAAATATCCACATAGTCCTCACATTCACAATAAAACAATACTTATAAGTAATCATCATGTCATTTTGTATATAATATTCAATAATGTCAATTTGTATATAAAACTGGTAGGTATATTTTTATGGCTTTCCATAATATTCAAAATGTCACAATGCTTAGCAGAGCGAGCAGCTCAATCCCATGCATTTTTGTCTTCTAAATAATCTGTGATTTTATAGTACCCTTTTTTACAAAGTTTGGTTTTAATACAGCTTTTAAATCGTTTAATGGGTAAGTTTCGAATGTCAATGGGAAGTTTGTTATAAAAGCGTATACATTGACCCATGAACGAGTTGCCTACTCTGTGGAGACGAGTGCGATATACAGCAAGATTGTGTTTATTCCTGGTATTTAAACTATGAATATCGGACATTTTCTTAAACTTTGATATGTTTTTGTGTACATACAATAGGTTTTCAAATATATATTGTGAGGCTACAGTCAAAATATCTATTTCTTTGAATTTTTCTCGAAGGGAATCTCTTGGACCTAGGTTGTAAAAGGCTCGAACAGCCCTTTTCTGTAAAACAAAGATAGCATTAATGTCCGCACAGGCTCCCCAGAGAAGAATCCCATAAGACAGAAGACTATGAAAATAACTAAAATAAACAATTCTGGCTGTATCTACGTCAGTTATCTGTCTAATTTTTTTAACGGCATAGGCGGCCGAACTAAGCCTACCTGACAATTTTTCTATGTGTGGGCCCCATTGTAATTTACCGTCAATGGTTATTCCAAGAAAAACTGTCGATTCAACGGGGTCCAACTCTATTCCATTAACTTTAACATTGGTAGATAGCTGCCTGACATTTGGCGTTGAAAATTTAATGACTTTAGTCTTTTTTTCATTCAAGAGGAGATTATTTACATTAAACCAATGCACAACTTTAGAGAGTGCATCGTTAACTTGTTCAAAATTGACTAACTGGCGTTTGATTTTAAAAATGAGGGATGTGTCATCTGCGAATAATACGATCTTATGATTATCCCTTCTGTGGTAAGGCAAGTCATTAATATAAATGAGAAATAAGAAAGGACCTAGAATTGAACCCTGCGGAACGCCCATGGTGACCGAAGATCCTGCAGATCTCTTGCCATTAACATCGACCCTCTGAATTCTGTTGTTCAGATAAGAAGTCAGAAGGTCGAGAGCCTTGTCCCTCATACCATAGTGGTACAGTTTCCTGATGAGAGTATCATGATGGACGCAATCGAAAGCCTTGGACAAGTCGCAGAAAATGCCAAGAGCATCCTGCGACTCCTCCCAGGCCTCGAAAATGCTCTTCAGTAATTCCACGCCCGCATCTGTAGTTGAACGACCCTTTGTAAAACCAAACTGTTTTAAATGGAGTAAATTATATGCATTGAAATGTCCTAACATCTGTTTAAAAATTAATTTTTCAAAGATTTTGCTCAACGTAGGTAAAATCGAAATAGGCCGAAAATTCGTGGGATCAGTTGTGCTGCCAGACTTGAACAGTGGAATCACTTTGCTAAGTTTCATCAGATCAGGAAATACACCAGATGCAATACAAGAGTTAAAAACAATTGCCAAAAAGGGTGAAATAACATCAATTATTGAGGACATGGTATGTACTGATAATCCCCAAAGGTCAGCAGTTTTTTTTACATCGAGTTCTTTAAAAGATTCTATAATGTCTTTAGCAGTAGCAATTGTGAATTCAAAAAGTTTGTCACATTCTGGTACACATTCTTTTATTATTGAATAAGCAGAAGTCGAGGACGACGATGACAGAGTTTTGGTTGTTAAAATTGGAATATTAGTGAAGAAATTTTCAAACTCAGTTGCCACCTCCACGTCTGCCTTAATATCTACATCATTGATTTTTAGATGGAAGTCACGATTCCATACTGTCGTTCTTCCCGTTTCAGAATTAATAATATTCCAGGTTGTTTTAATTTTATTTCCAGAAGATTTTATTTTATTTTTAATGTGTATGGCTTTTGCTGAGGAACAGGCTCTTTTAAAAGTTTTAGAATATTTCTTAACAAATTCTTTAAAAGTTTCATCATGGTTATATGTTTTTTCATGATATAATTCAAATAACCTTTGCCTACTTTTGTAAATTCCTGGTGTTGCCCAATCACTAAATATAACGCGGTCACAAACAGGCAATGTTTTTGAGGTGAAAACCTTCCCAAACTCATAATTGATGAGGTTAAATAGTGCGGTATAATCTTGATTCGGGTCATTGTGATAAGGCAAACCGGGTAGTTTTTCCATTAAATTATTTTTAAATTGTTCTAAGCGACTTTTATTTACAGGAACAAAACTCACAAGTTTTCTTTGAGCTCTGACTATTTTCAGAGGGAAAGTGACTAACTGGCCACAGTGATCAGAGTCCAACTCATTTATAATTAAATGGCTAGAAGGTCTTAAGTTTGTAAAAATATTGTCAATACAGGTAGCACTAGTGGCAGTTATTCTAGTCGGCTCAGAGAATGTATTGTACAAGTTATACGACTTTAATAGAGTTATAAATTTATTTACTGTAGCAGATTTTTCTAATATATTGATGTTGAAGTCTCCACAGACAACAACCGTTTTATTACTGCTACAAGTCTTTAATAATACTTCTTCCATAGATTTCTCAAAAATATCATATGAAGCACACGGGGGCCTGTACACGCTTATTACAATGAACTGCTCAAGCTCAATGCAAGCTATTTCAATAACTCGCTCAACAGAGAGGCTCACAATATCCTTACGTTCTTTAAATTTCATATTGTTACGAACAATTATTAGAGACCCACCGCGTATCATATTAACTCTGCTGAATGAGCTGGCAACCTGGTGGTTGTTAAAGCTGAACATGAACTGGTGGACTTTTAACCAATGTTCAGTTACACATAAGATATCAATAAAACTACAGTTCATGAACAGCTCCAATTCTTATTCCTTACCTATCACACCCTGTATATTCTGATGGACTATTTTTAGACTATTATTATTATTATTTAAATTACTACAATGTGATGGGTGAGAGGATAGTAAAGAAGAACGTTTTGTAACATTTTGATGATTTAAACCAGTATTTATAATTTCTGCGTTTATTAGGCAAGAGTTTTCCTCTATTGTCCTAATTTTTTTGTATATTGACATGTTTTTATTTAGTTTATCATCATTTGCTTGCTATGAACGTATTGTCAAAGAAAACCTTACGTATACTATACGACGGGGTCCTAAAATTTTCGAGCTCACTAGGCTCGCTCTTACATCCTACGTAGGTTCCCAAACTATTCTATGGGTCGACAAAGTAATGTCTATTTTTATATAGGTAAATGTTCAAATCAACATCTACCCTATCCAGATTGCAAAATTTTCGAGCTCGCTTCGCTCGCTCCAGCATCATGCACTCGTCCAACTTTTTCATTTTAGTCAAAAGAAAACATAACCTGTTTGAGGTTGTGTGCCTAAAATTTCTCAACTGTTTTTTTATTTTATTTGTCTTCTTGCTCCAACAAAGGGCCTCGCGAAATGTATCTCGCCCACACTAAATTTAGATCTTGCGCCGCCACTGGCCGAGTGTGATAATAGTATCACATGAGTGTTTTAATACCTAATTATTTACAGTTGCATACAAGATTTTATATACACCCATGATATGAATCTTCTATAAAAGTTTCTTTGCAATGCCAATATCAAACAAAAATGGCGCGGTACGCCATGAATTCGAATTTTTTGAATTCGAATGTGTTTTGTTTTTACAAGCTTTATATTAGCTTGCTCTGTTCGTATGTGTTTCCGGTTACTCCTTTTATCATCAATTTTTCAAGCACTTCCTGGCATCCGATTGAGCTGAAACTTGGCATACTCATACAACTACCGAGACATTTTGAAAAAATTATACCATTATGTTGGTTTGATGATGGAGCCGGAAGTTGGCCATAGGAACTCCTCAATCAAACAAGATAGCATTATCGTGTTTGGACTCATTAGTCATGTATTAACAAGCGCTTTGACACTAGGTGGTGTTCAGGGCCTGATGATGGAGCCGGAAGGTGCCTGTGGGAAAACCTCAATCAAACAAGATAGCACCATCGTGTTTGGACTCATTGGTCATGCATTAACACAAGTGCTTTGACACCATGTGGTGTTCAGGGTCTGATGATGGAGCCGGAAGTTGGCCATAGGAACTCCTCAATCAAACAAGATAGCACCATCGTGTTTGGACTCATTGGTCATGTATTAACAAGCGCTTTGACACTAGGTGGTGTTCAGGGCCTGATGATCGAGCCGGAAGGTGCCTGTGGGAAAACCTCAATCAAACAAGATAGCACCATCGTGTTTGGACTCATTGGTCATGCATTATCACAAGTGCTTTGACACCATATGGTGTTCAGGGTCTGATGATGGAGCCGGAAGGTGGCCATGGGAACTCCTCAATCAAACAAGATAGCACCATCGTGTTTGGGATCGTTGGTTATGTATTGACAAGTGCTTTGACACAAGGTGGTGTTCAGGGCCTGATGATGGAGCCGGAAGGTGGCCATGGGAAAACCTAATTAGTTTGATTTGTGAAGGTGATAGAACAGATATTTAAACAAATCCTAATGCTAAAAAATAGAAAATAAAATATAAGTAAAAATATTTTTAAAAACAAGCTTTTAATGAACTAAAATGTACTAAATAAAACTTAAGTAAACATAGAACTTTAATATTTTCTTAAACGCTTGAGGCGTAAATGTCCTTCTTACACTATAAACTTGAAGATAAGCCTCAAGGTTTTAAGAAAATATTAAAGTTCTATGTTTACTTAAGTTTTATTTAGTACTTTTTAGTTCATTAAAAGCTTATTTTTAAAAAGATTTTTACTTATATTTGATTATATTACGGTGCTTTGTTAGTGAAACGCTCGTGAACGACAATGTTCTTTTTTAAATGAGTTGCATTATGAAATTAAGTACAAGATTATAACACCCGTTTGGATGATATTATGGTTACTATGACACTGGTTGTTTTAATGTTGGCAATAAGCTAACTGTTTCAGAAACTTTTAGAGAGGATTTATAGCATGGGTGTGGATAAAGGTATTTATGAATCTGAGATAACCTTTTAGATCCATAAATACCTTAAAATTGTACCCTTAAAATTGTAATAAGTATAGGAAATAGAATATTATCTGATGAAGTTCATCAAGATTATTTATTAATTTCTTTGTTATTTATTGCGCTGTTAAATCACGAAAAATACTAGGGTTTCTAATCCATCATCTACCCTCCATGCATGAAATCAAAATCAAAATCAAAAGTCAATTATTCAAACTAGGCTGAGAATCAGCACTTTTCGAACGTCAAAATTACATAAGACAGTCCCCCAAAAACGCCCACCCTTCACCACTTCCTAGTGCCTTAGCTGGGAAGAAGAAGTGGCGCAACAAACCCCCCAGCAGCACAGCTGTCTGTTCAGTAAGAAAAAAAAAAAAAGATTCTATACAAAAGTATGCAAAATCATTTACATTATGCAACACAAAACATAAATCTAATTATTAGCCATATGTCAGCTAGCACACGCTAATATACCAATCACAAAAAACGAGAACTATATGTACTCAAGCAGAAATAAAAGTAAATGTAAACATAAATTAACTAAATAAAAGCCTCCAAAGGGCGTGCCCGCCTACATATAGCTATTTTTAGATGTAACTGAAGTTATAAATGATAAACTAGGACCATTGAAGTAAAATAAATAATATGTATCAATTTTCGAGTTCGCTAGCTAACCACATATTGCAATACAACTCATATAGTAAACATTGTAATGAGTAGATTATGTCAATAATAAATTAAATTAGAAAAACATTAAAAATAAATTGATTATACAGGCAAATAAAAAAAAAATACCTATATGAACTCATATAACCTGTCAGTGGGTAAGCTAATGCTGGAGAAAGAACATAAACATTGTCTTGAGTTAATCACAGCGACCAACTATTCTTATCATTTAAGTAGTCGTTAATAAAGTAATACGCCTTTGAACAAAGGTCGCATTTTACTTTAGCTTTAAACGCATTATAAGGCAAATCTAGCGAAGAAGAGGGTACCTTGTTATAAAATGTTATACCAAGCCCAACAAATGAGTTATGAACCTTATGAAGCCGGTGAAAGGGAACTCGTAGTTTGTCCTTATTCCTAGTGTTAACATTGTGGATATCACTGTTTTTAGTGTATAAGTGTATATTTTGCCTAATATATAAGATGTTGGCGAAGATGAATTGTGATGCCACCGTGAGAATATCAATATCTTTAAAAAAATCTCTCAGAGAAACTCTGGCACCTAGCTGGTAAATTGCTCGAACAGCTCGTTTTTGAAGGACAAATATATTTTGAATGTCAGCAGCTTTGCCCCACAGCAGAATGACCTTTTTTGACCTTTAATGAATTAAAAGGCTAAACTACATGCATTCGTCGTCACCTTTAAAATTAAACATAGTACGTGGCGAACAGTTGCAAGAGGCTTCCCCCTTAGTACAAGAGGCTTCCCCGTTAGCAAACGTTCCCACAATGCAAGGTCGCGATCTCAGAAACACTTTTCACTGCATTGTACTTCGCCATTTCGTTATTTCCACAGCAGCGCAAAAGACGTAGCCAACACTAGATTCAAGTGAACACAAGACTCTTGTTGATACTTTAGTGGTGAGAGTTGAATGGTTAAAAGACTCAGTTTCGAAACTCGGTAGTAATAGAGCTCCTTGCATTTGGAACATCAAAACTTGATTGCGATGCTGATGTTTCTAATTTTACCTAGAATTGGCCCCTGGCTACTGCTTGTTTGGCTTGTGCTTCAATTTAATTCCATCTATGAATATCTCTTCTAGTATTCTTTGAGTCTTTGAAATTTTGTGAATTATGATTAAAACTTTGCTGGAATAAGAACCTTGGGTCTGATTATATCAATTACATGTCACCTTTAAAACACATAGGGGTTTTATCAGCTTGTATAGGTATATGGGCTATATATGGATATAGACCGAGAGGCTACGTTTAGTCTGTGCAGCATTCGGCTAACAAAATAATCCTCAGAACTGTATTTTAACGATACGCAGTGTACTTAATTATAATAATGTAACATTAATACACGAGTGTTGTGTTCGTTATATAAACCAAAACCGTTCTAATCGGATTTACGGTCCAGCGAGCTCAATACATTCCAGTGCTAAATACCATGCATTGTGAAATTATGTAAGCGATGAGTGATTTCGGCACACGGCACACGGTGGTTAGGTAATATTATAATCTCATTTCATTTCAGAGCCTAACGTAACGGGCCTCTTCCCCTCGTACAACGTCCAAAGGTCCGAGACCCCAGGGTCCCCAAGTACTATAGTATGTCAAACACATTTTAAAATAATAATAATCGTTTATCTTAGTTAAGATAAAAAAACTAGTGTTAATATACGCAGGCAAAGCATTGTGTTTATGGGTGCATGCGATGGTTCAGGTATTTAAAATTAAGTTTTAACATCTAAAACTTGCTTTATATAAAAAAAAAACTGAAGAAGTTGTAATTTTGACCTTCAATATATCCATAACCAGAAGGTTGCCAGACTTGCCAATGGTCCGGAACAAAAAAAAATATCTCAATGATGGGAATAACAAGCAGCTTTGTTAAGCGTCTTTTTACACCCTTTACAGGGAGGTACACTATGTCAGATAAATAAACCATTGCTAAAATCAGGGAAGCGGCAAGCTTTCGGATGAACGCATATAAGGCAACAATGCCCTGTACACGATGTTGTATTAGAGAAGGCGCTCTAAGCCCTCTGCGTGCCATCTAAACAGAGTACGCCCCTAGAACACTTTGCGAACCTACGGATCAAAAGATTAGTACTGAAAACAGCGCCCAACGTTTCCTTTTCTTGTCACCGTTATCCGTCTGTGTTCCCCTTAACATTATCCGTATGTGTTCCCCTTAACATTATCCGTATGTGTTGCAGTGACTCAATCTCTCAGATTTCTACTTAAAAGATGCTCTTTTTCCTTCCATTATATCTAAGGTCCTGAGCCTCCGCATATCGCTCACAAACAGACAAGAGTTCCCTTAGGGCACTGATTGATGGGGCCACCAGCACCATGACATCGGCATAACTTCCCTAACAATATTTTAATGATTAATTGTCACACCAAATTATTTCCTCCAACGAAACCTTACTTTCAATATACCTACGGGCACATTTTCTTTCTTATGAACCTTGAATACTCACAGAACAATGAAATAAAAATGTGGTTCAATGAATAAGGTTATATTCTATAATAAACAATTTTCGTTCACAATATTGTAATCCTCGTGCAGCGCTCACCTTCTGCGTAGTCGCGTAGGTAGTGGTGGGTGGCTGTGGGAGGCGGTAGTGGGTGATAGTCGCGCTCAAGGTCGCAGGCAACGCAGCCCAGATGCAGCTGCAAGCCCGGGCAATACTACCCCACCTCGCCTCCCCACGTAAACCAAGCTTTCATTAAATTAAAATTAAAATAAAGCCGCTCTTATTTCTTGTAATAAATTGTTTTTTTTTATTTGTGACCAGGTTTTTGTTTCGGATGAGTCCTTTGAAGGTAGAGACTGACTTATTTTACTAGCTTCGCGACTTTGTCCGCGTGAACTTTCTTGTTCCCCCGACAAAACGCGACGCGTCGCATTTTCGCTTAGCGTTTTTTTCTTTTAAATTCAAATTCAAATCTTTATTTCAGACCAAGGGATCCATGTAGTGTTAGTATGAACTTAGCCTATGTTAGTACAACACAATAACTTAAAGATATGAAATATGTAACTTATAAACTAGTTGGCTACATGAACATGTGCACGCACATGTCTGCCAGCCCAGAGCCTGATAAATGGTCCATCGACCTTGTCCGCCAGTGTAGCTTAAATGTTGTTAGGGCTACCCCTGAATCGCCGCAACATCGAAGCACACCGTTTGCGCATGATAGCATGGAAGTTATCTAGTCGCGCTTCCGCAAACATGCCCGATAAACTGCAAAACCGAGGCAGCCCCAATAAACAAAAAAAAAAGCATGAAAAAAAGCATTTTGGGTTTAGGTAATTTTATATTTTGTCCGAAACTATGTATATGACCAGTTAACATACTGATTAATATTTTCAAATCATCCAAACGTAAGTAAGTATGTCGAAACAATATTTTTTAAACATAAAGGAATAAAAGATAGAAATAAAGTGTCGCGAATTTTTTGTAGAATTATTTAAGGCGGACCAGGTTGCCATCCATTGTTTTCAATTTTAAATAACTGTTAAGGCAGCTCATGCAAATAATGTATTTTTATGAGGTAGTACTTGCTAGACAAAAATTGTGATAGCTCGGAAATTTAGTTTATAGCATAGAGAACTCACGAATAATGTATAATAGCTTTCTATCAGGGATTTTTTTTTAACTTGGATCATTATTTCCGTATATTACATACTTTACTAACAAACAGGTTTTAACTCTTTGTAATATTAGTATAAATCATCGAAATATAAACAAACTTTTTTATATCTATGGTATAGATAGAATAAAAGAAACTTAAAAGATCTGAAGCACAGCGCAATTTATTAACAATAATAATAATAACATAAAATAAACAACAATATATCAAACATAAACGTATAAGACGAAATAGAGTTCACGACTTCGTTTATTACAACCTAAGTATTAAAAATAAAAATACCTAATAAAATCAAATAAAACACTATAAGATGGTCTATAAATATTGTAAACCTTACTAATAAACACAAAAATGTGAAAGTAATAAAACAGTTCACTAACAAAGAACTGCAAATTAAATTAAATCTTAGCATAGCAACAAGAATGGCAGGCCAATGGAAACTGGTAGTACCGAGATACAAGATCTACTAAGGGAAACGAACGAACGTGTTTTTAATACGTACTTGAATTAATGATGTTCAAACAAAAATTCTATCGGAAATAACAAATATAGTAGGTAATTTATAAAAATAAATTATTTGATTCTCTTTGCATCAATGGAATTGCAATGCTAATTAGCATCAACTGGCTGCCTGATCCGAGCCGCCGCATCGTCTTTTTGGATTTTATTCACCGAAATTCCCGACTAATCGGCGATACGATGAAGAAAGTGAAAAAGCATTTGAATTGATTTCAAATGAGTAAACACGAAGAAAACTCAACAAAAAAAAACTCCTAATTCAGAATAATTATTTAAGTGTCGATATTTTAGTTACATAATCTTAGAACTTTGTTATTCATGAGGAGATCAACATTATAAAACAAATTATTACTAAAGTCTACTATCATTCGATCCATTTACAAAAAGTAGGTACCTACTTTCATTTTTTTTGGTACCAGCACGCGGGTGATCTTAAATTCACCAACCATTCCTGGAAGTGGTACTTCATTCGTAATATTGAGTGCATTTCAGCATAATTATTTCAGATTATGAAGCTCTTCACAGAAAATCTCATAGTCAGTTGAATTTAAATCGTTCAGTTGATTATTAAATTCTTGTAAAAATAATTTAGTGATTTCCGGCCAAGTTATTCCAGGAGTTGCAGCCGTATTCACGGACTGGACACAAACAGACGATTCATCGAAACAGCTCAGTTTAATTTAATTTACTGAATGTCCTACTATGTGCATTCCTATGATATTTGAGCATTGTGCAATGTCTACCAAAAACAGCATTTGATTAATGAAATCAAATTGGCATTCCTGTGAGCACTTTGTAGTGAGCACTAGGGGGAAAATGCGACATTTTGTTTTTATCAACACCATTATACCGAATATTTACCTACTCTATGCCTAAAGCTATCCAAGTAGCAGTATTTTATTTATTCACAAGCTTATGGTTTGTGTGAGGAATAAAAGTCAACTATCGACATTTTTTTTTAATAGTACCTTCGCTTTGTCCTTTCCTTTATGATTAAACGCCAGTGTAACTAAACATTTTTTAGCGTCTAATTAGCTTGTGTTAACTTTATAAAGTAAAACTTAGGCGTTAGTAGTAATACAAAATAACACAAAGTAACGATATAAAATACAAATACTCAAAAATAAAACTTAAAAAACATAAGCAATTTCAAAACAGTTTCTGTTTAGATAATAAGTATAGACTTCGCTATTATTGAATTTTGCTATCATTGCCTTTTCTACGTAATTAATACGTGACTTCGCCACTTCCACGGCATCGTCGGGTGTGCGTTACCCTTACCGGTACCCTAGCAAAATAATGACAGTAACGTTTGCGTTACCCCAGAAAAATAATGTCGAAAATAGTCATTTAAATCTTATCGATTCTGTAATAGGGTATATGCATGTATTTTTTTAATATTTTTATTCGATAGTTTACATCGTCAAATAAAAGTAAAAAAAAATTCGACGGCAAAAAAGCAATTTAAGGTACAGTCACGGACTTTAATTGATGAGCCACCTTCAAACTTTTCAATTTTGCAGTTTCATACATTCACGAGATTACACGATTAAACACGAACTCAAATCGCACGCTCGTAAACAAGATGACAAATAAATTACTTTTAATCGGAAATATCCATAGAGGTTGACTAATAATTTCTTAATGATAAAAATAAATACAATGTTGCGTTAAGTTTATCCAATCTATTTGATACCGACCTCCTTTGAATCATAGCTCATTAACTCGATAATTATGAAAACATAACTGAAGACAGTGACAGTTGAAATATCGATGTCAGAGTCCAACCCATCCGGGCTATTTAAACGCCCTCCATTTGGCGCGCTTGGTAGGGTGACGTCACAGACCGTGAAAACAAACAAGCAACTGTCAAGTCAACGTCAAACACTCCTTTTTGTAGGAGCGTTTGACATTGACTTGACACTTGTAGATTGACTTGACATTGACATTTTGATTAATATCCCGGATTGTTACGTCACATCCCCTCTTAGCTTTTCAAGTATTTCAATTACCCACAGTTTTTTGGGACTTTAAAAAAAATAATTTCTTGCTAAAAAAGAAATTTTATTCAAAAATATTGACGGAGGCATAATTCTGAAATAATATAGTTTATAAAAAAAATATATTTGACCCATATTTGAATCACATGCATATTCCCTATTGTTGCGCACATTTTTAAAATTGCACTTACACTACTGGTGTAAGATTTTAATGACTATTTTCAACATTATTTTGTTGGGGTAACGCACACCATTGTCGGTGGCAGCGCCGAGGTCATTTTGACTGCATGTTTTGAGACACAGAGGGCGGGATAGGAGGATAACTCCATATCCACACCCTGCCGCCAATCGGCCAAGTCGAACAAGCTATTTGGTATCGGGCAGATAACTTGCTTTAAAAAAAAAGAGTGTTTTCAGTAGTCAACAATCCTTTTACGTCACTATCCTAAGCCATAAGCTCAAAAAGTTAAATTACACACACAATCAAAAAGAATTTTGGCAGTGTAGCGGAAAATGAATATTATTTTGCCTGTATACCAAAAAGCTTGTTCGACTATGGATCAAAACATTAAAAACTCTACGCCAGCGCACCAACAGTGCAAATAATCAAAACTTTGACCAATAGAAAAAAGGTCTGCCGCAGTCAACGTTCGCTATCGCGGCAAAAAAAATGTCCACCCAACTCACCCACAACATGAAACAAAACCAATTCTAGTTTATCAATTGATTTGGTGGTTTGTAAGTATCGAAGAAGTCCCTATACTGTGGTACGATCACCTGGACAAATCCGGGTAAGCCACAGTTGGTCAAAGCTCCCTCGACTTCCTCTTGGTTCTTGTCTTTGATATAACAGATTTCTGTTAGAAATTCATACCATTCGCCGTAAGTGAGTTCCGTTTTGCTGAAATAGTATGAGATGTAATAGTACATTGTGATACGAGTGTGCTCTTTTGGATATTACAGTCGAGGCGGTATTTTCACGTGAGCCGTAGGCGAACACGCGCACACGCGTTTCATACGACGTTTTTCAACACACTTGCGAGGAAAAAAACAGACTTGTTGTAAGAACTTATGCTACAATAACGTACCTAACTATAGAGATGATAGATTTATAAATTTTAACTGACCTTTGTTGCCAGGTACTGACTATCCGGTTTCTTTTAAAAACTTATATGTCGGTTGGTGGCAATACTTTAGATTTTGTATTTTTGATAGGTAAAATAAACCACACAACGAAAACGATAGTAAATATTTATGGAAAATGGCGCGCTGGCCGCTGGCTGGTTTTGTTTTTCCATAGGTGTAAATAAAGGCACTGGCAAAACCGTTAGACAGCCTATACAAAAAAAAAATGATTTAATTAAGATTTTTTTTTTTATTATCCCTAAACGTACCATGGCAGAGTCAAATCTATTTATTATTAATTACGCTCTTCTCCCTTACGTAAAATCCACATTTTTAATAATGATTACAAAAATGTTAACAAATATTTATTATAATTTATTAATATTTGGCGGCTGGTTTTGTTTTTTCCGCTAGCGATACGCGCGCGATTGTAAATAAATGCACTGGTAATACCGCTGAACAGCCTATATAAAAATATAATAATGTTAATAATACATAATACGCAAATGGGGTTAGGGTAGTGAACAATATAGACTGAAATTGCCACAGACGATATAAACCCTTATTTAATAGTAGGTACAGATAGAGTTTTATTCCGCGCGAACGCGGTGGTACACGGGCAGGCCAGCGTGGTTCGTCTAGGCGGGTCAAGTGGACTGCGCGCGTGCCACCCGCGGTCTTACCGAAAAAAAGCGCAAGTCTCTGCTCGGGTGTAAATAGAGAATGCTCATTTATTAGTAGGATAGTTCATACTAACTAATGTATAGTAAGTATCCCACTGACGTTTAGTTATGGTAAAAAAATCCCATGGGTATGCATAGGATTTTTTTTTACCATAACTAAACGCCACTGGTTTGCTTTTTTAAATAAAAACTTGCTTTTGAGCGCTTGTCTTTGGTAAAAAGCTTCACCAAAATCAATTTCTACTGGATACAAATTCCATGCTGCCATGATAGTACTTACTAATTCTGAACATACTGCCATGTCTTTACTCCGAGTAGTAAATAGTTATCTGTGGCGCACATTACCGCACTAGTGCGGTAATGTGCGTCCATATTATCTACACCCATAAATAATTAGGTATTAAAACACTCATGTGATACTTAATACCCTTTGTTATATAACAGTTTTATAAATAACTATTATTGTCGCTAACATTCACCACCACAAGCAGATTTGATAGGCACCAACGATCTTTTTTATTATCTGAAAATGCTTATGTAATAATTACTATAAGTTACCCAAATTGCATCCACGTGAGTCCTGTTTCGGTCATAGTCAGATTCCTATCGTCCAAAACTTTGCTCTGACGCAACCAATAGTCACTCCGATACAAATCAATGGTCTCCCCGTTTCGCTCGATGTCCATGAACTTAGCAAAGACTGCAAACTGTTCGTCTAGCGTCGCTTTTACTCCCTCATCTGCCATGGTTGGTTATCTATACAAATAACCTGCGAATAAATAGTGATCAAATGGTCAATTATATTATGTTTGAGGAACTAACTCATGCAAGTTCATATTAACCTAACCTACCTACTTAAAGGTCCGTGAAGTTTGTCAGAAATTGTTTTGTTAAAAGTCGCGCCTCGTAAGTAAGAGCCTTTAAGGCTGCCAAAGATCTGGGTGCAATCCGCCCCTCATTGCAAAAATCCGCTTAATATTACTTTCGTACATTTTATTATGAACCATCGCAAGCTATAGATGTACCTCACCGCGCTTTTTTTTTGTAGTATAATGCGATACGCTGTGGCTCGAGGCGGCTGTAATATACGCTTAGGTATTAACAGTACCTACTTTAATTGACAGTTTTTAGGGTTCCGTACCCAAAGGGTAAAGGCTCTTACATACTGGCGCAATTCGCCGCGTTACGCGACGCCGCCGCATTGTTCGCCGGGAAGTTTTATCAGAAATTGTTTTGTTAAAATTCGTGTCGCGCGGCGAATCGCGCCAGTATGTAAGCCGCCGCCTTAAAACCGGACCCGGGGTAAATTTTATCTTGTTAATAATAATTTTATTCTAAGGTCTTATTTTACCAAATTTTATTGAATTTCCTTCTAATTAATGTTACAAAATTTTATTTAATTTCGTATATGTTTGTATAGGTAATTTCATCTAATTTTGTCTAGTTTTATGTAATTTCACCTCATTTTCCGGCTGTCGAGTCAATGCGTTCTTGACACCTGTCTGTTTCATATTACGAATTTATGTGTTTTATGAATTTAATCCTTTTAATATTACTCGAAAATGTCCCAACGGTATCAGAGACACATTCTCTCGACGACCGTACTGTAATAGTATTGACCGATAACTGTATGTGTGGTGTAAAGTGTAAATTAATATAAGTTGGTTATTAAAATAAATAAATATTTAATAGTTTGGTGGATTCCTTTTTAAATAATATAAAAAAAAAACTTGTATTAAATACTTTCAATTAAAAAAATTAGGTTTTTGTAAAATAAATAATAGGTACTTACTTCAATAATCTTGTTATTTGATAAAAATACAACTGATAAATAAGGGAAACTGTTTAATATCGATCAATTTGAATAATATTTTTTAACGTTTAATTTTAGAGATTAGACTTGCACGAGTTCTCGAAATGATTTTCCGTTTTTATGTATATATTCAAATAATAACTAATTTAGTTTACTTTTCAAGTGTAGATATTTAGTTAAAACTTTTACATCAAAATGGTCATGTTGTTCCATAAAATTACGATTTTAGTAATTTCCTTCTTGGCGAAGCAAATTTTCCACCAAACTGAGCCGATTTTGAGTCAAATCCACCCGTATTATTCAAAATGAATGCTACGGATTCGATGTCGGTCAGAGAATGGCTATGACGTTATAATGGCTATGACGATAATGACGTTGTCTTCATTGTTCAATACTGAAATGTACTTTTTACGTTTTCAATTAGAAACATAAATAACAAATTTTACTCGAGTATTTTTACCGAATACAAATAAATTACAGTGAATATTTCATCGGAATCCCTATGCGGACTAATTAAATGAAATATTTTTGCAAAATGTTATTGTTTTGTTTCTGTTCGCGGAACTCGGAATAATATTGCAAAAGCGTACCTCACATGCCACACGTTCCACACACAATTACACATCACATTCTCATATTTCCATATTGTTACGAATATGCACCTACATATATTCATATTAAAAGTGGTTCGTAAGTCGTGTAGAAACAGTCGTCAAAGCTCAAACTCCTGGAAAGTTTCCTCTATTTTTCCGCAATTTTCCCGTACTTAATTAAATACCTACTGAAGTGTAAGACGAGATGAAATTATGGAGTCATATTACCTTGCCAAGGTACAGAAACTACATAGGTACTTTGATATAAGTTATGGCAGAGCTTTTAAAGTGCAAACATAAACAAGTTTATACAAATTCGTATTTCATTGATTAAATATAGCGAACAGGGGCCTCATTGAGCGGATCACTGTCACATACAGAAAACAATATAATTGTCTGGCTCTGCGGAAATACATGGAACTGTTAAGTTCACAATGGACAAAATATCAACCTGAAGAGGCACTTTGGAGTCAGTCTAAAGGCAAATTAATTTCGCACATTGTTACCACTTGCTGAATGTGTAGGTAGGTATGCGAAGATATGTGTGTAATTAATGTTATTTTTCAAATTACTTTTTTATTTTCATATACCTATTTTTAGCTTGGTAGTTAGCTTATGGTGACTAGTGCCTGCTACACGGTCGCCAACCGCGTCGCGAAAGAGGTGACCTTGGTGGTTTACAAACGTGTAGAAGATGGTTTACTACCAAAGAAACAGCTCTGCTGGTCGCCAAACAAGGTCACCTCTGTCGGGGACGCGGTTGGCAACCGTGTAGCAGGCACTTTAGTATAGTGAATTTTTTTGACATACTTCATTCACTTTTTAATTTCTTACAGTCATGATAGTCTTGATGCTACTTTTCCACTTTAAAACTGTCCCATGTAAAAAATAACATAGTCTTTTTTGCTACACATTGCATTTTAATTATCTGTAAATTATTGGGAAAAGCTTCCGAGAATCGAAATTCAAATACGTCATTGAAACTCGAAGCATTGCAATAATCCGTAGTTCCATGTAACATTTTTTAATTAACAAAACCGAAATATAAAATGAGAGAATAAAACTCGTTGCATTTCAATTACTGGTTTCGCTTTTTTTTTTGTAAGTACTAGTGTTTATAACATTTCCACGGGACTTAATTAACAGATTGGATTCAATTTCTAGATGTTACTCAAATTTACAATTTCTAGAGGGCTCAGGCAGCCAAGGGTAATATTAGGTCACCTATGAAATCAGCGTTTTGTATGGGGAATTTTAAAGAAGTTGCGTTTTTCATACTAACATTTTCTTAATTTATATAACAACCCTAAAAACTAATGTTTTAAAACTTTTATGCAATAATGTTTAGAAAACTATAAGTAATAAGGTTTTTACTATTGGTAGTGTCTATGATGGTCATTATTCGATATAATACCAAGCAATTGATGAATATTTTAATCATAGAAGTGACGAGGTTCTCTATTTGTGAGAAAAAAAATGCCAATTTCATAGGGGGGACCCAATACTAAGTTGTCAACTACTCGAAAGTCGCTGCATGTTCTAAGAATCTAATACTTACAATAATGTTTTTTTAAGGATGCTGTTGCGACTGCTTCGTTTTTGCAGTGCCTAAAAAGGTTCTCTCGTAGTTAGGTTGCAAGATCCAAGCTAACGTGTGCTAGGGAGTCAAAGTGAGGAATGCGTGCTCCTTGTTTACGATTTGTTAGTTATTTTTCATCATTATAATGTTCAGATAATTGTGTTTTCTTGTCACTCAAAATATGAAGTACTTATATATTTTATGAATAGTAAAATTATCATTCTTTAATAAATAAGAATATTAAAATTTTCGCAAATATTACATAAAAATGAAATATAAAATGACGTTATACGTTTTAGACGACAATTTAACGCATGCTTTTCTTACAATCGAAATAATCTTTCTAGGTTTAAATCGTAAACCTACCTCGGTAGAGTTTCCAAGTTAACTCTAGATTAGTGGCTTAAACAGAAGAAATACCTTCAACGTAGTTAACAGTTTGTCGTTTGACAGTGACGAACATATTTAAATTATTTGACGTATTGTAAGTAGGTATTCTATAGAACGCAACATTTGTGCCAGCAGCAATATTTTTTAGGGTTTACAAGGTTCCAACCAAAAAAGGTAAAAGATTTTTGTCCGTTATGAAGACTTTTCAGTTCGAACAATTTCTTAAAAAAATGTAACTCATAATTCTTTATCATATTTTATGTAAGTCTTTAAGAGCTAGCGCAGGTTTATACATAACGCTGAATACCTAGTGTAGTTTGGTACGGAACCCTAACTGTGCGAGCCCAGGTTGTCTTAGCCGGTTTTATTTTTTAGATCGTAAGTACGTAGGCCGCGCGTCAGTGACCTCAAGGCTCTTATTCTATTGAAACTCGGTCTCGCCTCCTTTACTGACACACTGACCGACAGACCTTATCCGCGGTCACCCCCGAGCGATCTATCCACTTCTGTCAAACAAACGGGTTTTGTCGACGGAAGGATAGACAAAATGACAGAATGTGATTGTTTATCTGTCACTATGTCTATTCTTTTCGTTTCTATGGCGGTTATGCTACGCGTGCAGATGTTTACTATTACTGATAATATATAAACTGAATATCAGAAGGCCAATTCTTGTACACAAACGTTCACATTCAAGTCGCAATCTGTCAAACTTGTCATACATGTTAGTAAATTGATTGTATTTTTGACAGATTGCGAATGAGATGCGAATGCGAATGTTCTTAAAAATTACGCAAGAAACCCATACACCCGGGGTTTCTTGCAATATACCGAATAATTACAAATTCCATGGTCGCTTGCAAATATTAAGTACCTACTCAAATAAAAATCAGTTTTTCTTTGAATTTTTTTTCAATTACTTTTTCCTCGTAAGTACCTATCCTTTTCATTACTTCATGTTTCCAAAAAAAATCTGATTTCCAATATTTCTGTTGAATCTGATAAGTTTACACTGAAAAGCAGTATTCAATCAATCTGCCTAGCCTTTTCATCGGCTTCCAGTCTAACCGGATGCAGCTGAATACCGGTATTTTACATGAAGCGACTTCTTATTATGCATATCTGTCCTCCACAATTCAGTAACTGGGTAATATGATAAGCTTGTTAAGACTGGTTGTCAGACTTTCGGGCTTCTGACGTAACGACTGAATCGACTGAATAGCAGTATTTATGTTTCCATTTAAATATTTCTTAACAGACGATGTAAAAACATTTTAACTACCAGAGCTCCAGAGACAGGAACGTCCTCATGATGCGAGCCGTATATAGGCGTGCTATTATTATTAGCAGAGATTCAGAGCCGCTATCAATTTCCGTTGACCTGTGAGCGTAGTTACGTAAGCTATCCGATTGGTTTGCAGTTTCATATGAATGTCGACACCGAAACAATACATTTCGAGAACAATGCGCTACATGCTAACTAGTAACGGGTGTTATTTTAGAGGTTTGGTTTTTAAATTGGCATCGCTGTTTCTAGTGACTGTCAATTTGACAATTGGCGGTATATTTGTGGTCAGTACGTTTTCACAATGGATAGACTTACTTCAGAACAACGCTTGCAAATTGTAAAATATAAATTGTAAAAGCGCATAATTTCGCGTAATAGACCTGTGAGCTGGCCTCCACGATCGTGTGATCTCACACATATGGATTACTTTCTTGGGGATATGTGAAGCCACACGTCTACACATATAAACCACAGACGTTGGACCACTTCGAAGCCAACATTTGCCGCGTTATTGCCGATATACGGCCCTAGTTGCTCGAAAAGTGGTCAAAAATTGGACTTCCCGACTACGCTTCATTCAGCAAGCCGGGGCGCCCATATGCCCGAAATCATTTTTAAGCACTAATGACATAAGAATATATGAAGTTTATTTTAGGTGTTTTATTTCATTTTGAATTTGTATAGCTAAAGAAAAAACACCCTTTAATAGCTTTTAATTTGACATACTTCAAATAGCTTCTTGGTTATCGATCTGAGAGCAGATTGGACTTATTTTAAGCCGTTACAAAGTGATATCTCAAGGGCTACTCCAACCTTCAGAGGTGAAACTGCGCCGTCAGCACGGGGTCACTTCAAACACGTTTTTTTTATGCGCAGCATTCTCTTCCGAAATATGTCAAACATGGATCAAACCTACCTTCCTACAGGAAGCGTAAGCCTTGATCACACGAACCGAGTAGATTGGCGAGACAGTGCTCTCGGCCGAGTGCTCGGTACGTGTAAACACACATCACCGAGTGCTCGGCCTACTGCTCAACCGAGTAAAAGGGCGAGACATGTCACTCGGCCCCTGTTCTATTTACTAAACCGAGTGGGGCACCCCCTGCTTCCCTGAACTGACTCGCTAGCCTACTCGGCAGATATAAACATGCACTCGGAGCGTACTCGCCACTCGCCACATGTCACGTCGCTCGCAGCACGCTATAATATATACTTAGAAATTAATAAAATTACTGTCGGAACTCCACATTAGATTTCCGATATATATTCTGAAATAAAAACAAATAAAATAATAATTTAATTTTTCGGCGGTTAGTAAATTAGTGTGACAGTAAAACACGAGGAGTAATTTTAAAAAAATTGGTCGTTTATATATTCTCTATTTATTGAATGGCCGGTAAAAATATTGGGATGAACAGATATATAGATAGTTCGGCAGGTCATAGGTTAGGTTGGAACTGTGACCAACCGCGCGCAAACCGTTCGAGCGAAGCGAGCGTCTGGCGAGCGCTACGTCCAAGTTATTACATTTCTTACCGACTAATTACGATATTTTAACTGCCCCATACGTACTTCTTGATTATTTGTTTAATGTACCCTTTAAATATTTGTTATGACTCATTTTTATTTAGTTTACTGCTTAGTTTTTACTGCCGAACTTATTAATAAACATGCATTTTGTCTTTTTTAATTTACCAAAACTACAACTAACAACTGTCGCTTTAAGTCAGTGCCACAATAAATGAAGTAGGTACCTAATTATGACGGAAAAAGCGGAAATAACCACATAATAAACCAGTAAAAAAGCCACCGCCAACCCTCGAGTGGGCTCACCTTTAAATATTCTCGACACAACGATGACAGGATGTTGAAATTTCGATCTAGCCTGCGAAAATGTGGAACATCAACATTGTGGATGTTAAAGTTTCTGTTGTGAAAATATTCGCAATTTCCCATTGCTTGCGTAGTTTTTCGTTTTTAGTGAATTAATGAACGCCTGCGTTCATACAGTTACGAGCAATAATATGTATACACTTAGCAACTTTTAAAAGTGATTTTCTCCTACTGTATTGATTGTAACTTTATGATATTACGAATATAGTATTTTGGAACCCCTATTATTATGAAAAAATTATCATCTCAAAGTTACAATTTTAATTCCACGAGAAAATCGTTATTGAATTTTGCTGAGTGTATACATATTTTTGCTCGTGACTGTACACCTGAGTCGCATTTCTATCGCTACTAATATAGATAGATAGATAAAACGTTTATTTGGTGCACACAAAAGACAGCACAACATATAAAAGCACTGTTGAATAAGAACTAATTACATTAATAAATAGCTACAACGTGCCAATATACAAATAAAAACCGCCCAAGTGCGAGTCGGACTCGCGCACGAAGGGTTCCGTACCAATATATGTATAAAAACGAGCAAAAAAAATCACGTTTGTTGTATGGGAGCCCCCTTAAATATTTATTTTATTCTGTTTTTTAGTATTTGTTGCTATAGCGGCAACAAAAATACTTACATCATTTGTGAAAATTTCAAATGTCTATCACGGTTAATGAGATACAGCCTGGTGACAAACGGACAGACAGACGGACGGACGGACAGTGGAGTCTTAGTAATCGGGTCCCGTCCCCAATATAAGAATTTGTGAGGACGCTATTAGCTATGACACACTTTCTCACCGCTCTCTGATCATAGTTCACATAAACTGAACATTTAGATCTCATGCCGCAAACTTTTCGTCTCGGCGACGACACTTCTTCCATCAGCATCCATATGAAAAATAATAATTATTATTTTAAAAAATAATTATTATTATTTTACATATTGAATCGGTTGGCAAAGTCATGAAGTTTTTTTCACAAAGCTGTATACGAAGCGGAATACAAACATTTCATTGCATTTACATTTTATCATTGCAATGCGAAAAAAAAAAAAACATTAGTTAGTACACTGATCCGTTTCGTATGAATTTTGGTTTTTGTAATTATTTTCGTGCAAACAACAGTTAAAGCTACCTACAGCAACAGCCCGTGGGCAAATATCAATACAAAGTAATGAAGCCGTCAATGTTTTTTGCATGTTGGATGCCCGGTAATTGAATGGAAACGTGAGGGCGTTTATCCGCGACGTTGTATTTTGATATGCGTCGAGAGGTAGCTTGTATCGATTCAGTATGACTACTAAATTCGTGTCAATATTTTTGAAAATAATTAAGTAGTTATATTTTTTAATGACTATTTGACATTCCGTCCTATACCAAAGGAAGAATCTTCCACATGTTTCATTAATAAGCTCGCTTCTAAGAACAAAGGGAATTGAGAGAGAACGTTCTTAACGATTTCACAACCTGCATCCCGATTGCGTACTTTCAATCACTATTTTGTATTATCTACGCAATTACACAATTAAAAGAGATTTTTTTTACTACGTATTATGTGGACGTGCCTCCCATTGCGTTTTTTGGACTTACCGATACGTCAAAAGAAGGTTAAACGCTTCCATCCATCAATTACATATTGAAAATACGTTTAGCCATTGCTTCCGGCTGTCATTCGTAGATAACTTTGATATTCGATAAATAACGTATGTAAATAGTTAACGTACGTACGTAAATACTGGTATTCAGTGCATCCGGTTAGACTGGAAGCCAAACCCGGAATAGCGTATTAGTAATTAGTCGGTGCGGCGGTCCTTTACCGATTATAGTAACGTTTGAGCCAGGTATTGTATTTTGAACTTTATTGCGACAACGTTAGTGTTGCAACGCGTTACCTTGTCCTTTTGTTGTTTCCATGGAAACCAATTCTAGGAATGAGTCCCCGACGTCTCTGTTGCATGGGGATGCCAGTGTATTTACTAAATATTATTCAAGTTTATTTTACTGAAGGGAAAATAGTCCGCTATTCACATTCAGATATCTCTTTCATCTAACTAGAGTATCGATTTTAACTCCAATCTGGGCTGCATCGCTATGTACAGATAAATAGACGAGTTCTATACATATATATATACTCTTACATAATCATTCTCTCGTACATTTGCATTTGCATCATAACTAAGCTCATTATGTACCTACTTCATACTTAGTTGTTGTACGATTTATATTTTTAAAGTCTTTTGTTATTGACTTTGTTTTTTTTATATTAAAGTTTTAAAACAATATGTAAAATAAATACTATTCAGTTAATCAGAAAGTTCTAATTATTAAATTCTCTCTAGGACTCCATGACACAGGCTCGACCTAGATGGAGTCCGCAAGTTAAAATATTAAAATTATGTTTCCTTCTTGACAATAATTTTAGTTTACTTACTTATGAAATGTAAACAATTATGTATTTGGTCAATAAACGATTTTTTTTTTCTATGAACTGTTACTTTAAAGATGTACACAGTAATTTTAAAATATTGTAGTGACATTTTATGAGCCCATCCTGGTTTTTTTTTGTCAAATTCCTAAACATATAGTTCGACGAAATTCGAATTCAGTTTTCGGTCGTAATTATTCATTTTTATTAATGTTTGAAAGAGAGTTGACATTAGAAAATGTGTGAAAATCTAATAAAAATGTCTTGGGCTGGGCCCCCATTTGCTCCCATAATATGAAGACTGAAAAATTTTTTTTTACCTTTTTTAGAGTTTAAAAGCCGTGATTTTTACCTACGTTATCCACATTATTTTACATTAAGACTTCCCCCTACAGTAAATATGCATTAAATACTTCATAAGAGAAAGTGTTTTTTTTTTGTTGTAATGGCAACTGAATCAAAACATCAACGTCAAGGATTCTGTCAACCATTTTATTTGAAACTTGCTTGGTCAATACTGACTCGCGCAATTTTGTGTTTACACTTTCGTTTCTTGTACCTAGGGTGAGTATTATTAAAAGTTTAAGTTAGATTCAATTAAGTTAAATCCATCGTTGTGTTTAATGTAGGTTTATGAAGGGAGAAAAATAAGTTTTCACATTTCACTTATATTCAGTGATTTGCGGTTATATTTTTAAGACCAACCAGGAATAACGCGGAGAAAACAACAAAACATGTTAAAACAGACATACTAATGCAACTAAATTCTAAATTCAACGTATATTTGCATGACGAATCCCTAGGAGATGATGTGGTATTCGTTTGCACATAAAATTTAATTATTCAAAGAGTGGTATCGGTTCGGTATACCCTAGAAGATGATGTGGTATTCGTTTGCACATAAAATTTAATTATTCAAACAGTGGTATCGGTTCGGTATCGAAAAAAAATATGAGTTCCAACAAATATCAGTGGTATTAGTTTTTGGTATTAGAATGGAATAACTCTGTAGACACAAGTCTTAAAACATTTAACCTTTTTAAAAGAAAAAATCAGTTCCATTGGCCTAGACCTTAACCTCTCAAAACGTGAAATTTACCTTCGCCCAAACCACTGACAGACAGACTGCCATCGCGAAATTTAACACAATAGCACCCAACATCAAATTACCGAAAGAAATTCACTTCACCTCCTTCCCCAATTCACTTCACCTCCTTCCCCTTCCAATTTTCGACGAATCCTTTCCAACGTTCATTGAGAAGGTACAAAATTTCAATTATATCTCTGAATGACTTTTCAAAATTAACATTCATTCGAAAAAATCTAAGAAAAAACCTTGAAGTGAAAACTTCTTTAGGCTCGTTAAGCACTTTTTGGGTGAGCAAAAATCATAGAACTTGCGTCATCGTCACCGAACGCTTGTTGGGTAAACAAAAATCATGGAACTCGCGTTTTTTAGCTTAGATCCTCACTATGGATGAAGAACAGGCCACAATTGATAGCCAGTTTACAGCCTACGCCAAACTTTTCGATGGTAAGACGAGATCTGGTGAATCCATCACCCTGTGGAACAGCGACTATTGGTTACGACAAGGGAACATTATCGACGACAGGAAGGTTACAATGACTGACACCGGAATAATATTTAATAGATACAGGTACTTTTCTATTTTTTTTTTCAACTCAATCCAAGTTTTTCAAATCAAATCATTTATTTGGCGGAATAAGGGTACATCACGTGATATGATTTTGTATTACTACTGAATAAATGCTTTCATCTGAGATAATTTCTAACCGACTTTAAAAAAGGAGAAGGTTCTATGTTCGTTTGTATAAATGTTTTTTAATGTATGTTCAGCGATATCTTCGCCTTGAAAAACTGTTGATTATTTTTTGTTCGAAAGAGTATTTTTCGGAGGTGGTCCCATAGAAATTGTATTAACTTTGATTGGGTGTTTTTGAGTTAGCTACTATAGTATTCTACTAGTTGTATGTGCACAATAAGTTGATAAGGTTATAAAACTTCCTGTCGCTAGTGTTTACATAGCAAGTAGTGGGATACGAATTTGTGTGAGACAGCTAAAAAGTGAAAAATAAAACTTAAATAGTACAAAACGAAAAAAAACTACTTAAAAAAAAACATTGTACATTGAAAAGTAGGTAACTTTAAAGCCCAAAACACACACAGAGCGGGTGCGGGGCGGGAGCGGGTCGGGTCGTTTTCATCGCGTGAGTCGCGCGGTTCATCGTTTTCACACAGAGCGCGGGCGCGGAGCGGCAGCGGGTCGGGCGCGGGACGGCAGCGGGTCGGGCGCGGTTGTACTTTGACAGACGACAGCGGTTGCAGTGTGAAAATGTAGGGTGATTCTGACACGGACGAAGAATTATTATTTTTTACTTATTTTAAAGAGAAGAACGCGAAAATGGAAAAAGTTGTAGGTTCTTGACATTAATAAAAAAAAACATCAATATGGAGAATATCATCGATACGTGTATTGCAACGAATGTAACGCCGCTACACCCACATTGCTATTCTGTAACCATCTTACCTTGAAAACTTAGGTGAAGTGAGAGTGGAGTGAGTTATTGTCATCGATACCTACTGATGCTAAGGCAGTGACAGTTCACTCCAAGTTCACTTTGATATTTTACTACACTTAGTTTTCACGGAGATATTTTTACAGAATAGCACAACCGCTCCCGACCCGCTCCCTTCCCGCGCTGTTGTGTCAGCGGGCGCGGCTCCCGCGCGGCTCCCGCTCCGTGCCCGACCCGCGCCCGCGTTCTGTGTGTTGACATCCATTTAATTCCTTGAATTACAATTTATGACACCCGCCGTACTCCCGCGCCCGACCTGCTCCCGCCCAGCGCTGTTGTGTCGGCGGGTGGCGGGCACGGCTCCCGCGCGGCTCCCGCGCGGCTCCAGCGCGGCTCCCGCGCGGCTCCCGCTCCGTGCCCGACCCGCGCCCGCGTTCTGTGTGTTGACATCCATTTAATTCCTTGAATTACAATTTATGACACCCGCCGTACTCCCGCGCCCGACCCGCTCCCGCCCAGCGCTGTTGTGTCGGCGGGTGGCGGGCGCGGCTCCCGCGCGGGTCACGCTCCGCGCCCGATCCGCGCCCGCGTTCTGTGTGTTGTCATCCGTATAATTCCTTGAATTACAAATTATTATACCCGCCGTACTCCCGCGCCCGACCCGCTCCCGCCCCGCACCCGCTCTGTGTGTGTTTTGGGCTTAATTTCGTAAGTCGGTGTCTTTCAATGTTTTTAGGAAGTCGGTTGTATTTTATTTTTGTTGTAAGAATTTTATTTTTTTCTCTTCCTGATGAAGATCGAGTTTATTTTAAATTGAGAAACAAATCCAAAGTCTTAAAATAACGAAGGCAGTTAATTAAGAGTTTTACAACGGCACCAAGTAAACTCTTCCAAACACTTATGTAACTCTTTCAGTCAGTAGGTACTTGACAACGGGTACCTACAACCGGAAAATAGTTTTATTACTTTTTTTTTCTGTTTTTCAGCAAATCGGAAATAAATTTCGACGAATGGATGGATTTGATAACTGAACTTTGTGAATTGAAGAGTTTAGATTTAGAGAAGGTTATAATAGTCCTGACCAACTGCGGTCTACCCGGAGACATGGCCGTAGAAATTCCACAGTATCGAACCTTCTTTTTGACATATAAGTCAAAAACCGCGATGGCGGCGGAGTAGTAAAAAAAAAGTGACGCGTAGGTACTAAAATCAGAGGGGCACTTCCCGTAATTTTTGAGAACGTTCACATACGCAATCTATCGAGAATACAATCAATTTACCAAGCATTTTTGACGACTTTGACAGATTGCGACCTGAATGTAATCGTTTACGAGAAATTGGCCTTCTGATTGCGTAACACACATCAAATATTCATAACATTCTGAGGCGGTATTTATTTTTCAAACTTGAAGCAATGGATTGGTAACTTCCTTAAAAATCTTTCGGATTATGAGTTGAAAGTGTGTTTCGCAATTAGGTTGCTGGTCTACTATCATATCGAAAATCAAACAACAATTAAATTACTCAAAATTACGTCTGGTACCTACACAAACCATTTGATTACTCTTATTAAAAAATAATGTGTTTCCTTGTTAGTTTATCAAGAATCTAAAATTAATTTAGGTTTAAAATAATTATAATCTGTAATTAATTTAATTTTTAAAATAATTATAATCTGTAATTAATTTAAGGTTTAAAATAATTTAATTGTACAATGCGTATTTATTGCACATTGCATTTGCATTGCAATAAACCGTTCTGTAATTAATCAATATTAATACTAAGGCTGCGCTTTCCTAGCATTCTCCTTACAAAAGTATTATGTGAAAAAATAAGCAATTCTTGAAGTAAAAACATCTTTAGAAGGAGATTTTTTTAATAGGGGAAAATCTTATGGGTTTATGTCACCGACATTAACAGTATAGTTATATCTGTAGTTATGAATATGGTGTGTTGCGCTTAGCCAGCAGTGAAAGATATTACTTTCATTTATTGAATGCATTACTTTTTTTGCTTTTTTTTTTTAATCAATAGTTCTTTCATAGTTTTAAGTTTTCTATTCCTTCGGCAGTTCCCATGACTGATGACATGATCCTTAAATCCATTAACAGCAAATTATTATGTTTTCAGGTTTTCAAATGAATTTATGGAACAGCATTACGGTCGTCAATCAGGCGTTTAACAAATTATTGTTTAATTTTACATAATTTTTATGACCATCAATTTATTAAGATTTGATTAAATAAATAATGGAATTTGGAAATAGTTACTTACATTGATAATTTTTCTAACAAATAACTTGTCATTTCGTTTTATAATAGCTGCTTCTATTTATTTTATTGTTAGTTTACTTCAATTATAAATAATAATAACTAATTAATTGACTTCTTGTTTTTCAACATTGATTGGAATGATGAGAGTTATTTAGACTTATTTTGATGCAAAATTTGTAGCGCAACAAATTTTTCTCTTTTGCGTAAATATCACCTAAATTACCTACTCAGAAGGCTGAACATAAATTAAATTCACTGACAGAAACCCACAGCCACTATAGTCCCTAGAATCATGAAATTTTGTAAAAGAGTTTCTTTTTTGGCGAAAGTAAGCAATAAGGATTAAAAAAGATAATTTCTATTTAACCCCATTAATGGGATGAAAGTTTGTATGGTAGAATCGTCATTTTTTCCGTAAAACAGGGTCAGTTCAGACCGCGACATAAAGCGACGCGACGCTTCGCGCACTTTTTAACAATAATTATCGAACTTATTTTCTTCACGAAAAGATATAATTTCAGTGTGAGCGTTGACACGTGTCAAAGTACGCGGAGATGCGCGGTGCTGCGCAGCGCGTGTACCTTATTGTGTAGTCAATAAATTCGATATTGTATCGGATCATAAAAAACTGCGCGTCGCGTCGAGTCTCGGTGTGAACGGACCCTTATCTAATTTATAAAATAACATACTTTGCAAAATTTAGTTTTTAATGGTTTTGAATTTAACGGGCACATTCGCACGTTCTTTCTACTAAAACCTCTTAACTACATTTTTAATTGCAGATTGTAACAGCATAATTATTAAAATGTTGAAATAGGTACCTGTTAACGAAACCAGTCTATGGAATTAACTCCTATTTCCTTTTGGACACTTGTTATTGACTTCAACATTTAGAAGTAATTGTCACTTCGATAATCAATTTAGCTTTAAAAAATGTTAAATTTTTTTTTTCACTTTGTGTAAATTGTTGACTTCGGCGGTTAGGGTCAGTTCACACCGAGACGCGAAGCCATGCACACTTTTTTATAATCCGATACCTACAATATCGAATTTATTTACTGCACAATAAATTACACGCGCTGCGCAGCACCGCGCATCTCAGCGTACTTTGACTCGTGTCAACCCTCTCACTGAAATTATAACTTTTCGTGAAGAAAATAAGTTCGATAATTGTTAAAAACTGCGTGCAGCGTCGCGTCGCTTCACGTCGCGGTCTGTGCTGACCCTGAGGTTCTTGTCACTTCACCGTCAACATAGAGAGATAGAGATATCAGTGAACACTCACACTTCACGCGTCTCCGTTTAAATTGAAACGGTAACCTATTATCCCGAGCATTGAAAAGATTCCTATAAATAGGTGGAGGTTGTGCAGGCCACGTGAATCGTTATAACATCGAGGAAAAGGATATCTTGAAACTCGATAACTGCTCTCAAATGAACACCTGAGGTGAATGAAATGAGAAGATAGTCGTGGAGACAGACTGCAACCGTAAACTAATGTAAACATGCAGTTTGAATGGAAATTAACACGCGAATGCAACAAAAAATTGAACACAATTGAACAAAAATGTTTTTGTTTTGATAAAGGTAAACTTGAGTAGTAAAAAGTACCTTTTTTAACAATGTCAGTAACTGTCCAAAATTGATACGGTAAAAAAATAACACGACTGCGTAATACCGAAATCCCACGATCCGCGATTTTGCGGACGGACACCGATGACGAGCCCGGACGACGGACAGTGGGAAGGTGTACGTGCGGGGTATCGCAGACATTGGCGGTCTGTGGTCGTCTGCCGTGCGTGTCCGTCTGCAATATTGCCGATCGTTGGATTCCACCATAAGATCTTTAATTAGATATAACTCTGATCCAATAAAAACATAGTTTACGATTCGTTTTCGCTGGTATTTATCTGCTGTCTCCTTTTAAACCTTATCATATAAGTCAAAATCAAATCAAATATTTTATTTCATGGGCACTTATGAAACGTCAGAAGCTAAGTGCACGGTTGCAATAGGTCGTTTCCTATGGAGAAGAGCCGGCAAGAAAATCCACGGTTACTCTTTTAAAAAATAAATTACTTATAAAATGTTATCAAATTGCAGTATTAATAGGTATGAGAGGACAGTGTAGGCCTTTTTTTTTTTTTTGGGTTGGAAATCATCAAATGACTTCTCCCGCTCTGGGCGGAGCGGAAGGGCGTGTCAGACTCTTACTGACTAAAACCCACCCGTGTTCCTTCAGTTGCCTGTTGCCAGGGTCACGGTATCCCTTTCGGACTATTCCGCAACCCCGGCAGGCATCGGTCCTAACGGACCCTGTCAGGTGTGCTGACATCTCTTTGAGGCGCGCGTGGAACACGACGCGCCATCGACCCGGGCCTGGTCCTTATCGGACGGCGAGCTACCCATTGCTCGCCGTCCGCAAGCCCGCGCCTATGGTGGCCGGGAATCCGTCTGGGATTCCCGACGGACGCGAGAGGTCAGTGCCGCCAATCGCCTCCACGAGGACACGGCGGTGCTCCGCCCAAGCAGGGCACATCTCCACCGTATGCTCGACCGTGTCCTCCGGACGATCCGCACAGTGGTGACACCCGGGCGTTTCCTCCCGCCTAATCCTACACAGGTACCTCCCGAAGCTGCCATGTCTGGTGAGGACCTGCGTCAGGCGGAAGGTGAGGACGCCGCCGTGGCGCCTCTCCAACCACTCCTCAAAGAGGGGACTTATCGCCGCAATTGTGGCGTGCCCAGGACAGTGTAGGCCTGTCAACAACTACCAGCATTGCCATTCTGTAACCATCTCACCGTGAAAACTTAGGTGAAGTGAGCGTGGAGTGAGCTGTCATTGTCTGTTTCATCAAATAGTTCCTTTGGCTCCACTGTTGTAGGACCCATACGAAAATATGAATACGCTATGGCGCTACCTAATACCTAGATCCGTTTTTGGGTTCCGTATCCGTTGGGTAAAACGGAACCCTATAACTAAGACTCCGCTGTCTGTCTGTCTGTCACCAGGCTGTATCTCATGAACCGTAATAGTTAGACAGTTGAAATTTTCACAGATGATGTATTTCATTTTTCATAGATGTTGCCGCTATAACAACAAATACTAAAAAATAGAATAAAATAAATATTTAAGGGGGCTCCCATACAACGCATTTGGGCGGGTTTTTTAATTTAACAGTGGAGCCAACCTAACAGCAACGAAACTATTTGATGAAAAGCAACCTACAGCAGTGACAGTTTACTTCAAGCTCACTTCACCTAAGTTTTCACGATGAGATTTTTACAGAATAGTACAACAGTTACTTAACTTATTAAAAATAATTATAAAATAATTCAGTTTGTTGGGAGAAGGAAATTCCTTAAAGAAGAGATAATTATCTCTGCTTTCACAAACTTCCTACGTTTGCAGAGATCCTTTAGTCTAAATAGTGATGCATGACGGTACCTTCGATATTAGGAAACAGGCTATGCGTGTTCGACTGTACGGCTCGGTGGAGCGAACTAAGGGTCAAATAATATCATCGCTTTATCAAGCATGAAGTTCGGCTGTAAAGCCACAATGCAAACACGTACTTTACATATGGTGACTGGTAATTTTACTCATAATTAAACTGAAATCGCAAAAAAAAAAACAAGTGTTCCCTAAATTTTGACGATTTATGCGAACATAGACATAGGGAAAAGCTGTTTTCTTCGCGATTTCAGGTTTGGTTCCATAGTAAAAGTAGTTTTCATACATTTTATATGGACCGGCCGCACAAGGGCCACACGCGACAGCCACAAACGCCGCTATGAAAACTACAGGAAATATGTGCCGGTGGCGGCGTTTTGTGGCTGTGGCGTGTGACTGGTGTGCGGCGACCTATCAGTCAGTAATTAGTGACCGATACTTAAAAACGTGACTTTACTATACAGGGTTGTATGTTAGGGTAAACACCGTTATCCTTGAAACCAGTAGTATGGTGTCATTTATAGAACGTAAAATCAATGGAAAATTACAACTTTTTTTTTTTTTAACCTTCATTTTACCACAAAAGACGCAAGTTCGTTGCTCTATACGCTAGGGCAACGAACTTGCGTCTCAACACGGGCGAGGGGTGCAAGACGTGACCTGACCGGCCGCGAGCGCGACCCTTCCCTCAGTTAGTCAGCTGTTTCACTAACGAGCACGGTGTCAGATAGAAACTTTAAAAAATCTTTTAATGAAAATAACGTTTTTTTTTTACTCGGTCATTTGTTTTTTATTTAAGTCAACTACCCATGGTTTGAGTGACAACGGTGTTTACCCTGACAACCTGTATAAAGTATGGCCTTACATAATACTTATAATTATTATGTACCTACCAAAGTAAGACCTCTATTTAGATTTAACTCCGATCTAATAAAAACGTAGCTCATGAATGTCTGTCTCCTTTTCATAAATAATTCAGTTCTAGATCTTTGCAAACCTCCTACATTTGCAAAGATCCTCTAGTCTAAGTCGTGAATGCATGATACATAGTACATTCGATGTTAGGAAACTGGCTTTATGAAGTAGTTTCAAAAGCTTTTCACTGAAATCTTGGTAAATTAATGTTCCGATAGAACTTCGTGAAAGTGCTGTACATCTATCTTGTTTTGCGATTAAAAAGAAAATAATTAAATAGTTTTTATTTTTTTAATACTTTGTATTTTTATTCACATAATTTTTTTTTTTTTTTTTTTATATAAAATTCTATAAATATATCTTTTTAATCGCATAACAAGACGTACCACTTTAAAACTTATGGCAACACTATGAAGTCCAGTCCAATTTTCACATTTACACACGCTGATTTCGCATTGTATAGAATTTCCGTACAATGTGAGGTTAGCTTAAACTGGACATTAGGACCAGTGAACAATTTGCACG
Source organism: Lithophane semibrunnea (assembly GCA_947363905.1). Taxonomy (NCBI): domain Eukaryota; kingdom Metazoa; phylum Arthropoda; class Insecta; order Lepidoptera; family Noctuidae; genus Lithophane; species Lithophane semibrunnea. Next base: position 19,126,733 of record OX376186.1, on the reverse strand, counting down.
GTTTGGCCCCCATCTATGAAGTCAGCGTTTTGTATGGAGAATTTTCAAAGAAGTTGCATTTTTCATACTAACATTTTCTTAATTTATAAAACAACCATGAACACAAATGTTTTAAAACTTTTATGCACTAATGTTTAAAAACTAAGATAACATAATGCCACTTAGATTAAGCGACAAAAATAAGGTCAGGCAAAGTAAAAAAAAAAAATTGTGGTCATTTCTGCTAACAAAATGAGGAATGATTTTAGAATGATTTTTATTAAGGTATGTTTTATGTTTAGAACTATAAGTAATAAGGTTTTTTTACTAGTAGTAGTTGTCTATGATGGTCATTATTCGATATAACTAATACCAAGCAATTGATGAATATTTTGAATCATAGAAGTGATGAGGTTATCTATTTGTGAGAAAAGAACGCCAATTTCATAGGTCCAGAGGACCCAATAAGAAGCTCGTCGCAGCACCGATGCGGCTTTGTATCTCACAAAGAATATTATTTGTAGGAATACCTACATCAAAGGATGAAGTCGGCAGTTTAGTAACAAGAGAATAACAAAATCTTGAATATAACTTATATAACAATCTTGTGTATTAACTAAGTAATAAAGCTTTGAGAAATACCGTCGCAAATGAGACTAAAAGGTTGAAATGAGACGGAGCCTTTGAACTATGCTCTAGGAATTCCTTAGTTGTAGTTTCTAAGACATCAAACGCAGTTGATGCATAATTCCAATGAAAACTAACTTGATTATTATTAATTAGTTCCATGAACCAAACGCTCCTCGCTGCTGTGTCTCTTCATCAATATCTGAGGTAATATTTATTACCTAGAAAAGTGTTGCTTTGTTACATACCAACCAAGTAACATATACGCTCCCATCGTCTTTGATCGACCTAATGTATTATTGCACGAGATAACATCGAAATGTGCTGGATTGGCGGAGGTGCTATTCATATCCGTTCGCTCGTGGCGCCAACATGCATGTGTAGTGCGTAGGTCTTTGTTCATAGTAATCCCGCCTTGACTACTTCTGAGAATAACATTCGAATACTCCAAGCTAGTCAAGTTAGTATACGGTATTCTGAAAATCTGGCCAATCGAAAATACAAGATAGATTGGTGTGATTGAAACTACAAAATACAATATAGATTGGTGGGATGTGAAACTATTTACGCTTCGGACGATTGCAGTTCGTCATGTTGATTTTGAAGGGTTACTGCTTTCCAATATTTTTTTTGTTGGCGATTAACAGGATATTGATGTACGCTGTGTGCACTACTTTCGTTGAAATTCCAAAAGCAATTAGGGCCATGTTCTGCTGAATAATACCTATTGCTTTACAGGTAGGTAAGCAAGCTTTCATCATGATGACAATATAGAGCTCGTGGCTACTTAATAACAGCCGCACGGGTCAATCCAACAGGTTAAGCTACGCTTGCCGGGATTGGTCTGTGGATGGGTGACCATCTTTACATACCGAGACTCCTCCGTGCCTCGGAAAGCACGTTAAGCCGTTGGTCCCGGCTGTCATATGTGTATCTTTGACAGTCGTTACGGGTCGTCAGAAGCCCGAAAGTCTGACAACCAGTCTTACCAAGGGGTATCGTATTACCCAGTTACTGGGTTGTGGAGGTCAGATAGGCAGTCGCTCCATGTAAAATACTGGTATTCAGCGGCATCCGGTTAGACTGGAAGCCGACCCCAACATAGTTGGGAAAAGGCTAGGCAGATGATGACAATATAAGAGTCGGTCAGTGATTTCGGTATCTGCCTTAGGCCCTTTCCTCACTGGTCGGTACGATATCGTTTCGGTATAATACCGCACTGCTTTCGTTTCCTCATTGTTCGGTGCGGTATCGTTTTGGAACGGTCAACCCGTGTGTCAAACATACAAGTGAAAGCACAACAAACTCACGTTCGCATTTTTAATTATCCATACTAATATTATAAATTCGAAAGTAGCTGTCTGTTATGTTATACTTTTTCACGCCTAAACCACTGAACGGATATCGATAAAATTTGGCAAGGAGATAGATGGCATCCCGGGGATGCTACATAGGCTACTTTTTATCGACATACCACGCGGGCGAAGCCGCAGGCGGAAGCTAGTATATAACGTTGTAGTTTTCCAGTAACGTGCGTAACACAAAATCGCGTTGGATCGTAAAAACTGCACTGATTTTTTGGGATGTTGTTAGGATAGATACCAGCAGTGTAAAACCAAGTTTGCAGCTTCGAAAGACCAGAAGGCCAATTCTCTTGCTGCTTAAAAAATGTTCACATTCAAGTCAAGACAAGTACCAAACTTGTCAAAAATGTAATTTTGACAGATTGCGAATGAGGTGCGAATGCGAACGTTCATAAAAAATACGGGAATTATCCGTGCTCAAAATCGGAATTCGTTTAGTTTTTTGACATACCAACTTCTAAAAGGTTGCATCCTTCGTACATGACATGTGTACTGGCTAGAATTAGTACAATGATACTGTTGTATAATTATGGCAACCATAACGTTGTATCATACGATGTAATAAACCTTTATAATGATCATTACAATTTTAAAGAATACAATAAGAGAATGTGTAGTTTGATTTATATTTATAACTTTCAACATTTGAAGTTTGGAGATCATGTTAACGTCATTGTGGTTACGAGAATTTAATTTTAATATTTTAACTAGTGTTAAAACAACAAGATAACTAAATTAATGTTACTACCCTGGTTCAGCTACTTTCCAGGCATTTACAAATATTATTATTTTAATAGGAACTGTATGTTCTAAGTGTATTTTCGTCACAGGATAACTGCACTTTAGGGTTCAAAGCTGTACGTACACACGGCTACACATCAAGCTTTACATTTCCCGTATAAGCTGACATCGCATTTTACGGAAATCCTATACAATGCGAGATCAGCATAAACTGGAAATGTATAGCTTGATGTGTAGCCGTATGTACACACGGCTACACATCAAGCTATAGAAAACCAGTTTAAGCTGATCTCACATTGTACAGGATTTCCTTACAATGAGAGATCAGCGTAAACTGGTTTTGTATAGCTTGATGTGTAGCCGTGCGTACAACTCAATGCTACTTGGAATCGTGGTCGTCTGAACTGGCTAGTTGATAGCTGACTCGACCACCTCTGTCCAGCGGTCGGAAAGCGTCACTCGCGAGGGTTAAATTCCCAGTACGATCAACTTTTCTAGGTTTTAAAATTCGAATAGCTGCGCGGTTCCGGAATTCGAATAGGATAACAGAGGGCCTAGACAAGTGACAATCGCTTCGAAAGCGTTTCGTATTTCTATTACGACTTTCAACAGAATTGACATAAGCTTTTCGATAGCATATGTCAGTCCTATACATTTTTGCCTTTACCATCATCGTTATCGCTGATAGAATGTCATTTTGTCTAGGGCCTCAGACTCGCGTCTTGTGCATTAGCGAATGGAGATTATTTAGCTATCTCGAAAGAACACAAACACATGCACTTTTCGACATTAACTTCGGCATTTTATAAGATTACGGAGAAAAGCAGTCCGCTCTCTCTTTAATTAACGTGATATTCCTCAGATGATATTTACTGCAACGCAACCTGTGATGGGTACCTCTGCTGGCCTCCTACTCCTGCCGGAGAAACCTTGTATCAAAATTGCCCCAAAGGTTTACTGAGTAACCAGAAAAGTAAGTATAGACACAGTATAAAAAGTAACAGTATTATATCTAGGCAGTGACCTTGAAATAATTACATACGGCCGTTCGATAGATAAACGTTCCGCGTACGTGCGTAACTGCCGCGCACTCGATGAAGCGCGTCGTTTCGGCCGTTTTGTATGAAGCTATAATACTGTTACTTATTTAAACTGTGGTCAAATGCCTAGCAGCATCGCACGCATGATTGCAGCTGTCAACATCATACGCTCATGTTTACGTATTTATGTCGGGTCCATTTCCCCCCCATGTTGTCTTTTACACCTGACGATCCTGACATATATTTAATTGAATATTAATTTCCTCTGGTCTTCACAGTAATTATACATTAACATTACACATATTAAACAGTTCAACTGTTTCCATTTCGAGCATCTTCGTCATTTATGGCGACGGTTTTGGTTTTAATTCTATTCCAAGAGTGTCCTTACAAAAGCCCCTTCAAGACTTAAAATGGTGTCACATTTATACCATAGGTATTGTTCAGCGTTTGGACATCAAAAATTCGTGATGTATCTATGACTCAATTTCATGTTTGCACGAACGGCTGATACAGAAATATAATTAGGAGAGAAGGCTCTGACAACAAAATGCCTACTGTTTTTAAAACTAATTTCCAAAAGACCAGATAAGAACAAAGAAAAAGTAATTTGAAAAACTAAAAAACCAGACTGCAAAAACACATAACTGAAAAGAGAAAAACAAGCATTATTATTTATAAAATTCTGGTAACCAATAACCTGAAATATGGTGTAACTTTTGTTTGTCCCGCCTGCGATACCAACATTCTATAAATAATAATGCTTGTTTTTCTCTTTGCAGACGTGTTTATGCAGTCAGGTTTTTTAGTATTTTAAATTAGTTTTTTTATTTTCAGCATTTTACTTTGCTGTAAATTAGCTAGTGCAAAGGTACGCAGGCGATTTACGAGGTCCGACACAAACATGACCCCATTTTTATGCTATCAAAAACTTTTAAACTAATTTATGATATGCCTCCTACCTAAATTTATATATTTAACTTCCTTTTTTTTTTCAAACACCTGTCTTTGGCCACAAGATAAATATAACTATACCTTTACTATCGCAATCCATCTAGCCGTTTGGAAGTTATGAGGTAACAAAGAAATTTACATACAATACAAGATACGCGCGAAAAAGGTCATGCCCATAGAGATATACTATATTATATCAAAATCAAAATCAAAAGTCATAGGCTGAGAATCAGCACTTTTCGAACGTCAAAATTACATAAGACTGCCCCTCAAAACGCCCACCCATCACCACTTCCTAGTGCTTTAGCTGGGAAGAAGAAGTGGCGCAACAAACTCCCCAGCAGCACAGCTGTCTGTTCAGTTAGAAAAAATTGATTCTATACAAAAGTTTGTAAAATCACTTACATTACGCAACATAAAACATGAATCTAATTATTAGCCATATGTCAGCTAGCACACGACAATATACAAACCAAAAAAAAAGAAGAATAAAAAACTGCAGCAACTCAAGCAGAAATAAGAAGTACTTAAATGAAAAAATAAATTAACTAAATAAAAGCCTCCAGGCACAAAGGGCGCGCCTGCTTACATATAGCTATTTATAGCTGCAACTCTATCTCTATGATCATGCCCTTCCTTGGCAGTCAGGTAATAAGTAAGCAACTATGCCTACTACTATGTAATATTATGAGGGTACCTACTTCAGCCCCACGTAGTATCTTCAACTAAAGCAGAATTGAAAAACTTTTAGAGGACATGGGTATCAGTTTACAATTATTTGCAGTAATCCGACTTTTCTCGTACTTTATTGAATGAAATTCATATCTTTACGGGCAGGTGCATACTTCTAGAAAGATTTGGAATCTATGGGATATTGTGACTCTAGACATATTTTAAGCCATCTACATTTTTTGCATGTTGTGTTTGGAGTGCGCCATGTGCTAGCTACTAACAACTTAGAGATTAAAGAAAATTCATTATAAGATCAAAGGTATTTTAATCCGTATTATAACAAGCTTTATATTAGCTTGTTTAAATTATTATTTTATAATGAAAATGCAACTTTATTATAAATAAAAACTGCTAATCAGGCTTTAACAAATAAAGAAAAACGAATAATAAAGTCAGACAAAGAAAAAACATTTTCTTTCCTTACTTATTTTGTTTATTAACGATCTTCACCATTTTATTTTATAAAGGCTTTTTATGCTTGCTTTTTTATTATTCAATACCGAAAAATATAAAATTTATTTTATTTGCTGTTTTTTTTATTAATCTATTATTTTTATTAAAGTGTGCGCGTTTAGGCGGTGCGGCTCGGAGGGGCTGTGGCTCGGGCGCCATCTTAACGACACTTCATCTAAGGGCTGGACCAACTATACGCCCTGTTTCCCCACACTCGTGCAAAAAATACTTGATAAAGTAAATGAGGATGAAGCTGAAGCACAGGTATGTTGCATACATCATTCAAGATTTGACTGTACAATAGGTACCTGTCCACGCAAATACCAATCGACCGTTCATAATCATCATCATTTATCTAGCCTTTCCCAACTATGTTGAGGTCAGCTTCCAGTATAACCAGATGCAGCTTAAAGGCTCGTACAAACTGGCACGATATCCGGGCGAAACAGGCAGTGATATCGCATCTGTCTGTGTAAGCCTTTTCGTTCATCATCATTACCACAAATAGAAATCTAAATTATTATTATTGTTTTGTTTTCGATTAACACTTATTTAACATGTTAAAAACATTAATTTATCACAAGTATTTCTTTATATATCGTTGTTTACTTCTTTTAAAGTCCTTCGCATAGTAGTGCAGCGTGTTACTCGGGTTAAGTACCTAGGACATCTGGTCACGGAGGACTTATCTGATGATGCAGATTTGGACAGGGAGCGTAGGGCGTTGGCGGTTCGGTGCAATATGTTAGCCCGCAGGTTTGTACGTTGTAGTGGGGATGTTAAGGTGTGTATCTTTTTAAGGCCTACTGCTAAACCTTCTACACGTGCAGCTTGTGGGTGAAGTATACGCAGAGGGCCTACAACGTCCTACGCGTTCAGTATAATAATGGGTTTTGGATGTTGATGGGGCTTCCGCGCTTCTGCAGCGCTTCGCAGATGTTTGCGGAGGCCCGTGTTGACGATTTTCATGCTATAATGAGAAAGCGGGCGGCGTCAATAATGGGTAGGATGCGTGGAAGCTCCAACAATATCCTAAAAACATTGGGTGACAAAGTGGACAGCCACTTTATTAGGCACTGGATGCGGAGGCACGTGCTAACATGTGTTGAGCCACGTAGTTATTAGTAGTCGGTTAGGTTAGTTTGTAAGTTTTTTTTTCACTAACATAGTTTTCTAAGTATCTGTTACTAATACTATATGGATTGTATGCGTTTTGTGTGTGATCCGCAATAAATGAAGTATAAAAAAATTATATACAGTATGTTAACTTACAAAGGGCGTTCCCGTTAACCTGAAATAGTATAGCGTGTATACATGCTAAAAAAATATTACAACTAAGAAAAAAATTTTTTTTTTTTTATTTGTGTCGTGAAATGTTCACAAAGCGATTAAATTTAAACGTAAAAGAAACACTCTGTACACGCGCACTTGTATTTCAACGTAGAAAAACAAGTGTGACAAGTGGGCGTGTACAGAGAGTTTATTTTCCATAACAATTTAATATTTTTTGTGAATATTTTACTATACAAAAACAAAAAAAAACATTTTTTTTTAATGGTAATATTTTTTTTAGCATGTATAGACGCTATACTATTGCAGGTTAACGGGAACGCCCTTTGTTAGTTAACATACTGTATAGTAGTTAAAACAACCGATAGGGTTCAATTGCTAAAATCCTATTCACGGGTTCAGATTCAACAAGATCTTAAATAAATCCTATAAAGCTTCACCGAAAGATAAGCATAAAAAAGTTAGCTTTAATTTATAAGGTTACACTCGTTAACCAACAACATATAATATAATAATAACATAGTAACGCCGTATCTCTACGTTGACATCGTGGCGGGGCTTGCGCGCTCCTATGAACTCTAGGTCTATGGCGGTAGAGTTAACTTTGCCGAAATAGGTCTAGAGTCAGGAGCTAGACCAAGAGAGAAACATAAACCCGCAGGGCAGGATGCGGCGAGCTGCCTATCATCTCTTCGTTGACGTCGTGGTGATGCTCGATTTTATTAGCCGGCTGGAGTGAACAATGACGAGGAACAGAGCTCCCACCTCTTTCTTGCCGGTTTGAATGAGAGAGCAAACGTGCTCGGAAGAAGGAAGTATTCCAGAAAGATGCTAGATCTTGACCGTACTTCTGAAATTGCCCTTTTAGCCATGGAATACCTTCCGCTCCTCAAGCAACCCAGGAAGTGGTGTCCCCTTGTTGCTACATCACTATGTGCTAGCGACTGCTTTCGGGGGCCCATTATTGAGTGTGCACATCACAAGCCAGTTTATCCGTGTATTACATAAATTGATCAGGCAGGGGAAATTGTCCTTCCATAGTTCAAAGCCACCCAATCTCTTAACCCAATATTTTTACAAGCAACGCTTAGTTTGTGGCTCACAGACGATCAACGATTCGATGTCGTCGATTTCAATCATGTTGGGAAAACTCTACAGCATAGTTTTCCAAAAAACATTTTTTTAACATATCTATTCAAAAAGAGCTAGTTTATTCTTCGTAAACAGTGAAACGTGATTTGAATTTAGAATGTGGATACTGTGAGTAAAAGTTCCAATCACCAATGTTTACTTAGTAATATGATAACTTATTTGTTCCTAATTTTATCATGTTAAAAATAAACGTAGTATTCTTATTCATAAGTTGCACTTATTTATTTTCTCATAGAGGATGATAAAAAGTAGCGTATGCACCTTGGAAGCAACATCACTCGCTGCGCTCAGGATTCTACTTAAGAATCCCTGACTATGGTCGAAATTCTACTCTAGAATCCTTCTCTCCACCCTGGATTCAAAGAAATACTCTCGCCTTTAAAATAGTTGTTTGATCCCTGGGCAAACAATCTACTATTTTTACACTTGTTTGGTTGCGGAGTAAGTATTTATGTAATTATTCCTACAACTACAACTAATCTACATATTATTCCTTTTAACAAGGATCGATTTTCGTCTACAGGTTGTTTTTTTGTTTTCTAAATTAGTGCTCGAGACGACGTGGTTCCTTAGAACTATGCTTCGAATAACATTTCATCGGATCACCCGGTATAGACTGCTTGATAGTAGTTCAATCAGGGAAATTAATTATCCTTTGTTACTTAAAAAAACCGTTTTAACCATACAAACAACTGCCAAAGAATGTGATTGAAGTTGTGATTTGAAAATTTGAGTAAGTAGTTAATTTGCCTATTATTTTAATTTCCCTGATTTTACCTACTATCCTAAGCTATTGATGATAATTTATTTCTCCGATTCCTTAATACAGTATGCAAGGGTAAACACCGTTGTCACTCAAATCATGGGTAGTTGACTTAAATATAAAAATAAATGACCCAGTAACAACAAAAAAAAACCTTATTTTCATTAAAAGATTTAAAAAAGTAAATATCCGTCGCTGTCCCGATACTCATGGATACGCGCTCGAAAGAGCTCTCTCGAAACAGCTGACTGAAGAGAGGCCGCGCGCTCGCGGCCGGTCATGTAACGTCCCGCGCGCCCCGCCCGCCCCCGCCCACCGCCGCTCGCCTTGTTGAGACGCAAGTTCGTTGCCCTTACGTATAGGGTGTATACTTATTATATAATTTGTTTCAGCTTAAATTTGAAACGGCCGTCAACACCCGCACCATTGAAATGGTTGGAATTGCTTCATCTTTTCTTACGATTTGTGCAGCGATATTTATTTTCAACGCTTTTCCGTATGTACTACCATTTTTTATTTATTTAATAAAATTGTTTGTTGTTAATAATTATGCTCCTCGATCATATGCTCCTTGATCATTTGCTTTTATCTTCGGAATTAGGTACGATTTTACTTCGGATTTAGGAGCGAGTGACCATCGAAGTTACGATGAGATTTTTAACTAGTAGAAGGGACTGTTTTACATATAGGCTACAGACAGCCATAGAAAATGTAATTGATTTTAAATGTAAAATGAAGGTTAAGAGTACGACTCTTGTGTTGTGATTATTACTAAGCATTAATAGTAAAGGTGTGTGTGTGTTTACATGACCATATCAGATCAATGCTAATTAACATCTCTGAAGTTTTTCAGTCTGGAAGATCATACTCGAGTTGGTTTTAAACTCCGATCCGCACCCAAATTGCGTAATACACGATCAATCTTAATCTGAATCATTTTGTAAGAGATTGCTCATCTATTGCTTCATAAGTTCGAACAAAATTTCTCCTCAGCAACGTAAATAATGCAATGAGTGTTGTTAAACTGTCAAATGAAACAGATTAGTCTTAAATCATTTACCGAAACACAAGACAAGTGACAATCGCTTCAAAAGCGTTTCGTATTTTCTACAACGACTTTCAACAGAATTGACATAAGCTTTTCGATAGCATAAGTCAGTCCCATATGCTATTTTTGCCTTTACCATCATCGATAACGCTGATAGAATGTCACTTTGTCTAGGGCCTCAGGTTATTCTTGTCGTACGGCTCCAGTTCTTCGTCGTCCAATTCTCTAGAGCCATATCTGTCACGGTCGCGATTCATATTTTTTTAATCAACATATAACCTGACATTCACCTGCACCTTTTTTTTCCAGTAGCCTGCACAACAGACGGACCGTGATCCATAGACATTTATTTTACGCTTTGCTCATGGAAGTGACAGTGCGCATGGTGCTGTACACTCAACAATCATACTCTTTTGATGGCGTAGATCCACTTGAGGAAAACGCACGAAAAGGCATCGAATACTTCGTAAGTAAACCTTTACTCTGTAAATTATTGCTATTGCATTTTAGTTGTGGTTTTGCCTTTGTAAATGAAGGAACGGAGGAGGTTGTGGCCAAGTAATAACAGCCGCATGTGTCGATAAATGAGGTTAAGCTACGCTTGCCGGGGTTGGTCCGTAGATGGGTGATCTTTACGTACCGAGACTCCTCAGTGCCTCGAAAAGCATGTTAAGATGTTGGTCCCGGTTGTCAACCGTGGATCTTTGACAGTCGTTCCGGGTCGTCAGAAGCCCAAAAGCCTGACAACCAGTCTTATCAAGGGGTATCGTATTACCCAGTTACTGGGTTGCGGAGGTCAAATAGGCAGTCGCACCATGTAAAATACTGCTGCGTCCGGTTAGATTAGGCTACCCCAACATAGTTGGGAAAAGGCTAGGCAGATTTATTTTGCCTTTATAAACGCGTCGCTTTTAGTTAGTCTTCAATTATTGTTTGCTCGGTTGAAAACCAAACTAATTACGAATTCGGTGAACTGACACGACACATTAATTAGATCACCTCAGCCTCACATTGATTAATCCAGATAACTACATTGTTTTGTTATAAATAGGTAACTTGCACTGACCTATTATAATATATTTTAAGGCATACGTTAATATATAAACAAAACAGTTAAAATATGCACAAATAATTTACTTATTGCAAATCGAAAGTTGACTTTTTTTGAGGTAATGAATAATCAACGGGTTTTATATTGCGTCTATAAGGTGCTCATTGCGGTAATTATATTTTAACTACGAAAAGTGCATATTTAAAACTAGTTTTTGAATCTATACAGATTCAAAAACTAGTGGATAGCCACGTTAATTTCTTACCATAATGAAAAGTCACAAATAAGAGGAAAATCCTTCCCATACGGGGAACGATTTTCTCGATTGCTACACGCCCTAGTGTAAATGGGCTTAAATAAATAAATACTTTGACTAGATAATTATTATTAATATTCTGTTCTCCGAAAAAACTGTTATTTTATATAGCTACCATCCTCTTTTTAAAATCAAAATAGATATTGGTATAGTCGAGGATGCCCGAGGAAGCCTGTGCAATGAGTTACTTTGACAGATAGCCTATTAATTTTATTACGTGCATGTTCCTCCAGTCGGCCTCTGAACAAGTAACTTGAGAGTCCTTCAGGGATCAACGGAATCTTGCTGACTCCGATTTTCCCCTCGGCCACGAAACGTTGAGCCCGAAGAACCTCGGGCATAAGAGCACTCGTCACGGACTGCAGTACCTACTATTGAGTCGATGTAACACCTCTGAATTTACCAATGATTCAATCTGTAGGTACAATAATTGAATATAAGAAAAATGAGTAACAAAGTGTGATATAAAACCTACAAAGGTAGAACTAAGAACTTCATACTAGATTCTCCGATAAAAACTGAAAACTGTGATGGCAAAAATTAAAATATACAAAAAAAAACATGCGGGGCAGTTGGGGGACTGCCGATAGAAGTGAAAACTAAGTAACATTCATTCATTTCTTCAAGCGTGACGATGACGCGAGTTCCATGATTTTTGTTTACCCAAAAAGTCCTCAACGCGCCTAAAGAAGTTTTAACTTAACATTCATTCATTTCTTCAAGCGTGACGATGACACGAGTTCCATGATTTTTGTTCACCTAAAAACATTCATTCATTTCTTCAAGCGTGACGATGACGCGAGTTCAACGATTTTTTTTCACCCAAAAAATGCTCAACAAGCAAGAAGTTTTCACTTAAAAAAAACAGCACTAATATTAAGCCTTTGTTTGTGCTGTTGTTAAATAAATGCTTGCAGTAAGACAACGCTACATATAGTTACACCAAATTGGTTCACTCAATTAGTGGGCACAGCAAATTATATTTTTAAATATTAGAATATAAAAAAAATATTTAAAAATATAAAAAATAGTAGCCCACCTGTTATTATCATCATTAATATTCTTTATTAGTACCTGTTACTGTTGAACTAAACACAAATTATTTTATCTATTGGCCTATCTACAATTGTTACACTGTTGAACCAATTGCAAACACAAGTCAACATACAAGCCAAGTGCACAATAGACACAGCATGCAAAAAACATTATTACATCATAGAACACAGAAACAAAAACAATAAGTATAGAACAAATTTTTCAACAAGACAGTCATTTACAATAGCTGGAGTAATTGCGTTACAATCAATCTGCCTAACTTTTTCCCAACTATATTAGGGTCGGCTTCCAGTCTAACCGGATGCAACTGAATACCAGTATTTTACGTGGAGCGACTGCCTATCTGACCTCCACAACCCAGTAATTGGTTAATACGATACCCCTTGGTAAGATTCGTTGTCAGACTTTCGGGCTTCTGACGACCCGTAACGACTGTCAAAGATCCACGAATGACAGCCGCTAGCCGGGACCAACGGCTTAACGTGCTTTCCGAGGCACGGAACATTGTGTTACATAGATAGCTTTTTTTTTTTACATATTTCGGTGGTCTTGGCTTGAATAGCAACAAGAATATAAATTTCTTTATCACAACTATTTACTGTTTCAGCCTTATGTTTGCGAGGGGGCTTACGTTCTTCTAGAGTACTCGCGCCTTGTTGTGTACGGCTGGATGTTCATAGAAGGCATATTCCTGAACACCCTGATCTCTGCCAACACCCTTCGCAATGAGATTCCCATCAACTACTTCTACACAGGCGGGTGGGGTGTCCCCGCTATCGTTATAGCTATTTGGGGAACTGTAGTGGGTAGACACTATTCCAAAGAACCTCTAAACACGTAAGTGATTAAGTTGAATCATACTCTGACTTTACCATAGATAAGTAGTTCTTTTTTTAAATGACGTTGCTGTATTTAATTTTAACAACATCTAAGTAGTGTAAGTACTATTACGTATATTTCATGGTGTGACCAAATAACCTCTTTTCGATTTGTATTCGCTATTCGATAACTTGCTCATCAAAGTGATAATTCTTAAAAAAAATATTATTTATTATACAACGTGCCGCTACACTGGCGACATTAATTTAACACACGGGTAGCTAGGGCTAGTGGCCAGTAATCATAAAAAATTATAATAAAATAAAATAATTCGTAAATTGAACATTTCAAACAAACTAAATAGTAAAAACATAACCAACAGTGAGCTCACTCGGTGTAAAAGATTCATTCATAAAGCTACCTACCAGCTGGCTTACGTTCTATCGGTACGATCCTTTGACGGCATAATTTCTAAGAAATTGCGCGGCATTCCTTCAATTCGCCTACTTATGATCTGTGACCCCGGCAAATGACCTCTGCGCTACAGTTCTTTAAGTACTCCAGGTTGCTCCAAGATGCTAATTTTGAAAATTGTTAATTTAATCATTAATAACGTTTAATAAAAATAAAATATTTTCATAAAACGAATACGCGAAATCGTATACATTTGTTAAATTAATGTCACCATTAAAGCGGCACGCTGTATACACATAACCTAACATAACATCAATCAGGGAGTGTAGACAGGGGTGTACCTAAAATGCTCCTACATTTTGCCAGTTATGTTTAAGTCCCATGTTATAGGGGGTGAGCATGCCATCAAACGGGCACAAATCCAGACTTCGGAATAGGGAGATTATTGAAAATACTCATATTCAAATATTGTTTCAGTTGCTGGTATGGATATAACTACTTGTCTTCATATTACATCATACAGGGTCCAATACTGGCCATTGTCTCGGTAAGTGTAAAATAATTGTAATTTCACAAGACTGGTGCCCGTTGGGATTTCCCATCGGTAACTTATCCCTTCTTCAGAAGCCTTAGGGATTGAGTTACCAAAAAAATATGAGACAACTAATAAACTGAAGCTTAAACGAGAATTAGGTACTAAAAAATACTGGTATTCAGCTGCATCCGGTTAGCTTGGAAGCCGCCCCCAACAAAGTTGGGAAAAGGCTAGGTAGATTGATTGTGCTAGGTAAATGCAGGTTAGTCTGGTTTGTAGGGTCCAAGAGAAATTAAAAAAAAAAACCTTTGCTCGCGACTTTTATTACAGAGATCGACATTTTCATACAGAATCTGTAAACTTCAATGTCTTCCTAATCGAAATTCCTATCAACAGTACAAAAATAAAAATACATAGGTAGGTAAATTAACTATTTAAAGCTAAACAGACACTCCCGTTACAAATGATTTCATTAATAATATCGAGATAGCGAAATAAATAGAGCGAACTTATTATGCCATTAATTTTATTAGTGAAAATAAAAAGAACTCTTCCGTTCAGTTACGTAGGTTAAGCAAAGCTTTGAACGTAAATAAATGATTGTTTGTTCGGTACGTAGTTCTCGGATATTTTTTCATGTTTTGATAGATCCAAAGTCTGACCTTAAGGTTGATGCGCTAGGGTAGCCCGCGAAATTTAAATTGTCTTTCGTTTTTTACAATTTGCTGGTCCGTATCAGGTTGGATGTTGATCTAAATATGATTCGCGGCGACCGTAACAAATATTGATTTACAGAATTATAATAATTAGAATCAGCAATACAACTCCTTGGGTTCATATAAGTGGTAAATGTCATGATTTCATGAAATAGTCATTCAATGCACTTACATGCCGCATGACGCATGCCGCATGGTAAACCACTAGTGCCAGTTTATTATTTCACGCGGAATTGGCACTACGTGAAATAATAAACTGGCTCAACCTAAACCTCCTTACCCTAAACTGTAACAAGACTTCATATATTCCTTTCGCCATCCGTCAGAACACTGCACCGGACCACACCCTTTCAATAATAGCGCACACTTGCTTAGAACAGTCATCTTCATGCCAATGTCCAACACTCACGCGTACCGATCACGTCAAATACCTGGGTGTTCAAATTGATGCCGGGTTACGCTGGAATAAACACATTGATGCCCTAACCTCGAGAACGCTGAGACTGATACACATCTTTAAGTCATTGAGAGCTTCCGCAAATCCTGATACTCTAAAAATGGTGTTCTATGCTCTATGTCAGTCAGTTCTTGGGTATTGCATCAATGTATGGGGTGGTGCGGCTAAAACTACTTTTCTTAGAGTAGAGAGAGCTCAGAGAGCAATATTGAAAGTAATGCTACGAAAACCTTATCGTTACCCAACAACTCAACTCTACTCAGATTGTAAGGTATTAACAGTTCGACAGCTCTTCGTGTTGCAATGCATTCTTAGAAGACACTCCAGTGTCCCACCGTCTGATCCCACCAAACGAACCAACATTCCCCCAGTTACACGACACAAAACTGCTTTTGCCAAAAACCAATACTTCACCTTAAGTTCACTGATTTACAAGAAAATTCATAAAGAATTAAATATACTAGATTGCAATAAGTTTGAATTGAAAGCTAAGCTGATGGAATGGCTACTTCAACAGGACTATACACAAACTGAATCTCTGCTAAAATGTTTTGCCTGATGTTGCCGTATTTCTGCTTTTACTCCCTCACATATAACACCTCACACTCATTACTCCCATACAAAAACTCACCATACGTATAGATACATACAGACATACTCACACACATTCACCCTCTCACATACATAAGTCTTAAATTGTTATTACATTATTTTTCCTTAAATTTAATATTTTTCTGTTAAAAGTTATAAGATTGTTAAGTTGTTTACACGTACCTACTATAAGTTGGCACAGTCCGCAGTTGTTTGATGCCTATTTTTAAATAACCTCACAGCTGAACACTGTCTCTTAAGATACAGGTTATCCTAGTTTGAGAGGCAGGGCTCACAATATCTGTATACAAACTACTGCAGCGTTATTTAGTTTCATGTTAAACAGTGTATACTAATGTTTAATTCTTGTGACAATAAACTATTTTTTTATTTTTTTTTTTATTTTTTTTTTTTAGTGCGCACTAGCGGTTTACCGCGGGGGCTTTTTTTCATGTTTTAATGTGCAACCGTTTATGGTTCTACGCACTTAACCGCAGATTTACTTAACCGCCAGCAAACGCGGCGTTTCACGCCCGCGGTTTTACCCGCGTAAGTCTCAATCCCGTCGGAATATCGGGATAAAAGTATCCTATGTGTTGTTAATCCAGGTTATAGACTAACCGTTCAGCCGTTTTTGCACGATTGAATAACAAACATCCAAACACACAATCTTTCACATTTATAATATTAGTAGGATAGTTATATAGATAAGAGAATAAAATAGAATTTTACTACACGTGTTCATTAGACGTTAGGTTTATTATTATTATGATGACCTCAAAAACCACGTGTATACAATCTACCGCTTTCCCTACACCCTGAATAAAGAATGTTATAAAATAACTGTGTACCTGATGACCGCGACATGTCGAGTGACCAATATTTATCTGAGTGTACGCCAGAAGCCGGAAAAGACGAAGTATATACACGCCTATGCAAAAAAAAACGGGCGGTTTTGATTTTTGTACATTATTTATAATCATTTAGTTGTAAAGAGGTTTTAATAGCCAAACTATGTTACTGGCACTTAATAAAGAGTCTGGGTAAGAAAAAAAGTTAATTCCAAATTCGAAACTTTTGTTTAAAAACAATAATAATCCCGTTTTCCGTTTGTGACTTTTACTAACATTTTGCAGGTTTGCGGTTAGAAGGTTATCCTGGCAACTAAAACTAACTTCTCATTATTTTTAGTATAATAATTTATGTTTGTCGCATAATCCAGCCTTATTGTGACTTAAAAGTGATATCTTTGTGTCGATTGTAATGGCAGAAAAAGCAATAAGAGCTAGTAAAATTGTAGCGCTGCTGGAAGAGGGGTGTAGTCAAAAAACTATATTCTTATTGATTACTAGCTGTGCCCGCGACTTCGTTCGCATGGATGTCGGAAAACAATAATATGTCGCTTAGAAAAGTTGTACCTTCATTTAAAAAGGGGGAATCTTTCGACCAGGCCTGGTGATTTTTCCTAGTAAGAAACTGCCAAAAAACTTGTGTTTTTATTTAAGAAAATGCTTCTCTTTATAAAATATTAGCGGTGGAAGCACCTGGAGCGTACACAAAAAAGTTGCTAGGGTTGCTCACACGCGAAAGAGCTACATAAAGTTGGCCGTGGGAAAGCAACCAATACTAAGATCCACCCCCGCAACGGATAATGTCTGGCCCTGAGCTTTGTTAATGGTCATGGCGTAACACAGGCTGACGGGGAATTGCACACGCTTAAAACTAAACGGGAAATTATTGGGAATGAGAGGAATTCTTGGAATAAAAACAACATCTCCGGCGCCGCAACCTGTTAAGATTTCGGTTTCGATGACGTTTTGTTGGTGATTGGTGACTATGAGCCGAGTGCCGTTGCAAAGTTTGGGAGGACTTAAATTTCTGAGAAGAATTATTGGCACTCCGACTTTTAAACAAATTTTGTGTGCTGAAAGACCGGGTGTGTTAAGGGATTCTAAGAACTCTACTGTATAGTGTGTGGCATCTTCTTCTTCGGGAACCGTATTTATCGATGTATATTGTTGACTTTCCCCAGAAACATGTGCCAATATTTGTGTATTTATTGCTGTCCGATAGTCGAACAAATCAAATCAACCATAAGGCCTCTGCCTCGAATCTTGCGGGCAGCGGGGCGGCGGCGGCGGCGGCGGCGGCGCGGGCGCAGCAGGATCTTATGCGTAAAATCAAATGGACCGGTTCTCGAAAACAGCGGCGCGGCAGCAGCGAGGCGGCGGGCAGCGAGCGGTGCACTCCATTCAAGCGGTGACCGCCCGGCGCGTCTGCATTGCAGTGTTGTTGCCCACAATAAATTGAGCGTTAGGAATAAATTTGAATCAAAAAGATGTTGCCGCCATTGTTCAGACATTTCTTTCGCGAATAAAAACAAATATCTCGACGACAAAATCGTGAACACAACACTACGCGGCTATAGTGACGCGCGATCTGCCCGCTAGTTTCGAGAACGGGTCTTTGATGCCCGCCCTGCTCCCGCGCCGCCGCCGCCGCCGCCCCGCTGCCCGCAAGATTCGAGGCCGAGGCCTTACACATGCCAACAACGATCGAATCGAATGAGCGGCGGTCACGAATCATACGAACAAATTACGAAGTATAGTACAGTTCGATTCAAACTTAATGGCGGCTCGGAACATGAGGCGAGTCGCTGCGCAGTAACAATTTCATGTGACAGCGGGGGTGAGGGGTGGGGTCCTGCGCAGCTAAAAGCTAACTTCCGAGCCGCCATTAAATTTGAATCGATCTGTAACGACTCGTTTCTTGACTTCTTAATTTGAACCTAATGAACGAAACCAACCAAAATACCAAATCAAAACCAATCAGATCAATTAGGAGTGAGGCGTCACAGATAGAAATCACAGATATTAAAAAATAGCAGATAGCAATTGCTCCTAACGATAAAAAATATCTGTTACTTAAAATCACAGATCCTCAAGACTGTTACTGTTAAAACTTCGGATACGATTTTCGACTTTAACGAAAAGAAATAAAGAAGATATTCAATTGAGTCAATACGTATTTATCGTCTGTACAAAAATCACAGGCTGTGATTTTATAACAGATATTTGGATCTGTTATTTTTGTCACAGTCACAGTGATCACGTTTATATCGTGTCGTGATATCGTGTTTCACCTGTTACAACCCATCTCTAATAAATACTTTCAACGAATGACAACCCAACCAACAATTTATTATTATTATATTATTATATTTATTATCGACACTAAAGAAGTCAAAAACAAAGATACCTTAGATACCTCCACTATAAATTATTTGAAATATCTGGGCGAAAGTCATTTTTCGACGGAGACTCTTGACACCGCGATTCAGAAAATGACATTAAACGAACAACGCCATCTATCGAGCACGAAATGATACTGTCAAAATATATGGGAAAACGTTCGAACACTCTGTAAGCTAAATAAACTATGTAGAAAAGTGAAAAATTAAAGAATAAATACCTACCCATATTTTTTAAGAAATTAACATTTGTCACTATTCTTTCATGATTATCAAGATTTGAAAGATAGGTAGCGCCACCTATCGCACTAATACTAAACTAATAAATAAACAACGCATCTGGAAAATTTTAATTAATCTAACTTTAGAGTTATATTCTATACACATTGTATCGCGTTAAGTTTCCGCGCAAAGAAAATGACGGTCATATAGCAACACACGATCTCACAAACCTAGTAATTAAGAAGTAAGTATCATTTCGCGTCAATAGATGTCGTTACGTGTATGTACATTACGTAATGAAAATTCCTTCTTGAACACTAATTCATATATCTTTTGATATTTTGAAGCGATTGCGATGAAACAAAAACTAATTGAAACATCGAGTTACACACAATATTTGAGTATAAAAGTTAACCATATTGATTTCGTACTTTTTACGTGATAGTGGAACAATCAAACTAAAGAACATAAAAACAGACAGACAGACAAACAGACAAACAGAAAAAAATTCCAAAAATGGTAGAAATGGAATCTGTTGGTTATTCTTGGACAACACACCAATTTTTTTTTTTTTTTTTTCATTGTACAGAAACGCCTCGTCTACAGATTTATTATATGTATAGATAGAAGATAGATATAGAATAGATAACAAATTACTAGTCATTTATACTAATGAAATAGTAAAAATATTAATATTATCCATACAAAAGCCATTGACTGTTAAGGTGCCCGTTTTTTTTGCAAAAGAATTTTGTGTTTAAAGAAATTTTTTTCTCAATAAGAAATTACTAAAATTTCACTTACTTGAGAACATTTTTGGCACACAAACTAAGCAGTATAGGTAGTAGGTGTGTAATCAACAAACCGGTATAAAAATTTAATAGACTCGGTGCCAGCAAATGTTTTAATCGAAATAAATTTGAGTTTAGGATGTCTAGATAGAATTACTTTACGTTAACGTTGCGTAGTTTCGTGGGAGCTCGTGGCTAGGTAATATAACAGCCGCACCGGGTCGATCCATCAGGTTAAGCTACGCTTGCCGGGATTAGTCGGTGGATGGGTGACCATCTTTACATACCGAGACTCCTCCGTGCCTCGGAAAGCACGTTAAGCCGTAGGTCCCAGCTGTCATTCGTGGATCTTTGCCCGTCTTTACGTGTCGTTAGAAGCCCGAACGTCTGACAACCAGTCTTACCAAGGGGTATCGTATTACCCAGTTACTGGGTTGTGGAGGTCAGATAGGCAGTCGCTCTATGTAAAATACTTGTATCCAGCTGCATCCGGTTAGACTGGAAGCCGACCCCAACATAGGTGGGGAAAGGCTAGGCAGATTGATTTGATAACGTTGCGTAGTTTCGATCGAGCCACTGCCACTACTACACTACTGGCACCAACCACCTGACTGCCTGCGGCTGACTGGCCGATTTGTGCATCAAGATAATCATGATCACTTTGTGTAACAACTTTATCTGTGAATCACCAAGGTTCATGTCGTGGTGCTTCCGATTTTGTAACAACCAGGCAACCGTGTTGCGCTTTCATTGAATGAAATTTCGACCTTACTGTTACGCAAAATTTAAAAGCGTTTTTCTCGTGAAATAAAAATTGCATGTTTAGGAAATACCTATTCTACATAATAGTATGCTTTTAATTCGTAACACCAAAATCAAAATCAAAAGTCATTTATTCAAACTAGGCTGAGAATCAGCACTTTTCGAACGTCAAAATTACATAAGACAGTCCCCCCAAAACGCCCACCCTTCACCACTTCCTAGTGCTTTAGCTGGGAAGAAGTGGCGCAACAAACTCCCCAGCAGCACAGCTGTCTGTTCAGTTAGAAAAATTTGATTCTATACAAAAGTTTGCAAAATCATTTACATTACGCAACATAAAACATAAATCTAATTAGCCATATGTCAGCTAGCACACGCCAAAATACCAACAAAAAAAAAAAAAAAGAATAATATAAAAAAAAACGAGAACTATATGTACTCAAGCAGAAATAAGTAGTATAGCATAAACATAAACATAAATTAACTAAATAAAAGCCTCCAGGCACAAAGGGCGTGCCCGCTTACATATAGCTATATATAGCTGCAACTGGAAGTTATAAATGACTAGCTGCGCCCCGCGGTTTCACCCGCGTAAGTCTCGATCCCGTGGGAATATCGGGATAAAAAGTATCCTATGTGTTAATCCAGGTTATAAGCTATCTGTTTGCCAAATTTCATCCAAATCCATTCAGCCGTTTTTGCCTGATTGAGTAACAAACATCCAAACACACAAACACACAAACTTTCACATTTATAATATTAGTAGGATAGTATAAACTAGGACCATCGAAGTAAATAAATAAAAATGAAAATGACACCCTTAAAATATCCATCAAACATAAGGAGAATCGCTTTTGAATCTTGCGCATAAGTGTAAGGTATTTAAGCTCGTGACTCGTGACTGTACCTACCTATTACTTGTTGGTTGTTGCAGATCAATATGTTATTCTTGGGGACGATCATGAGCGTCGTTATAATGAAACTGCGACGTACAAACGACTCGGAACTCAGGAAAATACAGTAAGTTCACATTTATTGTAATGTTAACCGATCACGTAATACAGCACCTCTTTTTAGGGTTCCGTACCCGGGACCCTATTACTAAGACTCTTCTGTCCGTCCGTCTGTCTGTCTGTCTGTTTGTCTGTCCGTCGGTCACCAGGTACAGTCTCATGAACCGTGAGAGTTAGACAGTTGAAATTTTCACAGATGATGTATTTCTGTCGCCGCTTTAACAACAAATATTAAAAAACAGAATAAAATAAATATTGAAGGGCCGTTTGCCGTTTTTATAGATAATAGTACAGAACCTTTCGTGCACGACTCCGACTCGCACTTGGCCGGTTTTTTTCCTATTTGTATTATTATATGATTTCCGATGCTGTACCAAAAGTAAATATTAATATTTTCGAATAGGAAAACGATTCGAGCCACATTAATCCTGCTGCCACTGTTGGGCATAATAAACATATTTAACTTGTTCGACTACCCTCTGGATGGATCTTCCACTGGTTTCGCAATCTGGGCCTACTTTACGCACTTCTTCCGATCCTTCCAAGGAGTCTTCATTTCTTTCATCTACTGCTTCTCAAATGGGGAGGTAAGTGTATTTTTTGTACTTTATTTACTTATTACCATGCTTTACACTCGCGACAATCTATGAAGTCCGTTTTGACGTTTCGTCCTCGTACTTGTAATAAAACCTTGAGAATCAGTTTTAAGCAATGTAGATAAGTCGTCGATTACAAACTCTCTAAGTATGTTTAATCAATGTGTCTCGAGAATCAGTATATAAGAAACATTTTTTTTTTTTTATCGCCACACGGTCACACGAATTATTTTTTATAGCTGTCAAAACGGACTTCTCAGATTGTCGCGATTCTAGATATTGTATTCTCGTGTAGATAATTATGTGACGAGACCCCAGCATAAATATATTTATTACTATGTACAGCTCGGCAATTTAGCCGTGTTATTGAAACGACAAGCCACCGTGCAGCGCTCGCTTCCGAATTCAAGAGTTTTTTGTAATAGTTCTCACATTTTGAATTGAGCTAGCTTTTTGTGTGCTAGCCAGTTTCACATCTTTTTAATAAGGCCTGCCCTAGACGCCCTGATCGTCTACTGACTACTGCTAACAAGTTCAGTTTCTCCAGTGAAAATCGCTCAATAAAGAAATAATTTCACCCATTCGCAAAATTCCTGGAAATAGGCATGTTGCGTGTTTTCAGGGTTTGGTTTTTTTTTTGCGGTAAGTAAACAAAAGTTTTGGGCACTTTTCTTGTTGACATTTTTTTTATGCCCTGTTATTATTTCCCCCCCTTTTTTTCTAAACTTGTACATAATTATTCTTCTTTATTTCTTTTTAAATACATATTTGTTACATTTTTAAATATTTTTTAAAAAACATTAAAACAAAACATTTAAAAATATAAAAAATAGTAGCCCATCGGCATCAGGATCAGGGTCCAAGCTGCCGGTGGTCAGGGCTCTAGAGAAAGGAACCTCCTCACTATGCGTGCCGTGTCCAGGAGTACTGCTTTCTGAATCAAGCCCTTGACCCAGCCGTGCAAGCCTCGACCAACATCTCAGGAGGCTCTCAGCCTCCTGAGATGTTGGTCGAGGCTCTTCGCTATAGGCCATTGACCATAACGATTATCGGTACAATGATTGCAGAGTCCACGTCCCACATGTCGACAACCTCGTGTGCTAAATCAAGATACTTGATTTTTTTATATTTCTCAGCTTCCACGAGATTCTCGTCATGAGGGACAGAGATATCAACATCATTGCACGGCGCTCTCGTCGATCTATCACCACAATATCAGGCTTATTGGCTACAAAAGTCTTGTCAGTGATGATAGATTGATCCCAGTACAATGTGGCGTGACCATTTTCGAGAACTGGGTCGGGCACATACCTGTAGTATGGTACTTCAGATGGTTTTAAGGTGAAATGGAAACCTCAATCTAGGATTATAATAGATTTAATCCTGGATTATTACACCAATGACATATATTACATTCCGCTGAGAGATATGGAGCCACACAAAACTTCAAACTCAAAAGACGTTTTACTTGACATGCAAGTGACAACTTTGTATTCGTTTACAAATGCTCCAATACTAGGCCTTAAACTAATACAACATAACGCGCACAACAAACATAGGTATGGTTAATGCATAAAGTTAACATTTCAATATTTGAGACACAAACTTTAAATGTTTCTCAGCAGTTAA
The DNA here is from genome assembly GCA_947363905.1 of Lithophane semibrunnea. Taxonomy (NCBI): domain Eukaryota; kingdom Metazoa; phylum Arthropoda; class Insecta; order Lepidoptera; family Noctuidae; genus Lithophane; species Lithophane semibrunnea. Next base: position 19,102,372 of record OX376186.1, on the reverse strand, counting down.
AGGTTTTGTTAAAACATCAGCCAACATTTCTTCAGTACAAAGATATTCTAAATCAACCTGTTTCTTTGTTACCAAATCTTTTACAAAGTGATGTCTTATATCAATATGCTTTGACCTCGCATGAAATACAGAATTAACACAAAGTTTCTGAGCTGACTGATTGTCATTTAACAACAAAACTTTACAAACAATACCAGTACATTCAGAAATAAATGTTTTCAGAAACATAGCTTCCTTACAAGAGTCTGAAATCGCCATATACTCAGCCTCTGTACTTGAGAGTGCCACTGTACGTTGTTTACGGCTTTCCCATGAAACTATAGACTTTCCAATACAAAATAAGTAACCAGTGTAGGATCGACGATCCACCTGATTGGCCCCCCAGTCTGCATCAGTGAAACCCATAATATCCATTTCACCTTTCTGAAAAATAAGGGAATAATCTACTGTTCCTTTCAAATACCTCAAAACCCTTTTTGCCGCTTTGCAGTGAGTGCTCATCTGCTACTGCTTCACTCCAGTGTTTAGCCTCACTGCCACTCAATGCCTCATCCAGCGTAGTCGGCAGCTCCTCTGCCATTAACTCTGTCAGCCCAGCATACTCTGCTTCAGGAGCATCTTGATATAATGACTGCTCACTGTCCTCGGAGTCAATGCTCGACCTACCTGGAATGTAAGTAACATCAGACGAACAACTATCTGTGCTCTCAGAATCCTCCTCAACATCCAAACTGAACATAGTCTGTCTGCGAGGATTCTTTGTGCCATCAGAAGGTAAATTGTCATGACTTGAGGTATTTATTTGTGGAGACTGTTTGCCTTGGACAGTCTGAGTTGGCTTGGATACTTCTTTTGGTGATAATTGTACTGTAGTTGGTTGTGCAGTACTGTCTTCACTCAATAACCCAGATGTATCAAATACTGCAACATCAGTATTTTTATTTTCATCATGTGACACAATTTTACTTCTTAGAAACATATTTTCTATGAAAGTGACATGCCTTGCCTTATGGACCTTCCTAGGATAAGATGGATCTATGAGTCTGTAGCCTTTACTTTCTTCACAGTATCCTACAAAGATAAATCTCCTACTTCTAGGATCCAGCTTCCTGGTATCTTCATGAACTGCATATGCCATGCATCCAAATATACGTAAATGTGCGACATTTACCTTTTTAGACGTCCATTTTTCTTCAGGCGTTGTTCCCATGACTGCCTTGGTAGGGGAACGGTTTTTTAGATAAACCGCTGTGTTTGCCGCTTCAGCCCAATACTGCTTTCCCAGTCCAGCATCTTGCAGCATACTACGGGTTTTATCCATAATTGTCCGGTTAGCCCTCTCCGCTACACCATTCTGTTCACTGCAGTGTGGGACCGTAGTTTCATGCCTAATCCCACAGGTTCCTAAGTACCCTTGGAACAAAGAATTAATGTATTCACCACCATTGTCGCTTCTTAAAACTTTTATTTTCTTGTTGGTAAAATTTTCAACAATTGCTTTGAATGTTTTAAATTTTTCAAACACTTCATCCTTTTTCTTTATGAAATAAATAAATGTTTTTCTACTGAAGTCGTCAGTGAATGTTACAAAGTAACGTGATCCACTGTATGATGGCACCTGCATAGGGCCACACACATCAGTATGCACTAACCCTAATATTTCAGTAGACCTACTGTAACTTTTCTTAGGAAATGGCAGTCTAGTTTGCTTCCCTTCTATGCAAGCTACACAGGGACTAAACAAAGAATTATCAAAATTCATACCTGTGACTAATCCATTCTTCATAGCATTCATGCTCCTCGAGTTGAGGTGACCCAACCTCTTATGCCAAACCTCTTGTGATACAGTACCCCCGGCAGACACTAAAGCAGTCATGTCTTCACCGTACACTGGCAACTCCTCAGGTTGAACCTGCTCACAGACTAAGTTCATGGCAACTTCAGATCTTACCTTACAACTCACATTAGCAGTGTCTAGTTGATAAATACCATTATAACATGTACCAGTAGCTATGACCTCATTACCGTCCATGATTTTACATATTTGTTTGTTGAAAATCACACTATATCCTTTCCTATTTAACTCACTAACTGATAATAAATTTGCAGAAAGCTTAGGAATATAGTACACATTACAGCTTAGGAATATAGTACACATTACTTATAGTCTTTAAACCATTTTTCAACTCTAATTGCACACTCCCAAGTCCTTCAGTCTTGACTTTTTCTCCATTTGCCACGTTAACTTCAAGCGATTTAGTACACTGAAAGTCCTGCATGATCTCCTTGTTGTTGGTCATGTGGTTGGTCGCCCCGCTATCCACATACCAGGTATCACTCTACAGCTTCACAGATAACGCAGTTAACAATGACTTCTCTGCCTTAGGAGTCCACTTTGGTTTACTTACAGCTTTCTTTGGGCAATCTTTCTTGTAATGACCAATTTTCTTGCAGCCAAAACACTTAGGAGGTTTCTTTACCGCCAACGCATTGAGCTCTGGATGATTTTCACGCTTACCATCGCGTCGTTGCTGCTCCTGTAAAAGCTTAGACTTAACCAAATCGCTTGTCAACTTTGTATTAGCATTCTCCAAAGCCATGATAAGGGGGTCAAAGTCCGGAGTCAAACCGCTCAACATGATTACAGCTAAAAACTCATCATCAAAAGCATTCCCAATGTCTGTAAGCTGCTGCCCAAGCTCAGTTATTTTAGTCAGATAGCTCTGCATGCTCTCCGCTTCGATCAGCCTCACACCAAACAGCTCTCTTAACAATCCTAACCTCCTGCACAAACCTTTATCTTCATAAGCGCGTTGCAAGCTATTCCATGCTTCGTATGGCGTCTTCGCGTTACGAATATGTGGCAACGCGGAAGGACCAACCGACAAGCATATTTTTGACAACGCCTTTTGATTTTTCTTTGGGTCTTCGTTCCCTTTTTCGGTTTCTATGCAATCGTATAGATCTTCGTGCATAAGGACGTTCTTCAGCATGAACTTCCACTGGTTGTAGTCTTCGATGCCTCGCAGCTTTTCAATCTGCAGTCCCGCAGAGGTCATGGTCATTGTGCCGATCGGCGTGGTCATTCCGTGAGAAAAAACGGAAAATAATTATGTTGCAGGGTGCAGCAAACACCCTGGGCCCATAACCAGATGGTTTTAAGGTGAAATGGAAACCTCAATCTAGGATTATAATAGATTTAATCCTGGATTATTACCCCAATGACATATATTACATTCCGCTGAGAGATATGGAGCCACACAAAACTTCGAACTCAAAAGACGTTTTACTTGACATGCAAGTGACAACTTTGTATTCGTTTACAAATGCTCCAATAACTTCATACTCCACAAGGTTGTACTGCAAGGCAAGTTGCTGGTGGATAATCCTACCTACTAGATTGTGTCTGTGCAAGTACTCGCCATTAGCAAGACAAGAACAACCGGAAACAATATGTCGGATCGATTCACCGGGACAGTGGCATGCCCGACAGATGTCAACCGTACCGTCCTTGACAATGTATTTCCGGTAATTATTCGTCTACATAATTATAATTATGAAGTATTTTAAGGCTATAAGTTTTTAGATAAGATTTTTTAAACCAATAAAAATATTACCCTTTTATACTATTGGTAAAATCTGGATGACTATTGTAGTAAACAAAACAGTTTCATGTTTTTGTTGACATGTTTATTTATTTATTTATGTTTAAAACTATCTTGATAAGGAAGAGCGGAGTCACCTAATACAGGCATTTTTTGCTGTTAGGTCTCTTAATACAAGCATTGAAGGACAGGGAAAGACAGAACTTGCTGTATTTTTGACTCACGAAATAAACAAACTTTAATGTAATGTAATTTTTTTAATAAGTAAGTTTTTAACAAGTCCTAATATCCGATATCGTAGACCAACGTGCAAGATATCCTATTCCTAATATAGGCTAAGGAAATTTTCAAATTCCATCAAAAATATGCAGGGTGGCTCGATCACGTGTATAGTGTATTTATGGTAACGTAATGGTAATTTAAGTTGAATGCAATAGCATTCAACTCACCAAATAAAAACCAAACTCAGACCAAATAAAAAACCAAGATGGAGCGCTGCGAACAATACAGTGAAGCATGCCAAAACTACACCTCCGCTACACGCGCACACGCACACATTTACAATCATTAATCATCAAAGTACACGTCACTAAGGGCACACATGTTTAAGAAACCGGCTTCACGTCACTGTTGATAGCGCTGTGTTGGTCTGACCTATTGGATTGTAATTTTAGACTTGTACCTTCAATGTACCGTCACGAGCCCTAATATTTATATACACTTCTCGTGGAATATCAATTTCAAGACCATTGTTCCCATACGTTCCTAATAACATAAACATACAATCAATACAGTGGGAGTAAATCACTTTGAAAACTTGCCCAGTGTATACATATTTGTCCTCGTGGCTGTACACACGGCTACACATCAAGCTATACATTTCCAGTATAAGCTGACCTCGCATTATACGGAAATCCTATACAATGCGAGATCAGCATAAACTGGAAATCTATACATTTCCATGCTTGATGTGTAGCCGTGTGTACAACTGTGCTGCTTGATATTGTGGTCGTCTGATCTGACTAGTTGATAGCTGACTCGACCACCTACATTGGCTTAGTGGACTGTAGTAGATTTTTTTGTAAACATTTTCTATTTTGTTAAGTATTTACCTATACTTGTTGAAAGGCTTACACTGTCCTCCCATACCTAATAACACTGTAATTCGAAAATATTCTAACAGCCAATTATTTTATTAAAAGAGTAACCGTGGAGTTTCTTGCCGGCTCTTCTCCATAGGAAACGACCAATTGGAACCGTGCACCTAGCTTCTGACGTTTCATAAGTGCCCATGTAGGTTTATGTGAAATAAAATATTTTGATTTTGATTGTGTTTGCAAGAATATTATGTCGGTATCAAGGTTCATAAAAGTAGGTATTCATAATAATTATCCTAATTCACTGAAACATCACAATTTAGGTTAGAAAGGCGATAAAGAAGAAGTGTGAGAGACGAACTTGGTGCAGGTTCGGATGGATTCAGAGTCGCCGAAGAGCAATCCCGCCAGCTCGACCGCGGGAACGACCCGTCTTGTAAGTACACATTCACGGATGGAAACGGGAAGCACAGGACCTGACCGATCCTGTGCTGAGGTTGCAAAGCTTGGGGACCTATCTCCAGCAGTCCACGTCTTTCGCTGAAATGATGATGAGGATTCACTTAAACTCACTCAACAAACAAACATATTCTAATAGCGTGCAATGCATTTAAAATGTAAGGGGCCAGACACTTGCTTGGTTCAACTTGATTCAGCTGTCGGCACAGCTGAATCATGCCGACAGAAAAAGATAAATTTTAAATTAAAATATTGGGTCCCCACCTATGAAATTGTTGTTTTTTTCTCACTAATAGAGAACCTCGTCACTTTATGATTTAAAATATTCATCAATTGCTTGGTATTATATCGAATAATTACCATCATAAACAACTACCAATAGTAAAAAAACCTTATTACTTATAGTTTTTTAACATAAAAAATACCTTAAAAATTACTCCTCATTTTGTTCGCAGAAATGACCACAATTTTTTTTTTAACTTTGCCTAACCTTTTTTTTGTCGCTTAATCTAAGTGGCATACGTTATCTTAGTTTTTAAACAGTAGTGCATAAAAGTTTTAAAACAGGTGTGTTATGGTTGTTATAAAAATCAAGAAAACTAAAGTTAGTATGAAAATTGCAACATAGGGGGTGACCTAATAGATGACCGATTTTTTTAGACCGTTGCATTACTTTACCGGAATCAATGAGTATTTTTCTAAGAACATCATGACGATTACGATGCCTTATTTCAGCGCCATAACTGATGAAAACATGGAGCTGGTCCCTATGCCCATACGAACCTGGGCCCGCCCCTCATCTACTCATATGATTTCTGACATCGAAGCTGGAACAAGCCATGCTGAGTAAGTACTTTTTAATAATCTCTCAGTCTCTGAAAAACAGTTCGTGTAGAGTCGGATTCAATTTCCTTTTTTGGATTTCCGAATTTTCGGCATAGTAAACGTGCATTTTCGGCTTTTTTATCTGTCTGCTGAACAGACAGCTGTGCTGCTGTCGAGTTTGTTGCGCCACTTCTTCTTCCCAGTTCAGCACTAGGAAGTGGTGAAGAGTGGGCGTTTTGAGGGACTATCTTATGTAATTTTGACGTTCGAAAAGTGCTGAAGCCTAGTTTGATTATATGACCTTTGATTTTGATTTTGCATTCAAAATGACAGAGAAAAATTGCATATTATAATAATAATAATGTTCTGTGTTGTAAGTTTCAACGGTGAATTTCAAGGATTCAAAGATTGAGGGTAGTAATGAAAGCTCCGAAAAAAAACCTAACCTAACTTAACCTATCGACATTCAAAAAATCATTGTTATCGTTTGCAAAAATCAGGTCGAATTTTGTTTTCGTTTTCAGCCGGTGATGTCCAACGTAATGTCCGTAGCCCATGTCTTCTTGTGCGATCGAATTTCATAACTTGTGCCGAAATCACTGATATGTAGAAATGTGTGGATAAGGCTTCGCGGACTTGCCGTTGTAGAGCCCAAGTGCTAACTTCAGGGCGGTAATGGTCACAATAAATTCGTCTTTCACGTTTTTAATCATTAAGATAAACCGCCAAACAATAAATAAACCAACCTAAGTTGTCCGACTGCAGGGCTCAGATCTCCTTATCCTTTCAAACCCAGACAATAGTGCGGTATTTTTATACAAAGCCTACATTTTCCTCACAAGACCATCTCAGACACTAATCTGCTTGGTCCTCTTAAGGCCTGACCAGGATTACCTATATCTGGATTTTCAAAGAGACTGTGTTTTCTCTCATCTGTGTGTTTGATTCGGTCTTTCTTCTTAAATCGGATAGTAAACACCGCACCAAGTTAAGTTTAAAAAAAAAATATTTTACTTGTTTTTTTAACTATACCAGGGACCGAAATCCGTATGATCAAATAATCAATACTTACAAATATTTTTTTGGTAAGAACATTTATATTTTTTACAGGTATTTTTAAAGGTTACCTTAAAAATTGAATACTACCAGTATTTATTACCGGTTACCGAAATAAAAATTACCTCTTTCTTACACGTGCCGTCAGCATTATTCAAAGGGCGCGCATCACCTGTGTGTGTAACCGGTAAAGGGCGCGCATCACCTGTGTGTGTAACCGGTATTAGAACGGTAACTTATATAGGGTAACATGTTTCTTCTTCTTGGCTTACCCAGATAGCGGTAACCTTAGTCGTAGAAGTTACCAATTCTTCGATACCTGTACAGTAATTTCCAAAGGTTCTCATTACGTGCACAATAATGTGACGTGTATAATGATGTGAGTGATGTGACGTGGTGCACGTGAACATCCGCGAACACACATCCCCGCGTGAACCCCACATAAAGTAATGTACTTTCCGTAGCTGGAAGCTGCACTTGTTGCGTTCAAGTTTTAGCAAGTCGAATAAGGAGTGTCTGATACAGACAGGAACGCAATGTTTGCAAAGTTACTTTATTTAATACTAGCTGCCGCGTGTAATCTTTATAAATTATAGTCAGGGTGAATGTAGCTTTATAATGGTGAAAGAATTTTTGAAATCGGCGCAGTAGTTTTTGGGTTTATTCATTACAAACCTCCTTTCCTCTTTATAATATTAGGGTAGATGTAGACTAGTTTATGCTTGCGATTTCGTGGGCGTGTTTCATGTTTTAACAACAAAGTTAACCTATACAATACTCACTTACACTCAGCAATACTGTAAACTCCTATTAGTGAAAGAGTTTTCGGGATCGGATACATACAAACTCACTTTTACCTCTATAAAATAATTAGTAAAAACAATTAAACTTTTCAAAGACGCTAGTACAGTGCTTTCATTTTATCTTGACCCGTGACGCGATTGGTACAGTGTGTTTTATCAAACAAGTACTTCATTTGCCGAAATGTTGGCTCCACTGTTAAATTTAAAAAAAACGGATCTATTTCGCGCCGTAGCGGTGTACGCTACGGCGCGGCGCGGCGCTACGAAATTACGGCAACAAATTGATGAAACGCACTCTAGCACTGAATTTTATAGTCATGTGATTGGTAGTACCTACTGTTCTTTCAATCGCCATTTTAAACTCTTATTAGTAATGAAATAAGACTGTAAAATTAGCAGCTGGTTAAAAAGACAATAAGGTAACATAACTTTAACACCTAAATTTTTTTATATTATGGACCATTGGGTACGGAAATCCTACACAATGCGAGATCAGCGTAAACTGGAAATGTATATATAGCCGCGTGTACATAATTACCGCTGTGCCCACAATTAACCTACAACGTATTTTCACGGAATTTTGTGCAGGGTCCCAGTCTTAATAAGTACTAGGCTTGATACGTAGGTAGGTAATTAAATCAGTGTCACTGGAGCCGGGCCTTCTGCTATCTATTTTGTCTAGTGGGGCGGGCCGACAAGGGAGAGGACAGGGGTTGTGGGGCGCGCGGGGCCCGGGGCGGCCCTGGCGACGCGGCAGTCGACTCACGATACGCCACCGGATCGCTCTGGTGCCGCAAGTATCTTGCAACAACCGCGCGCGCGATCTCGTCTCGAGAATTTTCTAGAAAGTTTTATTGCTAACTTCAGGTTCTTTGCGGCGAATATCGTAAGTAACTAGGGAAAAAATACAAGTGAATCGTAGTACTTTATTACTTCGTAACTAATAACTTTTTTTAAACTTATAAACTTAAGTTTAACTTACTAAAACTTAAACAATGTGTATGTAAATATACTTAAATTTAGAAAATAAAGATTCCTGTCTCTGGAGCGCTAACCAACGCACGGCGGCTTGGACCCTGTTATCGACAACGGCGCATCCCTGTTTTTAAAATTATCAAAATAATTATGTTTAATAAGTATTTCTTTTTAATAAGTAGTAGAAATATTTTAAATTGTAATTTATACAAGACATATAAAAGCAATCTATTAAATAAACCGAAAACCTTTATTTTTTTATTGTTTCATTTAATTATGTTTGCCCGAAAACACAGATCCCACATGTTAAGGATATTTAATTGTCTTTTTTTTCTCATCGCGGAAGATGAATTAAATAACAACGTAAAGTTTCTCAGTTGACTCAAAAGATTATACATTTAAGTCTATGCAAATTATTCTCATTTTGGAAATATATTTCTCCGGACAATTTTTACGTTGGACTCCAGAGAATTATTTATCCAAAATGAGAAAAAATTGCCGAACGGAGCGTGGAGCTTTACAAATAAGCAACAATGAAAGCATGTAAGCAAACAATGATAGTTTTTTCAGAGTTAAATTGTCCACCTATCCCAGTCGGATACGCCTAAGAAAATTTAAATTAAACATTTATGCAAGCGAGTGTGCATTACACAACTTAACTGAGTTTGATCGAAACAAGAAACGATTTCCCCGGAAGCAGTAAGCCTGAAACAATGCTTACTTGCTTATTGATCAACTCAACCTATAATAGCAGTCCACTGGTGAACATAGGCCTCTCCAAAGTAGCACCAGAATACCCAGTCTCTTCACCTTCTTCCACCAATCCCGCCCACCATCTATGGACCTGGGGGCGTCTCACGCTTCACGTACTGATATATTATAGTCCTCCAGACCGTATTTCGATTTCGACCACCACGGCGGCCAATCAGGTAACTTGAGTTCAGTTAACAACGGGTATATTAACTTGCTGATACATGTTATCCAGACCAGGACTCGTCTGCTCCAACGGCTCTCGGACTTCCGACTTCCAGTGTTCACGTTTATGTAAAAATACAATAAGTCATATTGGTAGGGAGATTCAAGACATTATTCTTCAAACATTGCGTTATACCTACTTATAGGCGACGAAAAGACTTGACATGTTTTACAAACGTAACTGGCTTCTACAAGAGGACCTAAAAGTTGAAAGAAGTACATTATAAGACATTTATGAAGTAAAGAAGAATGGCAGGACTCCGTGTAATCTGGGTCTCGCATTTAGACTCGCGTAATACATTCCTATAAATACTCATAAAACATATATATAGGACCAATTAAGATAAAAGAGAAACATGATACCTGTTTACTCCGAAACGTTAGACAAAGGTACAGAGGACACAAAAAAAAACTAAGTTACACAACTGAATGACATGTGAGGTCAATTCTAATGGAGTTTTATTGATGATTTAAATTGTTATAATTCAGTAAACATATTTGTTACTGTCGAGAATCATATTTTGATCAAAATATAAGAAAAAATCGGGCGTCGCGTCTGTCACCCGGCAACGGTTGCCAGGGCTGCGTCGAGATGTATCGGCGGCGCGGCGCCCTAGGCCACCAGCGCGACCGCGTCGCTCCCGTCACTGTTGTCATCGGTTTAGACATAGGCGTACGTTATCTATAAGTTAAAACATAGTATATAAATACATGCTTTGTGGCAGCAGCGGTGTAGTGGATGGTAGTGGTAGTACTTTTCAATCTTCGACATCTCTGAGCATCCTGAAGAGATGTCCGCTGTGTAACCAACCATGGTTTTTAAAGGTAAGTGGGACCTAAATGTGCATATTGGAAAGGAAAGGTACATCTAAAACACTTGCTAGAGCTACATGGATACCGGCAATTGGTATTTCCCAAAACCGGGATACCTACTTACGGGTATTTTTTTACCGTTTCTTATTTGTAAAACTATTGATTGAAATTTGTATAACCGGCATTTTGACTTGTGATTAAGAAAAATAGTAAACCCAAACCATAAAAAATGCCTATTCAATTTTCCTGAATTTCCCGGCAACTTTTCAAATTTTTCTTTCCTTGATTCTTTCTCCGGACTATTACGAAAATTTAAAAACAAAAATTTGCTAAATCGGTCCAGCCCTTCCGGAGTGTTGCGCTACCATCGAACAGGATTTCATTTTTAAGGGAATTTTTTTTTTATTAATATACAGGGTGTTAGGGTAAACACCGTTATCCTGGAAACCAGTGGTTTCTTTTCATTTAAAGAGCGTAAAATCAATTGAAAATTACAGCTTTTTTTTAAAAGAAAATCTATATTTTACCACAACTGTATTTCACCATACGCGCTAGGACAACAAACTTACGTCTCAACACGGGAGGACGGGGGACGCGAGACGTGACCTGACCGGCCATGTGTTATGTAGGTAGGAGGCGCGGCGACCTCGGACACATATCCATGGATTTGCGGACAGTGTCGGATAGAAACTTGATAAAATCTTTTAATGAAAATAATGTCTTTTTTTGTTGTGACTCGGTCATTTATTTTTTTATTTAAGTCAACTACCCGTGGTTTGAGTGACCACGGTGTTTACCCTACCCTGTAACAACTATGTTTAGAGAATATCGCACATTCGAATAGTATCTCGATGACTATTAAGCAGTTATACTGAGCATCGATAACATGAAATGAAATTGGTATAACTATACTATAAGCTTAATTTTTTTTTAATACCATTTTATTTTATTGTGTACCTATTATACTACTTAAATTAACAAAAAAAAACTAAAAGGACTAATTAACTATTCCAATAAATATAAAAACAAAGGGACGTTTAGGTGTCGAAGTTTTCGTCCGCAGCGCTGTCATCCGGAAACGTGCCCAGAAGACTGGCAGCATTGCCACATGGAATGGCAATGCTAATTCTTTGGCCAAAGAACAAACGAGCCCTTTGGTCACGTTGACGTAAAGGTACATTTTATTGTATTTTTAATTAATAAATAGCCTGACTGAGTAGTTGACGCGTATTGTGCGGAGGCCGAACTCTTGGGGTCTTACCACAAAAACTTAGACACTTTGTTAAACGCGTGTCTACTGTCAGTTTTATGTCAAACTCCATACAAAAATGTCGTGTTTATAAGGTGTAAGCTAAACAACTGGTAAACACGGCTTTGTGGTAATAAGGTTGCAGTCGCTCTATGGCTGTTCCGACTCGGATAGGTGGACAACCCTGTAAAAACTTGCATGCTTTGCTTGTATGCATACTTGCATGCATACTTAATTGTTGCCTGTCTGTATAATTTCTTGCACGCTCACTTCTCACACTATCACTATTGAGAATAGTTGAGCTGTTTCCGCCCCCAAGCTGCGTTGCTGATGTGCAGTTTGGAGGGTATAAAGTGTCGGTGTAAATATAGACAGATGTCTCATACACCTTGGCTCTGTTCTTCTCTCTCGAATGGCAACACCTTTATGATGCCACTTGTACTGCAGTATGCGGTCATAAATACTTGACAGCAATGGGCCGTCAGCTTATTTCCCTTACAATAGATACCTGGATTTGTGTTTTCGAACAAAACAAATGGTATGTATACAAGAATAAAAAGTGAAATGATTTTGGGAAATCAATATTATGATTCAAAAATCCATTTAAACAAATTCGACTCTCTCAAAGTGGGAGGAAACACTAGTACTTCTAACTCTTATTACTTGAGGAATATGCAAGAAACATTTTTTTTTAAGCATTACTTGCAAATTGCTTAAAATGTCACTCAGGTTAATAAGTAGGTACAGTCACGAACTTTAATTGATGAGCCACCTTCAAACTTTTGAATTTTGCAGTTTCATACATTCACGAGATTACACGATTAAACACGAACTCAAATCGCACGCTCGTAAACAAGATGACAAATAAATTACTTTTAATCGGAAATAGTCTTATCCATAGAGGTTGACTAATAAGTTCTCAATGATAAAAATAAATACAATGTTGCATTAAGTTTACCTATCCAATCTATTTGATACCGACCTCCTTTGAATCATAGCTCACTAACTCGATAATTCTGAAAACTTAACTGAAGACAGTGTCAGTTGAAATATCGATGTCAGAGACGTTACTTTCGAACTTGTCGAACTGACTAATAATATTTCTCCGTACGCTAACGTTACTACGCTAACGTTATTGCCAGTATACTATAGTAGTCTTTGCTATCGCAACAGTAACCTAGCAACGATTGCTTATCGTTGCTAGTTTACTGTTGCTAGACCTACAACTGGTTGACTTTGGGTAGTCACTCTGCTGTCAAGTTTGTAGTTCTGGCTCTCAGGTTAGCCAACCGGTAAAGATATGAAATATAATTTTCTTCTTCTAATACGAAGAGATAATATATGACTTTGCGTGTCGGGAACCGAATAAACCCGATTTGCATTACACAGCTAAAATACGAACAGTGCCAGGTGGCTTATCAATTAAAGTCCGTGACTGTACCTAAGTGCGATTTCTGCTTGAATAAAGCCCAAAAAATAATTCAATTTAGGTATTATGATTTGGGGCCTAAATCCAACAAAAAAAACAGTTAAAAACGAAGCTGTAACATGGTAAATGACGTCACATCATGCATGACCGCGACGGAAACAGACTAGAGATTTATTGATGATTATTGACAACCAATGGCGCATTTTATTAAATGACAATAATCATGTTAAATCACACATTATTATTTCAATTGTATGCATCTTATTTACATTTTTGAATATTTTCATAAAAATATTTTTAAAAATCATTGAAAAATATAAATGATATATATCAAAATTCGGTATCGGTAACAGGTTCCAAGCTACCGGTGGTCAGGGCTCCTGAGAGAGGAACTTCCTAACGATAAGCGCCGTGTCTAGAAGTAGGTAGGTACCGCTTTCTGGATCAAGCGATGAAAATGTTAGCTGAGATGAAGAAAAAAAATTGCGTATTTGGAATTATAGGTGACATTTAAAATTTCTGAAAACTGGTTTATATTAAACCAAATAAATAAGAAAGATTAAAAAAAAAATAACCAAGTTGATATGAGATAGACCGTTTACATTTTATGACTATGCGACATGCTTTTTGTCAGGGCTAACATGACAAGCGCGAGAACGCTCTTTTTCTCGTTTTGTCGAAATTTGTCGTCGATTATGACGTCATTCTAATCCCTAACATGACCGTTATGCACGAGTATAATCGAAAAAGGCACTTTGACACTTCTCTATCTCGTGACGGGATACCGATGTAGCAAATTATTAAAAACAAATCATTTTTATGATAGCAACATCAGCTTAAGGTTCGGTTTCATTCGTTCGATTTTACGCATGGAATTAGTATGTACTATATTAATTTTACGTCCACCTCTTTTGTAACCGACTTTTTGATTAAAATTAAATATTTTTCTGAGGCATGCCGAAATTAAAATACAAAATGACGGAAATGAAAATTAGTGGCACAATATAAGTTTAAATATCATTTCTTTTTTGATAAGTATTGTTGTCCTAAATTGAAAAGTATAGAATACGATACGGTTAGAATACGTGGATAATAATGCCAATGAATTAAATTTCAGCCTGTATACTCACAAAATTTTTCACCACCACCATCGGCCCCTTTGTCATTTGTGGTGATTAATTATCACCACAAATGACAAAGGGGCCGATGATCGCAATTTGATAAAGCGAAGGGTGATATTGTAACAATCACCATAAAACCCGTGTTATTGCAAATTTTGTTAATCACCACCCTTGTCAAAAGGACTGATGTTCAGTTAAATATGCAGCTGGAGTTGATTTCGCTATTATATCCACAAAACACTAAACGTAGTTAATCACCATCCTATTATGTTGCGAAGGTATGATACTGCCATACACTCATAATTCCTAGACTTTACTAATCACCATAATTGGCAAAGTGATTGGATATTACTGAAAGTGATGCTCATCTACTTAATAGTGCTCCCCTCCGCAACAGTTTCTCTCGCGGCTGCCGAAAGGAACTTTCGTTCTAATATACAGGGTGTTAGGGTAAACACCGTTATCCTTGCAACCAGTGGTTTGGTTTCATTTATAGAACGTAAAATCAATGGAAAATGACAACCTTTTTTTTAATTTTTTTAGATCTAAATTTTACCACAAGAGACGCAAGTTCGTTGCCCTATCTGCTAGGGCAACGAACTTGCGTCTCAACACGGGCGAGGGGTACGGGATATGACCTGACCGGTAGCGACCGAGACCCCTCCCTTAGTCAGTCAGCTGTTTCGCTAGTAAGCACGGTGTCAGATAGAAACTTTTTTAAATCTTTTAATGAAAATAACTTTTTTATTTGTGTTCGGTCATTTATTTTTATATTTAAGTCAAATAACCATGGTTTGAAAGACAAGAGTGTTTACCCTTACATCCTGTAGATAGTAGTTTAAAACTAAGTTTTTCATTATTATATTATGTGTAATTGTGTATAACATATTATATTGCAAAATAAAATTATGACTAAAATAAGTACAATTTAAGAAACTGCCATGTTATTATGGTTTTTTTTTGTTTAATAATTTTGACTACTCATCTCGTCGTAAAAATCGACGACGAGTAAATGACAGAAGAATCAGAGATTATCTCGTGTTTAATTGTCAAAAGTCGAGATAACTTGGGTGTCATGTTAGGGTTTGTAGAGAAAACATCAAGTTTGACAGTACGAGTCGAGTATTTTGTATGGCAGCGCTGTCAGAAAACGAGAAAAGTGTCGAAATAGACAAAAATTACTCACTCTCGCGTGAGTAGTTGTCGCGTGTGTCATGTTAGGCCTACTGGGCTCTCGTAATAAAGAGACGAGCGGCCGCGATCTTTTAATTAAAAATGGAACGCTGGTTATTATTTTTAAAAAGGCCTAGTTTCCATACTGTCCATATTTATAATTGTGTGGATACGCGGTGCTGCGCAGCGCGTGTACACATGGCTACACATCAAGCTATAGGTATATTTCCAGTATAAGCTGACCGCGCATTGTACGGAAAACCTATACAATGCGAGATCAGCATAAACTGGAAATTTATAGCTCGATGTTTGGCCGTGTGTACCTTATTGTGTAGTAAATAAATTCGATATTGTATCAGATCATAAAAAAGTGCGCGTCGCATCGCGTTTCGGTGTGAACTGACCCTGAAGTGTAGGTAACGAATATCATTATGATTGAAATGCCTTATTTCAGAGCTTTGACGACATAATAACTACAATGCCACTAGGCAAAAAAAAGCGACCTACTCCTAAAGATTACTCGGCAGCGAACACGGTGCATCCCTCTCAGTGAGTACTCCTTGATGAACAAGGTGTAAAAAGACCCATCACATAGCCGTAATCTTCGAATTCTATGCATCAAACTCAGTAACGTTCAGTGAAAAATATTGCTGGGAAACGACTTTTATTTTGGTGTGAAAAATCGCTGTTTACGGCAGCAGCGTACAATGCATAGCACGCAAAACTTTGCCCTAATGTGCATGTAACGGTAAAGAATATGTGGAGAGATAAGTTATGTGGGTGACCTATATGTACCCCTACCACACAATAAACAAGGCGTCATGGTACCTATGTGTTATAACATTTCAAGCCATGTTTTCGTAAAGTTAAAATCATTATAGTCATCAGAATTATTAGCACTTACTAGGTATTATAAATTCACAAACAAGCCAATAGATGGCGCCGATCTCTTACAGCAATCAATAGTACCTACTTATCATGTTGTTTTCATTGTAACGAGCCGCAGCAGTTGGAGTAATTATCAAGATTATGATAAATTGGAATAATTAGTAATTAGTTCGTTACAAATACGATTATGTTAATAAGTAGGTGATCTTAACATTGTAAATGGCGAAAAATAAAAAAAATGTGAAAAGCGAAATGTGGGCTACCTGCTTTAAAAAATAATAATCAAAAGTCATTTATTGCAATAAGGCTGAGATCAGCACTTTTCGAACGTCAACATTACAGAAGACAGTCCCCCAAAACGTCCGCCCTTCACCACTTCCTACTTCTTTAGCTGAGAAGAAGTGGCGCAACAAACTCCCCAGCAACACAGAGCTATCTGTTCGATTAGAATACTTGATGAACTTGCAATATAATTTACATTACGCTTAAACACCTCTGCCCAGCCCTTCGGGGAACAAGGCGTAATGTTGTGTTATATACATTTATAACACTTTAAAACTTGTTTTCGTAAAGAATAGATAAAAAAAGTTAATCTTCAATACCTAAGGATTTTTTTAAAATCATTCTCTGGTGTTAGTCTACTTTTTACGTAAAGATATAGCCAAATTATAGATAGGTATCTCCGTAACCGAAAGGTTCCCAGGTATGGCCAGTAGAAAAATATGACAATGATGGTGAGTAGGTACAAGTGACTCGGCTTCGTTACGCGTCTTTTTACACCCGATGAATGCGCCAAAGATCATTGCCGGCCTGACGGATATCAATAATTATGTCGTAAGCCCCTATCCGCAAGGCATATGTTCTCCTAAAATTATTTTTGTTTGAAATGTGCGCACTACCTATAGGTACATACTAATTTGGTAGGTATATAGGTAGTGCCCTAACGCGGCAATGATTTAAGGTGAATACTATTATATCAAACTTGTTCCTCACGTTTTAACTCTTTGATCGCCACGCGACTTTCAGGCCAAGACTTAACTGTGAAATTGATATATAACTATAATATATTATTATTACAAAATTCCATGTTTAGGTACCTACTTACATCCTTATAATTTGAAGTACCTACGCTCCTAGGATAATTAAGTACTTATTTGTACACAATTTACGTGAAATTGCTATTAATAAACATGTCATGTGTTGATTTCAGTATTATTTGAATAAAATTCGATGCATTCCTCTTTATTCAAGGACATCGGCATGGGCGGAGTTTTTGACGTTGACGGCAATTCTGGGTCGTGGCGGTGAAACTGTTAATGTGAGGAGCTAGCGTCAGTACCTAATAAATACTCGCCAGGCAATTTTTTAATAAATACGGGAATCTCAGATAAAATAAGAAGGGGGATGCGCTAGGGTGGCCAGCGAAGTTCAAATTTTCTTACTTTTTTTGCAATTTACAGGTCAGTATCAGGCTACCCTAGCGCTATTTCGCGGGCTATCCCAGCGCATCAACCTTAAGTAGGTGAAGTTATTATTTCAGTGTGATTCCACGTGCTGCCTGCTCCAGCCTTTCTGTTTTTCTCTAGCTTCTTTTATTTTCGCGATTTCAATGTTGTTCCCATAATAGATTCAGTTCGATGTTCTAAAGCACCTCTCAAAGTTTGTAAAGTATTTTTTTTAACGCCATAAATAATTATCACTTGCTACAGAAACGCTGAAGGAAAACATCTTGAGGAAACCGGATGCCTGAGAGATATTTCTCGACGGCATGTGAAGTCAGAGGCCCAGTTCACATAAAAAATCTGAGTCACTAACCACACGAAAAAAAAAGAAAGAAAGAAGACGTCTTACTTATCGCTACCACACTTCGAGCACTATTCCATTCTATCTCTTGTTTTGCGAATAAAACAATATGCATAAGATCAGGGCCGTAGCCAGGAATTCATTTCGGGGGGGGGTTGGGACAGCCAATTTTTATTTTTTTAAATAATCTATTTCTGATTTCAGAGAGGGTCAATAAAGAGTACAGATTTATAAAAAAAGGAGATTATTTTTAAAACACTTCTTGTTATTTTTGCGGAAAATCATTAAAAAAATGATTTTATGATCTTAAACATTCTAAGTCAGAATTTGATGAAGAGATAGTTATTATCAATTTCAATAATGCCCCTGTTTCTCTCTTCCCGCCTCTTTGCAATCATAGTCAAAAACAGGGACATATTTAACCCCTCTGGACCATTTTAACATAACGAGGCTGTTCTGGAGAATATAGGTCACAAGAGCGAGCGAAGCGAGCTCGAAATTTTTAGCATTCCGCTTCGAATAAGTTAGGTTTTCTTTCTCTTTGACCGTTCATACTTCATACAGAAATAGAAGTAGGTTTATCGACTTATGTAGAAAAGTTTGAGAATTAAAAGAATACAGGATCAATAGGATGCATGAGCGAGCGAAGCAAACTCGAAAATTTTACCAACCCGCCTGGGAAA
This sequence comes from Lithophane semibrunnea, assembly GCA_947363905.1. Classification (NCBI taxonomy): domain Eukaryota; kingdom Metazoa; phylum Arthropoda; class Insecta; order Lepidoptera; family Noctuidae; genus Lithophane; species Lithophane semibrunnea. Next base: position 19,083,418 of record OX376186.1, on the reverse strand, counting down.
AGTTAGATCATCTCATAGAATGTTGAAGTTGCGTGAATCTATTAGTAAAAATACAGTATTTAAACGTAACTACTCTTACTGCTTTTGTAGATTATAAAGTACGGCTATGCGAAATAGATCACAATTCTGTATTAGAGTACAGTTACAGTTACCTATGGGATCGATCTCTGGATTCAGATTCTGGTTTCTCAGATTTCGGGGGAGGTTTGAACCCCCAAAACCACCTCCTGCCTACGGCCCTGCTTACGATGCATAGATTTTAAATCCATTGCGACTTGATACGTTTTTTAATTTTATTTTTGAGTTTAACAAATCTTACGTAAAGCTGAAAACAGCTGATGGCGCCACCTGGACACCACTTAAACAAATCAAACAAATTGTGTTTGCAGTTTAGCGAAATTAATTAAATATGCTGCGAAAGTGCTGCGCGATTTTTGTTGATCCGCTAGAATATTATAAAAGCAATCAATACACACAGATTCTGTAGCGATTGTTTTTGATTATTGTATTTCACTTTTAGGTTGCACGCAGTCCGCGTTATAAACGATCCACCTGGAGCACTGACCCGCATGCAGACCCCACCAGCACACGGCTCTTCGTAAGTACTTATTTTTTCATATCATTGCCACGGACTAAATCGTGGCATCCATCCCAAATAGGTAATAGTTATGATAATAATTGATTTTGTTTGATGGTCGAGCGAGGGTAACGTTATCGCATAGTTTTTTATTGGTAGGTTTGAAGGTTTCAATGGGTCAAACGGGTGATAGATGTGCGAGCAAGTACGCGTACTTATGGCTCGGCGAGCTTACTCGCCCGTCTGACTTCGCCGCGAGCCGCGAGCCAATATGACAATGTAACAATGAAATTCTGAGAAAGCTTCACGTGTGTAACCGACGCCGAGCGTTTATCACCCACTTTTAGCCTTTCAACAATGGGTTACCAGAATAAAAAGGATAGATCCTACCTAACCCATTCAAAGTGTTATAGCTATTATTGGATTTGAACGGGGTTTAGCCATACAAGATGTGTGTACGTGTTCTATAAGGGCAGGTACTTCACCACTCTTTGATGACAGTAGGTATCAGCTGCCCGCTGTAACAGTTTAACCGAGGTCTTCTCCCATTCCGTTTTCCTTTTGTAGTTTTTGTGTTTTGTTGTATCCGGAAACCTCTTTTAATGTTATAAATTAGCTACTCCGGTACATTGTTCCGCGGTACAACCAACCCGCAAGCGGAATTTTAAGTCTTTATCCCATTTTTCAAAGTGAACTCAATACAAATGCAACAAAACACAAGTTATAAAAATAACTATGCTATTCAAAACATAGGAATTTTCCAACCGATAAGTGCAAGCCAAATATAATATAAATAAATACCTGTAAAAATTAATTGAAATAGATGTGGACCAAAAAGTCTAAGAATGTTTACGTTACAAATAAGTACCACCGAGCAACAACCTCTCTTACAAGTCTTCATGGAGTCACTAACTAACATAGCTGCAACCCAGCTGCAGAACGAAACAGCGCGATGGTCAGAGTTGCCAATGCCTATTTGCAAAAGCCTGATTCCCCACAAAATTATTATAATAATATATAATTAACTCATTTCTATACAAAAAATCAAAAATATTTATTTTGAAAATAATTTAATCTAAAATAGGATTCAGAATCAAATTTTTAATCATCCACAAAGCGAAGAGAAACCAGCAAATAACCAGCTATTTAATCGAATGCATTCTAAAAAAAGGAACAAGGAGTCGATCTTATCACGTTCATGTTCACCTTTCACATAACTGACGTATCGTAGATTCGTAGCGTAGATACAGCATGACCGGTTTAAGATTGCAGTTCACGGTGGCGCTGCTGTAGCATTTTAGCAAGAAAACAATATTCTTAGATACCCACAAAATCTACAAATAAAACAAATTTTAGCATATACCTTTTTTAATCAACCATTTATGCGTACCAATTCGCGACCCATCCAGCGCAGCCCGCCTTCGTGCACCAAACTCCTTTGGCGATATCCGGGCTCACCTGAGACATCGCCACCTCTCATGAGGGCCGTGTAATGCGACGACGATAGACTCCCCGATCTATCGCCCGCTGGCACCTCCTAGGGCGGCATCAGATCGCCAAGGCGCCTCCTCCGCCACCCTGTTCTCCTGCGAAGAATAGCGTCAGCGAGGGAGTCTTCCTCCCTGTAGCGCTCCGCCGCCTCCTTGCAGAAGGACGCTACCGACTCCCATGCTCCCCTGCTGTCGGCCATGGCCTCGGCCACGGCCGGCAAGGAGAGGTCTACCCCGATTGCTGCTGCGAGAGCACGGCGCTGCACCACCCAAGCAGGACCCATTCGCTCAGCGTCCCATACGCTGAGCTTCCCTACGCCATCTCTTAACCACTTCAAGCGGCGGGCGTCTGCCACTCTCCGCCTGCTGGTCTGCCCCACATCGGTAGACTACGGCGACCACCTGCGCCTCCAGATCCCACGGGAGTGTACCCGCGAGGGCGCACGCCGCTTCCGCTGATACTGTGCAGTATCCGTGTATGACCTTGACTGCAAGGACTCTGTGGCCTCCGCAGTAGAGCCTTGTTCTAGGCAGACAGGGATTCCGCCCACACCGGAGCCCCGTAGAGCGCCATCGAGCGAACAACCCCCGTGTTTAGCCATCGGCAAACCACGTTCGGTCCGCCCAGGTTCGGCAACAGCCGGCTGATGGCTTCCACGCAAGCTGAGCAACGTTCTCGCCGAAGTTCCACCTCCAAAACAAAAACCAGGCCCAAGTATTTCATGCTTGCCCGCACCGCTATTGTTGCACCACAAATGGTGAGGTGTGCGATAGCCGGTGGCCGGCGTCTGGGCGCATGAAATACCAGGGCCTTCGTCTTTTCGAGCGCCACCCTGAGGTCCAGTGCCCGGATTCGCCATCGATAGCTAAGCGTGCCGCTTCGTGACTAGATTGTCATCAGCGTAGCAAATGACGCCCTGCCCGGGGGAGAACAAACAGCGCAAGGACCTGTAGTCGTAGCTTACGTGCGGGGGTCGCGGAGGGAGGATGATGACGATGCCGATTGTTGACTCTAAATAGAATATTTCTTGAGTGCGTTCGAAAAAAGTTGATTTAAATCAAAATGTAATTCAATAACGGGAAAACCGGAGGCAACTCCGGTATTGTCTCTCAATCCCGGTTTTAAAAAATCGGTATATTTTGTCCGGTTTCCGGTTTTCAGCAAAACCGGAAAACCGGGTTTGCACGCCCTAGTTTGGACCCGGCAAAAAATATAAAATAATTATTGAATATTATTGAATATTATTGAATATTATTGAATATTATTGAATATTATTTAATTATAGGAATCTTGAATTGTTGGGATATAGGTACCTACAACAGCAATAAAAATTGTTTTAAATGCCAAATTTGTTATCTTACCTGCTGTGTAACTTTTCAGAAGGCCTGATCCTGCTCCGGCTAGGGAAGCAAACCAACGCTACCAAAATCAGTAAGTATTTCGTGGGTGAAGTGCCGTACGCGTAAGTATTAACCATTATCAGATCAGATCATTAGCAAATTCTCAATTTTTCATAAAATGCTGTCGTATATCAGCTGAATCATTATTCAATTCATTTCATAACAGAATCATATTTAAATTTATATGTCAATATTCTTAAAACTTTAGGTAGGTAGGTAACCTGCGTAACTACATATGTACTTACCTAAACTTTTAAGAATATTCACTACTAGCTGCGCCCCGCGGTTTTACCCGCGTAAGTCTCGATCCCGTAAGAATAACGGGATAAAAAGTATTCTATGTGTTAATCCAGGATATAAACTATCTGTTTGCCAAATTTCATGCAAATCCATTCAGTAGTTTTTACGTGAAAGAGTAACAAACATCCATCCATCCATCCATACTTACAAACTTTCGCGTTTATAATATTAGTAGGAAGGAAAGATTTATTTTCTCGGATAAAGGTACATAAATAATAATCGTACCTACTGTGTAACTTTCAGAAGGCGTGTCTCGATGGACAACCTTTCTCAACGACAATCACGGGACCTTCTGTTAAGCTCGTAAGTATACCTAGAGTAACTGATCACTATTTCATTACCCCGAGAACGGTTCCTAGGTGTTCCAAACAGAGAAAGGATGTACGGTTCCGCTATATTTTTTAGTTTTCGAATAATGTTTTTATTTTCCAGAATTTTTGCGGGTATGGCTTTATCTTGAACACTAATTATTAACTTAATATTCACGTAAAAACCTACCTAACCAAACCTACCTAGTATTAGTTAGGATAAATAAGTGTGTAATTGAACAACAACCAGACTCAAACCCGGCCGCGAGCGCGACCCCTCCATCAGTCAGTCAGTTGTTTCGCTAGCGAGACGGTGTCGGATAGAAACTTTTTTAAATCATCTTTTAATGAAAATAACGTTTTTTTTTTTGTTGTTACTCGGTCATTTATTTTTATATTTAAGTCAACTACCCATGATTAGAATGACAACGGTGTTTACCCTGACACCCTGTATAATTGTACCGTGCAACTTTTCAGAAGACGCAGCTCCAACGAAGGAGCCCGTTCTAAAGAACAGCATGATTTCCCCCCGTAAGTACCTATAGAGTAACTGATTGCTATTTGCTTGTCGCAAAGAACGGTTCAACTGTTCAAGTGTGATCGTACTATCGTATAGGTACCTGCGATAACAGAAAACGAAAATCAAAGACAAAGACAAGTAAAATTCGTATTATTCTTAGGGTAAAATAGTAAATAACGTAGAGAGAGTCTTTTCGGAAGGGCAAATACATATCGGGAGTACTGAGAACGATTATTTATGATGGTTTTATTCGGTATTTTTGCACAAGAGTATTTCACCCTTTCACCCTATGCGCTAGGGCAACGAACTTGCATCTCAACACAGGTGGGGGGCACGGGACGTGACCTAACCGGCCGCGAGCGCGACCCCTCCCTCAGTCAGTCAGCTGTTTTGCTAGCAAGCACGGTGTCTAATGAAAATAACGTTTTTTTTTTGTTGTTACTCGGTCATTTATTTTTAAATTTAAGTCAACTACCCATGGTTTGAGTGACAACGGTGTTTACCCTGACACCCTGTATAATTGTACCGTGCAACTTTTCAGAAGACGCAGCTCCAACGAAGGAGCCCGTTCTAAAGAAAAGCATGAATTCCCCCCGTAAGTACCTATAGAGTAACTGATTGCTATTTGCTTGTCGCAAAGAACGGTTCAACTGTTCAAGTGTGATCGTACTATCGTACTACCTGCGATAACAGAAAACGAAAATCAAAGACAAAGACAAGTAAAATTCGTATTATTCTTAGGGTAAAATAGTAAATAACGTAGAGAGAGTCTTTTCGGAAGGGCAAATACATATCGGGAGTACTGAGAACGATTATTTATGATAGTTTTATTCGGTATTTTTGCAAAAGGCGCAGCCAAAGCAAGTGATAAGAACGTCGAATCTATCTGGCGAAGCCGCGACTTTGAAGCAGGGATGTTGCAGACATCCGCATCCGCATCCGCAACCGCAGAGCTTCCGCATCGATTTGGACATCCGCATCCGCATCCGCAATAATAAATGCGGATGTTTATGCGGATGCGAATGTAGCACAGGTCGCGACAAGAAAGATAATGGGCGGGGCCGGCGACTGGCGCTTGCCGAATGCGAACGCAATCTTAGCAACTATTGGTCAATGAGCACTTCTCATTGACCAATAGCACGCAGATTTTTATCGACACCACCAGCCACTATTCCTAGCGAACAATTGTTCAGTAGTGCGGGGTTTATGAACCTCTGCGTACACTGGTATCCAACTGTTAAGGCGCGTTGTGAATCTTCGTTCGCACAGAAAAGAAAGTATGGCTCCGAAGATTAACGAAAGAATGCTTAAAACTTACAATCAACCTTAGATCACTAATATAAGGTTCATAATACACTGCAGCTATTAGTTCCTTCTCACAGTCTCACTCGCAAGCATGGCGGCTGACTAACATGCCACGCGGCGCGCGCTAACATGGTGGCAGCTGCCGACCAATAGCGGTACAGGAAAAAGAACCGGAACGCACCTTGCGTTGAGCGTGCCGATGGGTCAATAGCATTTCCCGCGCTTTGTAAAATTCATCTTTTGCGCAGGTACATCGGTAAGCCCTATCAATTGGTTACTATTGTAACAGACTTGACCCCCAAAAAGTCGGCATTATTACTTTTATTAAATATAATGCTCCAATTTTTTACTTTACATAATAAATAAATATGTAATAAAAATATAAAAAATACTATCTTTTTTTTATACCTCCAAACAAACAAAAAAAAAATCCGCATCCGCATCCGCGGATGTGAGCCTTCAATTATCCGCATCCGCATTCGCATCCGCGGATGTGAAAAAATCGGCATCCGCAACATCCCTGCTTTGAAGTTTACAGCCCGAATGTATTACCTAGGTAGGAACTGTAGCATCACCAAAACTGGTCTTCTGGTTCTTTCATATTCGTGTAACTTACCAACTCGTTCTTTGAAATCCTCTGTTTATAATTCCAAAGAACGATAAGTAACTATAGATAAAATGTAAACTTTTCAGAAGCTCCAGCGACCATTCAGATCTAAGGGCAGTTCAGCTGGATCCGTTCGGTTGCCGTTTCGACGTGTCCAATTAGTAAGTATCAACCTAACCTAATAAAAACCGTAAGTACCTACCAAAAACGGTAGGTACCTACTCGTAGTATTTTTATCTCACGAATCGACGCGCGTTTTACTTGTGGTAAGTGTACAAACACGCTGTGAATGTTTGTGTCGTAAGCTCAGGAGCTCTCGGCATAGAATAAGTAACGGACAGAGGCAAAGCTTAGATATAAAGAGTATGCAACATGTATACCTACACTCCTTTCCTAAAAGAACGGGAACCTAAAGTCATTGGCTTTTCTATGGATGATATTATTTTTAACCGACTACTTCATCTATACTAATATTATAAAGAGGAAAGATTTGATTGTTTGTTTGTTTGCATTGAATAGGCTCCGAAACTACTGAACCGATTTGAAAAATTATTTCACCATTAGAAAGCTACATTCACCCTGAGTAACATAGGCTATAATTTATAAAGATTACACGCGGGCGAAGCCGCTGGCGGCAGCTAGTTACTACTAAAGTCATTAGCATAAATAACTAGTAATTTCTTTTTATCAATGAGAATATAGTTTTTTGGTACACCCCTCTTCCAGCAGCGCTATAATTTTTTACAAATTTTTTTCTGCCTTTACAATCGACACAAAGATTTAAAATACAATAAGATACACACACAAAAGATCACAATAAGGCTACATTATGCACAAACATAAATTAATCTACTAAAAATAACGAGAAGTTAGTTTTTGTTGCCTGATAACATTTAAACTGCAAACCCGCGAAAAGTAAGTAAAACTGACAAACTGAGAAAAAACGTTATACAAAAAAAAAAAAACAGCCGACTTCCAAAAAAACACTAAAAAGTGAAAAATATCTTTAATTTCGGAAGTCGGTGTCTTTGCTTTTCAAATTTGGTTTTTTGCCACCGACTTCCGAAATTAAAGTTATTTTTCACTTTTTTAGTGTTTTTTTTGGAAGTCGGTTGTTTTTTTTGTAACAAGTTTTTATTCTTCACTTTTTAGTTGTGGTACCTACCCTACACAAATTCATCTTACGGGGTCATTGTACAACATTATGAACAACTTTCACTATGGGGACAACCCCGAATCCTGAAATAAAAACAGCTGCTTACATTTATGTTCGATAAAAATATGTAAAAATATCGAACGAAAACTATGTGATAATTGTGGTACCTACCCCACACAAATCGACCGTTATCTGCTATGTAAATAACAGTGACGGAGTCAACTAAGATAATAATATCGTCTACATACGCAAAGTCGGAATAATACGTAATTATTGAAGCTAACTCAAAAACTACGCAAGCAAAATATATAAAATTTTATATGGGACCACCTCTGAAGCATGACCTACCAAACAAAAAAGAATCATCAAAATCGATTCATAATTGGCGGAGTAATCACGTAACAAACACACAAAAAAAAAACTTGACGAATTGAGAACCTCCTCCTTTTTGAAGAAGTCGGTTAAAAAAGGGATTAAGTAGTTATTATTGTTTTAAACAAAAGTTTTGAATTTGGATTTTTTCATACCCAGACTCTTTATTAGTCATAATTTAGCTATTACAAATTGTTTGTTTTTTTTTTTCATTTGATTTTTCTACAGTATTAGCCATCATTTACAATTATGTAAATGATTGCCAATAATGTAGAAAAATCAAAACCGCTCGTTTTTTTGCAAAGGAATGATTTTTTGCATTTACATTTTACGCCTTGTACTTATAATAAAATACTTTTTTATTTTATTAGTCTTCCACAGTAAGCATTTTGTAGTAGTGTAGGTAGGTACCTACCTACCTATAATAGCGTGACGCGGTTGTATAAAGCTTTATCTGTTCCGTTTCTTTACTCATATGCTCTCGATGCGTCCGAAACAATGGCGAAGTCGGAGGTGTGTGGATATGATAGATAACTGCTGGCAATACTCGTCTTAACGCTCACATTCACAGCGTGTTTGTACACTTGGTTACCACAAGTCAAACGCGCGCAGCGTCATGAGATAAAAATACTAACTGTAAGTAAATAAATTAGACAAAAAAAAAAACTTTTACTTAGAATGTGATGACATATTTATTACAGCGCAAGGAGCAGCAGTACTCCACCGCACACAGTACCACGCCCCGCTCGCCGGGCTTTCGTCAGGCCCGGTTTGGTCACGCGCGACTCGCGTGACCACAGGGCCTGCAGGAGTAGCTGCTTCTAATCATCGGTGGACTTAAAAAAATCTTTTCATCGTTTTTACTTTTTTACTTTTTACGTATTTGTTTTCAATCACTCACGCGTGACAGTCGAGAGTAGGGATGAAAGAAGTGTAAAAAAGTATCGATATATATCGTATCGATATTTAAAAAAAATATCAATACCGATTTCGAAATATCGAAAAAAAAATATCGATATATCGGTGAAATTTTCTAAAAAATGTTACTTTATGTACTTCAAGTTTTATAATCATTTTAATACCAACTAGGAAAAAAAGTACCTACTAATAATTTTTACGGCTCTGAATTCCAGCGGTTTTATTCAGCGGCGACAACAGTGTTGCTATTGAAAATATATCGTTTTTGATACATTTTCGATACTTGATATTTTATATCGATACATCGATATAATAAATATCGCCTGAAAATATCGATATATCGGACAAAAAATATCGATATTTCGATATATCGATATTTTTTCTGCAAGCCTAGTCGAGAGTAGTCGCATACGCAGCGATCGCTAACTATTATACATCTACCCTACATCATCATCATCATCTGCCTAGCCTTTTCCCAACTATATGTATTGGGGTCGGCTTCCAGTCTAGCCGGATGCAGTTCACTCAATTGGTGGGCACGGCAAATTATATTTTTAAATATTAGAATATTAAAAAAATATTTAAAAATATAAAAAATAGTAGCCCACCGGTTATTATCATCATTAATATTCTTTATTAGTACCTGTTACTATTGAACTAAACAAATTATTTTATCCATTGGCCTATCTACAATTTTATTGTTACACTGTTCAACCAATTGCAAACACAAGTCAACATACAAGCCAAGTGCACAATAGACACAGCATGCAAAAAACATTATTACATCATAGAACACAGAAACAAAAACAAAAATACAGAACAAATCAACAAGACAGTAATTTACAATAGCTGGAGTAATTGCGTTACAATCAATCTGCCTAACCTTTTCCCAACTATATTAGGGTCGGCTTCCGGTCTAACCGGATGCAGCTGAATACCAGTATTTTACATGGAGCGACTGCCTATCTGACCTCCACAACCCAGTAACTGGATAATACGATACCCCTTGATAAGACTGGTTGTCAGACTTTCGAGCTTGTGACGACCCGTAACGACTGTCAAAGATTCACAAATGACAACCGGGACCAACGGCTTAACGTGATTTCCGAGGCACGGAGGAGTCTCGGTATGTAAAGATGATCACCCATCCACGGACCAACCCCGGCAAGCGTAGCTTAACCTAATGGATCGACCCGTGCAGCTGTTATTACTTAGCCACGAGCTCCTCATATATCTACCCTACGTATTAAATATAATAATGGTGAAATGCTCAAAATGTGTAAAACTTATTACCAAAAAGTCTCCTGGATTGCAGTGCAGCAAATGTAGTAAGTGGCTTCATGCTTCCTGTGTGTCAATAACACCCTACCAAGTTAGTGTATTACACGATACGGATTCAGTGGACTGGAAATGCAAATCTTGCACCGGAGGTGGTAAGCCTAAAAGACTATCATGTATCATCCCTGATATCGACAGAGACGATAATGCAGATACCGAGTCTGCTACCCCACATACAGATGCCCAGGCTGACAATATGATGCAACAAGTACTACGAGACCTGCGCAGGGAAGTGAGGCAAGTGATAAAGAAGAACTACAACGTACCCTCCAATTCTACTTGATGAGTATGTCAATGAAAGAATTGGAAAATTGATTTACAAAATCATGCCAAAAACACAAACGTAAAATATGAAGTTCTGGAAACTAAATTAAATCAGATGGAGCAAGCACAATTATGCAACCAACTTGAAATATGTGGCGTCAACATCAACTCATCTGAGAAAGATAAACCTGTAGAAATTGCCAAGAAAGGTGCCGTAACCACAACGCAAAACCTGGAAGACATCGTAAAAGCCTACAGAAAAACGAGAAACCCTTCAAATGTAGCGAGAAACAAAGACCAGACTCCAATCACTGTGATACTTCGAAAAGGAAACCGAGATCTATGGATAGATGCTGCCAAAAACACGATAATATCTGCTGCTAGCTTTGGACAAGACGGTGCTGATAAGGTTCACCTTCGGGAGTGTCTCACGACACCGTCGACCGCCTACCTGTTATGGAAAACAAAAGAAGAAAGGATTGTTTAACTTTATATCTCAGACCAACAAAAAAAGGAAGACGGAGCATGCCGTATATCAAAAGTGAAGCCACAAAACCATGCGCCTGCAAGTAAACACACAGGCTCACGCACACACCTACATTAAAACCATGCTCATCGCTCCTAGTACGTCACGAGTCGTCGTCAAACCTCAACGAATGAATGCTGTGCCTGTGATAAGTGATACAACTAAAAAATCAACACTTTACAGGTGAACAAAAGCAAGATTTAAAAAATTCTGGTTCGTGAACTAAGTGGGCTAGGTTACACATAACTAACTTCTTTTGAAGTAATAAACATTCACTTTCAATGTGCATTTTAATTTGTATGGTAAATAATATATTTATAAAGTTATTCATGAAAAACCTGTAAGATGTACCTTTTTTATTTCCAATATGTGTTAAAATGACGTGATACAAGTTCAGTTAAATTATGTTGCACCTATAAATTGCCTTTGTGTAAACTGATATACTTACAAGAAGTAAAAAATCTGATAACTCATTAGAATAATAATAATAATATTATGTTCCTTTTACCTGAATTATTAGTTTGTTAGTGTGATAACTCATTAGAATAATAATAATAATATTATGTTCCTTTTACCTGAATTATTAGTTTGTTAGTGTGCTGTGTGATATAACTTTAGTTATATCAATATTCACGATAAACATACTGAAAAATAAAAATGTGAAAAGTAATATAATCACTCTTATACCACAAAGCACGAAAAACAATGTGTGGAGCAATTACTTTAAGGGGTTACAACTTGACATATATCTATAATCACGACTTTTTTGCCAAAATCCTGGCAGATATATCACTTTGCACCAAACTATCTCCGAAACTATAGCAGATAGAAGAACGTGAGTTAGACCAAAAAAACCGTTTTTTTTTTCTGATAATTTATATGTAAAAATCACAAAAAGGGTACAACTCGACTTAAATCACTGATCACAGGAGGCACAGAATGAATGAAAGCAGTTACATAACGTGTGAGGGTTGCCATAATGTGATTTCAAATTTTCCCATTCGATTAAAACTGATTTAAATTATGATTTCTTAATTCGAGTAATAATATTCCTGTTTTCTTTTTTGATGTATTTATATTTTAGATTTCCAAGTAATACCGAATCTAAAAGTAAATGGATAGTAGCTATACGAAATAGCGATGTATTTTTTTTTGTTTTTGTTTCGGAATAGAAGTCCTTCTTAACAATCGAGTTATAATAGGTACCATACTCAACTATATCTTACTCGTACAATATTATCTTACCCATACAATATTATTCCCCAAGTTATAGGGAAAAACTTTAACAAATGACATTTTTTACACACACATAAATAAAAAGGTGGCTTCACTTTTGATGTTCGCAGTGCTCCGTCTTCCTTTTTTTTTGTTGGTGTGAGCTTTATATGGTGTAAACACGGAAATATATTAGAGCGTAAAAGTGTCCAGGAAAAAAAAATAACCACAATCCGCTCGATTGCCGATATCGAAAAGGTAAAATCATCGCATGATATGGTAAGTACGCTATATTATTGTCATTGTAAATATGTAAACGTAAAATTTGTTACAACAGAACATATTATAGTCTAAATCAATTGTCAGACATGGGATAATTTTACTTCCCACATACCAGTACCCGAAAATTGTTTGTACTTTCTGCATGAAAACATACGATCTATCAAGAAAAACTTTGCTCAAATTGAGTACATAGTGTTAAGGGCGCACCCAATCACAAATTGCTTAGCATGATCCTCTGTTATGCCGAAAACACTGCAGCATTAATTTTGAAATAAATATATGTTAAAGTTGAGAGGTCTTATGTGAAGCGAAAACACGATTACCTACATAAAATTTTCTCTATAGAAAAAAAATTCAAAGTTACCTCTGCACAGAATTATAGACCGCTGGTATTAAAAAAATACTTCAAATTAGATCATGAAACTTTACATGATAACTGAACTAACTATAAAGCAGGTCTTATGTGTGTATTATTTTTTTAATTACCTTTATTTTCAACTTAAAAAGCAATTACCTAAACTTTTCGATGCTTTAGAGCTGCTAGCGCCCCACTCCGTTTCGTTCTCACTCAGGTCACGAGTAGTATGGTGCGAGCGGGATAAAATCTGAGGTAGGGTGCGCCCTTAAATAGTAAACATACAATTCACATTCTGTTATTAACTGAAGTAAATATTATAAATGATTTGGTACTAATGTTTGAACTTCCTGACTACAACTTATATACAGAATTAAGAACAAATAAAAGAGGCGGAGGTGTGCTATTGTATAATCATAAGTCTGCATCTTTTATGAGATATAGTACCTAACTTGTGTACACAGGAACTTGAATGTATGGCCGGCTAGTTAAGTATAGTCTTAAATTCGGATTATGTGCCGTGCATAGACCGCCCGACACATCCAAACTTCGATTAAAAAGGAATTGTCGTCCTTAATGGCAAAATATCCTCGAAAACAGAATTATGTAATAATGGGAGATATGAATATAGATCTAAAAGCATAGAACCCCGTGGTAAAACAATATTTATATACACTGTGCACCTTGGGATTTATAAATGGCGTTAATTCTTAAACTCGTATCGAAAAATACAGCGACAGAATTTCTAAGTCATGTGAACTAAATAACATCGACTGGAGTATACCCCTTCAATACGGATGCCCAAATCAAATAGTTAAGTACATACATAGTGTTAATAAGGTATACGATAAATGTAAATTTACAATTTGTAAAAGCAGTTTCAGTAAACGTAATAACTGTCCTTGGGCTAATGAAAAACTTAAAAAGATATGTATGAAGCGTGACTTATTGTTTAATATTTGGCTCAAAGATGTAAATAACCCGCTAAAGATTGTTATATAATAGGTATAGAATTAAAACAAATAAATAAGCAAATTACATTAGAAATAAACAAATAATGATGGAAGTTTCTCAAAATTTCAATAATAGCAAAAAGATTTGGAGCATTGTGAACAGTTTAACCGACAAAATTATGCAATGTATTGAACACGTTTTACTTATTACTTTCGAAAAAACCCATCAACATTGGCCAACACTGAATTTAATTCTCATATCAAAAAAATAGGCCACTCTTGCGATGTGCCTCTTTTAGACAAATTTACGTACGATATAGTTCCTGATAGGTCGATAAGAGTGCAACGTGCACGAGAAGATTGAACGGATCATCAAGCAAATGAAGGATAGGAAAAGCCCGGGTTACGACGGGATACGTGCTTAAGATGTTAAGTATACTTCAGCTAAACTAATCCCAGTTATTACACATATAATTAATTGCTGTCTCCAGGCTGGCACATATCCCGAGCTGTTATTTTTCACTTTTTGGTTGTGTTATCTGCCTCACACAAGTTCGTATACCGTTATCTGCTATGTAAATAACAGTGACGGAGTGAAATAATTATATCATCTACATAGCAAAGTGGGAAAAATACGTAATTATTGAAGCTAACTCAAAAACACGCAAGCAAAATTAATAAAATTTATAAGGGACCACCTCTGAAGCATGACCTACCAAACAAAAAAAGAATCATCAACATCGATTCATAATTGGCGGAGTAATCGCGTAACATAAAAACAAAATAAAAAAAAAAAAACATACAGACGAATTGGGAACCTCCTCCTTTTTGAAGAAGTCGGTTAAAAATAGGGGTGATACGTCCAATACACAAAGTGTTGTTATATTATATTATAGCAGCCTCGGTTATAAACTACGGACTCACCAGCTACGGGAAAACTTATCAATCATACATACCTGTCTGATATTTACAAGTTACAACTAAGAATACTAAAAGTAATTACGCCAAAACAACATGTAAACCAAAAAATTCAAAAACAGTGACGACGATCTCTTTAAATACTGTAATGTGATGAATGTGTTCAATAAAGTTGAATTTTGTACTCTTGCGCAACTCAATAGCTGCTAATCGAAAGAACCAGACCTGATTTTCTGAGAACGATATCATTTAAAAATAAATATATCCTACCAAAGTTCAATAATGTGTACGGGATGAGGGTTGCAGAATATTTAGTACCATTTTTCCTTAAACCTCCAACTGTCATTAACGAGACACAATAGAATTTTAATTGTTATCGGCCATTAGAAGGCCAATCGACAGTCAGAAGACTTACAAACGTTATACAACATTATTTTTTCTCAAAAAAAATCAGCTGTTCTATACATTTGTGTTCATTTTAATCGACAAAATGTATGGAACAGCAGATTTTTTTTTCGCGATTGGTTTGTCCCATAGAAAAACTTGTTCAAAATGATGAGTACAATGACCCCTTTTCGGGTTTAGCATAAACAAAAAAATAATGTTGTACAAAGAGAATTCGAAAAGTTATATGTACAAATCCAAACGTTTCCTTACACAAAATTTCTCCATAAGTATGTATCATCATAGTATGTAAGTAACATTTTTGTAAAATGTATCTGAACGGCTCCCACACACAGATAATCCCTGAGAGGTTTTCGTTGAGGCTAGAACAAAAATGTTAAGTGTTTTAGAAATAAATAAATTTAAAAAAAATAACTAACGTTAAGCAGTGCAACGCAGGTAATGTCTAACGTACAGTGTACGGCCGCTGAAGGAATGCGTTCCGGACAGCTGTCAGTTGGTCTTGACTAGTGATGGGCAATAGGTAGGTAACACAAAGATTACTTTTTCAACCGACACAATAAAATAATTATAACACTATTATTTTTGGCACATCACTACAAAAATCAAAATTTCAAACAAACGCAGAACGGATAAAAAAAATGTTTTTTTATTTATTTACATTTATCTTAGCGCGAAATTGTTACATTATTATTGTAGCTTGATATCCTTACTAATAGGCGGGGCGCGCGGGACGTTACATGACCGGCCGTCAGCTGTTTCGCAACTCTCTCGAACGAAATGTGTTGCAAAAACGGGAAAAAATATTTTTAATATTTTTGAGAGCTTTCGTTGCGTGCGCTGCGTAAACGGTTTATGTTACGTAAATATCATGTATGATGGAATTGTTCCTCTTTAAAAGTTCTAAAAAAAGTCAGCAACAGCATATGTCTATCTTTTAAGATTGACTCACTATAACCTTTTTTATGGTAATCAAATGTGTTCGAAATTAATGCATTATTTGCGAAGGAGTTTTATCAAAATTATATTAATTTTTATTCAAATAAATAGTTTTAACATCAAGGGTATTTATGTAGCAGTAAAATACTTTTAAATTCATTCGAATCGGACATTTAATTTCGAAGTTATCACGAGTATGAAAATGCAATATGCGAACCGTTGGACGCCGGCGTTCCCTACTCTAGAGAGGAAAGGATGGGCACACGGGTAGATCATGACCTGGAATAGGACATATGATAAGTTTTATCCCTATATTCCCACGGGATCGAGACCTACGCGGGTGAAACAGCGGGGCACAGCTAGTTATTTATAAGTATGGATGGATGTTTGTTACTCTTTCACGTAAAAACTACTGAACAGATAGTTTATAACCTGGATTAACACATAGGATACTTTTTATCCCGATATTCCTACGGGATCGAGACTTACGCGGATAAAACCGCGGGGCGGAGCTAGTAATGATATAATTTTTAATTATATTTTCATTGTAAATTCTTCGCCACTTCAAAGTTATGTAAGTAGGTACTTACATCGTCGTTTTGATCACGACCTGTCAGGAACGCACTCTCTCAGTGGCCGAACTGGAATCAGTTTCGTTAGCAACCAATAGGTACCGATTGTAAATATATTATGTTGCCTATTGAGAAACAACTGGTGAAACGGGAGTGATTGATTTGACATTACCTACTTAACGCATTGCATTTGCCTAACGTTGGGAAAACCGCATTCAAAAATCAAAATGTTATGTACTTACTTAAATGTGTTAATTTATGAAAAATAAATATAAGTATTAACAAAATACTAATGTTTTTCTTTTTTTAATTTTATTTTCTTGTCGTAGGTACCTGTCATCATTTTCTTAAGTCAATCAATCAACTTAACCCATCGCAGGTCACTGGTAAAAATGTCTGTCGCAGCCTCCTTTTAAGTTCGTCGGTCGATCTAGCTGGAGGATGTCCTATACTACGCTTGCGGATACGCGGTCTCCACTCCAGCCGGTGTATTCTGTAAACATCTCACCGTGAAAACTTAGGGTGATGCCCCATTAGTGCGTTGCGTTGCGTCGTCGCAACGCATCAACCCAATGTATGCCACAACTGCGTCTGCGGCGCGCTTGTTTTAAGTTAAAAAGTGACCGGAACTTATAAAATGTGATATTAATCACTAAATGCGAGGTTAGGACATGGGGCATGTCATAAAAAATGTATGGAAAGCGACGCAGCGACGACGCAACGCAGCGCAACGCACTAATGGGGCCTCGCTCTTAGGTGAAGTAAGCTGTCAATAGTGTCAATCACTAGCATCACCCGGTCGATTTTGTAATAATCTCACCGTGAAAACTTAGGTGAAGTGAGCTTGAAGTGAACTGTCACTGCCTTAGCATCAGTAGGTATCTATTACAATGACAGCTCACTTCACTTCACTTTTCCACGCTCACTTCACCTAAGATTTCACGGTGAGATGGTTACAGAATAGCGTTGCGGGTGGAATGACAGCTCACTCCATCACCGGGCTAGACGGGCTTGTGGAATTGTACAGAAGTAAGTAAAATACTTACTTCACGAGGACACGGCATACTTATGGCTACCTCTGCTGCTTATATCCAGAAGATAACCCGTTGTTTTCCGCTATCGATTTTCGAGGACACGATCGTCTATTGTGAATAAGCTACGGATGGGGTTATCTGCTGAATAAGGTGATTGTTGGCCAAAGATGAACAATATTGAACAAATTCGTGCGATATTTATATGTAACAGAGTAGTGTACCACTGGAAAAGAACAGGCAAGTATAGTTATTGTAATTAGTATCAGTGGTAGGAACGGCTTATTTACATAATTATAAGTATTTTTGAAAGGTGTAGGTAGTACCTAGTACTTACGTTCTATGATCGAATTTACTGAGGGGCCATCAAGACATTTCGTCACACGTTTACGGGACGGAGGGGGTCAACAAAGTTTGACATCGTGACAAGGAGGGGGAAGAGTCGCACCTAAGCTCCGTGACGTGAAATGTATAATCTAATAAAGTATTGGAACTCTTAAACTTTAAAATAATACCAACTCTGAATATTATAAAATATGAGACGTCTCACCAGCGGGGCGAGTACGGCCTTGTAACATGACTCGGGTTACACGTGTTATCAGTTGTAATGGCAATCATGTCGTTTGGTTTAAATAGGTTTTTATTTGTAGTTTCATATTTATCTTATATAGATTCTTTTCTACCTTGTGAATGTGAGAACGTTGTAGGCTTAGTGGATTGTAGACTTTTTTTTACCTAAAACTTTTTGAAAGGCCTACACCGTCCTCCCATAACTATTAACACTGTAATTCAAATATATTGTAAAAGCCAATTATATTTTAACAGAGTAACTATGGAGTTTCTTGCCGGCTCTCCTCCATAGGAAACGACCAATTGGAACCGTGCACCTAGCTTCTGACGTTTCATAAGTGCCCATGTAGGAGCCATGTCATAGGAGGCCGTGCTCACGCCCCAGGTGAGGGTCACACAAATAAACCTGTGAAAAGGGCTCTAAAAATCATGAAATTCGTGTGATTGAAAATTGATTATGACCCCTTATCGCATGAACTTCTGCACACTTGGCGAATGGGGTGTTCCACGCCACGACACCTCTCGACTGTTTTTCACACCTTACCGAACGCCCCGACACATACAAAAAAAAAAAAAAATCCATAACGAAATTGTTAAATTGTAAGGAATTTAATAAAATGAGGTCCAAAATACTAAAGGTCAGTGAAAAAAAAAAAAAGAATGAGTTTGTACATTTCAAAAATGTATATATTTCACAAATAAATATATTTTTCTTTTCAAAAGAAATCTAATAAGTATCATCTTAATTAAATGCGACGTCAATTCAGCATCATTATCATAACACAGTAGAAAAAGGGCCGCTTCATGAGTTCAGAAGTTTATGCGGACTACACACGTTGAGACCGCCGGAGAAATTAGGGCCCGATTTAATATAACCACAGAATACTACAGAAGGCGCACTCCGCATTTTACGTAAGCTACAAGTACGCGGCGCGCTCGTCTTGTCGGGCCAATTCAGTGAGCGTAACATAGTCAGAAGATATAATAGTTTACGCGAAAGAAAGAGAGGCATCTTCTATTTGAATATAACTTTAGGTAATTAGCGCAGTGCGATCTTAAATTGCACTTTATTGTGTCGTAGCAAGAGTCGCTTTTTATTTAAATGAGCAAACCTTCTATATTAATCTGTGATATAACTGACAATGCGACATATTTGTTAAAATATTCACATTTTCACGACAGTTGTTATTTAATAAAGCAAAAGTATGAAAGAAACTTGTAAAATGGTCGGCAAATCCGGTTGTACCTTTAGTTCAGACCCTCCGGCTGATCCTCAGTGTCGCCGCATTACATGAAGTGCGTCAATACTGGCATTTGATTTCTACTTTGATCATACTGTCATGATGATGAAGTGATTAATAAAGCAATCGGTAACAGTTTTTGGTTGTACAGTAAAAAAAAATCTAGTACCTAATGCTATAGCAGTACATTTCTGGTTTCACTTTAGAGTTTCGTCTATGCCCAATTCATAAAATACTTAGCTACCTTTAATCTTACTTGATATTTGGCTACTTAAATACAATAATACACAATATTGCATTACTAATAATTCGCTTATAAATTGTATGTTTTCAGTATTATTATACAAATGCAATTTTGAGACTAATTGTGGCCAGAGCTTACTCTGATTCGCGTACAAAAAACATTATTACCTATATGTCGTTTAGAATCAAGTATGCTGGGGCTACATTGTCACGTTATCGCGAACTAAACTTCGGGCGCTAAATCTCGCACATCGCTCGACGTCTCACTGAGCAACAGAGAGAGCGCGAAGTATAGTTCGCGATAATGCGACAATGTAGCCCCAGCAATAGAACGTGTAAGAACGTTGCAGCAACCAGAGACATACATTCGCTCATGCACAGTGAACGTGTTGCAGACGCACTAAACAAAACTCAAGACCTTAAAAAAACCTACTAAGATATGGCTTTCAAAATTGTAACATGGCCTCTTGTTCAAGCACAATTTGTTTGTCGTCAAGAGACGCTGACGCCCGGCAACTTTATGATGGGGAATATATAAACGCACTTTAAAAATAATGACTCGCACTTTAAAATGTTTGGCTTTATAATTAATTGAATGAACTATAAAAATAATGTATTCCACTATAAATATGCTTAGCTTTAAAATTAATTGAATGACTAGATAATTAGACAATGATGTAAACAATTTTGCGGCAGATTTTATGATTCGTCATTTTGAACTGGGTGAAATTAGGTTAGAACTATGACCAACGACGCGCGAGCCGAGCGAGCGAAACGAGTGGTGCCGCGGCAGCGGTGGGCGAGACCTACTTCCAAGTTGCTCGCAGAATTGTTTTCACCATTTTATAATTATTTAGTCATTCAATTAATTTTAAAGCTAAACATTTTAAAGTGTGAAACATTATTTTTAAAGTGCCGCTACAAAATTTTATAAATTTATTTAAAATGCTATTAAATACATCCCCTTTATAACGCCGTGTCTGTCCACAAGCTGCCATAGTGGATCCACACTGATGGCCGAGTGTAGGCACGGCCGATAATCGCTAGATTTTGACGGCCAAACACCGGTCCTTCATGGCTTTAATTAAATAACTACATTATGTATATTGCTACAACAATATTGCAAGACTATAGGTATTTCGTACACTTTGACATTGAAAAAAACTAACTAAAGTTTGGCCACTGAAATGATGCGCCTCATTACCATGCGGTAGTGTATGGGGCGCGTCATTTCAGAGTAGAAAATAAGTTTCAAGCTGTATGGACCGTCGACGATTTCTAGCATAATTATAACGATTATCAGGGTATAGCTTTAAAAAGTTAGCACTTTATATTAGTCTTTTAAAACTGGGCAAGCTAAAGTCCAAAGCTAGGACGACTTATACAAAACAGAGGTTAATTATAATTAACACTAATCCAAAACCCTGTTCAAAACTCCATGATGTCAGTCCCAAGTGTCGTTTCTATTACAAATTCATTATCATTATTTTGGTTATTTTATTGTAATATACATTTCAATTACATTTTAAATATTTGAATCATATAAAATAAATCATTAATTATTTTTACAACCAGTCTGTCTCTTGCGCAGCACTTACATTTGTAATGATCAGCATGAATAAAAATGTGACAATAAGTAATTCCTTGTTCTGATGGCTCCTTTCTCGAAGTATTATAAAACGATTTCTCGTTTTCATAAACAAAGAGTAGAAATTTACAGTACAGTCACGAGCAAAAATATGTATACACTCAGCAAAATTCAATAACGATTTTCTCGTGGAATTAAAATTGTAACTTTGAGATGATAATTTTTTCATAATAATAGGGGTTCCAAAATACTATATTCGTAATATCATAAAGTTACAATCAATACAGTAGGAGAAAATCACTTTTAAAAGTTGCTAAGTGTATACATATTATTGCTCGTGACTGTACAACTATTTTATAAGGCTGCGGATACATTAGGCCACGACGTGACCTGCGACATATATATGATCGATTAAAACAACTAAATGAATGCCCACCGGTATGGCTACACCAGTACGATGTAGCTATACATATACGTGAGCATTTATTTATTTGTTATCGCTCATGTGTCGCAGGTTACGTTGCGGCCTAATGTAGCCTCAGCCTTAATGTCCTTCGGCAAACTTCGTGTTTCGTCAGTCGTTGGATTTCTATGTTGCCCTTTGCACTTGTCGCAGAGAGGATGCTCTTTATATAATTCCAAGTCGATTGAGAGCGTCCGGTCTACACCAAGTGCAAAACGAACTGATAGAAGTCCGACGACTGACGAAACATGAAGAATAAATAGTTGTACAGTACTTCTTGATCAATATTTCACTTCACTGTCTACCTTTGGAGCAATGTATGACTTTCATAATTTTGAAGACTCAAACCAACGCCGTTTTAATAGGGAATATGCATGTGATTCAAATATGGGTCAAATATTTTTTTTAATAAACTATGTTACTTCAGAATGATGCCTCCATCAATATTTTTGAATACAATTTATTTTTGAGCGAGAAATTAATTTTTTTAAAGTCCCAAAAAACTGTGGGTAATTCAAATACTTGAAAAGGCTAAGAGCGGATGTGACGTAACAATCTAAATAACAATCACAATGTCAAGTCAATCAAGAAGTGTCAAGTCAATGTCAAACGCTCATAGAAAAAGGAGTGTTTGACGTTGACTTGACATTTGCTTGTCTGTTTTCACGGTCTGTGACGTCACCACAACGTTTTTAAACATTTTTTTAACTACTTTAAATTTCTTTTTAGCCGTCGAATTTCTTTTTACTATTATTTGACGATGTAAACTATCGAATAAAAATATTAAAAAAAATACATGCATATTCCCTATTAGGTACTTAAAAACTCGCTACTAAAATACTTTGGGATGACTGTTATAATACAATACAGGGTGTCAGGGACAGCCCTCCGCAAATTAACAGGGGGCATTCAGCTCCTTATTTTGAATCGTATTCCACCAGAAAAAAATCCTATTGGACTTTACTGTTGGGTATTGAGGAATGTTTATGGAGTACGCCGCATACTAGGGAGCCCATTATGATGTATGGATGGAAAAAAAAACGCCTGGAGGGCCAAAATTTGGAGTGACGAAAAATTTCGCCGATAGAGCTCACCCCAATCCAACCATTTCCTAATGGGAAGAGATACCAACCTATACTTTTGTGATATTGGATATACATACTTGCTAAACATTTATAAACTGATTGTAGTTTCTAAATGTTGCCTTGGGATTGATGGCGGTGACAGGAAAAATAAGATGAAATAAATAATATAGAATCACCCTGAAAGAACTTTTCAACGGGACCGACAAATACAACGTATAAAGACACAACAATGTACAAATAAGTTTAAAAAAACACTAATAAATTATAATTTTGTCAAATAAATTATATTTTACTAACAAACTGAAAAAAAATATAATTATTAACTTCCATACTAAAAAACGTATTTTATCAGGTGAATGGTTACACACAGATTTCCCTCATTCAGTCCTTAGTAATTTGACTTTCGAAAGTAGAAGACAAAGCGTTGTGTAACGATACAGACACTATGCAACGTTTATTAGTAAGGAGGTATGTATATAAACATTAGAAAAATAAATATTACACAAAATAATCTCAATTCAAGATTAGCTTTTGCAACTAGTTGTACCCCTAAATATATAAGTTCACCAACTGTCACATACACCCGGTTTCTGATTTGAGAAAAGTAGCAAATCTCAACTGACTATTCTCAAATACTTAAGTATGCGCTTTTAAAATCGAATTTCGTTAAACCATAATCAACTGATCTTTTACTTGAGTATTCCTGATCAATGCAAACACGTTCCAGTCTTGATTAGAGTTTAAAAAATCTAAATTCAGAAACGAAATTTTGATTTTAAAAGCGCATACTTATCTAATTGAGAATAATCAGTTGAGATTTGCTACTTTTCTCAAATCAGAAACCGGGTGATAGAACCTTACACCGTGAACGGTCAGATAAGGGTGCACAATAGCCACCGCACTTTAATTAAAAGCTTGTATGAAAAGAATACACTATTAAAGTGTAAATAAAGCTATATAAAATATAATTATTATTATTTTCATACAAAAATCACACACGTTAAAGGCCTTACGCAGAGGACCGATAATCTGAAGACACATTTTTGCACATCATTAAGGAAATAACACGAAAAACGACACGACGCACAAAACGACGCGTGTTACACATAGATAATTTAATTACATGTCTACAGAGGATCGCACTGTAGGCCGTCTGCGTTGCTAACTTAAAAAAGTTGCATTTTTAATTCCCTATATTTATATAATTATAATATATATGTATTTATAAATAACATTAGAACCAAGGAGTTTAACACTTTTGTCAAGAAAGCCATTTATCATTATTATAAAAAGATTTATTATATAAAAAATCGACTTATAAATGCAAATGAAATTTTCTTACTTAATAAATACGCGGAAGAACTTGCGAGCTTACTAAAAAATTGGAATAAAGAATAGGCTAGTAGAGTAAGCAAGCAACCTTATGTATTTGGTTTTGTGGAATGGTTTTAAGCTACAATTAATATTAAAAAATAACTTAATTTTGTATTTGATTTTAGAAATATATATATTTTTGAGAAATAATTGCGTAAAACTAAATTCATTGGTCACGTGGATAATAAATGCGAATCTGAGGTTTTGAAAAAAAAAATTAGATTTATTAATATTTTTGCAAAATAAATGCGTGACATTAAGTAAATGCGAATCAGAATGAAAAAAAAAATAGTTCAAACAAACCTTATGCTCCAGTCATAAAGTTTCTTTTGCATTACAAATAGGCGCCGGAAGCAGTAATAAAAAAGTGTTACATTTTACGCGCAAAGGCACCAGTTGACCCACCATTTTTAATTTCATTATTTTATGAAATCCTTTAAAAAATCTTGTACTTACCATAAAATATTTAATTATAATCGTTGCATATAGGAGCCCAATTCCCAATATCTAGCTAGAGGAATAAATATAATAAGGAACCTATGAGATATTATGAGAGCAATGTACATTTGTATTGAGTTAGCATTTTGAAGGTGTTAAGGCATTAACACAAACACTTCATAGTTTATGTTCTAAACACTTGTGTTTTTACTTATTTATTTATCAAGCGAGGCACACCAACGAGATATTTACAAAGATAGTAACAATAGGTAATCATGTCTTCAATACTGCGTAAATACATCACACTAAGTAAATTTTTTTTTTGTGGTTATTAAATGCTTTGCAGCGTTTTTATTTTTGTCTATTACTGTAATTTATTTATTTTTTAATGTCATTATTTATGTCATGTCATGTTGGTAACCCTTGCTTTTCGTCACGCGAGCCGAAACTTTGAGTGATGATAAAAAGTCTTAAGTTTTCAAGTATAAGCAACTTGGAACGCCAGCAGTCCAACGGTATGTAACGTAGCATATGCAAAGAAAAAAGTATGTTACGAAAAGCGGTGAGACATAGTATTGGGAACAGAGCTCTTAAAATTCAATTAACTAACGCCATTATCAATTCGGGGTTCATTATTCAAAGGGAGGATTGATTCGCATCCCCTGACATTATTATTTTAATTTCATTAAGTAACGCCCGAGCCATTATTTTTCTCTTAATATAAATTTTCTAGCCTCTATACTATGTTTTATAATTATATGTCATCATTTCCCTGCCACTCTCTTCTGAGACTGCTTCCCTTTGCTGTAGAACATGTCTAGGAATAAGCCTGAAACAAAAGAAAAATAACTGGATTAATGACACGCAACCACGAAGTAAGGGTCACACCAAGACACGCCGCGCACTTTTTTATGATCCGATACAATATCGAATTTATTTACTACACAATAAGGCACACGCGCTGCGCGGCACCTCACATCTCAGCGTACTTTGGCACGTGTTAACCCTCGCACTGAAATTATACCTTTTCGTGAAGAAAATAAGTTCTATAATAGTTTAAAAGTGCGCGCAGCTTCGCGTCACTTAACTGACCCTAAATATACCAGAGGAAATGACGTTAGCCACTGCGCACCCTCACATCCAAAGCACACTGACATCATGAAAGTGGGGTAAAATGGTATTGGGTTTTTCATTTGGGAATTTCTCCGTAGCAGGCCGGAGTCTGGAAGTTGATAGTGTGACATTCCCGTGCCTCAGAAAGCACGCCAACCTGCGCTTGATCATACCTGAGAAAACTAGGACAGCTCCGAACCACTGCCGCGGTAGCAACACGTTGCCGAAAATGATGACGGACATTAGCACCGTGAAGAACTTTCTCGTCGTTGTCACCACAGAGCATGGTAGTGGGCCGTACTCTGCCACCTGGAATTATATTAGGAGTTCCGTTTTACGTAGATTTATTTATTCGATTTAGATTCTTCGATTCGATTTAGAGGTTATTAGGTCATAACTTTTAAACCGTTAAAATTTTCACCAACGTTCTCAGGATTAGAAAGTTTTGAAATTACCTTGCCCATGCGTATTTGATTTGATCCATACTTCCACCCACCCTCTTCTACATCCTGTATATTTTGTTGGAAACCCTAAATAAATAAAGAAGTAACTATAGGATTCTAACTCTCACCATATAGAATATGAACAATTGTCCCAAAGCACCGACGGTAGCTAGTCCCACGAGGTATATTATTACTTCAGGGTATGTCGACACAAACACGACGAACTTGAATATTTCACCGCTCAAGATGACGCCCACAGACAATATCAGAGACGACCTGAAAAAAAAAAAAAAATGGTACTTTTGTCAAAGGTAGCAAATTTGTGTGATCTAAGCCTTACAAAGGCTTTACATCAGCTCGTCAATAAATTGTTTTATGCATGGCAGAATGGAGTCGAGACATTTGCCTGTTTGAATTTGAATATTAGAGGAATTGAATATTAGATTTACGCTGAGGGAGGATACATTTTATTTTACAAATCTTGTTCGTTTGTGAGGAAAATGCTAGATATTACAATGTCGGCTCTAAAACGATACAATGTGGGCTGCAATACAAGCAAATATGAAGTTGGCGGTTTGAGCAAAATTAAGAAAAAGACTAGAAAGACAATTTGGCATCACACTATAATGAAAAAATCGCGGCTTTATAAAGAAGAATTTTATGGGGGAGTTCTTATTATAGTACATCTGACTTTTGTCAAATATGTTTTAGTTTCAGTTAAGCGCGATTCAATGCCAACGTAGTTTAGCAACTAAAATCCAGTTTCCGGGTATCTACAATCCCTTTTGGAAAAAATAGAATTTCGTCATTTTAAGTAGACGTTGGCCACCAACTACATAAGTACGTAATGAACTTAAAAAGCGATTAGGTCAGTAATAAATCACTTTTATTCTTTAATCGGCTGTAAGGTTTTTAACTGATGATGATGAAGAACGATTTTAACTGTCGGATATTTTTAAAAGAGTAACGGTGGAGTTTCTTCTCCACACGAAAACTACCTTTTGGAAGGGGCAACTAGAATCTGTTCTATTTCTTTGTTTTTGACGTTCAAAAGTGCCTTTTATGTGCCTAATTGAAATAAATTATTTGACTTGGACCCAGGCGAGATCATCATTACAAGTATTTTCTTTAAAACCAGATGTGCCAACAAGAATCAACTTATGTTGTAGATAGAGAATATTACGAATGTAATATAACTTCGCGTTCCATTAACTTATACCTAATGCCAATAGAATACATAGTTAGGTGAGTGAAGCCGCGGGCATAGCTAGTTTATAATTTTAGTATGAATATTTCTTTGCTGGCCAGGTGTACATTAAGTCTATGCAAG
Source organism: Lithophane semibrunnea (assembly GCA_947363905.1). Lineage (NCBI taxonomy): Eukaryota > Metazoa > Arthropoda > Insecta > Lepidoptera > Noctuidae > Lithophane > Lithophane semibrunnea. The sequence continues at coordinate 19,055,778 of OX376186.1, read as the reverse complement.
CAGAGTTTACTGCATAACATGAGCAGGGCTAGTTTGAGCAAGATGGATATAAATTTCGCAAAATGCAAGAAGTTGTAACTCATCGCTTTATTGTTAAAAACGTAGACATTTCACATGATGCTTTCGTTTGCTCCGCCCAGCAGTCATTTTATTACTTTATAAAATATAAAATGGACACAACCTACCACCAGTTCGTATTCATCATCATAGCATATGCAGAAGGTGACGATTCGCTCTTTATGCGCTCCTGAAAACAGTTAAACAATATATTGTTTTATTTATTTTGGAAAACAAGGGCTTTATTTGATTTCCTACAAATTATAGTGGATGCTACATTAGGCAGTTTAAGTTTTAAATTCTTTCTGCCTGTAATGATGGTACTCCCATCAGACTTGTGGCAAAGAATTGACTCCATGGAAGAGACAAACGATTATAATGAAGATGAGAACAGCAGCATATTTCTGAATTTCAAAAAAGCATTATAATTGCAAAAATATCTTAAAAATAAATGTAAGTTCAGAAACCCATCATGACCTAATTGCGCTCTCAAAATAGAGATCAAAGTTCAGCACTTGCAGTGATATGCAGTGAATCCAGGTTATTTTAATCTAGTGTCATTTGATGTTCCTGTTCTCGTTTTACCTCTTTCAATTACTGTGGAACTAGCATTTTTTAAATATGAAAAGCTTAATTTTCGCATGTAAGTGTACCTTATCTTCACACCACAGTCGCTGCATGATTTAGCGAGTTAGTTGATTGGGTTAATTGGTAGCAATATAATACACTTCTAAAAAATTTACAGCCTTGTACAATCAAAAGCATAAATGTACACATTTAGTAAATATCGAGAGCGGTATGGTGCAGTCAGAATCTTTTGACAGATCATTCAACATCTTAATGTTAAGCTGGCAACTGTACATTGTCAGTTTGATTAGCACAGCACACACACATCGCACTATGACCCAGTAACATCACTCTAAAGAAAATCAAGCTTACCTGTACAGCACCAGTAAGCCCATCCATGGTCAGTGACAGAAAAAGCAGGATTTCCCCAATTCCAATCCCGGAAGACTCATCCACAGTTTTCTTGACCTGATCTTTGTACATGAACATGATTACACCAAGTACTATCAGCAAAACAAAGAGATACTTCTTCGCTGGGTAGGACTTATGTCCAATGAGAACACCAAGTATCATCACTGGTATCGGCTTTGCTGCTTTGCCAACCACCTGAAATTTCATCAAAATAAATACAAAGTATTGGGATACAAAGCTAGTTTCGCAGAGTTTGGTCCATGTGAAAGCCAAAAGTCAAAGTCAAATTATTTATTTCATAGTCCCTCCTTCCAAAAGATAGTTTTGTATGGACTGCACCATTACTCTTTTAAAATGTTTTATATTATTTTGTATAAGTACATTAAATATTACAATTATCCTACAATTTTAAGAAGTAACATTATATGGAGTGGATGGGTCCACCATCCATTACATTATTATCATGACGCCTCTGTGCCTCGGAAAGTATGTTAAACTGTTGGTCCCAGATCTTTGTTGGGTTAAACTACAAGCCAACCCCAATGACACACTAGAAAATTATGTGTGGCCCTGCAACAATGTTTTCTGATATCTTCCACTTTCTCATTTTCATTTATTAAATTGCTATCATACAATGTTGCAATAACAGTACAGTGTTATTGTTCAGTAGTGGTTTTATGTTATGACAAACAGATACAGTATTAAAACAGCAGATCGTACTTGTGTTGGGTAGTTGATCCATTGCAGAGCCATGTTTGAACAGACCATACCGAGAAGGTATGTCATGGCCGATGAGAAATAATACACTTTTCTGGTTGAGTCCGATTCCCTCTTCCATGATAACTGAAATGAGACACAGAATAATGTTACCTTTTCTATCATTCTCCTGCCGTTAACCCAATTTTTTTTTGAGGTTGGTGCTTCTTGTCTATTTCTTCCATACTTTAGTTTTAGCCGTCATCTCATTTTAGTATTATAGATTATTATAGATTACTAAAACGAGATGATGGCTAAAATAGTATGGAAGAAATATACAAGTTGCAAAGAAACGGTGGATTCACACAGTCCATCCACCGTTTCTTTGGTCTATCTCTACTCTTATATTCGTCATCAACATTCATATTCAAAACTTTTTCCTTCAAATAGATTACTATAGATACTTTTTAAAGGTACATAATTTTAAGAGAAGATAACAGGGGTTCCGTTGATATAATTGTCTCTTAATCTTCGAAGAAGTCTTATTTTGATAACTTACTGTCATTATTAGATTACAGTAAGTTATCAACATAAGACTTTTTCAAAAGTTATCTGTTTCCCGATGCACCAGTACCAAAAGAACAGCTTATAAAACCAGTGTAATATGGTCTGAATTTGGCAAATGAAAAGTAGGTATTTTAGTCCTATTTGAACCACATGTTTAGGGCTAAACAAAATTAAAATCACTATTCTGTTTCTATCAATCGTTTGAGATAACAGAGACAGATGTTTTAAATTTATGTTTGGTGTTAAATGTATTAGTGATTTATCGGGCAAGTGAGCTTTAAACTCTACTACTCATTATTCTTATTCTATGATACGGTAAACTGATTAAGCGAATGCAATACTGCATAATATTGAAAATTGAGAGCCAAATAACACTTGTGTAGATATCTTGTTCATATAATATAATCTTCTTTTTGTGTAGTTAATTACTAATCTGGTGTCAGTTTCTATGCCGCCCATGGGCCGTGTGACTTCACTTCATATGCCATGTAGAAATATCTCTCAGCTGGTTTCCTCAAAATGTAAATACTACTACTACTAGTACCATAGGTAATGAAACAACTTATTCATTTAATTTTATCTAGAGAATAGAAACACTGCTACTGCAGTTTTACGCTATTTCCGGCCCCGTTAGAGTTTAATATTCCTTTTAAAATAAAGTGATTTTACAGGACTGGAAAACCCAAAAACTAAGTTATTATAAAATTACTTACCATTATAAGTTGCACGAAGATGTAATTCACCACGCACTGTATAAGGACCAGTGATAGCGTACACGTAAACTTTTCATGATTTTCACCATATTTACCTCGTGTTATTTTCTCTTGTAGCATTCCATAAATGAAATAGCATACGAATATTGAACCCGCATACACTAGAAACCTAAATTCGCTGCGGCTTTTAGTCATTTCGCCGAACGAACTGTGCCACGCAGCGACTGTAAATGTAAATAAAGATATTTTTTTATTAAACAAATTAGAGTGAAACAAATTACTTCAATTACGTATGTAATTTTATTGCAGGTTTTTAATAACTACTAAAAATACCTTTATTTAAGCAACGGCTCAGCAAAAATAAATCTTGTGCGGTGTTATTTTGCGAAACACCAACGTCCACCACTACACTTGACATAAGCACAATTAAAAAAAAACTTCGAAGCCGAACCTCTTTTCAATCAATTCAAAATCAAACCAAGGTCGATTGATAGAAAGGATTTGTCCTCTTTACTCAGAACCAAATAGAAAGAGAGACCCAGTAAAGTTGTCATTCGTCCACGTGTTCTTTGACATGGCTTGACAACATGACAAATCTCAGTCAGAACGAGCATAATGCTAGATACACACGCAACAACCCTGCACGCGTTGCATGACCACCGTAGCGTCGAAATGGATTTTGTCGACGGAAGAATAGACAAAATGACAGGTAAACAATCACAATCTGTCATTTTGTCTATTCTTCCGTCGACAAAACCCGTGCTGATCGCCCGGCGACCGACCATACAATTCAGACAGCCGCTTTGGCGCCGCTAACAACTGCAATCAAGAAGGTCAATTCTCGTACTTGAAAAACGTTCACATTCAAGTCGCAATCGTCAAACTTGTCAAAAATGTTGGTAAATTGGTTGTATTATTGTCAGATTGCGAATGAGATGCGAATACGAACGTTCGAAAATACGGGAATTGACCCTCAGATCATTTTTTTTCAACCTTTTGTATTGCTCATAAATGCAATTTACAGAATATAACGCTGCTTTTTGGGCGCTCAATAAAATTGTATGAATTTCTATGTAACAAAAAAGGTTACCCAAAATATAGGTACTCAAAGTAAATAATATTGTTATGGGATCACCACGCGGGCTTCTGCCAAATGGAAAAAGAACCACGTAAATTTGCCCAGTAATAGTTATCGTTAAAAAATCCGTGTAAATACATGAAAATAAAAACTCGTGGAATGCATAACCTATTCCGATTTTGAAGTCGGTTGGACATAGAAAAGAAACGTGTTTGGTATGCCTCGAGAGTTTTACCAGTGGCTGGTACCGGCACGGGACACGGGCCACAGTACCGTGAGTCACGGCAGCTGACTATTACGCTGTGTGAACGTGGCCTAAAAGCCGTCCCAGGATAGTGAAAAGACGCGCCACAAAGTAAGCAAATATTTTTGAATATTGAACTAATAAAAAAGAAAAACGTAATTTCATAATTTTGGTGTTAGGATAATTTTGTTTTTTTAATTATTACAATGGATTATAATCACTGAGTACTTTTATTTATTATTGTGTTAATTTTATGCTGAGCTGAGAACATGAAAATAATGGCATCCAAGTAAGTGTAATATTTTCCTTGGTATATAGGACATAGGAGCAATGCAGCCATCTATGGGCAGTATGGTGTACTTTATGCAAACACACAAAGTATTGTACCCAGCACGACTGCACGACTTTATTTATAAACATCGTCTATCTAGAACTGAATCTAGCGCCATCTGCCATACTTCGTACGATTATATTTTGTTCCGCTCTTCTGCACAAGAGGGATGCACATGTTGGATATCACAGAGCACTAGATAATACTGTTGGATATGGACAAAGAATTATTATTAGAACAGGTAAACTATTATGGGTGCCATCTGCTACGCTGGAATTGTAATTTTGAAAAATATCCCTGTCGTATTTTAATATTACACTGTAAAAAACCAAATAATATGGCACTTCGACATTGAACTTACAATAGAATATTTTGAAGATCTAATTTTATTGCATTGCATTCGGTAATAAATGGTAAGAATTTCAAATTCATCACTTGAGATGTCAATAATTTATGATACCGTATGTATATTTTATCTGTAACCGCTGGATTCCAACTGGAACTGTGTAAATCGGAACGCAGTAAAAGGCGTCCAAAACAATTACCAAAAGCAACTCTATCGTGTTGTACAAAGGCTTACTCTACAACAAGAGTTACGGCCTTCAATTTTACAAAAAATGCTTTAGCTACGATGTAGAATAGGTAAACGTAAAAGGTTATTTTTTTATTGTTACACTGCAGACGGACGATTTCCGGCCAAAAGTAGAATTTAATATTACTTAGCTAATAATTCAATAAGTCATAATTTTATATTACGAAGCTTATAGAGCCACTGTTAGAAGTTACTTATTTCTAAGTTGGTAAAGTTTAGTCCAAGTTGTGATTTACTTGTGTGCAGTGTTGTTTCCTTCGAGTTACTAATACAATTTGGATAATAATTGTTGACAAAGTGTTAATTGTTGTGAATGACAGTAAGATTAACATAAAGTTATGTTTCAAAAGATATTTCTTTGCATGACATAATTGCGGCAAATTCAAGTGTTCGTGAGTGGTCGTTACAGGAATAATTTTCTAGTATGAGTCATGATCCGGATAACAATGGTTTCTGTTGTTATAACATGAACTTGTGTGATTATAACTACATTTTGTAATTGTTGCCCAATGCGACAAAGTTTTCTGAACGATATTCCAACGGTAAAAGAACACGAAACTTATAAAAAGTAAGTTAAAACTTTTGTTTTAATGCACACACACCTATAAGAATTTATTTAAAAGGAATATATTGCTAATTGTCCTGTTCTTTTATTAGTGTAAAACCATCTCAACTGCTTGTGCTTATGCGTAAATAGGTACTTATATTAATATCTATAGCCTTTCGCTAAATCGTGTGACAAACGTTTAATAAAACGATGACTGCTGTCATTAGAAAAGTAAATAACTAATTAGGTATTTACCACTAGGTACCAATTTAATAATTTATCATTAATTAATTTACGAGTGCTGTATAAATGTAGAGTCCAAAGTTATTACGTCAAGTACTTAAGTAGTACCTACTAAGGCATCTAGGTATGCGCATGATATTCGATACTTAGGTACACGTAAAATACGTAGATATTATCTTACTTTATTTTAGAATAGTACAAATAGGTAGGTATAAGGGGTATTCGCATGATTACTAAACATCCAATAGTTTCGAGGTCGACCGGTGTCTAGATCAAACAAAATTGACTTCCATCCGTACCTACTAATAATAAAAGTTCGAAAGTAACTCTGTCTGTCTGTTTGTATGTTACCTTTTCACGCCTAAACCAGTGAACGGATTTCGACAAAATTTGGCAAGGAGGTACCTAGATGGCATCCTGGGGAAGTGGGCAAGGGCAGTCAGTCATTTGTAGCTTATAGCCTACTTCAGAGCGGCAAAGTTATTTGACACGAACTGAACCTACTAATCTAAGTGACACGGCAAATCTAACTAAAGCCTCGTGCAAATTGGCGCGATATCGATATCGCGCTTTTTTGTGGGACCTAATCTCAATCAACATACAAATATCTTAGGAGGTGAGGTAGACTAGCTGGACCATTAAAAAGTTATTAGTGTTTAATTAACAACGAATACCTATCTAATGGATTCTGTCCCACGAATTATAATCAACTTTATTTTAATGAAATTTCAGCTTGTTTTCTAATGTCACTGATATCCAATTAACTTTCGTAGTTACATGATCTACTCAGGCGTATACTGTGCCGAATAGAATCTATTTACTTAACCGGGTATTTGCTGATGTAAGATACCTAAGTATACAAGTCGCGCCTCGGTTGGGCTCTGGCCCGAGGCTAAGCATGGCTATTCATGTTACTTATATAATAGTTTAACCGTGTATGTGCCTAGGTAGTTCGTCGGAAGCGCCCCCATTTGGACCCGAATCCGAACACACGAATCTCCGCTGGATCGGTTTTGGGTCTAAATCAGGGATTGAAAACCGGTTCGAATTTGGGTTCCGGTTCCTCATTTCGGTTCTCAAAAAGTTTTTCTTTTCGGTACCGTTCCGGTACAGGTTTCGGAACAAAAGTTGAGTAAGTACCTATTGTTATTTTAAATTCTCGTTTTGAGTAGGTACCAAAATTACCCCAATCCTAATTAATATTATAAATGCGAAAGTGAGTTTATTTGTTTGTTTACACTTTCACGCTAAAACGGCTGAACGGATTTGGATGAAATTTGGCACATGGGTAGACCATGACCGGAAAAGGACATACTTAGGCTAATTTTTATCCTGGATCGCAGACGAAGTCGCGGGCAACAGCTAGTTTTATTATAAACCAGCAAATTTTCGGCAGAGGTCATAAGTTATGGTTATGAATTATAGATACCTGCTAAAAGAAGGCCACTCGCGTACGCACGGCTACACACCAAACTATACATTTGCAGTTTATGCTGATCTCACATTGCATAGAATTTCCGTATAATGCGAGGTCAGAGTATACTGGAATATAGCTTGATGTGTAGCTTGAAGTGATCTTATTCAGCGCGGCATCCTTACAAGTAGTCACAAGTTGCAATGCTTTTACCGACATGCCCTTCGTCGAATAAACCGGTTAATTTAGGTTAAAAGTAAGTTCTCTAAACGTTCGCGTTCTTTAGTAAAGTTTGGAGTACAACCGAAATAAACCAGTATTAACCGGTATTTTTCAAACCGGTTCCGAGCCTTGCGGGCAGTGTTTTTGTTACACGTATTTTGGTATAAAGGCCTACTTATACAAAGTACTCGGATATGTGATCTCATAGTAATTAGGGCTCTTACTCAACTGATGGGTGACTTAATTCACCATGGCGCAACAAGCCTCTGATCAAACAACACGTGTTCTAGTTACGTGCTTCAATGTAGCACTGTATATGTACTATTACTTGTCGTGAATTTTTTTACTTAAGTAAGAGAAACAATGGTGCCGATTCTCTTGTCACAAATTCTCTAAACTAAACTAAAAAACACTAAAATTTAGTTTATTCCTGTCAAACGACGATTTCCCATTCTGAAAATAGACTAAAGTGACACAACTTAACTATAATTTAGTTTGACAGCACTAAGATGGCACTGAGTTTTAATTTAGTGAAAATGCTATTCTGAATTTGACGTTTTAACCAAAATTTTTGTTCTATAACTTACATACTCTAACTAACTCAGACTATTTTTAATCACGATTAAAAATGTGTGGAATAAAATTAGATGTCATGAACTAAAATTCAAACCAACACCTCGAATTCAGTTGCAAAACGGTACTGTATCTTTTTTTATTTTCTTTTGCTTATATCTCGAAAATGGTGTGTCCTATCGCAAAAATAATGAAAATTTTGACCCCCTTTGCAACCCGCAAACCCGTAATACTCAACATGTTGGTAATTTAATTTTTTTGTTTTCTTCCAAAAAGTGAAAAATTCCATATAAAAATACTTCGAGACGGCCACATTGCGCGCCTCTCCGGCTCAAAAAAAATCACGTGGTAGGCAAACAAGTAGGTACCAAGTGGAGTCGCGATTGTCAAATTCGATTTTAGTTGTGTCAAAAAATTTTTTAAATTTAGAGATTTTTTTTGGCAGAATAGCTCTAAGATTCTCATAGTAAAAAGTAAGGAATTTTAGTGATAGTTTAGTTAGTTTAGTTCGGTGTACAAGAGAATCGGCACCATTGGATGGCTTGTGTGTAACATGAACTTTGCGAAACGAAGGGTTGATTACGTGGGTACTGAGATGACGGCTAATACAGATTTAAAGCTAAGTGCTAATAACCCATAAACCCATGAGGGCCACGTTCTCGACGGCTGCAGTTGCTTCGGTCAGTGGCAGCCGCAAGCCGCCGACGCGTCTAATTAAGGCTGACCTCGATTAGTGGCGACGACTGCAGTTGCATCTACTGTTGGCAAAGGCAACGTGCCGCTCGTGGGCCGCAGCCGCACCGCAACGCAGTAATTGTTTAAGACAGACTCGATTCCAATTCTTTCCACTTCAGCAGTGACGCTCGCACTCATTTGGGTGGGCCGACCCGCTACTCAACGCATTGCAAAAATCCTCCAAGATCTCTTTCGTACATTTTGTATGAACCATCGCACACTACAGGTGGGCCGCATCGATACGCAAAACTGTAGCCGCAAAAATACGTCTCGCAAGATATCCGCCGATGCGTTGCGCTGCGGCCCGATGCGACTAGCCCGTCGTGTGTGATGGTTCGTACAAAATGTAGACCAGATACTAAAGTTATGCAGGAGGATTTTTCAATGCGTTGCGCTGCGGCGGCGCTGCGTGCCTAAGTATGCGCGGAACATGCTGCGCGGACCCCAAATAAAATGGGCTGCGGGAAAAACCGTTAATGAACACCTAATAACCATTGACCACTTATTTTTGCTGTTGAAAATTAATCCAACAAAAAGCCATAGAACTAGGGATACAGGTGCAGATAGATAAATAGATAGATAGATAGAATACTCTTTATTATGTACACCTTAAAAAATACAGATATAAATGTAGAAATTTATAAAGAAAGCCACACACACACAACACACATCCCACAAATACCCCGCGTACACCTCATTAATACTCACCCTCACACTCATTCACCCTACACACCACATTAACTTAACGTCAAAATACATCCCAAATCATTATGTACACTGTACTGTCTATCATTATTTTTATACTTATTTTATTTTTTATTATTTTTTGTTGTTATTATTAATTATCTAAATCTAAATTTATAAAATTAACTAATTCTAAGTTAACCAAACTAACCTAATTACCTATTCAGAAACTTTTTCATCGAACATCATTCCATTCTGTACATTCATTCATACTGGAGAAGGGCGTTGTTGGTTGCGCTATCATACTTTTGCAGCCAACATCGTTTTACTTGTTGTTCTTAGTTTAGTGTTATTGTTCCGAAATAAACTTTTTATTATTTTTATTTTATTATTATTTATTAGTTTAGTAGGTCACCTGCAATATCATCATCATACATCCTACAGCAGATGGGACTAGATAATTATTAGGTGAAATAGTATATTATTCCGGGATTTCATTCATTGCATGTTGTTGTGCAGAAACGCACTAGGCAATTCTGCTGGGGAGTTTGTTGCGCCACTTCTTCCCAGCTAAAGCACTAGGAAGGTGGCAAGGGTGGGCGTTTTAGAGGACTGCCTTATGTAATTTTGAAGTTTGCCGATTCTCAGCCTAGTTTGATTAAATGACTTGATTTTGAATATAATTTTATGGATTAGACAGGGCTAGAGTGATAAGTAATTCGTTTCATGAATTTCTTTTGGGTCGAATAATTCATACTAATCATACTTAGCCGTCATTGGTGTATTTAAGCGATATTTATAACAAGTTTGGCTTTGTCCGTCTCAAAGTACCAATTTCCGTAAATCAGCACCACAACTGCGTAACACACTTTCTATCACAATCCGGAGGATTTTGATAGAAATTACACCTAGATTTCTTCATGTTTGAATAATTCGTCTGTTCGACAACGTTAGTAACGCAATCAATTTTGATGAATTTTCAACATGAATGGTATTGCTATTGTGTGCCAAGTGTGTTACGTAATACGCAATTAGCCCACAGATTCACAACTGGATTTAAAATATTATATCTGCGTGTGCGAACACAGGGTAAACAGCTCGACGTACAAACTTAAAAAAAACGATAAGGTTTTGTAACAGTGGTGACCTTATTTGATCAGAATATCTGCCACGCCTTGGTCTCAGATAAAGCAGTAGATAGGTACTTCTTATCAGAACACGGCATGACCAGAATGTGGCGATACGAGCAGAAATGCATACAAAAAAAAATGGCCAACTGCGTTTTTAGGCCTTGAATATAATGTAAGTACAGTCAGAGAAATTAATTGACACCCTACGTCAGTTTGTCGTGATATAGCCACTTCATACAACGGCCAAATAATTACAGTTGTGAGTTGCCACTCGCCAAAAGCAATAACATTGAACTTGCCTGGGAGCTTGCCGCGATATCTACTAGTGCATGTATCGACGCAGTTACGCACTCAATAGGATACACGTAATTATTATAGTTAATTTGCTAATAATAATTCATTTCTCTTACTTGATTGTAGTATAAAATAATCCTACACTTCTATATAAAGTAAAAAAATATTTTGCGACTGAAATCTGTATTCTGAACAGAGTTGGTATTGCTCTAGCATATATATGCGACTTTACATAGATACCTAGAGCAAAATATTCCGAGCCGGTATGGCCGGCTCAAGCCCGTGCAGGCTGAGATTTAAAATTCATATTGGTATGAATTCAACTTTGTGTTATGCTACGGCTACACTTCGCGTTATTGCGAACTTTTCTTTGTACGCTCTCTCTCGCACACCCCTCGATTACTCGCTGAGCAACAGAGAGCGCACGAAGAAAAGTTCGCGATAACGCGAAGTGTAGCCGTAGTGTCAGAATTCTTCGGCTTAAGTCTTTTTCTAAATAACCAGACCCTATCGGTTTACATAATGCAGGCTGGATTCGGAATAATTGTGTAATGAGGACATATGTGGTAACATATCAATTAGTGAAATAGCTTTTAAAATAATTCGTACTCAGTACCACGTTGATCGGACGTCTGCGGACCCTAAAATAAAAGTTAGGTTATAAGAGTGTGTCACTATTGCTCGCGAAGTTCGAAGAACGCTTACCCGAATGATCTTTTGACTGATGAACGTCTGACCGATGAATTTTTGTCCGAAAAATAGGCTTGCTACTAGTTGCTACTCATGTAGCTCGGAATTTTTTGGAATAAATTAGTAACAAGACTTGTTTAGCGACCTGAGGTCGTAGACAAAGTGACATTCTATCAGCGATAACGATGATTAGGAGGTAAAAATGTATGGGACTGACATACGCTATCGAAAAGCTTATGTCAATTATGTTGAAAGTCGTTGTAGAAATACGAAATGCTTTCGAAACGATTATCAGTTGTCTAGGCAGACTGTGCAATATGCATGCCATGTCATAGCTATGGATAGTTCACCCGTGTCTTTAGACGTCACACTGGAAATTCAATACTTATGGTTGACCCTGATCGAAAAATGGATACCGTTTAATTATATATTCCCTTGTAGTCCGTAACAGCTCTGTACACACGAGTAAGTAGATAGTGTTGTCAAACCTTTAGTTAGAACGTCTAGTTTGCGGTATGTTTGCGGTTAGGTACACAAACGTACCTATCATGTCTGTTTCGAACTAAGTTATGATAGAAAATGCATTTAGAAGGCTTCTATGCGAAATGCTACCTGCATAAGATTGCTTTTAAACTGTAGATAAACGTGGCTTGCATCGTTTAATCTATCTAAGTCCTCATGGTTACCGTGTTTCGTATTATTTATAACTACTACTTCTATTTCAAAAGAATTTTAATATAAGAATTTATTATTCTCAGTACCTATTTGCCATCTGCCTACGGCTATTTACATTGAATTCCATTTCTTAGAATATAGTAAAATAATGGTAATCTTCACGTACCAGACGTTCTCGAACTTTGTTGATAATATTATTACGAAATCATAAATGACGCTATCGTTTAGTTGTTATTGTTTTTTTATCAATGCAGTGCCATAACTTTTATCGCGTTATATGTACATACATGTTTTGATGTAATTATCTAACTAAAAAAGAGAGACGCAGCCTCTCTTTTGCTTCCGGGCAAGCCTCGGAACCGGTTCAAAAAACACCGGTTAGTACCGGTTATTTCAATTTTCCTCCGAACTTTTCTAAAGAACGCCAACGTTTAGAGAACTTTATTTTTACCGGTTTATGTAACGAGCGGCATGTTGGTAAAAGCGTTTCAATAAAAACTGAAGTATTAACCGGTTTTTATTGCTCTTCTTCGGTAAATCCGCAAAACCTTTATATAATACTATTCCAAATACCGGTAAAAAAAACCGGTGTATGCGAACTAAACCGAATGTAAAGGTTTTTGCGTCAAGTACCTACATCATACCGGTTTGAAAATTTAACCGGTATCCGAGCCTTGCTTCCGGAAAGGCTTTGAAACTTTTGATGCGCTTATCCCAGTTAGAATAAAGTCGTGAAGTGTGTTTTTTATTAACGCTTATTGCAAGTATTTTTATGATTGCCCGTTTTTAATACTGTCGCAAAAATACAGGATGCTCTTTTTGAATTTTTGTGAGTTGTAATCCCCCGTTCAGGCTAGGTAGGGCTTATATCATGAGGCCCTGTCTCTTATAAAATGTTTGAATGCAGTCTTACAAATAATTGAAAAAAAAAATCCTTTCGGTAAAAATTGGTAGCATCAATATTCAGGAAACCTACTTCCTCTCCAGGGTCCGCTTCATCTCACCACCCAGTAGGTATATGCATTCGACTTCTACCTACTGTAGTTGCTTTGTTTTGTCAACTTGAGTAAAAAGTCGAGAAGTTAGATTGTTGTAAATGTTCTCACTACTTTCTTTAATGCTACGGCTACAGAGAGCGCGCTCTCTGTTGCTCAGCGAGTAATCGAGGGGTGTGCGAGAGAGAGCGCACGAAGAAAAGTTCGCGATAACGCGAAGTGTAGCCGTAGCATAAGAATTCCTCGTTTATCCTTGTTACACATTTAATTGCTGCAAAAGCGGACTCATCCACTTATTTATTTAGAGATCACGTTATAATTATTTAAGTACTAGCTGTGCCCCGCGGTTTAACCCGCGTAGGTCTCGATCCCGTGGGAATATAGGGATAAAACTTATCTTATGTCCTATTCCAGGTCATGATCTACCCGTGTGCCCATCCTCTCCTCTCTTCTCTAGTGTAGGAAACGTCGCGGCGCACGGTGGATCGAAAATCGGCTGTAGAAGACATAGGATTTCGATTTCTTAAATGTTATTTTTTTTGCTGGAAATGACTTCTGCTGATCATTACTATTCTATAAAATGTCATATGAAGTAAATGTGTGCACAAATGGAAGAGTTATAATTTTTATAAGAAAAAAATGTATGGAGCTAGTATGAAAAATCGAATTATCTCCTAAACGGCATGTTTAACCGAACTATCCTTGGAGGTGGTCATAGTGCTAATTATTTATAATTTTTTGGTTGCGGATTTGATGAAAAATTTCAAGCCGTTTTTTTTTTTAAATCGTCAAAATATTTTTATTTGTTTTTTCATATGAAACGATTCCTTTTAGTGTTTATGTTGAAGAACACGGACTTTTAACTACACGTAACATAAAATAGCATCACTCCTATATTTCCGAAGGAGTTGGCAGAGGTTTATAGTACACCCACACGTAGACAACTATGTTTGAGCTAGATATTTATCAACACATCATGAGTTTTTCATACAACCAAATTACCAATTGTTTACTCTTCTAATGAGTCCGAAAAGAAGTGATTAAGTAACTACACTGATTAGGTCTTCTAATGAGTCTTTATAGGTGATTTAATGATTTTCAATATCTCACGACAATGCCAACTATGGATTACATTCAACTTTTCCTGATAAGTGAGCTAATTTGTTAATTAGCAGTGCTATGAGTTCAAACTTTAGTTAATCAAGAACCAAGTGTTGATGAGATACCAAGAGCGTCCTCAGTCTCTCCAGAACCGTTGACATCAACGTCCATTGGAACAATGACGAAAAGATCCCGTAAACCATTCGAAGATCTGGGAAGTAAACAAAAAAAGAGAAGATCTGATGAACACACAGGCCAAGATTCCAGTGAATTGGCATATGCAGCTGCAGCACGTTTAAAAGAAGAAGGGCATGGAGATATCGCCTCTGTCATCGAATACATGATGAAAAATCCTGAAGCAGCCGCTAAATGAAATGAAACGCTTAAGAAACCAGCGAAAACAATCATATCTACGTCAGAAAAGGCGCTTGGATTGCTTCTTTCGCTAAAACTCTCAACGTGGCAATATATTACGTTGCGAGAGGCTGCCATTCGGGAATGTGCTAAGGATATTTATCCATCTTACTATAAAGTGCAACAAACTAAGCTTGATTGCTACCCTCCGAAGCAATCAGTGACAGTTACTGATTCATCGGCTAGGATTACACTTCAAGCTTTACTTGATATCACAGTTATAAGAATCCTTCAAAGCCTTTCTAAGGAAGAGCATAACAAGCAGTTGAACAGCTTCAACTGCTATCAGCAGCTGATATCAGCATATCCAAGTGGGGATTTGATGGTGCTTCTAACCAAAGCCGATACAAGCAGAAAATGGAGGGTGAGGAAGATGACTCGAGCATTTTCATGACCTCCTTGGTGCCACTTAAACTGACAGATGGAGACAACATCTTATGGACGAACCCAAAACCATGCTCAGTTTTGGATTGTCGTCCAGTTCAGTTTACTTTTGTAAAGGAGAGTGAAGCAGTTGTCCTTGAGCTGAAAAAACAAATGGATGAAGAAATTGAGGCCCTTATCCCCACAGAGTGCAATAATAATAATAGGGTGACTCATGAACTAATGATGACGATGATCGACGCTAAAGTTTGCACTTACCTTTCTGAAGCTAGATCAAATGCATCGTGCTACCTGTGCTGAGCAAAGCCTACAGAAATGAACCGCTTAGATGCTGTAACATCAAAAATTGTGTGTTCTGACCTGTATGAATTTGGCTTGTCATCCCTACACGCCCGTATAAATTGTATGGAATGTCTGTTACACATTGCATACAGGCTCGACTTCAAACGGTGGGCAGCGAGAAGTGATGAGCACAAAGAAATGCTACAGACAAGGAAGAAAATAATTCAAAATAAATTCAAAGATGAGCATTCTGTTGATTGATATAGTAAAACAAGGCTCGGAAACCACCAATGACGGGAATACTGCAAGAAAATTCTTTGAGTTTCCTAATAAAACCGCAGCTATAACCGGTTTGGATGAAGACCTCATCAAAAGATTTGCTGTAATTTTACAAGCAATTACATCTGGAGAGCAGGTCGATATAATAAAATTTAGAGATTATGCCCGCAAAACAGCAGAAAAGTGCGTATTATTATACGACCGGTACTACATGTCGTCAACCGTTCATAAATTATTAATCCATGGGGCTGACATAATCGAGAAAAATAATATTGTGCCGATTGGGACTCTCTCGGAAGAAGCCTCAGAGTCTCGAAACAAAGATTTTAGGAGGTTTCGAGAACATCATTCGCGGAAAAGAAGCAGGCAGGATTCCAATCAAGACATTTTAAATATGCTTGTTGTTTCTTCGAATCCTTTGCTAAGTGCACAAAGGCCTAAGTTAGATGCTAAGAAAAAGCAGAGCTTTTTTGCTGAAACTCTCGACTTAATTCAATTTTAGGAAACTGAGTTCGAGTTTTTGGATATATCCAATCTGGATGCTGACTCAGAATTGGAGTCTGACAACGACAGTGATAAGGAAAATTTGTAAAAAATTATATATGTACATATTTGTAAATTTGTATTTGAGTCTGTTTGGGTTTTTTTTTTGTAATATTTAATGATATTTTGTCTTTTTTTTTATTTATTTTACTTTATTTTACAAATGCTTACTATTAATTCCTTAAATTAAACATAAATTCACGCCTTCTTAACATGGGGGTAGGCAGAAACCACCTGCTACAATCCTTCCATAGGTACTCCTTTTGCTTCGTTTACGTTCATATATTTTGGAGGTCAATTTATACCTAAGTTTTAAAATCAAGTCTGAAATCGCCAACCCGTCTTCAGCAAGCGTGGCGATCAATGCTCGTGCCTTCTCAGTATGAGAAGAGGCCCTTACCCGGCTTTTTTTTTAATCCTCACCATCTGGCAGCATTGGGATTTGGGAATGCAATATAGTAATTCATTGACGGAGCTAGGTAATTAGATTCTATAACAAAACTTGCTCATGCGTGGTACATACATTAAGTAGTTCCGCCTCTCGTATACAGGGTGTAATTGAATTCATGGGCATCCCCTTCAGAGGTCATTGTACTCATCATTATGAACAACTTTCACTACGGGACCAATCCAGAAATCGCGAAAAAAAAATCAGTTCTTCTCACATTTTATGTTCGCATAACTCGCCAAAATGTACGGAACAGCTGATTTTCTTTCGCGATTTCAGTGTTGGTCCCATATTGAAACCAGGTGTGACCACGACTCCGCACCAGTCCCTTATCAAATAAACTGTAGCACTGCAATTTATTTGATAAGGTACGCCCATAATAAATTAGGTAAACTCCTGCTTAGAATTTTGAGACGAAAACGTTAATATGTATTACTAGCTGCTGCCAGCGGCTTCGCCCGCGTGTAATCTTTATAAATTATAGCCTATGTTACTCAGGGTGAATGTAGCTTTCTAATGGTGAAAGAATTTTTCAAATCGGTTCAGTAGTTTCGGAGCCTATTCAATCCAAACAAACAAACAATCAAATCTTTCCTCTTTATAATATTAGTATAGATAGCTTGCCGTGGTAGTCAATAACCCGAAATAATAAATTATTAAAAGTGACAAATGGCTATAGGTGTACTGTTTAGGTACGCAAGAAGCATCCAATATTCATTGAAAGCTTTTAGGCACTAAAACTGTTAGGAAAGAGTTATGTTGATGTACTTATATGAATATAAGTAATTGAACAAGTATCAAAGAACTTCTAATAATTACGGAACATGACTCCCTAATTTCTAATGACTGCTTCATTATAATTTATCTAAATCTTTACAACGTTTTTCTTTTATATCCCATAACTTTAGGGTATATTAATGAGACCATGTCAAAGAATCAACTGGCATATTTTTTCTTAACCTTGCTGTACCTAGAGTCCATCTAAGTTTCATTGATAAGTACGAGTAAAGGCTCTTACATACTGGGGCGATTCGTCACGCGACGCGAATTTTAACAAAACAATTTCTGAGAAAACTACACGGCGAACAATGCGGCGGCGTCGCGTCCCGCGACGAATCGCCCCAGTATGTAAGAGTCTTAAATCATTTTCATTCAAAGTAATCATTCATATTAGCTAAGAAAATGCGAAGTTGTCATATTTTAGTAAGTAACAAAAATAATCTGAATAAAATGTTTTTTTTATTTCACATAAGGGTGTTACTTAAATAGGTAATCGTGACTTTTTGGAATTATTTCGAATGAAAAATGAAAATTAAATTAAATAATAATTAATATTATAATAATATGCCAGTTGGTCACCTCTGGCGGTTAGCAACCGTGTAGCAGGCACTTACATCAATATTAAAGTAGATTTCATAGGTTGGGTAGGTTTTCCTTGAGTTTGGCAGACTCCTTGATTTTCTGAAAGCCATAACGGCCGCAGTGACTGCTTTCATGATAATGATAGCAGCGGCAAAGATTTAAATCGTTAGATTTGCTCTACTACGGCGTCAAAAGATAGTCGCGTTTATGTCTCGTTTTGACAACTCAGACACACAATGACGCAGTGACTTGACTTCATTGTCATGGAAACGCTATTTAATAATGTGTGAGTCGTATGAGCACTTATTCGCGTGGCTAAGTACAGTGAGGACAAATCTAGCAATTTTAACTTAGGGCAGCTGAGTTTGATTTTACGTTGTCAAAAACCTCTCCAGGAAAACCATGGAATAGGTACCGACATAATGTACTATTAGAGGAAACACACACAAACTTAAAAAAAAAGAAAATATAACGTTTCGGTGACGTCATTCGCTATACATCGCTCTTCTATTGGAAACCGTGGCTTTAGGAAAACTCTTGAGTTGAAGATTTTTATGTCAATTTATATCAAGTTTAACTGTCAATGTCACTGATGGAGGCGGAATTAATGTCGAGTGTTTATAGGAAATGACTTTCTAGTCATTTCCTATAAATTGCTGCATTTTTATTTCGCTACAAAATCCATACTTCCATAAAAGTAACTCTGTCCGACTATCGATCTGTCTGTCTGTCTGTATGTTACCTTACCACGCCTAAACCACTGAAACAATTTCGATAAAATTTGGCAAGGAGATAGATGGCATCCCGGGGAAGGACATAGGCTACTTTTTATCAACATACCACGCAGGGAAAGCCGCAGGCGGAAGCTAGGTCATCAATAAAATAAAAATATGATATCCTAACATAAATAAATTTACGAGAATTGAATTGAATATGGGTGCTAGAACGTGGAAATAGTATCAAAATACATACATATCATTTAATATAGGGTAGGGTAAACGGAAAAAACATACACACCTATATCTAATACCCGGATTCCGGAATATTCCCGGAAGTTTTTAATGGTGTATTGAAAATTAAGTTGGCAAGCTTCCAACCCATGATTGGACATCGATTTATGTATCCTTACACCTCTCTCTATATTTTATATGTTATGGCTTGTATTTTCGGCTTCCCTCGTGTAGATTTAGATACTATTTTCAGTTATAAAATACATATACCTAATTATTAGTAAGTTTTGTGCAACTTTTGATTTAAAGCAGGAACTCTTCAATGTCCGTCCGTCTGTCTTTCTATCAAGACCCTTTTTCTCAGGAACGCGTGGAGGTATCAAATTCATATCAAACGCGTAGAAATACGGCCTCTTGGAGCTCTAAAAAAAATCAAACTTATAAGTCAACGGCAGGGACCGGACAACCCCGCTTAAGAGTTACGCCTTTGGACAGGGTAACATGGGGTAACTCATATCGCAGTGTTACCTTTTGTTCGAGTTACATCCTCGAAACCCAGCGAGATGGTTAACACCTTTATTAAGGTAACCATGTGAAGGGGTTAACCCCATCAATGACTTAAGCCTTTGAAGAGGTTACCTTCTCGAAAAGCTTTTTTCGTGTTAAGGCTCTTACATACTGGCACGATTCGCCGCGCGACGTGAATTTTAACAAAACAATTTCTGAGAAACCACGGCGAACAATGCGGCGGCGTCGCGTCGTGCGACGAATCGCCCCTGTATGTAAGAGCCTTTACCCTGGATTACCTCATAAACTTGAGCTGCATGTAGTACAAGTCGCTCGGCAAGTCGGTACACGCAAGATTGGCGGACCGCCGAGCGCGGTACGTTGTCACGTGCGGTCGTGGTTATGAAATTTTCAAACTAATATCGATTGTAAACAGTGCGTATTACAATGTCTTGAGTTCGAATGGCTTACCCTGTTACAGTGTTACAGAGTGTTGAAAGGGTAACCCGTTCGTAACAAGTTAACTACACCCGTTCGAAGGGGTAACATGTATCATAGGGTTTTTTTTTGAAGCGCTTCTAGGAGTATCCGGCCGGTCCCTGAGTCAACGTAATAAACAATTACGGCCATTCATGCGACATATTTGGATAATCACAAATAAATCAAATCCTGCAGCAGGATACTACTATACTACTACCCGTTAACCTGTAATCGATGAACCATGGAATTTCGCAGGAGGTCTCACAACACAAATAAAGGAAAAAGTTCGAAAATCGTTAATTTGTAGTTTTATATCTATTTTTTTACTATTGCCAACTTAAATTAATTTGCTGTTAGACAATTTACCGTGAGTATCTACCGTGACGTATATCGATGTACGGAAGAACATGTTTTTCAAGTACAATGTTAAGTTTGTTTTGGGGAATTAATCATCCCAACAGCGGAACCCTTCGATATTCCTGGAAATTAAATTCCTTAATTAAACGCCATCGACGACGCCACGGCGCCACCTTTGCTCCTTACAAAGGCATCTACCAAAAACTATCGAGTCGACGGATACACTTTCACTAGTCTGTAGGTGAATTAATAATTATGTAGTTTCAAAGTAATTCCTGATCAAGGGTTTGACCTAAATGTAATTATTCCATACATAAGTAATAGAATTATAACTTTCCAAAATGTAATACAAGCTTTTTTATTTGTTTTCAGGAAAGGGGGAATCAAATCAAACAATGTCAGAAAACAATAAGAAACGGGCTGGTAGTTTCCGCAAACTATTTCCAAATCTTTTTTTTTCTCACAAGTCTAAGGAGAAAAATGCAAATAAAGATTCAAATGCAAAAAGTGCCACAGAATCTTCTAAAGGTAATCAATATCAGAATCCTCGTTCGATAAGATCTGATAAAAATGGTCAAGGATTGGAAGATAGTGAACGTATATATGAAAATTTAACGACACGTCGTCCTCAGAGTGATAACGAAACGCAAAGCAACGATATATCAAGCCATCACTCGTCCAGCAGCACACTTGTTTCGGAGAGTACGAAAAATAAATCAATCGACACCAACGAAATTTCTGAAGTAGACAGTTTTGCTTACACGAACTACGCAGCAAGACCTCAAGTACCACCGAAACCGTTCAACGAAATGGCACACTCACCGCACTCACCAAATCGGAATAATCAAGTAAATAATTATGATAACACAGAATTTCCGGACGTTTACTATCATTCTTTGGAGAAACTGACTGATAAAATATCGCCATTCGACGAAATTGAAATTTATAGAGCATCACAAGCACAGGCCAATCCAGCTTCAGTAGGAGCGGAGATAAAACGAGTGAGTACAAAATTTTTAATATCGCCGAAGAAAGAAGCAGAAGTCCGAACGATCCAGCCTACGAGAGCTCGCAGTTTATCTTTTGATAATAACAAAGAAAATGAAGAAGACATCAAGAAATCTAATTCCTACAAAAAACAAGAAAGTATTACAAAACCTTACAACTATTCAGCTCCGACGTCACCAATGCCAATTAGTCACAAAATACCGAACATGCCAAAAACTGTTTCCCCGTATGAACACGTAAGAAAGGCTATGATTGAGACGGAGGAGAAAAGGAATTCGCTAAGTAGAACGAGTCTCCGCAATAAATCTACGCCTTCACCTAGATCCGAGTACAGTCAAAGAATGACGCCAACCCTACAAGAAAATTCAAAACAAGATTCGGCTGATAAAGAAAAAACCAGGCAAAAAGTTGAAGCATTCTACTGGCAGAAGTTAAAAGAATTGAAACAAAAGGAAGATGAATATTTAATCAGACAGTCTTTGAACTCTTCTTTAAAAAGTCCAGTAAGATTAAAAACCGGTAACTCTAATTGCAGTACCCCGAACTCTTTTTCATACGTAATGGAGCCTAGGAGTTGTAGTCTGCCGCGTGGTAATGACCTTAAAAATTACTCTATGAATCAGCCAATTTACACCTCAATGCCGTTTGCTAGAGGTGCTCCAGAGAGGCGAACAGACACGTTCATTAAATCTCGAACTTCTTTTGATGATCCAGAAATCATTTACCGCCACCCGGAGAAACTCATTGCAAGGACAATGTCACCTGTGTTTCAAGAACGAAAAATGCCAGTTTATTATCGGGGGACCATACCCCAAGATAATCGGAATTTAGATCAATCGAAACGCGTCAGTTTTGAAGAACGATATGGAAAATCTGGAAGTGGTGGTAAAAGTGATAGTGAATTAGGAGTGAACGATTATAAAGTGCAAAACCGACAGCCACCGAACAATAATAAAGTTAGTGAATTATCATCGCGAGTGCCTCCGCGACCCCCTGTTCGGACCACTAGTGTGGGAGGTGGTAAAAAAATAGGACATCATAAAAACGTTATACATGTAACCAGTGCTGGACATTCGCTGTACTCAGAGTCGGAAAGTGGTTCTGAAGCTGGAGAAATACAGAGGATAATGCAGGACAACGCACAGAAAGGTAGGTTTTGAAAATGTTGCATGTGAAATAAATTATGGATTTGATTTCACGAAGCAATTAGTACGTTCTGTAGTAAAAGAATCCTATATAATATAAGTTTATATAACATACATTATCAGCCTATAATGTTCCCACTGCTGGGACACAGGCCTCCTTTCTATGAGAGGGAGTGGGCCGTAATCCACCACGCAGGCCCAGTGCGGGTTGGTAGATGTCACATGTCTTCGAATTGTTGGTTCTAGGACATGCCGGTTTCCTCACGATGTTTTCCTTCACCGTTTTGAGAGCATATAATATAAGTTTAGCTCTGTCCAATTACTTACTGACCATCTGCAAAGCCTTTTTACTTTTTACTTTCAGACTATTACCACCTATTACTTTGCTAAAGTTAGGTATAGGTATCTAGTAAAAAGCATGATTCTATATTAGAACGCTACATAATAATGTGATACCTCTAACAGATTAATAAAATAAAACCGCGGATATCGTTGAATCTTCTTACAAAAAAGGCATTGCAGTGTTTTAGAAACAGATTTCTAAAATACAATACTAATAGGTAAACAATAATTCATTGGACAGCATTTTCGAAACAAGCACACAATGGCTTACCTATGGGTAACTACTATTGTATGTAAGTAGGTAAAGTTAAGTTGTGTCGGTTAAATCCACCGATATTTCCACAGAAAGATAATTCTAAAACATTATCCTTTGAATAATTAAAAATCAAGTAACAAAAACTAAAACCCAACTACGACTTAAAAGGTATAAACAAGACACCACAGACAGACAAATTAAAAATCCGGAGTCACACGTGTTAGGGCATAAATCGAACAGATTACGTGTGACTCCGGATTTTTAATTTGTCTGTCTGTGGTGTCTTGTTTATACCTTTTAAGTCGTAGTTGGGTTTTAGTTTTTGTTACTTGATTTTTTTTTTAATTCTTTTGGGGTTATAATATATATATTTTTGAAATGTGCTCATTAAGCCCTTTCATTTGATACCCCACATGGTACGATGAAACCATTTTTTTTTTTAAGTTCCTCACTTCATGTCCTCTAGAGGGCGCCATTTTTAATTTAATGTGACTTCACATAGCCTATAACCAGCGGACAATCACGACGCTTCTAACGATACCTCATTTGTCAAATTGTGATAAGTGATTTGGAAGATAGGAGGGAACAGATGAACATACATACATACATACATACATACCGGTCAAAATCATAACCCTCTTTTTTTCTTCGCCGTAGTCGGGTAAAAATCAGAGCCTAAAACAACGTCAAACTTCCAAGTAGGCGGCTCGCACGAAGAATTTGTTTTTTTATGTTTTTATTCACATTATAAACATGGAGACTTTATAGGAAAACTTTAACAATTCCATTGTTAACTTAGTTAAGATTAATTAGCACGATGATGTCTGAAAGGAAAACATTGCGAAAAGTTAGACTAGCTAATTGGAACTAAAACGGAAGGAACACGGAAAAGCACTCTAATTGTGTTACACACTCGGTATTGCAATCGTTTCCAGTTCCAGAATGTCCGTGTTTGGTGGCGGGCGGTGTCAGAAAAGTCTGAAAAAAATCTGGCTAATTGTAGGCGGAATCTGGAAACAAAATCCTAATTAGTAATATTCTAAGTTTCCTACTTATGTAATACTAGCTGTGCCCGCGACTTCGTTCGCATGGATGTCGGAAAACAATAATATGTCGCTTAGAAAAGTTGTACCTTCATTTAAAAAGGGGGAATCTTTCGACCAGGCTTGGTGATTTTTCCTAGTAAGAAACTGCCAAAAAACTTGTGTTTTTATTTAAGAAAATGCTTCTCTTTATAAAATATTAGCGGTGGAACCACCTGGAGCGTACACAAAAAAGTTGCTAGGGTTGCTCACACGCGAAAGAGCTACATAAAGTTGGCCGTGGGAAAAGCAACCAATACTAAGATCCACCCCCGCAACGGATAAAGTCTGGCCCTGAGCTTTGTCATGGCGTAACACAGGCTGAGGGGGAATTGCACACGCTTAAAACTAAACGGGAAATTATTGGGAATGACAGGAATTCTTGGAATAAAAACAACATCTCCGGCGCCGCAACCTGTTAAGATTTCGGCTTCGATGACGTTTTGTTGGTGATTGGTGACTATGAGCCGAGTGCCGTTGCAAAGTTTGGGAGGACTTAAATTTCTGAGAAGAATTATTGGCACTCCGACTTTTAAACAAATTTTGTGTGCTGAAAGACCGGGTGTGTTAAGGGATTCTAAGAACTCTACTGGATAGTGTGTGGCATCTTCTTCTTCGGGAACCGTATTTATCGATGTATGTTGATAGAAATCACAGATATTATAAAATAGCAGATAGCAATTGCTCCTAACGATAAAAAAATATCTGTTACTTAAAATCACAGATCCTCAAGACTGTTACTGTTAAAAGTTCGGATACGATTTTCGACTTTAACGAAAAGAAATAAAGAAGATATTCAATTGAGTCAATACGTATTTATCGTCTGTACAAAAATCACAGGCTGTGATTTTATAACAGATAGATACGATTTTCGACTTTAAATCAAAAGAAATAAAGAAAGATGATATTCGATTGAGATACGTATTTATCAAAAATCACAGGCTGTGATTTTAACAGATATTTGGATG
The DNA here is from genome assembly GCA_947363905.1 of Lithophane semibrunnea. Classification (NCBI taxonomy): domain Eukaryota; kingdom Metazoa; phylum Arthropoda; class Insecta; order Lepidoptera; family Noctuidae; genus Lithophane; species Lithophane semibrunnea. The sequence continues at coordinate 19,030,412 of OX376186.1, read as the reverse complement.
TTATTTTTTTGTCACAGTCACAGTGATCACAGATATCGTGTTTCACCTGTTACAACCCATCTCTAAGATCAAATTACTTTCAACTAATGACAACCCAACCAACAATTTATTATTTATTTATTATTATTTCCTATATATGTTATCATATCTCGGGACCATGGGGCCCGGTCTTTTGGAAGGCGTACGAGGGGCCGAAGCCAACTCGCAGAGGCCCGTTAGACATTTTTAATGGAATGAGTCACCAACCGACGATTATCCCTGTTCGCACTATACATGTGCGGCCAAGGGCAATCCCCGGTTGGAGTAGGACTATTGCAGGTTATGGAAAAAAAAAAGATATTGGATTATGGTATGGGTGGCTTAGTGAACTGGTTATATTGAACTATGGAAAGACTATGGCCCCTGCCTGATCAATGTTATGGTATACACGGATAAAATGGCAGGGGGTGACTTGCACACTCAATAATGGGCCCCGAAAACGGTCGCTAGCACATAGTGACGAAGCGACAAGGGGGCAACACTTCCTGAGGTGCTTAATAGTAGTGGAGAGGTATTCCACGGCTATCAGGACAATCCCGGAAGTACGGTCAAGATCCCTACCAGCATCTTACTGGAATACTTCCTTCCTCCGAGCACGTTTGCTCTTGCGAATCTCTACTCAAGCCGGCCAATAAAGGCAAGAATGAGGTGGGAGCTCTGTTCCTCGTCAGTGTTCACTCTAAGCCGGCCAATAAAGGCAAGCCAGAGATGAGGAACAAGACTTCTCCCGGGAGGTAGGGTCCGTGGGGTCGCTACTGCCCAACAGCTCGCCACAAGCTGCCCTGCGGGTTTTTGTATCTCTCTTGGTCTGGCTCCTCATCCTAGACCCGTTCCGCCAAAGTAAACTCTGCCGGCACAGACCTAGAGTTCGGAGTGCGCAAGCCCCACCACGACGTCAACGTAGAGATTAGGAGTGAGGCGTATTTATCGTCACAGATAGAAATCACAGATATTATAAAATAGCAGATAGCAATTGCTCCTAACGATAAAAAATATCTGTTACTTAAAATCACAGATCCTCAAGACTGTTACTGTTAAAACTTCGGATACGATTTTCGACTTTAACGAAAAGAAATAAAGAAGATATTCAATTGAGTCAATACGTATTTATCGTCTGTACAAAAATCACAGGCTGTGATTTTATAACAGATAGATACGATTTTCGACTTTAAATCAAAAGAAATAAAGATGATATTCGATTGAGATACGTATTTATCAAAAATCACAGGCTGTGATTTAATAACAGATATTTGGATCTGTTATTTTTTGTCACAGTCACAGTGATCACAGATATCGTGCTTCACCTGTTACAACCCATCTCTAGTAGAGATACGGCGGTGGGGTTATTATTATTATTATTATCGACACTAAAGAAGTCAAAAAACAAAGATACCTACACTAAAAATAATTTGGAATATCTGGGCGAAAGTCATTCTTCGACGGAGACTCTTAACACCGCGATTCAGAAAATGACATTAAACGAACAACGCCATCTATCGAGCACGTAATGATACTGTCAAAATATATGGGAAAACGTTCGAACACTCTGTAAGCTAAATAAACTATGTAGAAAAGTGAAAAATTAAAGAATAAATACCTATATTTTTTTAAGAAATTGACATTTGTCACTATTCTTTCATGATTATCAAGATTTGAAAGATAGGTAGCGCCACCTATCGCACTAATACTAAACTAATAAATAAACAACGCATCTGGAAAATTTTAATGAATCTAACTTTAGAGTTATATTCTATACACAATGTATCGCGTTAAGTTTCCGCGCAAAGAAAATGACGGTCATATAACAACACACGATCTCACAAACCTAGTAATTAAGAAGTAAGTATCATTTCGCGTCAATAGATGTCGTTACGTGTATGTACATTACGTTATGAAAATTCCTTCTTGAACACTTTAAATTCATATATCTTTTGATATTTTGAAGCGATTGCGATGAAACAAAAACTAATTGAAACATCGAGTTACACACAATATTTGAGTATAAAAGTTAACCATATTGATTTCGTACTTTTTACGTGATAGTGGAACAATCAAACTAAAGAACATACAAACAGACAGACAGACAAACAGACAAAAATTCCAAAAATGGTAGAAATGGAATCTGTTGGTTATTCTTGGACAACCCACCAACTTTTTTTTTTTTTTTCATTGTACAGAAACGCCTCGTCTACAGATTTATTATATGTATATAGATTATAAATGGGAAAGTATGTTTGTTACGCTTTCACGCTAAAACGGCTGAGCCGATTTAGATTAATTTTGGCACATGGGTTGATCATGACCTGGAGAAGGACATGGACTACTTTTTATCCTGGATCGCAGACGAAATCGTGGGCAACAGCTAGTATTATTTATTATTAATATTATAAATGCGAAAGTAAGTTTGTTTGTTTACTTATTTGTTTGTTACGCTTTCACACTAAAAGGACCAAACGGATTTAAATGAAATTTGGCACAATAGGGAATATGCATGTGATTCAAATATGGGTCAAAAATTTTTTTTTATAAACTATGGTACTTCAGAATTATGCCTCCATCAATATTTTTGAATAAAATTTCTTTTTGAGCGAGAAATTAATTTGTAAAAAGTCCCAAAAATCTGTGGGTAATTGAAAAGGCTAAGAGCGGATGTGACGTAACAATCCGGGATAACAATCAAAATGTCAATGTCAAGTCAATCAACAAGTGTCAAGTCAATGTCAAACGCTCATAGAAAAAGGTGTGTTTGACGTTGACTTGACAGTTGCTTGTCTGTTTTCACGGACTGTGACGTCACCACACCAAGCGCGCCAAATGGAGGGCGTTTAAATAGCCCGGATCGGTAGGATATTAAAAAAAAAAATTAAGTAGGTACTTTAAATTGCATTTCTGCCGTCGAATTAAAAAAAAAATTATTTGACGATGTAAACTATCGAATAAAAATATTAAAAAAATATATGCATATTCCTTTTTGGGTAGACCATGACTTGGGTTAGGACATACAGGATACTTATTATCCCGATACCCACGGGACCGAGATTTATGCGGGTGAAATCGCGGGGCGCAGCTAGTTAGATATAAAACGGAGTAAAAAGAACTGCAGGGAAATGAAATGAAATGAAATTGTTTATTCTGTAAATAGGATATTGGAATCACTTTTACACGTCATATTAAAAAGTTGTAAAAATAAGCTAGATGAGGTCGGCGTTTCCTATCTGACTACTCTGAGAAGAAAGGCCGAAACAAACTCAGAGGTCACCGTCTCCTTTAAAGTCCAGACATAATATTGGTCAGGCCATATGAGGACCATGTAGATTAGAGTCTGAAATGGTCTTTTGAGGAAAGAACCACACAGATTTGAGTGGACCTGTCCAGTCAGTGCAAGCATTTGTCAGTAATAGTGGAGCTCAACTCAGAACTTAAGGAGCTCAACGACAACGACGAACTTAAGGAGGGGTGTAGGGACATACCTGCAACCGGATTTAAACGCTGAATTAAATCGCTCGTTATGCCACGCCGAACAAGAACTGTCTTTTCTTTTTTTTTTTTTACTTATTTTATGAATTCGTTTTTTACAAGATACGTGTTGTCAACATTCCTGTTATGTTTTTTATTTTTAATGGCAACGATATTTAATACCACTATTTACCACTTTATTTTTTAACCTCGGTCAGCAAACACTTTATTTTTTCATCATAAACTTGGTACAAAATATTTAATTATTCGGCATTAATGTTCATATTTAATTAAAGGCGCACACATTCGTCTATACAGATAGTAAACATTATGCTCATAAGAATAACGTGCATATTCGTATGGAACGCTTTCTTGTCAAAGCGTGATCTGTAAATTGATTTATTTTCTCACTTACATTTATTGCTATATTATTTAACTGTTATCCTAACTTATTATTATAATAGTTAAATGTTGTAACTTATAACATTTTTTTTTAAAGGGTCTTCCTTTATCCTGTGTCACATCAACAACAGCTATTACAAATGAGTAAGACCCCTGCCCTTGAAACTAAGAAAATCCTGTATCTTGAAGGACAGCAAACAATACATTCTTTGTGAACTCGCTCAGAGAACAACAGAATAGATCCGTGGCCTATGTAATGTATGTTATGTATCTAACTTTTCACTATTCTTGGCTACAGATAAATACACCCGCCAAGCTGACGTCAGAATCGCGGTTGTATGAAACTATTAGCAATAACTTGCGAGCCCACGAGGCACCTGCTGATTATTTAACAAGTGGTACAACAACAACAATAAAATAGTACAACAACAATTGGTGGTCAACAATTTGGTACTAATTAATGATAGATATTTCTAAGAAATACACCGGCGGTCTGACATTCACAAAAAAAGGTAGTTATATGCGTGTTTGCGATATTTGATGTTGTATTGATCGTACTTCTAATAAAATAGAGAGTAGTTGAAGTACGATCAACATTACAATTTGGAAGTCGGTTGTTTTTAATTTTTCACCTTTTAGTTGTGGTACCTACCACCCACAAATTCGAATACCACTACCTGCTATGTAAATCACAGTGACGGAGAAACTTAAAACATCGTCCATATAGACCAATGACTATAAAGCCTCTTGACTGCTCATGCGGGCGACTCGGACTCACGACACATCAGTGCAATTGCACTGATACTAGATGGAAATATGAGTGGCCATTTTAGTTTTGACCAGTTATTGGATCTCTGCACACGCGGTTATTTTGATACCTTTTAAACCATTTCTGCATAAATAAAAACAATAATGAGTTCCTGTTCACTTAAAAGGTGTGGGAAATCGTCTAGAAAATACAGCTATAAAAAGATTGCATATCTTTTCATCGGTAAGTAAAATACATATTTTATTAAGAATCATTGCAGGGCTCAAGCTAAACTGGTTGTTTACGTAAAATGGCACAAAAACGTACACCGCGTTGATGTCTTTTTGAAAAGTCCCTTTCTCTCACTAGGGTATTGCAATACGTCTGTCCCTTTCTATCTGCACTTATACTGTAGTGTTGTGATAACTCAAGTTTAAATTATTGACGATAAAAATTACGATGTTTCCTTATATTTAGTTAAAAAGTAACATAAAGTACTTAATGTTTACATTTTAGATTTCAAAATATTCTGTAACTTAAAGAAAAGTGGATTAATGCAGTTAACAGAGAAAATTTAATTCCAAATATAGCCTTGTTTGTTCAAGGCATTTCACAGCAGATTAAAAATAAGTAATAGCATTTCCTTTCGGATAGAACAATAAATTCTCATAAGTGGAATTTAAATTAATTATTGTTCAATTAGGAAATCGTCGAATCGACGTCGATTTTATCGATATCGATATTATTGTTGCAAAATTGACTTGTGCATCACTATGTTTGGGACTTTCGTCCTGACATTGTTGCATCAGCCAATCACAACTGCTGTAATTTTTGCGTCCCCCGGCCCGCAGTGGTGAGTCGTGTGTCTAGGCGAAATCAGTCTATCAGCTCTCAAGTGGTTTAATACTCTTTGATATAGACTAAGTGGGAAAAATACGTAATATTGAAGCTAACTCAAAAACTACGCAAGGAAAGTTAATAAAATTTATATGAGACCACCTTTGAAGCATGATCTGTCAAACAAAAAAGAATCATCAAAATTCATAATTGGCGGAGTAATCGGGTCAATCGTCATCCAAAAACAAAACATAAACGAATTGAGAACCTCCTCCTTTTTGAAGTCGGTAAAAAAATCGGAAGTCGGTGGCAAAAAACAAAAATTCAGAACCGACTTCCGAAATTAAAGTAATTTTTCACTGTGTTGTGTTTTTTTGGAAGTCGGTTGTATTTTTTTTGGAAAAAGTTTTTTTACATACCTACCTACTAATCTGTAAGATGATTGCGCGCTACTTTCACCCTTAATTTCAATGCAAATTATGACCTACGTCATTCTTTAACTATCTCTAACAGCTCTATAACATTTTAACATGATATTATTCTTCAAAATTCATAAATGGCTTACTTAGTTTCATAAGATCCGTCCGCCATTAGACACGAATTTGAACCAAGCAACATTTTAACGTCGCCAAGTTGTCGTTTCCCCTTGGCGCCTACTTACCGAGGTGAGTAATTTTGGAGTGCTCCATTTCCTCATTTTATAGTAGACACAAGACAAGCTATAGGAGGACTGACGCTCTTTGAGGGAACCGTGTACAAATAAAATACCCCACCCACGTCACTCACATCCACTTAAGGCTCTTACATACTGGGGCGATTCGTCGCCGCCGCATTGTTCACCGTGAAGTTTTCTCAGAAATTGTTTTGTTAAAATTCGCGTCGCGTGGCGAATCGCGCCAGTATGTAAGAGCCTTTATGAGATCGATGTTGTTGGCGTGGAGTCTCCATAAAACGTTTAAACTTTTATCAATAACTAGCTGAAGCCCGCGGCTTCGCTCGCGTGGATGTCGGTATATACTAAACCTTCCTCAAGAACCATTCTATCCATTGGTGAAAACAGCATGAAAATCGGTGCAGTAGTTTTTGAGTTTATCGCGAACAGACAGACAGACGCGGCTGAGTACTTTGTTTTATAATATGTAAGGATATGTAGTGATTACCTACCTACAATAATATTGTAAACTACTACTACTGGCCAGAAATCGCACAAAATAGAGAGCTTTGGAAGGAAAAAGGGGAGGCCTTTGCCCAGAAGTGGGACAAACAATGGGCTAAGAAAAAATAAAAAAACTACTACTGTAAGGACTGCCACGTGAAAAAAGCTGTCTAAAAGTTCCATTAAGATTTTCTCCTATACTTCGAGAAAGTTAAGTCATTGAAAAGACAAACATGGTTAGAAGGCACAATAAATTAATGAGCACTAAATAATTAATTGGTCTGCAATGCCAATCCTTCCTTACTAATATTATAAATGCGAACGTAACTCTGTCGGCGTGAAAGCGCGACAGACGCGCTTTTACGCCAAAACTACTGAACCAGATAGTCTAGAGCCTGAGAAAGGACATAGGCTACTTTTTATCGACATACAACGCGGGCGGAAGCTAGTGATAAATATGTTTAGTAAGAACCACGAACGAATGAGCGAAACAAAAATGTCCAAAACGCGTTGCAGTCTCTGGTGCAAAGCAAAATTCGTGTGTGGTGGAAATATTGAGAAAGCCACAAAGACCACACTGCTTTTTCGAAAATCAGTTTCTATTGACCTTTTATTTCTAAATAGACGTACAGTCACGGACTTTAATTGATGAGCCACCTTCAAACTTTTCAATTTTGCAGTTTCATACATTCACGAGATTACACGATTAAACACGAACTCAAATCGTACGCTCGTAAACAAGGTGACAAATAAATTACTTTTAATCGGAAATAGTTATATGCATAGAGGTTCACTAATAACTTCTCAATGATAAAATAATAATAAATACAATGTTGCATTAAGTTTATCCAATCTATTTGATACTGACCTCCTTTGAATCATAGCTCATCAACTCGATAATTCTGAAAACTTAACTGAAGACAGTGACAGCTGAAATATCGATGTCAGAGACGTTACTTTCGAACTTGTCGAAATGACTATTAATATTTCTCCGTACGCTAACGCTACTATCGCAACAGTAACCTAGCAACGATTGTTTATCGTTGCTAGGTTACTGTTGCTTGAGCTGCAATTGGTTGACTTTGGGTAGTCACTCTGCTGTCAAGTTTGTAGTTCTGGCTCTCAGGTTAGCCAACCGGTAAAGATATGAAATATTATTTTCTTCTTCTAATACGAAGACATATTATGACTTTGCGTGTCGGGAACCGAATAAACCCGATTTGCATAACACGGCTAAAATACGAACAGTGCCAGGTGGCTCATCAATTAAAGTCCGTGACTGTACGGCAACAAAAAATCGCTACGATACCTATGTATCGTAGCGATTTTTTGTTGCCATAGAAATTATATCAATGGTTGTTGCCAATTGCCAAGCAATTCCGTCAAAAAATTCACTCTGTTTATTACTAGGACAAGATTCAACGAAAATAAATAATGTTTTGTCTCAGGGGGTTTTCCATTATCATCATTTAAGGTTGTACCCTACCTCAGATTTTATCTCGTTCGCACCATACTACTCGCGACCTGAGTGAGAGCGAGACGGAGTGGGGCGCTAGCGGTTCGAAAAGTTTCGGTATTTGATTTTTACGGTGAAAATAATGGAAATTAAAAAAAAAAAACATAAGACATGCTGTTTATATAGTTCAGTTATTATGCAAAGTTTCATGATCTAATTTGAAGTATTTTTTGAATACCTGCAGTTTTTAGTTCTGTTTAGAGGTAACTTTAGAATTTATTCTTTAGAGAAAATTTTATGTACTTAATCGTGTTTTCGCCAAACATAGGACCTAGCATCAATCCTAAACTTTTACATAATTATTTCAAAATTAGTGCTGCAATATTTTCGGGATAACGGAGGATCATGATAGGCAATTTCAGGTAGGGTACGCCCTTAATTACGTGAAGCTAACTTTAAGAAGACATGTTACATCTACCAACCCGCACTGGTGGATTGTGGCCTTCTCACCGAGAGGAAGCCTGTGTCCCAGCAGTGGGAACATTATAGGCTGATTATGAACTTTAAGTCTGGTTTTGAAGTCTAAACTATTTACTTTGTCTCTAAACCTCTGGTTACTGACTGATTGCAAAATGAAACTCTTCGAACGGATATTAAACATCACAACTCACTTCTACTCATTATTCTGATACCAAAAAGAGACTCTTTTTAAAATATTGTGGCATGCGATGTTGAAATAACAAGAAAAACCTTTCACTGTTTTTCATTAAAAAGGTTTCGGAAACTGTTGTGCTTGGCATAAAATGTTTGCAAGATATTTGCAATTCAATTGAAGCTAACCTGTTAATTAAACCTCCATGAACAACTCTGAGTTTATTTGGGCAACTCTTACGCTGGAATGGGTACCCTTATCCTACTCTAGTACCCTTTTTAAACTATTTAATAGAGTTTACGCTGAAAGTGGGCAACGTCGCAAATAGATGTCAAATATTTCGCTGTTTTGATTAATTTGGCAATATTACGTATGGAAACATGAAATATGGCTAGCTAACTGTTTAAAATATTGATTATGAAATGCAATAAATAATATCGTAACACCGAATATTTAGTCTTAGTTGTAAAAAAGGTTTTGAAAGTAAAACTCAAGCCATACCTACAGTTATAATGCCAAATTAATCAAAACAGCGAAATATTTGACATCTATTTGCGACGTTACCAACTTTCAGCGTAAACGCTATTGTTTCATTTTGAAGTTTATTAATTAAAAAAATGAAAATTATTGTACACGCTCCAATGTTACAGTTTTATTAATTAACGAAATTCATTTTTATCGTTTCTATCTCCAAGGGCCGACTGGCCGTGTGTTGTCTGCCACTTCTGCCAGGTAGACGGCAGCCATTTATGTATTTAATACTGAAGCGAAGTTGCACTATATGCGAAAGGTCTATAACCTCACGCTAAAACTACTGACGAAAACGCAAAAAAACGGAACCTATTATGAAATTGGCAGATAGGTAAGCCTGAGACCCTGGAGACTGGACACTAGCTACTTAATATATTCAGGATAAAAAATCCTGGATATTTGCATTAAAAAATGATGAAATATAAAATACACGCAGACCAAACGGGGAATGGCTAGTGTCCTATAAAACAGTTTTTCTTGTAAGTAGATACGGTATCTTAAAAATGTTTTCAAAACAACTTCTTTATTGAAAAGTAGCATGAAGATGAAACAGTTCGGAGGAATGAGACTGCAAATAGGTAGAGGAATAAAAAGCAATGCGACTGGTCCAACTTACTTTCTGAACTTCAGAAGTATTATGGAGAGGTGGTAAAGAAACGTAGTCTGCAAATAAAAGATCGCCAAGAGGCTAACTTTACAGTATTTTTGTTGCGACTTTTGAATATTTTCAGAGGTAAGGAGGAACTTGCAACGTTTCGTAACCTACTTAATAGAATTTATGCTTTTAAACAAACGTCGCTGCCCTGAATACGTCGTCAGGCAACTTTACTACATAAAATTCTAACTATCTAAGTAAATGTACGGTCACGGACTTTAATTGATGAGCCACCTTCAAACTATTCAATTTTGTAGTTTCATACATTCACGAGATTACACGATTATACACGAACTCAAATCGCAAGCTCGTAAATTACTTTTAATCGGAAATATCCATAGAGGTTGACTAATAAAGTCAACCTCTATGGATATTTCCGATTAAAAGTAATTTATTTGTCATCTTGTTTACTTTCATACATTCAAGAGATTACACGATTAAACACAAACTCAAATCGCAAGCTCGTAAACAAGATGACAAATAAATTACTTTTAATCGGAAATATCCATAGAGGTTGACTAATAAGTTCTCAATGATAAAAATAAATACAATGTTGCATTCCGTTTATCCAATCTATTTGATACTGACCTCCTTTGAATCATAGCTCATTAACTCGATAATTATAAAAACAGTTGAAATATCAAGATGACAAATAAATTACTTTTTAATCGGAAACAGTCTTATCCATAGAGGTTGACTAATAAGTTCTTAATGATAAAATAAATACAATGTTGCATTCAGTTTATCCAATCTATTTGATACTGACCTCCTTTGAATCATCGCTCATTAACTCAATAATTCTGAAAACTTAACTGAAGACTGTGACAGTTGAAATATCGATGTCAGAGAATTTCTCCGTACGCTAAGGTTATTATCGCAACAGTAACCTAGCAACAATTGTTTATCGTTGCTAGGTTACTGTTGCTAGACCTGCAATTGGTTGACTTTGAGTAGTCACTGCTGTCAAGTTTGTAGTTCTGCTCTCAGGTTAGCCAACCGGTAAAGATATGAAATATAATTTTCTTCTTCTAATACGAAGACATATGGCTTTGCGTGTCGGGAACCGAATAAACCCGATTTGTATTACACGGCTAAAATACGAACAGTGCCAGATGGCTCATCAATTAAAGTCCGTGACTGTACTTTCAGGATTATTAAATTAAGTAGGTATGTCAAGTACATACCTAAGTACTTAATTTAATAACCTAACCTAACCTAACCTAACCTTAGATGCCAAAATGTCGAATTCGATTAAATAATAAAAATACAATCATTGACCTCACTCATTGTCTTTTTATTATTCGATCGTTATTATTAGATCATTTCAGTTTGAGCTATACCCAAGCATAAACTACATGAAACAGGGGCAGCCTAGAATATATATTTTTTTTTTTCAAATAATTTTTTTCTGATGTTATGTAAATGATTTTATTTCTGTAAGTAGGTTTGTATACAAACACTTTTACACGTCAATCATATTTCTAAGAATTTGATGAGGTCGCCGTGATCCATAAGTAATCGTGCAGCTCCTAGAATCACCTTAAATCTCACTGACATAAAGTATATATTATTTAACTACGTGGAAATAACATCAATAGGATACAAGAATTTGAATATACAACGCTAAATGGTTCTTTTGACGCGTGGCCAAATTCGGAACTAACGCCATTTTGTCTTATCAATACAAATTGTTGTCGATGGGAAATCTAATCGTGCACATTTATGGCTTGTATTTTATGAATATTTACAGACAGCTCTTTAAATGAGACACTTAACATGATGCATTAATGAACCATTTTTTTAATCGGCGCTCGACACGGTTGGCGCAGTTGCTGAGCGATGGACTGCTGCGCAACGTGTCGCGGGTTCGATCCCCGCACGGAACAAATATTTGTATGATCTGCAAGTAGATCTGCGAGTATTTCCGGGTCTGGGTGTTAGTGTACGTAAGTTTCTATGTTTGTAAACGCACCCACGATACAGGAAGAAATTCTTGGTGTGGGGCAATGTTTAAAAAAAAATAAAAAAAAATTTAATCGAACTAACTTCCCCTTATAAATGTATAAAAATATCTTTAAACGAGTTCATTGCGTTGTTAAGTTATTATGAGAGGTAATAAAATAAAAATGATAAGTATTTATGAAAACCCACGATGTTTCGTTCTTGCACCCCATGTTCCCTGAAGTGCAGTGGTCTTTAAAAGGTAGAATGCACAAGCATAAACCTTCCTGCCATTCAAAAGGACAGAGCATCCGATTTTCTCTCTCGAATGTGACCCAAGGTACTTAGTGGACATACCTAAAAAATACATAGGTACTTACATGCTTCTTCTTTGAAGGTAAAATCGTTTTCTACCTATCATTCAATGTCATAATGGCTGTCAGGTACAGCATTGCTATTCTATAACCATCTCACTGTGAAAACTTAGGTGAAGTGAGCGTGGAGTGAGCTGTCAGTGTCATCGATACCTACTGATGCTAAGGCAGTGACAGTTCACTTCAAGCTCACTTCACCAAAGTTTTCACGGTGAGATTTATACAGAATAGCACAACTGTATTTGAGATAAAAAGTAGGAAGAACAATATAAATTTTGCACAAATATAGTTATGTGAAACGACCAAGTGACATATATTCCCAACTGTTCAGAACTAAGATAAATACTGAGTCCATACTGGCTCATTAGATCCTAGAGATCGGGTGTACTATTTGTGTTCGGAGTAGTCAACCATCTAAAAGCTTACCGGAAGCGCTCCCACGGAGATCAACTAAGCATAACTATGGAAACACTCAGTGCTGGAGATACATTTAGTTGGAGATATTCAGACAAAACTCAGAATCTGCTATTGTAAAAGTTAATATACCTAGCTCAAAGTTAGCGCTGCATCCGTTTACAGCGGCCTACTTATCTCGCACAGAACGGTGCGGCGAGGGCGGGGGGCGACTCTGTTACGGCACTGTTTCTAGATAATGTATCATCTGCCTAGCCTTTTCCCAACTATATTGGGGTCGGCTTTCAGTCCAACCGGATGCAGCTGAATACCAGAATTTTACTTGGAGCGACTGCCTATCTTAACTCCACAACCCATTAACTGGGTAATACGATACCCCTTGATAAGACTGGTTGTCAGACTTTCGAGCTTTTGACGACACCAAACGACTGTTAAAGATCCACAAATGACAGCCGGGACCAACGGCTTAACGTGCTTTCCGAGGCACGGAGGAGTCTCGGTATGTGAAGATGGTCACCCATCCACGGACAAACCCCGGCAAGCGTAGCTTAACCTGATGGATCGACCCGTGCGGCTGTTATTACTTAGCCACGAGCTCCTCTCCTTTCTAGATAATGTATACCTAGTCAAAAAGCTTGCTGGTTTCCGTTCTAAATGAGAGTTACTTTTTAATAACCGGTCAATTCTGCAAACAGTTTTGGGTCCTGTTCTATCATCCGTTAACTGACCATCTTTAAGTCAACTACACATCGAGACCAATAGAATGAGCTCAAACACGATAATTATATCTGCTTTAAACTGTTTAGGAAATGAGGAGTTGGCTAGTATTTCGTGGCTGCATCATCAGGTCATGAAAACCACATAATTGCGGTGTCAACACAATATAGTAATCTATACCATTGGATGAGTGAAAGTGATATAAATTATTAATTGGGTACCATACCATTGGGGCTTTCCCATTGACGGTAATACTGATACTACTTGTACCACTATTCAAGGATTACTATCAAGGATAAGTGTGTCATAGTGAGTATAATCTTTTATTTATTTTTAATATCGTTTTCAAACACTACACACAATCATATTCATTTAATTTATACTCCTTTATATATGCCTGTTAATATTACATACACACCTAAATATAAAAACAAAGCACAAAAACAAATCAAATGTAAATAACTCACCAAATTTATCTTGCAAAACCACTATTCACTTTTTCACTTTTTATCTTCTCACATTTCCATTGTTCTGCACCTGCTTGGCGTCCGTATGCCGCCGCAGGGATCCAGCAGAATACCAGCGTCAGGTATAATGCCTGGCATATGCTGAGCTGGACTCCCATTCGGTGCAACTGGGAGACACGCACCACACAAGGGTTTTTTTTGACTAACTAAAATATTTTAAGGATGTAGGTAGTTTTAAGATTGCCACAGACAATACTTTCTTTGCGTTTTTTGTTTGTATGTTCTTTTTACCCAACTGCCAAGGAAGGGTTTATGTTTTTAATGTTCGTATTTACTTGTTTTCTTCTTTTTTTTTTGTTTGTCTTAAAACTTGAATTTATGTAACTATGCTTTTGTGTTGTGTCTTCTATGTTTGTACCGAATAAATGTTTTATCTATCTATCTATCTATCTATAGACAATATTGTCATCACTGTGTCTAGTATTTTTTTTTTTTTGTTTTTTTTTTTGTATTTTGGCACCTTGTAGCTATTTATTAATTTAATTAGTTGATAATTAACCGTGTTTTTGTACGTTGTGCTGTCTTTTCTGTGCACCAAATAAAAGTTTTATCTATCTCTATCTATCTATCTACTATCCAATAAACTCATTTACCAATGGCTTTTTGCAGTCGAAGCCTACCTACGGATTTTTTCAGTCGAAGCAAATAACGCCCATTGAAATTTTTATTATTTTCGTGTGCAATCTGTCATTCATACGTCATAGCCATGATAACCCGCTAATCCGTAGTAAAAAAAGCTTTATGCTTTTTCCATGTATTGTGTCCGTCTGTATAACTCGCTGAAATCCGCTGAATGACATTAATTCAATTTATTTCGTTTATATTCTCAAACAGTTCAGTTCAGCTATGGGCGGTACCTATTCAACGCGAGCTTCACTTCGCGAGAATGTTTTCCTAGCATTCGTTGTGTGAGCTTTTGTTGCAATTAATTCAGATTGCAGACATTCTTTCGTGTTTCATTCATTCGCGGAGAATACGATTCTATAACACATGAATTATCATGGAATTAGTAAGTAGGTACTGTCAGTATCGGAGGGATGCTAACGGTAGAATCCTCCTCGACATGCCATGTAAGCCAAAATGATATGAAATAAACATTTATTTATTTATTTATAATTATTACTTCATATTTTACCAGAAGAGAGCAGTGGTGGCCCAGTGGTAACGGCCGCGACTTACGAGTTGTACAGGCGCTTTACTTTGTGTCAATTATTTCATTACCACTGCTCTCAAAACGGTAAATGAAAACATCGTGAGGAAACCGGCATAGTCCTAGAACCAAAAATACGGAGACATGTGACATCTACCAACCCACACTGGACCCACTTGGTGGATGTCGGGCCTCCCTCTCATAGAGACGGGGGTGTCTCAGCAGTGGGAACATTATAGGCTAATTATGCTATTTTACCAGAATACCCGTGACATTTCGCGGATTTATGGATATGGATTTTTAACTAGCGTAGCCCGCGTGGTGTCGATAAAAAGTAGCCTATGTCCTTTTTCTCAGGCTCTAGACTATCTCCTGGCAGGATTGCGGGAAAGGGATACCGGGACCTTGGTAACAGGCAACTGAAGGAACACAGGTGGGTTTTGGTCAGTAAAAGTCTGACACGCCCTTCCGCTCCGCCCGGAGCGGGACAAGTCATTGGAGGATTTCCCACCTTCAAAATAAAAAAAAGTCTAGACTATCTGTGTACCGAATTTCATTTAAATCGGTTCAATAGTTTTGGCGTGTAAGCGTTACAGACAGACAGAGTTACTTTCGCATTTATAATATTAGTAAGGATTCATATTCCTTTGGCACCGCCATCCCATCAGCTATCTGAATATCAAAAAAAAAATAGCCTAGGTATTCTGCTCTGTTACAATGTATGGATATCATGACATAGCTACACTTATCAGCTAATCTGACTCCTACTGCTTTTCTTCCATTCTCAATACCATCAATGTTTGTCTCGTAATTATGCCAATAACAGAATTGCGGAGGTTGCACTATGGTCGTACTATTGTGCATTATCCAATAATAGCACTTCGCTGAGAATTGTAATTTCAGTTCGTGTCTATCGAACCACAGACAATGCGGGAATTTTCGACGGAAATTGCTCTTCGATCTCAGCGAAACCCACAGAATGTAAGTAGGTACTGAAAACTGAGTCAAGGCTTTAACTTATAATAGAATTTTGATTAGTCGATCAATTTCCAAGTTTACGGATTGCAAGGGTGCTTTCCGACTCAGTTGTAAATACTATAATTAAATAGTTTAAAGTGACTTGTTCACCCTGGTTTGTTTTGTTAACGCTCGCTCCTGTATATTAGTTTGATACGGTTCATTTTGGTATTATAATTTAAAATTATCCTACTTATAATACTATAAATGTGAAAGTTTGTGTGTTTGGATGTTTGTTACTCAATCAGGCAAAAACGGCAGAATGGATTTGGATGAAATTTAGCAAACAGATAGCTTATAACCTGGATTAACACATAGGATACTTTTTATCCCGATATTCCCACGGGATCGAGACTTACGCGGGTGAAACCGCGGGGCGCAGCTAGTAATTAAATATTTTTATCATTTCACATTTTCCAAAAGGATAACAGTTATGATTATTTATAATTTGGCCCGTAAAACAGCGCAACTAGGTATAATAATATACATTTTATAAATCGGCCAGTATTCGATCAATCGAACACCGTTAAATTTTGAATTCATGTCATTCCGCCACTCCGCCATCACATGCTCGCTATCTTTAGTAGTTCGTATTTTGAATGAAATATTTGAAGTGGCGGGTGTCGGTTGGGGCAAGTGGGGGCGAGTGGCCTGCCCAGGGGTGGACCGGGAGGATGACGTGTTTGGCGTCGCGTCGAGCGTCCCGCCGGTACCTACTACGGCCGCCCGAAGCTATCCACTATACATTAAACACACTAACGTGTAGGTCAACTGCGGCTTGTTTACATGTTTATTACGACACAGAATTGATGCTACTTGGAAATGAAACACTGATGTATTGCACTAGTTTAGAGATTGAAATCTGAGTCGCTATCTAACATTAGTTCGTTTAGACAAGCTAGTCGCGACATCTTAGGCTTAATTGAAGTTCAGCGTGATGATTGATGGGACCTATCGTCGCGCTTGGAGCACTTGATAAACGAGTTTTTTTTACGTTCCATACAGTCTTGTAAATTGTGCACGTGTTCTTACATAATGATTCACATTTTGGAATAGAAGTCACGAAGCGTCTTGAGCCGACTGTGTCCTTCGCGGAGCTTTGTCTCAGCGAGTTTATCTAACACGCGCTCTTCTGACAAAACAAGTTATTGTATTAAAAAAACAACCGACATCCAAAAAAAACCACTAAAAACAGAAAAATAACTTTAATTCGTTGCTTTTCAATTTTCGTTTTTTGCCACCGAATTCCGAAATTAAAGTTATTTTTCAGTTTCTAGTGTTTTTTTTTGGAAGTCGGTTGTTTTTTTTTGTAAAAAGTTTTTATTTTTCACTTTTTAGTTGTGGTACCTACCCCAGACAAATTCGAATACCACTACCTGCTATGTAAATAGCAGTGACTTGGGAGGGAGGTAGTCACATAAAACATCGGTTAGATAATATATTAAGTGGGTAAAATACGTAATATTAAAGCTAACTCAAAAACTACGCAAGTAAATGAGACCACCTCTGAAGCATGACCTACCAAACAAAAAAGAATCATCAAAATCGATTCATAATTGGTGAAAATATTATATCGATGAATATACCTACACTACAAAAAAAAAATACATACAACACAAGAACATACAACCTCCTCCTTTTTGGAAGTCGGTTAAAAATATTCATTAGGTAAGTCTAGCACTTATTATCTGCAATGAACAGCACACGAAAGTATTCTAAAATGTTCCCAGGTTTTTAAGTTGAAAAAGCTGCAAAGATACCAAGTTTAAAAATGTTTTTGGAAATCTGCTGCAGAAATATTTGCTATCGAAGAAAAGTTCAGAAGTTTTATGTCTGAAAGTTGTAGGACTGTCTTTGCCTCCGCAAAAGATATTTGAGTTGAATTGAGCAGGCCGCAAAATTACATCTATTTGAATAACACGTTTGGGGTTTATGTAAAAATATTTTACCCAAGCTAAATTCTGATATAAAAACCGGCCAAGTGCGAGTGGGACTCGCGCAAGAAGGGTTCCGTACCATTATCTATAAAAACGGCAAAAAAATCACGTTTGTTTCACCCTTAATATTTATTTTATTCTGTTTTTTAGTATTTTTGTTATAGATAGATAGATCGATATATAGATAGATAGATATAGATAGACAGATAGATAGATAGATAGATCTATCTATCTAATATTTATTTTATTCTGTTTTTTAGTATTTTTTGTTATAGCGGCAACAGGAATACATCATCTGTGAAAATTTCAATTGTCTAACTATCACGGTTCATGAGATTCAGCCTGGTGAAAGACGGACAGACAGCGGAGTCTTAGTAATAGGGTTCCGTTTTACCCTTTGGGTACGGAATCCTAAAAAATGTGGAAGTCAAGCTAAAAGCCAATGCGCCAGCTCAGTTTAGTTAAAAGCAAAGGTACAACAAGAAAAAGTAAAATCAAAGTTGAAAAATTGACGAAACAGCAGCTATAAGAGAAGCATAAAATTGATCCATGGTTGAGTAATTGGATTTCGAGATCTCGCATGACCGTTAACAGGGAGCAAAAATTGTTTGAGTAACGACCTCATGGTTTAGTTGAGACTGAAGATCATTTTCGACGGGAAAATTGTTCGTTACGGCCATTAGCAGGACGAACTTTCTTGTTTGACTACGTGCTGCAGAGATTAAGTCCTACAGTCTATCTACGCGTAGCTTCAGAGACGCGTGTTCATTAAATACGAGGGGTACTGCTTGCTGCTTACATACAAAACGTGCCGATACTACTCGATGTAGTCAGCCGCACGCAGACACGGCAGACGTTATGAAGCCTGATTGACATGAGCGCGACGTTGCCGCGCCGTGTACAGAGTTTCATATTAATTGTATTTAAGCTCCTCCGGCTCCCGCTCCGTGGACAGTAGGCCTAAAGGCTCTTACATACTGGCGCGATTCGCCGCGCGACGCGAATTTTAACCATATATGTAAGAGCCTTAAAGCCGAAGTGTCTGCGCTACGGGCGTTTGTTAAGCGTGGGCTTTGACGCCGCGTTGATACCACGTAGCACCGCTACGAAGCCGCGTAGCAATTGTGTAGCATCGCGTAGGCGCCGCGACTCGCGCAGGCGCTCTAATTGTTTCGATACAATAATTACCAAAATGGATTCCGCCGATGAAACACTATTGTTAGGCAAAGGGGTTAAAACTTGCTAGCTCAGTCAATTTGGAATCTTATTCGTATAGTTATAGGGTTAGTATTTTAAGGGAGCCGATAAAACGATTGGCCGTGTGGACGATTGTGGGGTGTAGGAGATTGGTGCAACTGTTCTACTAGTCCGCATCGGACCCGCAATCGTTGGAAAAATCCAAAATAATTTCTTAATATCTAATAATGCTTGGAATTACACAAATCGGAAATCATCGACGCATCAAATGGAAATGCAATAAGCTCGGTGCCTTATGGAAGCAAAGGCGGCGTGGGAGACCACCGAAACTCATCGTGTTGTCAATATAGACACACTTTCACAAACGATTCGGCGAATGAAAAGTCTAGGGTGGTGCGGACAGACCCGAATCGTATCTACCGATAACTACAACCCGTGCGCATTAACATGGCACCTGGCTCGGAACTCAATACTCCCCCCGCTACCCACGCGGCGCCCCGCCGTCGCCGTGCGGGGAAGCGAGGGGAGGTATAAACGTCAGTGAGCCAGGTGCCATGTTAATGCGCACGGGTTTGTACCTACCCTCTCCATTTTTAAAGGGAATTTATGTCAGTTACACATTTTGCGCCAAGTTTAAGGTGAATCTTCTTTGAATAATTTTTATTGACAGATAAAATTTAATCAGTCTTTTTTCCGCGAAAAAGACGCGGTGTTTTATAACCTATTTCTAATAAATTAATACCTATATGTTTCAGTTTTACGAGTATTTCATGAAACTACGATTGTGAGTGAGCAATATGTATACGAGTACAAGTATGTTTCGTAATTCTCCTCTAAACAAAAAAAGAGGGAAGGATCCAAAAAAAAAAAAAATGAGCGGCTATTATATTACCTTGAGCGTTCAGCGGTTTTTACTTTTATGAACGATCCCCGTATAAAACTAAGGATATACTATAGAACTATTAGAAGTACACTACATGGTTATGTGATGTTAATAAATTATACCTATTAAACATTATAATTTTGTTCCAGGTAATATTGTGTTCAGCAGTGGAAGTGTAGGCGTTGTCTGTAAGTATGATGACCGACCATGAGGAGCTTTTCACCCGACTACGGCGAAGCAAAAAGGAGGGTTATGACTTTAACTGGTATGAATGAATGGATATATTTATGTTCATGTGTTCCCATCATATCTTCTAAACTAATTGTGACGTCACATTAAATTGAATACGGCGCCCTCTAGAGGACATAAAGTCATGAACTAAAAAAAATACTTGTGAATTTGTGAGGCCGTGTTTGGTATCAAATAAAAGAAAAATTAACAATCCGGAGTCACACGTATCTGTTTGATTTGCTCTAACACGTGTGACTCCGGATTTTTAATTTGTCTGTCTGTGATGTCTTGTTTATACCTTTTTAGTTGACCTTTTTGTCGTACTTCGGTTTTAGTTTTATAATTTAATATAGGTAAAGGCTGAATGGTCGATACACCCTAATATTAAATAAGCTACACCTTCCATTAACCAGTTTCAATCAATGACGTCAAGCAGACGAGTCTCTGATTCTGTTTGCATAAGCAGATGAATACAGATTCGACTGTTTGTTTCCAGTGAGCACCTATTCCGTATCTGCAACACAGTGAGACTTTGCTTAGGCAATTGCATTTGCCGAGAGGATTCAAGTGAAGTTCTCTTCCTATTTGTTTACTAAATATCCATGAAAAACAAAAAAAAAGTGTTGACACGAATTGAATAAAAAATATTTATAGCGAATTTTTTATATTCGTCATTTTAAGCCAAGCCCTGGCCATTCAATGCAAAATGCAGCGAAACAGTATTTAAAGTAGACACCCTAACCATTTTACGAAATAAAATTCATTTACACACTTTACACAAACAAAACTGAAATATCATCACAAAACGACAAACAGTTTGTTCCTGAATCCGGCGGCGGTACGGCGAAATTCGCCAGTGGCGATACAAAAGGGCTTTGTGTAACTTTTCATCTGAATACAAATAAATGTTTAAATCAAAATCAAATAACTAGTTGAATAGGATAAGAGAAACACCGTTTTACCGTATTCTGTACTAAAATTGGGAAAACGGTACACTAATGGGATTACTTCGGTGTCCATTTGTCCAGTGGCGTAGCTTCCTTGGGGCTAGCCGGGCCAGTGCCCCGGAGCCCTCAAGCTCAAGGGCCCTCGGACCCAGACCAGCAAACCTCGTATTGAACTAGCTAAAAATTCTCTCACCTACGGAATGTCAATAAAATAGGTTGCAAGTGCAACACGACTTTAATCATGGCAACTCATTTGATAGGATACAGATTCCCAACAAAGTTCGAGTTTTGGAAACTAGCGGAAACAAACTAACACAAAGGTTCCGTAACAAAAACATTACCGAAATCAACAAAATCAAAATGTTATCAAAGGCATCTTTGACAGCGTAGTCACCACTAGCGTAGACTGTATAGACTTAAAACTGTGTCCAAATAAACGTTATTCTTTCTTTTCTTTTTAGAGTTTTTAGAGTCTTCACCAGTAGAGCCTAGGCGATCCCGAAAGCTCACACAAGACACTCGTGCACATACATTTACTTAGTATCTTTACTGTGCCTTGTAGTGCACGATAAAGAGCTGATAACCAAGTAGCTTTGCACCCTTATCCTAATCCTAACTAATATTATAAATGCGAAAGTGAGTTTGATTTTTTGTAACGCTTTCACGCTAAAACGGCTGAACGGGTTTGGGTGAAATTTGGCACAGGGGTAGACCATGACCCAGAATAGGACATAGGATATTCCTACGGGATCGAGACTTGAAAGTGAAACCGTGGGGCGCAGCTAGTATTTTATAATTTGACTTGATAAAACTTTAGTTTAGCTAGGGTCTAGCAGTTTTTTTTGCACCAGGGCCTTTGGTTACGTAGCTACGCCTCTGCATCTTTCTGTCTGTTCTCTAATTTCGACGAAGAATAAAAATAGATATTTAGCACACGGGAGTAATTTCAGGGGTTAGTGCTTCCTGCCCGGGGTTGCGGGTTGGCCGGGCAGGGTTGCGGGTTAGTCCGAAAGGGATACCGGGACCTTGGCAACAGGCAACTGAAGGAACACGGGTGGGTTTTAGTCAGTAAAAGTCTGACACGCCGACAGAGCGGGAGAAGTCATTGGATGATTTCCCACCCTCAAAAAAAAAAGGGGTTAATGCTTCCCAAGATACCATATTTCCGATTTCGACACGAAACACTATAAGGACGATAATTCACTGAAACCCCAGACATTTTTAATATAAAAGTCTTTAAAAGAAAATCAAGTTGCACGTTAATCTAACAAATGCCCATCATAAATAACTACTTTTCTCAATTTTCTTGAGCACAAACTCCGGACCAAAATTCATTGTTTGGCTCACTTTACATAAATTTCCATCAGAGTAACTGAGGCGCTAAACTGCAAAATGGAAGGTTTTCTTGCATAAATAACGCTAGACATCAAAATAAATCTAAAACACAATTTGATTTGATAATTTCAAGATTTAACTGGGCTAGTTTTTACCAGCAAACCAATTTTTTTGAAAAGAAAGATATTGTGTCAGTCTCATAATACATATATATTGTATAATTGCATAGCACAGGACTGGGTCACTGGTTATCTCTTAGCTGCCACAGCAATTTTTTTTGTATCATCTTTTTCTTACATGGCAAATTTCAAAATGAATGATTATATGATGATGAGGTAGGTACTGTTTGAGGCTGTAAGATGTAACGTCCGATTTTTCGAATAGGTACAGTACAAATACCCACATGTAGATGGATTTCGAATGGGTACAGTACACATAGTAGTACATAATAGTAGATGGATTTTGCTCAATTCCAGTGACCATCCAGCATACGAAAACGGTATTATAATGGTTCCGTGCACTCAGAGGGGCTTATCGGTATCTTGACTATTAATCCTCGGTTAAGAGCCGTGATTATACATGGATACGGAACGGTTGGCTGTGTCGTGTGTCGGGAAGGGCTTACGGCTGCAGTCGGCATGTTCGGGCTGATCCTAGAGAAACGCTTTCAAATGAAATTTTAACAAGCAATTTAAACGGTATCATAGGTCTGAAATATAATCCCTTTCAGAGATTTTCCCCATTACGCTGTCCGTTTGTTGTAGAGAACTACTATTGGTCCGCTGGTTCGCTTGATTACTTAGATAGTCCAGTCTCGTTAGTTCTAATACTGGTTCTGAACGTATTTTTGTAAAAACTTAGATCATGTTTTAGGCCAAGAACTGGAAGTTTAATTCCGTTCATTTTTTTACCGCTTTCTTTTTCTTTTTATGGAACCAGCCTACCTAAATTTAATCGTAATAAAAAACGAAATAAAAACTTTAATAAATTGATAATTGATTGAATAATTATGTTACGAATAAACACTCAAAACATGAATCAGTAAAAACGTGGCAAGTCAGTCAAAATCGCGCAATATGGATATAGGATCCACGTAGGTAGCTATTTTTGTTATTTTTACACGAATTAATTGTGTGCCCTCTAATACTGAGGACAAAACCCCCGCAGACTGGTCTAAAACTAGCCAATAAACCTACCTATAAATAAAACACGACAATCGACGAAGATATTCTTAAACTACAAATAAGTATACTAACGAACAGACGGAGAGATGGTCTATTTTATAATACCACCCAGCTATGCCCAACGCACGACAGTTCCGCTCCCTTGAATAATAAGTGGTCAGTCTGACGTCGCCGTGTTTTAAATGTATGTGCTAATTGCCCTCAGTAATGACAGATTTAACCGTGATCAATCATCAAAAATATCGCACGCACATCCGGTATAAGCTGACCTCGCAAGGTACGGAAATCCTATGCAATGCGAGATCAGCATAAACTGTAAATGTATAGCTTGATGTGTAGCCGTGTGTACCATCGGCTTTTTCCGAATTAACGGTACCAACCTCATAATATAATGCTTTATATCAAGCATTATAGTAAGTGTTGTTCCTTTCAGGAATAACACAGTGAACATTTAGATATATGCATTCATAAAGCATTAGGTCGTTACATGCACTTGTATTGCTCCCACAATATTTTCCTTTATCGAAGGGTAGCTAATGATGGGCCCGCGCCAATTGTAGGGTGGAACATCAAGTGTATTCATGATAACCAACTGGCCAAGAGTGAGTCCGGCTCTCACAATTAAGGTTCTGAGCCAAGCTTTACTGAGCAGTACGTCGACTCTGTAAAATTCATACAACAACTCGCATCTCACATCGCTATTCACTCTCACTTCGAATTTTGAATCGTGTTCGAGTGCCTTACTGAATGCCACTTTTTACGCCATCTCATACTTTATCTGTCAAAATCTCACGGTCAATTAAGTTCAACTCGCTGACACGCTCGCAAGGGTAGCGTTAGTGTATCAACTGAGTTTTTAGAATGCCAATCAAGAAATTCACAGCGGATTCAGAAAGTTTAGAATGAGGTCTTGCAGAATCACACCCCTGTATATGAAACGGTCGCTCATCTGCAGTAATTAACAAACCTTGCTAGCTTCTAAAAATACAAAATCATTCATTCATAGTGATTTAAATGACGAGGAAACATTGATTTGCATTATGTAACTAAGCTAACTCATCACCTGCCTAGCCTTTTTCAAGTATGTCGGGGCAGATTGACAGAGATTCTAAGGATCTTAAAATTAAAAAGTTTTAATAGATGTATACTATCTTGTTAGGTAGGTACAGTCACGGACTTTAATTGATGAGCCACCTTCAAACTTTTCAATTTTGCAGTTTCATACATTCACGAGATTACACGATTAAACACGAACTCAAATCGCACGCTCGTAAACAAGATGACAAATAAATTACTTTTAATCGGAAATATCCATACAGGTTGACTAATAAAGTCAACCTCTATGGATATTTCCGATTAAAAGTAATTTATTTGTTTACTTTCATACATTCACGAGATTACACGATTAAACACGAACTCAAATCGCAAGCTCGTAAACAACATGACAAATAAATTACTTTTAATCAGAAATATCCATAGAGGTTGACTAATAAGTACTCAATGATAAAAATAAATACAATGTTGCATTAAGTTTATCCAATCTATTTGATACCGACCTCCTTTGAATCATAGCTCATTAACTCGATAATTATGAAAACATAACTGAAGACAGTGACAGTTGAAATATCAAGATGACAAATAAATTACTTTTAATCGGAAATATCCATAGAGGTTGACTAATAAGTTCTTAATGATAAAAATAAACACAATGTTGCATTAAGTTTATCCAATCTATTTGATACTGACCTCCTTTGAATCATAGCTCATTAACTCAATAATTCTGAAAACTTAACTGAAGACAGTGACAGTTGAAATATCGATGTCAGATAATTTCTCCGTACGCTAACGTTACTATGCAACAGTAACCTAGCAACAATTGTTTATCGTTGCTAGGTTACTATTGCTAGACCTGCAATTGGTTGACTTTGAGTAGTCACTGCTGTCAAGTTTGTAGTTCTGGTCTCAGGTTAGCCAACCGGTAAAGATATGAAATATAATTTTCTTCTTCTAATACGAAGACATATGACTTTGCGTGTCGGGAACCGAATAAACCCGATTTGCATTACACGGCTAAAATGCGAACAGTACCAGGTGGCTCATCAATTAAAGTCCGTGACTGTACAAGAGATTTAGTTCAAATGATACCTAACAAGATATCTACGGCTATTAAAACTTTTGCATTCCCTCGAAAAATAGTAGTTTGTCACCCGAGGGATGAAAGGGACCTATTTAAGGCTCTTACATACTGGGGCGATTCATCGCGCGACGCGACGCCGCCGCATTGTTCGCCGTGAAGTTTTCTCAGAAATTGTTTTGTTAAAATTCGCGTCGCGCGGCGAATCGCGCCAGTATGTAGGAGCCTTTAGGCACGAGATGGTTTGGCGTACGAGTGTAGCGAGGGCGCCGATAGTTCGATTGCCTAAATAGGCCTATCACCCGAGGTAAACACTCTGCTTTTCATTTCGAATATGAGGAAATTACATACAAATTCTTAGATAATTCATTGAAATACGTGAGTAATGACGTTATTGCGTTTTCTGAAAAAGACTTGACTCCTTTTTCAACGCGCTATTTCATAAAAAAATCATAAGATTTTAATATCTTTAATGTCTTCGACTAGCAATCTGCGTGCGCGTCATCGGGACCTAACATAACAAAATGCCAACATTCTAATTCCTATATAGCACAGCTCTTTAGAAATCCTGCGTGATACACGGGCAGAAAAGAGACCTTATTTATAAAGGTATCGTCTCCTTTTAAGGTAGGAACCCTAAAAAATTTAATTATAGGCTTGTTCGACGTCGAACGGTAATGTAACAAAATCACCATTCAATCACCCCTTTCTAATCGTTTTTTCTAAGCTTCATAAAACAGTTCACATTTGCGGTTTGTGCTTGATAAAAACCCGTGAGTCATATTCGTGCACGAAAGGTTTTGTTAGTAACTAACATGCAAGGGTTTTTTTCACATGATTGCATTGCGAAAGTTTTTAAATCCTAAATACAACATTATTTTTTGTTTATGCTAAACCCGAAAAGGGGTCATTGTACTCATCATTTTGAACAACTTTTTCTATGGAACCAAACTTGAAATCGCGAAAAAAAAATCGGCTGTTCCATACATTTTGTCGATTTTAGTGAACACAAATGGGAACAACTGATTTTTTTTTCGCAAAAAGTAATGTTGTATAGAGAAGTAGATACAGCATAGTCCAGAATTTAATCAAATAAAGAGGAATGGAAGATACAAACGATGATACCAGAGCCCCAACAGAATTCTTGAATAAATACGGCACGCGAAGCTCTGAAAATATTATGAGTAAGAACGGATACAGAAGGCTTACAAACGTTTTGTTGTTCAGACGAAGACAAATGATAAGCCAGAGAACACGCATTAATGCAAACATTAGAATGTAATAAAACCGGTTTATAAAATAAACATCTCCAAGGGTATTTATACAGTACGTACCTATCTATTTGAAAATAACTCTCGAGGTCCCAAAAAAGCTACAGATATTTGGCGAAGGTTTAAGTGTACTTTACGGAGCTTAATGTACTTACACAGGATAAGGGCTAAAAGATTAACGTCTAAAGTATACCAAAGTAAAGGATTGACGAGTTAAATACTGAGAAACCTTCAGCGACTATTTAGTTAAAACTATCACAAAGCGTTTCGTAATAACCAATCAAAATATCGAGGTAGGGAAATAATTATAGATCTGTTTTTTTTTCTTTTTTTTTGTAAGCACGTGAAAAATAAACCTGTTGTTCTTTCTTCATAATTAAACACACCCCCTGAAACGTGGAGTAACCTTACAACTAGTATATATAACCATACATCAGAAATTGACCATGGGTGACTCCGGCAAGGCCGAACGGGGATTATAATTCCAAAGTCAAAATAATTTATTTTTATTACTTTTGTACGTAAAAATTAACAAGAAAATAGAAAAGGTAGTTTCGTATGAAAAAGAATGGGCAAGAAACTGCTCTTTTAAAATGTCGAACGATATTTTGCACCTATACATTAACTAACCTATACGTCTTACTACTCCACTTTCTGAAAATATAGTGTTAGGTAACCAATATACACATACATCATAAACTCTAATAAAACAATAATATTTCACTTTGACTGCTCTCAATAACACTAAAAACTCTTAAGTAGGCTGTAGGTATCAAATTCCATTTGCTATCTGCCCTCAATGATCCCATATCCGAAAATAATTGAAATAAAAAATAAAGTTTAAAACTAAAACCCAACTACGACAAAAAAATCTACTAGAAAGGTTATAGACAACGTAACAAAATAACATCGGTTTGCGTTTAACTGGAGTAACATGCTATTACAAAATATTATGTCACTAGGTACCTAGTTAAGGAATAAATCGAATAGATTTTTACATTACATGATACACACGGCTGGACCCGTTTTTACATTAGTAAGGGCTGAATTTCAATCCTCAGAAAACTTTTATCTGAAGAATAAATAATTGTGGAAGTTTGACATATTTTCTATACAAAAGCTGTCAACGGCAATTTCTATTCCTCAAACTAAAAGGTACTTACCTGAAGATTGAAAACCCTAAAAATCGGCCCTAAGAGGGTTAAAAACGTTAGAGGAGTGTTTGATCCAGGAATTGTTAATATAGAACGATGTTTCAGTAACAGAGTTACGTTATAAAATAGCTTTAACAATATTAATTCAACCTTTTATGATTTTCGTGATTCTATTTAACCAAACCACGCTTTCACACTAATAAAACTTAACAGGTGAGGGATCAAAATGAAATTCAAAGTTAGCGTGAATTTCATTTTGATCGTAAATCAATTTACCTACAACAAAGGACGATTGACAATCTATTATAGACCCTAACCCAATTTTTTTTGATCATACAGACTTTATTTTTAACCGACTTCTTCAAAAAGGGGAGGTTCTCAATTCGTCTGTATGTTTTTTTGATTCCAAAACCTTTTGAAACACTGTGTGTGTTTCCCGTTTACTCCGCCAATTATGAATCGATTTTGATGATTCTTTTTTTGTTTGGTAGGTCATGCTTTAGAGGTGGTCCCATATAAATTTTATTATTTTTGATTGCGTAGTTTTTGAGTTAGCTACAATAATTACGTATTTTTCCCACTTTGCGTATGTAGACGATAATTATCTTAGTTGACTCCATCACTGTTATTTATATAGCAGATAACGATATACGATTTGTGTGGGGTAGGTACCATAATTGTCTCAAATTGTTCTTTCGATATTTTTACATATTTTTATCGAACATAAATGTAGGAAACAGCAGTTTTTTTTTTTTCGGGATTCGGGGTTGTCCCCACAGTGAAATTTGTTCATAATGATGAGTAAAATGACCCCGTAAGATGATGCCCTTGAATTAAATCCAATCAAAAACATATATGTGAAATGGGAGCCATATTCAAAGTGTGGTTATCGACTTCGCCGACAAAAGAATTGAGATCTAAATGGGTGCCAAGTTCTATAGATAATCCTGAAATTTATCAAGAACATACAACATTCTAAAATAATTTTAAAACAAAATTTATTGTTTTTTCTGTTATAACAATGTTTTCTAATTAAAAATATAACTTCATTGAATAGTAGAATTATTTACACAAAGCACTTAGGATGAATTCAAGCTGAAAATTTTACTTTTATAAGTACGAATTTTTATATAATTTTTTTATTTATTGGCTTCTAGCTATTGCGGAAAATGTATTCCATACATTGCCTAGGTATTGCATAGAATACCTGAATTATACAGATTACCGGTAACATATAATATGAATGAATATCGTCCACATGGCGCTAGGGTAATATGCACCGGAACCTCACCGGTGCGGGCGGCGCCGCGCTGCGATTTTTTTCTTCTTGTGGTCCGGCTCCGACATCATGTACAAGAAGCCTAAATGTCACCTTAAGATACGGACTATGACTATATTTCTAAACCCTTAAATCCCCGTGACCCCGCCGCACTCCTGTTGCCCGCCTCGCGGACAACTTAAACAGCTAATGATTAACAATTATTATTAATTATTGGTTGTCTAAGTTATTATATAAAATAATCTGGTACCTATATACAAAACGATAAAAGCGACCTTTCATAATGGAACCTATTCTCCTACAAAAGAAAATATTTTTGCTATTATAATTTCGAAAGGCGCTAGGTGTTAAAAATCGTTTACTTGATTTTTTCTTTAATCGTAAAAAAATACTGTTTTCTGATTGTTTCCTTTGTATACACACAATTACCAAGCTGGACACCAAATTTCAACTTTCTAGGTCATCTGGAAGTGGGTTAGGTTTTAGATCTATAGGTAGGTATGTCAGTCAGTGATAGAAATGACGATTTTTGGACGTTGATATCTCAACAACCGTTTGAGCTGTATTTATAAAATTTGGGGTTCTAGGGGAAATATAAATAAATCAAATGTCATGTGTGTATGTTAAATAGATTTTGAGTTATTGAGGGGTGAAAAGTAGCTCCAAATGGTTCGTGTAATATAACACACGGCTGTTGCGTCGCCAGTATTTTTCTTGAACTTGGCTTGACACGCGACCGCGTGTCTAGATTTCACCCGGTATAAGAGCTATTATGCTCTCGATTAATCAAACGTCAAGTTACGTGTAGCGAGAGGCCGCGTACAATAACGCCTATAACTAGAACAATAGGCTTACGGTACAGGTTAATGGGGATGAAGTTGTGCCTGTCACCGGCGTTTGAAGTGAGCATGGCGAAAGGTCATTCACCTGGATAGTCGTACGCGAGAACACACACGCCACATGAGGGACCTACATATAGTGGGGTTGTTGTGGGACATTTCACACCATAATTATGTACATTTGTAACAGCTTGGATGTCGTTATTGTCACTCAACTAAGGTTTTAAAAAACCACTTAATTTTAAAAACACAATATAGTTTGTGAAATTAAAATGTTTCTTGATGTCGCGTAGGTACTTACAAACTAAAATGAAATTGCTTATTTATTTTTTCCTTTATATAAAACTCATTGTCTTTTTTGGTGCGATTCAGTAACGTGTTTCGTGAATAAAGTCGCGTTGTAAATGGGACTACCGGCCTTTTGTAAAAACTGTCGTTTTGGATAAAGTCATGCGGAATTGCATGACTTTATCGATGCAAAGACACGGCTGCATGGATGTATTTGTATCGCAGGTGTCTATCAATTCTAAAGGCTTAACATTTTATCTAGTACTAGCGGCTCGACCCTGCTGGCACTGGTGCAATTTACTGATGTGGTGACATGACAAAGCTTCGAGATTTTTGTGCTACAAAGAAGTAAAATAATATTTTTTATGTACAAATAAACGTTTCGGAATCAACTCTCTAAATGCTGGTGAAAACAGCATCAAAACCCATTGTGTAATAGATTTTGATGCGGTACGCGACATAATTCAGCGACCGACACTTTACAGCTCGCTCGGCTCGCGCGCGTTGCTTACATTCTAGCCTAACCTAACCCTATGTCACCCAGTTCAATATGACGAATCATACATTACTGCGACTAGTTACTTAAACAATGGTGAAAACATTTCTGCGGCAGATTGTATAAACTGGGTTAAATAGGTTAGGTTAGAACTGTGACCAACAGCGCGTGAACCGAGCGAGCGCTACTTCCAAGTTGCTCAAATAAATTGCACCATTTCCTAATTATCCGCGATTTCGCAATATCCATAGGGTGCTCGGGAAAATTCGAATACTCAAATCACCCTACGACATAAAGATATTTTGCCGCTCTGGTCGATATATACCGATGGCGGCACTTCACTTCCGCAGGACATGTTGCATTCATATTTGAAGTAGGTACTGAGTGAGCTACTTGACAGCCCTAAAAATATATGTTAAATATAGGTTACGTAGCTATTCACTAGAAATAGCGGACCACGATGAGATAGTGTAAACCACGCGGCGTTGCCCGCGTGGATGGTTGAAGTTATCACACGGAAACTACTGAGATAAAAAATATTCTATGTCCTAACTCAGGTCATGATGTAACTGTGTGCATTTCATCGAATTCCATTCAGCCGCCAAGGCGTGAAAAGGTAATAATTAAAAAAAACCGCATAATCCTACAGGGGCACTTATGAAACGTCAGAAGCTAGGTGCACGGTTCCAATTGGTCGTTTTCTATGGAGAAGAGCCGGCAAGAAACTCCACGGTTACTCTTTTAAAAATACTTGCCTTGTTAGTAGGCGTGGGAGGACAATCTAGGCCTTTCAACAGGTACTTAATAAAATAGAAGATGTTCAACAAATCTGGATCCAAGCCCACAGCGTTCTCACATTCACAAAATAGAAAAGGCGTGACTATTTAAACCAAATGACGTGATTGCTATTACAACTGTAACACATTGAATAATTATCATGTCCACAAAAGCCACTTATAATAATAAAGCCATTGATAGACAGACATACTAAAGAGACAGAGAGTAAATTTTTACCCGACTACGGCGAAGAAAAAGGAGGGTTAAATTATTACTATGGATCACGCTACATCTAAAACTACAATACTAATAATATGTAGGTACAAGTATACAAAAAGGGGGGTGGGAAAATAAAAAATTGGATTGATTTTTATCCTCTGCTGTCCTTTCCACAGGTTAGTGGTAGCGCTAAGTTTCACCCCTAACGTCTGACGGCACTTTATACAGCAGGCACGGGCACCAAGGTACCTGTTATCTACGTATTCAAAGTTTATGCTAACAAGGTGTCTATATTCAGTGTAATTACATCAGCAAACTGAATAATCAACGTCAGTAACCTACTTGAAATGAGACGACGACATTCTACTAAAGAGAAAATGTAGATACGGCTTCTAACCGAAAGGATCTGTCAAACTAAAGAGAGAAAGGAAATAATGATTAATTGTTTATTCTGCATAAGCATTTAGACTTATTAAAACAATCGGCTATGTAGTTATTGTGTGGTTCAAAAATGGTTAACATATATTACCAAAATGTACGAGGCCTGCGCACGAAGACAAATAGTTTATATCGTAACATTTTATTAAATACGTACGACGTTATTATATTTACGGAGACCTGGTTGACAGATAATATTGACGATAGTGAGTTTATAGATGACCGGTATCTTGTATGGAGGCGCGACCGCGATTATTGTAGAACAGCACAAAAACGGGGTGGTGGGGTGTTAATAGCAGTGAGGAACGATTTGACCGTTATCGAAAGATATGACTGGCGTACTACAGCGGAAGATCTATGGGTAACCATCACATTAAGAAGGTCGAGACCTACTGTAAGTTATAATATCCATATCTGCTCGCTGTATTTGTGTAAAGAAAATACGGGCAATTCATACGCAACCCAATTAAAAAATTTTCATCAGAACTTAAATAATTTGATAACCACTCACCCAATGGACATTTTTATTATAATTGGTGATTTTAACTTCGGTAAGGATGTAGAATGGCTCAGCCGGAGTGACAGTGCTGAACTGAACCCCACAGGTATGACTTCTCAACACATTATAAATTACTTTGATACTATAAACACTTGTAACTTGTCTCAATATAATAGCGTGTGTAACATCAATGGAAGGTTATTAGATCTTGTTTTTTCAAATGAATTGCTAAAAGTAAAGGAATGTTGTGACCCACTGGCTACTTAAGTGGATTTGCACCACAAACTATTAGTTATACACGCTGACTTTATCGAGATACACAAATGTTTTGAAAAACACAGCGCAAAGTACCTATACTACCAAGCCGATTATCCAGCTATAATTACTGCATTGGATCGGGTAGACTGGAGCGAGTTTTTATCTGCTGAATCTCTGGACTAGGCTGTTTGCCTCTTTTATAATAAACTTTACGAACTCAGGGACTTACACATTCCGGTTAAAACAACAAAAAAAGACGCTCATCCCCCCTGGTTCACTCGTGCATTGATCAAAGTTTTAAATGAAAAATATAAACATCATCAAAAATATAAAATATACGGTAACATATCGGATTATCACTCCTTTGTTCTCTTGCGTAGCCGCGCCAAGCAGCTGGAAAAAGAATGTTTTTCTGCTTATATGACAAAAATAGAAGCCTCAATCGTCAATAACCCTAATATATTCTGGTCGTACGTGAAGAGTAAAAGGCGTAATAACACCTTGCCTAAAGTATTTCACTATATGGATGGGACCGCAGACACAGGTGAGAGTGTCACTGAACTTTTTGCCTCTTACTTTCAGTCAACTTTTCAGGACACTCCTTCAAGTGTTTTGAATTTGAATTTTGATACCCATTCTACTACATCAGTATCTCTGAGCTCGGTCACAGTTTGTCCGGATCAGGTATTAAAACTACTTAAAAATCTAGACCCGTCAAAATCGGGTGGACCAGAAATGATCCCTCCTATTTTCATAATAAACTGTGCAAAGAGCCTGGTGGCGCCTATCTGTTATTTGTTTGATTGGTCGTTGAAATGCGGTGTCGTACCTAATATATGGAAGTCTGCCTTTGTCACACCTATCTTTAAAAAAGGAGATAAATCCGACGTAAAAAACTATCGGCCTATATCCAAATTATGTCTTTTTTCAAAAGTTTTAGAGAGACTAGTGTATACAGAAAGGACATTGACCATCCATATATGGGAGTTGGACCAAGTGCTGCCCAGAATGGACACATAGTACATTATGTTCCTTGGGTTTATACTAGTCTGTACACCAAAGCTTAATAAAATCTATCCGAGGAGTTTCGAGAAAAACGAATTTTTGTTGAGCATTTTTTATTGATGAATACCAACCAACCTGTGGCGCATTTGATTAAATAATGACAGTAATTATGTTAAAAAACATATTATTATTTCATTTGTATGCATATCATTTACATGTTAAATATTTTTACTGACCATCCATATATGGGAGCTGGACCAAGTGCTGCCCAGAATGGACACGTAGTGCATTATGTTCCTTGGGCTTGTACTAGTCTGTACACTAAAGCTCAATAAAATCTATCCGCGGAGTTTTGAGAAAAACTATTTTTTGTTGAGTATTTTTATTGATGAATACCAACCAACCGATGGCGCATTTAATTAAAAATAAAGACAGTAATTATGTTAAAAAACACATTATTATTTCATTTGTATGCATATCATTTACATGTTAAATAGTTTTTACTGACCATCCATATATGGGAGCTGGGCCAAGAGCTGCCCAGAATGGACATATAGTGCATTATGTTCCTTGGGCTTGTACTAGTCTGTACACCAAAGCTCAATAAAATCTATCCGCGGAGTTTTGAGAAAAACTATTTTTTGTTGAGTATTTTTTATTCATGAATACCAACCAACAGATAGCCCATTTAATTTAAAATAATGACAGTAATTATGTTAAAAAACACATTATTATTTCATTTGTATGCATTTCATTTACATTTTAAATATTTTTTACTGACCATCCATATATGGGAGCTGGGCCAAGAGCTGCCCAGAATGGACACAAAGTGCATTATGTTCCTTGAGCTTGTATTAGTCTGTAAACCAAAGCTCAATAAAATCTATCCGCGGAGTTTTGAGAAAAACTATTTTTTGTTGAGTATTTTTTATTGATGAATACCAACCAACCGATGGCGCATTTTATTAAATAATGACAGTAATTATGTTAAACAACACATTCTTGTTCCATTTTTATGCATATCATTTACATTGTAGTGTAAAGCACTTGTCAAAGCGTATTCAACGAGTCCAAACACGATGGTGCTATCTTGTTTGGTTGAGGAGTTCCTATCGGTACCTTCCGGCTCCATCACCAGACCCTCGATGCAACCTTGGGCTATACTAGGTACTTATCAAGACAAAACCAACGAGTTCAAACACGATTGTGCTTTCTTGTTTGGTTGGTTGAGGAGTTCCTATAGCCACCTTCCGGCTCCATCATCAGACCCTGGACACTGCCTAGTGTAAAGCACTTGTCAATGCATATTCAACGAGTCCAAACTCGATGGTGCTGTCTCGTTTGGTTGAGGAGTTCCTATGGATACCTGCCAGCTCCGTATAAAGGCAATAACTTTTTAACCCTGGGACCGATTTTTTTTTTAAATTTTTTATGTATAAATTGATGCAAGGAACCATTTGGAAGCACTCCCATGGCTGGGCAGCATTTGGTCCAAATTGGTCAATATCCTTTACTCGGCTATGAAAAATCACTTTAGTGATGAGCAGCATGGATTTCTCAGAAAACGGTCTACTACCACCAACTTAGTATTGTCCAACGCGATCATAACAGACGGAATGGAGGGAGGTCATCAGGTGGACGTGATTTACACCGACTACAGTAAATGTTTTGACAGGATAGATCATCGTGTGCTTCAACAGAAGTTATTGTCTGTAGGAATACACGGTGATTTGTTTCGATGGTTTTCGTCGTATATTGAAAATAGATCACAGGCTGTCGTGTTACGGGGATATACGTCTCGATGGAATTCTATCCCTTCAGAAGTCCCCCAAGGTTCGATCTTGGGTCCATTATTATTTATTATATTTATTTCAGACATTAAAACCTGTTTTAGAAACATACATATCCTTTTATACGCAGACGATATGAAGATCCTGAAATCGGTGCGTACATTATCTGATGCGGAGCAACTCCAGTCCGATCTGGACAGGTTTGTGGTATATTGCAGGGATAATAACCTGCAGCTTAATGTGTCTAAGTGCTTTCATGTGCCGTTTACACGGCAAAGACGTTTAATTGATTCTGCGTATAAATTAGATGGTCACTACATAAATAAACTGCACAGTGTTAGAGATCTTGGCGTGATACACGACAGTAAAATGATTTTTTTGCGAGCATATAGAGTAAGCAGCATCATAAAGAAAGCCTCCAAAGCTATGGGATTCATAATGCGAACTTGTTCCGATTTTCATTCCCTAAAACCAGTAAAGGTACTTTATTGTTCTTACGTGCGCAGTACCCTTGAGTATGCTTCCCAAGTATGGAACCCCCAGTATGAGACGTATAAATATCGTATTGAGTTAATTCAGAGGAAATTTATGAGATACCTAGATTTCAAGGCGCAGAAGTTTTCAGATGACTATGCACACCGGTGTAAGCGTTATCACTTTTTACCATTAGAATTAAGGCGTAATATTAATGATATTTGTTTTCTTGTTAATATTGCAAATGGAACAATCGATTGTCCCGATTTAATAAGTAAAATCTATCTTCGCACCAATCAAAACAACCTAAGATTGCGACCATTATTACAAGTACCGTTTACAAAGACAAATTATGGGCGTAACGCTTTTTGTATACGCAGTGCAATATTATTTAACAACCTTCCATCGTATTTAGAAATTGATTTATTTTGCACGAGTGCGTTAAGGATCAGGACAATTTTGAGCAAGGAATATTTCAATGGGTGAATGTTTTGTGCTTCATCACGGCATACAGCTGATACCATATCCTTCCTACGATATTGCTACCATATCCTTTTCTTAATCCAACATTGTAACATATATGTGGAAGCTTGTAATTAGCAATTGTCAGCTGTTTACTAATTCGTTACCATTTAAGTGTATTAGTCTGTAAGCTTTCTTAAAATTGTAAAAATAAATAAATAAATAACTAAAAGCAAAAATAACAACAAAAAAAATAATTGTAAGTATTTTATGTATTTTTTTAAAAGCTTAGTCCTGTTACTTGGGGTTGTGATCTCAGAATTCAATTACTCGAATGAATTCATGTAAAACCTTCAGCAGGCGTAGATGAGCACGTTTTGTCGACGGAAGAGTAGACAAAAATTACGTTTCCTGTAGACAGTACGACTGAAGCAAAGTAGAAAGAGTCAACTGCACTTTTTACGAAATTCACTCTTTTACATAATTAGACTCAGAATTCTTTGTTTTGTCGGTTTTGTCATAGGATTTATCGATTGTGTGAGTGTGATTTTGACAGTAAGGATAGAAAACTTTCTTCCGAAATAGTCTACCTACAAAAAGACGTAGACAAAGATTGTTAGAAATGAACGACAAAATTACAGATTGTAGAAACATTTCCACGGTGGATGTCAAAAATGAAGAAACGAACTGTCACTTTGTATAGAAAAAGCTATGTCTATTCTTCGTAGAGATAGAAAGCGCCATGCTACGCCTGCTGGATACTAAAAAGTTTACCAATTTTTTTTCTATCACTGTCAGTACTTTAGCCTGGCAACTTTGACCATCTTGGAGCTTCTGAGAATTTTGTACTTTTAGCGCTAAAGTGACTCAACTAAACGTCTAGTAGATATTTTAATTTCAACACTTAAAATATTTTTCATCTACGAGCTGCATCTCAATTAGCTGCAACATTTTTGTTCTGTTGCTCTTATACGCTGGTTCCCAAACACGCAAATGGAACTTCAACTTTATTCTCATTCTATCTAGAATATATTTTTGATTACCAACTGTACGTAGTTACGTCTCTTTTGTGCAGTACAGCCACGAATAAATAAATACACTCGTGGGGCGGATTACGAGTGTAGTAAGTTACGTACTTGAAAATTTTTATTTAAAAAGAAAATTTTCCTCTTACAGTGCTTTTTTTGTAAAACTTTCATTTCACTTTACATTTGTGAAATGGTACCTACTGTATACATGGCATTTTATTCTAGAGGCAACTCAGAATACGTGAACAAGGTTACGTAACTACTTAAGTTTTCAGGATAACTTTAACGTAAAATCAGTCTGTATTTATAGTCAATTGTCACACTGCAGGTCAACGGCTTCTTCGCATTCAAAGCGAACTATGCGATTCCCCTTAATGCTACGTTTCGAAAACACGGGCTCTTGTGAGAAACGGAGTTATAAGCGCAAAAATATTTTCAAAATTAATAATCAAATGCCACCTTCACTCCTTCGTAATTCTGCCGAACCCCCCCCCCCCTCCCTCCCCCCGTAATCCCCCTAACCTATAAGTACTGCGAGCCAACTATTGCATAAATACCAAGGAAACACCATCGCTCGAAACAAACATCAGACTCAGTCGGTTTGCTTTCAATAGAGATTCAGTGATCTACACTCGCACAGCATTGCAGGCTATGGTACATCGCAATCTGTAGTACAGTAGACCTCACCTTGGTGTTACCACTTTGATCTTGAGCTGGCATCGCGTAGGACGGAGTTTCAATAGAATGCGAAGCCAGCTTAAACTGGTTCTGTTACTTAAACTGTACATCACAGGCTGTAGTTACTGCAGGCTTTGAATGGAAATGCATTTCTGCGAACTTGAACGCCTTATCAACAGGCAGACTGTTTCCTATACACTGGGAAACCGCAGTGTAGTCCTTAACGCGAATTGCGGTAGAAGATTACTGATAGAAACTGTCACGTAAGGAAAAAGCGTTATCCAATCGACTTTATCTCTCTCTCTATCTTTTTATATGAGTGTGTGTGTGTTTGCGAGTATCGCGTACAGAACTTCGTTCCTGACGTTGCCGGGGATACCCGACCGCACACGTTTTTTTTTTTATTGAAGTAAATATAATGAGTTTCTAGATATTTAATTGAAACCCAATAACTTTTGCTATAAAATATCAAGCCGTACGCATAAAATATCAAGCCGTACGCATAAAATATCAAGCCGTACGCAGAAAGAGGAAATGCGGTTGGTCTTTTCTACATACAAACGCTCTCGCCTGTTTTCTTTCTGG
Source organism: Lithophane semibrunnea (assembly GCA_947363905.1). NCBI lineage: Eukaryota > Metazoa > Arthropoda > Insecta > Lepidoptera > Noctuidae > Lithophane > Lithophane semibrunnea. The sequence goes on along the minus strand of OX376186.1, from coordinate 18,990,952 downwards.
TCTATGACCTTATAGCAATGATTTTTTAAAGTGAAATTACTATCAACTTGTTCTATGCCCCTATGTTTTCCTTTTTGATGATACATTATCTGTAGAAGCACTAGAACAAAAAATGCTCAAAATTGCCTGTTTAGACTGCTGTCAACAGAGGCCTATTGATTAATGAAAAAAGAAAAACAGGAACATAGCATAAATCCTTCTTATTCAGTTTTTGAAATATCCTTTCAATTAGTCCAATATTGGAGGAGGAAATAGGCGAGAGCTGAACCTCGAATTATAATTCGGATCTGCAGCTGTCTAATATTCTTGTTGTTAAATACGAGGCTTTTGGCTTATTTGTAGTTTTAGTAAATGTCATTTTTTATTTTGTATTGTGCGTTTAGTTTGTGCAGAATAAACAATTTTTCTTTCTTTCTTTCTTATCGCACAAATAGCGACCGAACGCGAACGCTCGTGACAGCGATAGTTTCTTCAAATACCTAATTTTCAAAAGTCTCTCCGGCTGCATTTCCTCTTAAGGGATTGCTCATCGGCAAAAATGACGAACTTCCATACATACTTCCATCCCCCTTTTAGCCCTTTTTAGGGGATGATTGTTCAAAAATCATTAATCAGTCTAGGCCCACAGGTTTAGGCTGTGCGTTGTCTGTCAGTGATTGAATTTAGAGGTGTGGTCTTATTCCCCCGGCTTCTGAAGGCCTGAGAAATAAATGTATGACTAAAATAACTATAACCAATCGGGAAAAGTGTATAAGTCAAGCCTTTCTGTTTCGAGCTTAGTGAAACCGTGCTACATTCATAACAATTTCCGTCCTTTGTATTCTAATCTCAAAAACACGTTTGATAACAGGATTACTACGTTAAAAGGTTATAACCGAACGTTTGTGGCATGTGTTATGTAAGTGAAGAGCAATGAAGCTTTGTTTAACTTATGCTGTTTGACTTGGACATTAATTCCGTGAGCAAATTAATTAACGGACAGGTTTCCATTATGTAGCAAAGCAGCAAATATTGCATTAATATAATGAAATGGCCGTGCATTTTTTGTTTACATGATTCCTCGGAATTCGTGAAAGAGAAATATTAAATGAGCAATAATAATATTTGTAATCACGTTTTCGAAAACGGCTCTAACGATATCGATGAAAGTTGAAATATTGGGGTTTACGGGGGCGACAAATCCGTCTAGTTAAGACTCATATCTGGGAAAATTAGTTTTGTATATTTTTACCCGCGCAGAGCTCGGTCGCCAAGGTATTGGAATTAAAAGGAAAGTGTAGTTATGGAGTTTTCTTAAGAGGTGGCGTTATATGACTCATATGGCAATATTTTTCTTTGCCTGCGTGCGATTACAGTTTTGATTTTTTATTTGTAACTGGTTTGAATATATAACTACCCCGCACCCGCATGCTTTTGAAAAACTTCTAAGTTCCGCGAAAAAACATCAAGTCTGCGGTTTTCAGTTAAATACGGTTAAGCTGTGAATAGTTGGATTGGAATCAAAGATCTTTAGAGGTAAGCTGACAAACTGCAATGTCTCATCGAGAAAATTTAAAGTGTTGCATAGCAGGGGTTAATTAAAACACGAGTTTAAAGTAAATAATATCACGCGAATATTTCAACATCTAGTTATCTGCAGCTACGTGACGTCATTGCGAGAGAGCGGTTCTGTGTCACAAATTGTCACAATGCAGTGAGTTTTATGGCCTCATTCTAGCATTTTATTGTGGATACAGTGGGACTAGATGACTAGGTACTTTCACAGTGTGTCGACACAATTTTCTGAGCTAGACGTGAAATAATTCAAAAATTAAGGGTGAATTCGACTAACCTTATATAAATTATGTAGGTCTTATCCAATGAATAGATTTTGACGGTTTTTTTCATACAAAAATTGTCAGACGTCAATTTATTTAACGGATAAAATATTTTGACTTGGTAAAATCCTACCTGGATTAGTTTTTCGCCAAGATATTTATTTGGTTAAAACATGCACAACATTTTAGACCCAGATCCAAGTTATTGCACAGTTAAATTTTAATAAAAACTGACATATATTTACATTAAGGGGGCAATAAAAATACTAATCCTAACCTTATTATATAAGAGGATATATTCCATATTCCTTATCCTGACTAATATTATTAGTTCACGCTAAAACGGCTGAACAGATTTGGATGAAATCTGGCACATGGGTAGACCATAACCTGGAAAAAGACGGCGATTTCGCCCGCGTGGATGTCGGATATCGTGTCACGGGAATATACTACCGGGATACTTAAAAATGCTGGGTTTCCTATACAAAATATTATACCCTATATCTCCCCCTATAGGATTATTTTTTTAAACAAAAAGTCGCCTAAGTCCTTCCCCAGGATGCCATCTATCTCCTTGCCAAATTTTGTCGAAATCCGTCCAGTGGTTTAGGCGTGAAAAGTTAACATACAGACAGACAGAGTTACTTTCGAATTTATAATATTAGTATGGAAACTGTCGTGAGGATATATGTGTGTGGTTCAGCGTAATTCCCTTATTTTTAAGAACGTTCACATTCGCAATCTGTCAAAAAAACCATAAATATACCAACAATTTTGACAAGTTTGACAGATTGCGACTTGAATATGTGAACGTTTTTTATGTAAGAGAATTGGCCCTATGTAGTTACGAGATATAAAATTCCTCTATTTCAACATTAAACACAATCCACCTCATAACATTTTGCAACGATAAATTACTTAGTACTTACAAACGTACAAATTGCGTAGGTACCTACTGCTCACGCTTTTAATAATGCGCACAAAACTTTTGCTATTTGTGCAAAGTGAACTCCAACAATACAAGTGGGAGAGCGCTGGGGTGAAGATAAAAAAAAAGAATGGACCAAGTTTACGGAAATCCTAACTAATCCTAATATTATAAATTTGAAAGTAACTCTGTCTGTCTGTATATTACCATTTCACGCCTAAACCTCTGAACGGATTTCGATAAGTTAGGGAGACAGATGGCATCCCGGGGAAGGAGGTAGGCTACTTTTTATCAACATAGAACGCGGGCGAAGCCGCGGGTGGAATCTAGTATTATAAATGCCAAAGTGTTTGTCTGTTTGTTACACTTTCACGGTAAAACGGCTGAATGGATTTGGATGAAATTTGGCACATGGGTAGACCATGACCTGGAGAAGGACATAGGCTAATTTTCATCCTGGATCGCAGACGAAGTCGCAGGCGACGGCTAGTTATTAATAACAAGAATTATCGACATGTGTTCTACTAAGAAATGTGTTGTAATAAAAAATTTGGACTATCGTTTTGCTAATTTCGGCACGGAGCACAAAAGTACAGTACCTTGTCAATCAATCAATCTGCCTAGCCTTTTCCCAACTATGTTGGGGTCGGCTTCCAGTCTAACCGGATGCAGCTGAATACCAGTATTTTATATGGAGCAACTGCCTATCTGACCTCCACAACCCAGTAACTGGGTGAAACGATACCCCTTAGTAAGACTGGTTGTCAGACTTTCAGGCTTCTGACGACCCGTAACGATTGTCAAAGATCCACGAATGACAACCGGGACCAACGGCTTAACGTGCTATCCGAGGCACGGAGGAGTCTCGGTATATAAATATGGTCACCCATCCACCGACCAACCCCGGCCAACGTAGCTTAACCTGACGGATCGACCCGATGCGGCTATTATTACTTAGCCACGAGTTCCTCTAGTACGGTACCTTGTAAGGTACTTAAAACGAAAGAGTATCGTGTCATGAAGATTGAATACAGGCTGTAAGGGTTAACACTCTTGTCATTCAAACCATGGGTAGTTGACTTAAATATAAAAATAAATGACCGAACACAATAAAAAAAAACGTCATTTTCATTAAAAGATTTTAAAAAGTTTCTATCCGACACCGTGCTCTCTAGCAAAACAGCTGACTGACTGAGGGAGGGGTCGCGCTCGCGGCCGGTCAGGTCACATCCCGCACCCCCCGCCCGTGTTGAGGCGCAAGTTCGTTGCCCTAGCGCATAGGGCAACGAACTTGCGTCTCTTGTGGTAAAATGTTGATTAAAAAAAAAGAAAAAAAAAGTTGTAATTTTCCATTGAATTTACGTTCTATAAATGAAACCAAACCACTGGTTGCAAGGATAACGGTGTTTACCCTAACACCCTGTATAACTGCAGAGACACAGGTGCGCTTTCTAAGATAAATTGGGACATAAAACATTTTAAAGAAGAAGCGGGTACTAACTTTTTACTGGTTCAGGAACAAAACGACTTTTTGAGGACTAGAGAGGGTCGTTATTCGACCGGATAGGTAATAATTAATCGGAAACTGAACTAACCAAAGGCTGCTTTTGTGGGATTTAGGTGGTATGTAGGAAAAAAATCAATGTGCCTAGCCTTGTTGGGGTCGGCTTCCAGTATAACCGGAAGCAGCTGAATATCCTACCATTTATTTACTTCCTCTTTCTATGTACCTACCTACAATGCCGAGACTACTCCGTGCCTCGGAATGCACGTTAAGCCGTTGTTCCCGGTTGTCATTCGTGGATCTTTGACAATCGTTACGGGTCGTTAGAAGCCCGAAAGTCTGACAACCAGTCTTACCAAGGGGTATCGTTTCACCCAGTTACTGGGTTGTGGAGGTCAGATAGGCAGTCGCTCCATATAAAATACTTTATACCTATGGAGCGACTGCCTATCTGACCTCCACAACCCTGACTGGTGACTGGGTAATACGATACCCCTTGGTAAGACTGCACCCTAATTGCGTACGTAATACACGGTCAATCTGAATTGGAATCGGCTTGAAACAAATGGCTCGATCCAATACATTGCTTCATAACTTCGTAAGATAAATGTTGGTGAGCTGATTTTTTTTTGAACTTACGAAGCAATGTATTATACATTTGTTTCTAACCGATTCCAATTCTGACCGATCGTGCAATACGCAATTAGGGTGCAGTTTGTCAGACTTTCGGGTTTCTGACGACCCGTACCTAACGACTGTCAAAGATACACGAATGAAACCCGGGACCAACGGCTTAACGTGCTTTCCGAGGCACGGAGTAGTCTCGGCATTGCATAATGTAAATGATTTTGCATACTTTTGTATAGAATCAATTTTTTCTAGCTGTGCTGCTGGGGAGTTTGTTGCGCCACTTCTTCTTCCCAGCTAAAGCACTAGGAAGTGGTGAAGGGTGGGCGTTTTTGGGGAACTGTCTTATGTGATTTTGACGTTCGAAAAGTGCTGATTCTCAGCCTAGTTTGAATAAATGAACTTTGATTTTGTAGGTACATAGAAAGAGAAAGTAAATAAATGGTAGGATATAAATAGAAACTCTATTCGCTATTATAAAACAAATCTGTTTGTCTGTTCGCGATAAACTCAAAAACTACCGCACCAATTTTCATGCTGTTTTCACCAATTGGATAGCATGGTTCTCGAGAAAGGTTTTAGTATATAATAGCGACATCCAGGCGGGCGAAGCCGCGGCCATCAGCTAGTTGTAAGATAATTAGTATTGCATAAACACGTGATGGATGTAGGTACAATAAAATTACGGCATGTGTAACGTTCATAATAATTAAAGTCTCCAGCATAACTGGTGCGTTCTACGTACCTACGTGAAGTTAGTTAGTGCTAATTTACATTTTGCATGCTGGAGTATAGAGGGAAATCAGGACCAGTAACACGGACAAATGACGCGCTACGTTTGTCGCATCGGCATCGCGTGGAATTCATTCTATTTGTGGACCATTGGACACAAATAGTTATTTTGCGTTCATTTATGATTCACGCACAAGTTAAAAGGGCAATTGTACCACTATGGTATGACACGACATGTTCAAAATTGATTGCTAGATTGTTTTGTTTAGAAATATTATTACATTTAGGTTTTAACGATTCTGATGTCAATAGAATTGTCGTCTTTTTGTCTGAACTGGGATTGCTACCAGTGAAAAAAAAATCTGAATAGTATATCTGACTGGTTTTCTTTATTTGTAAAAATATAAAATGTACTTAACTTAAAGTATCTGACGTACAGATATGGTTAAGTGCCAGCCTGATTCGTAACATATATTATGTAGGTAAGTACATCGTTAGTTCACTAAAATAATTAATTTAAATATTTAAATAACATTTAACCTCACCTATCATAAATATTTAAATTATGTTTTAACCTCACCTATCATAAATGTATTTTGTTTTGCATTACACGCATGGGATGATGAAAGCTCATCAAACATTTTATTCAGTTAATGACCAATTGCCTTTTTAATCAAAATACCGTGAACAGGTATTATTTGCCACTCAAAATATACCGCATAAATGAACCGCATGCCATTCAAGCTCCAATTTGAAGCTGAATAGGTATTAAACTGGCGCTTTGATTAAATTGAACTTTAATAAAAAAATATTGGGTCAGTTAAATATTCGTGTTTGCATATTTCACTTTCAATGTTGATTTTGGTGTAGGTAAAATATATTCATAAATGAAAATGAATAAACATGCTATGAGAATTCATGCTTTATTCCCCTGCAGGATAAAGTAGGTACTAGAATATAATAATTAATTTATCGTAATTATCCGCGTGTGGTTTTTGAAATATTCACGTTGGTTTTTCTCAGTGTTTAACCCACAACATGGTGGCGCTTGAGTTTTACAGTGAGAATATTTTAATGTTCCATTGGACAGTTTATATTTTATTGGACATATGGACCTTTCGCACTTTCTTTGCTTGAATGAACAGTTAAACAATTCTTACATAAGACGACAAAGACGAAACGTAGTGGAAATATCTCGTGCCCGTCAAGATAGAGGGACCAAAGCCTTGGATTCCAAATCAGCCTCAACATAAAAGTTTAATATTATAAATCTACTATTTGCCGCAGACTATGGCTATTTGCTCATTCAAATGATAGAGGATTTATATTAATAGGATCGACTTGTAACAGTCCCGCTTTAGAACAAAACCAATTTAAGCTTGTTTATTGCAACATGGTGTTTTCTGACAATTGGGGCCTATAACAGTCACTTTGGCAGAATCATAATAGGAAAATATTATAAATCATCGTAAAATATCACAAACTGACTATTCATAATATGATCTGCGTGCGATTCATGTTACGAAATAATTCATCTGTTTGACAGTTTTCTATGGAGATTCGTAAAATGGACTACACAATGTGAATTGCTTTTGTGTCAAATTAGAGGAATTGCCATTGACGGCTGGAAATTCAGGAACTGAATTGCTTTCAGAGGAATTGCTAATGTGGCTGTTTTAGACTCCGGTGCTCTCAAAACGTATGTTTTTCTTTTTGTGTTAACTAAGTTAACTAAAAAAATACAGCTTAAAGTGAAAAAAGTTACATTATAAAGGCCTGGATTCGATCCCGCAACCTCGTGTAAAGGAGGCGGGGCGTTAACCTCCACGCCGTCACGGCTTTTCAGTCGACTATATCTCGTATCTATTTCCTGGAATTTCGACTCAGTTCGAAACGGGGCATTTATCGTCGTTGCAGTATTATTGTTGGTGGGGGAGTCCCGTTGCAATGTATAGAAGGGTGGGTGTTCTGCGATGCATTTAGCGGGTTTACACGGAGCGGACCGACGGGCGGGCGCGCCGCTCGGCTACCGACTTCATTTCGATCGCCTCGCGGGTTTCTTCCCGTGTAGGTATTTACCAAAATTTTGGTGTGAAGATGTGGTCGAGGGAGGCGTTTTGGTATTCCACCGCGCAAGGTCGTCGCCCGCATCGATCGTTGGCGACAAGCCTGGTGTGCGCAAGTGCCGCAACCCCCCTCCGCGCTGTCCCCGCAAGTCCCAACATAGCTGGTTGAGTAGGTAGGTAGGCACGTTCGTATCCACGGCAAAAACACAAGCAGAATTGTTCAGAATGTTTAGTCTCAAAGAGGGCGTCCGTGGGCGCAGACGGCGCCCCCGACCTTGTTCTGGCGAAAGAACGCCGACCGCGCGTCAGTCGCTCCAACTAATTCGTAACTGTGATAAAACAAACACCAAAGTAATAGTTAGGTAACACTTCGCAAATGCCTCCAATAACATAGTAATACTTTACAATACTCCTAAGATTGTTTATTTTGCGGTTATCCATGGGTGTGGTTTAATGACTTCTTCTCACGAAGCGTGGTTGCCGTAGGGAGCCTGGTGGGGAGGCCACGTGATCTATTACTACGCCTCGACACCTTGCCTCCACGAGGTCGGCGATGCATCTGATTCTGCGCGTTGCATTTCCCGACTTTAAGCTCTATAATCGTTTGCAGCGTGAACGTAGTTGTCGAACCAGGCTGAAATCAACCATAAGTCAAAAGCCGTACGGTCGACATTGATGTGAAGCCTTTATGCCGTTTCATAAATCACTCGATGCACTGTGTGTATATCCCTATTATATTTGCAAGACAGTTCAAATTTACTACGACTCAATTCGCCAGCGTGCATGTGCGTGAACCATTTCATTCATCCGTTACTACGGCGGGAATAGCCTGTAAATATGGAAGTTTTTTACGATTCATTGATGATCTTCAGAATTACCCTCATCATTATACACTGCAGTATCTTACCACATACTAACGTGATTACGTCCAATAAAAGAAAATTAATAAAAAATGAGAATAAAAAGGAAATCATTTATATTGTTTACGCTTTCATGCATTCAATTATCATCCATAATAAGGTGTGTTTGCAAAACTTCTTGGATGTGTGAAAATGTGAGTAAATTTTATTTAGCAATCGCACTACTTATCGACAAACTAGAAAGATATGGAATACGCGGCAATGGTCTGGATCTTATTACATCATATTTAAGCAATCGGCAACAATACACAGAAATAACAAACATAAATATTAAAACCAAGCGGGAAATCAAATATCGCTCAAAACCTAGAACGGTGAAGTACGGTGTACCTCAGGGGAGCGTATTGGGTCCCCCACTATTTCTGGTGTACATAAATGATCTTCCAAAAAGTATCAATCACCCAACAGTATTATTTGCTGATGATTGTACAATAATGATAAAAAAAGATGAGTCCTACAATTATGAACAAGAAATCAATGACACGCTAAAGCAAGCTATAGATTGGTTGCAGTCGAATAATTTAAAAAATAATTTAGAAAAGACGTGTATAATGCATTTTAGTCAGCGACAACGACAACAACTACCGGCTGATATTAGTCACAATGGGCAATCAGTTACAAAAATGAATACAACAAAGTTTTTAGGGTTAGTGATAGACAGTCAACTTACGTGGAAACCGCATGTTGAAGAAGTTTGTAAAAAACTCAACAGTTTTGCTTTTGCTCTTTATAAGCTGTCCAAGTTTGTAAACCGTGACGCCGTGGTTATTGCCTACCATAGCTACGTAGAATCAGTTCTAAGATACGGAGTAATTTTCTGGGGTAACTCGACAGACAAGATTACGTTTTCATCGCACAAAAAAAATGCATACGCGCTTTATGTAATCTACATTCAAGGGACAGTTGTAAGCCATATTTTAAATCCTTGAAGCTTCTAACATTGCCGTCATTATATATCTTTGAGGTGGCAGTGTTTGTTAAGACCAACCCACAGCTTTTCAAAATAAGAGCCCCAGCTGATCCACGGTTAAGAAAAAGGGATTCGAACATTCTTTGTGTTGATCGCAGTAAAACAGCCCTCCTACGTAAAAGTATTTATCGTATGGCTCCAGTCATTTTCAATAAAATTCCACGACAGTTAAAGAATCTTAATAATAATATGTTTAAAAAGAAACTGAAACAATTTTTAATTCAAAAATGTTACTACTCCACAATTGAGTTTATGGAGGACACCACTGACATTTAGCTTAAAATATTAAATTTTGAAAAATTTTTTTTTTGACTTTGGTGATTTTGTGTTAGTACGTAAAGAATTGTGTGTTAGTGTGTAAGTAATTGAGTTATTAGAATATTTTAAATGTGTGTCTGTTGTTTCGACACCATTAACTTTAATATTATTTGTATGCTCTCGAGTAAAATGTAGCGAACTGACCATCTTATAACATCCTATTGTATTGAAACCTACATTTACGAATAAATTTGATTTGATTTGATTTGATTTGACAACTAACTCGTTTATCTGGAAAATGTACGGAAAGATAATGAAGTATGGTTAAAAACCTGCTCATAACAAAAATAAAAAAAACACAATAATATTATGTAAATAAACATTAGGATACATTTTGAAAAAAAAAAAACGTTCCATATTGTAATATCTTCCATTATCAAGTCTACGTAATCAAATGTTTCTTAACATCTAAAATACACTTAAAAAAATAACCAGCCTAATATAACTCTGTAAGTCTCAGAAAAAATACTATATTTACCGCTAACCCTTGAAAGCCCGTTATTTTCCATTCATGCCCCGAAAATTAAATAAGGAAAAGGATTTATGAAAATCAGCAAGCTTTTTAATGAGAAAATATTACAAGACATAATAGTCCAAGGCCAGTATAAACTGGCCGAAGAAAAATATATTACCTAATTAAAGAGTAGGTCGGTTGAAAATATTAGGTAAGATTATGATAGGATAAGCAATTTTGCTGCTGTGCTGTCAGTTGTGGCATTGTTCAAGAGCCACATACGATATTATAAAATACTTTATCTACACCCATGCTATAAATCCTCTATAAAACTTCCTGAAACAGTTAGCTTATTGCCAACATTAAAATAACCATGTCATAGTAACCATAATATCATCCAAACGGGTGTTATAATGTTGTACTAAATTTCATAACGCGACTCAATTCAAAAAAAGAACATTGTCATGCAGGCGCGTTTCAGAAACAAAGCACCGAAATTTAAAAGAAAAAATACGAATTCGAAAAATTCGAATTCACGTGCGTCGTATCCCTCCATTTTTCTTCGATATTAGTATTGCAAAACTTTTATAGAGGATTCATATCATGGGTGTATATAAAGTATTGTATGCAACTGTAAATAATTAGGTATTAAAACACTCATACTATAATCACACTCGGCTTAATACCTCTTATTATAATAACAGTTGCATAAATAACTATGATATGTAAAATACCTACTCATTGTAGGGACAACTAATGTCAGATTCCTATAATTTACGGACCGCTATTGGTTACAATTATTAAAACGTATATCTTTACCAATAATGAAACGAAGACTTCATAGCTTTGCATAGTAGACCCTTCCATATGGCACATATAGCTATCACAGGTAAAATTGGGTAACGAAGGTATTTTATACGTCCAGTTTGGCAATAACAAGTAAAATTAATTTTTTTATTACTGAGTACACTCTCGATCAAGTCACCTTTCAAACAAAACCAAAAAAATCAAAATCGGGTCAGCCGTTTGGCAGCTACGATGGCGCAGACGGACACACAGATACACACGTTAAACTTATAACACCCGTCTTTTTCCGTCGGGGGTTAAAATGGATACCATTGGTAAGCAAAACGATTCGTTATTGTTCATAGGAACCGAGCAAAAATAAGCTATCTTAAGTTATATACGTAGGGATGGTTTAGTCTCATACCTATAACTAAAGCTGTTATAGGGGTATTTCGCGAGCTTTTCCCAGCTGTGGGATGATATTATAAACCAGCATAGTATAACAAAATGTCCTTCGTCCTACTGCTTGATATGGGTCATCCAGTTTTCGGACCAAATGGCATACGCGTGCACCGCTTCTGCTGAATAATAAATGAATTTATAAGTAGGTAAATTGCTTGAAAATAATTCCAATAGAAAAAAAACAGTTTTGAAAAAAACAAGGCAAACTAAAATTACTATAATATTGCTATATTTCACTTTGATGCTAACATACCTAGAGCTGTATGTCGCAAAATAATTGAGAAATCGATTCTTTGCGAAAATATAAAATACTAGGATTATTGCTAAGGACCGGATTATCGGAAACTAAGAAAGATTTTCGTAATCATGCGAGCTATTATATAAGAATAATTATAAGAATACCAGCGAGCCGCCTCCTGCTTCTCACGGCTTAAACCTTCCGGAATAAATTCTCTGAACGATGGTGAAAACCTCATCAAAATCAGTTGTGTGGTTTAGAAGAACAACTCGGACATACAGACAAACACGAAAAACGACTTTAATTTATATGTATAGAAGTAGAAGTTTCGTAGGCGCTCGTAGCAGCGTAGCAGCGTAGCGCGTAGCGCGTAGCTCTTGGGTTGTTCCCGCGAAATTCGATCGATTTTCGGCCAAACATTTCAAGGGAAAATTCTTAGTGCTTTATATGCTTTCGATCAGAAATATAAAGAACTTTTTGCATTTATTTATTATAACAAGTATTAGAAACTAGTATTAGACAGAAATAGTAATATTTGAAATAGAAGTATGTGGCCGTGTACTGTTATACATCGGTTGTCATGGCAATTCAGGGAATGTTCCATGTTTACTGTGAATGTGGTAGGATTAAGAATAGATTAAGACAAAAGAAATGATGGATGGTTTGTGTGAAAGTTGATATGCCTAGGAAGAGAGTGAATACTGACATAACAGCTGGTCTATTCTGTAAACATCTCACCTTGAAAACTTAGGTGAAGTGAGCTGTCAATAGTGTAAATCTCTAGCATCAGCATTGCTATTCTGTTACCATATCACCGTGAAAACTTAGGACAAGTGAGCTTGAAGTGAACTGTCACTGCCTTATCTTAGGTATCGATGACAATGACACTCCCTCCACTCACTCTGCTTAGTCCACGCTCACTTCACCTAAGTTTTCACGGTCAGATGGTTACAAAATAGCAATGCAGGTAATAAACATGTTGCAGCCCTCAAATAAATCCGGACGAGTTACAGGATGGCAGTCTAATGACGGAAATCAACTGAAGTTTTATTTAAAACTGAGCGTAAATACAATCTCAGCCAACCTTTAAAATTAATATAATATTTAACACGCTTAAAAACATGGAATAAATCCGAATAAAAATAATCAAGTCTTAAATGGCGAGGAAAGTTGTTCGAACATTTTTCTATGGAAGCTGGTGTAACCCGTAAAGGATAGAGAGGGGCCTAAACCGGCCACATTAGTAATTCCTCAAAAAGCAGTTCATTTCCTGAATCCCAGCTGTCATAAGCAATCCCTCTAATTTGACACAATAGTAATTCATAATGTGTGGACCATTTTACGAATCTCCATAGAAAACTGTCAAAAAGATGAATTATTTCGTAATATGAATTAAACGCAGATCATTACTATGAATTGTCAGTTTATGACATTTTACGATGTGTCACGATTTGAATGTAAAGTTCAACATTGGTGACTTGGGAACTCTCCAGCTACTTATATTTTATTAATATTAGTATACAGCATGTAAGGGTAAACACTCTTGTCATTCAAACCATGGGTAGTTGACTTAAATATATAAATAAATGACTGAACACAACAAAAAAAAAACGTTTATTTTCATTAAAAGATTTTAAAAAGTTTATATCCGACACCGTGCTCGCTAGCGAAACAGCTGACTAACTGAGGGAGGGTCGCGCTCGCGGCCGGTCAGGTCACGTCCCGCACCCCCCGCCTGTGTTGAGACGCAAGTTCTTTGCCCTAGCGCATAGGGCAATGAACTTCCGTCTCTTGTGGTAAAATGTAGATTATAAAAAAATTAAAAAAAAAATTGTATTTTCCATTGATTTTACGTTCTATAAATAAAACCAAACCACTGGTTGCAAGGATAACGGTGTTTACCCTAACACCTGTAATGTTATTATTAAACTTACACATAATAAAGAAATCTCGGTATTTTCCGAGTCGTAAAAACCGTGTGAAGAAGGGGCCGGTGACTAGTTCAATCTTAAAATATTAGGAGATCATTCACCGTCAATACATTTTTGGGCTAAATGTGAAAGTGCCAGCCAAACAAAAAAAAAGCTATATTCCGAAAGAGTACGTTTTTCTTTTCATTTTTTATTACTACAAGCTATTACTTTAATTAGATTACTATTAATTATTTTAATTAAAACATATTGAAAACAGTATTTTTCTAAATCGTATAACAACGCAGGGAATTGCGCTACAGATTTGGTCCAATAGTGAAAAGTGAAGAAAATAACATGTTCTAACGGAATATATCTTTTTTTTTGTTTGGCCGGCAATTTCATAATTTAGCCCAAAATGAATGATTCTCAGTAATGACATTATGAACAAAACTTTTAATCAAGTTTCTGCTTCCAATTTCGATTTAGCGCTTGCCCTGGCCACTACCGCAAGCTTCGCTAGCTCCGCTCTCGCGTGGCGGTTGGTTCTAACTTAACCTAATCCATTGATCGGATTGTCCTAACTCCTAACCTAGTTACTGCGACCAATTTCGATGTTTCGGCCGGTGCGGTGGATACGCTCGCTACGCTCGATTTTCTACATCAATTAGGTGATTATCTAAAGCAGATAAAAAAATCTGATGCGTTAAAAATAGTACCTACGATAGGTACTCGCATGTAGAAGGCGGAAATCGCCTCGCCTTCGTAAACTAAAGCGAGTAAAAAATATCTAAGTTTCCTAATCTGAGATTGAGAAAATCGCCTGTAAAAACATCGATAATTGCCTTTTTTGAATCTCGCTCTTCTTTGAAACAAGACTTGTTTGTACCTTTACTCTCCTCGCCAATTCAATTTAAACTCGCCATTCAACGGGCAAGATACTCTACTTGTGTAAATGAATTAAAAAAATGTAAAAAACTGTCTGAGAACACTTTAATTTACCTACCACCGTACTTTGTAAGGCTCATTTACACAAGGAGAGTTTCTATAAAATAAATAACAATAAATCTCGGTCGGATAAAATAAAACCGGCCGGAAACATAAAGTTTCTAAAGGAAACCTTGCACTTCACACAAACACTGTTATTTATAACTTAAAACGTATTCAAAATAAACTTGCTAACACAACATTATGAAACTTTTATTGAAAAGGTACGATAAAAAAAGAAAAAATGTTCAACGGTTTACATTCTATAGACTAGGAAAGTATCTCATTCATTATCTATCTTATAAAAGCAGGTACAGGCCCGCTGCTGCGTTAAAAGCTTTCTCCTTTTATGCTAATCATAGAAATAAATAATGCATGTTTTATTGAACCTTTCACGCTAGCCTCTACGTTGATTTTCTGAGTGACTTTTCTTTTAAAAAACTTAAAAAAAAACAACCGACTTCCAAAAAAAACACTAAAAAGTGAAAATTAGCTTAAATTCGGAATCTGGTGTCTGCTTTTCAATTTTCGTTTTTTGCCACCGTCTTCCGAAATTAAAGTTATTTTTCACTTCTTAGTGTGTTTTTTGGAAGTAGGTTTTTATTTTGTAAAAAGTTTTTATTTTTCACTTTTTTGTTTTGGTACCTACCCCACACAAATTCGAATATCTACCTGCTATGTGAATAACAGTGACGGAGTAACTTAAAACAACATATGGGACCACCTCTGAAGCATGACCTAGCAAAGAAAAAAAAAATCATCAATCGATTCATAATTTTGGCGTAGTAATTGCGCAACAAACAAAAAAAAATCATACAGACGAATTGAGTACCTCCTCCTTTTTGAAGACGTCGGATAAAAAGTCACACATACTTATAACTAACTTCTCGAGACAGTATTTAAAACAAGCAAACATAAGTTCTGAGTAATTCTAATAAGCTTTCACTGAGAACACTAATGAATGTGCGAGGCTTCAAGCATTGCGAACACCTCCGCTAAGCAAATGAGCTGCTGCAATATAAATTAATTACTGAACTGATGCTTCATGTTTTCATACACAAGAAATTATTCATTAGTTTCAGTAATGGTATTGCAGAGAAGTAATTAGAATGTGAAATGTTTTAACTTTGAATTCATGATACCTAACAAGCTTTGAGTAATGCAAATAATGAAATGTAACCGTAGTCGCGTAGCGTCGTAGCATGCTCGTAGCTCGTAGGCGCGTAGCCAACAGTCAATATTGAAACCAATGTATTTTGATCCTATTCGAAATAAACCTAGTTCCAATAAGTGTAATCCTAAAATTAGAGATCGCAATTAATTTGTTTATTTAACTGTCATGGAAGGCTGAAAACAATAAGATTCGAGATCGTATAGACGCATCTCAAAATGGGGTGGTTCAATACATTAAGCACTGTCTTAGTTTGTATATAAGAGCAGAAAATAAAATCAAAAAGATGATACGAAAAGATTTCTAACTGCGACAGGGCAGTGCACCTAACGTCAAGATGTCAAGTTCAGTCTCAAACTTATAATACAGCGTCGAAATTGAAAATTCTTTTTCCTTTAGGTACCCATGTTTTAAAATAAAATGAATTCGTTTGAGATGTTCTTTGCATCCGTAGACTCTTACATACATCTTATAAAAGGCAACTGTTCTCTTTTTTTTTGACGTTATTATATTAGACCGCAGCACCTCGGGCAAAGCAAGTATAAGCAATTACTAAGTTACCGTTATATGGGAGTTACTGCAGATTTTTTCCAGGAAATAATGAAGTTACGTCTGACTGAACACGTTACGGCTACGTTACGTTAACCTAATTGTTCATGTCAGGTAGGTGTAGGTCTGCCAGGGTTGCGGAATAGTCCGAAAGGGATACCGGGACGCTGGCAACAGGCAACTGAAGGAACACGGGTGGGTTTTAGTCAGTAAGAGTCTGACACGCCCTTCCGCTCCGCCCAGAGCGGGAGAAGTCATTTGATGATTTCCCACCCAAAAAAAAAAATAAGTTAGGTGTAGGTACGGGTTTTGCCGCAGATTGAAAGTAACCTTACGCTACGGTATACGATACAACTTCTATTTATAGTGCGGCTATTTTTACTTTATTTACGCCACGTGTTTTATGTTTAGCCATAATTGGGCGCCAGTTTGTAGGGTGAATAAAATGCAATAATGTTTTGCATAGAACAACTATACAATATAATCATTGACCAATAAAAAACACAGATATAGGTACATTAAAGTTCAGTGCAAAAATCGTGGCGAATAATAACGTTTTTAATATAGGCAAGTACAAACTTCTCACCTTGGACTTTACGATTCTACGATGTTGAAAATGTTTGTTGAATAAATGTTTTCCATGGAAAATGTGTTTGAATTGTGTAAACTGCATATAAGTGAGTTACAAAATATTCTTATGCTGAGTACAGCATAAGAATGCTGAAGCTAAGTTTGTGTCATTCTTAGTAAAGAACTCGAGCCAAAGTATAAAATAAATAGTGTGCCTTCATGCCAATAAAAGTGCTAGATAATAATATCAATATCTTTGTCGAGCTTACAGCAAACAGCCCTTTGTCAACGTTGCAGCGAGCGGGTATTCAACAGACAGTGAAAAAGCTAGAATAGTTGTTTGTGAATAAATTGAATTGAATAGAACAAACATTATATAAGGGTGTTTTTGAATATCGTGCGGAATTCAACACGCATGCGGGATTGCCCCGCATGCAGGAAATTTCACGCAGCGTGAAACACGTTAGCCTACGATCTAGTTTTCCGCGGGTTTCGCGTTGTGGTTGTGTACAATGAACGACAAACCCCGCGCGGCGCTGCTGCCCAGCATCACGCCCCGCGTTCCGCGTGCTTATTCCATGCATACTTGTATGAAAAGGACATTTGCGGGGGATAAAATCCGCATGATATTAAAAACACCCTCAAGTGTTAAAAAAATAACTTAACTAACTTTAAGGCCTGTAACAGAACCTTACTAAAAACTCAAGCATTTCTTAACCATGCATAATTCTGTAAATTCATATTTGTTACGAGCGCTAATAATATTTAGATCAACATACAACCTGATACTGACCTGCAAATTGCAAAAAACGTAAGAAAATTTGAAGTTCGCGGGCTACCCTAGCGCATCAACCTTTAAAATCGTTAGCTTTTTGATTGGTTGAAACTACTTTTTAGTAATGCTTGAGTCTTGAGTAAGGTTCTGATATACAGGCTTAAGAGAGGTGCTTTAGACTATCGAACTGGGGTAGTATTATGAAGTATTAATGCCATCATTATTCCACTGCGAAAACGGGATGGTGCTAGCGGACTTGTCTAGCTCCGTCTCTCTCTCACACTGGAAAAATGGTAGCATTAATACTTCATAATACGGCTCCTGAATAACTTTTACTATGGGACAAACTTAGAAATCACAAAAAAAACAGCTGTCCCATACAGTTTAAAACTTTAATATGGAACAGCTGATTTTTTTTCTGGACTTCAAACGCCCCATGCTAAAAGTTATTCAGTTTGGTGGTGTATTCACCTAAGAAAGAAAGAAAGAAAAGAAAGAAAAAAACGTTTATTTGCGGTAAATATGACGCAAAAAACAAAAAAAGAAAATAACCACAAAGTAAAAATAAAAAAGGTTGGGGGAAACATGCGTCACATCCACGCAAAACGGCTATCGCTCAGCATTATGCTGCGACCCTATGCAAAACAGAGCCCCAGCGCTGGTTTTCAGCGACAGCCGGCGCTGACGTAATGACGTCGATCGGTGCGGCAAACCAGTATCAGAACGCTGAATGTCACCTCTGAATGTCAAGTAAATTTTTCAACACCTTATATTCCCGTTTACTACAGTAACAAAAAAAAAGTCTAAGGACTACGTTTTTCGTACAGTAGCACTAAAAAAGAACCACGCTTCTCCGTCTACGGTCCGCAAAAGGGAATATAGCCGGACCAACTCGATTTATTGTAAACATTTTATTAGATTGAGTGCTTTTATGGTTCGGTTTACGGTCTCATCCACTTGCATGTTACGGTACTTATATAATAATTATGTACCGTTATATACAAATGGATATATGTGTTATGATTTAAGTAGGGTTTAGTTATCAATCATATTATAACGCAGTAATTTATCTCAAATACACGTGCGGTTATTCAATTATTGCTATAACGGAACTGAAATTATTGCATATTTTTGACACGATTCAAGAGTAATGTCAGAAACCAAACATTATGGCAGTATTTAATTCCAAACATTTATAAATGGAAAATGACGTCGTGCCGAATTTACGACAAAAATAGATATTATAGCTTAGTTATAATAAATAAAATAGCTCGGCTATCATTGTGCCGATTGTCGTAACGGCCAATGGCCTGATAGCCGAAAGCTTCGACCAATATCTCTCGAGGCTCTCGTTAGGCGGTTGGATCAAGGGCCTAATTCAGAAGGCAGTACTCCTCGATACGGCTCGCATTGTAAGGAGTAGCCTGTCTCTGCAGCCCTAACCACCGGTAGCTTGGACCCTGCTCCTGAAACCGGTGGATCTCATTTTTTTTAATACATGTTTTCTTAAGAAATATTAAAAAATATAAATAGGTAAGAACCAGTCTTACCAAGGGGTATCGTATCACCCAGTTAAAAAACTGGTATTCAGCTGCATCCGGTTAGACTGGAAGCCGACCCCAACATAGTTGGGAAAAGGCTAGGCAGATGATGATGAAATAGGTAAGAAAAAAAACCATACTAACGTCTTGGTGTCTAAAAATAAGACACTCCATACTTGTTGAAAAAGAAATTCTTTGCAGAACCATTAAGTAAAGTGGTAGTATTTTAATTATGTAAGCTTCTTCGTCTACTTAAGATCGTTGCCATCTTGAGCTTCGAGATTCCAAGAAACAAATTATTCGAAATAACGTATCGGTTACTAATTGGTTCCTATTCTAGTATTTCTAAAGGCTGATTTTTGACATTTGCATTAGGTAGCGATTTCAGTTGCAAAAATTGGAATGTTTATTGTTTAGTCCGGCAAGTAGCAAGTTGTGTCCAAACGGACAATAGGCGTGTTAAGCTTCAACTAACATTTATTTTTGCATTTAGGTATGCCATTACGCAGGTAAGCCATGATGTTATCGGCTACTTAACCAGACTTTCCTATGCCCTTAGGAATTTGAGGCCCCCAGCTCACTTATAAAACAAACGAGATACAGCAAAGTGGGTCAACTGGTTAAATATTTGATTGTTATCCGGCGCGGCCGTCGGTACAATGTCACTGCGGATCACCTCTTCTGCTCCTCCCTTTTGTTACAAGTACAAGCTCATAAATTATAACAAAAGCGAGGACGGATCCGTATCCAGTTCGGTCCAACTTTTATGCATTTCATTTCTCCGAGAGAGTGGGGCTGTCCATCCCCTTTCCCAAACTTGTTAATATTAATGCTCAAGCGAACATTTTATACAAGCCCACAAGGTGGACGGCTGACCTGTCGTGGATCCTTTGTCCCATAGATATCACACACATAATGAAATATACTTATAAGTAATTTCTAGTTTTTATTATCTACAGTATCTCAGCTCAAATTCACTTTTTAACCGACTTCTTCAAAAAGGAAGAGGTTCTCAATTCGTCTCTATGTCTTTTTTTTTGTGTTTGTATGTTACGCGATTACTCCGCCAATTATGAATCGATTTTGATGATTCTTTTTTGTTTGATAGGTCATGCTTTAGAGATGGTCCCATGTAATTGGTGTCTTTGCTTGTCAATTTTCGTTTTTTGCCGACTTCCAAAATTAAAGTTATTTTTCACTTTTTTTGTGTTATTTTTGGAAGTCGGTTGTTTTTTTTTGTAAAAGTTTTTTTATCTATCTCGCATCATACTGCTCGCGGACTGAGTGGGAGCGAGACTGAGTGGGGTGCTGGCGGCTCCAAGGCGCCAATAGTTTAGGTATGTAATTGCTTTTGTCGGCGAAAACAATAGTAATTAAAAATATAAAAATCATAGCATCTGCTTTATAGTTAGTTCCGTTATTATGCAGTTTCATGGTCTAATTTGAAGTATTTTTTTAATACTAGCGGTTTATTGTTCGGTTCGGATAGATCCAACTTAATATTTTTTTTATGGAATCGTGTTTTTGTCAAACATAGTACTTAAAAATTAATCTTGAAGTTTAACATTATTATTTAAAAATTAATGCTGCAGTATTTTCGAAATAATGGAAGATCATGCTAAGCAATTTGAGGTACCTATTATAGATTCTTAAGTATTCACGGGACAAAGGTGCACTACATGTCAGTGTAGTGCGAGTCCGACTCGTACTTGGCCATTTTTTATGGTTTCGAACCCAAAGGGTAATACGGGACCCTATTACTAAGACTCCGCTGTCTGTCTGTCTGTCCGTCTATCACCAGGCTGTATCTCATGAAACGTGATAGTTGAAATTTTCACAGATGATGTATTTCTGTTGCCGCTTTATCAACAAATAACTAAAAAACAGAATAAAATAAATATTTAAGGGGGCTCCCATACAACAAACGTGATTTTTTTGCCGTTTTTATAGATAACTAGCTGCCGCCAGCGGTTTCGCCCGCGTGTAATCTTTTTAAATTATAGCCTAAGTTACTCAGGGTGAATGTTAGCTTACTAATGGTGAAAGAATTTTTCAAATCGGTTCAGTAGTTTCGGAGCCTATTCAATGCAAACAAACAAATAATCAAATCTTTCCTCTTTATAATATTGGTATAGACTAGCTTTCGCCCGCCGCATCGCCCGCGTGGTATGTCGATAAAAAGTAGCCTAAAGTGTCCTTCCCCGGGATGCTATCTATCTTCTTGCCAAATTTTATCGAAATCCGTTCAGTGGTTTAGGCGTGAAAAGGTAACATACAGACAGACAGGCAGACAGACAGAGTTACTTTCGAATTTATAATATTAGTATGGATGGTACGGAACCCTTCGTGCGCTAGTCCGACACGAACTTGGCCGGTTTTTTTTTTCATTTTCATTTCGGTCAGTTCCAGAGACCCACAATACTAAACGATTCAATTGTCCGAAGCTCGCGTTAAAAACATAAAAACAATGTGAAAATGGAATGCAATTTTTCACTCCCAGTCTTTTATTGAATTCTTGGACATTTTGCGCTTAGCTATAACGTGCTCGCAAAAAGCCGGTCGATACTGCGGCATACCGGTACTATATTCGTTCCGAGTCTGGTGGACTTTAGTGGTTTCACTGGTAAGTACTTATTCTATTGAACTTGCTTCAGTAGGCTCCCAATTCATTGAATAAATCAAAATTTGTGTTTGCTTAATGTATAAATTATATTTGCCTAATAACCGAATTGATATTTGGTTTGTTTTAGTACCTAACCCAAAAATGTTTATTCAAATGTTGTACGTAAATTATAAATAATGTATGTTCTGTAAATTGGTTTCACAAACACATCAAAAAAATCAAAATCTATAGTCAAATTCTAATCTAGAAACAGGTATTTTATGTATTATGAAACCACAATTCATGAATCGACTCAGAATGTTATCATGTTTTCAGAGATACAACAGAGACATCTTCACTACATAATTATTATAAAACAAAGTCCTCCGCCGCGTCTTAATGTCTGTCTGTTTGCGATAAACTCAAAAACTACTGCACCAATTTTCATGCTGTTTTCACCAATGGATAGAGTGGTTCTCGAGGAAGGTTTTAGTATAATTATAATAACCGACAAACACGCGGGCGAAGCCGCGGGCATCGGCTAGTTGCTATATAAAGCGAAGTACTCACTGTAGACCACCATTATTTTTAACCAATTTACCAAATAAACAATTTTTCTTTCTTTCTTTTTTTTTCAAATAAATATAAAGGCAATACGTGGTCTTTATCAGAAGAGGTCTTATTGTCTCTAATTATGCGTGGGTTTGCGGGCTAGGAGATGTAATTAAATGGGAATGTATTGTTCATTCCCATTTAATTAAACTGTTTAATTAAATTTGTAAACGACGTTCTACCGAGTACGTGAGGCGCGAGCGCATATCAATCAACTCACTGCCCTGCCAGGGAAGTCACCATGATCACCAATACCACAGTCGCCATGAATCCTTGCCGGTTTCCCGGTTTCGATCCATCTCCGCGATCTTCCAATATTTTGGCGGGGGGCCACCTCTTCAGTACCCGGAGTTACGTCAAGTTGACAGCTGTCACAATCGTTCGAAAATCAACTCCGTAAGTTTAGAGTCGTAATATCTTTAGACGCGCCGTCAAATATTATTTATCACAATTATTATTATTTTGATTTTTATAAACTGCAGATGATAATTAAGTACATAAAAACTTTTTAGTTTCGTTCGACAGCATATGGGTTTCAGGATTGCCTGAAGCCGCAATAACGGAATGCTCATTCGTACTAACGCAGATTTTATTTTTAAATTAACAAGCTCTCGTAACTGCTGGAGGGTATAATAATAAAATTCAGGCATATCTGTCTGTAGTCAATCGGACGAGTTAAATTCATATTTTCCCAAAAATCGAGCTAGTAAAAAATGCGTGAATGATATTTGATTTTATTTTTATAAAATCAAATATCATCATTTGGTCTTTTTCTTTTAATATTGTCTGACCCGCTCGGGTAGGGCTTTATAGTTTTAGAGTTCTAACTTCTAAGCTCGAGATGTGTGTACGGGACTTTATAGTTTTGAACTGTGACGAGTAGCCAGATGTCTATTAAAACTCATTAATGTACGTTTCACTTAGGTACTTTAGCCTCATGGCAAGTTTGATTTATAATGGAGACACTACTACTAGACAAAATGCCATTCTAATAGCGATAACTATGATGAAAAGGTCAAATATGTACGGGACGGACAGTATGCTACTGCAGGTGTAGCATGAGCACCGTTTTGTCGACGGAAGAGTAGACAAAAATGAATACGACGGCAGCAAAGTAGAAAGGGTCAACTGCACTTTTTACGAAATTCACTCTTTTACATTATTCGACTCAGAAATCTTTGTTTTGTCATAGGATTTATCGGTTGTCAGTGTGATTTTGACAGTAAGGATAGAAAACTTTCTTCCGAAATAGTCTACCTACAAAAAGACCTAGACAAAGATCGTTAGAAATTAAAGACAAAATGACAGATTGTAGAAGGATTTCTATGGTGCGATGTCAAAAATGAAGAAACGAACTGTCACTTTTTATAGAAAAAGCTATGTCTATTCTTCGTAGAGATAGAAAGCGCCATGCTACGCCTGCAAAAGCGTAATAGATCTATGTCAATCCCGTTGAAAGTCGTTGTAAAAATACCACACGCTTTGTAAGCGATTGCTACTTGTTTAGACCCTTCGGGCGAACTTGAACCAAAAAACAAGTGAAATATAGTTGGAAAAAGTTCGAAAATGCAAGATATAGTTCAAAGTGGCATCGTTCGCGTATATTCCTTGCAGTCATGCAGGCCATCCGCGCTTGCGAACAGTCGCCGCTGCGGCAAGCAACTTTACTTTGCACGAGTCTCACTCGCTTTTCGCCGGTTTATAAAAGTTTCCGCAGTGAGAGTTTAAAACAACACGTCGGCTTTTAATTGAGTTCGGACCTGCGCAGGTTTTGCTAAGTAAACAACAACGGTTCAGTTTACCATGGCGCTTGCTAACTAGTATTTAGTGTTCACTTTACTTAATTTTTTACGCTTTATTGCGATCAAGTTGCGCCTCAGAAAGCTCGTTATGACTTTGGTTTCGGATGTCATTCGTAGATCTTTAACAGTCGTTACGGATAGTCAGAAGCCTGAAAGTCTGACAGCCAGTCTTACCAAGGGGTATAGTGTTACGAGTACCATTAACTGGGTTGAGCAGGTTAGATAGGCAATCGCTTCATGTAAAATATTGGGATTCAGCTGCATCCGGTTAGACTGAAGGCCGAACCCAACGTAGTTGGAAAAGGCTAGGCTGATGATATTGCGATCAAGTTGTAAGTTTTAGGAAAATTTCAGAAGAATTCTCTCAGAAAAATAACTGACTGTTACTTTTCCCGTTAAATAATAGGGTCCTCTTCGCGACACTTGCCCGTGTCAGGTCTTGTTTGTTGTTTTCATTGACTTTGGAAACTATGTATTTTGTTAATAATTTCTCATTGATAGCTAAGGTTACCGGCTAACCCATTTCTGGCTCAAGCTGCGACCGCACTGGATGTAATTTCTTCTTATTATTTGGCGTGTTGGTTTCGTCTTGATAAAAAAAAAAACAACCGACTTCCAAAAAAAAAGTGAAAAATAACTTTAATTACGGAAGTAGGTGTCTATGCTTTTCAATTTTCGTTCACGCCACCGACTTCCGAAATTAAAGTTATTTTTCACTTTTTTTTTGGAAGTCGGTTGTTTTTTTTTTTGTAAAAAGTTTTTATTTTTCACTTTTTAGTTGTGGTAACTACCCCACACAAATTCGTATACCGTTGTCTGCTATGTGACGGAGTCAATTAACATGTCATCAACATCGCAAAGTGGGAAAACTACGTAATTATTGAAGCTAACTCAAAAACTACGCAAGCAAAATTAATAAAATTTATATGGGACCACCTCTGAAGCATGACCTACCAAACAAAAAAAGAATCATCAAAATCGATTCATAATTGGCAGAGTAATCGGGTAACATACACACAAAAAAAAAAAAAACATACAGACGAATTGAGAACCTCCTCCTTTTTGAAGAAGTCGGTTAAAAACTAACGTGTAGTCTGGGTCTTATGTTGGAGCTGAAACTTTTTTAAGCAAGCCCGGTGTTTTTCGGGTCCGTACCCAAAGGATGCCGACGAGACCCCATTACTAAGATTCCGCTGTCCGTCCGTCCTTCTGTGTATCTTAGTGTATTAGGTAGTGTGTCACAGAATGTGCACTACTATCAAATGGCCGCTGAAAACATAAATTATAAAAAACAAAAAAAAATGTAAAGCAAAACAAGAAACATGATTTTTCGGCGGAAACCTTTAAGGGCTCTTACGTACTGGCGCGACGCGACGCCGCCGCATTGTTCGCCGTGACGTTTTCTCAGAAATTGTTTTGTTAAAATTCGCGTCGTGCGGCGAATCGCGCCAGTATGTAAGAGTCTTTATGTCTCTCTTCGAGTCCGATTCGAACTTGACCGCTTTTTATTCATCTTTGTCTATACTGGCCAAACTATATCCATGTCCATTCTTTACATTTAATCCAAACACTAACCAACCAACGAGTCAGTAACTATCATCAACCACATTTTAACTTTATCGGTACTAACTACTGAAATTATTATTATAAGTATGATATTAAATCTACAGCAGAACTATGTGTTTAGCTTGAAATTAATTCCAAACCACTCGGAACACGTAAACCGCGAAGAACCTAGAATATAAGCAAACTTTTACTTATTATGAAAACTTTTAGGCGTTGAACATTGAGTTAGTAGCGCTCATCAAAGTTCTGATTTTGCAGAAAATAGCACTCTTATTCTGCGTGTACGCTCGGGGTGCAATTTCAAATTCTGCGTTCAGTTGGTCTGGGCGACCTTATTGCTTGGCATTCTCTCGTTATCACCAGTGCCAGCCGCGTCAATTGTGTGCCAGACGATTGTTCTGAGTTCCCGCAATCTCCGGCCGCAGACTCTATAATCGTCTATTAATAATAAAATTATTCCATTCTTAAGACTTAGAACGGATTCCCATTGTCAATGTTAAAAAGCATTCGCTATTTTACTGTAGAATTTGGGCATTTAAACTATGTTTATTTGAAGAGGCGTTCATTAAATTGTTCTTTTTTCCTTCACTCTCTATATTTATATATTTTAAAACCAAATGTTCGTAAATTCAAATGGAAAAATATTTCCTACGTTTTATAAAAATATGAAGCTCGCCTCGGGAACAACGATATTGTGACTGTTTTGTAGAAAATAGGTATTTAATATCTTGAAGGAATACAATATCTCTCTATTACATTTCTACGAAAATCTACGCTTATTTTACGGGTACGGTTATATTGAAAGCTTATCGTATTTTTTACCCGACTACGGCGAACAAAAAAGGAGGGTTATGATTTTGACCGGTATGTATGTATGTATGTTCATCTGTTCCCTCCTATCTTCCAAACCACTTATCACAATTTGACAAATGAGGTATCGTTAGAAGCGTCGTGATTGTCCGCTGGTTATAGGCTATGTGAAGTTACATTAAATTAAAAATGGCGCCCTCTAGAGGACATAAAGTGAGGAACTTAAAAAAAAATGGTTTAATCGTACCATGTTGGGTATCAAATCAAAGGGCTTAATGAGCACATTTCAAAAATATATATACTACCCCAAAAGAATTAAAAAAAATAATCAAGTAATAAAAACTAAAACCCAACTACGACTTAAAAGGTATAAACAAGACACCACAGACAGACAAATTAAAAATCCGGAGTCACACGTAATCTGTTTGATTTATGCCCTAACACGTGTGACTCCGGATTTTTAACTTATCTGTCTATGGTGTCTTGTTTATACCTTTTAAGTCGTAGTTGGGTTTTAGTTTTTACTACTTGTGATAAGTGGTTTGGAAGATAGGAGGGAACAGATGAACATACATACATACATACATACATACATACCGGTCAAAATCATAACCCTCCTTTTTTCTTCGCCGTAGTCGGGTAAAAAATCATAACCCTCCTTTTTTCTTCGCCGTAGTCGGGTAAAAAGCGACAAAAATATGGAACTAGGAACCACTGAAATAATATTTTAACCACCTCAGTTTAAGATAAAAATTATAAACTAAGTTAGTATGTACATATACAGGGTGTTAGGGTAAACACCGTTATCCTTGCAACCAGTGGTTTGGTTTCATTTATAGAATTTACGTTCTATAAATGAAACCAAACCACTGGTTGCAAGGATAATCAATGGAAAATTGAAAATTACAACTTTTTTTTAAATTTTTATAGACCTAAATTTTAACACAAGAGACGCAAGTTGGTTGCCCTATGCGCTAGGGCAACGAACTTGCGTCTCAACACGGGCGCGGGATACGGGATGTGACCTGACTGGCAGCGAGCGCGACCCCTCCCTTAGTCAGTCAGCTGTTTCGCTAGCAAGCACGGTGTCAGATAGAAACTTTTTAAAATCTTTTAATGACAATAACGTTTTTTTTTTATGTGTTCGGTCATTTATTTTTATATTAAGTCAATTCACCCATGATTTGAATGACAAGAGTGTTTACCCTTACATCCTGTATTTTATTTGTTGTTGGAAACCCAAATAAAACCTCTCACACACTTTCACAATGCTTTGATTACTTATTTAATTGACAGATAGTCAGATAGGCGTCATCTGTCCGATCCGTTACCGGTAACGGGATTTTAAAAATCTTTCGAAATAAGTACTTCATTATAGGGTCTAGAAATCTTATGGATGATTTTTAAATCGCAGGAGCCATTTGAAACCATTTCCATCCCGTTTTGTCTAACCGTCCTCATGCCCAAACTATACTGGAAAGAGCTAATCAGAGAATGAACAAGCCAAAATTTTTTGCGGACCATATGATTGGGCATCAGCTTAATAGACGCCGAGCCAGTTTCGTCCAGATAAATGCTCAAATAAGCTGAATATGTTCCCCAACATGGATATGTCAGATTTAGTTTTATTTAGCTTAGGCATTTATCAAATTAAACAGGCTCGCTCTTATTATGGGGAACTTATTCGGCTGAACGGTACTTTTACTGTACCTAGAAGATAGTGAAGATACCAGGCATTTCGTCATCACATGAGACAGCTTTGATCAGAGGACTCACGCCACTGTAGTAATAGAGTGTATTACATTATTGTCTGGTATTTTGAATGGGCCGGCATCAAAATGATATATCTCCACCTGCTCAGTTTCTCGACAGTATTTTAATAAGAAAAGACATTGAAAATGAAGAAAATCAATAAATAAAGTTTTATTTCATTTTAAAAAACTGTAACACTTGCGTTCAAAGCATATTATTCAGTTTTTAATTATCATAATTATCGAAAGGCTTTTCATCCGCTTCCTATCTCGATTCTAAGTCATAAAACAGAAATACTCCTTCGTAATTAAAAAAATGTTCTTGATCAGTAGGTATGTAGGTACTATTATCATTTTACTCCTGCTAAGCCTGTGGATTATGCTGAAACACATGCACTTCTTGCACATAAAGATTCCTAGTAGCTATAATCTAATGAGAGGTCTAAAAGAATTATGCTACACATTATTGACTGAAAATATCCCATTTCATCTTATTTAATAATATATTTATTAAATAACCTGATTATTAGAATTTTTGTTTGCATATCCTTCCGACTGTCGAAAAGTCTTCAATTAAAATTCTATTGTGTCTCCTTAATGACAGTTGAACTAATAATCTTACAACAAAATATTGATTGACTGTAATGACAGCAGCATGTGTCAATTTTAAAAAGTTTGATAAGTTCTGGGGTGTGTTCACTTTATTATCTTAGATAATTAGAAAAGTTTATTCGTTTAAGGGCTAATTTTATCAAAGTCAGTTAACTTTTACCCGTGGAATAAAATTGTCGTGTGACAGTATTTGTATGGAAAACTGTCAAAAATTCAAAATTTATTCGCAGGATAAGACTTATACTTGGTATAAAAGTTTGGTGAAATTCGACCTTAGGAGTAAATTAACACTAAATTAAAAAAACATTTTTCTCAAAATTGGTAATCCTTAAAAATGCATGATACAGTTAGAGCTACTATTTTTTGGGATGTCTGTCCAAATATATTTAACTTATCCTGGTTAGAATTATTGAATAATAAAAAACCATTTTTGGATATCTTTAAAGTTGCTTATTTATTAAAGAGATTGCCCTTTCGTAAACATTATAGCCGGTTTCTGATAGCTCAAACTCATTCAAAGCCAACGTCTGATGTAGAGATTGGTAGCCGGAAACTAACTGCCAATCAAATCAGTTAACGTGATGTTTGTCTGCAGATAACGTTTAATTTGGCTGCCTAAAATCGGGATAAAGGCTCAGTTCCGTGTAAATACACGTAAGTGAACCTTTATCCGAATCAGAGTATGCACACTCCGTATTCTATTCATCAACTGTGCGGACTTAGCTATCACTGTATTATTCATGCTGATATTATAGTACAGTCAACCGTATATCATTGGTAACAATTTGACACTGATAGCGCCATTAAGTCGGTTTACTATACGATGTACGTACTGGCACGATACGGGTGCCCATAGTCGTCATAATACGTCAGTCTTCTTCCAGTAATTCACGTTATTTCATGGCCAACCGTTGGTTGCGGGGTAGAGTTTGAATGTAGAACTGCCGGTCTATTCTACTATGAAATTTTGTGGTCTATTCACCTCACCGTGAAAACGATGAAGTGAAGTGTCAATCCCTAGCGTCAGGTGGAGTGACAGCTCACTTTAAGCTCACTCGGTAAGATTTTTACAGAATACACTACTGGTGTGATCAACGTACTTTATTAATTTTATTTTATATGAATATTTGATATCTTTAAACCAACAACAGCTACGAGTACCAACATCATTTCCCGTTCAATTTCATTGCCTATTTTTGTAAAATGAAATAAGTAATAATATGATCTTTGTGTAGCTGAAGAATGCGAAGTTTACTGAGCAGAAATTTTGTATTAAACTGAGCTTCCGGCTGCAGACAAAGAACGTTATTGTATGTAACCAATTTAAATCCAAAGAGAGACCTTTATTGATTTAACTTCAATTCAGTCAGTCCGTATCTCTGTCGTCTATTTTCCTAGCTGTCTTATAAAGTAAGCAAGGAATGTATTTTGAACTAAAACTTCTCCATAATTACCTATACTTATGCTTACTGCCCCATTTTTTTTTCTTGACCTCTTCCAAAATTTCGTCTTGATAGGCTTTCGGAATTAATTATAGAACAAAATTGTTGTTTTGTCTTTGTACCAGTAAACATGCTGGTGAGATGTTAATAAGGATGAGGCATGACATGTTCTTATGTCCTTTCATATACTTACACAAAAAAATATTTGATTTGTATTTTTACAGACGAATTGAGAACCTCCTCCTTTTTGAAGAATTCTTCGTAGTATTCGTTGATAAGCGCATCACTTGAGAACGGCTGGACCAATTCGGATAATTTATGTTTCAAAATGTAAAAGGCCGAATTAGGTTTTTATGGAAAGTAAAATTGGAAAAGCTTCGCGGAATTTAAAGTTTTTAAGTTTGGAAAAAAAAACTGAACGTCCTTAATCTATGGGATTTTTGTTGTTTGATAAACGGATCAGCTAGATAAACGGAGATCGGGTAATAAAGGCAAAGGATATAACAACTTTGAAGAGACACAATTTTTTATGATTTAAGCAGTGTATTTTGAATGTCAGTAACAGTAATTATCGATAATATTTTTCAAAACCCACGCAACGATACGCCGCTCTATGGGAATAAATAGAGGAACAGTCTGTGGACACGTCTGTGGTTATTACCCAGAGCTAACTACGGAGTTTCTAAGTATAAAATAATTGCGTAATACACAATCAATCAGAATCGAAATCGGTCAAAATGAAACAAATTAATCTTAATCGGTTACGAAAATAGTAACGCAATTAGATAGGTGCTTGTACTGGTTTTGGTACCACTGAGTTGCGGCCTGTACATGGTCTAAAAAATCACATTTTCGAATTTTCCCTACAAAAATGTACGTTAATAGAAAAAACCTGCAAATTGATTCAGCTGTGAAGTTTCAGCTACAGTTTATTGATAGAGACAGACGGTCGTGGATATAACTGTTATAAAACTTTATAAACGTGTTGTCAGTGAATCGAACAGCTTGTCAACTCCGCCAGACCGTTCAGGATATTTTCCAATAACTTTGAAGTTCGATAACGCACACACTGCAATACAGTTCTCTGGTAAAGAGACGTCGAATTGGAAACGAAATAAGCTATCAGAAAAATGTAGATAGATCTTCTTGGTGTGAACACTATATTTGATAATATGACCTACCAACTACCGTACTTGAGTGTGTGTACTAGGGATGCAATGAATAACGAATTAGGTTTAAGTATTAAACCAAAAATTTGTGTAGTTATGAATTTTGAATGATTTATAATGCTAGAAGGTTTATCTGCTGCTTTCATAATATTAACTAATATTGATGTATACTTTCCGAGCACAAAGTGATCGTTCTTATCTATATAGATATTATAATTTCGTGTTTTCTGTGTCACGCAATAGATTTTGATGAGGTTTTCACCCTCGTTTAGAGAATTTATTCCGGAAGGTTTTTTGTGTATAATATTATATAATACGGTAATATTAAAGTTACATTTAACTAAGAAATCTCGATGTTTTGTCAATTCTTAAAAACCGTGCGACGTAGGAGCGGGTCGCTAGGTATAATATAATATATAAAATTGATATGGTACAAACGCGTCATTTGACATAGTGGGTGCTCTTCCACGAGCCACTATTTTTATACAATCTCGGAATCGCGGTACATTGAGCAATTTACAGCAATTCTAAGATTGTTTATGAATTGACAAGAATTGCGCAATTTTGTGGCTGAAGTAAGAGCATCGTAATGATACCTACCAAACTGGAAACTTGTAGTTAGCTTACAAAATACTTACCAAATCTTCGACAAAAAAATAACCTTTTATTTTTGCTAAATATTTTAAATTTACTCTATTTTGTACAGAATATTTACTCAAAAATCTAATTTACCTGCTATTGGTGCTTATTATTAATTTAAGTATCTAAATTTTATTTTTTCTTCAATGCTCTAACATAAAAATCTAGAAGCAAACAAAAATTAAATATGGACAATTCTCTGCACATTACGGATTTAGGTGCCTTTAATTTTCCGAGAAGTAAGTTGGAAATCTTGAGAGAAGTTTCTATCGTACAGCTTACACTCTTTCTCGTGCACACACACACTCGCACCCGAAGGGGGCGGGTAGCGGGGGGTTCTTTTTCATCCCGCTTGCCCATTCGCCCCTGTGGGTAATCCGCATGCTATCAGTACGGATTTGTCCCCGATCCGGACGGTTCTGGGGAGCAACTTTACGTTTGACGAAAATATTCTCTATAAGTTTATAAGAGAAAAATATATGTGCGGTTACAAAGGTCGTTCAGTTAAAGTGAGTTCAGTGCGATACATTTTTTTTTCTTTTTTCGTGTGTTGTGTTGAAGTGAATTCTGGTAGCTGTAGCACTACGGCTACGAATTCGCCGGTTTGTTGTACCAGTGTTTAATATGCGTAGATATTTCTTTTTCTTGTTGGTATTATTTAAATGAAATGTCTGGGTACTCTTATGAATTATCTCGATTTAATCGTGTAATTTTAACAGTGTAGTTATTGCCGCTTTCGTGGAGAACTTGATAAGTTATAGGTAGTATTGGTTACGGCAAGTGAACGTCATTTAAAATTCCACTGAAATGAAATAAAATAATGGAGTTTAAATGATGGCTACGATATAAAATTAACAGAATTAAAATTAATGCAAATATGTTGAGGTTTCTAAATTAAAATATGTTCCTTCTTATAAAGGCTAGTTAAAGAGAATTTATAATTTTATTTTGATCTTCGCCATGATTATTGAGGTTTTAATTATTTGAACATTTCGGTATAACTATTTTTTTTTTTTGTAAATTTCAACATTGTGGATGTATTTTATTTTGTAAAAGTAAATATTAACTTTTTATTATTAAAGTTTTTGATTTCGAAGACATATGGTGGTAGGAATAATGGAATATTTTAGTTAAGCACTGTGTTAAATATTAGACAAAAAAAAAGACATTGCGTAAAATTCAGGAAAAGGATTAACATTATGTTGATATTAAATAAATAAATATTTTAATGAAGGCCAGATGTAGGTAGTATTTTTACGTGGTTTCGACCGCGTGGTGGTCGAAAAAAAGATATCCCATGCATGGGACATCATGCATGGGGGTGATAAAGGGACGACGATATTAATTATTATAATTCTGTAAATACACATATTCGTTGCTATCGCATCTTATTTTTCAGATGCCATACAATATAATACGTACTCGTACTGAGTTGCTGTACGGAATGGTACCTTAAGTACCATGTAATTGTCATTTGTTATGTATGCTTATAAAGCCGCATAAAGAACCATTATTTATTTGATTCAGTTAATTTATTGAAAAAGATAATTTTCTGCAAAATCGATAAAAACCATATTATCTACTTTTATTTATTTGTCGTTGTTCCCCTTGGTATTTCCGCCCACGTAATCAACATTTTCCCAAATTTTCCCTAAGAAAAAGAAAGTCTTAGTTTGATTCTTATTATCTTTTAAATATCTTTAATTCTTATTATCTTTTAAATATCTTTAATTCTTATTATCTTTTAAACATCTTTAATTCTTATTATCTTTTAAATATCTTTAATTCTTTTTAATTTTTTAAATATATTTATTAGTCTTGAAAATATCTTTTCCCAACTATATTGAGGTCGGGTTCCAGTCTAACTGGATGCAGCTGAATAGCAGTATTTTACATGGACAGATGGCCTATCTGACCTCCACAACCCAGTAACTGGGTAATACGAGACCCCTTGGCAAAACTGGTTGTCATACTTTTGTGCTTCTGACGACGCGTTACGACTGTCAAAGATCCACAAATGACAGCCGGGACCAACGGCTTAACGTGCTTTCCGAGGCACGGAGGAGTCTCGGAAAATATTCTCGGTAAGGTGCATAATACCAATTTTTGGTCAATGACTAAAGTTTGTCCTTATTACCACAAAACCGGGTTTATCAGTTGTTTAGCTTAAACGCCGTTTAAACATGACATTTATATATGGAGTTTGACATAAAACTGACATTAAACACGCGTTGAAAAAGTGTATAAGTTTCAAGTACCTATCAAGAACAGCATCCCAATTGTGTAACACACTCTCAATCACTATCTGAAGAATTCTTCATAGGTTAGAAAAAATCGTCTAAGTACTACAACGTAAATAACGCAATTCATGTTATTGAGCTGTCACAATGAAAGGCTTTGCTATTGTAAGTGTATCACGCAATTATCCCGCAGTTTCTTCTCGAAATATAAGTCAAATGACTGAAACGCGAGAGAGATCCTCGTACCATTAGCGCTCTGAGATAGCTTGTACTGAGTGACACTGAGGGGAAACAGGGGGTTTCTGTCCCCCTTCGTTCAAGGCCGTAGCTTCATGTTTCCACAGACGTTTACCGCAGACCGTGCTCAGTTGAGTGTCGCTAACTTGCTGAGCTTCAGGCACTATTAGCAGTAATTATTAAGGCCACGATCTTTAATTCCGGTTTTATTGAACGTTTTAGTGCACTGTGGGAATACACAATGGGAAATAGGGGTATCTGTGAAACATGGCAAGATTAACAAAGTTATACTTGGTGCAGGGAGTTATTTTCTCGCAGACAAAGTAATTTGAACCCTTTCTGGGCTCGTCCATCGCGAGGAGCTTGCGCGTGTGCAAAATGTCAAACACTTGAAACTGCCGTCCATGCAGTAGCAGCATAGGGCTGGCACGAACGCGCAAAGTAAACGTAACTTCAATTCAAACGATTTCTGAAACGAAAATACATCAAAATTTTGTTTTAAAGTAGACTGAGCAAAGGAAAGAGGGCGATCTGCCCGCAGTGCTGTATCAAGTAGTGTGTGTAGGTATATGTCATTCGAATGTTCGTTCTATTATAAATATTACTCAACAATTTCGTAAGAAACTAATGTGAATAGAGATTCAAAAAGAAGTTTAATTAGCCACTTTCCATAGTTCACTTTCATTAGAAAAAAGATACCGACCGCTATTACCACCTCATAGACGCAATCTAACGCCCCTTGATTTTCCTTTACAAAAGAAAAAAAAAAAAAAATTGAGTTACAATCAATCAATCAATCAGTGTTTTTACACTTAACTTCCACTTTCAAAAATGTAATTGAGCATTGTTTTTGGAAGAAGTTTTTTTGCAATTTGTGAATTTTCTAAGAAACAGGCATCAAATAAAGTGTATGGTACCAATTGCCCATTTTCTTACAGACTGATATTTTTTTCAAAATCAGTAAATATAAGTCAATGTGTAAATACAACGTTGTAGATAGTCTCCTGACTTTCTTCTTTCTGTAGTTAAAAAAGGTTAACCTGTCCTAACTACCCGTCCTTATATCTACCCTGTAGTCCTGTACCTAAAAGCGATGTCTTTTCAGAATTTCCGAGATAGATTTTAAAGCCCATTTGCACAAGGGTATAGATAATCTCTAACCAAACACCAAAACCGTATCGCTATTGATTCATAAAACCACTTTTGCTCAGTCTCCTTTATGCGATAAGCAATATACCAATAAAAGAATGATATCAATAATGTCTAACTCGATAAATATTTTGTGCGAGCGTATTTCCAATGCAAAAATCGTTCCAATAATTATTAACGTAACGTATACTTCGCGCGTTCGTGCTAGGCCCACTGAATCCCGCTAGGGCGGGCGCCATAGATAACCTCCTAACTGTATCACCCTGCCTAGGGAGGGAGACGGGGCAGAGCGTCCTAGCTAGCGAGCGAACGTCTATTGTTTTCTATTACGGGAGGCACCGCATAATTTACATAATGATTTATACCGACCGGTTTGTACTTTTTTCTACTAAGGGCTGATTTTATCAAAGTCAGATAACTTTTATCCGTGGAATAAAATTGACGTCTGACAGTTTTTGTATAGAAAAACTGTCAAAAATTCAAAGTTTATTCTCAGGATAATACTTATACTCGGTATAAAAGTTTGGTGAAATTCGCCCTGAATAGAGTAATCCATCGCTTAATATGTTTGAAAAATTCGTCTGCTCGACAATCTAAAAAGGCAATTAATATTATAGAATTGTCATAATGAAAGACATTGCCATCGCTAGTGTTTTAGGCAATTGCCCCGCCAGGTCGAAATAACGGCACATCTCCGACCAAATAAAAAACCAAGACAGAGCGTGCGCTGCGAACAATACAGTAGATAAACTTATTACAAAAAAAACGACTTCCAAAAAAAACACAAAAAAGTGAAAAATAACTTTAATTTCGGAAGTCGGTGGCAAAAAACGAAAATTGAAAAGCAAAGACACCGTTTATATTTTTCACAGTTTAGTTGTGGTACCTACCCCACACAAATTTGAATACCACTACCTGCTATGTAAATAACAGTGAAGGAGAAAATGAATATATCATCTAGATAAACTAAGTGGAAAAATACGTAATATTGAAGCTAACTCAAAAACTACGCAAGCAAAGTTAATAATAATTTATATGGGACCACCTCGGAAGCATGACCTACCAAACAAAAAAAGAATCATCAAAATCGATTCATAATTGGCGGAGTAATCGCGTAACAAACATACAAAAAAAAAACAGACGAATTGAGAACCTCCTCCTCCTTTTTGAAGAAGTCGGTTAAAAATGCACTTCCGCTCTGTGCATACACGCTCACACGCACACATTTACAATCGAACCACAATCAAACTACACCTCACTAGTGCACACATGATTATGAAACCTGCCTCACGTCACTGTTGACAGCGCTCTGTCTTGATTTTTTATTTGGGCTGGGGGCCTACCACCACCGCTTACAGCAGTATTATTTTAATCTTACTTAGGGCGAATTTCACCAAACTTTTATACCGAGTGTAAGTCTTATCCAGCGAATAAAGTTTGAATTTTTGACAGTTTTTCCATACAAAAATGTCAGACGACAATTTTATTCCACGGATAAAAGATATCTGACTTTGATGAAATCAGCCCTTAGTGGGGGAAAGAGTTGGAGCTATACGTCCTGTAGACCTTCATCTTTTTCCTACACTGAAGTAATATTTAAATAATACTGCTTTAAGAGCTGGTGGTACAGTCACGGACTTTAATTGATGAGCCACCTGGCACTGTTCGCATTTTAGCCGTGTAATGCAAATCGGGTTTATTCGGTTCCCGACACGCAAAGTCATATGTCTTCGTAATAAAAGACTAAAATTATATTTTATATCTTTACCGGTTGGCTAACCTGAGAGCAGAACTACAAACTTGACAGCAGTGACTACTCAAAGTCAACCAATTGCAGGTCTAGCAACAGCAACCTAGCAACGATAAACAATTGTTGCTAGGTTACTGTTGCATAGTAACGTTAGCGTACGGAGAAATTCTCTGACATCGATATTTCAACTGTCACTGTCATTAGTTAAGTTTTGAGAATTATTGAGTTAATGAGCTATGATTCAAAGGAGGTCAGTATCAAATAGATTGGATAAACTTAATGCAACATTGTATTTATTTTTAACATTAAAAACTTATTAGTCAACCTCTATGGATGAGACTATTTCCGATTAAAAGTAATTTATTTGTCATCTTGATATTTCAACTGTCACTGTCTTTAGTTATGTTTTCATAATTATCGAGTTAATGAGCTATGATTCAAAGGAGGTCGGTATCAAATAGATTGGATAAACTTAATGCAACATTGTATTTATTTTTATCATTGAGAACTTATTAGTCAACCTCTATGGATATTTCCGATTAAAAGTAATTTATTTGTCATCTTGTTTACGAGCTTGCGATTTGAGTTCGTGTAATCTCGTGAATGTATGAAAGTAAACAAGATGACAAATAAATTACTTTTAATCGGAAATATCCATAGAGGTTGACTTTATTAGTCAACCTCTATGGATATTTCCGATTAAAAGTAATTTACGAGCTTGCGATTTGAGTTCGTGTTTAATCGTGTAATCTCGTGAATGTATGAAACTGCAAAATTGAAAAGTTTGAAGGTGGCTCATCAATTAAAGTCCGTGACTGTACATTCGCCGTAACTTAAAATGCTCGGTTTGTTTTATTTTTTGAAATGCTTTTTTTTTTGTTTAAACTATACAGGAAGAAATTCGTAGTGTGGGGCAACCCACACTACGAATTTCTTCCTGTATCGTGGGTGCGTTTACAAACATAGAAACTCACATACACTAACACCCAGACCCGGAACAACTACTTGCAGATCATACAAATTTTTGTTCCGTGCGGGGATCGAACCCGCGACACGTTGCGCAGCAGTCCATCGCTCAGCCACTGCGCCAACCGTGTCGCCAACTAATCCTACGTTACGGTTAAATTATAGGTCAGTCGCCACCTTTCGCCACCTTTCCGGCCCTGTTTGACTCGTAGTTTATCGGTTTTTCATTTTCTACAATCACCCAAATTGTCGAAAGAACGTTGCTCTAAACAAATCCTACGAATCATCATATATGAAATCTGTAAATAAGTACGATAATATCTAATTAACAGAAGGTAATTTTACGAGACTGTTGGTTCTTGGGATAATATGCACTTAGCAACTTTTAAATGTGATTTTCTACAAGTGTATTGTTTGTAATTTTATATTATAACGAACATAGTATTTTGGAACCCCTATTATTATAAAATAGGTATCATCTCAAAGTTGCAGTCTTCATTCCACGAGAAAATCCCTATTGAATTTTGCTACTGCATACATATTTATGCTCGTGACTGTCCTTATGGCGGCAAAGCAATGTCCTTTAGCAAAGACAAGTCGTTTAGGTATCAGACGCCATTTTTTATTAGTTAGTTTAAGGATTTATTGAACTGAACATAATGCCATCGTAATACTCCTAATTACTATACAATAACACCTACTTAATCCTAATTACATAAAACTTAAAAAAAACACTTAGGAAGTCGGTATCTTTGCTTTTCAATTTTCGTTTTTCGACTTCCGAAGTGAAAGTTATTTTTCAGTTTTTTAGGGTTTTTTTGGAAGTTAGGTAGTTGTTTTTTTGTTTTTTGTAAAAAGTTTTTATTTTTCTCTTTTTAGTTGTGGTACCTACCCCACACAAATTCGAATACCACTACCTGCTATGTAAATAAGAGTAAAGGAGTAAATTAAGATATCGTCTAGATAAACTAAGTGAAGAATACGTAATACCTATTGAAGCCAATTCAAAAACTACGCAAGCAAAGTTAATAAAATTAACACGGAAGCTTTCAAATAAAAAAAAAATCATCAAAATCGGTTCACTCAGTCGAAAGTTCTGAGGTAACCTCCTCCTTTTTTTGAAGTCGGTTAAAAATCCTCAATAATAGGTACCTACTAATGTACCTCCGCTATGCAATTTTTAAAGGCTGTTTTCTAAGAAACAGACAAGTAGGTTGTAAAATATTACCACTTAAAAACCATGCATACGTTACGTCATGCAACCCCTTTTTAATCACTCCTCACCACCTACTGGTGCCCACTAGAACCACTTTCTTGTGACGGCACAAACTTGAATCATCTCGTGAACCAGCTTCCTGAATAATAATGGGTTACATCGTTAGATGGAGCTAAAATCGCCACCGCAAATGCAAGGGGTGTTTGCTTTGACGATTTTCGGTCTATACAACAATTTCATGCGTTTTCACTTACATAGAAATCAATTAATGTGATTTGTAATTAAAACTGCAATAGGAAATCTAAAAGGAATAGTATTATAAAATAAACAATTAATCATTAAAAAGCTCAATGTTTTTAGGAAAGCGATAGTCGCGCCACCTGGCCTTCATTCGGCTAAATATTGAGCTTTCAACTTACAACTTGCTGAAACTGCAAATGCGATGCACTCACCCTTTATCCTTAGAATAGATGGAGCTATTACACAAAAGCTAAGTAAAACTAACTTTTAAATATAAGGGTTTTAGTTCAATTAACCGAAAATATACTTACTATCAATAACAGTGCAATCAGTGTAAGCTAGATTTCAAGTTTTAACTTAAAAGTTTGCATGAAAGGGGACCGGAAAACGCCCTCTTGTGACAGTTTGTGCAAACTTTTCATGCATCATGCATTTGCAGAGTGCACAAATAGTCCGTTAGATGGCGCACAAATAAAACCATCCTGTTAAATTATTATTACTTTATTTTCTAACTAAAACAACATTTACACAAGTAACATTTAGTATAATTGGCAGAAACATTTAAAAGTACAACATGTCAAAATGTATGCTAACAATAGAGCTTTTTAATTCTTAGAAAACAAAAATGGTGTGGATAATTTATTAACTCTAACAAAATAAAATTTCAAAGTAGGTAAGTACAACCCGTGCGCATTAATATGGCACCTGGTTCCGAACTCAATACTCCCCCTGCTACCCGCGCCGCGCCCCGCCGTAGTCGTGCGAGGAAGCGGGGGAGGTTACAAACGTCATTGAGCCAGGTGCCATATTTATGCGTACGGGTTGTAGTAGGTACAGTCACGGACTTTAATTGATGAGCCACCTGGCACTGTTCGTATTTTAGCCGTGTAATGCAAATCGGGTTTATTCGGTTTTCTCTGACATCGATATTTCAACTGTCACTGTATTCAGTTAAGTTTTCAGAATTATTGAGTTAATGAGCTATGATTCAAAAGAGGTCAGTATCAAATAGATTGGATAAACTTAATGCAACATTGTATTTATTTTTATCATTAAGAACTTATTAGTCAACCTCTATGGATAAGACTATTTCCGATTAAAAGTAATTTATTTGTCATCTTGATATTTCAACTGTCACTGTCTTCAGTTATGTTTTCATAATTATCGAGTTAATAAGCTATGATTCAAACGAGGTCGGTATCAAATAGATTGGATAAACTTAATGCAACATTGTATTTATTTTTATCATTGAGAACTTATTAGTAAACCTCTATGGATATTTCCGATTAAAAGTAATTTATTTGTCATCTTGTTTACGAGCTAGCGGTTTGAGTTCGTGTTTAATCGTGTAATCTCG
The DNA here is from genome assembly GCA_947363905.1 of Lithophane semibrunnea. NCBI lineage: Eukaryota > Metazoa > Arthropoda > Insecta > Lepidoptera > Noctuidae > Lithophane > Lithophane semibrunnea. The sequence continues at coordinate 18,949,467 of OX376186.1, read as the reverse complement.
TGAATGTATGAAACTGCAAAATTGAAAAGTTTGAAGGTGGCTCATCAATTAAAGTCCGTGACTGTACATGGGAGTAATTTGGCAAGTTATATCTAATGGTATCCCAAACTGAAAATAGTTCTTAAGGTTTATAAACTACCAGTACACACGGCTACATATCAAGCTATACATTTCCAGTTTATGCTGGTCTCGCATTGTATAGGATTTCCGTACAATGCGAGGTCAGCTTATATTGAAAATGTATAGCTTGATGTGTAGCCGTGTGCACATAATAATCAATACTTATCACTCATAATGTTTCTATTTCAGCTTTAAGCCCTTTCAGGATAGTTTAATTAAAAGATTTAAATCTGATTTCTATCATTTCGCCGTAGGTACGTTAGGTACTGTGTTAATTTGAAGGTTATTTCACTTCTATTAGATAGTTTGTATCGTAATCATCGCGAGGTCATTATCTTTCTGCCCTTGTCACATGTCACTCGTGGTAGGCGTTTTTTTTTCTTTTTCCACTCTCCCCTGTCAACCGTCAAGCTATCATCCTTCTCTTTCATATCATTCCTCACACAATCCATCCATCTTTTCTTTGGCCTCCTCTCCCGCTCCATCCATAATCATGGCGAGGCGAGGTACAAATGAATTTTGAACTTCGAATATAAAAATAAGGATACGATATCTATTATTTATGACAGTAATGATACCCGTAACGAATTATGACTAGGTTATGAGCTACCTACCCAAAAGTATCAACACTTTGTTGAAGAATGTTAACTAATTTCCAATACCTAAGTAAAAACTTTTTCTATAATTTTTTGTCTTCAATTGAATCGTTATTAAACCATGAACAAGAACCGTCAGAATCCACTCAAGGTTAATTGCAAGTTACACTGATTTTCTTTTACCCAGGCATAGTGTGAAAAAAATATATAAAAAATCCTCAAATACCTAATCAGCTTTAAAACAGTGAAACAGTTTAAAAATAACAAGTAATTTATAAAATAATCAAAGACTAATATTCGTATAATTATAGAAAAAACATCAACGACAACAAAACCGGAATTGAAATAAACGAATACATACATATCTTAAAAAAAAAAACCTTTGTAACCCATTGATAAAAAGTGTACCTAAGTTAAGTGAATTTTGGAGCATTTTATGAAGATGTGTGGATGTACTCATCAGTGTGGTGCAGTGAGTGAAAAACTTATTCGTAAACTAAAAAGTGTTTCGCGATAGTGCATAGCTAGAAAAAATGTGTTGTGTAAGATGTGATGTACTCCATATTGTGAATAAGTAACCATGTTAAGTCGTTGGAAAAGTAAAGATAAGTCTGAAAAGACATCAAAATCGTCTAGTTCTAGTGGAAAGAAGAAAAGGAAAGGACGGGACAATGGTAAGCAGTTGTTTATTATTTTGCTGCGTGACACACTATAAATATGGTCAGTATGGAAACAAGGCCCTACCCTCCATTTTTAAAAAGATCCAGGCGTCCATACTTGTCGACACAACACCCGTAATTGACAGCACCGCGACAATCGCGAATGCCGGGGCTACATCGTCGCGTTATCGCGAACTTTACTACGCGCGCTCTCTCTCGGACACCGCTCGACGTCTCGCTGAGCAACAGAGAGCGCACGAAGTAAAGTTCGCGATAACGCGACAATGTAGCCCCGGCATTCGCGATTGTCGCGGTGCTGTCAATTACGGGTGTTGTGTCGACAAGTATGGACGCCGGGATCTTTTTAACTATCCATATTTATACTGTTTTATCCATGATTCTGTACTATCCTGATTCTGTACTATCCATATTTATACTGTAGGCATGGGCCATGGGCAAATTCTGCGTGCATATTCCTAGTTGCACAAGATTGGTTAATTTTAAATCGGTTAATTTTATAAACCGTCACAGTCGTCACGTCCACAAGTTTACTAGATTGATAACTATAATAATCGTCTTTAAAGCTGGTAACATGTAGGTGTACATCATCTACCTCTTCGGTAGATACATGATATAAATAAAATATAAAATAATCTTTTTTTTATCTGAGGCTATAGACAAAATCCCTTTTCTGTAAGCGTTAACGCCAACGGAAAGATCAAATTGTATGGAGTTGACAGCAGCAGTCACGTGACATCTCTAATGCTAATGTCAACTCCATACAATTTGATCTTTCCGTTGGCGTTAACGCTTACAGAAAAGGGATTTTGTCTATAGCCTCAGAATCTACATTTTTTTTAAAATTATTGTTTGGTTTGTAGACCCGCATGTTGCCAGTTTTTAAAGGCGATTCTTGTTATACAGTATGTTAACTAACAAAGGGCGTTCCCGTTAATCTGCAATAGTATAGCGTGTATACATCCAAAAAAAATATTACCATAAAAAAAAAAAGTTTTATTTTATTTTTGCTTAGTAAAATATTCACAAAAATATTAAATTGTTACGGAAAATAAACTCTCTGTACACCACATGTCACACTTGTTTTTCTACGTTAAAATACAAGTGTGCGTGTACAGAGTGTTTCTTTTACGTTTTAATTTAATCGATTTTGTTTTAATCGTTAAAAATTTTTTTTTTTTTTGTGAGTTGTATTTTTTTTTTAGCATGTGTACACGCTATACTATTGCAGGTTAACGGGAACGCCCTTTCTTAGTTAACATACTGTATTTAGCATAGAAATCACAAAAAAAAAACTGCAACCCGTGATCCAGAAAACCCGTAACCAATAAATAAAAATGATTCACCGCACACGTCTAATGCCATGGCCAAGTTTGTAATCATAATTATCCTCACTTACTTTCCCAAAAACATTTGTGCCTGTGAAAACACAAATAGGTCACTTCACTTACTACTAAGCAAACTTAATCACTCAAGCAAACATTATACATGTTTATCGTAACGAGTGTTACAGGTGAGAAGCCTCTTAAGAAAGTGCAACACACAAATAAAACACTGAAGTTTACCTAATAATCTTGCTCTCGAAAACATTCCAATAAACTAGCTTTCTAATGGCGGCAAAGTAAGCTGTTAAAGTTAACTAATATCTGTTTTATTGTGATACCAGTAGTACTAAAATAATTCGTAGGTGCACACGGCTACACATCAAGCTATACATTTCGAGTTTATTCTGATCTAGCATCGAATTTCGTTTTCATTCCGGATTTCCGTACAATGCGAGGTCAGCTTATACTGATGATGTGTAAATGTATAGCTTGATGTGTAGCCGTGTGTACACTAATACTGTTACATAACTTGGTACCGTTGCAATCTAAGGTGTTTTGTAATGCAAAACCTTCAATACGTACGTATTTTTTTTATTGCGTTTTAGAGCTCCAAGGGTACGTATTTGATATTAATTTCAACTTGACTACTCCACGCATTCCTGAGAAAATGGGTCTTGACAGACGGACAACGAAGTGATCTTTTATGCAGGTACTTGAAACGTTACTCAAAATAGGGTACGATAACGTTAAGTAACAGCGTTAAGTATAGTTTCAGAAACCATATAAGTACCTGCGAACTAATTTCTTGGCAATCTAACGAAAATCTATTGGAACGAGATCTTCAAACGTTTCAAGTCCCTGCTTATATGGGTTCAGTTTTTTCTTTTTGAGGTACGGAACTCCAAAAATTTTACAAAAGGTTTGTTTTAATTTGCTGAAGTCAATAGTCCAATGGACATGACTGTGGATCACGATGGTACCTTCAATGTTACCCAGAATGGCCGAACAGATTTTATATTTTTCTGGCCGGCACTTTATTTTTGGGTAGGTACTTAGATACTTACACGTCCACTGCTGGGCAAAGCCCCCAAACGTCGTAACATCGATCGGTCCTGCCTGCTCTACTCGTATCCAGCGAATCCCCACGCCCTTCCAGTGCTATCGATCCATCTTGTTGGCCCACTCTGCGCATTCCGGTACCCCACGCGGTCGATAAATTATTTGATTTTTATTACTATTTTGTTTATTTATTTATATATACTTTATTGTACTTTAAGGCAGTCGCTCCACGTAAAATACTGGTATTCAGCTGCATCCGGTTAGACTGGAAGCCGACCCCAACATAGTTGGGAAAAAGCTAGGCAGATGATGATGATACTTTATTGTACTTTGTTCTATTCATAATAGGAAGATTTAAATAAAATCATTTTATCATCACTACATTTTATACCTCAAACAATGTCCCTCGCCGCCTCTGAACGCGATAAACTCAAAAAGTACCAAACGGATTTTCATACGATTTATTTCGGAAGTATTATGAGTATGTGTATAATACGTTACTATTAAAGTTACATATAACTAAGAAATTTTGATGTTTTGTCAAGTCGTTAACACCGTACGAAGCAGGAGCGGCTCGCTAGTATATAATAAAGCTGAAGAGTTTGTTTGAACGTACAAATCTCTGAAACTACCTACCAGTCTGTATAATAACTACCCAAATTCTTGAGGAAGGTTATAGGAATATTTAATCAGAAAACGGTGAAGCGGTGTGTGTAACACCGTGTTGTTTCCACTGGGGTCACAGTAGGGAACAATATTTTTTTTTATCCTTAAAAAAAACATAGATTCCCTCATTTCGATATGTGCACATTATATACCTAGAATCACACTGTATAAAAATGTGATAAATAAAATCAAGAGACCAGATGGCATGACGTTGCTGCCTTGGAAGGTAGGTAGGCCTCTGGTGTGGGACGCAACGTGTGTCGACACCCTTGCGCCATCCCATGTTCCTAGCACGGCGGGCTGTGCTGGCGCCGCTGCTGCGGCTGCTGAGACCCTCAAGCGGCGCAAATACTGTAACCTTGTGGGCAACTACAGTTTTGAGCCGTTTGGGGTCGAAACGCTCGGGTCATGGGGCCCGATTGCGCGTCTCCTTTTTAAGGAAATTTCTCACCGACTGGTCGATACTTCACGTGACCAGAGGGCTGGCTTGTTCTTTGGCCAAAGAATTAGCATTGCCATTCAACGTGGCAATGCTGCCAGTCTTCTGGGCACGTTTCCGGATGACAGCGATGCGGACGAATACTTCGACGCCTGACGCCCCTTTGTTTTTATATCTATTAGTAAGTCCTTTTAGTTTTAGTTTTTTTTTTTGTTAATTATTAATTCCATAAAATATAATGTTATAGTGTACTTTCTAAACAATATACATAAATGTAAATTAAAAAAAAAAAAAAAAAGATTAACTTTAACAATCAAGTTAGATATCCTATTACGTGTATCGAAAAAAGTGAATCCCTATTTCGCTTGGTCACGCCACCACGCGTGAACGGCTAGACCTATTTCGCTAATTCTTTTTCTGTTATGTTTGTAATTGTCAGGAGAAAGTTCTTATGAAAGAAAAAAATAAGAAAATTGCGCAGAAAATTAGAAAATTGACAGGACAACGTCTGTCGGGTCAGCTAGTATTTTAATAAAAATACAATACACACTTCGTGCATTATATCACGCAAACTGTATCAACTTGCCTGATTCACTCTAAAGCTTTATTTCAATGGCAATATTGCGTATGTCTTTCTCTAGTATTGTTGTGGCACCAATAGCTCATGTTCTGTCATCCATATTAAGGTGAAATAGTCATGGTATGGGCGGCGGAACACGCCGAGGCAGAAAAACTGGGGGCTTAAAACGGTCACATTAGCAGAATCATTATATGAAAATATTATGAATCATTGTAAAATGTCACAAACTGTTATGATCTGCGTGTAATCCATATTACGAAATAATTCATGTTTGACAGTTATTTACGGAGATTCGTAAAATGGTCCACAAATTTTGAATTGGTTTAATGTCAAATTAGAGGAATTGAAACAGCTGGCATTCAGGTAATGAACTGCTTTCAGAGGAATTGCTAATGTGGCCGGTTTAGGCCCCCTGACCTCGTTTGGGTACAGGGCAACTTCTAAGGTCATACTTCTAACTTCAAAATACCACCATTTAGTCCGACCATACCGGTTGTAAATGGGTCAAGATTTTATGCTTATGCATGATTACGCCTGCCCACAAACAGCTCGAGTAGTACCTAACTCAATGGCTACAGCAACATAATGTGGCTGGACAGGCCCGCGCAGTCCCCAGATTGAAATAGGGTCGGTCTTTTCATTTTTAAGTCATAAGTCGAGGTTCGGCTCTCGTCTATTTCCTCCTCCAATATTGGACCAATTTGAAAGATATTTTATAAATTGAATAAGAAGCATATTTACTGTGCCTCTATGTTTTTCTTTTTTCATTAATAGTTGTTTTTGTACAATTGGCCTCTGATGACAGCAGTCTAAACAGGCAATTTTGAGCATTTTCTGACGGTTCTAGTGCTTCTACAGATAATGTTTCATCAAAACAGAAAACATAGGGGCATAGAACTAGTTGATATTTATTTCACCTTAAAAAATCATTGCTCTAAGGTCATAAACCAGAGAGAAAACAGGCGAGTGCGTTTATATGGGGAGGGGACCGACCCTATTTCCTCTTATTTTTTTCCCGACAATCTGGTGACAGACCGTGAAGTTTCCATGAACCTTATCCCACAAGAAGAAATTGATAACCGTACGAGTATTTTAAGTAAGAATAATCATCGCACCGATTGATTATTAATTCCATAAAAAATAAGTATTTATAATAGAATTTTGTTTCTTTCTTTAATCACCAAAAACAATCAGTTTTATTTTTAAAGCCTTTTTAAATCATAAACTAGATTTTGATTTGATTTCCTGTAATGGTATAAAAACTGCGTATTTTGATATAAGGTTGTTTATCGTTTTACTACATGAATAACTAAAACCTAACTACGACAAAAAGTCAACTAAAAAGGTAGGTATAAACAAAACATTAGAGAAAGACAAATTCAAAATCCGGAGTCACACGTGTTCATACATCAAACAGAAAACGTGTAATTTGAATTTTGCAAACATTCATACACAGTACACACACACAGTTACATACCAACATACCGATCAAAATCATAAAGGCTCGTGCGAACTGGCGCGATACCGCGGGCGCGACAGGCAGTGCGACTCTTGTCGCGCCTGTTTGTGGGGGAGCCTTGACCCTCGCCTATCCTTCGCCGTAGTCAGGTAAAAGTACCCCAGCAGGCGTAGCATGAGCACCGTTTTGTCGACGGAAGAGTAGACAAAAATGACGTTTCCTGTAGACAGTAGACAGTACGAGACGGCAGCAAAGTAGAAAGAGTCAACTGCACTTTTTACGAAATTCACTCTTTTACGTAATTCGACTCAGAATTATTTGTTTTGACATAGGATTTATCGGTTGTCAGTGTGATTTTGACAGTAAGGATAGAAAACTTTCTTCCGAAATAGTCTACATACAAAAAGATCTAGACAAAGATCGTTAGAAATGAAAGATAAAATGACAGATTATAGAAAGATTTCTTGGGTGGATGTCAAAAATGAAGAAACGAACTGTCACTTTGTATAGAAAAAGCTATGTCTATTCTTCGTAGAGATAGAAAGCGCCATGCTACGCCTGCTGGTCGTGTTGATGTGCGTAGATTGCAGTTAGACGAAAAAGGTTGTCGATGACGATAATAATGTTATTGTTTTGAGATAAGAATCGTATCGATCATGTTTTAACCTTAATGTAAGAAGCAAGCTAATAAAATGCTTGTAAAAATGGGAATATTATGTACTAAAACAACGAAAATTTGTTTCAGAAGAAGACTGGCATGGCGATGGACGAATGGATGGTAAGTCATAGCAACTAGTATAGTTACCTATCTACCTTCATATAACTTAACGTGATAAGTGGCACTTGATAGGTACTAGTACATATACAGGTTGTAAAAAGACCCACCACATAGCCGTCAATTTCTGTACATCAAATTAAGTAACATTGCACAAAAATAATTGCTGGGAAACGACTTTTATTTTTGCTGTGAAAAAGTGCTATTTACGGTAGTCGCAACGTATGCAAAACATTGTGTTTATGGGTGCATGCAACGGTTCAGAGTTCACGGGGGTATCTAAAACTTGCATTCTTTAATAAACGTCTGAAAAAGTTGAAACTTTGACCTTCAATATCTCCGTAACCAGAAGGTTCCCAGGTATGGTCCCGAGCAAAATAATATATGACAATGACGGGAATAACAAGTGACTTTCGGCTTGGTTAAGCGTCTTTTTACACCCGTTGTAAAACCTATAGAGGTATGAATGAGGAACAGCTGGTCGATTCTGTTACAGGATGTAAAGTTCACTCATCCTCTATAGAAAAGGGCGGATCTGCCGACCAGACGGGTGTCGTGTATGGTAGTTTACTGCCCGACAATTGTTGTCGGGACGTTGTATATATGTCAGTCGTCCGGAAAACGCTGCTTGCGCGATGCTGGATTTTGCGTGACGTTAGTGAGACGCGTAGTTCACAGGTGGCGATGTAGAAGCCGCCACAAACTCATTAACTAACATTCTATATGCGCTAGAATATACAGGGTGTTAGGGTAAACACCGTTATCCTTGCAACCAGTGGTTTGGTTTCATTTATAAAACGTAAATTCTATGGAAAATTTTTTTTCAGAAACTTTTTTTTTCTTTTTTAGTAAACTACATTTTTCAGTTAGTCAGCTGTTTCGCTAGCGAGCACGGTGTCGGATAGAAACTTTTTTAAATCTTTAAATAACGTTTTTTTTTGTTGTTTGCGGTCATTTATTTTTATATTTAAATCAACTACCCATGGTTTCAATGACAAGACTGTTTACCCTTACAACCTGTATGAGGCTGATATTAGCTACCTACCTGCCTCTACTAGGATAAGAAAAGAATAATGTTCTGAGGTTCTCATTTAATTTAAACTTTCAACGTTTTTATTTTGGGATATGTTTCTTAGAAAGCACTCATGCAGTCCGACAGTTACATTTGAACATTGTGGTAGGACTAACAATATTATTATTAGTCCTTATCCTTACATAATAAATAACAAAGTCCTCCGCCGCGTGTCTGTCGTCCTGTTCGCGATAAATTCAAAAACTACTGCACCGATTTTCATGCTGTTGTCACCAATGGATAGAGTGGTTCTCGAGGAAGGTTTTAGTATATAATAACCGATATCCACGAGGGCAAAGCCGCTGGCATCAGCTAGTAATACATAAGATTGGGTAGGTACTGGTTTTGTTGGACACCACAAAAAATGCTTTTAACGGCGCGTTAATTATTTTTATTGAGCAAGCAACAAGTGGATTGAATCCTATTAACCTAGGAGACCTTTTAATCATTATTATTATTGTTCAGATCTTAGCTTGGTCTTCTCAATTAAAACGTAGCAAATCTATTTTTAGTGTAAGGCCATACCTACTCCCAAAATGAGGTGCCTGTTCAAACTGATATGCTGAGACGTCCATAATACTTGATGAATGTCGAAAGACAATAGGCAAAAGTGGTCCAATAACAAGACTTCTCTTAACTTCGTCTTCGTCGTTTTTAGTCGAGCCTCATCGCTAAAAACGCACAGCTAGAGATACTTCGCGACGAAAATTATGTCTTTCCTACGGTATGTGTCCCCATCTTGTCTTGTCTCGTGTCCCGGTCTTGCTAATGGTGAGATTGCAAACGCAAGACAACTCAAATCACGATGACACATCAAAGAAACAAAAAAAAAAATTGGCGGAAAACAAAACAACACTTTAATTATTTTTTTTAAGTTGTTTCGTGCCTAACGGCTTAGCTAAGTAGGTCCAGCTTAGCATGAATGAGAGACATCAGACAACTAGTGCCTGACGCTAGTTTTCAAATGAACGAATTGTGAGTTATAACGATGGAAGTACAGCAGTTCATGAAAAAAAAACAATTTCTGAAATATTGAATAGAATTTGTTTGCCTGGCAGGGTTGCGGTAAAGTCCGAAAGGAATACCGGGACCTTGGCAATAGGCAACTGAAGGAACACGGGTTGGTTTTAGTCAGTAAATCTATCACGTCAATCTGCTCCGCCCAGACCGGGAGACGTCATTTGATGACTACCCACCCTCAAAAAAAATAAGGATATCTTATGTAAATACCTTATCAAACGAATCATAAAGTGCACGACGAAGAAGCACACCAATGACAAAAATTGCGGTACATTAAGTGGAAGAGAAGATACATCCTAATAATAATTTGATTGACGAACGAGTTCAAAAGTTCAGACCTTTTACTGAACATGTAACCTTGTAACAGTAGGATTTATGGCTCCCGAAAGCAAAGCTCTTGAGCATAGCGTGAAAAACTAAGGTAAACGAACAGCTGGGGGCTTAAAACAGCCACTTTGGCAGAATAATAATAGGAAAATATTATGAATCATTGTAAAATAGCACAAACTGACAATTCATAATACGATCTGCGTGCGATTCATATTACGAAATAATTCATCTGTTTGACAGTTTTCAATGGATATTCGTAAAATGGTCCACACATTATGAATTGCTTTTGTGTCAAATTAGAAGCATTGCTAATGACAGCTGGAAATTCAGGAAATTAATTGCTTTCAGACATTTCAGAGGAACTACTAATGAGGCTGTGTTAGACCCCCTGTTCAGAAATCAGGGTAGCATTATTCTACATATTTTCTATGAAAGACGCTCAATGTAAAAACCAGTCATCTCAACGTGACGGATTAAAAATCATTGCTTATATATCCAGACGTAGAACGGAAACCTTATCAAGGGTGCAACTTCCCATTATAATCTAAGAAGAAAGTCAAATGTTAGCGTCTAAACCATTTTAATTCAAAATTTTTCGTGATAGACGGTCAAAGAAACTGACTTTTATCAGTTACTAGGGACGCTCGACTCTTGACACCGTTGCGTTTGTGTGGATGGTTTATTTTTAGCTATTCGTGTTGATTTCTAGCTACGCACTGCCGTACATCTGGGTTTGTTTTACGGGCGGTACAATCAGCGCGGTTCCTTCAGCCAATGCTTGATCTTAACACGACGATTCGTAGTTTTCGATAAACGCTGCGCGTGTTCCGTCGTCATCATTGACACGTGTACATTTGTAATTCCCGATTAAGCTACAATAGTTCCATCAGTGCCCGTATTTCTACTTTTAAACGAGTTCAAGTGAACCATTGGTGAGAAAAATAACTGTGGTGTCATTCATTCATAACGAGTGCCATATACCTATAAATTTTAACAGTGTATATTGTGTAAACAGAGTGTGAAGTTTCTTGAATTGTTTTCCGTAATAGCTTAAGTGTTGTTACGGACTGCCTGAGCCTGCATTCTACGAGAGTTTTAGAGAACAACACTAAATGTTGATAAAACCGTTGCAGGTAAAATATTTTGAAATGAAATGAAATTGTTTATTTCAGACCAAGCACACAAATAGTTGGTACAAGTCCATAATTATTATGTTAGTAAGTAGATAATTATAACTATGTTAGTAAAATTTAAAATAATTATTATTTTGGACATGCATGAGTGACCAAAGCCTCAGAGAAAGAAAATTTTATAAATCAATTCATAAATTTATCTTTCGTGCTACTTCTTCTATACCAATCCGATGATCATTAATCCAATTTGTCTGTCGGAAACTGGTTCTTCTTTAATAGCATGAATAAATCAAGTTTCACCGGTAGGTATTAAATTAACATTCTTCTTCTTCTCCAAAACTCGATTGGAGTGAACTTGGCTACGAGTTAGGTGCATTAGCATTGTAATTGTCTTTGTTATTTATTTTTATTTTATAAGATTCTAACGTTGAAGAAAAATGTTAATCTCACAGTAAAAAAAGTGACGTAGGTAAGTCAGTTTTTTTACTGTGTGATTAACATTCTTCTTCTTCTTCTCCGAAAGTCGATTGGAGTGAAGTTGGCTATGAGTTAGGTGCATAAGCATTGCAATTGTCTTCGTTCTTTATTTTAATTTTATAGATCCTAACGTTTACCTACGTCACATTTTTACTGCTTGTATACGTCGCCATTACGCCTACGATATTGCTTGATTGTAATTTTAGTTTGTCTGTAGTGTGTCTAAAACGATGTATGAATATAGGTATTACAACTGCGAGTTTCTTCCACAGATTATCACAGACAATTGAGCGAAGCAGTAGTTTATAAACACTATCTTAATTACGATTCATTGCCAGCACAGCTGTAGTTGTAGCAGTTGGTTTATACTTCATAGCCACTACATAAAATGTTACGTATCTCAATTTGTGATGTCGTAGGGAGATTTATTACAATATCCTATTTCGCGTAGAATGGAAAGGGTATATCAGTTATCCAAAAAAAACACAAAAAAAGTGAAAAATAACTTTAATTTCGGAAGTCGGTGGCAGACCAGACACCGACTTCCGAAATTAAAGTTATTTTTCACTTTTTTTGTGTTTGTTTTTGGAAGTCGGTTGTTTTTTTTGTAAAAAGTTTTTATTTTTCACTTTTTAGTTGTGGTACCTACCTCACACAAATTTGTATACCGTTATCTGCTATGTAAATAACAGTGACAGAGTGAAATAATTATATCGTCTACATACGCAAAGTGGGAAAAATACGTAATTATTGAAGCTCAAAAACTACGCAAGTAAAATTTACTCAAAAACTACGCAAGTAAAATTAATAAAATTTGTATGGGACCACCTCTGAAGCATGACCTACGAAACAAAAAAAGGATCATCAAAATCGATTCATATTTGGCGGAGTAATCGCGTAACATACACACAAAATAAAAATAAAACATACAGATGAATTGAGAACCTCCTCCTTTTTGAAGAAGTCGGTTAAAAAGGAATGAGGATTACAGACATATATCAGTTATATACTCTCATACAAAGTTTCAGCTCAAAATAAATGACTCAAAGAATTCGTACAAAATTTCTGGTTTCATAAGTTTATTGAATTTTAGTTTGTCTGTAGTGTGTCTAATACGATGTATGAATATAGGTATTACAACTGCGAGTTTCTTCTACAGATTATCACAGCCAATTGAATATAGCAGTAGTTTATAAGCACTATCTTAATTACGATTCATTGCCAGCACAGGATTTTTCTGCGTTACGAATTCGCATCGCGCCGATTCGCAGTTTTGTGTACCTAGAAGCCCATAATCTTTTACCGTCACTTGTTAAGGCTCTTACATACTGGCGCGATTCGCCGCGCGACGCGACGCCGCCGCATTGTTCGCCGTGAAGTTTTCTCAGAAATTGTTTTGTAAAAATTCGCGTCGCGTGGTGAATCGTGCCAGTATGCCTTTACCCGCCCGTCGATTAGCGATCAAACGAGCCGACAATGCGGAGAAGCGCGACGAGAGGTTGGTTTCATGTAGGTACTGAAATTTTTTGATATGTTCCTAACATGTGGATAGGATTTGAAAACTCAGTGTAGTTACATATAGAATCCTAATTGTGCGAAACTAACTTGCTGTTGAATGGTTTTTTTATGCACGTGGTATGGCATATGGAACGAGAGTGTACAATAACGGACGAGATTATTCAATGGGTTGTGGCGTTTAGCCTTCGTCAATATACGACGCCGACGCGGGAACGGACGCGTCAGGTGTTATTGAGTGAATCTCTCCCGTAATAGTAGGCGTAGGTGCTTTCAATACAAATAACATTTCATCCAAATATGTTACAAACATATTGTGTCCACTTGATAGTCAGCACCAAACTATAAACAAACACACGATAAACTCGTCGATAGATTATTGATAGAAGAAAAACTATTGAAAGAGCCTCTGGAGGTGCCCCGGGCAATCATCGGCTTTAGTAGATTACAAAACATTTTACAAAAAAAAAAAAAACAACCGACTTCCAATGAAAACACTAAAAAAGAAGAAGTCAGTTGATTTTTTTTTTGTACAAAATTTTTATTTTTCACTTTTTAGTTGTGGTAACTACCCCACACAAATTCGTATACCGTTATCTGCTATGTGACGGTCGTCATCAACATACGCAAAGTGGGAAAAAGTAGAGTAAAGTAGTAGAGTTAGCTTCAATAATTACGTTCGTAATTATTGAAGCTAACTCAAAAACTACGCAAGCAAAATTAATAAAATTAATATTGGACCACCTCTGAAGCATGACCTACCAAACAAAAAAAGAATCATCAAAATCGATTCATAATTGGCGGAGTAATCGGGTAACATACACACAAAAAAAAAAAAAACAAGCCTCCTCCTTTTTGAAGAAGTCGGTTAAAAATAGAAACGAAGAACTTGAAGTGTTACACGTGTAATAAAATAGAACATTATCAAAGCAAGTTTTCATAATGTAAACAATCGTAATAACAGTAACAATAGAACGTATAAAAACTGGTTTTACTGCATAAAATAGGGATATGTTAAAACCGAGCGTTCCTTTCGAAAAAATATGGACAGAAATAGTAATGCGTTCGTGATAGCAAGATGAAGTGAATATTTTCAAGTCACAGTGATTCTGTGATCGACATTTGTTTATCACATATTCTTATTTATTTATTTTATTATTTATGTACACACAGTAAAATACAAAAAAGATACGACATAATTAAAATATGAGTACAAAGGTACTGCTTATTTCTTAAGAAATTTCTTCCAGCAGACCTGCGAAAGGAGAAATGAGAAAGAAATGTAGACAATAGTGTGTGAGAACAAGAAGAGAAAAGACATGAATATGCGAAGTCTTAACTAAAAATAACAAATATACCTACACATATACGCAAGAAAATTAACATATACTTAAATAAACATAAAGCTTAAATATATAAACATAAATACACTATAGGTACCTATATAATAATAAATACTCAAAGTTGAGAGGAAAGATAATGCTCTTTTACACGAAGTTTAAATAGAGAAACAGTTTTCAAATCACGAATACTAGGCGGAAGTGAGTTCCACAATCTTACAGCATGGACAGAGAAGGAATAAGAATAATAGCTAGTTTTATGAGGATGAGATTTAAGGAGGGATCTCAGGTGTGATCTACACGGTGCGTCACTAGGACGAGCGTAAGAAAAACGCTCACGCAGGTAGGACGGATAAGACGGGTTGTGTAAGATGTTGAAGAGGAGACATAAAATCCAAGTGTTCCTGCGAAGGCGGATTGGGAGCCACTTGAGTTCCTTGCGAAGGTGAGAAACATGGTCATACTTTCGCAGACCGAAAACGAAGCGAATGCACAAGTTTTGCAAGCGCTCAAGCTTGTTTAATAGCTCCTCAGTAGCATCCAGGTAGCAGGCGTCAGCATAATCTATAATCGGGTGGATAAGTGTTTGTGCCAAGGAGATTTTAGTCTTCAAGGGTAGGAGACTTTGAAGGGTTTTCAACGAATGAAAAGAGAAATGTACCTTTCGACTAACCTCATTGACCTGGGTACGCCACGAAAGATTGGAGTCAATTATTACACCCAGATCTTTGGCGGTTTCGGTATATTCAATGCGAACACCATCGAGATATAAAGGCATCAGAGATGTAACATCAACCGCATTGCGAACGAATCTGCTGTTTATGATCATGGCTTGAGATTTAGTTGGGTTAATTTGCAAACCAAATGACTTAGCCCAAGCGCTAATGCAAGCCAGGTCACGATTCATAGCAGCAATTGCAGAAACCGCGTCAGCTACAGTAAAGTGTCGGTAGAGCTGCAAGTCATCTGCGTAAAGATGAAAACTAGAGGAGATTACTCTGGTAACAAAGTTGATGAAAATTGAAAAAAGAAGAGGAGAGAGAACGCTACCCTGAGGAACACCCTCAGTGAGGCTACACCAATCAGAGAAGGACTCCTCCAGGCGAACACACTGAGAGCGCCCCCGAAGATAAGAACTGAACCAGGCTAAAGCGGAAGAACAGAAATTGATAGATTTGAGGATACCAAGTAGAATGTCGAAATCCACTGAGTTTAGTGTGTTTCTTCGTTTAGTTGGCGATCTAGGAACGCAATTAGTGCACATGGTTGTGGACAGGTGGAGGTACAGGTATACGATGGCCGCGATTGGATAAACGAGACCATAGACAATGACATCGACCATAGAATTTGGTCAATTATCAAAATCGAAGATGGCGGCTGCAATTTTGGTTTTGTTTTAAATCATTTCGGAGAAGGAACTTCGTTCCTGACGGGGATCCCCGACCGTACACGTTTTTTATTTTTATATTTCGTTACTTACTTCCATTGGTCGGGGGTTTCCCGATAATTTTATTTAATCCTATTTCGATTACAATTTTTACAAACAAAGTGGGTTTTTTTCAAGTTTTTAATGATTATTTTATACATTTAAAGAGATTTCCTCCGTTTTTGACTAAATAGGTATCTGTATAAGTATTTGTTTGTCCTGTACGTTTGGAGTCTTTACCGGTACCTCGACATTTAACCCCCGTACCGCACCATTTTATATTTTTTTAAATCTTATTGTAGGTAGGTAATTGCGATATTATTGCGACGCCTTGTCAAAAACTTTATTCAAAGAAAAGCTTTGGTATCAGGGAGCCACTTATCACGAACATATTATTTAAATTTTATATAAATATGTATTTAGTATAGGCGTAAGTGACAATCAAATTGTAGATTTATTATTTATTTCGAATTTGAAACTTATACAACATTATTTTTTGTTTATGCTAAACCCGAAAAGGGGTCATTGTACTCATCATTTTGAACAACTTTTTCTATGGGACCAACAATGAAATCGCGAAAAAAAAATCAGCTGTTCCCTACATTAATTTGTGTTCACTTAAATCGACAAAATGGTATGGAACCGGTGATTTGTTTTCGCGATTTCAGTGTGGGGCAGCCAAAATCGTTATCATAAACACGTAGTGGGTCACTAAACACATAAATAGACGTGGTAACACTTCACTGAATTGATAGGGACTATCAATTCAGTGAATTCACAAACATGTTCAAGATTTTTATCGTCGTTTTGGCAATCGGTGTGTGCTGACAGTTTTTCTGTTCTACAGGTGGTGCTTCTGACGGTGAAGCAGGCCGAGGGCCGGTCCGTGGGCGTAGCTCACGACGCGACGATCCCCGGCGCCACACCCTCGCCGGCAACCAGCTCCTTCTCTACCCACACCACAATCCCGATCATGTGGCCATCGAAGTAAGTCAACTGCTCTTTTTAACATGTTTCGTAGTTGCTTCGATCGATTTTGAGCACATAATGTTTGTAGAAGTCCTTCCATTACGTAGTTTATGTCCTCCCAATTGGGTTGTGTTTGATTTATCGTTGGGAATGCAAGTACAAATTGTTTCATTGAGATGTTACGTAACGTTGTTATATTTTTACCACACTTGAGCTAAAATAATTATAGTTTGTGTTATACGACAGAACATTGCCCGGCTCTAGTCGATCTTTCACAATAATACCAGGCTTACTGAAGGAAACTGTGTTAGGCACCTACTTGGTCTTCCGAATCCATAAATTTATGTTCCAAAGCTAGTGGGTGGGTAATCATAGCCACTCGGTTGTGCTTCCGCAAGTATTTTAGAAAGAGAATACAAATTGGTGGGTTGTTTCACGAGATCGGTGGCGACGCCGAAAATGTCTCTAGGATTACCTACTAGGTGCTCTCATATTTATACTACCCATTTTTCACTAACGTCAAGTTTAACAACACCTAGTTAGGTAATGTCCATCGTAAGTGGACCCTCAAGTAAACACTTCTATTTCAGCATACAATATCAAATTCGATATCTAACCCGCCGATGCGTCTAATTTCTTTTTTCTCTCTTTGTCTGTTGATTTTTTAGTTATTTCATTGCCCGTCAATTTTGTTGGAAATCTATTGCTAGGCCGCAAGAGTTGTCTAAGTATAACCAGCGCATCGGTGTCGTAACTTTAGTGACCGCCTAGTGGTTGATGTCTTTTTTTGGGCTAAGTTACTGCTCAACGCATACATTATGTATGTTTCTTAGTGTTAGTGAAAACAGGCTAGTTATGTAAATGTTTCTAAGTGAAAATTCCCTCCGAAGCTGACCTGAGGCCCTAGACAAAGTGACATTCTATCAGCGATAACTATGATCGAAAAGGTGATTATGTATAGGAGTGACTTATGCTATCGAAATAAGTACATACCATTGAAAGTCGTTGTAGAAATACGAAACGGTTTCGAAGCGATTGTCACTTGTCTAGCCCTCAGGTTATCCTACATTTTTTATGTTTTTGTTTTACATTTTTTTATTAGCCCAGTCCTCCTCTCCCGATGAATCCACCAGAGTATGCCACCATCTGCAAGCTCCGCGATCACACGCCAGGCAAGATAATGAACAAGAAGGTATAATTTGTGAATTTACACAATTTGTGTGCTGCGATCACTAACAATTTCAATGTTTCCACTAAACCCAAAGTAGTGGTAATGAAACGGTGTGCATTGCGCAAAATGCCATTATCAAGCTGAGCTTTCACGTTCCTTTATTTAATTGCTTTTTCACTATTTCGGTCCTCTGCTTTAGGTATAAGAAATGGTTTAATACTACCCTGGTTACAAAAAACTAACATTCAGTTCCCGTTTTTGTTGCTTTTTATTTTTTAACAAATGTACCTTTTAAAAATAAGTATGGTAAGTGTTATATGTATGATAAACTACAATAACTACAATAACCCGAACTTAAGGTAAACAAAACTAAGGATGTTACAGAAGAGCTCGATACAACCGGTCTTACAATATTTGTAGGACCTTCAATGGTGGCCCAGTGGTAATCCGCGACTTACGATCTGTAGGTTATGCAGCTAAGCAGGCACTTTACTTTGTATAATTAATTTCATCACCACTGCTCTCAAAACGGTGAAGGAAAACATCGTGAGGAAACTGGTACGTCCTGGAACCAAAAAATGGAACACACATGTGACATATTCCGCCAAATCGCACTGGGCCCACGTTGGATTATTAGCTCACTCCGTCTCACAGAGAGGAGGCCTGTGTTCCAGCAGTGCAATTGGGAACACTATAGGCTGATTATGCTTATGCTTCACTATCGACCTCTTCTGTTATGATCCTTTTTTTGCGTTTGGATTTAATTTAACTCGGTAAGACACAGGTTACTTATCTTGTATTTAGATTTCAGAAAAAAAAATGTTGTGAGGGTACACACGGCTACACATCAAGCTATACATTTCCAGTATAAGCTAACTTCGCATTGTACGGAAATCCTATACAATGGGAGATCAGCATACACTGGAAATGTAAGTATAGCTAGACAATAGACAGTAATGACGTAAACTCTGCTCTTGCTTTTATAGAAAAGAAAGTTTACGTAATAATTGCCTACAAAATATTCGCACCAAATAATATTTCAGTTGCTTTCAGATAAATTACAGCTGCAATATGATAATTGCCCCTGAGGTTGATCTGGCAAGGAATTATAATACTATGGTCTTCTTTTTTGTCTTCGTGTCTTTGGAACATCTTTGCATATTTTATTGAACATTTTTTTTTTGTTTCAGCCCCCGATTGGTCGCTATGGCCCACCTACAAATAACCTGCTCTTTGATGACGACCCTGGCATCATGTCTGAAGTTGAAACTGCCTCAACTGGATTTCGTCGAGGAGGCAAACAACGATCTTCCCTTCCCGTTGTACGCACCCCAAGCAAAACATTGGAACGGCCGTTAGGTACGTATCAACTGGACATTATCGTCCTCCAGACCGTATTTCGACCACGGCGGCCAATCTCAACGGAGACTAGCTTTCGGCGCGGGAGATAGTATAATGCACAAGTGTGTGCGCAGACATAGGTGCGCTCTCTCCTCCCTCACTCACAATCACCCTCACCCGGCAATCCGACGCGACCAGAGAGAGATCAGGCGCAGCAGGCGTAGCATGGCGCTTTCTATCTCTACGAAGAATAGACATAGCTTTTTCTATACAAAGTGACAGTTCGTTTCTTCATTTTTGACATCCACCGTAGAAATGTTTCTACAATCTGTCATTTTGTCATTTTTTTTCTATTTCGGAAGAAAGTTTTCTATCCTTACTGTCAAAATCACACTGAAAACCGATAAATCCTATGATAAAACAAAGAATTCTGAGTCGAATTATATAAAAGAGTGAATTTCGTAAAAAGTGCAGTTGACTCTTTCTATTTTGCTGCCGTCTCGTACTGTCTAGTGTCTACAGGAAACGTCATTTTTGTCTACTCTTCCGTCGACAAAACGGTGCTCATGCTACGTCTGCTGGACCAACGGCTTAATGTGCTTTCCGAGGCACGGGGGTATCACACCGCCAACTTCCAAACTCCGGGCTGTTACTAAGAAATTCTTTATGGAAAAACCCAATAACACTTTGCCCGACCCGGACCCCACGCTCAGCAGTCGCGCTTGCGACCACGAGACCAACGGGATAGCAGTTGTGTAAAGACGGGTTCTAGGTATATCGAATCTACTACTGGTTTAATAATCTTATAGCATATCAAATCGAGAATTAATTGCTCCTATTTTTGCCTCATAGTCGCCTCCTAATTTAAAAATGTCTTTGTCATTTATTTTATTGTGACTTACTGACATAATTATAACTTTGTGTACTGCTTATTTCTTAAGAAATTCCTTACAGCAGACCTGCGAAAGGAGACATGAAAAAGCAATGTAGACGTGTGAGAACAAGAAGAGTCTTATACAATAATATTAAATATACCTATACGAATAACGCAAGAAAAAAATACAAACGGAGAGACTGGACATATCTGCTCCAGTATGATCTGACCGTATGCGTAAATATACACAAAACTATCGAAAAACTGTAGTAGTAGGGTAGCTATAGTATAGGGTAGCTACGATCCGGTTGAAGTGAGCGATGGATTTTAGAGGTCGTATCAGCCACTCAAGGTACGGAAAGGTTTAGGTCAGTTCAGACAAATCTGAAGGTAGAACTGACCATGAAAGCCTTTCTTGTATCCTTATTGTTTAATGCCTGTGGGCCTAAAACGGCCACATTAGCGATTCCTCTAAAAGCATTTCATTTCCTGAATTCCCAGATTTCATTAGCGATTCCCCTTATTTGACACAAAAGCAATTCATACTACCACATTACGAATATAATACCATTTTACGAATCTCCATAGAAAACTGTCAAACAGATGAATTATTTCGTAATATGAATCGCACGCAGATCATATTATTATGAATTGACAGTTTGTGACATTTTAGGATGATTCATAAGATTTTCATATTGATTCGGCCAAAGTGACTGTTTTAAGCCCCCTGAACTGCTACTATAAATCTATATAATATATAAAAATAAATCCCTATTTCCCTTGGTCACGCCATCACGCTAAAACGGCTGAACGGATTTGGATGAAATTTGGCACATGGGTAGACCATGACCTGGAGAAGGACATAGGCTACTTTTCATCCTGGTCCGCAGACGAAGTCGCGGGCAACAGCTAGTATATTATAAATATCGATCAACTAGTTTCTTTATTAATTTATTCGTTATTTCGTTTCTATTTACCAACTCTAGGTACCTTTTATTGAAGATTATCAGTTCCTCTAACTCATTAAATAGTGAATTAGAATATTTCTAACTTTTCATTGAACCATAATTCTTCTCGACTCTTGATTAAATGAAACCTGCAAAGTTCCTACATGATTTCTGTTAAATTGAGAGCACTGGAAACCAGAGTGGCATCAAGTCCCACAAAGACTGTTTGAGGAAATGCAATGTATTATTGACATTTAATTAATTAAAAGAGTCAGCCACACGCCGCGCAGTAAAACAAATTTCACTGTGCGATACTTCGATTTCATTCTCCGAGTACCTATTGAAAGTAATTGGTAAACATCCGACTTCCAAAAATAAAACACTAAAAAGTCGGTGGCAAAAAACGAAAATGAAAACAAAGACACCGACTTTTTTTTTTGTAAAAATAAGCTATGGTGGAAACCTCATCAAAATCTGTTTCGTGGTTTAGAAGAAAAACGCAGACATACCTACAGAAAAACTTCTTACAGACTTTAGTTTATAATTTATGTACCTATAGATTTGTACGCCGATGTATACAGGGTGTTAGGGTAAACACCGTTATCCTTGCAACCAGTGGTTTGGTTTCATTTATAGAACGTAAAATCAATGGAAAATTACAACTTTTTTTTTCTTTTTTTTATATCTACCTTTTACCACAAGAGACGCAAGTTCGTTGTCCTATGCGCTAGGGCAACGAACTTGCGTCTCAACACGGGCGGGGGGTACGGGATGTGACCTGACCGGCCGCGAGCGCGACCCCTCCCTCAGTCAGTCAGCTGTTCCGCTAGAGAGCACGGTGTCGGATAGAAACTTTTTAAAATCTTTTAATGAAAATGACGTTTTTTTTTTGTTGTGTTGGGTCATTTATTTTTATATTTAAGTCAACTACCTATGGTTTGAATGACAAGACTGTTTACCCTTACAGCCTGTAGATTTATACGCCGTTATCGGCAAAACAAGAGTTATGTTACCTTTTACCTTTGTTTACCTACCTATGTAAATCAATGAACACTTTGACTTTTTCAATAAATTGGAATTGAAATTTTAAAAATTAAATAAAAAATAGGGAGGTCTTTGCCCAGCATTGGTACAGTAATGGCTAATAAAAAAATAAAAATTAAAGAAATTGAAATTGCTTTACGTCATCGATGCAAAGGGCCTCGTCCAAGGTTTATCGCGGTATTATAGATTCGCCGGTAAACCTCGATGATGGACCTGCCGAACCAGGGTTACGGCTCGTCAGCATTGTTTGATAAACGCAACGCGTCATCTAACTCCAAAGAACAACATTGTTGGGCTCACTCGTGTATCAGGAAAGACGAGTAATCCTGCAATCTTATGAATCGCCGAAAGGCTAAAAACCATGCTATTATTGTCCTACTCCAGGTCAAAGGTTTATAAAGTCTTCTACAGAGGAGGCATGAGCACTGACCGCTATGCTTTCAGACTTATAATAATTTTATAACAATTTTTCATTTTACTATAAAGCAAACTGCTTCATAGGTGCGCCCTCTATCCACTAGCACGTACTGTAACCAGTAAACTATCCTTACATATAAAACAAAGTCCACCGCCGCGGCAGTGGAACGAATGTATGGGAGAGGTTGGACTTAGGCATTTCTGAGAAAAAAAGTCTAATTTTGGTAAACGAATAATGCCATCGTATTAAGTTATCAAATGCCTTCAATACTTGTGCTAACAAATTTCTTTCTACCTCTCGTATTACGGGAGTTAATTGAGAAAATGTGAAATTTTACTATGAAAATGACTGTATCGAGCTCTCTGCCGTCTGATTCCGGTCTCGTTTCAAGTTGTGGGATTTACTATCGTATTACGCATAGCAAAAGCTACATTTACTGCTAAGACACATGGTGCGCCAAACGTACACCTTCTGAATTATAGGGTGATGTATTATTTTACTGAATCGAGTTTTCTGCCTCCTAAATCTGGGTCCTGTTTCAAGTTGTACTGTTGTAGTTGATGCTACTGATTTAGCAAATATAATTCAGAATCTGAATCGAATATTGATGACAACCTGTATCTCAGAAGGTGCACGTTTGGCGCATCATGTGTCTTAGCACTAAATGCAGCTCTTGGTATGTGTATTATGATAGTAAAAACTACAACTTAAAATAGGATCAGATTTAGGAGGTAGAAAGCTCGATTCAGTTAAAAAATAGATCACCCTATATATCAGAAGGTGCACGTTTGGCGCACCATGTGTCTTAGCAGTAAATGTAGCTTTTGCTATGCGTAATACGATAGTAAAGCCCACAACTTGAAACGAGACCGGAATCAGACGGCAGAGAGCTCGATACAGTCATTTTCATAGTAAAATTTCTCATTTTCTCAATTAACTCCCGAAATAAGAGAGGTAGAAAGAAATTTGTCAGCACAAGTATTGAAGGCATTTGATAACTAAACACGATGGCATTATTCGTTTTTCAAAATTAGACTCTTTTTTCTCGGAAGTGCGTAAGTCCAACCTCTCCCATACATTCGTTCCATTGTGCGGCTGTCTGTCGTCCTGTTCGCGATAAACTGAAAAACTACTGCTCCGATTTTAATGCTGTTTTCACCAATGGATAGAGTGGTTCTCGAAAGTAGGTTTTAAAGCCCGGCTAAATAACATTACCGAATGTATATTACCAATTATTGGCATTCACGGATAGGTTTTGTTATGTTCTGTTTTGTAAAAGTTATTTATTTATACGCACACAATCAACAGCATTCTCGAATGTGCCAGGTATGGGTAGGGCAACTAATTAGAACAAAAATCATTAATCTTAAAATTATCAATCTAGTTTTTAGATATACGATGTAACAGCCAAAAATTGAAAATAAAACAGCGTAAGGAATTACGTTCCAAGCGGAAGTCACACGGAACCCTTATATTTTCGCCATGTCCATCTAACTGTCTGCCTGTCTGTCTGTTTGTTGCGGCTTAGCTCAGAGACTGTTAGTACTAGAAAGCTGTCATTTGGCATGGGTATACATAACAATTCTTTTGTTAGGTTTCTACAAGATAACGAGTAATAATCGAATAACTTACATCAGTTGTCGAATAACTTCGAATCGAATAACTTAATGATCTCCCATACATTCCGTATCGGAGTACATGTTATTTAATTAAAATGTTCTTCTGATAAATTTATCCCAACGGAACCCTTCATTGTGCGTCCGACACACACGTGGCCGGTTTTTTTATATGAATTTAAAAATTCTGTGAATCGGATGCGCTGGTCTTTAAAATAACTACCTTTATTAAAAGTCTTTCGGTCAAGCAACTTATAAAACTGAATATTTTGTTACAGGTTTGGTGTTCCTTCAATACCGGAATGAAACCAAACGAGCCTTGCTGCCGAACGAAATAACTTCTATAGATACTGTGAAAGCACTATTTGTAAGAAGTTTCCCGAAACAGCTGACGATGCAGTACATGGACAGCCCGCTGGTCAAGATCTACATCCACGACTCTTCGAAGGATATGTTCTACGAATTAGAAGATGATAGGTTAGTTTTGGTTGTTATTTTTTTAACCCCCGACGGAAAAAGGGTTTTTATAAGATTAACGTGTGTATCTGTCTGCGCCATCGTAGCTGCCGAACGGGTGAACCGATTTCGTTTTGTTTTGTTTGAAAGGTGACTTGATCGAGTGTTGAAAAAACCTTTTATCTACACCCATGCTATAAATCCTCTATAAAAGTTTCTGAAACAGTTAGCTTATTGCCAACATTAAAACAGCCAGTGTCATAGTAACCTTAATATCTTCCAAACGGGTGTTATAATCTTGTAGGTACTGAATTTCATAATGCAACTCATTTCAAAAAAAGAACATTGTCATTCATGAGCGTTTCACTAACAAAGCACCGTAATTTAAAAACAAAACACATTCGAATTCGAAAAATTCGAATTCACGTCGTACCGCGCCATTTTTGTTTGATATTGTTATTGCAAAGAAACTTTTTTAGAAGATTAATATCATGGGTGTAGATAAAGTCTTGTATGCAACTGTAAATAATTAGGTATTAAAACACGAAAGTATCACATGAGTGTTTTAATACCCCTTATTATATAACAGTTGCATAAATAACTATTATCAGATGCTATATTTTCGTCGGGAGTTTTAATTTTTTTAATGTAATTAGCTTGATATAAGTAATATACAATGAAAATCAGTTATATCCTAGTGTCGGACTCCATCCAAGTCATAGTCTCGAGTTCACACCCAAGGTACGCACCTGACTTATCGGATTCATGTGCGTACTGTATAATTGTTACTTGCTTTAAAAACGGTGAAGGAAAATATCGTGAGGAAACCGGCATGCCAGAGAGATATTTCTCGACGGCATGTGAAGCCAAGTCAGAGGGCTTTAAAACTCTGACACCAGGTTAGTTACTTACCACAGGAAAAGAAGAAGAAGGGAAAGAAACTTCCTTCCAGCCGAGTGTCCCACGACGCCTCCCGACTATTTTTTCTGTTTTTGAATGTCCGTTACTTAATGAGGTCGGTTCACAAATCCATGATGAAGGTATGAGAGGAAAACTTAAAATACCATTGTATTGTTTCACTGCAGAGCAAATTCTATACATATTGTGTACCTATCGAGAATTTGAGATTTCTGTTAGTTGGACAATTTGATAAATCTTTACGAAGCAACAAAATCTCAACAGTAAATTGATGACTTGAAACTCTTTGCCTCCAACATTCGAGACCCCAGTAGTTAGGTACCTACTGACTGAGAGTTAATGAGCGCTACTAGGGTGGACAATATTGATGGGAATGTTTAATCATTCATGACAAGACATATGGTTAAGCGCGGAGAGATTCTGTTATCCTTGAAACCAAACTCTTGGATTAGAAACCTAAACTCGGTATTAACCTTGATTGATTCCTTGCACGGATTAATAGTCAGACGAGAGTGAAGAGAATGGAGGCTTAGCTAAACATTACCTATAAAAGGCCCACTTGTGCCGAAATCGTAGTTTACTCTTCTCATTTATCGATAACTATTTACTTTGGGGATAGTTTGAACATAATACCAGACCGCAACATTTAAGGCTCCTACATACTGGCGGGATATCGCGGGCGCGATCGGCAGCGCTACCCTTGTAGCGCCCGCAATATCGAGCCTGTTTGTTGGGAGCCTTTATTCGTTCTAGTCCACCAACTAGAATAAAATAAGTAATGACAATGCTATGACGTATTATTATTTTATGTCGTTATAAGTTATTAATTTACGATTCCTTCCACGTACCAATTATTTTATCATAAAACTAGATAGAACCGCTGTTAGATGCATTCAATATTGTAAATTCAATTAATTGCTATTTTGTTATAAGCAATTCCAATGCTTTCAATATCGAAAGTAGCAGGTTTTTGTATTGAAATTCCTGTTAAACAAATATTTGAGATTGTATTTTACTGAAACGCTAGCTATTTTAACCGACTGCCAAGGAAGGGTTATGTTTTATTTAAACTATTTATCAAATAAGTTTATTAATAACTACCGAAATTAAAGGTTTTTGGCATACTTAGGTACACATGGCTACACATCAAGCTTATACATTTCTAGTAGAAGCTGACCTCGCATTGTACGGAAATCATATGGAATGCGAGATCAGCAAAAACTGGAAATGTATAGCTTGATGTGTAGCCGTGTGTACTAGTTCATCTATTGGTGTAGGGGTCAGTATACTGGTTGTTTCTCATAAGAAAAGGGTTACCGCGCTATAATTTTTGTGTGCCGCTTATAGGCTCGTGCAAAACTAGCACGATATCGCGGGCGCGACAGGCAGTGCAACCCTTGTCGCGCTCGCGGTATCGCGCCAGTCTGGCCAGGCCTTATATTATACCTATGGTAGATAGGTATAATATAAGCGACACCAAAAAATCTTCACTTTCACTCACGCTCGCTCAAAAGTAATAGAAGTTTCTTGATACCCACTTAAATCATAATTTCCAATATAAACCTAGAAGACCATGCACTGATTAATATTGATACTGATTTCAAACTGATTCCTATTGATACTGATTTCAAATGAATTATGTTGTAAGAAAAAAGACGAAACTGGCGAAATGTGAGTGTGCCTACTATTACCTATACGTAGGTAGGTATTATATATACCTTCAGGGAACACAGTTGGGATGTTATGTAAGAAAACAAAATATAGCCCTGGTTACAGGAGGCACCTTTTGGAATAACCTTTGCCGGCCATACGACAGTGTATTCCTTGCCACCCAAATCCTGGACATCATGAATTACAAGTGATTTTTACAGAATGAGAATCTGGTACGAATTTCGTCGAAAAACATCATTTTCCTTTGCATTTTCTCCTGAAACATAAAATCGCTGACCATATATGGGGTATTTAGAAAAATCCTTGTAAATACTAAATAATCTTTTAGGACCACTGTAAACGGGCCACTGGAAACTACAGAATGCCACCTACTAGGATCCTTTTTTCCTTTTTTTTTTCCTAGCCAGCGCTGTCCCACTGCTGGGCAAAGGCTCCACTCTTTCCATCTTTCACGAGCCCGCGCGTCCTCTTTCCAGTTTTGATGGAACCTATCCAGCTCGTCCCGCCTAAGATCCTAAAAAATATAATAATGTTGAGGAGAAACTCGAATAATTTTCGCTTTGAAACTCGAACTTAAAATAACGTGGAAAATAGCTTTAAAACATCACAGATGGTTGAAACTTTTACGCCATCTCCCCGTCACATCACAAACTAAAGTTCTATATGAAATTTTAAAACAACGCCATCTCGTGCTACGTGTTGGAAACAGATTTCCTTCTCTGAGATATAATTTGCCACTAGGGTGAGCCGCTGTCCAACCAGCGTGAATTGTGTTTGTTTACGAGAAAAAAGTTTCGTAGGTCAAAAGATTGAAAACAGGAAGCACTTTCAATTTGCAAAACAAATATTACGTACAACGTTTGTACGTAAGTAATTTGAATCGACAGACGATGATAGGTTGCGGGATTTTCCTGAACGAGCCGAGCCCAAGTCAGCTGAGTCAGGAATGCGCGTTATCAAAAAGTGATCCTGAGGTGCGCGAGTAAAGGCTCTTTCAAACTGGTGCGATTCGCCGCGCGACGCGACGCCGCTGCATTGTTCGCCGTGAAGTTTTCTCAGAAATTGTTTTGTTAAAATTCGCGTCGCGCGGCGAATCGCGCCAGTATGTAAGAGCCTTAAGACGGACTTGAACAACATCAAGGACCAAGTCTGGTCAAACGCAGGGCTCACGGTCCAGGCGCCGAAATCACAAAACC
This sequence comes from Lithophane semibrunnea, assembly GCA_947363905.1. NCBI lineage: Eukaryota > Metazoa > Arthropoda > Insecta > Lepidoptera > Noctuidae > Lithophane > Lithophane semibrunnea. The sequence goes on along the minus strand of OX376186.1, from coordinate 18,920,837 downwards.
CCTCGTCTGTATCAAGGGAGTGCTGTCCAACATAACGGGCGACAATACAGCAACGGGGAGATCGTCGATCTCCTAAAGGCGCAGTTTAAACATCTTCTGCTGAACGTCACTGTCGGTGGCAAGACCCTAAAACCCCATGAGCCACATGGGTTTCACTTTGTAGTGTTTTGTTTTAAGTCTGTTGTTTTTTTATTGTAATACCTACCCCAAACCACTACTTACTTGCTATAAAACAACAATGACAGGATCTTATAACTAATACCATCATCAAAGTGGATTAAATACGTATTAATGAAACTACCTCAAAAACTACAGAAGCAAAGTTAATATTAAAAAAAAAAAAAATTACTTACCCCTATACGTTAAGTTAAGGGGTAGCTTTCCCAAAAATAATTATTTATTTCCTAGTGCTTTAGCTGAGAAAAAGAAGTGGAAGAAATATTGCGGTTTGACTTGCATTGTAAGGAAAATAATTTCAAACTGGTGCCGATTCTCTTGTACACCGAACTAAACTAACTAAACTATCACTAAAATTCCTTACTTTTTACTATGAGAATCTTATAGCTGAATAGCTATAAGATTCTCATAGTAAAAAGTAAGGAATTTTAGTAAAAATAATCTCTAAATTTAAAAATTATTTTGACACAACTAAAATCGAATTTGTGAATCGCGACTCCACTTGGTACCTACTTGTTTGCCTACCACGTGATTTTTTTTGAGCCGGAGAGGCGCGTAATGTGGCCGTCTCGACGTATTTTTATATGGAATTTTACACTTTTTCGAAGAAAACAAAAAAAATTACCAACATCTTGAGAAGGGTTTACGGGTTGCAAATGGGGTCAAAATTTTCATTATTTTTGCGATAGCACACACCATTTTCGAGATATAAGCAAAAGAAAATAAAAAAAAGATACAGTACCATTTTGCAACTGAATTCGAGGTGTTGGTTTGAATTTTAGTTCATGACATCTAATTTTATTCCACACATTTTTAATCGTGATTAAAAATAGTCAGAGTTAGTTAGAGGATTTTAGATATAGAACAAAAATTTTGGTTAAAACGTCAAATTCAGAATAGCATTTTCACTAAATGATAACTCAGTGCCATCTTAGTGCTGTCAAACTAAATTATAGTTAAGTTGTGTCACTTTAGACTAAATATTAGTGATTTTTAGTTTAGTTTAGAGAATTTGTGACAAGAGAATCGGCACCACTGTCTTATTATTCATTCTTCAGATAAAAGTTACTGGGTTAGAGGGTTAGATATGTTTTAAGTTCCAATTACATGGGACCTACTGGTGAAAATGTGGGTAAACTAATAAGTACAACTGTGCCTAACCCTTCGGGCATTACAAGCGTAATAGTATGTTTATAAACGTTATCTGAGGCCGTAGACAAAGTGACATTCTATCAGCGATAACGATGATGGAAAAGGCAAAAATGTTAGGTCTGACGATGAGAAATACTATAATGCTTTCGAAGCGATTGTCACTTGTCTAGGCCCTCTAACCGCTGAAAAATCAGCGGAGATAAACTTGCACGCGTGTTTGCAATTGTTTTGGCGGGAGCGAAACGGACCGAGTTTGCGCGGGGCGCTCACCCCCGTGGAGGGAGGCTCGCAATCAGTGTTCCACCCGACTTTGGACCATCCATACATTCGCTCGAAGAAAAAGTTCGTTTTTCGCGCTTCACAATGAGGCCTAGTCGTAGTTTTAGCCACGTTCACGACTATCGCTGCCCGTAAGTGCCTTTATTAGTTATTGTTTTGATTTTACATTGTACACGTTCCGATACTGTAGCCTGTTCTATATTTACACTTTTCCCCTTATGAGTTGTTGTGTTTATTTTGTTGAAAGGGTTTTTCGTTAAGCTTAATCTACTATAAAGTGATTGTTTATAAGACAAGTGGTGTAATATTGGTAATAATGTGTCGATCAAGTGATTTTTGATGGAATCGTTTAATAACTTCGTTTTTCATAGTTTGTTAAATGTTATCGTTCGTCTATTGGGTGGTTCGTGCTTGGTTAAAGTACAGACAATCACACATCAGTGGTTACATTAGCAATATAAAAATCACCCTTAGCCGCTGTCAATATAGAATCTTCACTAATGATGTGCGTTTGACTGTACAATAATATCTGTGTGTGTGTGTTACTTATTTTTGGAATAAGTACCGTTAATAATTACAGTTAAACTTGACTTTAGTTTCTTATCTATTTTCTAAATAGGTACCTATTTATTTCATACTAGCTGTTGTCCGCGACTTCGCGTGGCAGGATGAAAAGTATGTCCTTCTCCAGGTCAAGTTCTACCCATGTGCCAAATTTCATCCAAATCCGTTCAGCCGTTTTAGCGCGAAAGAGTAACAAAGAAACTCACATTCGCATTTATAATATTAGTTAGGATAATTTGCAACTTACTTGAAGGTTTTCTTATACAGTCTTTTCTTCAGGTCGTCTGTTTATTTTGAACGGGTACTTCTGTATTTATGAGAAAAGTTTCAATGCCTGAACTTTGAGTGATTTTTCAGTTCACCATCTTGGATGGAAGATACCAATAATACTTTTTTATATGTTAGTAATACAACACTGAAATCAATTTTGTAAACAAAACACAAATAGGTAAACAAGTGCGCGTCGGACCCGCGCACGTAGGGTTCCGTATCATTATTTATAAAAATAAAAAGTTTTTATTTTTAGCTGTGGTACCTACCCCACACAAATTCGTATACCGTTATCTGCTATGTTAATAAAGACTAAGATATCGTCTACATACGCAAAGAGGAAAAAATACGTAATTATTGAAGCTAACTCAAAAATTACGCATGCAGAATTGATAAAATTTATATGGGACCACCTCTGAAGTATGACCTACCAAACAAAAAAGTATCATCAAAATCGATTCACAATTAGCGGAGTAATCGCGTAACATACATACAAAAAAAAAAACATACAGGTGAATTGAGAACCTACTCCTTTTTGAAGAAGTCGGTTAAAAACGGCAAAACTCCAACTGTCTAACTATCACGGTTTATGAGATAAAGCCTGGTGACAGACGGACAGACAGACGGATGGACAGCGGAGTCTTAATAATAGGGTCCCGTTTTACCCTTTGGTAATAGGGTCCGTTTTACCCTTTGGTAATAGGAAATGAAATGAAAGGGTAGGGTCCCGTTTTACCCCTACATTTACTAAAAATGTAGAACTGCCCTACATTTTGGAAAAATATCTGAATTCTATCAGATATTTGTCCAAAATGTACGGCAGTTCTACATTTTGCCCTCAGAACACATTCACACGTTAAAAACACTACACGAATGGTTTGCAGCAATACCTAATAATTAATTTCCGAACATTCAAACGACAGAACCTTCATTTCAGTAAATTTTCCATTAGGCTTACTTCCTGGTTGAAAACACACTGATCAAGCTGAAATGATAACTAATGTTTGGGGAATAGGATACAAAATGATTTGGCTGGTTTATAGGCGCGAACTGTCGGGCTTAAAGGGGATGCTAGCGCATCCCCTTTAAGCCCGCGGTAGCTCGCGAAATTCAAATTTTCTTACGTTTTTTGCAATTATCAGTATCACGTTGTATGTTGATTAAAATATGATTCGCGACCGTAATAAATATGGCTTAACAGAATTATAATCATTAGAATCAACTACATTATTTTTCTATCGTTACAATAAAAAAAAACCTTCCGCTGTAATGCCAGTTGAGTAGATAATTTACTTATTTACTAAATCAATTGCAATACTACGGCAAAATAAACAAGTACTAAAAATCATATTTCATCTTCATTAAGTATTTTAATATTTTTTCTTCTTACTTATTAAAATTTCAAGAGATTTATGTCTTCCCGACACCATCGAGAGCAATTTTTTTTTTCTTTTAGTGATGTGTTTCATTCAATCTTATTTATTTTGAAAAGTGAGTGCTTTCAGTCAATAAAATAAAAAGCTTTTTGATTTTCACTGGCGACATCCGTTGTAGAACGAATTGTAGGTTTATGAGATTAAGATTCTTGAAGAGCCCAATGAGTACCCTCGCCGGCTGTGTAAAAAATATTTCAGGAAAATGTACGGTCGGCCGCATGTCAATGGCTAAACCAGTATTATAAGGTAGCCTCTTTTTTATTGAAAGTTCGTACTACGCTCAAAGTTAATGTGTTACCATTACGGAACGGAACATTTTCCCAAAATTCTTGCGCCAGAAGGCGACAGGCGTCACTTTTAAGACTTCAAATGCTGTCATGACATAATTTTTCTTAGACGCGTAGCCCATGTTTTTGAATTATACATCACTAGATTCTGCCCGCGGCTTCGCCCGCGTGGTATGTCGATAAAAAGTAGCCCATGTCCTTCGCCAGGGTGCCATCTATCTCCTTGCCATCCGTGCAGTGGTTTAGGCGTGAAAAGGTAACATACAGACAGACAGAGTTTCTTTCGAATTTATAATATTATATTAATTATGGATTATTTCGCCTAACTTTCTAAAGCCATACCTATAAGCACATACATGCCAGCTAGCAGCTGAAAACAAGACAATTTATCCACGGATTTGGAACAACCACTACGCAACCTGTTGGACAAAAACTTTCATCGAAATTTAGAGATAGTTAATTCTTTTTTTTTTTCTGCAGAGCACATCTTCGGGATATCCGAGACAGGTCTGTCCTGCGTCTCTTTGAGGCTACGGATATCGGAGGAGGTGCCTTCCCCGGTGCTGTCGGCGTGGGTTCCCTTGCCATGCCTGCTGCTGCTGCGCCTCCATGCTCCGGACCACCGAGCTGGGATCAAGTAAGTATCACCTTGCATGCTATCATATACCTAAAAGACTTTGTATAAAGTTTGGATTTGGTTGCTAAGGTTTGGATACCAAACAATGTGAGTATGAGCAACAATGAATATTGTGATTTATTGTACTATCAGGGCAGCCCATATCTAACCATTTTGAAAACAAAATACCTTGAGCACGATGACCACATCTGACCAGATCTTGGCTCCTCTGACTTCTTTTCTTATTTGATTTTAATGGTCTTGCTTTTAGTGCGATTGACTACAATGATTTGAAAGAAAGAAGAAGAAAAGAAAGAAAAATTGTTTATTCTGCACAAACTAAACGCACATAACAAAAAAAAAAAAGGCATTCTATTCTAAGTTATTAGCCAAGATTTTATCTAGATTTTCTCTCTTCTTGGATTCTGCGTAGGTAGTCTACGAGTTTTCTATAAAGTCGTGCGTTTTTAGTATCATGCCTTAGCAAGACGGAAATAAATGCCGTTGTCATATAATATTGTTCTGGTCAGTAAATGATGCAACACGATGCGAACTGAACCGATAAATCCAGTACATCGAGTGTATCGGAAGGCTTCCATTAAGCAGCACTAACTGGTCAACAATAACAGGCACACTGACCAATGAAACCACACTACTACCACAAGCTGAAGGCACGGCTCAAAGCAAATATGAATATAAATAGCAATAGCAAATATGTCATGATCAAATTGTCTCTTAGCTCTGATGGTAAGGTATGTATAGATTACCTATCCAATACAGTATGTTAACTAACAAAGGGCGTAAAAAAAAAATATTAAGACAAAAAAATAAATAGGTAGTGAAATGTTCTAGAAACTTTTCAATTGGTACGTTAGAGAAACACTTTGTACACTCACACTTGTATTTCAACGTAGAAAGACAAGTGTAACAAGTGTGCGTGTACAGAGGGTGTCTTTTCCGTATCAATTGAATATTATTTTGCTATAAAAAACTTTACTTTTTGAATGCTAATACATTTTTTTGCATACATTGTATAGATTATAGATGATATAGGTACTATTGCAGGTTAACGGGAACGCCCTTCTTTAGTTAACATCAAGTCGCTTTTTGTGTTTGTCTGTATGCCCACGTTGTTCTTCTAAACCACGCAACAGATTTTGATGAGGTTTTAACCATTGTTTACGGTTTAAGACATTTATTTCTCAAAAAGAATACAATTCACTTATTATGAGAAATACAAGGTAATCTTAAAACTAAATATAAGCATTACTAAGAAGTATTTGATAAATAAGTTAAATAATAGACACAAATATTACAGTGTTGTGGGTAAAAAGAATTTAGTTTAGAGAATTTATTCCGGAACGTTTATGTAAGATAAAGATAAGTTAGATAGTAGGTTTCAAAATAAATTGGTGAAGTTCTGATGAGGATCGCCGGCATGATGAGCAGGATAACTTCTCAAAATGCAGTAAATGGGTCACTATTTATTAAAACCTATTTTTTAATTTTACTAGTTGGCCACAAATTTTTAATCATAATTTTTCTGGCTTTTATGGTTCTGTAGTAGTCAACAAGGAACCGATATAGTTTCGCCATGCCTGAAGGTCTATTCGCGGCTTAGCTAGTACTAGAAAGCTGTAATTTGGCATAGGTACCTATAGATTAAACACACAAAGTGGTAAAATAAAATCATGCTAAATATTGTTTTTGTAGGGTCCTGTAGGGTAACCTCCCCTTCCTACACGTAAACTGGGGATGATTTCTTTTTCTTAACTGTCCCATGTTATGGGGTGTCGTGTGGGTGTGTGAAAATTATTTTTTGATTCAGGGATCCGTTTGCGAAATATTCAGCTTTAAAGTGATAATTTTTGTTAGAGTCAAGTGCCCCTGCCATTATATGGTTGTTTTTGGATATGTGAAAAAAAATCACGGCATTAGAACAAATTTAAAAGAAAAACTACCACAGCTAAGTATTCTTTACAAGTTAACGAGTGTTATTCGACCAATTTACATTTGCAATTGGAATGTATGGGAGAGCATGTTTTTCAACTATGTATAACGTTAAAAGTTTGTTCTTGGGAGATAAATTTATATCTCAATTACGGAAGTCATAGGTAGTGGTTCCGGTGATATCGCATTGAACGCACGAAAAATTCCAACAAGTTCGGATTGTTTGTGTACGTGTTGCAAAGCCGCGCTCGGCCGCGCACGGTTGCCGCTGAATGTAAACCTTTACACCGAATGTGTTTTTGCCTGTTCAAAAAAGTTCATTAATCGGGTGTAGGGTCACTCCAAAGTTTCGAACTACTTGCGAACGGACCCGTATCTAAGTTGACGGACTTAGAGAGTAGGTACTACCTACAAATAAACTCTTCAGATCCGCACAGACCCCATGTGACTAACAGTATGATTATTTTGGTGCGACTAACTAAAGGTTAATCGCTGCAAAAAGTATGTGTCCGCGAGGTCTGCTATTCGCAGAACTACTAGTATAATATACTTACCAACTGATCCCTTCTTGCGATGTACCCCTAGCCTATTACCTGCGACCAACTGGGATGTAGAGTAGTTGGTCACAGTTAACCCATTAACTTAACTTAACCCATTAGTTCGGGAAGCCCTAACTTAGTTACTGAGACCAACTTCAACGGTTTAGATAGCTGTTATGAAAAGAGTGAATAAGTAATAGAATATTGTGAAGTCATCAGTTCAGTCAAATTGATTACTACAAAACATACAATAGGCCTTATTTATTTCTGCTATATTATATTTATTACTGCTTTTATAGCTTTCTGCGATCTTTTCCAAGCGACCTTGGAATGGACATTGATTGCGTGGACATAAAAATGGTTTTCTTTTTCATAGGACCAGAGCTACTTTAGCGAACCTGAGATCGACTCGGAGTACCATCATCAGCACGTGCATAAGACCAAGGTAAGTTGGATTCTCGCGTCCACGTCCATCGAACGAGGTCACCATCAAGGTATTTCTGTTTTGTAACCTCCAAAAAGCATTTACAGCGGCCCTAGATTTTTACTTAGGAATTATAATCCTTGACGATTTGGGTTTCGTTTAGTGGATCTAATATAATTTTATAAACCCACCTACGTAAATAATAATATGAATCTTTAAAAGTATTTATTGTGAAATTATTATAAAAAAAAGTATTATTTTATGATCGCCGTAATAAGCCCTTTCATTTCGATACGTCACACGGTACAATTTGCAAAACTTTTTTCTAATTTGCCTCTCAAAAGTGACTCCCATAATCAAGATTCATTTATTTTCGTTACACGTCCTTGTTTGGATCATAGAAATACATTATTATGTGTATCAAATTTCAACTTAATCTGTCCAATGGATTCGGAGCAAATTGGCTGTGACAGACGGACACACAATTGATCCTATAAGGGTTCCGTTTTTTTGAGGTACCCTAAAAATAAAACAAAAGCATCTACACTTTAAAGATTTATTTTCAAAAATGGTAACAAATTGGTAAGATGTACTTAAAACTAAGGAAAAATCGAGTAACCATTTAATGCATTCCTAAAACTACAATAAATAATATGAACACTCGATGTGTTTCTACACCCAATGACTAATTTACACATTCCAGACAAAATCACCTGGCATAGCCTCAAATCAATTAATTGTAGTACTTTTGATAAAACTAAATATTTTATATCTTTAACACTTAAAATAAATGGCGTTTACATAAGAGAGTTTACATTTGAAAATCAATGTTTAGTCGTAGATAAAGCTTGCCTCCTTACCGTTTAAAAGATTTATAATACAAATAACCCTATGTTTATACAACCTTGACATTTATAAACGTTTTATAAGCATTCAATATAACAACATTATTGATTATAATTAATATAAATATATAATAGAGCTGCACGTGAGTCCATTTTCTGTATACAAATTTTGATACATTTGTTTTCGGCATGTCTTGTAAAAGACTTGTCGAAAATGATATATCATACATGTAGTAACGTTGTTTCATGAATTGTCAGTCCCGGATCTAGGGGGGCCAAACCGGGGCACCCGCCCCTGGCGGCAATGTTCTGAGGGGTGCCAAAATAGGGAATATGCATGTGATTCAAATATGAGTCAAATATTTTTTTTTATAAACTATGTTACTTCAGAATGATGCCTCCATCAATATTTTTGAATAAAATTTCTTTTTGAGCAAGAAATTAATTTTTTTAAAGTCCCAAAAAACGGTGGGTAATTCAAATACTTGAAAAGGCTAAGAGCGGATGTGACGTAACAATCTGGGATAACAATCAAAATGTCAATGTCAAGTCAATCAACAAGTGTCAAGTCAATGTCAAACGCTCATAGAAAAAGGAGTGTTTGACGTTGACTTGACAGTTGCTTGTCTGTTTTCACGGTCTGTGACGTCACCACACCAAGCGCGCCAAATGGAGGGCGTTTAAATAGCCCGGATCGGTTGGATATTTAAAAAAAAAATTTAACTACTTTAAATTGCTTTTTTGCCGTCGAATTTCTTTTTACTATTATGTGACGATGTAAACTATAGAATAAAAATATTAAAAAAATACATGCATATTCCCTTTTATCTGCCATCAAAATCATTATAAAACGTTTGAAAAAAAAACTTCTCTTATCCAGCACAATGTTGTTCTATCAATTATTCATTAAATTTTGAAACGCCCAGTTGTTTTTTGAACACATCCCAAGGATAATTACCTACATTCCGGAATGCGCTTCTATCCTAAGTCGATTTTTGAACGCATGTATAATATGCTTGATGTCTTTGCCAGGAGAATCCCCGTCTCATCAAGAAAGTAGGCTACACAGTAATTAGGTAAAAAAGAGTGCAAAATTAGAGGGTTGTTTTGGTCCCGATCAGAAAAATGGACCTATTTTATAGTTGTGAGTTTTTTTTTTACAATTTATCTCAAACGCTGGAGAGGGGGCCCACTATTAAGTTTCTGTCCCGGTTTGAAAAAATCGTAGATCCGCGGCTGTGTGTTCAACTTTTTGACATTTTCCACAGGTCTGATGCACAACAAGTCACACAGATAACAACTAAAATTGTATTTTAGTTGTTATCTGTGTAAACGATAAACAATACTAGTAGATACATGTTGTATACGAGGGGTTACAAGATGGCTATAAAACGTTTATGAATAAGTATGTTAGTCTTTGTACATTAAAGTTAAAATCCAGGGTAAGTTTAAAAAGCTCGGCAGATTGGTAAGCCCTTGTAGTAATGGGCGCCGCTGTACAGTTTCTTGGGGGTAGACCTCCAGGAAATGACCAGAGCTTTCTTGAAAGGCTCTGGAGCGCAGCCGCTGCAGACCTGCATCACGGCCTTAACTTCTGCTTCGGCTGGCTCCCTCTCGTCAACCTGAAATTTTAAATATTTTTTTATTTCTAGATACTGTTTGTGAGTATTTAATTTGATTTTGTGTTATTTTTCTAGAACATGGATGAATTTGACTGCTTTAAAGTTAAATCATTAGGTATCATTTTAATTTAATTTGTAATTAAATTATTATTTAATTTATAGTTAAATTATTATTTAATTTTTAATTAAATTAAAGATAAATTTCTGCTAAACGTAAACAAATACCAACATATAAAACAATTTGACACTGCTAATTCATTCCTTGGATACAAATTGATTGTGATGCTTGATCCATGTTGAGCTTGTTGGAGCAAAGATCAGCTGTATACCTAATTTATCAATCTGCCTATCCTTTTCCCAACTATGTTAGGGTCGGCTTCTAGTCTAACCGGAAACAGCTGAATACCAGTATTATACACCAAGCGACTGCCTGCAGTTACGATACCCCTTGGTAAGACTGGTTGTCAGACTTTCGGGCTTCCGACTATTTGTAACGACTGTCAAAGATCTACGAACGACATCCGAGACCAACGGCTTAACGTGCTTTCCAATACCTTACAGTTAACTGAATTGACACTTGCACGTCTAAGCTCACGGAAAGGAACCCAAACTCATAGGTAACATAATGAGTTTTCACTGATACAAATAATTTAATGCTGAAATAAAGCTTCTGCACTAGTTACATAATTAAATGTATTTCACAATAATCATTTCACACTCTCTATAAGTAATAAAAACCAGTGATTTTTTCTTGTTTGCGTGTGTGATTTGTATTTGCTTTATAACGGAAAACCACTCGGCAGCTTTGATTGATTTAAGCGTTTTTATTTTTTTAAAGAAGCGAGTTGCATTTTTTTTGTGGCTAGTCGATATTAGTATTTGCACTGACCATTATTTACACATAGTTTCTAGTGTACCTATCTAAATATATTTTTTTCTAGTGTACCTATTTTTATTACTAAATAATTTTGATCTAAATATTTTTTTATCTAAATTTTTTTTTCTAGTGTCCCAATTTTTTTACCTATGTTTTTTTTCTAGTGTACCTATCCAAATAATTTTCTCTGACTATTTGTGCTCTCACTCAGCTCTGACTGCACTCACCGATCATAAATCTTTTCCTATACATTCCTTCTAAGACATGTGTTTCAACTACTATGTTAAGTTAGTTCTTGGGATAAATTTATCAACTACGAAACCCTTCATTGTGTTCGGTTCGACACGCACTTGGCCGGTTTTTATTATTTACTAGCTTTTTCCCGCGGCTTTGCCCGCGCGGGTGTCGGAAATTATCCCACGGGAACGTACTACTGGGATGAAAAGTATCCTATGTGTTAAACCAGGTTATAAACTATCTGTTTGCCAGTTTTCATCCAAATCCGTTCAGCCGATTTTGCGTGATTGAGTAACAAACATCCAAACACAAACTTTCACATTTATAATATTAGTAGGATTTACTTTTTAGTTCGTTTTTTAGGCTGTCATTTTTTTAATTTTTTTTTACTATATTTTACGACTTCACTGATGTAAAACAGTTCTGTTTATGAATTTACAAAGTATCCTTAGTTTAATGCTAATAGAAATACACGTAGTAAATATCAAATTGTGATTTTGAATGCTAAAAAGTAATATTGCAAAAATTAAACAATTAAATTTACACAAAGTGTATATAATTTATAATTATACACAATTACACAACGTACAAGTCACCTGGTTGTCCCTGTTATTGTACTGAAATAACGACATTGTTACAGAAAGGGATTTTTATTAAAGTGCGCCATTTTATTCCATTATGGATGCGGAGATAAGAATCTTATATCTTTTGTGATAACAGCGCCTTTGTATCATGACAATATGGCGTGGCATACGATGTGCTAATTGGAAAGATTCTCCATTTTTTAAATACTTACTTATACATACATAAGTATGTACATACATACTTATACCAGTATGGTAACATAAACAAGATGTCCAGGACAGATTATACGTAGAAAGATTTATTAGTATTCATATAATTATGTAAACGTATGTCAGTGGTCCGCTATTTCGTTCAACTTCATAATTCAATCAATCTGCCAAGCCTTTTCTCAACTATTTAGGGGTCTAACCGGCTGCAGTTAAATACCAGTATTTTATATGGAGCGACTGCCTATCTGACCTCCAGAACTCAGTAACTGGGTATACGATATCCCCAGACTTTCAGGCTTCTGACGACCCGTAACGACTGTCAAAGATGCGTGTCACCAACTGATTAACGTGCTTTGCGAGGCACGGAGAAGTCTCGGTATGTAAAGATGGTCTCCTATCCCAGACCAAACCCGGGAAACGTAGCTTAGTAGCTTAACCTGATGGATCGACCCGTGCGGCTGATAATATACTTAGCCACGAGTTCGTTCACCTCCATAATTATACACTTGTAATAACAGAAAGTTGAAAGCCTTTCATAGAGTAGCTAACGCTTTAAAAAACTTAATAACTTCAACATATATGTAAGAGGAATATGAAATTGTAAAAAGTAAATAACGTGTTGATGAAGTCCAACTCAAAATTAAAGTCTCAGGCGACCAGTTCGAGCAACCCAATTCGGTGCAAAATAAATAATGATATGTTTTAAGTCATAACTCCGTTACAGATAAACGAGTAGAAAAATATAGTCAAAACTGATATTAAGGGGGATGCGCTAGCATAATGCGTTTTTTTTTTACATGTTTTGCAATTTGCAGTTTGTAAAAAATAATTATGGCTTTACAGAATTAGAATCGGCAATACAACTTCTTATGTTAGAATCATCCTAAAATGTCATGATTTCATGAAATAGTCATTATTCAATAGGATTATAATTATGAACTTAGAGACTTGTATTGATGATTTTTATGTTTATAATTCTATAAATAAATATTTCATACGACCGCGAATCATATTTAGATCAACCTCTATCTGATACTGACCGGCAAATTACAAAAAATTACACACTCGTTTTCACAAATAAAATAGGTAACACCGTAGTTGTAATTATCTAGACATTTTATATTTTTATTTATAATAACAATTTTTATTTATTTATTTATTCGTAGTGTTATTAAATTAAGTGTCACCTAAAAGAACCTACCGGCCTAAGGTTACTAAGTAAATGTTAGTAACTGTTAAAATAATTTTAGCCAGTCAGAAAAGTAGTTTTTACCGATTTTTGCAGTCGAAAAAGCGTTGACACAGCCAGCCAAATAAATAGCAAACAGTTTTCACTGTGACATCGCCACGTTCTTTTTAGGACTGCTGATGTTAAAATTTTTACTTACTGTTTCCTTTTGCAAATTCTGCACTGGCAGGTTTCCGACAAAGCCGGCGAGTCCACTCAGCAACGACTGCTGGAATAAGGCTTCGTCCTCCTTGTTGTCCTCGATCAGATCGGGGCTCAGAAGAGCTTCGTCGACAATGGACCCGTCGGACAGAGCAACTAATCCCCGTTTGTCTTTCTTTCCTGTAACAAATTGAACATGACTAATTTCGCGTGTTTGATTTAATTTCGTTATGGTTAGGTACTCATTCGATTTTTATGTGGGCATGATCTTTGAGAGCTTACTGTCGTACTTAAAAAACGTTCAAACATGCTTGGTTTGAGCATTATTTTGACAACCTTCTTCGAGATAAATCGAAAATGCTGTACTGGTCAAATAGGTATATGCAAGTGGAGGCCGGCAATGTGGGTATGTAAATCCATAATAATACCTGTCGTGTTGTGGCCGAATAAATTATTATGAAAACTTATATCTATCGTGCATTTAAAAAATTGAACTAAGTTTTTTAAATAACTTTTAAAAAACTTAGTTCCATTTTTTTTTTGGATATTATTTGTCACCGGCGCGGCGGATGTCTAAAAATAGTTAATTAGAAGGTTCTTATTTTGAGAGCATTTATTATTAGTTGTGACTTATTACTTAAAATATCACCATCATTATTATTTACTAACACCTTTTCATTTTTGTGTGTACTAGTAACAACCCCAACAACGCTATCTTTGTAAAAAAAAAAAAAAAAATTTGTTTATTTTACTATGCACCTTCATTAAAATAAGTTATAGGTCAAGTCAAGTTATTTTTAAGAGAACACAGTTTATTTTAGAATCAGAGTTCTTCCACTTCCGAGAACTAATTTTCTTGGAAAAGCCTTTTGAGTGTTCACGTTGAAACTGTTACAAGCAATGAATGCTTCTAGAAATTACTAATAGGTATTCGAGGAACTTCTTAAAGGATTTAAGTAAAGTCTACTTCGACATCGTTTGACTGAGCACCATGAAAGTTGGTAAATTTTTTTTCATGCAGGTTTTGATACCTGAATAAATGTTCTACTTTGTACTTTAACCAAATTAGGAAAGTTCTAAAATAAAATCAATTGCCACGAATTGATTACGAAGCCACGCTTTATGATTTTAAAATAAACCCTAAAGTGTGGCTTCGTAACCTTCCTATTCGTCTCTTGAAAAATGTCTTTCATTTCATTCATGGGATATTGGTGTGGCGCCGATAACTTGCTTGGCAATGGAGACAGGCGTCGAGTTACCTTGCAACAACCACATACATCTCACGTCAGGACTACGTATCAGGTACCTACTTTCTAACGTATATGCAACCGTAGTGTACGTAATAACATATTATATAGAGACAACAAAAGAGTTTTTTATATACAGGGTGTTAGGGTAAACACCGTTATCCTTGCAACCAGTGGTTTGGTTTCATTTATAGAACGTAAAATCAATAGAAAATGACAACTTTTTTTAATTTTTTTTTTAATCTACATTTTACCACAAGAGATGCAAGTTCGTTGACCTATGCGCTAGGGCAACGAACTTGCGTCTCAACACGGGCGGGGGGTACGGGATGTGACCTGACCGGCCGCGAACGCGACCCCTCCCTCAGTCAGTCAGCTGTTTCGCTAGAGAGCACGGTGTCGGATAGAAACTTTTTAAAATCTTTTAATGAAAATGACGTTTTTTTTTTTGTTGTGTTCGGTCATTTATTTTTATATTTAAGTCAACTACCCATGGTTTGAATGACAAGACTGTTTACCCTTACAGCCTGTATTTGAAATTTTGCTACACCACGACTATAGCACATAAATTTTCAGAGAAATTGTTGAGTGCATCAAGGCCTGGTTGCGGCCAAGGCTTCTATAGTAGGTAATTCTCTCAAGTAATGCGCGGAAATTCAAACTAAGTTAATTAATTATAAATTCCAGAATCAATGACGGACTACAATCATTTTTCTTTACTTTAAACAGCTCTATTTGTAAGCCAAAATAAAATCTTTGTTATGTTACCTCCTTGGTTGCCATGTGTTGAAGTAAAAAGTCCGTTCCATTTTTAAATAACACGACAGATATGAGTTTTCATAGTAATTTATTTGGCCGCTAAACACGACAGATATCGATTTTTATAGTAACATTGCCGGCCGCATCGTCACTTGTTTTTGACCAGTACAGCAATTTCAATTTATCTCGAAGAAGGTTGTCAAAATAATGTTCGAATGTCAAAGAACTAATATACCTATTCAATAAATAAATGAAACGAACGACTTTCGGGGCCAAAGAGATAAAAAATGTGTGGTGAACAAGGAATATCATAATTAAATGGAGGACCCGTGCGCCGAATACGGAACACATCGTCCGAGTGACCTATTCCGGTAACTATTGACCTATTTATTTATATTTGGTAGTCATAACAAACGATTAATTAAATTTTGTGAATATTAGCGCACTCAGCAGTCGCTGCTAAATTGCTTTATCTACACCCATGCTATAAATCCTCTATAAAAGTATCTGAAACAGTTAGCTTATAGCCAACATTAAAACATCCAGTGTCATAGTAACCATAATATCATCCAAACGGGTGTTATAATGTTGTACTGAATTTCATTATGCAACTCATTTAAAAAAAAGAACATTGTCATTCACGAGCCCTACACTAAGGGTGCGTTCCGAGTTACGCTGTAATCGATTTGAGCGTGCTAAAACCCGTTCCGTATTAGCCTGAGTACGATAACGCTGACATGCGCCATCTTGCAGTATGAGGTTGACTAAAACTTGACATGTTAAACTTATTTTATTTAATTTACTTTTTGTACTTATCTAATGTAAATCGCATGACCAAAACAATCTATTAATAATGTCTGATGATGTTGACGCAAAATTGACATGGTAAACTTATTTTTCTATTTTTATTTTTTGACTTATTAAACTAAATTGTATGTCCCTAATAATTGTGCAAGAATTAATGTAAAATGAGGTTGACTAAAACAGTAACATAACCAACAACATTGATATACCTACCTACTTATTAATATAAATATTGTACACCCCATGGGTATGTTACAGTGATTCATGAATACTATTGTAAGATCTGACTATTTACCTGTGACAAACAATAAATAAATGAATTTGAATTTGCGATAACGCCGACCATGCCTTAAAATAATATCACCGTGAGCGCTGTCAATATGGCTGTCAAACTGACAGTTGTACTGTGTTGTTTTAAATCATAATAACAGTATTTTTTTTAATTGATGAATATACTGATGAATTTGTTTTTTTTTTAATTTGATGTTTTTAACACAGAAGCACTATAAAATATGAACATCAACAATAAAAACAATGCAAGGTTTCAGGTTATGTTTATGTTACGAGGACTGTGAGCGCGTTCACGAGCGTTCCGAATTGTTGACAGCCCTCAGCTGTCATAATTGTGATATCTAATTCAGTACGCAAGTTATCGCTGTGAGCGATTATTTTCTAATTCGGAAAGCAGCCTAACAAAGCACCGTAATTTAAAAACAAAACACATTCGAATTCGAAAAATTCGAGTTCACGTCGTACCGCGCCATTTTTGTTCGATATTGGTATTGCAAAGAAACTTTTATAGAAGATCCATATCATGGGTGTAGATAAAATCTTGTATGCAACTCTAAATAATTAGGTATTAAAACACTCATGGTGGGTCACATTCGTGAAACCCACATTCGTGTCTTAATACCCCTTATTATATAACAGTTGCATAAATAACTATTACGAATTCAAATTCTTCAGCTCAAAGTAGAAGCATAAAGTTAACTCAGGACTTGAATGTACTCGTAGCTTTTAACATCCCGTTTGCACTAACATCATAATTATCATCACTGCTAATTAATTTCATATTTTATGACCACGAGATGTCATGATATTATATATACTAGTTTCCGCCCGCGGCTTCGCCCGCGTGGTTTGTCGATAAAAAGTAGTCTATGTCCTTCCCCGGGATGCCATCTATCTCCTTGCCAAATTTTATCGAAATCCGTTCAGTGGTTTAGACGTGAAGAGGTAACATACAGACAGACAGACAGAGTTACTTTTGAATTTATAATATTAGTATGTATATTAATAGAATACTGTAGTATTCACAAACCTGTTACTGCAAGTTCTTCTTTCAACTCTTTTTCGGGGTTATCTCTCTTGTCACGTTTGGAATTCCTCTTGAACAAATTATGTGACACTGTTTCGTCAATATATTTGACATTAGCTGGGTTCAACAGGGACCCCGATAATACTACGGTTGTGCCCTTTGACGGACCAAGAGAAGACCTGAGAAAACCTTGACTCTGCCCAATCTGTCCTACAGGGACCAGAGATATTTGCTGCCCAGGAGCCCCGCCACTTAAATTGTCAGAAACAGGCTGTACGCTGTTCAACAGTTGTTCGGAAACAAGTCTGTTGGCAAGTTGCCCGTTGATGTATTCCTGTTGGAGTTGAAGACCATTCGGCAGCTGAACAGGGACCATTTGCTGGGCTCCGGCCAGATTTAGGTTAGGCGCTCTTTGAAGCTGGCCACCAATTAAGAAGTTTCCGTTTCCAAGGGGAGTAGGTTGTGGCGCAGGAGGCTCCGTGACTGCCTCGGTAGAAGCCTCCACGGGAGTTCCGTCGTGTCTGAAGTGGTGTACGTGGTGATGCTTGTGGTCTTTGTGAGCTTTCCCTGCAGTCAGGGCCACGTGGTACAATTGGAGCATCGTGATCTCGCCCAACAAACCGGATTGTCCTGCAACACGGTTACGTTATTACAGTTATTACATTGCATGGCAGTAGGTTCCACTTGCGAAATTGCACGTTTCGTGATCCAAAACTCACTTGCAACTGGTTCTATATTATCTTTCTTGTAGAGCAGTGACTGGTCCTGGCCGGATATGGCTAAACCGCCTCCCTTAATGACGTGGCCGACGAGCTGGAATAGATTGGATGAATATTATTAGTGCTAAATGTTGTATTTACTGTTGAAATCATTATGATAATTTATTATGGCTTACTCTGTTGTTGAATCCTCTGCCAACACGTTCGCCGTTCACCCAAATCTGCCACTCGCCCGTTTTTCCATTCCATGACTGGCATGAGTGATACCATCTGCGGAATATAGTTTGATTTTCGAAATTAGTGTTGTGGTCGGGTACACCCTTCCTGACAGTTACGAGTATATAATTATGTGATTCAATTAGTTCTGACGATAATTAATTAGGTCAACCAAATGCTTGAATTCCTTGTGTTACTGTATTAGTATTTAGGTCAGTACATCTTAAGGTTGTCCACCAAATATGGCGGAAAGCAATAAGATCGCCCATTGTACAAGTTTCAATAAAGCTTTAATGATCTTCTCTAAACCACAACAAATAATATTATGTTGTTTTTATTGTGACTCATAATCAGCCTATAATGTTCCCACTGCTGGAACACAGGCCTCCTCTCTGCTCACTGCTGGGTTGTGACGGATATTTATAAAATACTTATTGTTTTTACGAATTACCTCAAAATCGGTCCTATAAATAATAGGTTTTGCACAGTATTATGTTATAGGCATCGTGAGGAAACCGGCATGTCCTAGAACCAAAAACTCGAAGACATGTGACATCTACCAACCCGCACTGGGTCCGCGTGGTAGATTATAGCCCACTCCCTCTCACAGAGAGGAGGCCAGTGTCCCAGCAGTGGGAACGTTATAGGCTGATTATAAGTCAGAATAACAACAACATAATATTATTTTTTGTCAGCAAAGATATAGGCTGATTATGCTATGCTATGATAGGCTTATCAAATAATAACAGTTATGCAAGCAGTGATCCAACCCGTATCGTATGTACCTAATAAGTAATCCAGTTTTACAGCATGTAAATCACAGTTAAAATTTATTAGTTTTTGTCTCGGTTACCTAACTATGTTGTAATTAACTGCTTTAGTCGAACTGTTGTAACTACAACATATGAGTATTGTGTAGGCATTAATCATAGAGCTGTTAATTAGGCATTCCTTTACATATTCGAACATGTTGTACATCTTCGCAGTATTTTCAGGTAGTCAGATTGGCTTTGGTTTGGTTTCCCAAGCGATGCATGGTCACACAATAATGGCTGTCCGCGGATACAGAGCGTTTTTTGACACCTTAAAAGCAACCACAAACAGGCGCGACAAGGTTCGCGATGCCTGTCGCGCCCGCGATATCGCGCCAGTTTGCACGAGGCTTAAGGCGAAAGCGTCAGAGTAGTTCGCGAATTTCAAATTTTCTTACGTTTTTTGCAATTTGAAGATCAAGAATCAGGCTGTATGTTGATCTAAATATGATTCACAGCCTATATCAAATATTTATCTTCTAATATATAAAATTCTCGTGTCACAGTGTTAGTTGCCATACTCCTCCGACACGGCTTGGCTGATTTTTATTAAATTTTATATGTATACCTACTTATTCGGTAGGTCTGAGAATCGGTCGTAATCTATTTTTCATAGTTAGTGGTAGGTAGGGTAGGTACTTAGTGCTATCCGTGCGAAGCCGGGACGGGCAGCTAGTTAATTGATAGAATTATAATTATAAAAATCATCAATACAACTCTCTAAGTTCCTTATACCCTTTTAAATGACAAGGTATTTCATAAAATCATTACATTCGAAGCCTAATGATCTTTCTTTGCTAATGATTATAATTCTGTTAAGCCATATTTATTACGGTCGCGAATCATATTTTAATCAACATAAAATCGACCTGCAAATTGCAACAAACGTGAGGTTTTTTTTTTCTAACTACCTGGTTTCTATTTAACTGGTGAAAATTACACATTTCCATGACGGCCATTATAATAATATACACACAGATAGACTCGTATTTTTGGCACTCTGGTCGCACTGTCCGCCATATTACAACAACATCTAGCACTTGCATAACGTTGGTGGTTTAAGAAACTCATTGAATGACGTTAAAAATGTAATTTACAATGTAACCGCTGTTTAATAATGTAAGCCGGATACAGCTATTCAGGTCTTATTAATGTTATTAAACATTTTGCTTCGTATTACAGATTATTTTGGCATTAGCAGTTGTTGGGGTGATATTAATAATACAAATACACGGCGTTAAATTGCACGAAATACTAGATAATATTGGGACCACACGGCAGTTTAAAACAGTATTTGTTTCTAATCGTATATCTTTGAACAAGCCAATCCTACGGGTTAACTGCGTACCACACAATGGCATTTATTTTGAGTGTTCAACAAAATTCATTGCATTATTTACGTTGTTCGGCCCGGCGAGCATCGCTCGCAATTACAAGTCGAGGTGTTGCAAACTTCGTTCGGACGACTAATTTTTCAAACATACAGGGTGTTAGGATAAACACCGTTAGCCTTGAAACCAGTGGTTTGGTTTCATTTATAAAAAGTAAAGGAAAATGAAAGGAATTTTTAAAGAAAATCTACATTTTACCACAAGAGTATTTTATCCTTGCACCCTAGGGCGCTAGGGCAACGAACTTGCGTCTCAAAATGGGTGGGTGGCGCGGGACGTGAAATGACCGGCCGCGAGCGCGCGACCCCTCCCTCAGTCGGTCAGCTGTTTCGCTAGCGAGCATGGTGTCGGATAGAAACTTTTTAAAAGCTTTTATATTTAAGTCAACTACCCATGGTTTGAGTGACAACGGTGTTTACCCTTACACCCTGTATAAAGCAATTGATTAGGAATTTTACGCAGTAGCCCAAATACGTACGCGGAAAGCTTTGTGCGTGCTGACATCAAATATCTAGCTTGACAAAGCGAAAATTAGAGGTCACGTGCATTTGTGCGTTGTTCAGTTAATTTGTGGTTTAGGGTTGAAGTGGTTTGACCTATGTTTGACGAACACCACACACGGAGTGGTATGATTGACAAAAACTACTGATCTAGGTATAACTGATGGACCCTAAAGGGTTAGACATTTGTGATAGGGACATGTGATAGGTACTTATTTAGTCAAGAATAAAAAAATATACAATAGACGTAGATATATTTAGTAACCTTATTCCGCTTAACTATTCTTCAAGAGTCATTAAAAACCCTGTAAGAAATCGACACTGCGACTCTCCGTCCAGCGCTTGATGTGGCAACACGTCGTGTTCTGGTTTGCAACTGGTCAATCGTCATCCTGAGAATGCCTCGTTGAGAGGTGAAACACGTAAGGGACTGACATAACCGAAAAGCTTATGTCAAAGCTTTTCGGTAGCTTATGTCAGTCCCATACGTTTTTGACTTATGCATCATCGATGATAGAATATCACTTTGTCTCGGCGAGATTCTTATTTTTTTCTAAAAGAACATACATTGCTCATTTACGAATAATTACATAAGTTGGTTGTGTATTTCAATTGCTTTCGTTTTATTTTTATTACAGGTAGCAGTTGACCTTTCATACGTTCACAGCTAATTTGTATCATTATAAGACGACTAAGACCAGCTTAATAAGCTCGCTTACATATTATCAATTAGAAATATTTATAAAATAAAATTACCTACAATATTTTTTTAAGAAAGATTTGCTCACAACCTCAAACGATACAGTTAAAAGAAATAATGACGAAGCAATCAATATTTAACATCGTCTGCTAAAAACACGAGAGTTCGATAACTGTTAGAAAGTGCTCTTACGCATATTGCGTGCTCATAGGCGTTACCGCAAGTTTGTACATAGGAAAAAAAAAGAAATTGTCGTGCGTGGTCGCCATTGTTAATGGTCTGATGTAATACATGGATGTCAATTGAATGGATGTAAAGAAATCCGGTAAATCACGAGTACGATGCAACGTTTCTTATCGTTTTTGCGATGTTTCTTTTGTATTTAACAGTAGGATTATGTTATTTCCTTTCGACACGTTTTTACGTACTCTATTTCTGGCCGCTAGGTCTCTGGAGGCCTAAAACGGCCACATTAACAATTCCTGTAAAAGCAATTCATTCCTTGAATTCCCAGCTGTCATTATCAATTCCTCTAATTTGACACAAAAGCAATTCATAATTTGTGTTCATAGTTCATTGAAAACGACATTTTACGATGATTCATATTATTTTCCAATTATGATTATGCTAAAGTGGCCGTTTTGAACTCCTTGTTCATCTGTCAACTCTAATCTCATAAGTATTTTGATTTGATATGCTCTGTGTAGGTATCTACTGTCTTGTCCTTTTTAAAACGAAGGATACAGGGAGTCCTAGTGTAGAACTGTGGAGGCTCGTGCTATTATGAATTGTGTATTGCTCTCTTGTACAATAGGTAAAGATTTTATATTTTTTGATGGTATACGATATAAAAAAACTTATTATTTTAACACACTCAATTATCTTATCTCATAAATACTTAGAAAATAAAATATTGCTTTAACTAATTTGTAGGCTATTATCACTCTTCCAGTCGGAAAACCTTTTAAAAAATGGTGTACATTAAAGCATATTCTATGTATTTATCTCGTGTGTATATCTGTTAGTCGGCAATCCCTTCGCATACGGAAGTTGTTGAGCGCAGAACTTTATTTGCGTTGTCCTCAGAAAAAAACATTTTCTCTAACCTTTAACCACGACTTATTATTTATTTTATCATAGGGATCGGAATGATAATCTTTACAAATAGTCCCCTTTTTTGAAAGGGTTGTATTCATAAACAGACGGTAAATACAGTAGGTACCTACGTACCTACTGTATTTACCGTCTGTTTCTTTGAACTTTCTAAAAATAATAATTTTACTGTAACGTATTTTTTATTAGAGGAATTGCTTTTAGTTCCATCACACTACCTGAATATTTATGCCGCCTGGTTGATCTTGTAATTACTATTCAATTAGCACGTTGTATCCGACCAATTAGGCAACCAGGTAAATACAGGGGAAGCTAATTGTTTGTCAAATTGGATAATACGTCAATTTGCCGTGATATAGAAGTGTCAGAATGAAAGTTGTAATTTAAACATAGTACGGACAATTTACGTTGTAAGTCAATTTATCAAATAATTTCCCTGCTTTTAATTTTAAAGAAATCACGCTTTGTGATACTTCAAGGAGCTTGAAATATTCTGACATTCTGACATTCAACTTGTGTGGCAGACGTGTCTATTGGCCCACAAGTGAAAGAGAGCGTAACTTCAAACATTTGCTTGCAAAATATGCGTGAAGACTTTAAATAGTTGTTAGTACATGTCACAATTTACTTCAACGGTTTGGCGAGCATGCAGTTCATAACAATCATAATGCTTCAGCAGGGGGCTTGAAACGGTCACTTAGCAGAATCATAATATGAAAATATTATGAATCATCGTAAAATGCCACAAACTGACAATTCATAATATGATCTGCGTGTAATTCATAATACGAAATAATTCATCTGTTAGACAGTTTTCTATGGAGATTTTTAAAATGGTCCACACATTATGAATTGCTTTTGTGACAAACTAAAGGAATTGCTAATGACAGCTGGGAATTCAGGAAATGAATTACTTTTAGAGGAATCGCTGATGTGGCCGTTTTAGGCCCCCAGATCGTCTTACACGACAAAGATTACACTTTTTTTTTGTATGCCGTTAATTTATTTAAAATTGCAGTAACTTTAACCATCGGCGTCACCCTAATTTTGGTTATCATAGAACTAGTGCTTTAGCTGATTCGAGGTGTTATGGCAAGTTTACGGGTTAATCTACAGGGTGTTAGTGTAAACACCGTTATCCTTGAAACCAGTGGTTAGGTTTCATTTATAGAACAAGCAAATTTTTTTTTAAAAGAAAATCTACTTTTTTCCCCAAGAATATTTCACCCTAATACGCAAGGGCACCGAACTTACGTCTCAAAACGGCGGGTGGCGGTTGGCGGGGGCGGGCGGGGCGCGCTCTTTTGCAGCTCTCTCGAATGCGTATCCATGAGTATCGGGACAGCGACGGATATTTACTTTTTAAAATCTTTTAATGAAAATAAGGTTTTTTTTGTTGTTACTGGGTCATTTATTTTTAAATTTAAGTCGACTACCCATGGTTTGAGTGACAAAGGTGTTTACCCTTGCATACTGTATAAATGTCAAGTACTGTCGTTTCCTAATCGTTTGTACTTAGTTTATCGAAATTCATCACGTGGGCTTTTGTGTGATTTTACATGGAGCGACTGCCTATCTGAGGCCTTAGACAAAGTGGCATTCTATCAGCGATAACGATGATGGAAAAGGCAAAAATGTATAGGACTGACATAAGCTATCGAAAAGCTTATGTCAATCCTGTTGAAAGTCGTTGTAGGAATACGAAACGCTTTCGGAGCGATTGTCACTTGCCTAGGCCCTCTGACCTCCACTACCTCTAGTAACGAGTAAAATATGATACCTTTTGGCAAAGCTGGTTGTAATTTATCGAAATCATCGATCACAGAATCATCAGAAAACGATTCTCGCTCTGTTAAGCACTACTGCAGGCGTAGCATGGCGTTTTCTATCTCTACGAAGAATAGACATAGCTTTTTCTATACAAAGTGACAGTTCGTTTCTTCATTTTTGACATCCACCGTAGAAATCTTTCTACAATCTGTCATTTTGTCTTTCATTTCTCTAAGAAAGTTTTCTATCTTTACTGTCAAAATCACAGTGACAACCGATAAATCCTATGATAAAACAAAGAATTCTGAGTCGAATTATATAAAAGAGTGAATTTCGTAAAAAGTGCAGTTGACTCTTTCTATTTTGCTGCCGTCTCGTACTGTCTACAGGAAACGTCATTTTTGTTTACTCTTCCGTCGACAAAACGGTGCTCATGCTACGCCTGCTGCCGAGCATGAGGTCTTGGGTTCGATTTCCAGGTTGGGCAAAGTGTGATTGGGTTTTTCCGTATGGAGTTTCTCGGAAGCAGCCCGGAGTTTGGATTTGTGCTCGGGTGATGGCAATAGTCTCGCCCCTTACCCCTATTACATGGGACTCAAACATACCTGGCGAAATGAGGGTGTACTATAATAAGTACACCTCTGCCCAACCCTTCGGAGAAACAAGGCGTGATATCGTTGTAAATTCGGAACTTATATTGGTGCCGATTCTCTTGTACACCGAACTAAACTAACTAAACTATCACTAAAATTCTTTACTTTTTACTATGAGAATCTTAGAGCTAATCTGCCAAAAAAAATCTCTAAATTAAAAAAAATATTTTGATACAACTAAAATCGAATTTGACAATCGCGACTCCACTTTTTTGGAGAGGCGCACAGTTTGGCCGTCTCGACGTATTTTTATATGGAATTTTTCACTTTTTGGAAGAAAACAAAAAAAAAATTACCAACGTGTTTAGTATTACGGGTTTGCGGATTGCAAAGGGGGTCAAAATTTTCATTATTTTTGCGATAGGACACACCACTTTCGAGATATAAGCAAAAGAAAATAAAAAAAAGATACAGTACAGTTTTGCAACTGAATTCGAGGTGTTGGTTTGAATTTTAGTTCATGACATCTAATTTTATTCCACACATTTTTAATCGTGATTAAAAATAGTTAGTTAGAGGATTTTAGATATAGAACAAAAATTTTGGTTAATTCGTCAAATTCAGAATAGCATTTTCACTAAATTATAACTCAGTGCCATCTTAGTGCTGTCAAACTAAATTATAGTTAAGTTGTGTCACTTTAGTCTATTTTTAGAATGGAAAATTGTCGTTTGACAGGAATAAACTAAATTTTTGTGATTTTTAGTTTAGTTTAGAGAATTTGTGACAAGAGAATCGGCACCAATGCCAGGTATTTGAATAATTATTATCAACGTTGAGTGCACTAAACGAAACGTTTGAGATTTATCTGCTTATTTCTGGGTCTGGTATCAAGAAGCCATTAACGCTTGCTTCAGAAACTGTTGTAAGGTAAAGTAAGGTAAGTCATTAAAAATACTTATAGTGTGTATAACCATGTCTCATGAACAAAACTAGCGCAAGGTTTTTAAAATCACTAATTCTGCTTAGTCATCTCTAGTTGCAGATATTATAATAAACCTTTCAGTTTTCAGTCGTTCTCAATGGCAAGTTCTTATTCAGAGCTGACCTTTTCTTACCTAAAAATAAATTACAGATAGGCAGATCGGGCCTGCTTGACTGACTGCTGCCAGGGTTGCGGGTTAGTCCGAAAGGGATACCGGGACCTTGGCAACAGGCAACTGAAGGAACACGGGTGGGTTTTAGTCAGTAAACGTCTGACACGCCCTTCCGCTCCGCCCAGACCAGAAGAAGTCATTGGATGATATCGCAACCTCAAAAAAAAAAGGGCCTGCTTGACTAATTTTTCACTTATTGGTCTATTATCATGTGTACCTATAAAAAAATACTTTATTTGATAGTAACACTATTCGCGTAAAAAACCAATCAACATCTACATCATAATTTAGTAGTTATTGTAATTTACTGGTTTTCATACAATCTCACAGACGGGGGCCTGTGTCCCAGCAGTCGGAACATTATAGGCTGAATATACTGGTATTTTTGTCCACGCGCGGACGCGGTGCAAAAACAAAACGCGCGGGACGACGACGCGGTGCGAGCCAATGAGCGACGACCGACGCAAACTTCCTGCTTACTGTCAAAATCGCGTTCAAGAAAAGTAAGCGTCGTCCGCCTTCCGCCTTGCAAACTATCATATTAAATCTAATAATATAGTCCACTAGTTTTTAATTCATTGAAGAGTACCAAAACCATCCAAAACAACAGTCCTGTTATCTAATTGCGTAACTTATTTTCGTAACCGTTTATGACTAATTTGTTTCATTTTGACATTTCAAACACTTTCAATGCATTATTTACGTTGTAGAGCAGATGGTTTTTCGAATTTATGAAGCAATGGATCCTAGACATTTGTTTCAAACCGACTCGTAGGTTGATTAATAAAAAATAAACATGTTATCAAAAAATCAAACAACTTAAACAGATTCTAAAGTAACATTCACAACAAACATAATGTTTAATTGACAATCCAGAATCCCATTTTTATTCTCATTTTCTTGTATTTCTTTTAAATTCTTATCATGAACGTCAAACGCTTAGGCTACCGCTTTATCGCTTCTTTTGTAAAAGATAACTCAAGAAAAATTCTGAGTTGGAGTCGAAAATAACACTGTGTAGTCCACGAGACTTAAACAAACAATTGTATGGTACTATAGAAAAAAAACGCTACGAACATAGAACCTCTTTCTTTATGGAAGTCGGTTAAAAAGTAGTCCAAACTAATATTATAAATGCGCAAGTGAGTTTGTTTGTTTGTTAACGCTCTCACGCTAAAACTGCTGAACGGATTTGGATGAAATTTGTCTTGTATTTGTATGAAATCTTGGCACAGGGACCATAGACCATGACCTGGAATAGGACATAGGGTAATTTTTATCCCGATATTCCCACGTTTGCCACCCCTACAGTTTGACTCTTGAAAAGAAATGTAGGCAACTATTTCGTCATGACGTAATTTTATAGATTAGTTCAATAATAATAATTTGTAATAATTTGTTTATATATATGAAGGGACACGTTTACAATAAATACAATAACAGTTTAGAATAGAGCACAGTTGCATATTTGCCTGAACTAGGTTGAACCTGTGCTTCAGGCTAGAAAGTGCATAGATACTTATTTTTAATAAATTAACAATGAGTACAAAATTAAAAACTAAAGCAAAACTTAGGTACATAAAAAATCAAGTAATAAAAACTAAAACCCAACTACGACTTAAAAGGTATAAACAAGACACCACAGACAGACAAATTAAAAATCCGGAGTCACACGTTTTAGGGCATAAATCGAACAGATTACGTGTGACTCCGGATTTTTAATTTGTCTGTCTGTGGTGTCTTGTTTATACCTTTTAAGTCGTAGTTGGGTTTTAGTTTTTATTACTTGATTTTTTTTTTAGTTCTTTTGGGGTTATAATATATATATTTTTGAAATGTGCTCATTAAGCCCTTTCATTTGATACCCAACATGGTACGATTAAACCATTTTTTTTTTTAAGTTCCTCACTTTATGTCCTCTAGAGGGCGCCATTTTTAATTTAATGTGACTTCATATAGCCTATAACCAGCGGACAATCACGACGCTTCTAACGATACCTCATTTGTCAAATTGTGATAAGTGGTTTGGAAGATAGGAGGGAACAGATGAACATACATACATACATACATACATACATACATACATACATACATACATACATACATACATACATACATACATACCGGTCAAAATCATAACCCTCCTTTTTTCTTCGCCGTAGTCGGGTAAAAAACAAAGAGGCACGTTAGCGGTTCTATTTGCAGACAACAAGTAGATCTTCCGTTTGTGCATAATCTAGGGTTAGTAAATAATTAGTTCAATCAAAGTCAACCATTCAATAAAGTGACTGTGCCTACTGATTGTGTACCGATTCAATTTTGTCTAATACTAATAACTATCCGTTACATAAGTTACGTTGTCTTCAAGTGTAGTAAAAATGACCCACTTTGGAACTCGTTTGAATGACTTACACGGAAACTGAGCGGTGTTTCTCGTCGAGTGCTTTTGGAATCACAAACATGTGAAAATACCAATTGAATTTAATTCCGTCAACCGAAAATCGGTTACGAAATTGCTTCTACAATAATTCAAATATCCGTTTTCAGGTAATGTTAATCAAAATTGGCATGCGTGTTTCGAATACTGAATTCGGAATTTGATTGGAAAACAAACAATGAGTTGGGCAAGTGTGTATAGCAACCAATTAGGACGTTCGAGTGAATTGTTTAGAAAGGTTCGTGTGCTTCAAGATGGTCGTGCCCTTATTTAGAATCGTCTCCACTTGAACGCTTTCGTTATGTCTAGTACGGATTTTTTACCCTAATTAAACTAAGCTAAAGACACGGTCAATTATTTGATTGAACAATTATTTTTTACTTAAATACAGATATTATAGCCTATGGCATTATAAGTCCGCCTCTGTACATTTGTGTGCTTAAAGTATTAAATAAATAAATAAATATAGAACAACTGATGTAACTATTTAATCGTAATGCCGAACATTCATGCATTGAATGCATTCCTACTTAATTAAGTTAATTTAATCCTTTTAGTTTTTAAGTTAATTTAGTTTTTAATACGTAATTGAATCATGCAATAATAAATTAAAATACCTACATAATAATAAAATTCAAAATTATTATTTTATTTTATTGGTTTTAATTATGTTCATTTCAGTTAAATAATTAAATTACCAGAAACTTAACTTCTTTAAAATTGATGTTATAATATTTTATTAAGTATTAATTATTTTCCTGGTATTAAATCAAGTCGGTTTGAGAGATTTATAGGTACTAGGTAGGTACCTACCTACATGTTACTTCTGTTGAATAAGATTTCCGTCTTCGCAGCTTCGAAGGCGTGGGCTAGTCAATTAGGTAATAATTATATGATGGTTTAACGTAAAGGACGACTACGACACGAATAAATTATATTTCACAAAAAATTTATCTCCATCCGACTTTGTAAATTAATGAATTTATTTATAAAATATTTATTTTACTCATTTTATAAAATCACTAGTGTGGGCAAAAAATAAAGGCCAGGGCTTTTCCACGATTAAGGGATCTCGCGCACTAGATGGCCACGACCACAACCAGTGGTTGCAGCGACCAGTACGCGTAACATGACCGCCATAGAAACGGGGTTTGTCGACGGAAGAATAGACAAAATGACAAATTGTGAATGTTTATCTGTCATTTTCTCTATTCTTCCGCCAAAAAAACCCGTTTCTACGGTGGTCATGCTACGCGTGCTGGTAAACTATAGAAACCGATATGAATCGCGCACTTGGTCGCCACGGCCAACCAGTTGCAGCCCATACAGTACCACCGTCTAGTGCGCGAGATTCCTTATTCCTACGAAAATTTACCTCGAAAGCAGTTGTTTACATCCTTACTGTTAGTGTCGAGTCTGACGTCATCGATAAAATGAAAAATAAACCTTCTAAAAAAACGAGAGTGCTATGTGTAAATGAAATGAAAATGTATGAATGAATAAACAATATCAGCTTTTATAAAGTTAGACTGTTATACAACGTTTCTGATTGAGTAAACCATTCTCGTAACAGGTTAAACGCAAATCAAATGTTTGTTTAACGGTGGTTAAACTAAAGGATGGTTAACTAATTATGCAGGAAAGCCTGATGTTTATCGCAACAATTCAGTTGTAAACTCCTGTTTTACTGGCTACTGGTTGCAATAGTAACCATTAGCATTGCATATAGCGGTAATGATAATTAAATTATGATGATATTAAATTTAATTTAATCTTATGTGTCTGCTTCCTTATTTGGTGGAATTAAACATCGAAAAACAATAAATACGTAATAATTAACAATTATAGGTAACTAGCTTCCGCCCGCGGCTTCGCCCGCGTGATATGTCGATAAAAAGTAGCCTATGTCCTTCCCCTGGATGCCATCTATCTCCTTGCCAAATTTTATCGAAATCGGTTCAGTGGTGTAGGCGTGAGAAGGTAACATACCTACAGACAGACACACAAAGTTACTTCCGAATTTATAATATTAGTATGGATATGTCTGATAATAAAGAGACTTCGACGAGCTTTCCTTTCTCAGTGAAAAGTGAAAGACTATTAATTTCTTGTTTACATAAAAACACGTTGAACTTCTACAAAACTATTAGGAACTTTTCCTAACACAAAGATTTATCCTGAAGTTTACCCTAGGAAAACTTTGCAATGTCTTCTTAGAAGCTCAAAGTTGGATTATTTTAGTTTTTGTATTGAATTTATAATAATATAGGTACTAGCTGCGCCCCGCGGTTTACATTAGACTTGATCCCGTGCGAATATCGGGCTATAAATCCTATGTCCTATTCCAGGTCATGGTCTACCCTTGTGCCAAATACTACCCAAATCCGTTCAGCCGTTATTGCGTCAAAGCGTAACAAACAATCTCATTTTCGCATTTATAATATTACTAGCTTCCGCCCGCGGCTTCGCTCGCGTGGTATGTCGACAAAAAGCCTATGTCCTTCCCCGGGATTTCATCTATCTCCTTGCTAAATTTTATCGAAATCCGTTCAGTGGTTGGGGCGTGAAAAGGTAACATACAGACAGACAGACAGAGTTACTTTCGAATCTATAATATTATTAGTATGGATTCTTGTTGGAACTTGTGACCTGTGCAGTTGAAATACATAGCACTCGTCCGCCGTTTCATCCAAGCAGATTTATTCACGTACTGTCCATAAAACAGACCTAACACTTCAGGAACAAGATCATACACCATAGCGACAATAACATGCTTAGAAGCTTTAGATAACATTGTCTAAGTACAATATTGTCCTACAAATGTGTTTACAAGAAATCATAAACGTACGAAATATCGCATAAAAGCGCGACGCGATTCTGGTAGAACAATTTCCGTGAAGTTTTCATAGGAATTGTTCTATTAGGTTGCCATCAGACGGACTACATTTCAACTGTTTCAACTGCACTCCAACTGCGAAGCAGTTTGAATGCAGTTACCAGTACATTACGAGTATTGCAGTCGTACTAATACTAAACTGCATTCAAACTGCAAGAATGCAGTCCGTCTGATGGCAGCCTTAGTCGCGACGCGCTGTTGCGTCGCGCCCCTCTGCTCCAGCCTTTAAAAGTACCTACCTAGCATAAAATATACTTGCTTTTTGTGTCTGTCTGTGTTACCGTTTAGTTCTTCTAAACTACACAATGGATTATGCGGAGAATTTATTCCGGATTGTTTATAGGAAATTTATAAATATGTGTATGATATTTAAATATGTACCACACAAATCGCAATGTTTTGATATGTCACGACAGTACCTACCCACATTGCCCCCTTGCGGAGCAGGGGCGGGTCGCTAGTATTAGGTATATAATTACGATTATAAATCAAAGTGAGTGGCACACCTAAATTTTGTAATCATTCAACACGCATTCGACTTTGACGTGCTAATCACGGCCGTCAATGTACAGGTGCATGTGTACTTAATGAGTTCGCGTGTGTTGCAACCAATCAGAGCGTAGCGATTGAAGAGCGGCTTAATATGGCGACACACGGATGCGCAGAAATCACGCGTCCCCTAATTGCACTATTGTCTTGTCTCAGTGCTGTGAATTAAGAATTTTGACAGTAACCTTACCTGCATTGCTATTCTGTAACCATCTCACCGTGAAAACTGAGGTGAAGTGAGCGTGGAGTGAGCTGTCATAGTCATCGATACCTACTGATGCTAAGGCAGTGATAGTTCACTTCAAGCTCACTTCACCAAAGTTTTCACGGTGAGATTTTTACAGAATAGCTCAACTGTTATACACTCCTTTGCAACAAAAACGGGCGGTTTTGATTTTTCTACATTATTGCTAATCATTTAGTTGTAAAGACGTTTTAATAGCCAAACTATGTTACTGGGGTATGAAAAAAGTTAATTCCAAATTCGAAACTTGTTTAAAACAATAGTAATCACTTTTTCAGTTTGTGACTTTTTACTTACTTTTCTCGGGTTTGCAGTTAAAAGGTTATCAGCAACTAAAAGTAACATACTCAAGAAATTACTAGACATTTATGCTAATGAAATAGTAAAAATATTTATGTTAACAATAGAAAAGCCAATGGCTGTAAGGCGCCCGTTTTTTTTGCAAAGGAGTGTAGATAGCTGAAGTTTATAAACTTTTACTAAACATCCTGTTTCGTTTCCAGGATTTCCTATGTAATGGACATGATGTAAAAGTTAGTGGACATGCTGTCGGCTTAAATTCAAACTGGCAAATTATATTTTTAAACATCGAAAATCGAAAAAAAACATCGAAGATCGAGACTGCAGTCTCGAATGTTCTTCTGCATATAAGTATTTGTTATTAAGCGTTTCCGATACTTACGCGTTCAGCTTTAGAGGATAGTTAAGCCTGAAGAAGGTCTGTCCATGCACAGCCATACTGAAGTAGCTGGCCTCCTGGGTGTTTGATATCAACGCAGAAATCTCTCTCGGGCTTTCACCAACTGGGAAAAAATTAATCGTTTAAGTTTAATCTTTTTGGTCAACCATATATTTTTTTCAAATTCTTCGACCTAGAAAGAATGAAAAAGTATTTATTGGGACTCGCTCACATTAAACATAAGTAATACAATAATAGAAAATAAAAAATGCTCTGAATATAATTTAACTATAAGAAAGGAAATGACCTCATACAGGAATCTGAAAAAATTGTCATAATTGTTATTCTAACCTTGTATCTTTCTAAATTTTTTGTTACAAATGCAGTTTATTTTTCTACGAAATCATTGTTTCACCAGGAACAAACTTCATTCGAAAATCTTTTAGTACTAATTTATAAATTAACATTATTCACAATCAAACCAATAGGCATTGCTGCAGCCATTTCACAATCAAAATAAAGGATCCTGATTTCGGATCAAAGCCTAACATCGAGATACTACGTGCCAATTTTGAGTTTAGCACAAATAAACTGCGTAAATTTAGAACTAAAAATGATTAATAGTCCAAGAATATTTAAATTCAAATTAAACTCATTCCTATTGACGAAGTGCTACTATAGTATAGAAGAGTTTTTTAGGGACAAAAATAATGCCACCGTGTAACTTTTTTTTATTGTTTAAGTCTAATTCTTGACATGTAATTTAATTTTTTTTTTTGACTAAGTTGATTTCTTATTTTATTTTTGACATTTTATCTATATTATTTGTAACTTTTATTGATTATTATTATTGTATATCCTGTATTCGACACAAATGTAATTTTGTTCAGAATAAATAAATGAAATGATGATCCTGACAGCTCTTGGACAATCGTGATCGTGTCCAGTTCCATTGGTGAAATCCGCCCTAAGCCAGACTGCCACTTGGCTCTGTTCTAAGTACCTACCCGGTTATTTCAGACTGGCCTTTGCTGACATAACTGTCTTCTATTCCTAACAAGCTACTATTGTTTTACTATTGTTTTTCTATGTTAGTTAAAGTCATATTGAACATATATTTTTACATAATGTTCGTCTTTTTAGCAGGTGGCATTTTTTTTAAAGATATGATTTTTTTTTTCCCATTCCCAGGTATGCCACGAAATAAATAAAATAGGGATGCGATGACAAATAATTATGATGATGATTAATTATGTTAATATTAGAACAACATGTTTTTAATTTTATGTGGAATACGTAGGTAATTGATGTCCTTCCTTTAGATAATGTTATGTATCTATCGTACATAATTGACCTTGCTTTTGATTTTGTTATTTACCTTGACATACTATATTAATGTGTATCTTTTTCATACACGAAATCTCTCATTATGAACAACTTTCATTATGAGACCAAACATTTTTTTTTTTTTTGGGGTTTGTAGATCATCAAATGACTCCTCCCGCTCTGGGCGGACTGGGACTTTGGGCGTGTCAGACTTTTAGTGACTAAAACCCACCAGTGTTTCTTCAGTTGCCTGTTGTCAAGGGCGGGTATCCCTGTCGGACATTCCCGCAGCATTTTTTTTTTTGTTTTGTCGCGAAAAAAAAATCAGCTGTTCCCTACATTTAAGTTCACATAGCTCGTAAAATGTAGGGAACTGCTGATTTTTTTCGCGATTTCATGTTTGGCCCCATAGTGAAAGTTGTTCATAATGATGAGTACAATGACCCCTTAAGAGATTTCGTGTGTAAAACAATACACCTTATATATTAGAACTAGCTTCTGCCCGCGGCTTCGCCTGCGTAGTATGTCGATAAAATGTAGCCTATGTCCTTCCCCGGGATGCCATCTATCTCCTTGCCAAATTGTATCGAAACCGTTCAGTGGTTTAGGCGTAAAAAGGTAACCATACAGACAGACAGACAGACTGACAGACAGACCGACAGACAGACAGAGTTACTTTCGAATTTATAATAATTATTAATATGGATGAAACATTCCACAGGAGAACATACAGAGTGCAAGCAATAATGGTAGTTTTTTTAATTAACTGTAGAGCTGAAGCTCGTGTAGCAATTACGTAGTTTTTTCTTGTAACTGAGAAGGGTATCCGCTGGCGTTGAAAATGCAATGCAGTTATCTTTTTCTTATCGTGTCGATGGCAAATAATTTAAATTTCCTGTTTTGTCCAGAACGCTATAATTATTTTATTTTCTGGATTTAATCTCTGGATTACTTATATTTTTACAAGAAAACCTATTTTTTTTATTTAGCCATTAGATTGCTTGTAAAAAGTAGCTTGAAAAAAATGTTTTTTCTTAAATAGGTTTGCTTTGATAATTATAATTTGTACATACGCTACACATCAAGCTATACATTTCCAGTTTATGCTGATCTCGCATTGTATAAGATTTCCGTACAATGCGAGGTCAGCTTATACTGGAAATGTATAGCTTGATGTGGACACCGACGATGTGGTGGAAGTGAGGAAGCTTTGGACCTTTTTTTGGTCCAATCTAATTCACTGTCGTGCCATCGACACGATGAAGTATTATGTTACAGCATACAAACCTGCCTAGCATTTCCCAACTATGTAGGGGTCGGCTTCCAGTCTAACCGGATGCAGCGAATACCAGTATTTTACAAGGAGCGACTGCCTATCTGACCTCCACAACCCAGTAACTGGGTAATACAATACCCCTTGTCAAGACTTTCGAGCTTCTGACGACCCGTAACGACTGTCAAAGATCCACGAATGACAGCCGGGACCAACGGCTTAACGTGCTTTCCGAGGCACGGAGAAGTCTCGATATACCCGTGCGGCTTTTAATACTTAGCCATTACAACATACATAGGTATATTTTTATCCCTTTTCCATTACCTTTTTCCATTTTAAATATTTATTAAAATTAAAAGTAGTTATCATACTTTTATAAGCACTAAGTACTAGGTACCTACCTACATTACATCATTTAAATAAGTTCCTTAACAGAAACTTGCGGCGCAACTATTCCTCGTGACGTCTAGTGACCGGTACATTTACCCCTCTTGGCAGATTACGACACTGATCGTGTGATAAGTGTATGGTAATTACATAATCTTATCGGATATGGCGACAGGAATCGCACTATGTCAGCCAAAAGTGGTCCGGAATCAATTTGAATAATTTATAAAAAAATCCCAATTGAAAAACACTTTCAGCTTTTCCAGAATTTGGAAATTTTCAGTGAAACTTTTCCAATTTTTCTTTCCATATAAACAGTTCGGACTTTAACGAACATTTAAAAAATAGCCAAATCAGTCCGGTTCATTTTTATTTATATACAAGGTCTTGGTGGTCTTCTATATGAACAGGGTGATTTGTTTTTGTCACAAAAGTATACAAAAAAATGCCACTTTCATTTTTTTTTTCAGTTTTTCTTTCATTTACCGTGTTTCTTTGTGAAAAAAAAATCTTAGCGGTGTTCATAACAACAGTTATTAAAAACACCGCTGTTTTTTTTATTTTTATTACCTACCTCCTTATTGTAGGTAATAATGACCATTATTTTAATATTCGTTTTCAATAATTTACATGTATAGGTAAGGAGAATCAAAGAGAGAGCACAGACGCGCCTTATACGAATGCTACATCTCAAAGTAAAAAGCAAATGCAAACGCCTTTGAAATAAAATAGATGGTTTAAAAATAGATTTTCCCTACTATTGCCTTGAACTTAAATACCTAATAACCATATCTCATTTTAAGCTTTAAAGCAACCAAAGTTTCTTATATAGGAAATTGTGTGGAAATTTTATTAGGCATGTCATAATAACCCTTTAATTTTATGCCAACTTTACACAAGTTCGTTGTTAATATGTACTTAACTGTATGAATTGGGAAATCCGCAGGGAGTTTCCTAATTGCCTAATTATTTCACTTCATAAAGAGATGCACGCGGAAAATCGTATAATGCATTTTGCAGGCACTTTAGCTTAGCTACTTATTACATAACATCGCGCCTATATTCCCCGAATTTATTATAACGACTTATCATATTACCTAAATTAACCTGCTAATGCTTGCATTTAAATAGAATTCGGGGTAAGATGATCGAAATTACAAGGCAGTCGCAAACAAACGCAATACAAATTGCTGTATGGTGATCATATTTGTAAATAGAACATAGTAGTAATTATATAGTTGCCCAATTGTTATTGCAGTGTGTGCAAGGACCACGAAAATTGTTATATTAGGAGTGTCTACACACCATGTCAGTGTCGGCATGATTCTTTACAGCCGGGCGGCAAAATCGAATATAAAATGTAATGATAGTCCTCCAGACCGTATTTTCGGCCACGGCGGCCAATCTCAACGGAGACTAGCCTTCGGCGCGGGAGATATTATAGTGCACAAGTGTTTGCGCAGACACAAGTGCACTCTCTCTTCCCTCACTCTCATAGTCCGATGGGACGGTAATCCGACACGACCGGAGAGAGATCAGGCGTAGGACCAACGGCTTAACGTGCTTTCCGAGGCACGGGGATATCACACCGCCAACTTCCAAACTCCGGGCTGTTACTACGAAATTCCTAGTGGAAAAATCCAATAACACTTTGCCCGACCCGGGAATCGAACCCAGGACCCCACGCTCTGCAGTCGCGCTTGCGACCACGAGACCGACGGGGCAGTTATAAAATAAAATATAAAATGTACACTGTTCAGAAAACAACGGCGTGGTGTGTGTGCCTTTTTTAAAACTCGGAAAAATTTGTAAAATTATTACTGGAATTTTATCCTAACTATGTTGGGTTCGGCTTCCAGTCTGACCTTCAATCGACCCGTGCGGCTGTTATTAGATAGATAGAATACTCTTTATTATGTACACCATAATAATTACAGACATAAATTAGAAATTTTACATAGGGTGACACAATGGGCGGTCTTATCGGTAAAAGCGATCTTTTACAGACAACCTTTGGATGGATTAAAGTAAGAAGGAGAGACAATACTTCAGGAAGTCAGTGGTGTACCGTTATTATTTAGCCACGCCCCCCCCCCCCCCCCCCTAGTAGCACCCCATGTACTTGGCAATAGAAAGATTGCGAAAGCAAAAAGTACCTTTTTTAGGTACTTATACAGATTCAGATTCATATCTTTCTCGGCTCATCGAGCAAAAATAACAAACGTGCCGCATCAGTTCACGTTCCAAGTTTATTTAGGACAAATCTTTTGAGGTGAAATCCGAAGATTTTCGGAATTCAGGCAATCAAGGGATTCAGTTTAACGTGAATACCGAATGTCCGTCCGTATATAAAAATGTAATACTTTGGGCCAAATCCCTTCTAGAGTTTGTTTAGATTGGAAGTCATTTTTGCGAATGATTAGACCAGATATTATAAATATATATTTATTTGAAGACATGTGACTTCTACCAACCCGCTCTGGGCCCGCATGGTGGATTACGGCCCACTCCCTCTCATAGAGAGGAGGCCTGTGTCCCAGCAGTGAGAACATTATAGGCTGATTATGTTATGTTATGTTGTGTTTACTTCAATCTCAAAGAAGCGACATATATTTTACTGCAAACAGTTTATCATAATATGAATGTAAAAGATACTTCTAATTACATGGATGGCAGTCACGGCAGCCATTGCACTTAAAATAATTAATATCTGGACTCATCTATTGGCATAAAATGCTTTGAAGGCTCTTTGAAGTTGTTGGAATAAATAAATCAAATTATGCTATTAGTCGAAATTAATAAGTAAACAGAAATCGGACTTCAAACTATTTGATGTTCACTTTATGCATTTCAACAGCTCCCTAGGTAGTCAGCTCCATTAGCTTCGCCTTCGGCTTCGTCCGCATGGAAGTCGGAACTAATCCCACGGGAATGTAGTACCGGGTTGAAAATCCCATATCCTGACCCTGGACTGGGCAGAAAGACTTATGTACATCAATACACATAAATAAAATTGAAGTCTCAGTTTCTAATGTCAAAATAATAGCTTTTCATTAATGCATAACAAAGTATTATACGGTTAACAAAAAAACATTTTTTGCATGTCTGTCTGCCTCTTTGTTCCGGCTTATCTCCAAAACGGCAGGACCGATTTTGACGAGTCTTTATCATTATTATATACACGTTTTTTTAATGATGTCTGCCCCGCTTAACTACTATACAACATTATTTTTTGTTTATGCTATAACCGAAAAGGGGTCATTGTACTCATCATTTTGAACAACTTTTTTTAAGGGATCAACCTTGAAATCGCGAATATAATGTTGTATATGCCAAACTGCCAATCCCATTTTCCGCTATTCTTTTTTCAAAGTCAGCGCCGGCAGCTAATTGAGCAACCGGCGCTGGCAGCCAATCCAGGAAGGCAGCGGAGGCACTTCCTAAAGTGTTTTATTTTATTAGTATGGATGGAAAAAGGAACAAGTATCAAAATACTCACTAGAGTAAGAGAAGAGAGGATGATCACTAGAATGATTGTGGAACTTGGTCCACATGCAAAGAGTAAATTCCTTGAGGTCCGGTATGTCTTTCTCGTACTCCATGTACTGGTAGAACAGTTCCTGGTTCATGGAGACCTTGTGAATGCTGCAGGTGTCAGTCATCTGGCTCGAAGGACTGTACAGGCTCACTTTGTTGCCTGAAGCGTATTGCGATGGGAGTGGCCTTCGGTTTAGGATCTTCGTTTGTGGACTGGAAATAAAAATAATTTAAGAAAAGAAAATTGCGGTGTAAAAAAAAATCTCACACACGTAGTTACAAACAACAAAAATGGACCTGAAAACAATAATCCTTTTTGTTTGGGCAGTCGTTTAATTAATAGTTTATATCTCGGATTCTCTTTTGACAGAGCCTGTCGTTAGCGCACTTTTTCGTTTTTTTTTCAACATGAAATTGGTTGAAGTATCCATTCTTTATAAATGTGTTTTTTGCATTCAATTCAGTTATTACACAGTTACAGTTTATTTACATAGGTAATTAAACTTTATTGTACTCCACAAAAATACATAAAAAAACATAAATGAAACACTACAAAATGTACAATGGGCCAATATACAACAGCTGTGTGTGATGCGTTCTTTCTGGTAAACTACTCTGTTGATAAGCTGTTTGCCCTGAAGACTATTCAACGTTTTCTTATAATCCTATTTTATAATATAACATAACATCACGGCTGTAATCCCCAAGGGTTAGGCAGAGGAACCTATATTTCTCCAGTTACGTTTACGCCCCATATAAGCGAGCCTATTGCCATCAATCGTACAAAAATCCCAACTCTGAGTTGTTACTGAGAAATCCCTGTCGGGAAAACAACAACACTTTGTCCGACCTGGGAATCGAACCCAGGACATCATGCTCAGTAGCGCTTGCGACAATAGGGAATATGCATGTATTTTTTTAATATTTTTATTCGATAGTTTACATCGTCAAATAATAGTTAAAAAAAATTCGACGGCAAAAAAGCAATTTAAAGTAGTTAAAAAAATGTTTAAAAATATCCAACCGATCCGGGCTATTTAAACGCCCTCCATTTGGCGCGCTTGGTGTGGTGACGTCACAGACCGTGAAAACAGACAAGCAACTGTCAAGTCAACGTCAAAAACTCCTTTTTCTATGAGCGTTTGACATTGACTTGACATTGACATTTTGATTGTTATTCCGGATCGTTACGTCACATCCGCTCTTAGCCTTTTCAAGTATTTGAATTACCCACAGATTTTTGGGACGTTTTAAAAATTAATTTCTCGCTCAAAAAGAAATTTTATTCAAAAATATTGATGGAGGCATAATTCTGAAGTAACATAGTTTATAGAAAAAAATATTTGACCCATATTTGAATCACATGCATATTCCCTATTAGACCAACATCATCATCATCATTCATTAATTCAGCCGAAAGACGTCCACTGCTGGACATAGGCCTCCCCCAAGCACCGCCACTTCGACCGGTTCTGTGCTTCTCGCATCCATCGCATTCCCGCGGCCTTCACCAGGTCATCGGTCCACCTTGTGGCCCCCTTCCAACGCTCCGTCTTCTGGTACGCGGTCGTCACTCCAGAACCTTTCGGCCCCATCGGCCATCTGTTCTGCGAGCAATGTGCCATGCCCACTGCCACTTAAGGGCGCACCCTACCTCAAATTGCTTAGCATGATCCTCCGTTATGCCGAAAATACTGCAGCATTAATTTTGAAATAAATATATGTTAAAGTTGAGGATTATAGGTCTTATGTTTGGCGAAAACACGATAGCATAAAATTTTGTATAGAAAAAGAATCCAAAGTTACCTCTAAACAGAACTATAAACCGCTGGTATTCAAAAAATACTTCAAATTAGATCATGAAACTTTGTATAATAACTAAAATATCTATAAAGCAGGTATTTAATTTTTTTTAATTACCATTATTTTCACCGTAAAAAGCAATAACCTAAA
Source organism: Lithophane semibrunnea (assembly GCA_947363905.1). Lineage (NCBI taxonomy): Eukaryota > Metazoa > Arthropoda > Insecta > Lepidoptera > Noctuidae > Lithophane > Lithophane semibrunnea. The sequence goes on along the minus strand of OX376186.1, from coordinate 18,878,998 downwards.
CTTTTCGACTCTTTAGAGCCGCTAGCGCCCCACTCCGTCTCGTTCTCACTCAGATCGCAAATAGTATGGTGCGAGCGGGATAAAATCTGAGGTAGGGTGCGCCTTTAAGTTTGGCAATAGGTACTTCGGGCTATGTCGGTTACCTTGGTTCTCATAGGGATCTCTTCATTTCTGATTCGATCACACAGATCAAGGTAATCCAAAAGTACCAAATTTCAATTTTTAAAAGCTCAGTAATTACCTAGAGTCATAAGATCTCTCCGAAGTGTGATAGGTGGAGTACATGACGGTAGACTCTGGCACGATTGGATGCCAGTCACTGTCCCTCGCCAGGGCAGCGCCGAAGAGCACGATCACGACGAATAATCGCATTGTCTGTAACAAAATAACAGCTTAAGGGTCGGGTCCTGCCAGAGTTGCGGGAAAGTACGAAAGGGATACCGGGACCTTGGCAACAGGCAACTGAAGGAACACGGGTGGGTTTTAGTCAGTAAAAGTCTGACACTCCCTTCCGCTCCGCCCAGAGTCAAGTCATTGGATGATTTCGGGCTATAGAAAAAAAAAAATGCTTCTGGGCACCGGGTGGCATACGCGTAAACTAAAAAACACGGTACAAGTACATCCCCGGTTATATCCCGGTTAAGGGTCGGGTAAACACCGTTGACCTTGGCCATACAAATACGCGTTGCGTTCACGCCCCGCGCCGCCGCCGCGCCGTTCAGTTTCATACGGAATAGTTATTTTTAGTACCTAATTAAAATATGAATATTTAAAATAAAAAATCACAGATATGATTAAAGATACTTACTAAAATATTCTGTTCATACAAAAAAGAACATGACAATAATCTTAATTTGAAAGTAATATAGTTTTTTTTATGCTTTGGGTAGATATTACTTACGAAATTTATTTCATAATGTATTTTACTACAACACTTAAATATTTCTTTAAAAACGATGAGTATGCGTTCTACTTTATCATATTTTTTTTAGCATAGCTTACTTGCATTATTTGCAGGCGTAATAACAGATTTAAAAGTTACTAAAATCATATCTGTGCCTTAATACATCGAAAGTGAATTTGTAAAGACGAGTCAAATGTAATTATTAAGTTAATTAAAGTATTCCTGAGATTCACATGGCCCTACCAAAGCACAGTATACCTAAGTAACAGTATTATATCTTCATAGAAAACGGCCCAAAGGTCGCGCTTCGAAATCTCAGTTTAAGAATCAGTAGGTACGCAACAGCATGGAGTGCGCGGCAGTTACGCACAGACGCGGAAGGTTTATTTACCAAGCTGCTGTAGGTAATTATTTCAAGGTCACTGACGAGATATAATACTGCTACTTTATTATACTGTGAACAAGGTTAGATTGGTCTGTCGAATCGCTTATCGTTCATTACCATAGTATAATTTTCTATTTGTTATTAGATAATAATCTATACTAATATTATAAAGATGAAGAGTTTGTTTGTTTGTTTGAACGCGCTAATCTCAGGAACTACTGGTTTAATTGAAAAATTATTTTTGTCTTGGATAGTCCATTTATCGAGGAAGGTTATAGGCTATAATGTACCAATGAAGTAGGTAGACCATGACCTGGAATAGGACATAGGATACGTTTTATCCCTATACCTAGTCCCACGGGATCGAGACTTACGCGGGTGAAACCGCGGGGCACAGCTAGTGGTGTTGTAAAATCTATAAGCGTTTAATTTAATGCGCGAACGATACAGTTTACTTATTAATAAATACAACACCGCAGCCTTCTTAAAAAAAGGAAATCGAAACATCTATAATCTTCCCCGAACCGGAATAAACAAGTTATTACAAAACCGGCAGATTTTTTTGGCTGCGTCCGGCAATTATGATATCCTACACTAGGCGTAGTTGTGGAAGGAAAAGTTGTATCCCATGCTGTTTCCGTGATCGCCGTACGTTCCTGTCTGACTGCTTAGTAAAGCCTGGGAAATTAATTGTTGAGCAAATTGACTACCAACTGTAACTGTGGTACTTTTTTTCTCAAGTGGTCCACGCGGTGTCAAATTAAGGTTCTTACATACTGGGGCGATTCGTCGCGCGACGCGAATTTTAACAAAACTATTTCTGAGAAAACTTCACGGCGAACAATTCGGCGGCGTCGCATCGCGCGGCGAATCGCCCCAGTATGTAAGAGCCTTTACGGCCACCCAAAACTAGGTATTCACCTTTTAGAAGCCGGGCGACTACGCGCATTCCACAGTTCCGAGGGTATATTCAAATCACAAATGTCAGTTGTACGAAATGGCTATCTATAACACGGCAAATAGACTTAGGGTGTAAATTTGCTTGATAATTAATTTCCCTAACTGTACACACAAAACGAACACATCGCAAGCAGGCTTATCGGTATTGAAGTTCGAAAAAGTTTCAGAGAGTTGTCTTACGCATTAAGACGGTATACGTAACTTCTTTAATTATCTGTAAGAGAAGGTTCCTTCCCAACTTCGTTCACGCTCGATCAAGCAACGCTAATAAGGTACCTACTTTTGTGTTAATTTCGAACCATTGTTTGATTTTTAATTAAGTTTGTCACTAACTTTTAAGGCACTTTATGATTGTGATTCTTTCGGTTTAATGGCGTTCGGAGGCGCTCTTAATTATTATCTTTTTGCTAAAAATCATGAAATTAATGGTGTTTTATTTTTTAGCTCCTTTACCCGTGACATTTCCCAAAAGTGAATAATAAAATAATATTCCTCGAAACTAAATGTAAAAAAAAAACCGTTGCTTGAGGCGTATATTATTTAACTAGCTGCGCCCCGCGATTTCACCCTCGTAACTCTCGATCCCGTGGGAATATCGAGATAACAAGTATTCTATGTCCTATTCCAGGTCATGGTCTATCCATGTGCCAAATTTCATCCAAATCCGTTCAGCCGTTTTAGCGTGAAAACGTAACAAACAAACAAACTCACTTTCGCATTAATATAATATTAAGTTAGGATGTCTTTGAAAATAACCATCACGTTCCTGCCCTTGTCCCATGTTGCTTGGGGTCGGCGCAATACGATTGCTGCATCCGGTTCGACTGGAAGCTGACCTCAACATAGTTGGAAAAAAGCAAGGCAGATTGATTGGTTGAAAAGTTTAAAACCGAATATTTTCATTCGCCTGGATTATTATATAATTATGTTGCATTCATAATTATTATCAGTAGGAAAGTAGATATAAGGTCAGCCGTATTTCCCGGGAAACGGGCGTCTTCGGTACGCCCGGAACTAATTACTACGGACTGCCGATGTTTTGAGCTCCCTTTGATCGGGCTTGAAACCAGTTCAGATAACCCAGGTGCCTGTACTATGAAGTATTAGGTACCTATGAAATCAGTGTTTTGTATGGAGAATTTTAAAGAAGTTGCATTTTTAATACTAACATTTTCATAATGTATATAACAACCATGAACACTAATTCTACGATGTCCTTCTCACCGCTCTGGTTTCATCCACTCTTCTTTGTTCGTCCAAGCGGTCTTTCTTTGGAATGCGCTCCCTCTGGACATCAGGACGGCAACAAGTCGCTTATCCTTTAAAGTGAAGGCACGTGAACATATTCGTAAGAAGTTGGCAGAATCATCCCAGCGTTAATTTGCTGGATTCGTTTTATCCCCCACCTGTCGTTATTTCTCCCAACTAAGTTTATTTTGTTATATATGTGTATCTATGTATGTTTATTATGTTTATGTATGTATCTATGTATGTTTATTTAATCATTATTCATTATTTTCAAGTTATATGTATTATCTTATGTTGCACCTGCCATGTCTGTCTCTGCATCACCCTAAGGTTGACTGGTAGAAAACGCCTCAAGCATTAAGTCTGCCTTTGTACAGTAGTTTTTACTTGTGCATAAAGTTTTAATAAATAAAAAATAAAAATAATAATGTTATAAAACTTGTATGCACTAATATTTAAAAACTAAGATAACGTACCTAATATGCTACTTAGATTAAGCGACAAAAATAAGTTTTGGCTAAGTTAAAACAAATACTGGTAATTTTTTCTAACAAAATGAGGAGTCGTTTTTAAGGTATTTTTATGTTTAGAAAACTATAAGTAGGTACAGTATGACCCAACTTAGATGTAGCATCGGCAAAATTCGTAAATCCGATCACAATTCGAACTGAATGCGCCTTCAAAATCACCAATCTTTATTACTGCTTTAAGTGAAAATATATTTACGCAAACGCAATAACTTGTAGAGTTATATAACCAAATACATTCGTAAAATTGAAATGAATGAATGCAAACATCTAAGTTGTGTCGTACTGTAATAAGGTTTTTTTACTATTGTAAAAAAACCTTATTACAGTACTAGACAACTGTCTATGATGGTCATTTTTTTTTTTTTTAATCATAAGAGTGACGAGGTTCTCTACTTGTAAGAAAAAAAACGCCATTTTCATAGGTAGGAACCAAATATTATATTAATGCCACCATTTTTACAGTGTGAGAGAGAGACGGGGCTAGACAAGGCCGCTAGCATCATCCCGTTTTCGCAGTGGAATAATTATGGCATTAATGCTTCATAATACTACCCCAGGAATCAAGGAATTTCGCCGGCGCTTTCGAAAACGAATTTTATTATGCAAAAGAAATAATCGGTACCTATGTGTGTCCTCCTACTTACAACTTGTTCTTGTCGAAATTGAAGCCAGTTAAAATGTTGGTTAACACGAAATATTAGGTTATATCATCGTTAGTTACGTGTTTTGGTTAACTGTGTGTCATTACGTTAACCGCTGTCACTCCGTTACTGTCGACATAATCACGCGTTCATCACATCATTCGACATTATTACGTGAGACGCACTTCAATAATAATGATCTAGGAGATTTCTTGCCTTATTTTAATAAATTACCATATCAGGTTTTTAGACGCATTATGTTTTTTGTATTACAAGGTGAAATCAACAAGAGGAGCTAAAGAGATGCAGGAATGGGTTGTGGAAAAATATGTGGCGTTGATAAACAACATCCGAAATCTTAATAACCACGTTATTTTAATACTAAGAGCATATGATCATAGTGAGTCTTAAATTACGACAATGAGTCCATTTTAAAGCCTCCATTACTATGAAAAGTAAATCAAAGACCTTGTTAATTGTGGGTAGGTATTAATCGCAGTCGCGCTAACAAGATCACCAATCTCGTAGTCTGTCACCTCACTAGCACATTAATATTCCATGCAACGGAGATTTTCCATGAAACCGTGTAAATGGACACCATACCTTCCCTAATTAGAAGTGCTTTTAAAAACGTGTAAACAAAAATATATATTTTTTTGTACACTTTTTTTTAAATAATTTTAAACAATTAATTTATTATCACAAAACAATGTTTATCGGTTGTTTAGCAAAAAACACCTTTTAAAACTTGATATTTCTATATGGAGTGTGACATAAAACTGACATTAAACACGCGTTGAACAAGTGTCTATTAAGTTTTGTATGTAAGGCCCTTATATTTTTATTGCAAAATCCAGTGCGCATAGCGTGGAGGTATTGTGTATATAAATAAATAACATAACATACATAATCAACCTATAATGTTCCCACTGCTGGGACACAGGCCTCCTCTCTATGAGAGGGAGTGGGCCGTAATCCACCACGCGGGCCCAGTGCGGGTTGGTAGATTTAGAATTTTTGGTTCTAAGACATGCCGGTTTCCTCACGATGTTTTCCTTCATCGTTTTGAGAGCAGTGGTGATGAAATTATTTACAAAAAGTAAAGCGCCTGTCAGGGTTCGAACCAAAGAGTATTAAACCACTTGAGAGCTGATAGACTGATTTCGCCTAGACACACGACTCACCACTGCGGGCCGGGGGACGCAAAAATTACAGCAGTTGTGATTGGCTGATGCAACAATGTCAGGACGAAAGTCCCAAACATAGTGATGCACAAGTCAATTTTGCAACAATAATATCGATATCGATAAAATCGACGTCGATTCGACGATTTCCTAATTGAACAATAATTAATTTAAATTCCACTTATGAGAATTTATTGTTCTATCCGAAAGGAAATGCTATTACTTATTTTTAATCTGCTGTGAAATGCCTTGAACAAACAAGGCTATATTTGGAATTAAATTTTCTCTGTTAACTGCATTAATCCACTTTTCTTTAAGTTACAGAATATTTTGAAATCTAAAATGTAAACATTAAGTACTTTATGTTACTTTTTAACTAAATATAAGGAAACATCGTAATTTTTATCGTCAATAATTTAAACTTGAGTTATCACAACACTACAGTATAAGTGCAGATAGAAAGGGACAGACGTATTGCAATACCCTAGTGAGAGAAAGGGACTTTTCAAAAAGACATCAACGCGGTGTACGTTTTTGTGCCATTTTACGTAAACAACCAGTTTAGCTTGAGCCCTGCAATGATTCTTAATAAAATATGTATTTTACTTACCGATGAAAAGATATGCAATCTTTTTATAGCTGTATTTTCTAGACGATTTCCCACACCTTTTAAGTGAACAGGAACTCATAATTGTTTTTATTTATGCAGAAATGGTTTAAAAGGTATCAAAATAACCGCGTGTGCAGAGATCCAATAACTGGTCAAAACTAAAATGGCCACTCATATTTCCATCTAGTATCAGTGCAATTGCACTGATGTGTCGTGAGTCCGAGTCGCCCGCATGAGCAGTCAAGAGGCTTTATAGTCATTGGTTCGAACCTACGACCTACAACTCGTAAGTCGCGGCCGTTACCGCTGGGCCACCACTGCTCTAAATAAATAAATAATAATAAAGTTTATTCTGGTAAAAAGGTAAACACTAAATACAAATTTGCTTAAATCTACAAAAAATCCAATAGTTTTATGTGCCTGAACTAGGTCACCCTGTGTTTCAGGCGAGGCAAGGCATAGTATTTCTAAATAATCACATACTTAAATATAAAAATCTAGTCATCTAATAGGTACTTATGTAAAAAGGTGTAAATTCACAATAAATAAATATAAAATCTTAATACTTACAAAACCTAACTTAATACAATTTCTATTTAAGTACAACTAATAATTTCTCTGTATCTTCATAGGACATACTTTGAAGAGCTTCTTTGAGAGTTCTTTTACAATTATTATAATTAAGTGAATAAATTTTGGCTCTCGCATTTAGTCTGTTATAAAGTAATGGTCCTAGTAAGACAAAAAATTAGGCTGCAAAAGCATGTTTTGTACTTGTGTATCAATGATATTAAATTAACAGATATGTTATAAGCGCGCAATAGTGAAGACCCGAAACATTCAAATTGTAACGTTTTTACTTGTAGTGAAATGTAAAAATGAATGAAACGTGGGTATTTGTGCCGCTGCTGCGCGGAACACTTTTTTCGGTTGTTTTGTGAGTGTATAACATATCTGTTAATATATATCATTGTTGTGTATATAAAGAACAATGATGTAAGTATTTAATCAATCCTCGCTTACTAACCGATACGCTAGTAAAGTAATAATTCAGCTTTATTTTAAACACTTTTACTTTCATACTGAAATACAAAGTTATTTTGGCTGTCGATAAAATAAACATGGGCACATACTAAGTCCGACACACACTTGGCCAGTTTTTTTTTTACTTTATACATAAGTTCCAACTTCCATAAGTGACGAATGTTAGTAAGTACTTTGATAAAATGCACAAACTTGTTAGAGACATTGTAAGATATGGGACAGGCCCTAAGGGTTATCCCTGGAGAATCCAACTTTTCCACTGGATATTTTGATGACATTCCAAAGTTATGTCTAACAAAGTAGTTATCTAGGTACTGATGGATCGACTCTGATTTTCAGTAAACTTAAAGTTGGTTTATTTTCGACGGTATATCTCACTGCTTGTTTATTCGTGTTTTAGGGTTCCATACCCAAGGGGTAAAATGGGACCCTATTACTAATGGCCGATTCCTATAATTTACGGACCGTTATTGGTTAAAATTAAGACTCTTGTATCTTTACCAATAATGAATCAAAGACCTCATAGGTTTGCATAGTAGACCCTCCCTTATGGAAGTAGCTATCACAGGTAAAATTAGCTTCCGAACCTATTTATATGCCCAGTTTGGCAATAAAAAAAACTACCGTTGGTAAGTAAAACGATTCGTTTTCGTTTATAGGAACCGAGTATTAGACTCCGCTGTCCGTCCGTCTGTCTGTCACCAGGCTATCTCAAATAATAATAAAAAACAGAATAAAATAAATATTGAAGGGGGCTCCCATACAACAAACGTGATTTTTTTGCCGTTTTTATAGATAATGGTACGGAACCATTCGTGCGCGAGTCCGACTCGCCCTTCGCCGGTTTTTTTAATGATAGTAATTATACAACAATCCTGCGAAAAACATTTACATCAGATCTTTGTTATTTATTATAATGCCAATCAAAAATCTTTGTCCAGAATTCAATTATTTTTAAATAACACGTTATTGTCTTTGTCAGCATTTTTTTCATACATCGCTTGGCACATTTCACAAGCTACGGGTCAATCAAAAGTAGAGTTATATTGCAACATGTCAAACATGTCACCTTTTACCAATACAACTTCGAAGCCCTGTGAATTTCCGGATCCATACTTTGCGTCACCTGATAATCTAGTTTGAACTTTAAGAGTCTATATTATACCTCAAATTGCTTAGCATGATCCCCCGTTATATCGAAAATACTGCAGCATTAATCCTACTTATATCCTACTATCCTAATATTATTATAAATGTGAAAGTTTGTGTGTTCGTGTGTTTGGATGTTTCTTACTCAATCTCGCAAAAACGGCTGAATGGATTTGGATGAAATTTGGCAAACAGATAGTTTATAACCTGGATTAACACATAGGACACTTTTTATCTCGATACTCCCACGGAATCGAGACTTACGCGGGAGAAACCGCGGGGCGGAGCTAGTTTTTGAAATAAATATATGTTAAAATTGAGGATTAATGTTATACCGCTACCACCCCACTCAGTCTCGCTCTCACTCAGTCCGCAAGCAGTATGGTGTGAGTGAGATAAAAAGTGAATTTGAGCTGAGATAGTATAGGCTCTTAAGGTCTGCTGCAATCATAACCTCAATCCACTCCAATAACGACCGCTGGTAATTCCAACTGTTACTTACTATTTATTTATTTATTCTTCAGAAAGCTTACAGTCTAATATCTTTAAAGTAGGTTATCTACAATAGCGCTTACAATTGTCATTTAGAAGCTTCCACAAATTAGAAACTATGTACCTATTTTAAAATTAATTTAAAAGGAAAAGAAACAAACTAAGATTTTTAAGATAAAAATTAAAAACAAAATCATGCAGATAATTTAACAAATTCTTCTTTATACAAAACAAAATAAATTCTTCTTTGAAATATAAAATAAAAGATCTTGGAATTTATGGATCGTAATTAGTATTTAATCATGTGGTAGTTTAATTGTACTAAAAACAGTAAAAAAGAAAATATCCAGTTACATGTTCTAAATGAGTAATGCTACTCATTGCGGTCTACAACAAACTATTCTTTATATTAGGTCCCACCTATGAAATTGGTGTTTTGTATGGGGAATTTTAAAGAAGTTGCATTTTTCATACTAACGTTTTCTTAATTTATATAACAACCATGAACACTACTGTTTTAAAACTTTTATGCACTACTTTTTAAAAACTAAGATAACGTATGCCACTTAGATTAAGCGACAAAAATAAGTTTTGGCTAAGTTAAAAAAAAAAATTGTGGTCATTTCTGCTAAGAAAATGAGGAGTCATTTTTAAGGTATTTTTTATGTTAAGAAAACTATAAGTAATAAGGTTTTTTTACTATTCGTAGTTGTCTATGATGGTCATTATTCGATATAATACCAAACAATTGAATAATATTTTAAATCATAGAAGTGACGAGGTTTTCTATTAGTGAGAAAAAAACGCCAATTTCATAGGTGGGGACCCAATACTAGAAACAGATATTTTCAAATGAATGTCCAATTCCAAAGCACGTATGTAAAGTGTTGTAGATCGTACATACGGAACCAATCCGCTTCATAACAAGTTATCGTACGCTGCCGATGCCGCATGCCGGTGGAAATATGAATGAATAAACCTCAAAAGGCATGCTCGATACAACCTGAGGGTCTTTGTTTTGAATTCCAGCATTTGCCACTTCAGTTTCTTTTTGCAATTTTCAATAGGCAGCCTTTTAAAAACGCGGATTAACGATCATTCGTTTTAACATTTTTGATTGAATCGTTTTTAACCGACTTCAAAAACGAGGAGGTTCTCAATTCGTCTGTATGTTTTGTTTTTTAATTTTTTTTACGTATTTAGTTACTCCGCCAATTATGAATTGAGTTTGGTGATTCTTTTTTTGTTTGGTAGGTCATGCTTCTGAAGCAGGTGGTCCAACAGAAATTATTTATTAACTTTGCCTGCAATGTTTTTGAGTTAGCTTAATTATTACGTATTTTTACCACTTATCCTTTAAGGATGATGTTTTATGTTCCTCTCACTGTATACGTAGTGGTATTTTAATTTGTGTGGTAAATATCACAAATAAAAAGTGAAAAAAAAAATACGAACGTCTTCCAAAAAAGAACACCAAAAAATGAAAATTTTCGGAAGTCGGTGGAAAAAATTCAAAACCAACAAAACCGACTTCCTAAATTAAAGTATTTTTTTCTAGAACCCGTTTTCAAAGTAACGGAGCGACATCAGAAGCATGGTTTTATTCTATCAAACACATTTGATCCTCTGCAATAGGAGCATCTATTTCATTAGCACTATTTCTAAAAATAAATCAGCATAATAGAAGAACTCTCGAATATTCTAACGATTTTAAGACTTTCACAAAAGTCTATATTATTTCAATAAAGTTAGAAGCAACCGAAACGGCCTAGCATGACTTGATGACTAAACGAAAATTGATTTGCATTTTAGTATGTGCATGTGATAATTGAATGAATATGATGGTGGACACAATTTCGAAGTGTCTAAAATGACGATATCGTATTCTACAGGTTATAATGTTAATAGTAGCATCATTTTGTATAAAATACAATAAAACAGCAGTTGTAAGAACGGTAATGCTTGGAATTATTTGTAGTTTCTTTTTGACAGTCCATTATTGTCCCGCTGCAAAGCAAATAGCTTCTACTCTTCAAAATCAACGACCATGTAATAGGTAATAAAAATTATGTGAGTGGTAACTCCAATACAACGAATCGATCAATTAACTGCAAAACCATGTTACGTGATGAACTAAGAGCCGGATGATACCGTTTAAACTGTCGAAATACAGTCAGTATTTCGACAGCTTAAGTGTTTTTGACTTAATTTGTGATGTCGTAAAGCCGTGAATCTTTAACATGTAATAAAAATACGTTTGATTACAAACCGGTAGTGTAAACACAAAGATAGCATCAATCAACACGCCAGGCGATTGATTGTAACTCATAGAAACACGGAACATTCTCTAATTCTATGTAATTTCCGCGGAAGGGAAATACGGAACACTTTTATTAGCCGTTACGGAATTATACACTTTATTTCAATCACCAATCTATACGATGATTGAGCTGGCTATGTTATTAGTTTAGTTCACTGCAGTAGCTGTAATTAAAACGCATGTAACTAAAATACTGATGAATATGGATGGAGAGAGAGAGGATGACCAAAGAAAATATGGATGGACAAGTAGCGCTCCGCGGTTTCACCCGCATGTTTCGATCCCGTGAATAATCAGGGCAAAATGTATCCTATGTGTTAATCCAGATTATAAACTATCTGTGTGCCAAATTTAATCCAAATCGGTTCAGTAGTTTTTGCGTGAAAGAGTAACAAACATACATCCATCCATACTTACAAACGTTCGCGTTTATAATATTAATCAGATTAGGAGTTAGATTTCGCGTTTATTATATTAGTTAGATAGTTAGATGGCATAAGGGATGAATCGAGAAAAAAAAACGTGTGCGGTCGGTAGACCCCCGTCAGGAACGACGAAGTTCCTTCTCACGTAGGTATGATGTGAAACAAAAATAAAATTTTTGCAGCCGCCATCATGGATTTAAACAACGATTTCCGGCAGACATCTATGTTTAGTATACCTATTCGGGCCGATGCATTCAATTTTATCCCACGACACTGTAATCAATTTCCTCTTTTCTTGTTTATTCTTTTGTTTTTTTTCTGCCGGAGTTCTATGTCTCTTTTTCTTTCTCTTTGAAGATGAAGACAGTCGCAAGTATTAACACTTACACTTTCTGCGAGTATACAAGACACGTGAAAGAACTTCGTTCCAAAAACCTGTTGCGAGGAGCGCAAGTAATATGATGACAATGGCGGGAAGATGATGACTTCAGTAATTGAAGCAAAATCTTTAACAAAACTTTATTCAGCTTCAAATTGGTTTTATTCTTTACTAGCTGTGCCCCGCGGTTTCACCCGCGTAAGTCTCGATCCCGTGAGAATATCGGGATGAAAAGTATCTATATCCTATTAAAAGTATCTATGTCCTATTCTAGGTCATGGTCTACCCCTGTGCCAAATTTCATCCAAATTCGTTCAGCCGTTTTAGCGTGATAGCGTAACAAACAAACAAACAAACTCAGTTTCGCATTTATAATATTAGTTTGGATTTTAGATTTTTCTGAAAGTAAAACATTCATATCTACAATCTACGATTGAACCCGGGATAAAATTTTCAATCACGGTATGAGGCAAAGCAAGCCTAACTAGCTACTGCCCGCGGCTCTGCCCGCGTGGTATGTCGATAAAAAGTAGGCTATGTCCTTCTCCGGGATGCCATCTATCTCCTTACCAAATTTTTTCGAAATCCGTTCAGTGGTTTGGGCGTTAAAAGGTAACATACAGACAGACAGAAAGACAAACTACTAGACTACTACAGTACGAGTACTACTAGAGTTACTCTAGAGTTACTACTAGAGAGGCAACTAGAGTTACTTTCGAATTTATAATATTAGTATGGATAATTAATTTATGACTATAATTTATTAAGATTATTTATTAATATAGATTTAATATTTTAAATATTACGCACGCCAGTTCCACTAGTCGCGCGCAGAATAATTATCTTGCGCGCACTCTAGTTTAAATTTTGCATTATTCAAAGAGTTTCTAGTTTGCTGCTTCATCACTGGACATATAGTCTAATATTTTATTTATCTAGAATTGATTGGCAAATTGAAGCTCGTATTATCATTGTAACGGAACGTGTTTGAAATTGCTAGGATAATAGCTCTTCTCTGAATTCTAACTAAATTCATTGGGGATATTGTGTTTATAGGTCAAAATGATAATGAATATGCGGGATACGACGTGAATTCTAATAACCTATAAGTTTTTTTTAAACACTGCTCTCTGGTAGTGAAACGCGTGTGCCTGACAATGCTCTTTTTTTGAAATTCAAATACCACGAATTGAGTAATGAGAATGTGGCTGTTTGATGAGTATGGAAAGGATCGAAACAGCAAAGGAGTTGCATAATGTACAACATTATAACACTCGTTTGGATGATATTATGGTTACTATGACACTGGTTGTTTTAATGTTGGCAATAAGCTAACTGTTTTAGAAAGTTCTAAAAAGAATTTATAGCATGTGTATTAGATAAATAACTAATAAGTAACTAGATCAACTTCATAATTTACGTCTTCCATATCTGATACCGACTTATCAAATAAACTATTATCTTTTACGTCCAGCCGAAGTCTAGTCCAGTCCGAAGTTAACTTAATATCATTAAAACCGTAACTGTACTGGCACTTCATAAATATTCTGCTGTCGAAGCAAGACTTGCGAAATAAACTTGGGTATCATGTCAGATATATTATAGCTTGTCACCTATGACTTCTGTGCCAACCACTGATTGCTCCATGGGCACGGCACTGGTAAGGTAGGTAATTCGCTCGGCATTTACCGCTGCGGTCTATTTCTTGTAAAATCTATAATTTACGAGAACTATCCGTTCATATTAGTTTGTCATGCTTTCTGACTTGTTGCATAATTCAAGATTATCTTTAAGTGAATACTAGTCATTATCTAATTTGCTCGCAAGTTGTTTATTATATCTTTCTTTGCTGTAATTTCTTGTAATCTAATATATTACTATCCATATCCAATATGTATGTACTCTTGCTGTTATAGAAGAAACATCGGTAATATTAGCTTTTTTTTTTGTACCCAACTCTATATCTGCCTAGCCTTTTCCCAACTATGTTGGGGTCGGCTTCCAGTCTAACCGTGTACCGGGAGACCCCTCTGCCCTCCGCTAGCTCGCTTAGTGAGGGTCTCACCGGACAACGTTGATAAATGAGGTAAACACAGTAGATGATAGGAGGAACGGTTTATTACTGGTACTGAATACTACTTATTAAACACGACACACATGATTATATAAATATCGCACCTGCGATGCAACAAAGTCACAAATAGTAAATTAAAAAATGAGCAGTTTTGACTTTTGATTCGGTGCAACAAAGTCACAAATAGTAAAACTAAAAAATGAGCTGTTGTGACTTTGTTGCACCAAAGGTACTATATTATAGTAATATTATCACAGTATTTAGAAGAATGATGGTTATATAAAAATTACAGACAGTAACACGCTCGGTCAAGTCCAAAGATGAAGTGTCCAGCAGACTGGAAAAAGAGTGCACGGGAGTTTGTGGCGTTCTGAATTCAAATTGAAAATGGAATGATGATGTGGCCAGCCATAAAGGATTGCCAGTAATAAATGATAGGATGAGTATGGATGAGAAGGACTTCGTCGCAACCGGATACAGCTGAATACCAGTATTTTACATGGTAGTATTTTGTACCCACCTACAGAATAGATACCTACTATTGATTCGTACAATCCTGATTTTCTAGGAATGGAGAATTGGATTGGTTCGTAGAGAGGGTCCAGACAAATAAACCTTCCTTATGTAGTACTATGGCATTGCGTTTTAGCATGGTAATAACAATAGCGGTCATGAACCCAACAATTAAAAAAAAATCTATCTTGTATTTCCTAAATCGTACCCGCTCAGAGAAAATTGCTGTTATAGGAATACAATACAATACAAATACAAAATAGTTCTCCTAAATTAATTTTAGCGGACCCGGCTGACGTCCTGCCCGAATAGCGCCCCCTACCGGGCTCAATTGTATTTTCAAACCATCCAGAGACCCACTCAAATATACACACAAAATTTCATCCAAATCGGTCCAGCCGTTTAGGAGGAGTGAGGAAATAAACACACGTACAGAAGAGTTATATATATAAAGGTTATATAAGTATAGTTGTGTAGTTAATATAAAATTGGTAACTTGAATCCATACTAAATATTCATGTCAACTAAATTTTCTGTGAATATTTACTTATTTACATATTCACTTTAAAAATAAATAATTAAATTAAAATAAAACAAATATTTAAGGGGGGCTCCCATACAACAAACGTGATTTTTTTGCCGTTTTTATAGATAATGGTACGGAACCCTTCATGCGCGAGTCCGACTCGCACTTGGCCGGTTTTTAAACTAGATGGCACCGGCATTTCCTAGCTGACTGATCCTTGCAACAATCAGTCTAGGTACGGTAAATCATTTCGTTTTAGTAGTATTTAATCATAATCAAACCCATTTATACTCTATTTGACATAAGATTTGACATTTAAATAAGCCTTTTTTACAGTCCGTTCAACCGATTTTGACTTCTTATGCGTTGGTGGCATGACAAATGGCAGCTGCAGTAGACAGCTGGTATTGTGTAACCTTTTTTGCTTTTACTGCCATCTTTATGCCTATGGTATAGAAGTCAAAATCGATTGAACGGACTGTAAGAAGGTTTGTTTAATTGACTAATCTTATTTCAAATGGAGTCTAGGTATAAATTTTATGAACAATGGGTAGTTAAGCCGTAGTCCATTGAATAATAATAATACGAAAGCATGGTTATTGGTTGTTCATTTAAAATAATAATTTGAAAAATAAAAAAAAATGGGTGTAGGCCTTTATTGAGTTCACGTATACGCCAGGGTAACCTGCGAAATTATAACGTTTTTCATTTGCAGGATAATAGGAAAGTAAATTAGCCATACTGACGTGGTTAGTTTACTGTAAAAGGACTATATTTAACATGGTTTGCATTATTTGGCGAGCATAAGTTTCAACAAAGTTTGTTAAAATAGAAAGACCGTACTCGAAACTATCGGAAAAAGCGAAGTTTGCCTTCCGGAATATTAAATGGGAGGATTCTTTCGTGGAAAATTCTATCCACTAATAATTAGACACTACCATTTATTACGAATTTAATACATTTATTACACTACCATTTAATACGTTTATTACGAATGTCACTAAACTTTTATACTGAGTAGGTATAAGTCGTATCCTGCGAATAAATTTTGAATTTTTGACAGTTTTTCCATACAAAAACTTTCAGACGTCAATTTTATTCCAGGGATAACTGACTTTGATGAAATCAGCCCTTATAGGTTTTAATTTTTTAAAGCCAAAGATTGTTATTGTGCATTGTTCAAAAACATTTACCTGGATTGAATTTATACTTTTGTCGTAGCTAATTTGTTGACTAAAATGTTTCACCTCGAGAGACTTACGCCTCGTGCAGACGTGCGCGAGGCTCGACTCTAACAAAACAATTTCTAAGAAAACTTCACGGTATAATAATTACCGGCGTCGCGTCGCGCCAGTCCGCGCGAGGCTTCATATGAGAATTTCATCCACGGATAAGAGTAGTCCAGTGCTTAAAGTAATATTTTCCAGTCACCGTAATTCTATATAGCTGCACCAAACCGGAACAAAAAACGCGATAATTCAACAACCATCTCGGTTTTTAAGTCAGTTAAAAACAAATAAACAGCCGTATTTAAGAATCAGTGATCGAACTTTCACGTGAATACTCGGTTTATTTTTTATTGCCTCTAAAATATAAATGTTACTCACATGACTTTTTCCTCTCAAACTGTGAAAGTAACTACACGCTGCTTTACATTACAATCGAAATAAACCGATCGCTTTCTCTCTAGCCTTTGTGAATTTAAATACTTACTTACGATTGTGTTGTCAATCATTGTCCGTACGTATGCAATACTACATATGCGACGCTGCTAAACTAAGCTTCTAGACTGCAAAGTATTCGAATTCAAATCATAATCCTTGATGCGAAAACGCATTATAGTTTTTTTTGGCGGATGTATCTAATGCCTATGCGCATTCCACGCTGTTCGGGGAAACAGGGTGGATACCTCATGGTCTCATCCGCTTTCATACAGAGGCCATGGGAACTACATCTTGTCATTTACGACCACGTCGCAAGTAAATAACGTTATAGTGCTTTATGTCCTAAATGCGGGCACCACTGTCCTTTATTACTTGATTTGGAGAGAAAACGAGACAATTTATTAATACTTTAATTTTCAACAGCAAATCTGTGATATCTGTAATATATTTATTTAAAAAAATAGTGCAGCCTCCGTATATGGAACGACACTGCTTGCTTGTTTTGACACATTTTGCAATCGCGGCGTGGTTCACAAAGCGCCGCTAGCAAAGACGTCAGTACGGTTGAACCAACATTTTATAAATTGTTACGTGTAAACAGACTGTACAGACTATGTGAGTTTTGTAAAATAAACTGTTAAACTATGGATTTTCTAGGCAGTTTTGATTGGCACATAAAAAAAGAAAAAACCGGTTGAGTTTTTTGGTCAAGGCTTGGTCAAGTGCATTCTGAATCACGCACAATGAAGGGTTCCGCAGTTGGGATGAATTTATCCCAAGAACATTAACTTTGTAGTTGAAAAAAATATTCTCCCACACATCGATATACGTCGCGGTCAATTCTCCAACTGCAAATGTAAGTTAATAATCGCTAAAAAATAATAGTAATTTATATTGGACTGATTTTGATTAATAGTAATTATACTTCATTTGGTATATTGAATTTGTTTGAAGCAGTTAACTGAATATAACGATATATTATCATTACCTATTTAATTGGTAACGTCAGCCTAGTAAAAGACAAATCAAAATTTTAATTAGCCTTTGTTAAGCACGGAGCAGATCCCCCGTCAAGAACAGAAATGCACAACGACAAAAGAATGGCCACGTTCCTTTTGTGCTCTGAAATGGTAACAGAAAGAATTGGTTTATTCCATCTATTTTCACATTCGTTGGTATTATTTTGTAGTTCAACTTAATGCAAAATACAGCCTCAGTTTACCTTAAAAGGGATCATTGGACACACCAATAAGAACAACTTTTACTTGGGAGCTACCATAAAATTGCGTAAATAATAAGCTGCTCCATTCATTATTTATTTATTTATGGAGGAACTATTTTTTTTCGGCATTTCAAGCTGATTTTTCATGTAAAGAAAATCTAAGTTTGTATAGTTTGAGTTTGAGTTTTTGCTGACCTTTTAGAGGCTTGCGTGACAGACAATTTAGATAGATGATCAAGTCTACTAAAAGGAAAGTGAGGTGCTTTCGTGCATCGAAAATTATGATATTGTACTAATACCTATTACAGAGGAGCTTGTGGCTAAGTAATAACAGCCGCACGCGTCGTTCCAACAGGTTAACCTACGTTCCTAACGACGTGACGACGTGTCCAGTACTTTTTAACTGGAATGCATATAAACCAATAAAATCCCGTGAAGTTCAAGCGCCATAAAAGCGCATTTATTTGTGAATTACTGCCGATTCCGAAAGCTTTTAAATCTTGCCCAAACGCTTGCAACACAACCTTGTGTAAAATAATGCAACATTTCCTGTGATTCTATTCATGACACATCCCAGTTTTGGGCACACGCTCCAGGTATTAGCGATGTCGAAGGCGCAAAATGAATTAACCGGGCCGCTGACTACTTGGTGATGCTTTAAATTATCTTATAAATAAACTTAACGGGGATAAAAAATTACCACGATCGATTTTTAGAACTTGTGTGCCTAAACAGTAACTTTTAATATAGTAGGACAATGTAAAACTGTAAGGACTTCCATGCTTACGTTTCTTTCCGTCCGGTTTTGTCCTTTGTCGCGAACAATCCAGAAATACTTTTTTTATTCCTTGTTCTCCCCTTTATGAATTTTTTTAATCTTTACTTTTATACCTGACGACAAACAATAGCCAAAGCTGGAGGATTTGTTGACAGTTTGTTCCTCAAGTTAATTAATTTAGGAGAATATTTAATTGATCCTCTACCTGACGAAACTTTGATCTTCTAATGATGACCGCTTTATTTTAATCAATGATCCTCTTTTAACATTCTGTCTTATAAAAGCTATCTGTACCGTTCAAGATGGTAACTAAGCTAGCACCCGACTGAATGGGTTTGGTTAGAACTATGACCGCAAGCTGACCGAGTTACTAGTCAGGTTACAGGTTAGGGCACACCACAAAAACACGATCGATACTGGCCTGTCCATCCGTGTGACAGATCTATGTCCGACAGGCCGTCACCTCAAGGCCGAGTCAACCACACATTTACACAGGTAGTCAGACGGCGTCCTGCCGAGAGTTGTCACTTTTGTCAAAGCACTTGTGGCCAATTCGTCGTCAAAGACGACTCGCCGTTCTCGGACTGACGACTACCGGCTACAAACTGTCAGTTTATGGAGATTGATAGTTAATAGTCGGTATGTGATAATTACCTGCAGGTAATAGTCGCTGTAGTACCTACGTAGGCATGCAAACTTATATGGATGCATGCATGGGCATGTCGCCCGATATGACAAAGGACAATATTTTTTTTTTTATAATCCTTCACTCTTTCATTCTAGTTTGAGCTTCACTATTTCATCTTTGAGAGCCGATAACCGTAAGTGTACCGTGTAAGCTAATGGAAAATCGTATTCTGTAATCAAATTCTCATAAAGGGTGCAACTGGGTATTATTTTTATTCGAAATTCAATGAACGAAGGTCATGTCGCGTCATTTTTAAAAACTGCTTCTTTCTGTCCCCTGTGCTTCCATTTAATGGATTACTTTATTTCCCAAAAATATGCTGGCCTGTATCTAAGTAGCATGTTCCATATAAAAAATTCTTACATTCTCTTCGGTAAATACTTTTTCAAGGTCATATTTAAATTGCCGTTCTCTAAAATCATTTCTTCTTACATCGGATAATCTTCATCCGTAACTTTGTCACATTATGGCACTTAGAAAAATAGTGACAGAGAAAAAACTGCTGACATTTAGAGGCTGAAACAGTCTCTTTGGCAGAATCATGGGAAATTATTATGAATCATCGTAAAATGTCACAAACTGACAATATGATCTGCGTGCGATTCATATTACGAAATAATTCATCTATTTTACATTTTTCTATGGAGATTCATAAAATAGTCCACACATTATGAATTGCTTTTGATTCAAATTAGAGGAATTGCTAATGACTGGTGGAAATTCGGGAAATGAATTGCTTATAAAGGAATTGCTAATGTGGCTGTTTTAGGCCCGCTGATAAGAGTATGATGCGGTGACAGATGAAACATAATATTTTACTTAGGTAATGCAGACGTATGATGTTGGCACTACTTTGCCGACAAGTGCTAGTAGGTTTTTGAGTACAAGCAGCGTTTTTAACTATTCCTTAAATTCATTTACTCATTTCCCATTTGAAGTGACCCCCTCATTGGTAGTGGCGCCCTCATTTTTTCCAAACTCTTTTTTGCCAAGCTGTAATAGGGATCGTATTCTGCGTCAATTAGGGCTCAGTCAAAGACAAAATCTTGTCTGCTAACGTAATATCTTGGCATCGTAAAGCAACCATTTTTAATGGGAAATTCTCTCACCTGCATTAGTGTAGAGGTATTTTATGTATATATTATAAATGCCAATGTCTTCGAGTGTTACATAATGCCATAATAAACCTTCTACCAAAAATCTACATGAGACAAGTAAATATTGTTTCTACTGCGTCACAGTGTTGACAGTTGCTATGTAAATTAGGAAGAGCAAAAGCTTTACACGGCGTGTTCGATAGCTGTCGCTTAATCGTGTAAAGTGCTCGCTCAGCTCGTCGACAACTAATAACTATTCATGCGCACTAGAGATATAAGTGTTAAACTATCCCACTTGATCCAGGAAGGTCATGTTACGTGTCACGTGTCTTTGAGACACTATACGTTTAGTTGTCACGCTAGCAATTCCACATTTTTCATATCGACTGAACGATTTTCATAACGAATCCATAAGCAATATGCAATGCATTTCTCGTAACTTCTCGTAACTGTGATGTGACGGAATAGCTTTATTATTGTAAACGTGACAGCGAGTATCGAGGCATATTTCTAACGAAGGACCTTGTCGCTTACGCTGGCGTTACACTAGCATGTAGGTATATTCTAATAGCCGTGGTGCTTTTTCAGAAGGTAGGTAACTAGCCCACTTGCAATCCGATGTCTGCTCCACGTAAAATATAGTTGGTCCCATGTTAGTAATAGTGAAATTATCCAGCGTCTGAGTCGCATTGCATAACGCAGTCTTCCGCACTAACACGCAAACCTTAAACTCGATTTTACTATCATAAAAACCAAGTTGTAAAGTTGCTTAGCACTGACTAATTGTTTGTGTTTATGCTGTTAAATTTGACGAATAAGCCAGTTACACAGTTATGAAATCATTTGATTTATTATAGAATCGGAATGCGCGTGTTTCGTTAATACTTAATACCACCCACTACGTAACACTTTGGGATTTATTTATAAACGTTGCTTAAAAACTAATGATTAGCGACTGTTTAGTGTTTAATTAACCATACGTTTTACTTTAAGCAACCTATATAAATATACATCCCATTATTGTTTTTAAAACTTAAAATGATGTATGGTTTTTCTAATAATATCTACATAATTATCAAGAATTTTTTGTAGGCTGCTGACACCATAGTTTCCAAATAATAAATATGGAATACGTCTCATTAAGTAGAATTGCTTTCCAATTCCGTAATGTCATGGAAATGAATATTTGGACTGATTATTAATGACTGTTTACTGATAATTATAGTTATTTTATACGAATATTGGATTTCATTCATCGAATTATAATTATGTATCGTGTTAATGTAAAGTGGGCTTTTATTCGTTGCTAACCGGTAACTTAATTAAAAAACGTTTGCCTAAAATTAAGTAATAAAGTTGAATATTTTGCATCATATTTTACGCAAATCCCTACAAATAAATTAAAATTAAATAAATACCTTCCATAATAATTTTCTACGAAACGTGAAACAAGTAAAATTATAATTAAAATATTAATTGCATTTTTAAGAGGATATTATGAAATAGTTTCCAAAGTGGCTTGTGAGGAACTGAAGAAATACCTGATAGGAGAGGTAGCTCGTTTTTCAAATAATTCAAAACTATTTTGAAAATCAAATAATAAATAGGTCATTAATCTGCATCAAATGGATAAAGCTCAGAATTATAGTTAAGTATATTCATTTTGAGTTTTTTTTAGATAATGTTACTTATTAATTAATTATTGTACGGAGTTGGGTGAGTAAAATGACAGTGGAGTGCCATTTTTAAGCTACTCAAAATTGAAATGTTGAATGAATTGTTTTTTTATTATGGGGCCTGGATGGCTGACTCTACTACGTTCATCCATTTCCGAGACTCCTCCTTGGGCACCTTGTCTATGAAATCAGGTAATTATATGCTCAGCAGGTTAATAAGTTCTCATACACACAAACGTCACGCGTCAATGACAGAGTCTGCAGCCGTCCACGCGTGGCACTCGTGTGTTTGAGCACTAAGCCGTTTGTCCCGGTTGTCAATCGTAGATCTTGTCGCTACGGGTAGTCAAAAGTCTGACAAGCAGCAGTGTAACTGCGTAACACACATATTATAATGACAATTGATTGCAATACCTTTCATTTTGGCAGTTCACCCACGTTCATTACGTTGCTGAGCGGACGGAAAACCCTCGGGGTTTGATTGAAAGTGACACAATTAACAGATTTATCAAAAAGGATATCGTGTTATATACCTGCGTTTGTACGTGTTTCGATATATTGATTATTATGATTTGATAGAATAGAATGAAAAAAGTAGTTACAAATGTGCCGATTTTTTAAATTGAAACTTAAGGGGCTATGTCTATGGCGTTTATTTATAAACGTTGCTTAAAGTTACGTAATGATTAAAGTCTGCTTAACCAACATGTTCCTAGTAAAAACTACAAATAAACCCTTTAGTTCTCCAATAACAAAACAGATAGTGTTTTGTTAATGGAGAATGAGGGGTTTATGGATAAAAACTTTCATGAGTTTAGAAAGATCTGGATGGGCAAAGGTGGAACAGCTACAATAGGTAATAATTACCCCTTTTGTATGTGCAACGTTGCACTCTGCGGGTTGTCGGCCTGCTCGCAATTGCTAACACAAAGGAGAACAAGCAACAAACAAGTATTGTTAATATGCTAAGCATCGTTTTATATGTACTTGCTATCTTGACATGCTAACTCGATGATTGCTCGAATCATTTATTAAATAATTTCTGTTCATCTCATTGTTATTTCTTAAAGATGATTGATAGAGGAAATAAGTTGTTATAGCGATTCGCGTTCGCATGCGATGCATTTTTAAACGACTTCTTCAAAAAGGAATTGAGAACCAGGAGGTTCTCAATTCGTTTGTATGCTTTTTTTTTTGTATGTATGTTACGCGATTACTCCGCCAATTATGAATCGATTTTGATGATTCTTTTTTTGTTTGGTAGGTCATGCTTCAGAAGTGGTCCCATATAAATTTTATTAATTTTGCTTGCGTAGTTTTTGAGTTAGCTTCAATAATTACGTATTTTTCCCACTTTGCTATGTAGACGATTTAATTATTTCACTCCGTCACTGTTATTTACATAGCAGATAACAGTATACGAATTTGTGTGAGGTAGGTACCACAACTAAAAAGTGAAAAATAAAAACATTTTACAAAAAAAATACAACCGACTTCAAAAACAAACACAAAAAAAGTGAAAAATAACTTTAATTTCGGAAGTCGGTGGCAAAAAACGAAAATTGAAAAGCAGACACCGATTTTCTAAAGTTATTTTTCACTTTTTTTTTATTATTAAATACTTACAAACAATTTTTCATTTTGATTGAAGGCTATTCTTCACTTAGAACACGTTAGAACAAGATATCAGTGCCTTTCCACAACTGTTTTTTTAATAAGTACTCGGTACTACAAGCTTCCAGGGGGCCAAGTCTACTAATTTACAAACGTTTCAGTGGTCTCACAATGATCAGTTTTTGACAGATATACCATACAAAATCTGTCAAAAACTCATCATTGTAAGACCACTGACACGTTTGTAAATTAGTAGACTTGCCCCCCAGATCAGATTCGAGATCCGCCACATCAGTGACAGCCCGCCACAGAGGTCTGTTATGATGGAGGAGGTCGCATACCGCTATAACATCCATGGCAGGCAGAGAGTAGACATTTAGCTGTATATCGGGAGCAAAATCTCGTAGAATAGTATATGGTATAGCATAATCATGCTAGAATGTTCCCACTGCCTGGACACAGTGAGAGGGCCACCGCTCTGTGAGAGGGAGTGGGCCGCCGTAATCCACCACGCGGGCCCCCAATGTGGGATGGTGGATGGCACATATCTTCCAATTTTTGGTTCGGTAGGAAATGCTGGTTTCCTCACGATTTTTCTTCACCGTTTTGAGAGCAGTGGTGAGGAAATTATTAATAATTTACAAAAAGGAAAGTCCAACCTGTTTCTATTCGAACCAGATCTAAAGTCGCAGATGAGACTACTCCCCTACCTTATAGAATACTTTTTGGCAATTAATTAATTATTTTAATTTACTTTGCTCATTTCGTGATAGACAAAGGAATACTCTCTATTCTAAGGTCCATTCTGTAAAAATCTCACCGTGATGAGCTTAAAGTGAAGCCTATTGAAGTCCATTTGATGCAGCGCTAGAGTCTGTCATTGCATCATATTACATTTAAAAAAAATGTAGTTTCCTTCCCTGACCTTCTTTGTTTGTGGCGCGCTCTCTACACCAGCATCAGGTGGAATGACAGCTCACTTCAAGCTAAGTTCACCTAAGTTGAGTGGGTTTTCTACTTATTAGACCGTAGAGGTGTACATTATCACCTCGGCGACGTAATTCTCATCATTCATATTGTTCACCCTCTAACAAAGTGAACACTTCCTACACCTACATTATACTGTTTTTCCGGTTTTTTCCATGCTAGAATATAGTAAAAAATAAAATACGAGGGTTCAATTTCTATTTCAAAAATAATATCTCCCGTTTACATATTCTGCGACACAATATTTCAAAATTGGAAGAGGTACTCGCTTGTTCGCTAAACAATTAAATGTAATTTCATGTAATAATTAAATGAATGAACCGATATAACTTGGCAGGTCTGAACATAGGCACTACGAACTTTCGCGCATGTTCTCTCACTCACGCACGCCTCATGTCACCTAATAAATGCATATAGTTCCTAAAAAATGTTACTGCGCAGCCCTCTGCGCGAAGTTCGGAACTGCCAAGTTATATCGGCCATATCGTACTAGATGGGTAGTGTACGCTAGAGTGCTTTCCGATAGGATTACTTTTTTTGTTAATAGAAGAACCAGTTCTGATACACAGAGAGAACTTTTATTGAATAAAAAATCGGCAAAAATTTTATAATATTTTTCAGGGACCGGTCCTTTGATGTCTTAAACAAATTGCGTAGAGTAGATACCTATCTTAGCTTTACTGAATATTTTTGCTCTATCCTACCTATTTCTGTTCTTAGAAATATTTTCATATTAATGGTTAAAGCAAACTTCCGTGAATTGGTTAGAGCCATAATATTTTCCCGAGTAAAGAGAATGTTGGAACATAAATCTCGCCTGCACTAGATTTTATCAGGTACTTACTTATTAAAAAAAAAAAACGGTTATTTTTACCTATACAAGCATTGAGTTTGATCAAAGATTATGACTTAGTATAATATAACCTAAGTAATTTTCTAGTTGTAACAATTTCAAATATTTTGGAGTTTAAGAGTCGATTTTGATGTAAGGCCGATACGGAAATTTTATAAGGAGTGAAATTTTTACAAGCGTTCACTCAAAAGCGTTACGTTTTGTATTGTGTTTTGTTGGTAAATAAAACGGAATTAAATTTTGAAAATTTTTTTTTTTTTTTTTTTTTATGTTAGCCCATACTGTCCCACTGCTGAGCAAAGGCCTCCCCCAAATCCTTCCAAACATCCTTTTCTAGGGCCACCTCGATCCAACCCTTGCGGTACGCGTCTAGATCGTCCCTCCATCTCTTCCTGGGCCGGCCTCGGCGGCGTATATTATTACATATTTTACACTTCGATACAGATATTTCGGCCGTGCGATACACGATTACTTGCACTTTACTGCATCCAATTAAATCGCAAAGACAAGTCTTACTAAATTATGATCTTATTACTTAGATCACAATTAAGACTTGTCTTTAAATAGGGTCGGATAGGGTATTTGTTTTTTATTTTTTACACAAGTACAAGTTGAAATTATGATCTAATTATTTGTTGAACACATCCCCTGATTGAATGGGCCTTTTTAATACAGGATGACATTTTTACCGTCTGGAAAATAATAGGCTGTGTTGTGTAAGTAACCATTAAAAAAATATGAAGCTCTGAGTTTCCTATCTGTCTACTATGAGAAGAAAGACCAAACAAACTTTAAGGTTACAGGCTCTTTACCAGACATAATTGTGGTCAGATCATGTAAGGACTATGTACTATGAGATTAGTGTGTGAAATGGTCTTTTGATGAAAGAACCACACAGATTTGAGTACAGGGCGTGCCGAATAACTAGTCAGTGCAAGCATTTGTCGGTAATCGTGTAGCTCAACGCTTCTATTCCGTATATCTATTTATACCCATTTTTTTCCACACGGTAAAATCCTATCTAGTATACCACCTCAACACCCAGCACACAGCTTTCCACGACCAGCCGTTACAAAAAAAAAAAAACTTTCTTCTCGTCATTTTAACTAAACGTTTGACCTTTAGCTTGGCTTCGTAATAATAGTTCTGGTCATGGAAATTCATTGGCACAATAACCCTGTGAATGTCATTGTCATTGATTCGAACCACATCGAATCAAATAATCGACTCGATTGATCGATTCATTTATGTATAGATCACACGTTGCTTTTCATGTTTGCTTTTATTAGGCTTTGAATTGAAATATTTGGTTATACGGATCTGTCTAGTTTATGCAAGTTAAAAACAAACTTGCTGCTGCCTATTTTTCACGAATAAGATAAAACCGACAACCGCGGCGGATACGAATTTTCGTGTATTTGCGTATCAAATACACGAAAATTCGTATCCGCCGCGGTTGTCAGTTTTTGGTCACATATCAAAGGACTGCGAATATACGGAATAAGTTCGTTTACCGTCCACAGTCCACACATAGCTTGCTCAGTAGAGTGCGGTTTTATACATGTTATTAACACAGAGGAAATAATAAGTCGTTGGAGCCGTCAACACGTCCATCTTTGCGTTCAGCTAAGATAGCAAAAATATTCTTGTATGTATACAATTTCCCCGTGGACCCAGTAATGGGTCAACCCACCGGGACCACGGGGAAACACTCCTATGAAACTATGTAGATATACAAATTACATTCTGTCATGTTTCTTTACATAGGAGGTCAGATAAGCAGTCGCTCCATGAAAATAATGATATTCAGCTGCATCCGGTTAGACTGGAAGCCGACCCCAACATATTTGGGAAAAGGCTAGCTAGATTGATTGTTTCTTTATATATAAAGTAGAGCTCAATCAATTAAAATATGAGATTTCCTCCATTTTTACCGACTTCAAAAAAGGAGGAGGTACTACGTTCGGAAGTTTGTTTTTTTTTATTTTTTTTTTTATGCATGTTCACCGATTACTCCGCCGTTTGTGAACCGATTTTGAAAATTCTTTTTTAGATCGAAAGGGTATACTCCCGAGATGGTCCCATATAAATTTTATTAAGTTTGCTTGCGTAGTTTTTGAGCTAGCTTCAATATTACGTATTTTTCCCACAGTCTATGTAGACGATATAATTATTAGACTCCTTCACTGTTATTTACATAGCAGGTAGTAACTTGTGTGGGGTAGGTACCACCACTAAAAAGTGAAAAATTAAAACTTTTTACAAAAAAAAAACAACCGACTTCAAAAAAAACCCTAAAAAAGTGAAAAATAACTTTAATTTCGGAAGTCGGTGGCAAAAAACGAAAATTAAAAAGCAAAGACACCGACAAATTAAAGTTATTTTTCACTTTTTTAGGGTTTTTTTTGAAGTCGGTTGTTTTTTTTTGTAAAAAGTTTTAATCGATAGTAGAGTCACCACAGTCTAAATAATAAACGCAGTAGTATATCCAATGATATTATATTAACAGATATGTTATACACTCACAAAACAACCGAAAAAAGTTTTCCGCGCAGCAGCGGCACAAATACCCACGTTTCATTCATTTTTACATTTCACTACAAGTAAAAACGTTACAATTGGAATGTTTTCGAGTCTTCACTATTGCGCGCTTATAACATATCTGTTAATTTAATATCATTGAGTATATCGCTTTTAAAATTAGGAGACCTTTTAAAAATAAACACTAATTTCGAATTACATTGGTCAAATATTTGAAATAAGGACACATCTGCCCAGTAGTAAAGACATAGCTCCACAAACAGATCCGTATTGTGACCTGTCTACTTGATCACAAAATCCTCGTGTTGACCAGCTGTGTGGTGTTAGTCAACCTAGCTTAGTCTATGGCAATATCGTGCAGTGTCCGTCAGTCTCACACTTAACCGGTTTACCCACCAATGAATTGCAAATGAAATGCCAGTTGTTCAGGATATACCTAAATGAGAAACATGGACCTATTATTCTCAGCTTCTTTTTTCCTTTCAACTTTTTCTACTTACGACTTAATAGGCTCCGACGTCTAATGAATGGATAGGTACGTTTAGTCAGACAGTCACAGTATTTCGTCGTGAGAATCTTACATTGCAATCCACATTGTGAAATTGTATAATTATGATGACAATTTAAGCTGTATTCCGCTATAGTAAAAGAATTGAGAACATAACATTCAGATATTATATTTTAATAACATTTTAATTTGTTGTCATATAATGTGGTTTTCACCGAAACATTTAGTTCCAAATATGTAATTATTGATATGCACGAATAGTTTGAACTTGTACTTTAACTGTTTATAATGCTTTGAAAATAATCTTCAGGATGCATTTTATAAGTTGAAGTTACAAAGATCCACATGACCATCAAGGTTTTATGGTATTTTTAATCTAAAATTTCCCGGCATTATACTTAAGTAAGTACCTGTTTATTTATTTGCATGGGACCAAAAAGCAACGCCATATTGTTTATTTTCCTATTCCAGTACTAGAATCTTTGTATTAAAAATAACATTAAAGACACATTTTATTACCTACTTGCAAATAAATCGTTGAACTAATGGATAGCCACAATATTCCACTAGAAATTAGCCTTTATTTGCTTAAATTGTTAAACTAATATATTTGGAAATTATAACAAGGCTAAGGTGTAAATATCATAACACCATAATCAACCCATTTGTCTTCATAATTACTTGATTAGGCATAATTATTAATTAGGCACAAAAAAACAAACAATAAAATGTGATAAGCCTTTAGTCAAAAGTGAATTAAATTGTAATAAATAAAGTTGAAACTAATTAAAAACCCGTCGATTATAAAATAAGCGCTTTTATATATAAATAAATCGCATAAGCAAAATAACAATAATAATCGCAATGCGAAAAACAAAATTACCCGTATCACGCAATGGTAAACACTTATCGCACTAAATAATATGAACACTTACGATTTAGCTGTCTCGAAATGGAATCTTGAAACGCGGGCGCACGCGATCGCCTTCTACTAAGCCGTCTACGCACACACTGACCGCAGGCGCACGCGCACGTTCCCCTCCTTTAAGGCTTTCTTCCGAATACAGTCCATTTTTAGAGATCACCGATTGTGCGACAGCGGCGTTGCGTCACAATACGCTGTTGTAACTGCACGGTTAAAATAGCACGTGAGCTCTTATTAAAAAAGTACTTGGTGCCACAAATTGAGCATGCTTTGTCGAGTAATTCGTCAACTCATCATACATGCCTACGGCCCATTTAGCACGACTTGCAGAAAATCAAAAGAACGTCCTAAATGGGTTGTAGGCATTTAGGACTATTTGACGAATTACTCACTTTGTCTTGTACATCATTCTCAATGACGAAATGAAAGCTGACCACGCAGAACTTAGACCTACCTCAATTTTTGCTGGCTAACCTACTGAGATAATGAGAAACGATGTCCAAAACACGTTAAAATCAAGAGCTACCGGAAAGTATAATATTTCAATACATTAAACTCCATTACATAAAACTCGTATGTAAATAGCTTTAATAACGTGCAAAACAAACAGATCAACAATTCGAAGATGGCAGGCATATTTTTTAAATACCATAAATCGGACAATGGCCCGGTTGAGGCTATGAATAAAGCATAAAGGCTCTTACATACTAGGGCGATTCGTCGCGCGACGCGACGCCGCCGCATTGTTCGCCGTGAAGTTTTCTCAGAAATTGTTTTGTTAAAATTCGCGTTGCGCGTCGAATCGCGCCAGTGTGTAAGAGCCTTAAAGCAGTGAAGTTGCATACGTAGAAACGAATCAATGAAACGCCACTGAAGAGCTTTTACTACGTCTGGGTTTGTTTTTTAACCGACGAAAAAAACGGAGGAGGTTCTCAAGTCGACCCGTATATATTTTTTTTTTTGTTTGACCACTCATAACTTTTTAATGAGTGGTCCGATTTTAACGATTTTTTTTATTGGGAAGGGTATACCTCGAAATTGGTCCCATTTAAAATTGAAAACTAAAATCCACCCCTAAGGGTAGAAAAAATGGGGTTGATTGATTTTTCACCTACTGTATTTTTAACTGTGGACCGATTCTGTTGAAATTTCGCACACGTACATAGGTCTGATGACACAAGCATTCATCATCAACTCAAGGTCTTTAACCTGGAGTTGATCTGATGATGGAGACGGAAGACAGTAGCGAGAGCTCCTTAGCAGTTTACAGCAGCTACATCGTGTTTGGGCTTATGTCATTTACTTTGATGAGAACTATGATTGTCATCGAGGGTCTGACGATGGAGACAGAAGGCAGTTGAAGGAATTCCTTACTTGAGGAAAATAAGATTAATCAAGTAAAAAAAATGGTAGGTAGGTTTTAGCCACAACAATAAATGGTAACTCAAAAGCGAAAAATAAAAAACATTTTTACAAAAAAGTATGCCGACGAAAAAAGTTAACTGAAAAGCAAAAAATAAAAATAAAAACCTTTTAGTGTAACTAAGCTCATAAACTAATTTAAGTTACTAATTTTGAGGCGGCGCCGAACACACATTCAACGAAGATTCATCAAGCTGCCATAGACGCTATAATTAAGTATCTACCTAGTTAATTTGTTTGTTTGTTTGTTCTCTGTAACTTAAATTAGTTTATGCGCTTAGTTACACTAAAAGGTTTTTATTTTTATTTTTCGCTTTTCAGTTAACTTTTTTCGTCGGTTTACTTTTTTGTAAAAAACTTTTTTGAACTATACTTGTGGTTAAAGATATACTTGACTTTTGTAACTAAATTATTACATGCTTAACTGATCTAGAACAAATTTAATTTTGCAGAGATTTAAATCAATGTTCGTATTACATCATCATATTATAAGGTTGGTCGGTCATTACAGGTAAGTACCTTAGATATTGTAAAATATGGAAAGAAATACGTACGCCAAATTACGTTTTAGAGTTGCCATACCTACTACATACTATACCTACCATCCCGTAAAATATATGTGATTTAAATAAATAAATATTGCACTACCTACTAATTTATTGTAATGTGTTACTGCGATCACCGGCCGCATCTAAAGAAAATTTAATACTCTGCAATATAAATTAAATTCGCTTTTCGTGTTTGTCTTTATGTCGGCGTTGTTCTTTTAAAGCACGCAACATATTTTAATGAGGTTTTCACCATCGATTAGGGAATTTATTCCGGAAGCTATATGTGTATAATACGTTAATATTAAAGTTACGTTTAACTAAGAAATCTCGATGTTTTGTAAAGTCGTAAAAACCGTGCGAAATAGCAGCTCTTGATTATTAATCACTAGCCACCCGCTAGTGATTAATAATCAAGAGGGCTCTAAGAAGGTAAGGCGCAAGGCGCACCCAAAATCGCAATCTAAATACCAAATCTTAAGTACTTGTGTTCAGAGTTTGACGCTATCGATCCATATCTAAATCCCCTTAACGATTTCTGCCTCACAATCATACCTAACCTATAAATGTCTAGAAACACAAGACACTTAAACGTCGAAGTGTCGAGGACTGTCAGAGACTTCAAGACAATTGAACATGCGACAAGTTGCCCGAAGGCTTTGGACTAACAACCGAGCAACCGGACGCCTGGGCCTACGACGTATGTCACCCTAGTGATTAATTGCTGCAACACTTTAATTGGATTATTTCTCAAACAGAACCGATTGACATTTTGAACAACTTTTTATCATACGTGCAATGAGTAAATGTTCTTATGCGATGGTTTCTTGAATTGTAATCTTCAAAAGGAGTCCTCTCCATTTGTCTCATACAATATAATATAATTAATAATTTTAAATTATAATAAATTTATATAATCATTTACTTTGAGAATATCTAATTTATTATTTATGTATGTCACCCAATGATATTATATTAACAGATATGTTATACACTCACAAAACAACCGAAAAAAGTGTTCCGCGCAGCAGCGGCACACATACCCACGTTTCATTCATTTTACATTTCACTACAAGTAAAAACGTTACAATTAGAATGTTTTCGAGTCTTCACGATTGCGCGCTTATAACATATCTGTTAATATAAATATCATTGATGTCACCATAAAATTGTAAGAACCGTTATAATATATTGGTTTTGATTCCGTTAGATCATAAACTGTCTAAAAACTGTGAACTGGATTGGGTGAGGTTAGAACTGTGACCAACCGCTACTTCCAAGTTGTTCGCAGCTTGGCACGTTGCAAGCAAGTTTGACACCTGTTCACAATTTGTCGGTTTCCCAGGGATAGGTACTATCGGAAAATAATTCGTTAAATTGTAAATGGTTTTTTGCACTTCACAATTTTTTTTGGACGGAAATTGTTCCCATATACTATAAACTAATGAAGTTCATAATTTTACGGTGATATGTATATTCTCTTCTGCATCCAAAGTTTGCAATATTTTAAATGAAGTGAAACCTTACCATTTAAATAGAACATCTTAATTAGCCTGTAATTGCCTACATAATGCCACAATGTGACACAGGGCTCCTCACTGCGAGAAATGGTGGACCGTAATCCAGTGCGGGTTGGTGGATGTCACATGTCTTCGAATTTTTGGTTCTAGAACATACATTCTCAACACTTAAAATACTTTTTCTTTTCCGGAAAGGTACCGAACCACTAAAGGAATAAAGACGGGTCGAAAAAGAAAACCATTTCAGCCTTTTATAGTTTCAAGTGAAATTTATTTCTGTTCTATGTAAGTAATTTAATAAAGGGTTTCCTTGCAACAATATAGAAAAGGTATTCTTGGCGTACGGTTAAATTGATAGCGTGTAATGAAAGTTTCAAAGATTTCATCTTTGTTGTTGTCTCTAAAAGCTTTTATTTCGAAACAAGTTGTGCTTTCTTGGCCTTTAAAAATGTAGTTCACATTATCAGTTATTATTGTTTAAAGGTCCCATGTTTCTTTTCATTTGGTAATATTTAAAAACCAGATGTATCGTTTTCCTTGTTTGTTTTTTTAAAGCTGATTCATTACTAAAATGCTTGGAAGGAAACCGGCAAGTTCACTATAATCGTAGGTATAGTTAATCATAGTTTGTAATCGTAACAGTTACGGAACCTCTATACAATTTGTTTGACACGGGCTAATGCAATAATTTCTTCTTACGTCACGATTGATCGCTAGCACGCTATAATTTAGATGTAAATTCTCGCATTGTTTTTAGTACATATTCCTCGAATTATACAGATTCCGTTGCGTTCGTTGTAAATATCTGTAACATTCGACACTCAAATATCTGTTCTGATCTTTAAATGAGAATTGTGAAATAATGATTTATTCATCATTCAGTCATGGACCAGTGGAGGACTTAGGACCAACTGAAAGGGCAGTAAGAAGACTTACTCCCGCCAAATCTCTGCGATTGCTTCGAAATGGCGTTCTCCTGCATAGTTCTCCGGTTAGTCGTACCACGAAGTTTGAAGTGTAAGAAATATTTATGAAAATTACCTAATTCACCAAAGTCAACGATCATTCGATTCCCCTTGACTTCCTTGCAATAATCTTCTTTGATCCGCTTCAATGCTGCCCATCAGATGTGAAATAAAGGTACTTTTATACCTCTCAAAAATGAATAGTAAGCTCCAAAGTTCAGGGCCAATGCCTGAACGCATCACCAAGATAGCGGTCAATCACTGACCTTATAAAAATGATGCATTGTTCTTCTTTCAAAGTTCAGATAGATCTAACAATTATCAAGATCAATATTTATTTTTAAGTTTCGTTCATGGTCCTACAAAAGTCACGAAGTTGAAGGTTCTAACTTGGTATAGTGCCACAACGCATTAATGATTATTGATGCTTTGTAGTCCAGCTTCGAAACTATGGATAAGTTAAAATAATGACGCATTGTATGACCTTTTAAAAACACCCATCACTCTTGTACTTAATTCTATATTATCCTTTGGAAATTCTGGACGAATTGTTAAGAGTTTCTATCTACATGATATTACATCTTGGAAATTAAACAAAGGGTCAGGAATTGAGGAATCTATAATCGAAATCCAATTAACTTGGTTATTGCAGATACCAGTAGTCTGTGTATTGGTTACCCTGCATTGAAATCTAGCGAGCGCATAATTATGCATCCTCGCTGTGATTGCTTTGAATAACGCAACACTGATTAGTTCTAAGTATCTTTGACATGACAAACAAACTTGAATGGCTTCAAACTTTAATGCGATACACTGAGTTTAACTAATACATCTTTCTTTTTTTTTTTCTTTTGAATGTTTACCCTAAAAAATTATAGAATAAGAACTTCATCGTGGAGGTATATACCAGTTGCTTGCTCGAGATCATCATCATATTCCTGCCCTTGTCCGATGTCATTTGGGGTCGGCGCAACACGTATTTTTCTTCCATTCAGGGGAGAAAGGAAGAAAAATACGTGGTGCTCCTTCAGCCTTCGCTCTATCATTTCAAAGCCGTCATCTACGCATTCAGTATATCATAATTAGTAAACATTGTACAAACATTTTAAATAGCTTACATTTTTGGCGCAAAAATCACTGTTTACCGTGGCGCGCAATGTAGTCGAAAAAAAAATTTCTTGCATTGGTAGGTAATGAATATGATTGCACAAATTAATTAAGATAGTACTTAAACTAATGATATTAGTTATTCCTAGGGTGTTGCCAAATACAGAGTTAAAATTTTCTCATTCTTGTTGCATAACATTCTATTTATGTTAAAAGCTAAATATTTATGAGTTATTATTATTCATATGCCTGCCAACTCTCAACAGTTAAACTAGCTGGTTAAAATAATCAGCATTATAAATTAAAATGCAGTAATATTAATTGGTTGGCATTATGATTACAGACTGTATAGTTAGCCGATTTGTGTGGCTTTTCGCTCCGTTACGTTCCGTCTAGTGTGTATATTACATACCTTACCTATGTATTGCTATAGTAGCTAATAGAATTCTAGCATTTATTGTAATGCCACTAATTAGGTTTCCAGTAGTGAGGATATGACATTTAAAGCCAACCAAGCCCATTGCTACGCCGAATGCCGATCGAATTGTTATGACTTAAGATGCTGATATTCTATGTAGGTTTGTAATTTCGCAAAATTTCAAGTATAAGTTTACCGGCCATCCTCTCCTCAGTCCACAGTACCGATAAATTAACCAGGAACATTTTATCTTCCTCACAGGTTGATTTTGAGGTACCGTGTTTGGCTGATGCGTTGAACGCTTGGAAAATGGCTTGTCCCAATACGGATTTGCCCGACAACCCGTCCTCCCAGAGACGGTGGGACGTGCCGCTCTGCAGTATTATACGGAATACCCTGATAAACACATCACCTAATATTGTTGAGCGTGCCCGTCTGCTGGCTGTTGGAGAATGGGAGTCGGGCTTATGGCTTCAGGCGCTCCCGTCATCCACCATAGGTACTATGATGGATGACTCATCGTTTCGGCTCGCTACATGTCTCCGCTTAGGCGCACCTTGTGGTGCTCCGCATCGGTGTCACTGCGGCGAAGCTGTCGACAGTCTCGGGCACCATGGCCTGTCCTGCTACAGGAGTGCAGGCCGCATAGCACGGCACGCCAGCATCAACGATATTATTCGTCGAGCCCTTGTCACCGCCGGCGTACCAGCGGTATTAGAACCAAACGGCTTGGTACGTGACGATTGGAAGAGACCAGATGGCATGACGTTGCTGCCTTGGAAGGTAGGTAGGCCTCTGGTGTGGGACGCAACGTGTGTCGACACCCTTGCGCCATCCCATGTTCCTAGCACGGCGGGCTGTGCTGGCGCCGCTGCTGCGGCTGCTGAGACCCTCAAGCGGCGCAAATACTGTAACCTTGTGGGCAACTACAGTTTTGAGCCGTTTGGGGTCGAAACGCTCGGGTCATGGGGCCCGAGTGCGCGTCTCCTTTTTAAGGAAATTTCTCACCGACTGGTCGATACTTCACGTGACCAGAGGGCTGGCTTGTTCTTTGGCCAAAGAATTAGCATTGCCATTCAACGTGGCAATGCTGCCAGTCTTCTGGGCACGTTTCCGGATGACAGCGATGCGGACGAATACTTCGACGCCTGACGCCCCTTTGTTTTTATATCTATTAGTAAGTCCTTTTAGTTTTAGTTTTTTTTTTTTTTGTTAATAATGAATTCAACTTGTACATAATTATTATTATAGATGTTTGTAATTTAATGTATCTACTTAAGGTTGATGCGCTAGGGTGGCCCGCGAAATTCAAATTTTCTTCATTCATTAGAATCAGCAATACAACTCTCTAAGTTCATGAAAGTGCCAAATGTCATGATTTTATGAAATAGTCATTCAATACACTTTCATGACCTTAGAGAGTTGTATTGCTGATTTTAATGTTTATAATTCTGTAAATCCATGTTTGTTCCGAGCGCTAATAATATTTAGATCAACATACAACCTGATAGCCGACCCCAACATAGTTGGGAAAAGGCTAGGCAGATGATGATGATGATGATCCAGACAGTCCAGACATAATCTGACCAAGATTATGTCTGGACTTTAAAAGAGACTGTGACCTCTGAGTTTGTTTCGGCCTTTCTTCTCAGAGTAGTCAGATAGGAAACGCCGACCTCATCTCGTTTTAAAAATGTGATTGACGTGTAAAAGTGTTTGTACAAACCTACTTACAGAAATAAATCATTTATCATTTATCATTTATCGATACAACCTGATACTGACCTGCAAACCCCCGCTTTCGCGGGCCACCCTAGCGCATCCCCCTTAACTTTACGTGGATAGATGCCTGGTCATTATTAGTTTTTTTGCTACCGATGTCGAGGATTAATAATAATTTAACAATAATGAATGAAACCTACTAATCTATATCAATATTTATTCAAATTTAGATTAAGTATGTGATCGTGTAAGAATGTAATAAAGTTAAAATAAAATTGGGTAGTAAATTAAATAATCTAAAACGAATCCCAAATTTTGGGATCCGATCGGAACAAAATCTTTATTTTTTCCGCGTTCCTAACGGTCGGAAAGTCGGATCGGAATAAGCCAGGTAAAAGGCCCCCATCCCCCCACAATACCTAAATTATGTAAACAACATACACAGAGCTATTTTTGTAAGTAGATGTTTCTAGAAAGAGTCACTAGAAGAAAAGCATAAGTATATAATTATTTGCTCCGACTTTTGAAACTATTCTTATGTAGGTAAATTGTGCAAGATAGATACATAAAAGGCTTACAACATTTGCATTTTTCCCTTTACATGTAGGTCGCAATAGAGCCCAACAGTCTAATATTTGCAAATTTATTTCGAACTCTAACTCAAGGACGGCTCTAAACGTAGTAATCATCTCGAATATTAATTCATCTTCGGAAAACCGTGGGATAACAAGCAACTCCTTCATTAGAAGAATTTTAGTCCCGCTAAAAACATTGCAAATGATTCGCTGGACGTGGGTTATCTTCGCTATTTTCATCCCTGGAAATTCTACAAGTAGGTAGGTCATGTGCTTTTTTTCTTTAAGTCTTGCCTTTTCTGATCTAAGTAGGTGTCAGTCTTATTACAAAACGAGATTTTTCTTTTGACATGGTTATAACCACCGAGCCAGTTTTATTATATTAAAATCTTTGACTTTGATTTATAAGAGTGTCCATGGAGTTTTTTGCCATTGAAATACAGTTCTTTATACAATTTACAACGCAGTCCGTACTAAGTGGTCAGTGCTTTATTGTAAACCGAATTAAGTTCAACATTTAAAAAAAAACCTTGTTTGGTAATAAGACTGCAAGAGTCGAAGTTTCTGGAACTCATCGAAGGCTTCCAAGGAAGGTTGAAAAGCTCATTTCTCTGTCGGGAACAAAAACTCAGCTAGTATTACGAACCAGTTAGTTGGTTTATTACAGAATTCCCACTAATGCAACTTTACTCAATAGTTGAAATGTTTATTCTTTAGAAATCGCCCATAATTCAACCGTATGCTTATTCGAACTGTATAATTGCAGCGTAACTAACTAGAATAGTAACTTCATTATTACAGTACCTACAGTCAGTCATTATTACACAACCACAGTTATTTAATAATAAAATGCAATTATATCATACTTTTGCGAGTTTACATATATGCAAAGATTAAAAGAACAAAAATCTATACTTTCTCTTTCGTTGCGTTGAATGAACGCATTAATTTTTTTTCAACCACCCGTTTTAATATAGTAAATTCAATACACCGATTGTTTACTTTATCTAACCCATAATTACTTGAACACCGCGACTCGTTACGTAATAAGTACCTATGCTTGAGTGTTCCGATGATTTCGGTAACATTCATTTTTGACATTTTTTAACTTAATATTTCATTTACGTATTATAAAAATTCAGAGCGGAAAACGAAAAGTATGTTGAAATTAAATTCGTTTAAAAATTTTAAGGTTTCGAAAGGGTTTTTACACAGGAACCATTATGGAAGGCATTCACGTTTATGTGATTTATGCCCATTTCACTAACACTAGACGACTGATGAATGCCCAAATAATAGTGTGCTGTTGGATTTTCAACTCTCGGCTCTCAGCGTAATGCCCTTTGGCAGATAAGATTATCTTATCCTGGAATTTGGAATTGTATCGACAACTGTGAGAGCATAATTCCATAGTTGTCAATACAACTCTAGGATTAATCGGGCATAATTACAAATTACGTGGTGATTTTCCAGCTAAAGTGATCACGTACGTCGCGTCCTATTTAAAAGCGATCGCAGGCGAATACACGATCCTCGCGTGCATATGTAACTAGTTGTTCGGAAAACTGGAAAATCTCTGCAGGCGCGCGGCGCGACCACGCGTTCATTTTCACCGAACAAAAAGAGACATAATTATTATGAGCGCGACGATCCCGTATTCTACGGAATACGGGGCGTCGCTATACGTAGCGACGAATAGGACGCGATGCGACGCGACACGACACGAAGCAACGCGACGTGATGCTAGTATGCTACACACGACAAATGTCCTATGTGATTTTGGGCATTACTTCTCGAATCATGGAGAAGTACAGTACAATTTTGTTTGAACGTTCAA
This sequence comes from Lithophane semibrunnea, assembly GCA_947363905.1. Classification (NCBI taxonomy): domain Eukaryota; kingdom Metazoa; phylum Arthropoda; class Insecta; order Lepidoptera; family Noctuidae; genus Lithophane; species Lithophane semibrunnea. Next base: position 18,838,947 of record OX376186.1, on the reverse strand, counting down.
AAAAGTACAGACTTTAAAAAAATATATCGTAAAAAAAACAGCTGAGCGAAAAATCTTTGCTCACGCACTGCGACGATTAACGCTTCTGTATCAACCATTTAGTAGTAAAATATAAATATGCTTGTTTTCTTACATTTACTTACATGTGGAATTTCTTTACTGATGTGAAAATTGATCATCCGGCAACTGCTATAGGATATGCGTCATCTAGTTTAAAAAATATATATTATTAACCAAAATATTGACGTGTAAAAGTGTCTTGTGTCGTGTTTCATCAAACATCACTTCATTTCATACATAATAAAATCAGTGTTTACTGGACTTGATTTATAATTTGCAATCACTGATTTGCTCGTTCAAATATAATTCGGGTCTAAAGCTTAACTGTCGTTGCAAGAACATAATATTATTACGACTGTGACCAATAGTGATAGGATAACCACTAAGCCCGCGTGGTGGATTACGGCGCATTCCCTCTCATAGAGAGGAGGCCTGTGCCCCAGCAGTGGGAACGTCCTAGGCTTATAATGCTTTACAGCATGTAAAAAACCCTGTTCGATCCGAAAGGGGTGGGATTGCAGTACCTATGTAGGTACTGCAATAACATAACCAGAAAAAAAAAAACTTATATACTTATATTGTAAATAAAAAGGTATTGCAATTTGTAATTCAAATTTTTTGTAAAATTTTCCCCAAAATTACCCCAATTTCATTATAAATTAGTAAATTTTAAAAAGGTTATGACTTGTAGACACCTGTTAGACGACGGCCGCCCGCGCCCCATGTGATAATACGGTAAATTCCCGATTGAAAAAAAATGCGGCGTATTTTTTTTCCAAAAATAATCCTCATGAATAGACTCTCATATGATTCTTAACAACACCCTCACGGACTGCAGGCGTAGCATGGCGCTTTCTATCTCTACGAAGAATAGACATAGCTTTTTCTATACAAAGTGACAGTTCGTTTCTTCATTTTTGACATCCACCGTAGAAATCTTTCTACAATCTGTCATTTTGTCTTTCATTTCTAACGATCTTTGTCTACGTCTTTTTATATGTAGACTATTTCGGAAGAAAGTTTTCTATCCTTACTGTCAAAATCACACTGACAACCGATAAATCCTATGACAAAACAAAGAATTCTGAGTCGAATTATGTAAAAGAGTGAATTTCGTAAAAAGTGCAGTTGACTCTTTCTACTTTGCTGCCGTCTCGTACTGTCTACTGTCTACAGGAAACGTCATTTTTGTCTACTCTTCGGTCGACAAAACGGTTCTCATGCTACGCCTGCTGGACAAGGTTTTTTTACACGCTGTGTTGTTTATTTTTTGCGTTATCATGTTTAGATATCGCTACCCATCACTGCAGCAGAGTTTCGATAGCCATTTTAATTTGACCCTATAGACCACTTGCAAGCCACTGCATGATTTATAAAGGCAGTCATTTAGATATACTTGTAAACAAAAAGGTAATTCATTGAGATGTCAATATTATTGAATCCATTTTGATTTATCGTCTGGTTGCGGTGAAGTAGATTTCCACACGGATGTGATTCTTGGTTATAACTTGTGCATATTCAGTGTTTAGTTGGTACGGGTTTTGTTATTGTAATAGTGGTTTATATGACTTCCCTGTTTAATATATGAAACCGGAATGCTGCAGGAAAAGGCGAGAAATTCATAGACACATCTGAAGTGGTATAATGCTTTGTTGTACACACGGCTACACATCAAGCTATACCTACATTTCCAGCGTAAGCAGACCTCGCATTGTAAGGAAATTCTCTATAATGCGAGATCAGCATAAATTGGAAATGTATAGCTTGATGTGTAGCCGTGTGTACGTTCGATTTCCAAGTTTTGATAGTATTTGTGTTTTTCTTTTTAGATTTTCTAATACTATTAAAAATACTGTGAACAAAATTGTAGAATGTACATAGAAAATCATCAAGTTTTGACCTCTTCTGTTATCTATGGTTATCATAAAAATTCATGTCTTTGGTTAGGTGACTGTTTGAGAAATCCCGTGTACACAATCGTTTTTAATAAAGATAGCCGTTCATCAGGAATAATCTGTAAGAATGTATCAGTCGCTGTATTAGTGTTGTGTCATTAGGACACCATGTAGGAACGCAGACGTTCATTAATTCACTTAAAACAAAGAGGGCGCGGCCGGCAGTCCCGCCCGCATCACGCTCGCAAACGGCACGATTTTGTACTGTCTCAGTGTCCCACTCGAATCCCCTGTAACTAAGAAGTATTTTCTGTGTGGTATTGGTCAATGAATATAAATTATTGTGAAGTAATTCTGTGCGAATACTTTATTTAATTTCATGCGCCCTACAAACTGGCCCCCTTATAGTCATTGACTTAAAACAAAAACTACTTCTCACATGGACAACTGTTCGTCAGATGCTCGCGCGTCACCTGTGTATATTTCACAGTCCTGACTCTGTGTATATTTTGACTGCCAAGACCAAAACTACGAATATAGTATACAGGGAAGTTTTATAAAAATGTGGCTCGTATTTGCAGTATATTGTGGTGTCCTGGGTTTTCCACGCGATTTAAGTCGCTAATTGTGATTGAGTTACTCAATTGGAGTGCTGTTATGTGCAAGAACAATTTACCTACACATTTCGAGGAATCAAATTAGTTCGAGAGCTGAGGTCAACCACCCGTGAGGGAAGGGGGGAGTCGTCATCGTCAGCACGTCTTATCGATCGAGCCGTTAAAAACATTTGAGAGAGGTAAACTTTCGTGAATTCAATTCATGAAAAGAAAACAACTTTGTGTTACAAAGGCTGCTCAAAAAAAACTAAAACCTGAACTGAAGTCCCGCTTTACAACTCAAAAAGAAGACAGTTGCTTGCACAATGCCAATCATATCAGAAACGGACAGAATTCGATCAGTGCTTCCAGATTTTCTGAAATCGTTTTGAGTAGTGCTTGCTTGTACATTTTCCTAGTTTCCGTAGTACTGATTCGATTTTGGCGGGACTTAAACCTGCGTCTACACTGAGCGAGCTGAGCACAAATTTGCGTAGTGTAGAAGGACTTAGAGCAAAGAGTCACAGATTGCACTTTAACAAGTAAGCGTCGCATACAATTCATAGGAATATGAACAGTATCCAAACATGTTAATATTCGATTGAAACGGTTGCTCACATTCACATATAACAAAATGTACAGTATACCCAATAGTATAAGGTTTTCCTATGGAACGCTTACTTTACATAGACAAGTAAAGTCAAACTGTGATCTGAGGCCCTAGACAAAATGACCTTCTATCGGCGATAACGATGATGGAAAAGGCAAAAATGTATAGGACTGACATCAATCTGCCTAGCCTTTTCCCAACTATGTTGGGGTCGGCTTCCAGTCTAACCGGATGCAGCTGAATACCAGTATTTTACATGGAGCGACTGCCTATCTGACCTCCACAACCCAGTAACTAGGAAATACGATACCCATTGGTTAGACTGGTTGTCAGACTTTCGTGCTTCTGACGACTCGTAATGACTGTCAAAGATCTACAAATGTATAGGACTGACATAAGCTATCGAAAAGCTTATGTCAATCCTATTGAAAGTCGTTGTAGAAATACGAAACGCTTTCGAAGCGATTGTCACTTGTCTAGGCCCTCTGATAATTGAAGCCCTTAGGAGCCTCGCCATACAAATTCGTGTTCCGTTTGTGCTCGGCTCACCTACTCGCCTAGTCTAGACGCACCTCTACAGTCCTGCGAACACAACGGGACGTCTTCACGATAGAATTGATCATTTGATTCTTCTATTCAACCTCCTCCTTTAACCCTCCGTTTTCCATTTTGTCACGATTCCGCTCACTTTGTATCCTGCGTATCGCCCTTGCCCCTGTTTTCATTAAAGCATTTGTTTTATCTTTTTTTGATTGCAATAAAGTTTCGAATTTCGAATATTGGATGTTATGGGCGTTTGTGCACCGCCTCCGTTACGACGTCACCGACAAACGAGAGTATTCGAACTGAAAGTGATATCCCGGTGCCGGCGATTGATAGACAAAACAAAAACCGGGCGAACGGCATTGGCGGCAGTGGACAGCTTGGTAACGTCAATGTGATTATCAAAATTAATATTATAAAGAGAAAGAATTGACTTTTTGTATGTTTGTTTGTTACGCTTAAACAGCCGACCGGATGTGGATGACTGGTTCAGGATATAGGATACTTTTTATCCCGATATTCTCACGGGTTCGAGACTTATGCGGGTGAAACCACGCAGCGAGTTCTGAATATTTATATTACGAATGGTTTATTGCTTTTAGTTATAAGTTCGTTCACTTAATTTCCTTTAATTATGAAGATAATATAGATGAATTACAATGATATAACGGGTGTAAACAACACAGCTTGTCATTACAGCCAACAGAAAAGCTACTCTAAAAGTATCCTCTCCAAAAGGCTGTTAATTTTGCTGTTTTTGTATGTAATTATAATCTATTACGCCAAAGCCTGCTTTAGTCAGTGTCCTTGTAAGTCCTTGCTGTATGCACGATATTCATACCTACAAAATATGTAGGCACATGAGGGGGCTTTGAATAATTAGTGGTAACTTGATATGGTTGGCAGCGACGTGCCAGTGGCTGTGCAACGTATAAGGACCTATCAAATATTTAAGCAAGTCAGTATTCTGCTAATTGGAGGAAATATTAGAACACATTGACTTGTATGCTATAAAAACATGTCCCGCGGTTTTTCATACAGAGAAGGCAAGCCGTTTGATCACTACCCATGCTAAAATTTCGTGATGGTGATTTCCGACTTCTGTATTTCAGATAGATAGCACTAAACCGCGTGAAAAAAAACTAGTCTACGGGCGAAGACGGTATCTCTGTGGAGCTACTCCAGCACGTGCAGAATGACCACCATAGAAACGGGTTTTGTCGACGGAAGACTAGACAAAATGACAGATAAACAATCGCAATCTGTCAGTTTTCTATCTCTACGAAGAATAGACATAGCTTTTTCTATACAAAGTGACAGTTCGTTTCTTCATTTTTGACATCCACTGTAGAAATCTTTCTACAATCTGTCATTTTGTCTTTCATTTCTAACGATCTTTGTCTAGGTCTTTTTGTACGTAGACTATTTCGGAAGAAAGTTTTCTATCCTTACTGTCAAAATCACACTGACAACCGATAAATCCTATGATAAAACAAAGAATTCTGAGTCGAATTATGTAAAAGAGTGAATTTCGTAAAAAGTGCAGATGACTCTTTCTACTTTGCTGCCGTCTCGTACTGTCTACGAGAAAAGTCATTTTTGTCTACTCTTCCGTCGACAAAACGGTGCTCATGCTACGCCTGCAGTAAGTCTTCTCTCAAGTATCATAAATAAACGAACTAGCTGCGCCCCGCGGTATCACCCACGTAAGTCTCGATCCCGTGGGAATATCGGGAGAAAAAGTATCCTTTGTCCTATGGTCATGGTCTACCGTTGTGCCCAATTTCATCCAAATGTGTTCAGCCGTTTTAGCGTGAAAGTGTAACAAATAAACAAACAAACTTATTTTCGCATATATAATATTATAGTTAGGATACGCGGGCCTAGTGCGGGTCGATGGATGTCACTTTGTCTTCGAATTGTCAGTTCTAGGACATGCCAGTTTCCTCAAAATGTTTTTCTTTACCGTTATGAGAGCGGTGGTGATGAAATACTTTAAACAAAGTAAAGAGCCCGTCTCTTTCATCAATTGAAGGGAAATAAGATTATTCTTAATACTTACATCCAAGGATTACGAATCTCATTAAAACATTCACACACGTCTTTGGAACGCGAACGTCCTCTATCGTGTTTTTGGAGGACGGGTAATAAAATTGATCAGACGAATATAAATTATAACTGACGCGTGAAAGCGAAACTTGTATTGAGAGCATTTAGAGCAAGACGTCAGTAATTCCACTTTTAAAATGTCTTTAATATTTACTTCACAAATGTTTTCCGGCCATTTATGCCTTCCTGTGAGTACCGCGTGTTCAAAAGCAACCGAACCTTATCTGGCATCCTGACATGACATTAAATATCTGTTTGTACGAAATAGAAGCAGTGGTTCTCAAAATCTTTTTCAAGATTATAATAACAAGGCTTTATGTTAGCTTTCAATCCATTTCAAAATATATGTTTATGTATAAAATAGGTTTAACAAACATTTAACTGTTTTTTTTTAATTTTAATGCTTGATGAGTTGAGGATAGAGAGAGAGGAGAATAGTTACAATACAATACCTAGTGACTACCAAATCAAAGAGCAAAATGTAACGATTCAATTTATATTTCAGACGGGTTGTGGTTCACTTAAATAACAGTTTTAATTAAAATACGTTCACGAGTATGACTGCAACTGAGAACCTGGTAGTAGCATCAAAGCGTTGAAACTGTGCAAACAAGTAGATAAGTTGTAATTTTGATTATTGAAAGTCTTTGTAGAAATACGAAATGCTTTCAAAGTGTGTGTTTCTGTATAACTTTATAAATATACGCTGCGCACCGTGGACAGTTGGCCACCATTTATCATCTTGTTAACAGGCAAATGTGTTTAGAACGTCATAAGAATGGTCATAAGGCATTACTTTATAAAGAGAAGAACATTAGAAGGAAAATTAGGATAATTTATAAATAACCAAAGAGGACAAACGTTTGTGTTTTTGCCTTTAAATCCCGCATTTGCTTTTACGTCTTTTTACAAGCTTTATATTAGCTTGCTCTGTTCGTATGTCTTTCCGGTTACTAATATTGTCCTCCATTTTTTTTTAATGTTGATTTGGTTACTGCAAATTCATATTCCTCTTACTCAGGGACCGGACAACCCCGCTTAAGAGTTAAGCCTTTGGACAGGGTAACCCGTACATGGGGTAACTCTTGTTCGAGTTACATCCTCGAAACCCAGCAAAATGGTTAACACCTTTATTTAAGGTAACCACGTGAAGGGGTTAACCCCTTCAATGACTTTGAAGAGGTTACCTTCTCGAAAAGCTTTTTTTCGTGTTACCCTGGATTACTTAATAATCTTGAGCCGCATGTAGGTGGGGGGATTTACAAGTCACTCGGCAAGTCGGTACACGCAAGATTGGCGGACCGCCGAGCGCGGTATGATGTCACGTGCGGTCGTGGTCATGCAATTTTCAAACTAATACCAATTGTAAACAGTGCATATTACAATGTCTTGAGTTGGAATGGCTTACCCTGTTACAGTGTTACAGGGTGTTGAAAGGCTAACCCGTTCGTAACAGGTTAACTACACCCGTTCGAAGGTGTAACATGTATCAGAGGGTTTTTTTTTGCGCTTAAAAAAACCCCTTCAAAAACCCTTTCAACGAGTATCCGGCCGGTCCCTGCTCTTACTATTGACCTTCCCACTGCGACCTCTGGAACATCATTGGTCTCTGGTTGAAGCTGAACAGCATTTTCGAATTCAGCATATTTAATAATTAATATATTACAGCTGCAGGTCATTTCGATAATTTAGCTAAGGAGCCATGAACGACAGAGAATGACCACAGAAAATTAGTGCCCTGTTTTATAATAAGCACCGAATTAAAACTAACAAAATTAAAGTAAAAAAGTTTAAGAAACGTTCTTCGTAAGTTATGTGCCTAGATTGATTCGGAGGACGTTGTAAGCCTAATGGCGGCCTAAATAACTTGAGCACTGTTAAATTACATTGCGTTTCTCGATTTATACAGCCAACGGTGATGGACAGTGAGTGCTTTGGCCTGTCATGTAAACAGAGCACCTCATGATTTAGTCGAGTACAAGATTGTAAGCGACGCCAATCATACTGACGAGTTGCAATTGTTTTGTAAGAGGATATCCAGATCGTATTCAATCTTTTTTGCTGCATTATTGTTGTGATAATATTTCAGAATTATTCTTAAAGAATTAATAGGATGTTAGGTTCAATGCGCATGGGCATTAGGCATGTTATTAATATGAATACATACCAATAATTTTTTTTGAATAAAAATAATAATAATTTTAATTTAAAATTAAAAAAATTCAATTGAAAATGATAAGTAATTTATTTTCAATTTTACCTATCTACATTATATGCATTATGGGCACTTTCGTTTGCTTTAGTTCTTTCGACACACTTCTTAAGTTTTCAATCGCGTCATGGTCATGTGTTACTCCAAAAGCCATTGTCGCTGTCGGAACTAAGATCATCAATCAACATTTCGTTGTTTGAAAACTTGCAAATTGGCCCAAAACTATCATTAACATTTTTATAGCATGAAAATCATTAGACATTCGCTGTAGCGAATAATCGCACGGCGCGAACGGCGAAGTCTGTAGTGGCTAAAGCAAATGTATAGAAATGTACTAATCATGCTGTGGCGGCATCTACATCGCCACATGCGAACTACGCATCTTAGACCTGACGTCAAACATGATAACCCCGAGTCATGAACATGATAACGTCAGCGCAGCCTTCGTGCAACTACTTCAGTGTGACTTCATCATCATCACTCCCGCAAGCTTCGTGAGGCGAGACACAGCCAGTCAGCACCCACGGCTACAACGGGTATCCGGGCCACCAGCATGTAGCGGACACGCATTCCTGGTCATCGCCCTCAGGCTCATTAGCAACCTTGGCACAGCATACTGCACTTTCGGCCGGTCCACAAAGCACAGCTCTCCTGGTCGACGCCAAAATCAGTCAGTCACAACCCGTCGCTGTACCACATCTGACTCACTGGATCGTAACGCAGCGCCACCCCGACTCACTGGGGAATCACCGCAGACAGTTCCGACTCACCGCGAACTATGCGACACCCGGTTCTGACTCTCTGGAACCTCAACTAGCACTGTGAAGCATCGCAAGATAAAAGACCCAGCCCAATCTAGCCCACTATCGACCTCCGGTCTCCGGAGAAGAAGATGCATCTATGTACAATAATGTACTATTTTTCTCTAGTTATCTTTTAACAGTGTTTTTTTTTTCTTTGAGTGTGATCAACAAATCTTGTTCAAATGTATCAATTTTCAAAGCAAAGAATTGCTTTGAAAATGTACAAAGTTTCGTATTTTATATTTTAACTTTATCGAGTTTTCCGTCGATTCTATTATGTAATATTATATCAAGGCATAGTGGAAACCTACGCAACTACTGTCGTAATTAAAAAAAAGTGGGATAAAAAAAAATTGTCTTAATTCAAGCGATATTGAGTAACACAAGCAATGCACATGTAGATACATTATACTCTGAACCACCAGTCCATTTACTTTTATAACTGGATGCGAGATAATGAAACATGCGATTGTTATACAAACCTTACTATATATACCTACCTATTATGTATTCCATTTAAAAATGTATTGAAAATGAAAAACAGTGGGTAATTTATGCTTATAAATCTTAGCCTTTATTTACAAATTACCAATAGCTTAGCTTTAGAAAACAGTAAAAACAAGAATGGTACAGTAGGCCGCACATCAGTGTTAACCAAACCAGTATAAGCTAGTACCTATTCTGTTGAATCTCCTTATTACGCTAGACCAGCTCAAACTATTTCCACAGACGACGTGCGGGTTACTGTACTAATGACATAATTTCAGTATCATTTAAAAAAGCCACACAAATCAGTCGTCGTTTTCGGAAAAGAACCGCCGAATAGTCTCACTGGTGTTCTACTCCAATCTATGAACAGCATCGGGTTGTCTCGTAATTCAGATTCCGCCAACGAACACTTCTTATAATTCTGTATGATGAACTCTATGCCTGCATTTTTCAGTCTGACCGGCGACAATATGTGCGTCATGTCGATACTCTCGTCAGGCTGGACATATAGTACACGATCTAGAAGATCTATATTCTTGCAAACTCTTTGACCTAGAGACCCCGGAACTGTTGTATCGATATTATCTAAATCAGATCTGTATTTATTTATATCGGGTATGTTGTCGTTTCCGCCAACAAAGCTTTTCATTTTTTGCTCTTCGTTTACGCCAATAACGTGGCGTTCGTTCAATGCATTCCCTATTTTTACTTGTTTGTTGAAGTTGTTTTTCGGACTACTTTGGGTTTTTCCTTTCATTGCCCCATGGCTCTTGTTAACCATTTTAATTTTATTTTTTTGTCCTGGTAAAAACCCGTGATTATATTTTAAAATGGATATCGAATTTTTACTGTAATCGGATTGATTAGATACCTCCATAGCTAATGCCCGATTTTTTTGTAGAGTTGGATCTTCTCTATACGATATCAGGTTACGACCTTCATGCTTATAGTTAAGTCGAAGAGCTGGGTTTCTTTGATTCGCTTGGGCAATTCTTTGTTCTATAGCACTTTGATCATTTTCAGGGAAAATTTTTACTTGGCGCGGTGTATAGTCGTTATTATAGGACTTAACATTATGCCATTTATTACCATTAGCCAGACTTCTTGTATACATATCATTCTTTTCTTGGTTCTTCTTTTTATCTTCAATATCTGAGTTTTCAACAAAATATTCTAAAGATTTCAAAAAGGGAAGTATGGACAGCAAATTATTTGTTTGCAACGTTAAATCCGCTGTATGTTTCTGTTTTGGTTTATAAACTGGAGTAAAAGGTTTCGCACTGACAATAGTTTCGGAGTTTCCATAACTTTCATTACTATCCTGATTGTCAACGTTTCTATAAAATCTGTGTTCTTGTGTTTTCTTTCTAACTCCTCTGTTTGTTACTTCAACGTGTATAGGTTGAGTTTCCGCATGAGATTTTAATATGCTATTTCTTATATCGTCTTCAAATATTTGGACATTAATTTGAGGACTTCGTTTACTAGTTTCAAACTGCTTTTCTACTAAATTCCTACGTTGAAATTGAAATGGTGCTCGAACCTTAGTAATTTTAAAATCAGATGCGTAAGGAAAACTGTCTGATATTTTTGTCAATGGTATGGTTTGAGGGACCTTTTTTTGCTCTCTCGCACGTAACTGGATATTTTTCAGGTAATTTAAAACACTGCCAGCGAATTTAGAACTGGTCCATTGGCCATAAACCTTACCATTATTTTCTACAGGCGGAGGTGTTTCGATTTCAGATAATTCCTCCGAATACTTTTTGTTAAATGAAGTTTTAACGGGTTCTGTTGTGGCCTTAAATTTAAACGTTAATCCGGAAAAAGTTTTGTCCATATCCATAGTTCTCTCAAATAATGACGTGTATCTCGGAGCAGGTGGCGGCGTTTCAAACTCAGATAATGTAAGTGGACTTTTGGAGGTAGGAGGAACGATGTTTTGGCTCTTAGTTTTATCAGGAATATTAAATCTACCTGTGTGTTCATTATTATTTAGGTTCCAAAAACTGAGGTCATCTGTTGTGTCAGGTTTATCAGTAACCGTTAATCCCATAAACTCTTTTTGAAAGTCGTTAGGCATGTCCACTAAAGAAGGTTTTCTTGAAGAAACTTCTAAACCAACTGCATGTTCGATAAAGCTGTGGGGTGTCCTAAACTTTATGAAACTCTTTGATGCATTTGTTCTTATTGTTGGAAGCTGGGTTGTCTCAAAAGAATTTTTTAGTTCTCCAGTTTGTAAATCATTTAAAACGATATAATTCGCATGGTTGCTGGTAGTTTTCATGTTGTTTTTACGAAATCCTTTTTGTTCGTAAAGAGGATCGCTCCGAATCGAATAATTTCTTTCGATAGTTGATACCAATATCATGTTTGTGCCAAATACTTCCCCTTCTAAGCCGTTTGGAGCACCTGTAATTTTGAATAAGTAACTTTATGCAATGTAGTACTTGAATTCAATGTCACATTAGCTTTTATTTTAAAAAATGTCCTACCTCCTTCCGCTGTGCCGTACCCGATAATGACACTGCCACCACTTGGTAGTACATACCCGAGGAGCTGAAACATTAAAATATCACAACTATTAAAAGTTGGCGGACAATAAAAATTAATGTAAATATACTGGCTGATTAACCAATACTTGAACGTGTAGGTATCCTTGCCTTAAAATTCGCTCATGTTGCCCAACACATTGTCAAGGTATTGATTAGCCGCAGGTAATCGTGATACTTTATGATGGAACTGTCTATTTGTGGACACTTACGACAGCCTTGTCTGGAGATCTAGTTTCGTAATAACTGTCTACGTCGATTTACCACATGTTTATCTGCATGCTAAGTCGTGGCTGGAGTGACCTCAGCGGTCCGGATAAAGTTATGCGGCCGTTTGTCTTTGGGCTTAGTAATTTGTTCATACATTTTCGTGGTTGCACATTGAACTTGTCGAGAGCCATATTTGTTTTGTTAATTATTTATTTATTACCCGGACTGCCAAGGAAGGGTTATTATAAACAGTAATTGTTAACAGATGTTATTGTAGCGATCGTTAACGGTTATAATTTGCTTACGGTCTGTGATGCCTGACAGGACAGGAGGCGGGAGTCGACGTAGAGTGCCCATGCGCCGAAGTCGGATTGGTAGGACAAACAGATGTGTCGCCAAACGTCCTTAGTGATGTCCACGGGCGAACTCGACGTCACCTTCCCATTGATTGAAACGTTAATGTGCTTACCTCCAGACTTCAACCACAGCCTTACCACGCGGTTGTTGCCGTTCGCTAAAACATTAATCAAATGCTTGCATTAATACGTTGTTTGAAAAAACATTTATTGGACCGTGAAGTCGCATATCGAGTACACATAAATTATTTATGTCTCCATATTAGCCCTAATCACGCGCAGTGAGTGTTACGAAATTATTGGATTATAATATTTGAGCCTATTAATGCCACTATATTATTATAATAGAAAAATAATTTTACGTTAGCGGTCTGTAGAATGGATACGGGTATAGGTAGTTTCAAGAAAATTGAGGAAAACTGCTAACTGTTCAATTAGACTTTTCCAGTAATAGCTCAATACATAACTGTAGGAGAATACTAAAATCTTAGTGACAATACAGCGTTTAACACAGGTACAATAAGACCATAAGGAGGAATTCTATTAAAAACCTATTTACATGACAAGATAAAAAAAATTAAAACAAAAACAAAGCCTAGTTAAAATTAAAGCCTAGTTGAGAATCAAAATACTGAAAACCAGGTCACCCTACAGGGTTTACTGTGGTGTGAAACCCGGCACTAGACTGGCACGCATCCCTCCAGTGCCCTACTATATCTGTTAGGAATAACTAGTAAACCTAACTACTACAGAACCTTCAAATTCCCCACAGAATATTGGTATCCAAAATATCACAATATTACATTCTTAAAAGGACATAACGCGTGTGCGGTTTATTGTTTTTGCCAAACATTTAAGGAGTGGTGAATATAAGTAAACCATATACCAATGCTAAAATTATGCAACACTGGAGCTGCAACCAAGTTCAGGTTTAAGAGGGTCAATTTAATTATAATCACGCAATCTTTACATTATTTTGATTTTGTGGTTTTACCAGCAGCGGTTTACTTTCACGACACGACAACTTTTAAGCCGTCCTTCATAAACTATAAAACAAACTGTAGTTAAAACAGCTTTAAGGCGCTTACCGAAGTATGTGAATATGCTCTGGTCTCCACTCAGGTCATAAATACGAATCCAAGTGCAAATTGTGAACTCTCTCAGCGGCGGCGTGTCCAGGTCATATTGTAAGAACTGGAAATTCATTCAAAACATCAAATATCACGCCTAAATCTAACAAGACAAACCATCTTAGGCCTCTCAGCCACGGCGACTTTTTGTAGCGATGCTGTCGCACGTTTTGTAAACGCGCTTCTTTCATTGCGTTATTTTCATTCGTCTGTTCAACAACATTTTATGTAAATAACGCAATGAAAGAAGCGCGTTTACAAAACGCGCGAAGGCATCGCTACAAAAAGTCGCCGTGGGCGAGGGGCCTTATGTTAGAAGGACGCGTTTTTCTCACAATCGCTTGATTAATTGAATTTACTTGCAGGTATTGAAAAACCTCATTTCTGTGTCAGGCTACTATGCCATTTGCATCTATTATTGACTTACCTGTCAATTTATTATCGTTTATAAACAAACCTGTGCAAATCCTCTCTGTTTCAATACTATTTTATAAACTGGCCTATTAATCGAAAGACTGGTTGTAGCGACACTCAACAGCACAATTAAAATGAACCACTGCATTATAAACTAAAAACTGATAATTTAAATCTACAAATGTCCGTGAAAATAAACGTAGATGTAGTGGCGGTCATTAGAACGCAGCAGTTACTAGGTAATCACAATACAACCGATACTGTCGTCGACGATTGATAACAAAACTAAACGAGTGTCTGTTAAATCGAGGTGTTTATCAGAAAGCCGACGAGTGCTTTCTTTTGAAAAACGAATTGCAGACTGACGACTCCTTCCCGTTGCTGAGGTGACTGTCAATAGGCAAACGGCGACATAATGTTTGTAAACCGCGATGCTATTTCTTACAATACATTTTTGTTATGATTGCGCTTCAGTAAATACTTGGTTATGTTCTGATAATAACATACCGCTCTCTCATCGACCTGACGATTAGCCTTTGAGTAATAATCTTTCACAAACACATTGTTTGTATACCTGAGAATGTTCGAGATTCCTATCATAATTTTCATCACAAAGCGTCTAATTTCTCTTAATATTTCACTTCGTTTACTCTGGGAATTATATAAATGCCTTTAATTTTAAACACGTGCGAACATGACACAATCATATTTTGCTAGATCGTTGAATGAACTATGAGTCATAGATGTTTTGAACCAATTCGAAACAATGTCTAACTAATAAACTATTCAACTCTCGTAGGCAGTTCCTTTCAGCAGACCGTTGTGATAAACAAAAAGGTTTATTGTTGTATTGTTTTATTCAGCAGGTGAAGGCACCGGCTTACTACATCGGGGGTCAGCAGCCGAGCACCCTGCCGCGCGGGGGCTCCATGCTGCGCGCGTACTCACCCGCCGCGCCGCCCGTGCCCGCCGACCGCGTCAAGACACACTCCACTACAGGTGAGGGTCCACTTCTCAAATAACTTGAAATTTAATAAAACCTTAACAAAAGAACCAAAATCGGAGAAAGCTGTCACTTTTTATTAACACGCAACTTGAATCAGGAAGCGAGTAAATTGTAACCATTGCCCTTTCAATTGGATTTGCAAGAAGTCGGAAGTCTTCCGTAGCCCGACATCCTCAGTAAAAATCCGTCTCTTGAAAATATTTTTAAGAAGAATTTGATTTAATGAACTGAAATACGGGATCCAGTTAGTATCTAGGGCAGTTCCGGGGTTATTAAGTTAGGTGAAAGCGGTGTTTGTAGGTCCTACAGCGCCGGCCAAGCCGTTGCGCACGTACATCCCTGGCAGTGGGTCGGAACGCTGTTTCCCGTTCGCTGCGGCGGATTGCGCTCGGGGGGCCGAACAACTGTACACGATCCCCGGTAACAGGCCCTCGTCATACAAACACGTTACTTTCGCTTCTAAAACTTAATTTGCTAATGCTTTACCTTACTGAATTTTTAATATTGCGCTAACGAACGCACTTTTGATTAATTTGTTTGATATTACATTTTTTATCAACGGTTTCTACTTGCCCCAAAGGACTTTCTATACTTACCTATTTACAAAAATTAACTCTCCGTGATAACTATCCCAAAGTAAGTAATATTTTCGAATTTCTGCATTATCCTCATCACCCTAAGGTGTTTCGTCATTTTTTGATTCACTCTAAAAGTGTTATTTCACCAATTCTCTGGATACAAATCCTATTGTGAGGTCTGATTCTATTGAATCAAAAGGCATTATTAATCGTATGAAGTTTTACTGGTTTTGCATACAATGGCATTATACTCACGTTTTATAATACTTAAATAATATATTTTTGAACAATCGCATGCTTTCATGATAATTGTATACTAGTTTCGATTATTCGATATTTATGTGAAATTATAACAGTTTAAAATAATAATATCGCTATTTACAGCCGGTGAATGGTTGTTGAGGTTATTGTTAATGGGGTATGTGTGCCCAGGTCATGCCGAAGGGTACATGTCATCCCCGGAGCGCGGCGCTGCCAGGACTCCGTATGAAGACCCCTACTACACGCAGTACCTCGGCCCGGCCGCCGGGAGGCCCAACATTGCGCCGATCATCGACGAGGAAGCCAAGTAAGTCATCATTCATAGAAAATCCAGATCTTCCTTGCAGTTACATTTTGAAACGAAAGAACTAACAATATGCTCTGCTACTGCGAAGATGTTTACTAGAAAGTATTCCGCATACATGATGTAGAATTTTAAAGCGTTCTCCCGTCACAGTGATGCTGGGCTCATAGACGATGCGTACGGCATGTACGGCAACCCCATCACGACTGCCCCGCGGCCTATGCCTCGCCCGCCGTACGACGCCAGGTAACTTCAAGAAACAGAATATATATCCATGAGTTTTCAATAAGACAATAAAATCTGCAACAAAATGCTTGCTAAATGTGACTACTCAGACCTCCCATTGTTGCTGATTAAACGTCCCGTTCGAGTTACCATTGTGCTGAGCATATTGTGGCCACAATATACAAATATTGAAAAACAAAGTCAGTCTTCTAGTTAGATCTCAAACAACAGCAATGCGATTTTGGCCAAAAGCGATTTTTCTGCGTATTACAAAAACACTTGATGCAAAATAAATGTTAAGTGTATCGAAGCATAGATAGGATTTCTAATTATGATTTTATAGGCCACAATTGGATGACATGCAACGCCTGCGCGTTGAGAAGATGGAACGACAGCTAGCCAACTTGACGGGCCTCGTGCAGAAAGCTTTGCAGGTCCCTAACCAGCCTGCCGCAGCAGCAGCGCCCACCCCGCGGCAGGACTACCAGGCTTATCATGTGCGACCTGCGACGCAAGGTGAGAGACCGGAATGTTACATAACATAACATTCAATTTAAGAGTAATCTTATCTCTTTGTGGCTGGCCTACGAAACTGTTTAAGACTGAAGTGCCAATATTTAGCACAACAAGTTAACTATTGCTAAACAAAACTTTGACACAGTTTAACGAAGTTTCAGCTAATTAGACAACTGGGGACTTAGAATCAAAACAGTTCTATCAGTTTTATTTACAGTGGCTCAGCCAAACGGCTTAGTTGCTTTTAACTTAAAGCTTCGTCCGTTAATGTAGCTTGCGTTTTCCTGCACTCAGATGCGGCACGATTTACCAGCAACGAGAGACCGCCTAAATTAGGCAGAGATAAATTTCGTAAGTGTGATCGGAGGCGGTTAAAGAGTTAACGCTGATGCATTGCTAGTGTCAAGTGGAAACAATGCCATTTTATCACAACTTCCGACACCGGTGAATATTAACAATCATTCTCCGGTACAAGGAAACGAGTCATCTAAGTAAAAGCTCATTATTTAAAAGGTTACGACGCTTAACTGTGGTTTCTCCACAATTTCCAATGTGAGGAGTACAACCTGGTCGTTTGGCGTCACACTTGACAGCTGTAGGCAGTGGAGAAAAACAAAACCACAAATTATGGGTTCTACCACATTCCATTACCAGCCGAGTTAATGTGATGGCAAAGATGCTTCCGCCATCTTGGCGCATGGGACAGCGAAAGCGTCACTTTCACGCCATGAATGTGTTCGGCTCGTAATTTGCCAAATGTCCTATGAAACTATGACATTCGCAATGCATTTAGCGAACTACATCATTTTCACGCCGAACGCTTGCTTGCTAAATCGAGTGGTATTGTTCTTATTTCGGCTTTCTAAAAAAACCATTGTATTGGGCTCGAGTGCATCTGTTTTGTATTATACCTTCGTACTGAAATGATCGTCATCTCATCTCCTAATACAATCGTTGAATTCATTTTACATTGTGAATTTTAACCAAATCAAATTACTGCTACTCTTATCATATAAATGATGAGTTTTAAGAGTAAAAAGGTAGTAAAGGCTTTATTACGTAGAAAATAATCATTGCTGGACTTGGTTATAACGTTCGCCAATTTGTTTACGTAGTGTAGCCATCGTCTCGTGGTACATGCGGCAATATCAACTTTACTCACTGATGGTCACATCTCGTTTTATTCATTTACTCACTGGTCACATCTCGTTTTGTTAATTTTGTAGAAGTCGCAAGTTTTACTAAGTTGTATTGTTATATTGTTTGTCTTTAGTATGTAATGTTTGGATATTGACTTTTGATCATTGTACAGTGCTATGATTTTTTATCTCTTTTTTGCCCCCGATTGGATACCGAATGACCAAATTGTTTTTGTTTTTAATTACAAATTATTGATACTTTCTTCCCACACATACATGATCCCTTTTTAACGTAGAATAAAAATTGCACTAGGTATGTATTTTTTTTCTTATTCACACTCTACACCACTCAAGACTACTCAACTGACCACTATATCTTCTTAAATTCCATCCACCAAATTATTTTTGAAAATCAATTTAGTGCACTTTGCCAGTGATTGGGTCTTTTAATTCGTTCTTATTTTATGTACAGACTGTCTCTGTACTATTATTGTTATAGGATTTAAAATATCGATGCATCGTGCCAGAGATAAATTAAACTCTGACGTTAAGTAATATTATTGACTGACCAAATAAACATTTGTTATTTCAGAAAAGTCTGTCTCTTTTGAGAAATCCGTATCATTTAGCGATGATCCTCCTGATATGAGCTCACCAAAGCAGCATTCACCACAGCACACAGGTACGCATACAACCATTGTTTATTTTAGTATAAAGCCCTTGTTGCAAGTCGACTGCATTCGTAGTCTATTTAGTAGTTACGTAAGTAAAGAGTGCAGATAATTATGGTAATTAAATCGCATAAACCCTCGGTGGTGGTTGTTATAATATAGAAGTACCTGGTATTTGTAACAACTTGACGCTCGCGTATCTCTCTGCCCGACCAAGTCTATCGTCACGAGGATACAGAGCCTTGTATAAAGAACGTGTGTTGCCTGTACTGTATGGTTTTAATCTATTTTAACGTTTATATTGACAACCCTTTTGATACTAGCCTTTTACACACAAGTCAACTCCTCATATTTCATTTTATTTGATAACAATACCAGCAGTCAATCAAATTCCTTGTGTGAGATGAAATGATTCCCCACATTATACATTTATATTAAAGTTGGTTATTAATTATTTTTGTTTGTTTACCAGTTAGCATCATTATTATCATGGACAATAGAGCCACATCCTCGGCTCTCACATTGATATTCTTTGTAACAACATCCGAGAATGAAGTGAAAGTGTATGTTATTGTTTCTTTTGCTAAAGTAATGAATGTGGTTACAACATTCTCAAAGTCAATATTATCCTCTGCTGGTCATTTTTTTTCTAATCACTGTCGTAGTTAATATCATAACCATGTTCATAATTCTTGTATTTGATTTCTTTCCGCTTACTTCTTTGCCATAACAAGCTGATTCCAAACCCACCAAACCGGCTATCAAATCTTCGACCTTGCCGAGGACGTCATCTCAAGGTAACTGTTTGATATCCATTGATATTTGAATAATCGTATTATATAAAATAACAAAGGTTTATCTACTAATGCCATTAGCTTTGGATCATGCCGGTATTAATAAGTACTTAGCAATTGTAAACGTGATGGCAGATGTAGACGGTGAACCGTGAGAGGAGGATGTGCGGAAACTGAGAGACGAGGATGCTCATTGCTCAATATCGATCCATTCATGGGTTCATTAGCTATATGCACATTCCAGCTTCCGTGTATCCTTCTTATGTCGTGTCAACATTAACCAATGCGACATCGTTCGAGAAAAGCTTAGCAACAGCTTGGAATGATGTTCCTCTGAATGAAAACCACTTTGCTGGAGTAAAGCTAATGCCATTAAAAAAAATCATGCTTTTATATCTAGCTTCCTCCAAAAGGGGGTCAACCTGGTAATCGTTTGATATAAGGGAAAATTCAACGTTGTGTTACAGAGCGCGATCGTCTGAAACCAGCTCCTCCGCCGAAACCTGCTGGGCTGGTTAGCCAACAACTGGCTTTGATACCTCAGAAGACTTATACCATTACTGTAACTCCTGATTTCCAAGGCCAGCTGCGCTTGCTGCAGAAGCAAGGTCACGATCTAAGGATTGAGGTATGTTAAACAGTGTATTGTACTCATTAAAATATAAATGCTCTGGCGCGAAAACTAATGCGAGAATTACAAAAGCTTTGAGCGAAATTCTTAGCAGCTGCGATATTTTACTTGGATTTTGTTATGCGTTTGGTGTTAAGTATTAAGTGATAATTTGATTCGCAGACCCGTAATATGCGCCGCTCGACTCTGACGCACGCCATGCAGATGAGGCAACTTATGGGCGACGCTATTGTCAAGATTGGAGCTATTGCGGAAAGCTTCTGCGAGCTTGATCCCAACTCTGTGCGTATACAATTTTTCTGTGATATCTAGGACCATAAGAAATGATCTGGTGTGTATACCATCATTCTCTCCCGGCCTAGGTGCATCTCTATCAGTAATCACTTCCATAACCATATGATCTTTCACACAATCCATCTTCTCTTGTATCTCTGTTTGTTATCTCTTTTTTTGTTGTCTTTTAGCCATCCAGATTCATACTTACCACTTGTCTTCTTACATATGGGTCTATACTGTCTATTATGATGATAATAATGATAGTTGTGGTGGTTTCAGCAACTCTGCCGCGAAGAAGAGATCTATCGCCAAGATATGCTGCTGCTTGAGAATGATTTGTACGAGCTCGAAGCTACCGTCGAGCGTCTGCGTGGCCAGGCGGCTAATAGGTATAGGTAATCTTTTATCTAACGTCTTTCGGTAATAGCGTAAAATATTTTAAGGGTTTATAGTGCTGCAACACATTTCTTTTTCTTCTATATTTCAAAGTTGGTGACATCGTAGTTCATATCATGGACCCCTTAAAATATTTTACACAATTATTTTTAGACGTTATATACCTAGGATTAATTTTAGAGATGATAGTTCTGGCCTGACTTAAGCATTCCGTATACCAGATAAACCTCTGACATATTTAAGCAACTGTTATATAATAAGGGGTATTATAACACGAATGTGGGTTTATCGATTAATACCTAATTATTTACAGTTGCATACAAGATTTTATCTACACCCATGATATAATCTTCTATAAAAGTTTCTTGGCAATACCAATACCGAACAAAAATGGCGCGGTACGACGTGAATTCGAATTTTTCGAATTCGATTGTGTTTTGTTTTTAAATTACGGTGCTTTGTTAGTGAAACGCTCGTCAATGACAATGTTCTTTTTTTTAAATGAGTTGCATTATGAAATTCAGTACAAGATTATAACACCCGTTTGGATGATATTATGGTTCCTATGACACTGGTTGTTTTAATGTTGGCAATAAGCTAACTGTTTCAGAAACTTTTATAGAGGATTTATAGCATGGGTGTAGATAAAGATTATTAAAGAATCATGTCGAATTGTGAAAAAGGCATAACGCATTAACCTTGTACCTTATAAGTATGAGTCTTAAGCCATATATTCGCTAGGTCGCCTACTCACTAGAGGACAAAATAATGTCCAGCTACACATGTCCCCGGAGACATAGCGCAAACTTACGTGACGACGCAACGTAGTGATATTTGCCCCAAGAACACACGGCTTTTAAGTTGATAATTATGCATTTGTTCGGTTGATATATTTTTTATTAAAATCGCACTTAATATTATTCTAGGGAGACCCGTGTAAACATGGCTGACATAGAGCGTATTGCCATGGTGCTGTCGAAGAGCAGCAAGACGGTGGCTGATTGGAAACTCAAGTTCCCAATTCTGCAGGAGACCATGAAGACCAAGCTCGCTGCTGAGATGGAGAAGGTGAGAAAATCAGTTAATATTTTTACACATTGCGGCTAAAGACAACGGCTAACACAATACCTGGCACTGAAAGTGCGTAGAGCGCACAACTTCTGTCATAGACCGCCTTCAAAGTCGTCAGTTTCTATACGTCATTTGTGTCGTAATGCGAGTAAAAGTGACACGCTTGGTTTCTATACAAACCAAGCGTGTGCTCTGCGCACATACATCATACCTAATTACACCCACAATTCACCTACTACTCAATTAACCGAGCACAACTTTAGACTCCGGGTAGAATTAACAGACTGGAACTCAATTGTTTTTGTGGAATTTGTTCACGTTATCATCCATTTATCTGAGTTTATTCCTTACGTAACGTATTTTCATGGTCCATTGCCGTCGCTTCCAGGTAGTCCGCAAGGAGAAGATGCTGGAGGAAGAACCCGAGCGTCTGGAACTCGCCTTGCGTCGTTGCAAGAAGCTGACTGGAACTCTGGTTACGCTCAAACGGTATGAACATTACTTTTGTCTTATATGCCAGCCTGACGTTATTATTATACTATATTATGGCCTGTCATCTCGATAGCCTTCTTTCAGCAGCATAAAATACCTATTGTAGTATAGCAATTCTTCACATAATTATGAATATGATTAACATAACATAACATCACGCCTTGTTTCCCCGAAGGGTTAGGCAGAGGTGAGGTATACCCACATTTCGCCAATTATGTTTTTGTTTTATATAATTAACTAGCTGCCGCCAGCGGCTTCGCTACTCGTTGAAAAGGTTTTTGAAGGGGTTTTTTTAAGCGCTTAGAAAAAAAACCCTATGATACATGTTACACCTTCGAACGGGTGTAGTTAACCTGTTACGAACGGGTAACCCTTTCAGCACCCTACAGGGTGCTGAAAGGGTTACCCTGTTAACGTGTTACAACACGTTAACAGGGTAAGCCATTCCAACTCAAGTCATTGTAATATGCACTGTTTACAATCGATATTAGTTTGAAAATTGCATAACCACGACCGCACGTGATATCGTACCGCGCTCGGCGGTCTGCCAATTGTGCGTGTACCGACTTGCCGAGCGACTTGTAAATCCCCCCACCTACATGCAGCAAGTTTATTAGATAATCCAGGGTAACACGAAAAAAAGCTTTTCGAGAAGGTAACCTCTTCAGGAGCTCGTGGCTAAGTAATAACAGCCGCTCGGGTCGATCCATCAGGTTAAGCTACGCTTGCCGGGGTTGGTCCGTGGATGGGTGCCCATTTTCACATATCGAGACTCCTCCGTGCCTCGGAAAGCACGTTAAGCCGTTGGTCCCGGCTGTCATTTGTGGATCTTTGACAGTCGTTACGAGTCGTCAGAAGCACGAAAGTCTGACAACCAGTCTAACCAAGGGGTATCGTATTACCCAGTTAGTGGGTTGTGGAGGTCAGATAGGCAGTCGCTCCATGTAAAATACTGGTATTCAGCTGCATCCGGTTAGACTGGAAGCCGACCCCAACATAGTTGGGAAAAGGCTAGGCAGATTGATTGAGAAGGTAACCTCTTCAAAGGCTTAAGTCATTAAAGGGGTTAACCCCTTCACGTGGTTACCTTAATAAAGGTGTTAACCATTTCGCTGGGTTTCGAGGATGTAACTCGAACAAAAGGTAACACTACGATATGAGTTACCCCATGTACGGGTTACCCTGTCCAAAGGCTTAACTCTTAAGCGGGGTTGTCCGGTCCCTGGGTGAATGTAGCTTTCTAATGGTGAAATAATGTTTGAAATCGGCGTAGTAGTTTTTGAGTTTATTCATTACAAACATACACACAAAAATACAAATCTTTCCTCTTTATAATATTAGTGTAGATGTATACAAAATATTTTAGAAGAGTAATTACGTAGTTTCTTGCCTATTCGTCTCCTTACGAAACTACCTTTTGGAAAGGAGACCTGGAATTAATTCTATTTTCATGTAGATTTAGAAATTCAACAGTATATTTTATGTGCTTAACACTTTCGCGGACACTGAATGAGACACAATTGAAGTTTTATTGTTATTACATCTATGCAGCGTTACCAACTCCAAATAATGGATTACGGTGTTTCCAGTTTAAAATTACGGTAGATTTAAAAAAAATACGGTAGATTTTAAAAAGTCGTGCAAAATTACATAGTTGTTTAAAAAAAAAAAAAAACTGCGGAATTTTACAAAATAATGTCTTCTGACGGCAGAAAGTTGACACAATTTTTTCCAGCTTCAGATTCAATATGATCACTTTCCATTTTAATTTATTTGCAAAACAGATTCCCTTTCAACGCAGATATAATTACAACGCAATTACGCAAAGTGCATCTGAATAAAGAAAGTGGTTGGTTCAAATTATTATCTATGGTTGAGGAATTCCCCCTAGTTCACTGCTGTTTTCAAAAAAATACATGCAATATTCCATCTGCCCAATCACGGTGTTTTTTGACACCGTAATGAAATTACTACGGTAGACGGTGAATCAATTCTGAATACGGTGTTTCTACCGTAATTACGGTGCAGTTGGCAACGCTGCATCTATGGGCGTTTACAGTCCGCGAAGGTATTAACTACCGAAAAGCTGATATAGTTTATTAGACAAATGCGTATATATGTTATAGGCAAACTCCGAAGCTCCGGCGCTCCTAGGTTGGACTGGTCAATCCTCAGGTCAGACTGAATGACTTAGTCAAAGCCCAAACAAATGTAAATTTTCGGCCTTTGACTAAACAATTTTCGTCAAACCTGGGAGAGACTAATTTGGTCAGGCAAACGTCAAAACACAATTTTATTAAATCGGGGTTTGACGAGTCAAACTCCGATATAGGTATGAAGTGTCTTATCTTCGTATATTTGGAAGCATTTTATCATTTAAGCAGCTTTCAAGTCTTAAGAACCGCTTAACTCTGCCAGTTCTGACACCTGATTGGTCAGCTTACGTGATTTTCAACGTAGTATTGTATATTTTTTGTATCTGACAATGGCTTAATCAATTTTTTTTCGTCCCCAAAACAAACAACGTCGTAGCGTTTGAGACGGCGATACTGCAAAGACGTTTTCTTTTCAGCTACTTTAGCGGATTCTACCTCACTGATAATCTGCTCATACAACTGTTTGTTTTTTTTATGTGAAATGAACACTTATTTTTATCCAAATTAGAAATTTTCTCTTTAAACTTTACTTTTAAAGCTTCTTTATCCACGTTTTTAGTAAAAACAACACCGTTTGATTCACTCATCTTCAATTTTACACAATTACACGCCCGCACGCTCAATGAACGAACATGAAATGACAAAACAATCGGTCGGAACACCGCGAGAGACAATATGAACCTGTTTAAACATGTTTAGATCAACGTTTGACCGAGTTTTGCAGTCGCTTCTAGGATTGACTAGGCCAAAACCGAAACAGAATAATTTACTTTCGACGTTTGACTGAAAAGTTAGGAGCTCCTGGGTTTGACTAAAAATACTTCAGGCAAAGGGCGAAATTGAAATGTATTTCGGGGATTGCCTGATAGCTTTGGCCAAACCTAGGATAAACCAGTCCTTCCGCGAAGAGACTGTGTATCGGACTTTGACTATAACATATACAATAAACAACACAAGTAACTATTATTAAATTATTTGACTTTGATTTTGCCAGGCTGGCGTGCGTGCAGGAGCAGCGCCTGCCGATGGCCGACGGCCGCGTGTCGCCGGTGTCCTCGCAGAGCTCCAGCTTCACAGCCGGACCCTCCTCGGAGGAGTGCGTATCCGACAGCACCTGCCCCAATGCGATGGCTCACAACAAGGTATTTAAAGCAATTCACTTCTGAACTAGACAATAAAAATGAATAGGTCTATTAAAAAGAACAAAAATAGTTGGTGGTTGGTTTCCTCTCTTATTTAGATAAGTAATAATTTTATGGCCCCTTATACATATTACTAATGCATTACAATGTCAGTATCTCTTCCTGAATTCCCCACTAAAAATTATATGAAGTATTAAAACTTCTTATTTGCAGATAGATTAAGCAGAATATCTCTTTATTAAGATAATTCCAGTTCCTGATGCTCATACTTATTATTATATACCATGCGCTTAACAATTGCAGGTTTGCCAAGAGTTATAAAATTTGCATTTTTTTCCAACACTTCGATTTATTTGCGAAGTGTTCGTATTGTTTTTTTGCTCTTCATGTCACCACCCAGGTATCATACCCGATCTAACATTATACCAACGATTGCTTCGTTTGTACTAGCATGTGCCCCTATTTTTTTCTGACACGAGGAATTAGCATGTTTTGTGCACCTGTTCTTTAGCGTATCCTAACATCATCTTTTACGAGCTGACTATAGTGGCTTATTTTCTTTTATTTATAGTCTAATCTTTTCCTATAGACTTTAGACCATTACGCATTTTGGATATCCGATAAATTATTTAGTAATTATTGTCCTGTGTATTCTGGGTGTTATCAAAATTATCAAAATTGGCCTCAAAATTTATCCTCACGCAAGTGTTGTTCATCGTAATTCAACTAAAAACAAAATTGGCATACAAAACTGAAATTCGCATCCAAAAATATTACGACACACTCTGGTTTATAAAATAATGTAGGTTAATTCGTTTGATATAAATTCTTATCTTACGAATTCACTCTTGTCTGACAAGATTCAAGGACTAAACGTAGGTATCTGAATCGAAAGAAAATTTAAGTAAATTGACATATTTTGTCAGTGCAATAAATAACTTTTAAAATAATAATAAAATATTATTATAGAGTTGAGTTAGGTAATGGGAATACACAAATTGAAACCTTACGCCTTGTCAACACAAAATCACAAAATATATCTGCAATTATGTAGTACTACATCAAATTAGATGTGTCAACTAGTATCAGAAATAGATCTGTAACGATCAAGATCTGCCGCACTAGTTTTGACATATACTTCGTTTATCTCAACCTGTTACTTACAGTGGACGAGGTTTAAGCCAGTCATTTGATTAATGGTTTTATCGGGAATCTTGTAAAATCAGGGAATTTAATTGTTTATAAAATTATCTACCAACTTCAATTGTCCATATTCAAATCAAAATTGGCAGTTGTGATTTGAATATATGGACAATTTAGGTTCTTTGACAGTTGTAGAAAATGGCAGTAGTAACACGGCCGATTGATGTAGTGTGTCAATTTAATTTCATAAACAATAAATTTCGCCGACTGTACAGTGACTGATACATTTCGATACTACATTTGGGACTTTTGGGACCAGAGGCTCTAGACAAAGTGACATTCTATCAGCGAAATCGATCATGGAAAAGGCAAAAATGTGTAGAACTGACACATGCTATCGAAAATCTTATGTCGATCCTGTTTAAAGTCGTTGTAGAAATACGAAACGCTTTCGACGCGATTGTCACTTGTCTAGGCCCTCTGATTACATTTCGGACAATGATACCGTTGTGTCATAGGTACCTGTTATAAATTAATCTGACATACAAGTCATAACTGATCGATCACCCTGTTCCCAAAATTCGTTTTCTAAGGCACTACTCATGTACTGTCCTTCCACGCAACATTATTAATGGTTTTGAATTCAGAAAGTGCACTTTCTCACTTCAAAACCTTCAAAATCAACTTCAATATTACACTTTGCTTAGCATTACCATTCATTCCGAACTTTGGTGAAACTGTAACAATAAAGACATGAAAAAATCAGTGTAGGTATATAGAAGGTCGATAGAGACACAAAGGTGCGAGTACCTTGATTCTGTATCGTTCCTATAAGGGACGATACAGAATCAAATATAGGTAGCATTATATTCTTTAATCAGTTTTATAAGTATAGTATCCACGGTTTACAAGGTTCGCAGGTTCGCAGTGTCATCACCAGATGCAGGAGGCTGGCTTTGCGGTTTTCAACCTGTTTGCCCAACCTGGTGCTTATTTTAGAATTTAAGGTTAGATTCAAGTATATTCATGAACAACAAGACGTAAATATTAAGTAGTACAATGGTATTTGTTAGTAATAATAGTACCTACCTATAACGGTAACGGTAATAAAGCTATACCTATGCTGATTTTTTTAAGACAGCACAAATAAAAATCCTTGCACAGAGTATGCACACCTTGCTTTAAAACCCCGAATACTGACACTTTCAAATTCAATGTTAATTCCAAGAAGTAGGTAGGTGAGCCATTTATGACAGTTGCACACAACTAACGGTCCTCAGTAAAAGAGTCCAAGAATATGCGTCAGATGACCAAATCTTTTGCCGAAAATCTTTGATGGACGAAACGAAATAAGTGCAAAATTAAAAAGGAAATAAGTTAATTCATCAAAAAGTAATAAAAGGTGATCATTACGGTGAGCTCTTAAAAAAGAAGATAACAGAAGAGGCTGTTATTAGCAATGAAGGAACTGAAGTAATAACGAATGAATGGCATTTATTAATCCATATCGGTAAGTATTATATGATAGAGTGTGACGTAATATTACAGAATACAACGAATCTTGACATTCTTTTGCACACATCCCTGCAACCAATGCACCATCCGTAAACGTTGCATTTTATAATCCTTGCTTTCGGAAAATAATGCCAATTTTAACAATATGTCAAGCATATTCAACATATTTAGAAGGACCTGCCAGTCACTGCTACGCCCAAAAGAGTCATCCAAACTTGATTGTACACTCCAACTAGATGTAAAAGTATCCGATGAAATAGGTAGCTATGATCCCATTGTAAGTTTCCAATATAATTAATATGATCATGTGGTTTGACCAGGTCTTTTGACTTGCATAATATTTGTTTATCACATTTGTCCCATATTTATTAGAATGTTAAAGTTTCATTGATAAAATAGGGCATAATATTGACCCTTGGGGAACCCTTGTTAATATTATAATGACTACAATACTTAAACGGTTAGCATAACATTGGACAGTACTAATATGGAATTGATACATGAAGACAAAAACTAATAAATTCGAATAAAGCTTTAATAATATCCCTGTTGATATTTTTCCATGAGAAACATTTGCTTGATCTGGTCAAAAGCCTATAATCATAACTTTTTTTATATAAAACTGCTAATAATTTATTTTTATGATACAATTCGGACCTTTTACGTCCTATTTATTACCGGTTGAAGTTTAGTTTGCAACCATTACTACACTCTGAATTTAATCGTTTTTGAAGAAATATTTTCATTATGGTGGACAAATAATAACAACATTTTCAGTAACTAAACTGCAGAGCTTACAAATATTCGCACAATCGAACAAAAAACTTATGCGAGTCAAAGAGCACCTTGTTGGACCACCTCATTGTAGATGTTTTGTATCACACGTATCTATGCATCTATCAGACAGTCATCGTCGGCAGAGTCCTACATTGTAGGCACCAGGAACAGGACAGGCAGCAGTCATGTCGCAGCAGACATTACCTACGCCACACATTTCCACCTAACTCTTATACATTATGATATTTTTATGTTGTGTCATTATTATCAAATTGTTTTAACAATGGATTTCATGGTCTTTTTTCCGTGATGGTACCCGGCAGTTCGCCTGGAGAGAGAGTCTTAACTTCAAGGAAGCTATTGTTGTTAACGAGTAATAAAATCTCTTCATAATACTATAATTATCCATTATTATTCATAAATACGTTTAAATTATTTATTTCTATATTTTTATTCTACATCCGTATTTTTACTTTATTATATTTTACTTTCAATATATTTACGTCTATTTTTATGTAATTTTATCACAAATTTTTGCTATATCTCTGTAGGCATGTTGGTGCACTGGATTTTGTAAACTACGCTTTAGAAATAAAGTTAGTCCAAATTCGCTTGACTGACAGATTATATTGGAAAGACTTATTTATAGACAATTTGCATATTTTTTCCAGTTCGAACAGTATTGAAAGAATCGGTACGCATGCTTACATATTATTAAAAGAATAGTAAATTGAACCATAAGTATTATTATTTAATATAATAAACATAATCTTGAATTTTTTTATTCAACGGTATCTTTGAAGCGGTGAGCAGTGATGTCTGAAACAGCATTGTTTACGATTTAAAGGAAACGCGGCTTCAATAGATATTAGTTGTATTTTAACAGCTGACAGCAGCTGGCAGCCTGTGCCATGTCATTGGCCCAACCAATGACATACAACTTTCAACTGATCTACCATTGTCTATTATAGTCCTCCTTCTGTGTGTTTACTTAGTTTATGGATACTGATCTGGTGAAAGTTGATTGTGCAAAAAGTCTTTCAATATTACAACTCAATTATTGCCAAAATTATTAATTAAGTACCTATACGAATAAAAATATAATCATTAAATTGGGCCTACTTTAATATGAAATGTAGGGAAGATCTGGGATGGCCAGATTTTTTTTAGTTAATAGGTAAATTGGTGCCTTTTAATCAACCTAATTAAACTGTTTAATTAGACTAACTATTATTAACTTTTTAATTAAATTGTTTGGGTATCAAATAATTTAATTGATTGAAAACACTTCTTGATTTCCAAGCCTTTTAGCTAAAATTCATAGTAAATTCAGAGTTGAGTCACTGTTAAATGAAATTCTTCCATTGGCTACAACTTAAGTACCTACCTATTTTTGCGCTACTGGCTATTGCAAGCACCATGATTGTGGGGTACTTGAAATTTCTAAGTTATGAGTAAGACAAGCTATCCCAGAACTCCCTTACAGGGATTTTGTCTGAATCGGAGGTTACATCGTGTCGCACGTTGCATGCGATAAGCTGTGTGTATTTTGATAGTCTCTAATAAATCGGAAAGAACGGTTCATAAACTTGTTTGTCTGCAGAACCTCAGATATTGTTGTAGAATCGAATATTTTCCATCAGTTCTTATAGCTCAACTACATAGTTTGTGATCGGACGGCTCAGCCGTTTTAGACAAACGAAATTTTACTTAATTATTTTAATAACTGATGTGGTGTTTACATCCAAGTTTAAAGCCAACAACTTAATATCACCGTCATTAATTTACGATTAAAGAGTGGTACTGAAGCACATAGTTATTCAGACGTGTGTTCATATTTCTTTCATATTTCGTTCTTTTTTATTATTTCAATGATTTCCTTTGTTTTCTGTTTCAATCATTAAATTATGACCATTTATGTGTGTGTGTGAAATATGAAAACAACGTCATTATCAATAGATTGAATAACAAGCATGTTGTAATTTCTTGTAGTGGCTTTTAAAACAATAGTTTGTGCATCTTGCTGTTTTCTATTTTGTTGCAGCGCATTGTCGATATCAGGAGCCGCTCACAGCCCAACACTTCCGGAAATGAATGAATTGCCTTAACAAACCTCCTTCACACTCCTTTCTCCCTGGTTCTATTAAACTCTATCACCCTTGACGTGACTTCATTAACTATAATATTATTTCCTTTTTTCTATTCGGACATAGTCCAATGTCTATAATCTTAATTATTTCTAATTATTGAAGATACATTGTGCTCCTTTCAAACTCCTTCGATTATCTATCCCTTATTAATAATAAAACTAAATTAGAAATAAACAAACACACCATCGGAGCACAGGTAATTACTTAATAAAATTGTATTCGCTTGGAAATAAGTTGGTACTGTCGTTATATAAAAGTATAACAACACCTTTGCACATTGACGATAATGTTTTGATCATAGTAGCGATCGCAGTAGGTAATCCACTTTGAGCTTTTCTTAGACTAGTTTTTGATTGAAATGTCACTTTGACATTAGCTTCCTTTAGTAGTATACTGTTGAAATACATAAGTATAGTATCTAACATTATTATATACACTTTATAATTTTTTTGACTAATGGCAAAATCATCACAATTGTTAAGAAGAGTCAATACGTCTCTAAAATCTAATCACATATTATTCTATTCTCTATTCACCAAATTAAATCGTTGCGCTAAGTATCTAATATCACGAACCCAATATGTTTATGTAACTGTTCATATGTATCTCTAATAATTATCAAATCTTACTTCTTCACCTGTATACATTACGTTATTCCAACGTTATTCCACCACGTTTCGGTTTTACTTCCCACTAGATATATGCCGCTCGTCTACACTTCCTTTTCATTTTTTGTCGTTGAATAAATAGTACCTTAAAATCTTGGATAATTTAGACATTTTTTTACATTGTTTAAAAATCCGAACTAATCTTGTCTCTACTGTTACTTTTCCATTGTATTCAACGACAGAAAAAGAGAGGCATTTGCCTTTTTCGTTTCTATTTTATTCTTTTTGAATGATTGTGGTCGCATTCAGACATAGTCTTGTCCAACTGTATGTGTCTTCAATGGACTGAATGCGGTGTTAAATGTTTTGAATAAGTGTTTATATATATATGTATTAAAAGCGCGGTTGCAATACTGCTTACAAGTTTTATTTATTAGCTAAAAAAAAAAACAGATTTTAAAGTATTAGGGGCTTACTTGCAACCGCTCTTTTATAATGTCTGTTGGAGATCGGCGAGCACAGCTAGAAGTGCGTGGAATGGTGCGCAGGGCACCGGTGACGTGTGCGCCGGGCGAGGCGGTGCGGCCCGGGGAGCGGACGTGCGGCCAGAAAACGCCCTCGATGCGCTACTAGACGAGCTGCAGACGTTCGCGAAGCCGGCGGAGCGCGGCGGGCGCGGGGAGGGGCCGCTGCGGCGCCTGCACTCGTACCCCAGCGGCAGCGACACGGATGCGTCGCCGCCGGTGCGCGCGCGCGGCCAGCACCCGCCCAAGCCACCCGTACCTGAGCGCCACCCGGAGCTGCTTGCCATGGCGGCGCGGCGCGCACCGCCGCCGCCACCACCGCGCACCACCTCGCGGTCGCCGCTCGCCTCGCCCACCTCGCCCGCCTCGCCGCCCCGCTGCCACCCCGACCCCGCCCTCCTGCCTCACCCCTCCGACCCCTCCTCCGACGACGACAAGGCCACCAACCGACACACGCCGCTCGAACAACGACACCAAGAGCTGCTGAAGAAGCAGAAAGCGCTGCAAGAACAGTATGCGCGCCTGCAGATGATCCAACGGAGCGGCCCCACGCTGCCGCCTACCGCGCAGCCAGACCTCAAGAAGACCGGCAGCGAGTCCAACTTACTGACCAAAATGAACTTGAACCTGGCGCCCGCTGCGATATCTGGCAGCATGACTCACCTGGCCGCCGACAATCACGTCGACGGGTCATTAACAAACGACAAAGGCAAGCTGCCTGAAGCTGTGGCCACTACTAATAAGGTTTACGAGACTG
Organism: Lithophane semibrunnea; assembly: GCA_947363905.1. Lineage (NCBI taxonomy): Eukaryota > Metazoa > Arthropoda > Insecta > Lepidoptera > Noctuidae > Lithophane > Lithophane semibrunnea. The sequence goes on along the minus strand of OX376186.1, from coordinate 18,805,836 downwards.
ACATACTGTGACCTTGTAGTCGATGCTTCATATCTGTCTAAGAGTTCGCGCGCATCAGGCGCAGGCGCCACAAGCGCAGCTCCACGGGGCTAGCAGTATTGTGGAATACATGCGTACTTAACGATACGCGGCCAATGGCTTTAATCCGACCGGTCGCGGAATCGTGACGCATCATCGATCGTAACAATTGCTCAATACTGACTGCCTAATGCGCGGGGGCTCCTATTTATACATAATTGTTAGTATTTCATTGAATTAGTATTATTGCCTATTGTTATGTTACAAGATAATTCGCTAATTCTATTAGGTTCGTTATCTCGTTTTGATACCTACTTCAATATTAAGTTAGAATCCCGCATGGTTTTCCCCCAAACAACGACTTTCAAGCAAGTTCAACGGAAAATGTAATAAATATATCAAAAAAAATGGTATTTTTAATTGTTCAACAAAAATCAAAAAAATACCCGTACTTGTTAACTTATATTCAAACAATGTAATCACTAAATAATGAATGTGTAGCCAGTAATAATATTCCATCATAGATATATCAAGTGAACACTGTTCTATCTTGCATGTCAGTCTGTGCTATGAGTTGATGATACTACAATCAGAGCTCATAGAAACTTGTCTAATTATCAATGTACATATAAATCACTTTTAGGTGTAACTGTAGGTACCCTCTAACTTAGATCCTAACATTTCTTATTACTGTAACGACTAACACTTAGGAAACCTTTCCATACCGAGTGCCAAAAATCTTTCCCATCCTTGTCTATTCGCTATATTTTCGGAAGTAAGCAACGATATCGTACGAGGTCCGTGTTAATGATCCGCTCTCATTTAAGTGTTCAATGAACTGTCGAAAAGTGCATGTTACTACAAATTCATTAGATTTATATCAGACAAAGATTTTAGAGAGAAGAGAGGTTCCCAATTCAAAACCAGCATCTTTAGCAAAGAAACTAAAAGAAAGAAAGAGCACTCAATTGAGATTGTTTTGTTAAGTCGGGCCCATACACAAGGTTCCTTGAAACGCCATCAGATACAACGAACAGTAAGTTGTATTACTAAAAAAATGATACAAAATTACCTGCTACTAAAATAGGAACTATTTAATATTCTTGACGGCTCTTAATAAAAAATATATTTATATTCGGAATATATAAATTGACTGTGATAAAAAGTTACCTAATTTAAATGCATAAGAATTGATCAACATGAAATCGTGGCTACTTTCCTAACTTACTAATATTTATTTATAATATTATGTCCGTATGTTACCGTCTTCGCTCAGACTTTTTTGATAAAATTACTCAATTAGTCACAACCGTCAACAATATTAGATATTTATAGGCATTCACTCATACTCTAATCACGAACTCTATCAATTATGTGCGTATGTATGTCAAAATTAGCGAAAATTTAATAAAATACTTATAAAATATTGTTGTATAAAATAACCTTATTTTTAGACTCGAAATATATTATCTACATTAGAACGATGGAATAGGTCTAGATTTTAGAACATTTAGTCATAAATATGTGTTATTCAAACTAAATATTTGCGCTTTTTAAATGTTCGTTGCAAATCACAAATAAAATTACATATGCACTTGGAACTTCATTCTTGCGAAAAACAATTTTCACTAAAATTCAAAATATTTTATTAGCAAACAAGTAAATTTTATTTGTGCTTTTTCGGGGCTAAATCGCTGTACTTTTATGGGCATTGAAATAGAAAATATGACTGTGTAGAAAAATATATTTTCAAAAAAATAAGCTTAGCCATCGTAAATGTAAATCACTAATCTTACATTAAGGAATTGTCTTTATTTTTTTTTGTTTTTACCAGACATTATGAATTTGTTTTACTTTAATCATGTTCATTCCTCTCGTTTAATTTGTTAAAATTATTTATCTAATGTGCCAAATCAATGCTTCTTTTATATGAGTATTTTTCTAGTATTTTTACTTAGTTGTTTTTACCCATTTTTGAAGACGTTTAAAGCAAACCTTAAATAATGTTTTATAGAGCTGTTTATTATTAATTTCGATGTTTTATCGATTTTAAATGATTAGGTATATTATCTGCAAATAATTTTTAGCTTAAAGCAACCTTATTATAATCTATTGTTAATATAATTATGATTAAGTACTATTTGTTTAGTTTTAATAAAAGATCATGTTAATTGTATAATAGTTAAATCAAGATAGCTTGAAAATGTTTTAATGTGAAATAAATAAATAAAGTTTATTGCTGTTTTAATTTAAATACCCCGAAATCGTTTCTTTATTTAAGAATAAACAAAAAATAAATTTAAAATATTTCTTAAAATAAGAACATTCATAAACAGTCTTCATATTTAATTATACTAGCTTTTGCCTGTGGCTTTGCCCGCGTGGAGTCCATTTTGCCAGCGACTTCGTTTGTCGGTGAATTTTTCGTCTCTATCCCCTTCGCATTTTATAATATTAAGAAGTAATATATACTAATATTATTTTAAAAATGCGAAAGTGAGTTTATGTATTTGTTTGTTACGCTAAAACGTCTGGATGGAATTGGATGAAATTTGGCACAGGGGTAGACCATGACCGGGAATAGGACATAGGATACTTTTTATCCCGATATTCCCACGGAATCGATACTCGTTAGATCGAGATGGAAGCCGCGGAGCGCAGCTAGTAAATCATAAAAAAACCCCACATGGTCAGTGAACTTTTTCGGTGATGTTGAAGCATACATATGCTTTAGTTAATGTAAGAAACACCCACCCATAACTAAATCCCAAATGGATCTCAAGTCGTTACCCCAATATCATAATCTCTAACTGTCTATTATTACCACATAATTACAGTATTTCAAGGATTAGGGAAATAAGATGAAACACCAAGATATTTCGTCAGTCATTTATATTTCTTTGCCAACATCATATTCAATATTCTACACCATACCATCACATCTCCTATTCCCCACATAATATCACTATTTAGTTAATATTCCAATATTTATGATAAAACTAACAGGTTACCTTAATTTACAGTAGATCTCCAAGTATTCCATGCCGATCCATATTTTAAACTGACACAGCCACTAACACGTCCTACCGTCATGAGCGCCCGACCCAGAAGGCCGTTGTCGCGCCATTTTACCATATCCAATCTTTCGGTGTTGCCAGTACAATATCCATAAATTACCTATTAATAAATTGAAACCTAACATTCGACCATCCTGATATCGTGCATGTCCTCATGCACGCAAGTGAATTAGCATCTAAATCCTAACACTCGGCTCATAATTATTTACACGTTATACACTAAACTTATACACTGTTTGAGAACCATTTTTCTCGCCAGAATATGAATATACTTAATACAAATTAGAGAAAAAATATTGAAATTCCCACTAGTCATGACATGATGGTATGACGTAGGTAAACATAAAGTATTTATTTCTAATAAACCAACTAGGCAATTACTTTTGAATTGTCAAAGAGTCGTCAGTTAGTCAGAAACTTGCTGCTAGTCGCCCATTCCAAAATGTAGAAATCTATGGAGAAGAACGGGCAAGAAACTCCATGATTACTCTTTTAAAAATGTTTTACAATATAATTAAATCTTTTTTATACATTATTTACACATTACATGTACCACAATAGGTAAAAAGAATTTAAAATGGAGCAATGACAAATAAATTAAATGATAGATACATGGCTCCCACATATTTACAAACATTGTAAAACTAAACGATATCACAACATTCTAACATTCTTACAAGTAATACTAACAAGTCAGTGTGCGAGTTTAAGAAATCACAAATCTATGACACACAAGCAATAAATTACACAACCAAATTGGCAACCAGTTTGACTTTGTCCAGACTCCAAATCGTCCCATGGAGCAAGACCACCATGTTTCCCCATACGTCTCCAACTTTTGGAGTTCCCTAAGCTTCTCCACCTTTTGGAGTTTCCCCATACGTCTCCAACTTTTGGAGTTCTCCAACTTTTGGAGTTCTCCAACTTTTGGAGTTCCCTAAGCTTCTCCACCTTTTGGAGTTTCCCCATACGTCTCCAACTTTTGGAGTTCTCCAACTTTTGGAGTTCCCTAAGCTTCTCCATCTTTTGGAGTTTCCCCATACGTCTCCAACTTTTGGAGTTCTCCAACTTTTGGAGTTCCCTAAGCTTCTCCACCTTTTGGAGTTTCCCCATACGTCTCCAACTTTTGGAGTTCTCCAACTTTTGGAGTTCCCTAAGCTTCTCCACCTTTTGGAGTTTCCCCATACGTCTCCAACTTTTGGAGTTCTCCAACTTTTGGAGTTCCCTAAACTTCTCCAACTTTTGGAGTTTCCCCATACGTCTCCAACTTTTGGAGTTCTCCAAATTTTGGAGTTCCCTAAGCTTCTCCACCTTTTGGAGTTTCCCCATACGTCTCCAACTTTTGGAGTTCTCCAACTTTTGGAGTTCCCTAAACTTCTCCAACTTTTGGAGTTCCCCCATACGTCTCCAACTTTTGGAGTTTCCCCATATGTCTCCAACTTTTGGAGTTTCCTCAGCTTCTCCAACTTTTGGAGTTCCCCTATTCATCTCCATCAATACAATACAAATCAAAGTAATGAGTAAGTAAACAGTTAATCATTCTCTTCTTAATTTCTTTTTGATTTTAAAACTAACTCAGAAATCACTCAATAATCTTACATTATCTGATTCATATAACTAAATGACACAGTGACAATTTATTCCAAAAGACAGGAACCGCTTAAAAGGTAAGATATTAAATAATCGCATTTTGTTAATTAGTGATTTTCATTAGCTCATTCATACCTTTCAATATCAATTTACGTCCATCACTCATTGCACCGTAAGCTTCACTGATCAAGCACTCTCACCTGTCAGTCATCGTACGACTTCCAATGAGCGACTCATATTATCTCAAGATCACATTCTGTATATGCCACCCATTGCACCGCAAACTTCACTGGTCAAGCACTCTCACTTGCCAGCCACTGTTCGACTTCCAATGAGTGACATAACATGCTGCACATGCCAAACATTGCACCGCAAGATTCACTGGTCAAGCACTCTCAATTGCCAGCCACTATACGACTTCCAATGAATGGCCTATGCTTTGAATCTCCCAATCATCTTTAGTTCTCTTAAGTATGTATTCGCTAACATTGGTTCTTATTTCACTTTTGTCCCTATCTAACTTTCCTCTGTCTAGAAATATTCCATTCACAATATTATAAATTCTGTGGACTAAATTATGACCAAACAGAGCTTCTGTTGGGGTTATAATCTGATTGTAAACTAAAACAATTTAATACCTTGTAATTGTTATCATAACTGACTGAATAAGCTCTAACCAGTCTTACTAACTATAATTTTGAGAACCCTCCTTCTCACAAGCAATAAATACATTAAAAAAAATTATAAAGTCACGGTGGTAGTGAACCCTCATACTAACCATAGTGACAAGCTTATATACATAAATTGAATTATAAAGTCACGGTGGTAGTAAACCTTCATACTAACTATGGTGACATAACTTGTGAACCCTCTCACCATGACCAGGTGCACTGCATTGGCGTCCAGCTGCTCCGGTGTCCAGCTGCACCGGCGGCGTATCCGGCTCTCGCTCGTACATCCCGCGGTGTATCCGCTTCATGCCGGCCGCTATGCATGAGGCTCCGACCACGGCGGCTGCAACCTCCAGCCATGGCGTCGGCTATGACTACCACAGTTCCCGGTTCTACCCTTGAATGGGTACTATCTCGAGCCGGGGTCGAAGCCTGGCGCCGTGTGGACGCTTAACTGTCGCGAAATATTATCTGAAACTCATAACAACGGGTTTGACTCCTTTTCGAACAATCCGTGAAAAAGGTAAAATGTCGAATATCTTCTAAACGGTGGGTCGTAGCTCAAAAATAACAAGATTTTATCTCCCCTTGCACCCCGGAGAGTATTAAGGAGATACACTTAATAAAAGGAAAATATGACCTCCACTTCATTAAGTGATTCAAGTACTATCACAAACTATTTAAGGTTTATAACCGATGATTCGAATACAAAAAAAGAACACGAGACGTGATGTAGGTAGGTTATACTGTCCACAATTCAATTTTAGCCGTTAATACTACTTCAAAATGAATTCTATTATAATAAAAAGAAATAAGCGGGCCACAATCCCACTTCTGAAATGTAAGAAACACCCACCCATAACTAAATCCCAAATGGATCTCAAGTCGTTACCCCAATATCATAATCTCTAACTGTCTATTATTACCACATAATTACAGTATTTCAAGGATTAGGGAAATAAGATGAAACACCAAGATATTTCGTCAGTCATTTATATTTCTTTGCCAACATCATATTCAATATTCTACACCATACCATCACATCTCCTATTCCCCACATAATATCACTATTTAGTTAATATTCCAATATTTATGATAAAACTAACAGGTTACCTTAATTTACAGTAGATCTCCAAGTATTCCATGCCGATCCATATTTTAAACTGACACAGCCACTAACACGTCCTACCGTCATGAGCGCCCGACCCAGAAGGCCGTTGTCGCGCCATTTTACCATATCCAATCTTTCGGTGTTGCCAGTACAATATCCATAAATTACCTATTAATAAATTGAAACCTAACATTAACAACTTCTACTTTACGTTTGCCGATTTGCGGTTTCAAAACTCAACTCTCTACCTCAGCGGTCATTGGTTCAACGGCTAAATAGCCTGCCTTATGTCCTTGGTCTTCTAAAAACCTTTGAAATGCAGACGATTTCATATTGGGTAGGTATTCTTCAAGCCTAGTAGATGCAATCACTATGTGTAAGTTTTTCATAATTTCTGGAGAAAGAGTGGGTACCTGCTTCGTCTCCAAAATACCCTCATTAAATAAAAGACATAACTAATTCATACACAATGGTTTATTAAAAATTACCTTAAGATCAATATTATTATGACTGTATCCGACGTTCCGCTTATGGGAACTAAATTGATTAGATTAAGTTATAAATAAATCTAAATAATAATCACTTTGGTTCTGCAACGATCGATTTATGCTTCTGACGTATATACCTGGAAAAGATAAAAGTTATGTTAAGTAGGTAGGTACTTAAACTATTGGTGTGTGGGATGTTTTTAGGGTTCCGCAGTCAACAAGGAAAGTAAGTTTGTCTGTAGTAAAGTTCGTCTGTCTGCCTGTCCGCGGTTTAGCGCAGAGACTCTTAGTACTAGAAAGCTGTAATTTGGTATGGGTATACATTATAATTCATTCCGACAGAGTGGTAAAATAAAAACACGAAACGACGGAAAAAACTACGGAACCCTTCATTGTGCGTGATTCGACACGCACTTATTATGTACCTACGCATTATGTACCTACTTCAAACATAGGTGTTGTACGATTTATATTTTTAAAGTCTTTTGTTAGTGACTTTGTTTTTTTATATTAAAGTTTTAAAACAATATGTAAAATAAATACTATTCAGTTAATAAGAAAATTCTAATTATTGAATACTCTGTAGGACTCCATGAGACAGGCTCGACCTAGTATGGAGTCCGCAAGTTAAAATATTAAAATTATGTTTCCTTCATGAAATAATTTTAGTTCACTTACTTGTAATCATAATATGTATTTGGTCAATAAACGATTTTTTTATTTTTTTATTATTATTTTTACTTGGCCGGTTTTTACTTCTTAAATTAAGCCCTATACCTAACCTGCTTTTTGGACACAGGCCTCCTCTCTGTGAGAGGGAGTGGGCTGAAATCCACCACGATGGTCCGTGCGGGTTGGTAGACGACAAATCTTCAAATTTTTGGTTCTATGACATGCTGATTTTCTCACGATATTTGCTACTACTAGAGTACTACAATACACTACGAACTCAAGTTGATTTTTGGTCCCAAAGCCTGGGCAACCACTCGTTTTTTTGTAAGCATAGAGGCACCAGCCAACTAAAAGCTGAAACTGGTAAAAAAAGTACCCAACATTTTGACCTCGCGCTAAGAAATGTGGCAGTGATATTTAACACATGGATCGTCTGAACAGGGGCCGTTTTTAAGTAGCTATGGTAGAAGTCGACCTCGCAATCGCTTTATAACCCTAAGGTTGGAATGTCACTGCACGTCACATAACGAATAGAGAGACAAGTGGCAATCGCTTTCAAAGTGTTTCGTATTTCAACAACGACTTTTTTAATAATATAATTTATTTAAAAGGAGCTTGGTCAACAAGACTACGACGTTCTGTAAGGCTTTCTTATAATACCTACTATTACGTCGTCTAGACTAGAGTCAGCATGTCTCATGTGCCTATCGCTGCCACAAATATAATCTTAAAACGAAAAACAGTAAAGTTAAAGAATTAGAAATTATTAAAGTAGGTAGGTACTTCAACGGATGCCTTGATCGTATAATTATTTTGCATGCAACGCCATTAAAGACAAAAATATTATAGAAGGGAGTAATGAGAGAGACAGAAAGACTATTCTTAAGAGAGAGACTATTATCTAGAGAGAGACTGTTCTCTAGAGGGACTATTCTCTAGAGAGAAACTATTCTCTTCCCGGCAATTGCCATTGCCAATCAAAATACCAAAATATGACAACCAGTCTAACCTTATGATATCGGTATTTCTACCAGTTGAGTTGGTGAATTCAGACGGTCAGTTGCTCCGCATAATATATTGACATTCACGTGCATCTGGTTAGAAAAACATAAATGGTATCATAAAACATTTAATCGGGAAAAATTGTGAAAGTAGGTAGGTAGTAGGTACAGTTGCTGGTATTGGAAAATTCGAGGATTGCGGAAAAACTGCCATCTGACATCCATAATTATATTTATTTGCAATATTACAATTAAATATTATGTCCCTCTATTCACGTGTTATAAGTGTAAGTCTATCGTCTACACACCTTTTTTCGCAACTTCATATTCCTGCCGTCGATGTACTCTTGTAGCGCCAGGTATATGAACCTGTACTGCATCTTGTTCTGCACCATGCCGTTCCGCTGTGCCCGAACCAGTTTCACCGTAGAATGGACGTCGATGTCACAATTGAATCCTATAAAAGAAAAGAACGTAGGTAAGACCATGGTACATTTATCAGTTTTGGCAAGCAATTCGCTGAGAGACGCAAGAATAACACTGCTAGGTATGACTTAAAATTATAGAACATTATGTAAAATAAATAAAAAAGTAGTACGGTAGTAAAGTAGTAGTAAGTAGTATTATAGTAAATATGTAGGTACCTATTATAAGTTTATAGCCTTTAAGTAGGTACTATAAAACCTATTTTATCTTAATGCTTTATGATATTATTAATACCTATTTGTTTTTTTCTCTTTTTTCTTGCCATCTAATCTCTTTAGCACCATTTGTTGACTGGTAGAGAATGCTTAAGGCTAATAAGTCCGCCGTTGTACCGTTTTTGAGTGAAAAGTTTAATTAAATAAATAAAGACCGCAGAGCACGGAATTACCACGCCGCGGTAGCGTCTAGAAGATTCGTGGAGTCGACAGTGAGTTGAGCGCACAACTTCTGTCACCGACTGCCTTAAACGGCGACAGTTGCTTTATGTCTTTAGTATCGTAGTGCCAGTAAGCGGTGACATTCTTGGTTTGTATGAAAACACTGCTATGTCTTAAATTTTTAAAAGGTTATAAAGCTAATTCCTAAACACACGGCTACACATCAAGCTATACATTTTTTAAGCTGACCTCGCATTGTACGGAAGTTCGAGATCAGCATATACTGGAAATATATAGCTTGATGTGTAGCCGTGTGCCTACATGCTAGGGTACAATTTATTAAGAATAAAAATCGCTATTTGAAAAATTGCAAGTAATTCGCATATAGAGACACCAATAATTGACTAAAAGACACTTGCTTTGGCGCAAAAATAATCGCAATAAATAATTATACAAAATATGATAGCAGGTTTGTTTTGCTACCAAAAACTTTTAGTAGGAGATCGCAAAAGCACACGCAAACAAACTTAAGATGCATTAAGTCTCACCAGATGTTTTAATTTTGTCAATAAGAATGTCGAGGACAATGAATGTGCCCGTTCTGCCGACGCCAGCTGAGCAATGCACGCACAGGATGTTCTGAAACATTTACTTGATTATTTTAGAAGTAAACAAACAAACAATTTAATTATGATTATTCGAAACTCCAGATAAATATTATAAATTATAATAATAATAGCCTATTAGTATCCCACAGGAGGGCAAAGACTCACACAGAAAATGTATGAGCACTATTCACCACACGATTGCGACGGCGATTTCAGACTTTTATTCAATAAAACTCCAGTTGAAGATCCTTCATTAGGTAATACCAACCTGTTCTGGCGCATCTGTATCCTGTGAGTTCTTTATCATTCTCCTGTTGATGTCGTCTATAAAGGACAGCACTCCGTCTGGATCCCCTGGTGTTCCGTGGTCGGGCCAAGCCTGGAACATAAGGAAATTATGCTTAGTGATAGTATAAAAAACTAATTATGAGATAATCGTAGAGATGGTTGCTATCGTAAGAAGTCAGGGCTGTGCCACTTCAGCTTGCTTACTCTGCAAGCCATGTCGGTGACGTACTTTTCCGGATTTATCTACATTCTACCGGCTACCTTCTGAAGATTTTTGAAACGCGGCTTGTTCTAGTGGCTGGAACTCGTCTAGTCTCCTTGCGAGACGTTTTATCACGACTCGAAAAATGCTTGTAGCTACACGGTTCAGAAGTGAGATGAGTCTATAGTTCTAAGGTATTTCTACGGGGTGTGGCTTAGACGAATAATTAAATCATAGTTCAATGAAAAATGTATAGAAACAACTGAGAGTAAACACAACTTACTGTGAACTGATACTGGAAGACGGTCCGACAGCTCTTTTCGTCGCAGATGTCGAACTCCCTCAGAAGGTACTCCTCATAGTGTGTCTCAGATATGGACTTGACTGTGAGACCATCAAACCTCTCCTCATGACCTGACAGGGGCCAGTAGCGTTCGCATTTTTTCTGTAAAGAGAGTCAACTAATTAATGTTAGTTGATTGAATTGAGACAGAGGAGAACGGGAATGAAACAATTGAATTTTGAAAAAAACCCTGATATTTTTTATAACTATTATTTAAAATACGAATGATTTGATTTGAATCCACTTAAAACTATCTGTAGAAGAGCGTATAATAGTAAGGATCGCCTATGATGAGTTTTCATAACCAAGTGTTCAATTTCTTCCTTCATAAATTCAAGCAAGGAAAGGGTGGCATTCTATTCATAGCTAAATTTCAATCCCGTTAAAAGTCTTTGTAGAAATGTGAAACACTTTGAAAGCGCTTGTCAATTTTCTAGGCCTTTGGTATGTGGAAAGAGAAGAAGTATGTACCTTCCCATTTTCAACTTCGTTAGTGATCATAGCTATGACTCTGACGTCTTCTTGCCAAATCATTCGCCAGAAGTCATCCTTTGTGTTCGAGAGGCAGCCTTGCGCCGCGATGTATGCTTTGTCTTTCACTGAAATCAGTTAATACATATTAGTTAAAATTCTATTGGGAATACCTAAGCTCAGAATTGTTCACCATTATGGGGTTGCGGAATCTGCAAGGATTTTTCTATACTAAATTTACTCCAAAGCGCACTTTTTGTACCTACCTTACGGTAGGTTCAACAAGTGCGCTTTGGAATAAATTTATTGTATGAAAAATACAGGATCAAATTAAATTAGTTTCACAGACGTGATGGTCAACGACCGACCCTGTCGTATAAAATTTCATATAATGTGGTATAAACTCAATAGGATGGCACTACAGAAACAGAACGAGTCAATAAAATCAAAGTCCTCATTGTTTTGCATAAAATAATTTTATCATCACTTTGTAGTGATTATGAAAACGTGGCTGAAAGAGCTCTAATATATTTGAATGTATCAAGAACACTTAAATATCAAAATTACATTACAATTCAGTGCACTACATAGGTACAGACTTTTTATCATTGAATAGCTAATAATGATTACTTAGACAATTTACGGTGTTTGTCAACACCAGCGACGATGCGACACCTAGCGGGATAAATTGGTAGTGTCCCTTCCCGTAGGTCAAAGGCAGGCTGAATATTCGGCGTTTCTACCTTGTTTTTTCTCGCTACTTTTTCTTTATAGAGAATTAGTTTTTCTTATTGATTACTCGGCTCACCTGTAATATCTCGGCAGAGGTTCCCATTAATTTTATCCAATTTAAATGATTTCTTGACTTCTCTCAGAGCTTCATCTGACAGCGATTTGGTCACCAGTGGAGGAGTCTTCTTTGTTTCGCTGTTCAGTATTAAGGCTGAAATTATAAGAAAGAACTATAAATAAAAATAATAGATCTTTATCATCCTGCAAATCTGCTCATATCTTTTTAACCTATATACCTACTGCTCAGGCAACAAGTATAAGATTAACATGAGACAAAACCGCATGAGTACGTGCAGATCTTTAATAACATTCGCGCATTGTTTTCCGTCATCATTAGTATTCCTTTTGGTCTGATGTATGACGTATCCAGCTACACTTTATTCAAAATTATTATTATCTATAAGAATCTTATTACATTATCCTTACATCAAACAAAGTAAAAACTTAAAACAAACTCCTCCGCCGCGTCTGTCTGTCGTCCTGTACGCGATAAACTCAAAAACTACTGCATCGATTTTCTTGCTGTTTTGACCAATGGATAGAGTGGTTCTCGAGGAAGGTTTTAGTATATAATAACCGACATCCACGCGGGCGAAGCCGCGGACATCAGCTAGTATTATACATAAATGTATACGAAATCAATTGCCGTGCGTTAGTCTCGCAAAAACTCGAAAGTAGCTCAATCGATTTGTTTTTTTTTTTGTACTTAGTACCTACTGGGGTGGTTATGGAAAAAACGAAAAATAGGAAAAACCCAAAGGAATCTAGTAGGAAAAAACAAAAGCAATTAAAATAACCAACTACCTCGGTAATGTACATGCATATAGTGCTTGAACTAAAAAAACTAAGCAAGGTAGAATTTCCCCTGAGATTTTTTTCGATGGACTTGCTGTTTTTATATTTGGCTGAACGGCCACACATACGGGCTTTTGTTAAATCGGCCCTTCGGAAACTGAAGCGTACATTTTTCCTTGTACATACCTTCGTAATTCGGATCACGTATCAATAAATCTGTGTTCGGTTATCGAATCTACATACATGTAACGATATTATGCTATTGACGTACTTATTGAGAAATAGGGGATTTTCCGAGTCAAAACCTACCATAATTCTAACTGAATACCTATTTTAAATGTGAAAGTGAGGTTGTTTGTTTGTTACCTACGCTTTCACGCTAAATCGGCTAAACGGATTTGGATGAAATTTCACACATGGGTTAGGATGACCTGGGTTAGGACATAGGTTAGTTTTTATCCCGATATTCCCACGGAATCGGGATTCATGCGGGATAAACTGCGGAGCGCTGCTAGTACAAAATAAAGACCAGTAGGGATGCACAGTATTTTTTTGCACCAGCCACAAGGCGTTGTCGTAGAAGAGACACGACACGAGACACGTTCCTAGCACGGTAGTAAGTCTAATCACACTACACCGTATCTTATCATGAGATAAGAGACGGTGTAGTGGGGTTAGACTTATACCTACTGGAATTAAAAGTGCTCGAACGGACGCCCTAACGGACGGATTCGACCAAACATTTATGGACGGCTTGCTAGGGCTTTAAGAGGCTTTAATTCGGGGAATAACCGAATAAAAGATATCTGGCTTTGGTTAAATCAGCCCTTAATGGTATCATCTTAATATAGGTATGTCTTTGATAACCATACTAACGTCTGTAAAGCCCTTTAAACCGCAAGGTAAAGAAATAAATAAATAAGTTGATACGTACCAACTTACCAAGGTATACAAGATAACACAATATTGTTGGCTTAGGTACCACTAAATGGTGCTTAATTGGTGCCTTTCGCATGCTAAACTAAACCAACATCTGGTTTATAATGTAAGTAGGTTATTGAATTTTAAACTATGATCATTGGGATTGAAAGCTGCTTTAATGCTTATTTTATGCACCAACTGGACAAGACTGAGACACTGTGACATGCTATCAGCAAAACTGTATAAAATTGACATAAACTACCGAAAATCTTACATTATGTCAATATGGTTGAAAATCGTTGTAGAAATACGAAACGCTTTGAAGGCGATTGTTGTCCTCAAGGCTCTCAGATGTTAAATTCTTTCTCAAAACTAAGATGGATTTTACAAAGCATTGGCAAGACGATCTTGAGCTTCTTTTATTCGATTCGATGGCAAAAGTAAAATAAATTATGATTTTGGATGAATTCGGCCCAGAAGGTAGCAAATCTTGGGCAGTGTAGATTTATACGTTAGTGAATTCTTTTTTATTATTTAAGCCATAGTTGCTGATAGGCCTTTCCCATGGATTGCCACAACAACTGGTCTTTGCCCTTATTCTGGTGGTGGTGGATTACGACCTACACTACATTAAGCCCGAAGAATCGTCAAACCTAAGTGGCAGTGAGCCACATTGCTCGCAGAACTGAGTCCCTAGACAAAGTGACATTCTATCAGCGATAACGATGGTGGAAAAGGCAAAAATGTATAGAACTGACATAAAATATCGAAAAGCTTATGTCAAAGTCGTTGTAGAAATACGAAACGCTGTCGAAGTGATTGTCACTTGTCTAGGCCCTCTGATGGCTGATGGGGCCGAAAGGTTCTGGAGTGGCGACCACGTTTCGGAAGACGTAGACTTAGAAGGCCTTCTACAAGGTAGACCGATGACCTTGTGAAGGCCGCTGGATGCGGGAAGCACATAACCAGTAGAAGTGGCGGTTCTTGGGAGAGGCCTATGTCCAGCAGTGGACGTTTTTCGGCTGGGCAGTAAGTCGTCCGTCTACCTTGTGGACCTCCTCCCTATACCCTTTAAATTCATCTACTAACATTGAACACTGTCCAGGCTTTCGTTGGAGGACTGTACTGAGGAGGAGGAGTCGCTGAGTCTTGAGGATCGGACGTAGCTGGCGTTGATGTAGTCAGAATCCGGCCGCTTGTCTCGCCGACGTAACACCACACGGGTCTGGTCATCTGTAAAGGGAGAAGCAGTTAGACTCCTAGACTGATTTTTTTTAAGACTGGAACTTTTTGACAGGCGGTTTATATGGCGAGCACCTTTCGTGACAAATGATGCATGCGTTTGAGGAACCATTGACGCTGCAGTGTACGTTATAACACCTCCATTCCACGGATTGCTTGAAGGAGGTAATGATCCCTATCCATCACCATCTTCCTGTCCAAATCTCAATTCATTTTACGTTAACGTTGTCATTTCTTTTTCTGCCGTCATCTTAATTAATTTCCACAAGTATATTTACATGTCTTTGGTTTCCACCATCTTTCCAACCATATTGTCTTTCACACAATTTGTTTAATCTGATTCCTATCCAGTGTAGAACAATTTAAATAAAAACTTACAAGGTAAAATATTTCTGTATCTGTTCTTGGTCACGTTCTCTGGTTTGGTGCCCTCGAAGTTGGTGAACACGTGTCTGTCTTCTAGCATCTTCAACGACTGGAACTCTCCGTCGAAACCGGTTTTGTTGTCCATCTTCTGATAGTCTTCGATCTCCTGGAAACAACAATTAACACAGTTTCTTTTTTTAATATTTGCTAAGTAAATATTGTTTAACAAGTTTGTTTAGCACTTTTTATGTAAAGGGTACCCTAGGGCTTGTTTCGATCCCCAGTCCTTCTGTTCGTAGGCTGTTACTGCTACGTATTAGGTAATGACTAGTAAGTAAATAGTTAAGAAACTTAACATATAATTATGTTAATCTAATTCTAAAATCTCATGAGTATTTAAAATAAAATCTGAACTTAATTTATTTTCTCCATTTTTATCTCCTGACACAATGAAATAATCTCAACTCTCAAGCATAAAATATATAGTTCCCACCGATTCTTGCGTCAGATCGGCCACAACTGCTATGCAGACAGACGCGTGGTATTTCTATAAAATGCTCAGGCGCATGTTGATAAACACGTGCTCGTTTAATGGGTTACAATATCTTAAGCATGCCATGTTTTATTCAACCAGTCACTAGGCATATCAATAAAGCTCTTTGTCACAAACGATATGGTGATTGTATTCTTTGACATTGTCCGGAACGATATGCGACAGCCAGGTTTTACACCTTAGGTTTCCCATCTAAGGAAGCGTTTGTCGAACGTAGGACGCTACGCTACCGCGTCCTACGTTTGGCAAACGCTACGATGTCTACCTCCGAAAACGGATTGCTTCGGGTCGGTCGGTGCGCATCGTGAAAGCTAATTGGTTCGCTTCGGGTCGGTGCGCATGTCCTGGCATCAAAATTTGTCACGAAAACAATGTAAGCAGAGATATTGTAACTGCTTAGCAATTGGGAAAAAACATGGAGGAGTTTCTTGCCAGTTCTACCGTGAATCTACGCTTTGGATCAGGCATACTTAATTTTTTATTTTTCTGTCAATCTGGCAGACTTATATATAATTGCAGATAAAGAGGATAAGTTGTATGTTTTACCTAAGAGGTAATCTCTGGTAAAGGCTCTTACATACTGGCGCGATTCACCGTGCGACGCGAATTTTAACAAAACAATTTCTGAGAAAACTTCACGGCGAACAAAGCGGCGGCGTCGCGTCGCGGTTAGAATCGCCCCAGTACATACTGGGGCGATTCTAACCGCGACGCGACGCCGATCAGTGTAAAGGCTCTTACATAAGAGCCTGATATGACACTGATCAGATTACAAAAATATTTCACAAATATATACCTATACTATTCCCGAGTGACATATGATTCTTTTTATGCCAGACAAGTAAACAGTTCCTGTGGAAACCTCCATCCGAGTGAAAGAAGTTTACTAAAGTACCTGCATCTCTTGAACTTTGCGGTCGATGTCATGTGCCCGCAGCCTGGTCCCGCTGACTGGTTGCAGTAGTCGCAGAACGTCGCCCGACGTCTCAATCATAGGGTAGGACCTGAAGTGCTCTATCAATCCCACCAGATCGTCAAACTGCTCCCCACTACCCACGTCGTATTTGTTGTTCTGTGGGCAAAATGTATAAAACTTTATTAAAATGTCACTTACGGATGTTTTTCCAAATTGGTCTGAATATGTAGGTAAAGTGCAGTGGTGGCGCAGTGGTAACTGCCGCGACTTACGAGTTGTAGGTCGTAGGTTCGAACCCCGACAGGCGCTTAACTTTGTGTAAATAATTCCAACATCTCAAACAGTGAAGGAAAACATCGTGAGGAAACCGGCATGTCCTAGAACCAAAAATTCGAAGACATGTGACATCTACCAACCCGCACTGGGCCCGCGTGATGTGATTACGGCCCACTCCCTTTCATAGAGAGGAGGCCTGTGTCCCAGCAGTGGGAACATCATAGGCTGATTATGTATGTAGGTATAGGTAACAGGACCAGACTAACGTATTTATGTCAAAAAATAATCCAATAATTTCAAATAGTTACAGACATAAAATACACTACCTACTTTACTAAGTACTTATAATGTAAAGTGCAAGTGTACCATAGCAGTATAATAATAGCAATGCTATAAATGATTATAAAGGAATAATTTGTGTTAATTAATATTAATTTAATAAACGTGTGGAGGCAAGGAACGATGTGAAGAATGTTGGTACGAGTACCAGTATGTCGCACATCTTGAATAATGATGAAACATAGAGGGATACCTACTTAGAGATCAGTGGTGGCCCAGTGGCCGCGACTTACGAGTCATAGGATCAAACCCAGACAGGCGCTTCAATTTGTGCATTTTATTATTTCTTCACCACTGCTCTCAAAATGGTGAAGGAAAACATCATGAGGAAACCGGCATGTGCTAGAACCAAAAATTTGCAGACATGTTACATCTACCAACTCGCACTGGGTCCGCGTGATGGATTACGTTCCACTCCCTCTCAAAAATCAGGAAAATTAAGTCATCGTGTGAAAATATTTAATTGCTTATTTAATACACAAGACGATTTATATTCAGTATCATATGATAATTAAATGCAACAGCTATTGGGTTAGAGATCCTCGAGTATTATTGGGTTTTTATTGGAAAAACTAAGGGGGATGTTTTATTGCTTATGACACATAACGACATAATAAAGGACATCAAACACTCCTTCGAACGACAGAATCTTCGCAGTACCCACAGAAAATTTCCTTGAATAGTCTTTTTATCTTAAATACCGGCTATGAGACTTAACAGAGTACCGGTGTTATTAAACTTGACCAGTATGTATCATACTTACATGCATCTTAAAGTAGGGTATCTAACTTGCTCACAGTTGTTAGATCCTCAATTTCTTTTTACCAAAAAGATGAAGTATCCCTTCCATAATCATAATCATCTTAATGTCTACTGCTGGGACAGTGTCTTAATGTCCAGGCCTCCTCTCTTCAAGAGGGAATGGGTTTTTTAATCTACCACGCGGGCCCAGTGCGTATTGGTAGATGTCAAATGTCTTCGAATTTTTTGGTTCTAGGTCATGCCGGTTTCCTCGGGATGTTTTCCCTCACCGTTTTGAGAGCAGTGGCGATGAAATAATTTACACAAAGTAAAGCGCCTGTCAGGGTTTGAACCTACGACCTACAACTCGTAAGTCGTGGCCGTTACCACTGGGCCACCACTGCTCTCGATGTGCACTTGGCTTAGAACAACTAGACAACAAATAAGGATAAAGATATAGCCTAATAAAAATGACCATAAGTACCTAGGTAGCTAGTGTCAGTCCAGCCAAGGCCGCTCCACCGTGATAATAGTCACGTATAACAAAACGTCCTTCTTATTCCATGGTGTTTCCTTCTATGTTCATTACTATGCCACCGCAGGCGCAGTCTGTACGGTCACGTACGAATTCTGCTCACGTTCAACTGTTTACTATGTTTTTATAGGAAAATTGTGCGTTTGTGATATCTAACACGACTTTTCTTGGATCTTTGCGAGAGAATATATTGTTTTTTTTTTTTTTGTTAAAAATCTGGGACTTTGTTACTACTTAAGTATTATTTAGATTTATAAACAAGCAACACTGTGACCTATTCTGTAAAGTTTTGTTCCACATTCAAGTGACCGATTTCATTTTGCAAGCGAACTTATCTGTTATGCAAACCATAGCATAATGTCGGTACTCGTCGACACAATGTTGGTAGGGTACGTACTAATTTCAAAGTGAAGTAGGTCCATATGAGAATAAAGCTAGAAATACACTACTATGTCGTGTTGTGTTGCGAGTCGCGACACGACATAACATGACACAGTAGTGTCACTATCACACACTGTAATAATGTTTCTAACCAGCATAAGTACTGCGGGCTATCGAAACGTATTATGGGCTTCGGGACCGGACCCCCCCCCCCCGCCGAGTGGCGGGCGCGCGGTGCGCCAGCGCTCGCACAAAAAACATAAACACTTGAGAAATACTAAACGCACTTCATTATCGTTAATTGGTTTGGGTTCTTGAATAAATAGACCACATACTTATGTATAAACAATAAGCGGGTAACTAAAATAGAACTTACAAATAGAGAATGTTTCGTAGTGGGCCTTGTTCTTTGTTTTGACCGTATCTCTAAAACTACTGGATCGATTTTTATGAAATTTTCGCAGGTTTTATTATAAATACGTAAGTAATCTAACAACATTAAGAGATTATGACATTAACAGGAAAAAATAAACAGAAGTCACGGCAATTTTGACGTGAAACACGCGTCAAACTTCAACAATAAAAAAAAAAAAAAAAAAAAAGAAGTTCTGGTTTTTAATGAGTAAGTCGACTAGAATATCTATCTGCCCATAGACTTAAATTGCCACAGACGATAAAAAACCCTTATTCATAAGCAGAAATAGAGATTTTTGCCGCGCAAACCGTGGGACCCCGCTGGAACGATATCGTTCCACCGCAGCCGAACGCCGATTTCCGTGCGGAACAGCGCCGTTCCGCTCGCATTTCGGAGGTTAATAAATGTATGAAACCGAAATACTTCTGACGCGACACGACACAGCAGTGTGTTTCTATCTCAAAGCGTTCAAGGTTAAGAACTGTTTAGTATTACTCTATCAGAATAATACATTATTGAAACAATTAGTTAATCAAATAAATAAAATCACAAAATCCATTTAGCTCGGAGTCTATCAAACAGCCCATAATATTTTCTGGTCGGCTTGGACAATGTGTATTTCTTTATACGCGTTTTCCAATGACAATGTGTATTTCTCAAAAACATACAGATAGGACAATAACCTACACTAAGAAAATCTCATACTTAAATTAAATAAAAACTGGTTCAGTACACAGTAAAGGTAGGTACACAATCAGGTCGGTTGCGCAGACACGGGATGGTGAGGTATTCACATTTCCCATGCTGTGATGACAGTCATTATAGTCTAGCCTCGTGTTGTGACACGCACGACGATTTGTTGGCTACTAATACTGTACTCGTACTGTTACAATACACATGTTATGAAGGGGAATGGAAACTAAAGTGTGATAGTTTTCTATTTCTCTATCATTATTATTCTCTTGCCCATACATATGCCAATGTACCTATTTGAAGTCAGCACAAATATGATTTCTTTTTACCCGACTGCCCCAGAAGGAGGGTAATGTTTTTCGATAGTATATATGTGTGTACCTATGTTTATTTCTTTGACACGCTCTGTAGTCTAAACAGCTTGATGGATTTTAACTACGAGGTGTCGTTAGGTTCGTTTTAATTGTGGGAGTGACATAGGCTATATTCTTTTTATATACAGGGTGTTAGGGTAAACACCGTTATCCATGCAACCAGTGGTTAGGTTTCATGTAAAGAACGTAAAATCAAAGGAAAATTACAACTTTTATTTTAATTTTTTTAGATCTAAATTTTACCACAAGAGACGCAAGTTCGTTGCCCTATACGCTAGGGCAACGAACTTGCGTCTCAACACGGGCGGGGGGTACGGGATGCGACCTGACCGGCAGCGAGCGCGATCCCTCCCTTAGTCAGTCAGCTGTTTCGCTAGTAAGCACGGTGTCAGATAGAAACTTTTTAAAATCTTTTAATGAAAATAACGTTTTTTTTTTTTGTTGTGTTCGGTCATTTATTTTTATATTCAAGTCAACTACCCATGGTTTGAATGACAAGAGTGTTTACCCTTACAGCCTGTATTTCATCTGCATACAAAAAAAGGGAGGAGAAGCTTTTTTTTTTAAATAAATTACGATATTGATATTACATACAAGCTAGTAATGAGTTAATTCCAAACATAAATAAATTAATAAAACTAAAAAGCTTGAAATAAAACAAATTATTTAAAAAAAAAAAAACCCAACTGCGAAAGCCTATAACTGAAAAGAGAAAAACAAGCATTGAACTTTGTTTACAAACCAATAACCTGAAATTATGATGTAACTTTTGTTTGTCCGCCTGCAATACCTTACGAAAAACAAAGTTTAATGCTTGTTTTTCTCTTTTCAGTTTATTCTTTGCAGTCGAGATTTTTGTTTTTTAAATAATTTGTTATTCCATAGTACCTACTTCTCTATTAATCATCAATTCATCATCATCAAGACAGAGCCTGTCAAAAGTGATGTGAGACCGGTTTCGTAAAGATTGCACTTAGTGAGCTGTAGTTTGATTGTAAATGTGAGCGTGTGAGTGTGCATGCTTCACCGTATTGCTGTTCGCAGCGCTGTGTCTTGGTGTTTTATTTGGTCTGAGCTCAGTTTTTGCCCCTTCTTTAGTCATCTTTCTCACAGTCCATCCATCGTTTCTTTGGTCTTCCCCTAGTATACTCAAAACTTTCCTCATATTTCTTATATTTAATTGCCGGTTCCAAGACCGTTATATCTTTTAAAATTTGGAACTCGCCAAGCTTCATTGTATAATACCGCGGTCACACGATTTTAGTTGATCAACTGCTTTATGCGATTTGAACCATCTTCTGCACAGAATTTCAATCAAATTAAATTTAAAATTCAAAGTGTTTTTTGTTGACCAACAGAAGTTGTTCAACTAAAATCGAACCGTGTGAACCCGGTATAGGCACTGCCCTGGTTGGTCAACGTTGTCGATTCTGGCTACCAAGAGTTGCAGTATTCGGGAAAAGTGTGGCGGGTTTTTTCCAAATTACTCGCCTTAATGCCTTCTAAGAATCTGCTTTGACTGGAAACAAACTTTCCTGTTTCACAAGCCGTACGCCCGATAGAATTTCCAATCGACAAAAATGACGAACATCCGTAAGAAAGAAATAAAAGAAAGCGGAATTTTCAAAAAACTTGTTTATGATGCAATTTTGGCTGGGTTTTTAAAGATAACTTAAATATTGGGTCCTACCTATGAAATTTGCGTTTTTTTTTCACAGTAATAGAGAACCTCGCCACTTCTATGATTTAAAATATTCATCACTTGCTTGGTATTTTATCGAATAATGACCATCATAGACAACTACCAATAGTACAAAAACATATCACTTATAGTTTTCTTAACATAAAAAATACCTTAAAAATGACTGCTCATTTTATTAGCAGAAATGACCACTATTTTTTTTTAACTTAGCCATTACTTATTTTTGTCGCTTAATCTAAGTGGCATACGTTATCTTAATTTTTAATCAGTAGTGCATAAAAGTTTTAAAACAGTAGTGTTCATGGTTGTTATATAAATTAAGAAACCGTTAGTATGAAAAATGCAACTTCTTTAAAATTCCCCGTACAAAACACCAATTTTCATCCGCTTGCACTTTTCTAGAAGGGATAGTGTGTGGGCCCTTATCAAAGCTAATGATGATTGTGTGCACATCTAGGCTAATAGGTTGACGAGGAGTAATGAGCTGAATATTCATTATGAATGCAACAATGAGTGCCACAACATACTGAGTAGCTTATGCCCGCGACTTTGTCCGCGTGGAAGTCAACTATAATACAAAAGTAGCTTTCTATCAGAGAAACAATTTTTATAATCAGATCAGCACTTTCAGAGATAACCTTTTAAAAACAAACCCATAATTTCACCTCCATAAAATATTATTTTAGAATAATATGTCTTATAGGAAAAGTTTAAATGAATATCAACTTTTATTTCAATAATGAATACAGTGCCGTGAATTTTTAAATGTTCTGTGAAATCAAAATATTTATTTGCTACTTATGGAAGTACCTACGTACTTCCCTACCAAAATCACTATATCTATCTCACTTCACACTTACGCAACTAATTTTATCGAAATATATTTTTAATATCACGAATAATTTTAAGTATTTTCATTTTTTTTTACCAGTTTTTCGCTCCACAAAATAAACAGCACAATAAAGTTTCATTTAAACAAAAACAAATGATTAAAATATCAGATAGCACAACAAACTTACTATCCACTTAACACACCAACTTGTGACGCAAACTATTCCAGGCAGTCTCTTTTGTTTCACTTATTTTTATCACCAACATCGGTTAAAAAAGTAATTGTTCGCTCACACAATAAAAACAATTTTATGTGGTATCTTCATTACGCGGAACAAAAGGCGATCAATTTTCATGATTTATAAAACTATACTATGGTAAGCGTAGAACGATACTTAGAACTTTTAATAATTATGTTGTTTTACCTTATAAATAAATCAAAAATGATTCTCAAACTGCTCACGTTTGCGCAGCTGCAGACTTTACAATAACAGCTACCCGCCTGGTACATTTTCGTTTGCACTATTGATGCTATGCATATAAAATTTGCGCTGGGTACGTATAGATACCACGTATAACCTAGTACTGCCTCCCACGCATGCCCTGTGCTCTCCATTATATCCCCTATGCATTGCCATTTAGGGGTCGGTGGGTAAAATGCGCTTTGCGCGTAAGCCTTTTCCAGTACCTAAAACAAGTTAGGTTAGAACTGTGACTAAAACTTTCGACAAGCTAGTGAAGCGCGCTTACCCACGCGACGAGCGAGCAAAGCGGGTGTGTCACGATACCGCGACCGTAGCGAACCCTCTACACGAATGAGTAGAGCGTCCTTACTTCGCGATGAGCAAGCTCTCCAGACGAGCTAGCGAAGATTACTAGCTACGACAGTAAAAAGCTGAGCGCACTTACATATGATAAGACCGAGCGAAGCGAGCCCTCTCACAAGAAAAGCGAATGCACCGAGCATATTTCAGTGACAAATGAGCGAAGAACATTTTTTGCGAGAGAAAGACGATACGAGTGAGCAGAGCACGCTTACGACACTAGTGAGCGCCAGCTCTAATGATTATAAGCCAGCTTACTCCACTCGTTAGTAATTGCAGTCCGCTTGCTAGTGGCGTAGCTGGGCTCGCTTCGCTCACTTGTTTTAATATCGGAATGGCTCCGCTTGTCTTACGGAGGGGCTCGTTTCCTTCATTTATTGCATGATTAAGCTCGCTCTGCTCAGTCGTGTTCTGAAACTGTTCTCGCTAAACACATAAATTCATCCATTTAAATAATTATGAGTTTCAAAATTGCTTTTAGAAAACTGCCAAACTTGGCGGCGTTCGCCGCCGAATACTAGCAGCTGATTCTATTCACGGTGCGGCGAAATTCAGAACCGACATAAAATTGACGCGTACTATACTTTGGCAACCTTTTTACTATTCCCAACATTTAGTAGGTAACATAAATAATTATTATTGCACATCTCCATGAATTATAGTTATTATATAATGTTTCATATTAGGTACTTGCTGTTGAATAACAAATCTTGAAGGCCATAATGATGGCAACATAACTATAAAACTGTTCATAAAAAACAGCGTAGAAGACATAAACCATAACTACAGTCCAGTTTATAGAATATGATACCTACGTGCACGTGAGATGTTGTTTATGGGATACTTACATTATTATGTATTTTGGTATGTATCTCAATTAACCACGTAATTATATAAAAGCGGATAAAAACTATTTGTAGTTGGAATGCTCGCCCAACTGTCGTAATAAAAGTCTGTTTTTTTTTTACATTTTTGTCTATAGTTTTTAACTAAGTACCTATAAAGAATATAATTATTGTTTAAAAAAAATATTTCGCAAGGAAATAATCCTGGTAAGTATTAAAATGTGAAGAGTTTTTATGTAAGTTTTATTTTTGTGTAAGTGTTAAGTGTAGTGAAAATAGTGAAAATTTAAGTTAGGTGTTAACTATAAATTTAACATTTTCCTGAACTAATTGAGTCCAGGAAAACGTATAACAAGTATCCGCTTGAATATTCTAATTAACAGTCTTCCCATCTCTATTTCTCCCCTCCGATATTCACTCATGAATTCTAAGCAAGCGTCGAGGGGAAAGCAGGATGCGCGCCCTCTGCTTTGTTCGTCCAACGTTCAGTTTCAACAAAAGCAGAACAGGGAACGGTTCTCTGCGTTTGAATTAAATCTCTCATTAAAATAATATTCGGCTAACATCATCGGTCGGTTTGATTAGAAAAATTGTTCTTCAATCATTTTCTTGGGGCGGTCACGCATGTGGCGGGGTCAAGTGAGGTTTTCCAACTTACTGAGCTATCGGTAGGTTAATGAACTCGGTCTGTATTCATTTTCGGAATGTCGCGAGGGCAGTAGACGCGTGATGTCTGGGCATGCGCAGTTACCGACAGGGCAGGTGAAGGGAGAGAAGTCCCTATATAAGCTCTACGCTGCTGGTCAGAGCTCAGAACTGTGCACGATGCTGCATGGGGCCTCTAGAGCACCCTTGCACATCTTGTCCAGACGTAAAGTTCATGTTTCAAAGCGTTAGTGCCTTAGGTAGTTTTATCCGTGTGTGTTCGAACCTTATGCAGTGTTTTTGCGTGTGTACATTTAACGTCGTCAACAGCACGCGGCGCCTGATATCGCGCTTAAACCCGTTTTTACTAATACTAAGTGACAGCTAAATTAATGCCAAAATAAAAGCATTATCTATGCATTCATAATAATGCCCAGTGTTACTAAAAACGGGCACTAACGGCTCGCTACGTCTACGCATGCGTCGGGTGACGATGAGGGCATGGGGTAGCTTGAAGTCTGAATATAGGCGTGGGCCGCGGGGCCTTCAGTCTAAGCATGCGCAGTAGGAACACAGAGTCCTGCCCCTCCCCTTTAAGGGGAGGAAAGCAGTATATAAGCCAGCGACTGAGGTTCAGAGCCCACTGCAAAATGCTGCAAGGGGTTGATAGCTTCCCTTGCAGCATCTTGTGGAGCTAAAGCATTGACTATGGCATTAATTTGCCTTGAAACGTTTGCGTTACGTTTCGTTGCGTTACAGTTTACGATACGTTTATGTAGGTTCAGATATAGAACTTCAGACAAAATAATAAGACTAGGATCATTTGTATTTTGATTTTAACTCGTTTGTTTCTAACGGTTTTGATAGAACATTTAATTTTAAACTGACTTGACTATACTATAAACTACATATAATTAATAATGTAGTACTCATAGAGATATAGTTATCTCTATGGTAGTAATACTGTATGTACCTAAACTCTGTCTGTTTGTCTGTTCTATGTTAGGGGGTTGGTTTCCGCACTCCCCATTATGCGTGGGCCATGGCGGCCGTTGTGGTTATTCCAACTTCCATTAGTATTATATGTATTATTCAGGTTTCATTAATTGCCTATCCTATAGGTACTAAATATAGGTTTTATCATCTAAATTCAAGTAGGTACTTCTGTAAGGGGTAGATTAGATAGACGCGAACGGTACTCGGTATATTTATGTAATAATAGCCTAGTTGTTTATTAGAAAATAATATCTTGAACTATTAATAATAAATAGTTATAATATACAATTCTATCAATCTCAATCGCGTATTAGATAATACTTTACGTAATTACGTGTCCTTACATTTCTTTGTCTAAACATCAATGTTTTCTCATCAATCTAATCTCTTCACCACCCTTGGTTGACTGGTAGAGAATGCCTCAGGCATTAAGTCCGCCTTTGTACCTTTTTTAGTGCGAAAAGTATAAATAAATAAATGTTTTTCATGAAAACAATTTTGAAAAAGCCATTCTAAATTGTGTTCATGGAAAACACTGACTTAATTTTTTGCCAAGAGTGTGTCGTCCATAAAAATTGCTTTTTTTAATTCTTTTGCATTCAATTTCATACAGAACAAAATATTTTTCATTAAAAAAGAGCTAATGGTTCCTAAGAAAACCCTGTACCTATCTCGGATTTCCTCCTACTGTCCCAGTTTAAAAACCATCATCATTGCAGCCGAAAGACGTCCACTCCTGGACATAGGCAAACCCCAAGCACCACCACTTCGACCAGTTCTGTGCTTCTCGCATCCAGCGGATTCCAGCGGCCTTCACTAGGCCGCAGGTGTTTAAAAATACACTCTGTATATTACTACAAGAATTGGTATTGTATAATACTATGACTGCATTTAACGGTAGGTACTAAACGTTTGGCGTTTGGTACTCACAGACGTTAATTAAAGTTAATGCATAATAATTATCTTAAGGTTGTTTCAGATGTATGCCGTTTAGCCATATTATGCTACTGTGAATGATATTTTTCAGGTATCTAAGTAAGTGTACACACACACACATACAGACATTTCGGCTTTCTATCTGGATGACTGAGCCAAGGGAATAGGTCTAGACATACGCAGTATCTATGTCCTATAAAGGGGGTTCAGGGAGGGGGGGATATAAGTCGACAACTAAATAAGTAAGCATAAACAAACATTATAATTTATAGGATTTTGGTATCGCAGGAAAAACAAATATTATTACGATGATTCATAATAGTTTCCTATTATGATTCTGCCAAAGTGGCTGTTTTTAGCCCCCTGAACTCACATTATTTGAATTCGACCCACAATATTACCAAATAAGGTTTTAGTCTCCGACTTAAAACTTGATTCATACTATGAAGACTTCTTAGAATGAACACCTCATGCTGCCAATCGAAATCTATGCAGTCTGACTCACAATAAGTGTTTAGCGATCCAATTATAATATCTAATATGTAAGCAAAACCATCAGAAATCCAGTAAACAGGTCTGAAATGCTAATATAGTACTGTAAGCCCCGCACGAACGCGCGGAGTACTTAATCGCAACGTAAAATCGGAAGATTTTAAAAATTATAGTCAGATCGGATTATAATTTTTTATTTAAAAAATTAGAAAGATTTTGGAAATTATAGTAAATATTATAAATTAAATCACTTTTCGTGTCTGTGTGACCGCGTTGTTTTTCTAAACTACGCAAAAGATTTTGATTTTCGCCATCATTTAGAGAATTTATTTCGGCAGTTTTTTATGTATGTATGCTACATAAACCTACATTAAAAGAAATCTCGATGTTTTTACAAGTCGTACACACTGTGCGAAGCGGGGGCGGGTCGCTAGTTGAATATAATATATATGTAATTATAAATAAGTAGTTTTAACCGACGTAAAAAAAGGAGCAGCATGTTTTTTAACTCGGAATATCGTCATATAAAAACTGATTTGGAAAATTTTATATTTGAAAGGATAATGTACTTTTCCCTTAAACAACTCAAGTTCCAATGAGTGGTTTTTGAGTTAGCTTCAATAATACGTTTTTTAGCAGTTAGTGTACGAGTATGTCTATGTTGATGATGTTATAATAACTTCCTGTCACTGTTATTTATATTGCAAGTAGTGGTGCGAATACACACGAACTTATATAGCGTAGGGACACCGCTAAAAATTTAAAAATAAATATGAGTTTTAATTTCGGAAGTCGGTGTCTTTGATTTTTTATTTTCGTGTTTTGCCACCGACTTACAAAATTAAAGTTATTTTTCACTAAGGTAGTATGTTTTTTGAAATTCGGGTTTTTTAGTAGAAAATTATATTCTTCGATTAAAAAATCATTCGAATTTACATTGAGTGGGTACATTTTAAGTCGCGCGTTCGTGCTAGTCCTCTGATTACATTAGTAACGGAATGGACTAGATCATAGTCTAGCTAGTCTGTGGCTCGACGTCTATAGCTAGATAAAAAAACAACAACAGCATTAGAAACTGCGTCGTTGACTGTTTTGAAAACACAGTTTCTCTAATAATAATGAATAATTCATTGATTTGACAAAACAACTAAAACAAAATCTTTCTATTTTGTTTTGTAGATTAATCCATGCAGTGACAGAAACTTCTGTTTTGAAAACTTCTGTTTTTAAAACATACTTATAATTTTCTTAACTTCTTAATCCGTTCAGCCGTTGTAGCGTGAAAGTGTAGCAAACAAACAAACTCACTTTCGAATTTATAATAATAATATAAGTTAGATAAAAGTTATTTAATAACTTTGGGTGTTCTATTATGTACCTGCCTCCCTTCGGAGTAAGCAAGCGGGATGATAATACAATTTGGTACTTCATCCAAAAAGAAAGGCATGAATGGACCATGTAGGTACTATATCTATCAGCATTGCAGAATAAATTGTGTTATTTTGTGCTATTTACTAAGGTAGATACGTTGTATTTTTGTAAAAGTGTTAATAAATAAATGAATAATTTAATAAATGAAGCCTGAAGCGAACTGTGGGCTGTGGGTGGACAGTGATACGTGCTCAGTAGGTAATTTATAAATCCTCTCGATTGTTCTTGTAGTCCAGCCTCACGTTTGATCTTACCCTTTAGTGTATTTGCGCATTTAAGTATTGTTACCTAACAAAAAACACTTATATCCTATCATGGAAATACACTTAAATACATCGTAAGTATCTTATAATTAGTTACATCCTATCATTATCAAAGTGGTAGGTACCTACTGGATCCTTAGGTAGGTACTTATACTATCCTATAGGTACTATTAAATATATATTTGTAATCATACGTTCTCGAAAACGGCTCTAATGATTTCGATGAAACTTGCATTAGCAGGGATTTACGGGGGCCAAAAATCGATCTAGCTAGGTGTCTTATCTTGTAAAATTAGTTTTCTCTATTTTAACAGCCCCGGGCCATGTGGAACAACGTTGGCCTATACCAACGTTGTATATAATATAAATAAGGACCATACCTATGTACCTAGACTATATCAAATCAAATCACTTTTATTTGTTAACAAAGGTAAAGAATACAGATCTTGAGTTTGGTGAACAGAACGCTATGTTATGCCAGGAGACATACAAATATGGTGTGCATCTATCTAAATATAATGAATTTAAATTTAAAAAACCAGATGTTTGACAATCATGCATAATTAAAATAATAATAAGTTTATTTATTTTATCACTTCGTTTTATGTTTATGTCACATATCACTAATAAGTTTATCTATTTTCACCCGAAGAGAGCTCGGTCGACCAGCGGGTCTAAAATGGCCGCTTTGGCAGAATCATAATAGGAAAATTATTATGAATCATCGTAAAATGTCACAAACTGACAATTCATAATATGATCTGCGTGCTGATTTATATCACGCAATTTCATCTGCAGGTACTTTAATAAAACGAATCTAAAATCGAATTAATTTACGCAACATCTGTACCCGAAACTATACTCATAATAAAAAAAATAATTTAATTATACTCGTAAATTGAAAAAACAAGAATACTTAACGAACAATGTGCAATATCGTTAAATGGCAACGTTATAATGGATTTGCGCAACATAATTATCGACTGTGTGATATAAATGATTAACATTTTGTTAAGAAGTGTGTCAAAAGATTGGTAGGCGAGGCGGCCACCTCGTGGCGACCTTTCTCGGTACCTTAACGATATTTGGCGTGATATTCGGGGCCAACATGCTAATATTATGACCTATTAGCAATGTTATAATAATCGAATGACACGACTTGACGTAATAAACTAGAGGAGCTCGTGGCATAGTAATAACAGCCGCTCGGGTCGATCCATCAGGTTAAGCTACGCTTGCCGGGGTTGGTCCGTGGATGGGTGACCATTTTCACACATCGAGACTCCTCCGTGCCTCGGAAAGCACGCTAAGCCGTTGGTCCCGGCTGTCATTTGTGGATCTTTGACAGTCGTTTCGAGTCGTCAGAAGCACGAAAGTCTGACAACCAGTCTAACCAAGGGGTATCGTATTACCCAGTTACTGGCTTGTGGAGGTCAGATAGGCTCCATGTAAAATACTGGTATTCAGCTGCATCCGGTTAGACTGGAAGCCGACCCCAACATAGTTGGGAAAAGGCTAGGCAGATTGGATTGACGACTTGATGTAATAAAAGTAAAAAAAAATGTGGGATATTTTTGCTTCTTTAGCAGCATTTATTTTTCACGAAAATCCATCAGTGTGTTTTTATTTACTTCGGCATTAATTTAAGTTACGCCTACTGCTAGTAAAATCGAATATCTAAAAGGATAACATCATAAACATGATTTATCCGTAACTAACATAAAACATAATTCTTATGTATAGTTCTATGAAATGAATTCCTTATTACGTATTTCGAACGTTATGCATTTAAATAATATCTATGCAATATACCACTACCTATTCAAGAACGCAAAACAATAAAATAATAACAATAGGTTAATTTAAACTATGCTATAATACATAATAATAATAAACATAAGACAAACCTATTGACATAACAAATGCGGCGCGCAGCTAAACAAACGTTAAAAAAAAATGGACATCCGTCACAAAATGTTAGGAAAATTATGCAATAACGTCTCAAGTGCGAAATTAGAGTTACTTTTAAGAATAATAAATTAACAAAAAATATTTGACAGATATTAGCGACGTTGCCGACTTTCCGCTCTTAAACGTATATTTGTGCAATATTTTGAGTGAAAATTACTTACATGGGTATGGTCGGAAGTACACTACACGTTGGAGTGGCGGCCGCGCAGTGTGTTCGCTTTGTTAGCTATATTAGCATATGTAAACATCAGACTAAGTTGTTGTGTCTTGTGCGGCGGACACACGGACGCGTTTGGTGCCGAACATGCTAGAGAGAGACATGTAACTATTATCACCGTATCTATAATTATTTAGATTTGAAATAACAAAGAACTCTAGTAGACAAACAGGTAGACTAGGTTAGACTGGATGCGGAAACCAGTTGTTATGGAGCACTTTGGAAGGAGGCAAGCAGTGGACCACGAGAGCGATGATTTATTAGATATTTTTCCCAATACTGAATATATCGTCTTTATCGTCGCCGCGTCGGTATAATATCGTCTACATAATATGTTATATCAGTCTATAATTTCAGACAGCGTTATCTACGTGTTTGAAGCTTTGCAGTTCGATCGTTTTACAGTTTTCGGGTGTCAGTTCTTTTACTTTTTGAAGAGTGGACGTACCTATAGTGCTAAAAATAGTACATACTAATTCCTTTTGCTACAAGGATATTTTGGCACCTGAATGAAATTGACAGAGGGGCGTTGATGATAAAGGTTTGTGAAATGGTCACAGAAGGTAGTTTTTCGAATTTGGAGCGGTGCCAAGTGCTTTATTTGGCCCTGTCGGAGGTTATCCTTTAACAGTACACCTTGACATTTGATGAATCAAAATATGACGTCATTACGTATGATTCCTATTAGGTACTGTATAAAATAGGTATCTTCGCAAACCGCTGTCCAATCTTAAGGTCGGTGTGTCACGCAGTTTGATCTTGAAAACAGTCATCGATACAACCCACGCGGTTCGTTTCCATCGCTAAGATATTTCTGTCATAGACAAAAAATAATAATGTATTATTACAATAACCTAAATAGTTTTATTGACCTGCCAGTCTAAGGATTATGTTCATGAATAACTTTAAGAACCATCTGTTAATTTTTTTTTGTATTTTAAATCGTAGTCAGCAGAATATTTAGTGAAGATTATGCTTTTACAGGAATCTCTCTTTTTGTTAAATAATATTTTCAAAATTAATTTATTAATATTTAATATTCTTTAAACTATATTAAATCTTTTTACTTTAAATCTTACAAAATAATTAAATTTTAGCACGTCTTTATAATACAGGCTGTAAGGGTAAACAGTCTTGTCATTCAAACCATGGGTAGTTGACTTAAATATAAAAATAAATGACCGAACACAACAAAAAAAAAAACGTCATTTTCATTAAAAGATTTTAAAAAGTTTCTATCCGAAACCGTGCTCTCTAGCGAAACAGCTGACTGACTGACGGAGGGGTCGCGTTCGCGGCCGGTCAGGTCACATCCCGTACCCCCCGCCCGTGTTGAGACGCAAGTTCGTTGCCCTAGCGCATAGGTCAACGAACTTGCGTCTCTTGTGGTAAAATGTAGATTAAAAAAAAATAAAAAAATAGTTGTCATTTTCTATTGATTTTACGTTCTATAAATGAAACCAAACCACTGGTTGCAAGGATAACGGTGTTTACCCTAACACCCTGTATAATCAACAGACTATAATTATATTTTAATAATTAACTAAATATATTGCTTCAGGAATTGGTTTAGCACGTTGTTTTCTGACATTTGCAGAATTTTGCATGCTAATTGTCTACATATTAAAATGATTGCTCCATGGTATATTATATGCCTATATTAGTGAAGTTTTAGTATCTACCGTAAATACATTAATTAATATCTGTATTTTTATATGAGACTAATGTTAGTTTTAATGGAAAGTTCAACAGCAATTAACTCTGTTCCTCTCATTAAGATTTTACACGGATTTTTTTTATCTATATTTCAATTTATTACGCCGTTTATAGCAAAATTGTGCAAAGAAGCATAAAATATATTGTTTTATATGAAAAAAAATACATTCCAGCGTCCAGCGTCATAAAGGTAAGTACGTATGTATATAGCGCTTGTATTTACGTTATATATGTCATGTATATGTTCTATACATGCCTGTAATTTTCCCTCTGCAGGAAAACAGCCTCTTCCCATACTAAGAAAGAACGACCACAACAAATGCATTAACTATGGCTCAGTACTAAAATATTAATTACTATAATATTCACACAACGTCATTCAACCACATTAGTAAGAAAAGTACATAATTAAATAAAATTTCCACTCACAAATGAAAATACACACAATATACCTGCATAAATATGTATACATAATTTCTGGAACTATACATAAGAAGCCATTGTTTTTGTTACTCATTGTTGGTTAACATGCGTTATTTACATAATGTATAATTGTATATGAATGAGAAGTTTTGTATATATTAGTGCTGTCATCAGCATCACGGTCAAGGCGGCCGTGATAGTTATAGAGAAACTAAGGATCTACCCCGTCTGGAATAAGATGAGGCAAATAAATAAAATACTTCATAATACATGGTGTTAGTGTAAACACCGTTATCCTTGAAACCAGTGGTTTGGTTTCATTTATAGAACGTAAAATTAATGGATAAAAACAACTTTTTATTTTTATAGAAAATCTACCTTTTTCCACATGAATATTTTACCCTACACGCAAGGGCAACGAACTTGCGTCTCAACACGGCGGCCGGCGGTTGGCGAGGGCGGG
Source organism: Lithophane semibrunnea (assembly GCA_947363905.1). Classification (NCBI taxonomy): domain Eukaryota; kingdom Metazoa; phylum Arthropoda; class Insecta; order Lepidoptera; family Noctuidae; genus Lithophane; species Lithophane semibrunnea. Next base: position 18,771,339 of record OX376186.1, on the reverse strand, counting down.
CGGGGCACGCGGGACGTTACATGACCGGCCGTCAGCTGTTTCGCAGCTCTCTCGAACGCGTATCCATGAGTATCGAGACAGTGACGGATATTTACTTTTTAAAATGTTTTAATGAAAATAAGGTTTTTTATTTGTTGTTACTGGGTCATTTATTTTTATATTTAAGTCAACTACCCATGGTTTGAGTGACAATGGTGTTTACCCTTGCATACTGTATATAGAGCAGTGGTGGCCCAGTAGTAACGGCCGCGACGTAAGTCGCGGCCGTTACTAGGCCGGTTACTAGGCTAGGTTGTAGGTCGTAGGCTCGAACCCAGACAGTTCAATGACTTTGTGTAAATTATTTCATCACCACTGCTCTCAAAAGTGAAGGAAAACATCGTGAGGAAATCACCGGTATGTCCTAGAACCAAAAAATCGATGACTTGTGAAATCTTCCATTGTAATTAACAAACCAAAAAAAAAAAAAGAGCAGTAATAGCTTAGTGGTGTGACCGTCAGACTGCCAAGTCATAGCTAGGTCTCGAGTTCGAACCCAAGCCACGCACCTCTGACTTTTCAGATTCATGTGCGTATTGTATAATTATCACTTGCTTCAAAAACGGTGAAGGAAAACATCGTGAGGAAAGCGGCATGCCTGAAAGATATTTCTCGACGGCATGTAAAGCCAAGTCAGAGGCCCATGGGCGGCTTTAAAACTGCGATCAAACCAAAAAACCACGCTCAAAAACATGTCATAATAAAATATATACGTAATATAATTGAAAACACAGCTCGTAACAATAATAAAATAACATCAATAATAATATCCTACAGCTAACTGTCTTATGGTACCTTTTTTTGTTTGGCATGTGGGCGAATTTGAGCCGAATTTTATTTACTAACGACCGCATGTCTTGTAACAAGCAAAAAAGCGGCCAAGTGCGAGTCGGACTCGCATACGAATGGTTTCTGTACCACCGTACAGTACTTAACACAATTTTTTTTAAATTCTTTTAAAAAAAAACACGTTCCTTGTATGGGGACCTTTTATTTTTAACTTTATTTAATTTTTTATTATTTTTTGTTATTGTGGCCAGACTATTACACACTTGGTGAAAATTTCAAGTCTCTACCATGTGACAGACGGACAGAAGGAAAGACGGATTGACGGACAGCGGAGCCATAGGCCTAGCCCGCATTGCAATTAAAACTCACGCGCAATTTTTATCGCAATTCTGTAACACATGGTTGCTATCTACACGCACTGGCGATTTAAAATTCTCGCTCGTTGCCATTGCCGTACACACGCGCGAATAATACGCACTGCGAATTCTACGCCGGGTACGGAACCCAAAAAATCTTAATGCCCTCTATTCTTCTTAATTTTTTGTTCATTACAGTCAATTGTTTTGAAGATTACGTGTCATTTAATTGATTAACACGATCGCCTTTTTTGGTAGGGTATCATTTGGCCACGTTAACACAAAAGAGTTCAGATTATTGTTGGCGGTTCTGGAGTGAGTTATTATGTTTTTGGATTATAATGATCTCCTAATGGGTATTCTACTGTAAAAGAGACCAAAGAAAGACATAGTCCAGTTCATTGCTGGGTGCTGAGGTTAAATTCCTGGGAAAATACCTACCCAATATCTAATCCTGTTGTTAGACATTAAGTTAAGAAAGGGGCACATAGGTACTGCAATAGTAATACAAATCTTAAAATTATTGAAAATAAAAAAGATAATGGTATTTATAATTCACAATTTTTAAATAGCAAAAATTACCCCAAATTTATTAAAAATTAGCAAATTTTCAATAGGGGTCATAAGTTATGACTGGTTGACACCCACTAAACGATTGCCACCCGCGTCCCATGTACGTAATAACTCGGTAAAATTTCCCATTTTTTTTTTCCTGTGTTTTTCCACATAAATAGACTCAGTACGGGAACAACACCCTCACGGATCCGACAGAGATTTTTTACATGTTATATAAATAAATTCCGGATAATTGGACCTACCATGGTTCCAGTGCCCATTATTATACCTGTAACGGGAGGGTTCATTACTTTACTACAAAGCAATTTACTGAACATCAGACTATTGGTTATCCTACACCAGAGGCGGCTCGTCATAAAGAGCGCTGGTGCAGTGCACTCCCACGAAAATAGCATAATCTATATTTCTTTATTATAATCCTATACATACATTCTTTCTACTATGCCCATGTATACAATAGCAGTTTACTAGAAAACCATTTCCTACGCGTACATTGGGCGTCAAGTTGTAACGTGTGGAGCGCCGGCGATTGCGCTCCTATGAAACAAAGTTCAGTACGATTTCTAGCACTGTATTCAATGAGTGCGAAAGAGAAATATCGACACAGTCCGACGCGTGAAACAAAAGATTTTGTATGAGAAATTAGCCTAATTTGGAGCGCCGCTCACGCGCGACGTTGCCAAACGGCGCAAGACGGCCGCGCGCGGGAATGCGATCCATGCCTTTGCGCTGTTGCCGATCTTATGTAAACAAACGGTCGGCTCAACTCGGCTGTCAGTAGATTCGCAGTGTTTATTCTAAATAATTATTAAAAATAGTTTGTGCGCGACATTTGTGTTAAAAATGGAACAATACAGTGTATCTTGTTGTATGATAAGCATTGAAAAACGCTTAATTAATTCCATAACTGATTTTCACAAGAAAGTGATAGATGTCTTCGCTCGCCAAAAAGATCGCCGAATGGATTTTCTTTACAAATAAAATAAATGGTAAGCTCTAGTTCTACGTTTCTTTTTTAGTGAACCCCCACAAATAAATATCACGAGCCGCCTCTGTCCTACACATATAATCATTATCATATTGAAACTACAAAAACATCTCTTGCACAACGTAACCAATAATTACGTAAACCCGTTACGAGATATAAAATGACAAGTTTTGGAAAACCCGACAAGGAAGAAGCGAATTATTTGACCAAAACGAAAGTTAAATACCTTCTGGATATTGCCAATCGTTGTAATCTTCTTTAATTATACTGAGTCATGGGTTTGTATTGACCCCTGGCCAAGGGTACTGCGGTCCACTAAAAATATTCAAAAGTGTTTTCCCACTTCCTCCTATAATTTCATTCTTCTTCGAATTAGGAGTACCTAATACAGTTTCTCGCGTTTGACAATGGAGGATCGTTTTGTGGTCGATTTTCATTTGTTTTTATTTTGTAGGCATTGAAGGCCTAACCTTCCTTTGTGAACAGCTGGGTCTAGAACTATTTTGCACAATAGTTCCTTATAAAACATCTCATTAAGGAGATTAAATTCCTTATAAAACGAACTCATTAAATAGACTATGAGAGTTTGTATGGAACTTCTTGATTTCAGGCACACCTTATAAACAAGAACATGGAGCCATTAACAAAGCAACGTGAAAAAGAACTTATCTGCACAGATAACATAGGAATACCTATTACATACAATGAAGCCAGGGACTTTTCTAAACTTTCCACGATGCATACGAGTTATGTGCAAAATGCATTAGATAATGAATTAATTATGAGAAATTTTAAAACGAGTAGCATGTTATTAGCAAACTATGGAATTCCTCTGGCCACCATAACTGTGACGACAAGGGTAACAAGCAAGGTCGGGTCAGTATCTAAGTACTTACTTAGCCGATCTTGCTTGCTTTTTTACTTTTGTTTTCCGTCGGTAACAAAAATAGTAGGTATTTAGGTACTTCCTCGGACAAAATCCTCCACAAACAGCTTCACTACTCCCCAGAAGGAAAATAATTTGCTTAACTTTGTAATTGATCAATAGATAAAATTATGAGAAGCAAATTATATTCCTCCCAAATTAACTGGGGGCCAAGTCTACTAATTTACAAACGTGTCAGTGGTCTCACAATGATGAGTTTTTGACAGATTTTGTATGGCATATCTATCAAAAACTGATCATTGTGAGACCACTGACACGTTTGTAAATTAGTAGATTTGGCCCCTTGATATAGTGACATTCTAACAGTGATATAACGATGATCGAAATGTCAAAAATGTTAACTTTTCTGTAGGTAGCATTATGTCAATATGCTACCGAAAAGCTTATGTCAATCCTATTGAAAGTCGTTTTAGAAATACCACAGATTATGAAACGGACAGAGACAATACTTCTAAAGAACGTACAAAATGTATGCCTATTTTAGTAGGGTTGGCACATATAGTAGTACGAGAGTAGTACGTTAAAATACGAACCTACATAGGTTCGTATTTTAATTTATAAATATAATTTATTATTCAATTACTAATAATTCTGTAGGTATTATCTACGTATTTCAAACCATAAACACCAATTAACAGGCATTAATATTGTAAAAAAAAAAACTATTAGGTACTATTCAGTGCTTAAACCATAATTACGATCAATACCAAAACTTTGTTGCATTGGGTTGAGTTTTCTTTCATGGTCTACCACATTAAAAATAATAAATTAAAATCAAGTACAGATCTACGGGATATGTACACACGGCTACACATCAAGCTATACATTTCCAGTTTATGCTGATCTCGCATTGTAAAGTAACTACTTACAAAGAGGGGTCTTTGGGAGGGACAATTAAAAATTGATATATTTTTATTCCTATTGGTACTTATTGTTATCGCAATATCGATCTTTGGGGGATGCCTATGTCCAGTCTTGAATGTTTTATACTTTTGTAAGCATATGAAGGAATTTAGAAACATTAAACTTATTCTAACGCTCTTCTATTAGCATTTAAGATGACGCAAAGATTTACTGAGGTATGTACCTTTAATTGGTGCGGCGTCGATACGATAGCCTAGTATCGGAATACCAACAATAATAGGTGCATAATTAATTGGTGCGGCGTCGATACGATAGCCTAGTATCGGAATACCAACAATAATAGGTGCATAATTAATAGGTGCGGCGTCGATACGATAGCCTAGTATCGGAATACCAACAATAATAGGTGCATAATTAATTGGTGCGGCGTCGATACGATAGCCTAGTATCGGAATACCAACAATAATAGGTGCATAATTAATTACTATGCCGGTTTATTGGTGTGAAGCTCATAATTACTACTCGAGTAGTACCTACTTTACATTGTGATTTATTTTGATCTTTTTGCTCTCATATTATAATGCTTGTAAAGCGAACTTATTTCGAACCACTCCTGCCACAACCCGCTCGTCCAACAGGCGCAGCTTCTAGAATGTTCTAGATACCGTGTCACAAACAGACTACGGACACCTTTTCTTGACGTTGTCGTCTGACATCTATCAACTGGGCTCCGCACCATTTGATACAATTTACGTCCAAAGAACATCCTGTACTCTGCCTTCCGCACCCAGTCTGTCCCAACCACCTTTCTAAGGTCGTTGGTCCACCTAACTGCAGTAGTAGCTAGCTACAGGTAGTAGCTAACCGAAAAGACTGGCAGCTTATTAACGTCAAATACACGGTGGCATTACTAATAGGCCAATGTATTACATTAAATCAACCAATAAATTATTACCCATTAAAAAAACAATTAATTATTCTATATCTCCAATTATTGCCAATTATCAGCAATCTTAGCAAAATGACAGAGGTCACAATAATACCCAATTACCTACTTACTCCAATTGACCCTTCTGACCTATGATATAATTCCAGAACAAGAATAATAAATTAATAATTTAATTGTTATTGGAATAGGCAACTGTTCTATTTTCGCGATAAACATGAAAATAGAACTTTTATTAATACTAGTAAGTATATTATGCAATTAGGGAATAAAGGACGGATTTAAAGCGAGGGCCATAGGTGAATCACGAGCAAGTGAAGGATTCTAACGACTGAATCACGACCGTAGGGAGTGATTCAAGTGTTAGAATCCTGAACGACGCGAGCGATTCATGGCCCTCGATATAAATCCGTTTTATTCAAGAGTTGCATACTATACTTTATACCATGACTACGAGAAAAAGAACATGCAACTTCGAGTATGTTGTTATGTCAATTTTATGCCTTGTTTTTATAGTACCTACACCGTAGCATAGAATACATACTCCATATGGTCGATGACTTCTTTTTCTTCGACAACTCATTAAAATAAGTTAGGAAAACAGACTCTGAAAATGTGGTCAGCTTGATTTTCATTTTTCCATTTACTCAAACAAACTCATACTCAAACTCATCGTAGGCTTTGATGTAAACCAGCCGTGATTTGTTGGTTAGCAAGCTTTCTACTATACCGGCCGCCCTCTCTTTCATAAACTCAGGTGTTAACACATCTTCATCACTTGAAAACATTTTCAATCGATTTATTATTAAGTAACCCTAAACTTTTTGTTCGTACAACTTACAATATTTAAAATAGCGCCCATTTACTAATGACAGCAAAGAACACAAAACAGTTTTAATTCTAATGCTAAACTCCTGTTCGAAAATCAAATCAAATAGGAGTTTGTATATCATTGAGATGGAGTTCGAACAAATTGGTGTTCTAAATTCAAACACCAAAACAGTGATTAAAAGTGCTTTTTATTCACTGTTTTCAGTGAATAAAATAAGCTTTTTAGAGGGGGCATGGTATAAAATTATTTTTTTAAATTAAAAAAGCTATTTTGCCTTAAAAGCTTAAAAAAAGAGCTACATGTTTATATTTATCATCTTCGTAGAACTACAGATTGAAATCCAAACCTATAATGTATTATAGCGAATTACTCAGTTTTGATTCCTAATTTCCTTATAAGGGTCTATTCCGCCATGTCTGGTTATCCACAAATCACTGAATAAATTGTGGTGGAGCCGTGGTGGCGCAGTGGTAACGGGGCCCGACTTACGAGTTCGAACCGAGGTAGGTACTTTTTTACTTTGTGTAAATAATTTCATCACCACTGCTCTCAAAACGGTGAAGGAAAACAACGTGAGGTAACCGGCATGTCCTAGAACCAAAAATTCGAAGACATGTGACATCTACCAACCCGAACTGGGCCCGCGTGGTGGATTACAGCCCACTCCCTCTCATAAAGAGAAGGCCTGTGTCCCAGCATTGGGAACATTATAGGCTGATTGTGCTACTGCTAAATTCAATAATGTAACAGAATTTGTATAAAATTAACGGCAAAATTACTTTTACAGGAACTACTTAGGCCCAGCGTCCACGACACACGACGCGGTGTGACATACTAACGCGGTATGAACTAGTTTGTGATTTGATGCGTCGTGAACGAACCGCCATTGAAATACTCGTGCTGTGACATTCTACTACTACTTGGTGATTTGAGTTTGTAACACGTTACTATTGAGTAGTGTTGGTGGTGGTGAATCTGCCCCTTACGTCTTTAACAAGTAGTTCAAAGACTCACCTGTCTCCTTATCATAACGTGGCTGACTCTCCCGCGCACCCTGACGGACAGCACGTACTCCCCGGGGTGCGCCTGCGACTCCCTCACCAGGAAGGAGCCGTTCTTGCCCTTCTCCATGATCAGGTGTTCCGCCTCCTTCGCTGACATGACCCCGTGGAACCATCTGGAAAGATAAGAATATTAGAAGACTGAGACCAACCAAAAACATTCACTAATCTATCATTGAAGTTTCTGTTATACGGCAAAATTGTGGTGTCGCTTCCACAAAAGCCATTAATGAAGCATTGAAGTAGCCATGGCCACGCACTATGGTCCACCTTAGTTATGGAAACCAGACCCCTAACATTTCCGCTGCTCTCGCATCGCATCGCATCGCGCTCGCGTCATGTTTCGCTACTCGAATCGGATTCGCATAACGGAACATGACGCGACTACGCGAGTACAGTTGAACTACTGCGGTTTCGCGGCGGAGGTGTGCTACCGGCGAGAACATACAGCGTTAAAGTTGAACCGTTCTTAGAAATACGGGAATTGCTCCAGTCTCAATCACCTAGGCATAACAGATACGCAAGCAGTCGTGATTCCGTACCCAGTCCTTGGAGTTCCTCGTCGGCCGTCAGTCATGCGACACAAAACGTTTATAATAATCGATTGCGACAAAAAATTCGCCTTGAGGTTTGAAGACGTTATGCTGATTGTTACGAAATAAACCGTATTATAATTTATAGTAAGAAAAACCTTCCAAAAAAAAGACTACAAAGTAAATAACAGTGACAGGAAGTATTATAAAACATCATCAACAGAGTGGAAAAAAAAAGAATTACTGATGCTAACATTACCCAAGCAAAGTCAACAAAATTATATGGGACACCCGCGCAAGCTTTCTATACCAACAGGAAAAAAAAAACAATATCGATGAACATATATCTACATAAAAAATATGTAGGTACAGACGAATTGAAAACCTCCTCCTTTTTTAAGAAGTCGGTTGAAAAGTAAGGTGCATACCGAACTGACTTTGATTGAGGAAGTGAATTATTTATTGAGAATATTAAGGTTACTTTTAATTGGAATTTATTTACCTAGAATAGGTATGTAAAATAATATTATTAAGCGTGAAAGCAGTTTGTACGACGATTCCAGACGTTTTCAATAAAATCATAACTACCCATGTATTGTAAACAGGGTGTAAAAAAACCCATCACATCACACACAACTACGCATTTTACGCACGCAAAACATTGTTTTTATGGGTGCATGCAACGGTTCAGGCGTCGTAGGGGTATTTAAGATTAATTCATAACATTTTGTAAACTTGCTTTCTTTAAAAAAACGTCTGAAAAAGTTGGAACTTTGACCGTAACCAGAACCAGACCAAAAGAAAGATCACAACGACGGGAATAACAAGTGATTTTCAGCTTAAGCATGGGGTCTCAACTCGAACAAATTATGATTAGTCTTGAAAAAAAATCATAGATGGCAGCATAAGTAACAATTTATCAAATTAACAATCACTAAAAAGCGTTATACCGCAAATTTTGGCTGAGGTAATATTAGTAAAAATCATAAATCTCGTATTTTCTACAAAAAACTTAAATTAAGCCGTTTACTTCAATTCGAACCCTTAGAATGATAAAGTAGCCATCTGTTAATCATTTTGTTGAGAGCTCTTTGCAATAGATGGCGTTTTACTCAAGTGATAATGGGGTCACTTTAAACTAAGTCGTTTCATGAAGGAAAATCAAACAAAATCTTTTTTTAATCTAGTACTTTACGTAGAAATATAAAAATTGAACACCTAGGAAGAAAAAACGTAAAAAAGGAAGAAAAACATCTAGGAGTCTTGCGTAGTATCTAGACAAGACTCCTAGATGGCGTTGTAAAACTACAGTCACTGGCAATTAGTGAGTCGCTGATGCTGCCATCTGTTAAAAAAATGGAGGAAGAAAAATAGCCAGCTCAATAGCCAGACTTAGGGTGGTGTCATTTCTTTGTATGGGATTGGGTATCTGTACGTAGTATTATAATATCTGTGGCTTAGTTGACCATCCTTTTACACCCGTTAAAAGTATTTAAATATCAGTCAAAAAACAGCAAACTTGGCAGTACAAAAATCTACCTACAGTTAACAAACAATATGTGTCAAGAAAAAACAAAAAAAAAATATTCTTGAAGAAATACAAAATAAGTAGGTATTATTTATATTTGACTAGCTTAAGCCCGCGGCTACGCCTGCGCGGTATGTCGATGAGAAGTAGCCTATGTCCTTCCTCAGGATGCCATCTATCTCCTTGCCCGTTCAGTGGTTTAGGCGTGAAAAGGTAACATACAGACAGACAGACAGACAGACTTACTATCGAATTTATAATATTAGTATGGATAATATAATAGTATAATAGTATGGAAGTATGGATTGTGTTTGAGTATGAATGTGGATGAATGGCTTTATTTATGTAGAAGAAAGAAAGGATTTATGGATTGTGTGCAAAATAATATTATGGCTAGAAAGGGGACGGCTTCCGAGATGAGAGCTAATAGAGATGTATATATGGAAGAACTGCCTCGTTGGCCTAGTGGTCGCAAGCGCTACTGCTGAGCATGAGGACCTGGATTCGATTCCCGGGTCGGGCAAAGTGTTATTGGGTTATTCCATCTGGAATTTCTCAGTAGTTGCCCAGAGTCTGGATTTGTGCTAGGTTGTTGGCAATAGGCTCGCCCCCTATTACATGGGACTTAGCATAGCTAGCGAAATGTGGGTGAATTATAGACACATCTCTGCCTAACTCTTCGGGGATTACAGGCATGATGTTATGTATATGCGTGCAAGTATTCTAGGTAAGTATAAATATTAAAAAAAACATGCTCTCAATACAGAAAAAAAAAAAAAAAAAACATTTATTGTAAATCACACAAAAACATTTTATTTCGAACTGTCTGTGAATAATTAACCATTTCCCAGTTCCGTTGAGCATACAGTTTGCTTCGAGTTCAATGACCGACCTGCCTAAAGACTTGACTGTGTGAAATTAAACAAACAACAGCTAAAAACGTATGCAGAAAGAACGTGTCTAATTTTCGCAAGAATAGGTCTCTACTTTAAGCGAGATCAATGGATAGTGTGAAACAAAAGAGTGACAACAGTTTCTGTCAAAATTTAAAATAGGCCACATACCTACTTAGATTAAATCAAAGACAATAGGTAGGTACTTTTTACTTTTTTGTTAGCTATTAAGGTCATAGCACACGTATCAACTCGGAAGCCGCCCCGCCCCTGCTTCGCACGGTTTTTAGGACTTGACAAAACATTATTAAAGAAATCTCATTTTTAATAATCTTTATTTTAAAATAAATGTACCAACATACACTTTCTAGGAAACAAGAAGAAAAGTGAAAACCTCTTCAAATCGAAGTTACACTGCACTTTTCACATAATTATTTTGAAAAGCCTTTGCTAATGAGGACATAAAGGAATAAGTATTTATATGGACACTAAGGAAATAAGCGAAGTCTTCTTACTAAGGAAATAAGAGAAGTCTTCTCACTAAGGAAATAAGAGAAGTCTTCTCGTGCTGGCAAATATTTATTTACAACGGAAAAAGCTCCTGTTTGTTCATGTCATGTTAGATTTACGAATCTTATGCGTAGTTTGTCATATAAAACTTACTATTGGTAAAACGAATCGTTGTTGTTGTATAGGAACCGAGCATATAAGATTTATGTAATCAATAAAACCAAGCGTATCACAGAGACATATTTGACACTCAACCTCTGCTAGATCTCTTCGTAAGTATGTAGGTATCGATAAATACATTAATCATTATCATGTACAACCCGTTTACGTCCACTAGAGAACATTCTACATGCGCCTCCCGTATTTACAACACGAGTTATTTCGAGATCTCGTTTGGTAGATTGATGATCGAGACAAGATAGAATCGGTGTTTATTGATGTTTGCTTATCTATAACTGATTTTATTATTTGCATACCGATTTTATTATTGTGCACAGGATCAGGATAGATTTTTCAATCTATCCTGATCCTGTTTAGCGCAAAAAATAACATTTCGCCAGCCACTAAGCGATCACTAAAATTACGTCACAGATTCGCCGATGCGTAATGATTAGATTTTTTTTTTAATCGTCGGGCTCCGATCTTTATTTACAATGTCATAGGCTACTTAGAGATCTGATTACATTAGATATTACCTAACTGGCGTTTCACGCACAATGGTCCACCTTAGGGGCTAAGTGCGGAAATCAAACTACTAATATAGAATATGCGCATAAGAAGGCAGAGGTTTTATAAGTCTCATGTAAAAGTGGACAAGCCTAAGGGGCACAAAACTATAGCATAATCAGCCTATAACGTTTTCACTGCTGGGACACAGGCCTCTCTTTGAGACGGAGTTGGCCGTACTCTACCACACGGGCCCAGGTCGGGTTGGTGCGATGACACATAATGTCTTCGCATTTTGGTTCTAGGACATGTCGATTTCCTAACGATCTCCTTCACCGTTTTGAGAGTAGTTGGAATGAATATAATTGTTTGCTTGGGTTGGAACTTTGAACCCACGAGCTACATCGTAAGTCGGGGCCAATACCAATTGACCACCACTGCGATCACACAAAACCATCCGCAGCAACAGGTTTCGAAGATAAGCAGGACCTTCGCACAGCAGTCAGCGGCAGCAGCAATCGCACAGCAGATGGTAGACTCGATTAAGCGCAAAAATTGAAAGCGCAAAAATGAAAAGCGCTTATTCAAGTCTGCTTTAATTATAATATTACATAAGAAGCAATTAACAATCATAAGAAACGCGTGTATTTATTAAAATTACCTACAGACTATAATTTCATTACCTATTTATTTTCAGTAACTATTTCAAAAAGCTATGACAATGAGGAAATAGGTAAGAAAATGCTATGTTAATACGCGTACAATGAAAAATAAGTGTCTTTAAATTACAGCATAGTAAATCGCTTTGCATTAAACTTAAGCCGAGATCTATAAACGTTACTAAGTAAGAGATAAGTAATGTTTATATATCTATCGCTTATTCTAATTACGTACTTGAGATACGCGTTATTCCTGTCACTGTCAAACTATAAAGTCTAAACACGAGCTAAGTAAGGGATAGGTACCTATAGAACAGTCACACTAGCACAAAGCGTCTTGTCATCATTTCCATTAAGTACTTCCATTTGTTCAGATGCTTGAAAAGTACCACTTGACTGAATTCGATTAGCAACAAAAAGTACCAACAAAAAATCTTGTAATAACTACGTAATAGGAAAAAAAAAAAAAAATCAATGACTTTTCCGGAAGCTTCACTGTTTACTAAAGAAGAAAACATTTGAACCTTGACGGTCATTAACGTTACGGGTCGTCAGGAGCTCGAAAGTCTGAAACAGTCTTACCATAAAAGGGTAGGTACCGTGTTACCCCGAAGGTAACTGATATGGGTTGTGGAGGCCAGATAGGCAGTGGCTCTATGTAAAAAACTTGTATTGAGTAGGTTTTGAATAGACTGGAAGCCGACTCCAAAGTAGTTGGGAAAAAGCTAAATAAATATTGATGGCTACAAGAATGTTTGCCCTCCGTTTATCTAATAAAAAGAGACGCGCTTTGGGTGCATTTTTTCAACTGTGAACACGGCTTCACTCCCTATAACAAAACCTAGCCAGAGAAAATAGCTATGTATTAAAAAAAAACCACATTGATCGGCTACATGGTTCTCGAGTTGTAAACGTTTTAACTAACAGACATCCAGTTTCTGAATTGAAGTTCAACAGGTATTGAAATTCAAAATTTCAAGCAGTAAAAACTTTTTACAAAAAAAAAACAACCGACTTCCACTTTAATTTCGAAAGAACGGTGTCTTTGGTTTTGAATTTTCGTTTTTTGCCACCCCACACAAATTCGAATACCACTAAGTTAAAACAGTGAGAGGAGCATACAACATCATCCATAAAGGCTGAGTGGGAAAAATACGTATTAATGAAATTAACTCAAAAACTACGAAAGCAAAGTTAATAAAATTAATATGGGACCACCTCTGAAGCATGACCTGCCAAACAAAAAAAAAATCATCAAAATCAATTTCAAAATTAGCGGAGTAATCCAGTAACAAACATACAAAAAACTTACAGTCGAATTGAGAACCTCCTCTTTCTTGAAGTCGTTTAAAAATGAAATTCACGGGATTTTACTTTGCATATTAATGTAGTGTTTTTAGTTCTCAACTTCAAATTCTCAATTTAGAAACCGGGTGTAAGAGAGTTTCATTTCACTGTAAGAATTTCATCGTAAACGCACTCGTGGCTGACCATAAAAACCTTTCTTAAACTACAAGGTCAAATAAGTAATTACTGACAAGATATGAAAGAATGTCCTTTCTACTGCAATTATTCTTGAACAGGATGTGCTCAAGAATTTCTTTTTTTTTAACCTTTTATTTCGATACAGTAGGTGTGTCGTTATGTACTCTCAAAGCTGGCGAAAACTACTTTTCTTATCTACACTTCCTTACATTATTATAAAACAAAGTTCTCCGCCGCGTCTGTCTGTCGTCCAGCAGGCGTAGCATGAGCACCGTTTTGTCGACGGAAGAGTAGACAAAAATGACGTTTCCTGTAGACAGTAGACAGTACGAGACGGCAGCAAAATAGAAAGAGTCAACTGCACTTTTTACGAAATTCACTCTTTTACATAATTCGACTCAGAATTCTTTGTTTTATCATAGGATTTATCGGTTGTCAGTGTGATTTTGACAGTAAGGATAGAAAACTTTCTTCCGAAATAGTCTACATATAAAAAGACCTAGACAAAGATCGTTAGAAATGCAAGACAAAATGACAGATTGTAGAAAGATTTCTACGGTGGATGTCAAAAATGAAGAAACGAACTGTCACTTTGTATAGAAAAAGCTATGTCTATTCTTCGTAGAGATAGAAAACGCCATACTACGCCTGCTGTTCGCGATAAACTCAAAAACGACTGCACCGATTTTCATGATGTTTTCACCAATGGATAGAGTAGTTCTCGAGGAAAGTTTTAGTATATAATAACCGACATCCACGCCGGGTGAAGCCGCGGGCATCAGCTAGTATAATTTATAGAGAAAAGATTTTGTATGTTTGTTTGTTGTTTTTTGACGCTTTCCGCTAAAAACAACCCAGAAATCGTGAAAAAAAAGAGCTGTTCCCTACACTCGTCAAAATGTAGGAAACAGCTGACTTTTTTTTACGATTTCAGGGCTATTCTAATAGTGAAAGTTGTTCATAGTGATGAGTACAATGACCCCTTAAGAGGATGCCCATGTTTTACTCTGTATATACCGATAAATTTAATTACGAACCTTCGCGTTACTGTCGCTCCACTTATCAGAATATGATACACAATTAAATAAATCACCAAAATTTTAATAATCAGTCGCAAATTAAAAATAAACATTTCGAATAACTAAGTAACAGATTTGGCCTAAGAATTAATTATGCTGTGCGAAACAAAGATCCTGTTTTCGGCGCAGAGGGAATTTAACACACACTTAAAAGTCACCCACTTTGATAACTCTGATCTGAAAGATTCGGCCTGAGTTTCAACCTGTGCGAAGCAGACTGCCTGATTTCCAGATAGGAGTATTTTAATCGAGGGAGAATCTCCGCCCCTTTTAAATCCCAACCATCCAGAAGCGTTGCACTTTAGAATGTATTTTTTACTTATTGAAAGTTCAGATTATATTACCTTACCTACGTCCTACTCACATAGAAGACATTTCTAGAATTTTCTTTTCTTATAAATTTTATTTCTGTAATAAACAAAAAAAAATATTATTCAATAATTTCATTTCGTGAAAGGAAGATTAATCAAATTATGCATAAATACATACCTAACCTATCTAACACACAGTAGAGAAGAAAGAGAAAGAAAGAAGACTTTTTCTTCTTTCTTTCTATCTAACACACAGTTAGTACATAATTGTCATGACGTAGATTGGATAATAAACGATAGTGTGGCTTTGTTTACTATGACGTGCGTTTACTGCTAAAACACTATTGTATTAGTTTAATGGGAACAGGCATTGATATACTAAAAATATCAATGGCTACAGGACCAATTACAATGTTACTATGTACTTCTATGGTAGAACTGACATGGTATGTTAATTTGTGAGTCAGATGTATGTATAGTCGACCGCGTAATTACGTTATCACCGGTTGAAAACTACTTAGGAGCTGGCCACGCCGAAGAGACGTGAGACGAGGACGGGATGCAGACGCGGCAATAGTATGCAGATGGAAAAGCGACGCGCCTGCGTCTTGTCTTTTCTATACGTTTTGTGCCAGATGAAGTCTGCGTCCCGTCTCACGTCTCTTCTATGTGTTCCCGCGCCTTACATGTCATAAAACGACTAGGTCCATTTGTCTATGTGACTGTAAGGCCCTTTGTATAACCGCACGGTTTCTTTACGGTACGGCCGCGGCGTATAAACCGCGCTGTAGAAAAAACGTTTCCGTCGACAAGCTTCTATAGTAATCCATACAATACGACCATGCCTACACACGGCTAATAAACCGTAGTTTTTCAGTTTTCACGGCAACAAAAACGTGTGTGTAAGGGCCTCACAATTTCAACTTTAATGAAGTTTTAATTTACCGGGAAGGGTTGTTAAAAGTGGCAAATGAATAAAGATGTCGAATACACTAGAAGTGCTATACTTATATGTACCTAATTGCGCCCATGCGGAATGTCAAAGAATCGTAGGCTGTATGTGTGTTTGTTGATACTAGCGTTTCTGTCCAAAATCCGGTTGAATTTGGTGTGCGCACTAAGTTTAAAGCCCCATTTACACGATGCAAGTTTATTGCCTCTGGCAGACAATAACATTGAGGCAACAAATGATTAAGCAAGTTTTGTTGTTGCTGATACTTCTGGTGTACCGTGTAAAAAAGTCTTTATAATGGAACCCGGGACCAGTATATAACCAATTTGAGTTGAGTTTTTCTAAAGAATAGATCGGCAGATGACTTTACCGAGAAATAACTTTAACAATAGAAATAGGGTCGGTCTTTTCTTCATACAAAAAGTTATAATTCGAGGTTCGGCTCTCGTCTATTTCCTCCTCCAATATTGGAACAATTTGAAAGATATTTTATAAATTGAATCAATCAATCTGCCTGGCCTTTTCCCAACTATGTTGGGGTCGGCTTCCAGTCTAACCGGATGCAGCTGAGCGACTGCCTATCTGACCTCCACAACCCAGTAACTGGGTAATACGATATCCCTTAGACTGGTTGTCAGACATTCGGGCTTCTGACGACCCGTAACGACTGTCAAAGATCCACAAATGACAGCCAGGTCCAACGGCTTAACGTGCTTTCCGAGGCACGGAGGAGTCTCGATATGTGAAAATGGTCACCCATCCACGGACCAACCCCGGCAAGCGTAGCTTAACCTGATGGATCCACCCGAGCAGCTGTTATAACTTAGCCATGAGCTCCTCCGATATACGATTATAAATTGAATAAGAAGGATATTTATTGTGCCCCTATGTTTTTCTTTTTTCAAAATAGGCCTCCAATGATAGCGGTCTAAACAGGCAATTTTGAGCATTTTCTGAGGGTTCTAGTGCTTCTACAGATAATGTATCATCAAAACGGAAAACATAGGGGCATAGAACTAGTTGATATTTATTTTACTGTAAAAAATCATTGCTCTAAGGTCATAAACCAGAGAGAAAACAGGCGAAAGCGTTTGTATGGAGAGGGGACCGACCCTATTTCCTCTTAGTTAGCAAAATGATGTTACAAAATATGCAGCTCTTTATTATTTTTCTTTTGATTGCGAAACCTTCGACCCAGAAGACGAAGTGTGGGATTCTTAGCTCTCTCTAAATTATATAACAATCCTTTTGGGCACCATCAGCACAAATAAGGCTCTTTTCTCAATAACCTACTCTTCAAATAGGTACAATCTTTATAATAAACCGTTAGAAATCGAATACCTACTACGGAAAACCACAAGAAATCGTAGAAGCCTCTGATTATCAAGTAATCTAGGAGTACCTACAAGGAAATATATATTACCTAACCTAAGACTATTACATAACACAACTTGTTATTAAAACACAATTAGAAAACACATATTGAAGTAAAACCTTATATAAAATAAATACTATGGATTTTCCTTACACCAGCCTGCTGAACTTTATCGAACTAATTTGAAAAGAAAATGTTTATTTTCTTATAATGCCTGTTGCTTTACAATATCTAGGAACTTTCTAAGAAAATATATTTTGGATGCGTACAAAAACGTAAGATAGTTAGATAAATGGTTTTTTATTTTGATTTAAAACAGTGTCCGTGGACTTCCTTGCCCCTTCTTCCCCATAGGAACCAACTACGCTTTGGAATGGGCAACTAGCTTCATGTTTCTGATTGACCAACGCATATGAACCGTGCATCTACCTTCTGACGTTTAATAAGTGCCCAGTTTATGTGAAATAAAATATTTTGATTTTAATAGAAAATTAAAAAAACGCCTGTAATTGTTTTTTCGTTTGGTTACAGCAGGTCTATTCTGTAAACACCTCACCGTGAAAACTTAGGTGAAGTGAGCTTAAAGTGAACTGCCTTAACATCAGACAATGACAGGTCACTCCACGCTCACTTCACCTAAGTTTTCACGGTGTGATGGATTACAGAATAGCAATGCTGTTCTCATGCCATGCTTTAATTGGTTTATTTGAAATAAATGCTTTAAGTTTGAGTTTCCGTGTAGTTCAAATAATGACGGAATGAATACTAACGGTATGTATTTAAGGAAGGTCAAAAAGTTTAAATATATCTTATTTGAACTAAAACAAGGCTCAAATTGTAGTAAATTACTTGAGTAAACTATTATTTTGATACATCACGTTTTTGGTTCACGGCCAACAGATTTAATTTTCCTTATTTTTGGAAACGGTTCCCGCATAATAATAATAATACCTAATAAACTTTTTTGTGATTAACCCTGTATCAAATTTTAATAAAGTAGGTAAGTAAATTTTCCTTTATCATTTGCATAACATGATAATCTTCTCAAGGAAAAATAAATAGTCCGGAATCAATGGAATTTTTTAGTTTTAATAAAAATTTGTTATAAACTTATCGCGTGGTTTCCGTTCGCGAACTATCTAAGCGCATGGACGGTATTACGCTTCGCGATACTAGTGCAGGCTACCAGGAGCCCACACAATGCAAGAGGTGTATTATAAACTATCACGTTTCCCGCCACTGACACAGCCCACAATATTGATCAGTTTTCCATCAGTCTGACCACTGTTTTGTACAGTATCGGGCGACATGTTTGTAGGCTGTGGCTTCATACGTCAATCGAAATAGTAGTACAGGCAACAACATTCTATGTACATACCTGCATTTCTCTCGCACACCGCTATGGAAATGGAAACCGGTTTTTTTAATAGCGATAGCAATTTACCAATAAATTATAGTAATTACGTGTATTATTATGTGCATTTTGCATAACTAAAGTAACTTAAGTATTCTGAGATCGGTAGACTATAATCTCGGACCGGTTTCTTGGATTATTCAAGCACCTTGCGGATGTTGGGGTGAGCACACACTGAGACGAATACCGCAGATTTATTTGAGAGTCAATACACCTTCAACTTGATTTTATTTTCCTACTTAATCTTATTTTTTTATTCAGACTTGAAGTTGGAAATAAAGATGTTTGGTAACGAAAATATTGATTTATCGGAATAATTGAAGGTTGAATGAATTTGAGTGTTAGTAAAATACTAATATCGAAGACTTCACTTTGACTGATATCAGGTTGGACAGCATTTTTTATATTATAATATCATCGTTTCCATAAATAAATAAATACGTTTAATCGCAGTAAGTATACTAAAATATGTCCAGTTGCTGCCCTCTGGTTTTACAATATGATTAAAAAATTAGGATCTAAACTACAATGGATTTATATTGCGGAACAACATTCTAAAACAAAAAGTCCGCCTTGCCATGTTCAAAACGAAGTAGGTACTAAGATGTTTTTGATGCTCCATGTGTGAACATTAATTAATTAGCTGTTTATTTTAGCTCATAAGGATATATTAGGTAACGTAATTAAGTACGGCGTGTAATTAGAATACGCCAGGATTATGTACTGAAATATTAAATTGTTATTATGATTTAGATCTATGCCCAAAAAAGACCTTTCTCATCAAAACGGACCCAAACTTTCTCAGAACTAACGAATGCGTAAGAATCCTCGATGCACACCTGTCTTTAGTTCACCAAACAAGTCGGACAAGTGCGAGTAGGTACTGACGGGCGAGGAAGCGAAAGTTCCCTTTCGGGGAGACCTTCGGAAGTACTCGTACTTCGAGATATGTGGCCAATGAGCAACGTTGCCACCGAATTCAATGAAGGAAATAGTATTGTTATTATTGCTCGTTCCGATTCAGGTTTGACTATAGTTACTCCATTTATTATAAACTAGCTGTGCCCCGCGGTTTCACCCGCGTAGGTCTCGATCCCGTGGGAATATAGGGATAAAATGTATATCCTATGTCCTACTCCAGGTCATGGTCTACCCGTGTGCCCATCCTCTTCTCTCTAGAGTAGGGAACGTCGCGGCGCCAGCGTCGAACGGTTCGTGTATTGTATTTTTATACTCGTGATAACTTCGAAATTAAATGTCCGATTCGAATGAATTAAAACTTTTTTACTGCTACATAAATACCCTTGTTGTGAGTCAATCTTAAAAGATAGGCATATGCTGTCGCGGACTTTTTTTTAGAACTTTTAAAGGGAAACAATTCCATCATACATGATATTTGCGTAACTTAAACCGGTTACGCAGCGCACGCAACAGAAGCTCTCAAAAAGGAATATTTTTTCCCGTTTTTGCAACATTTTTCATTTATGCTCCGCTTCTTTTGGTCGTAGCGTGATGTTATATAGCCTATAGCCTTCCTCGATAAATGGACTATCCAACACAAAAAGAATTTTTCAATTCCAACCAGTAGTTCCTGAGATTAGCGCGTTCAAATAAACAAACTCTTCAGCTTTATAATATTAGTATAGATTGACCCTAGGTACTGTAAGACCAGAGGGCCTAGACAAGTGACAATCGCTTCGAAAGCGTTTCGTTTTTCTACAACGACTTTCAACAGAATTGAAATAAGCTTTTCGATAGCTTATGTCAGTCCTATACATTTTTGCCTTTTCAATCATCGTTATCGCTGATAGAATGTCACTTTGTTTTGACACAGAATTGAGAATACCGAGGGTTATCAATGCAATCCTATGGTTATATCTATAGTAAATGTTTTCCTGTGTGTCTGTCTATCTCACTATCTGGGATAAATATGCTGCTGTCTACATATTTGCTCGACAACAGTTGCAACAATTTAATTAATTATGCAGATTTTCAGAATGGCTGACGACACTAAAGTGTGTGCGAAATGGTGTTGGATATACTGCGGGATTAAAACAGTCCCTTTGGCCGAATCATATTATGAAAATATTATGACTCAAGGTAAAATGTCACAAACTGACAGTTCATAATATTATTATGATCTGCGTGTAATTCATATTAGGAAATAATTCATCTGTTTTCTATGGAGATTCGTAAAATGGTCCACAAATTATGAATTGCTTTTATGTCAAATTAGAGGAATTGCTAATGACAGCTAAAATTCAGGAAATTAACTGCTTTTAGAGGAATTGCTAATGTGGCCAGTTTAGGCCCACTGATCAATGTTTACTTAGACTTGAAGGAAGGATCAATAATTATAATCATGGGGGTGGCTAGGGGTGGCAGGAATTATCAATATTATTATGATATACAAACTTTAGTTTTTGTTTACCCTCATAAGGGATCATCATTATACACAACTTTTAATAAGGGACCAAAAAATAAATCGCGAAAATAATCAGCTGTTCCATAATTATCTCATCCATGTATGTGAATTGTGAACATAAATTTATTATGACACAGCTAAAATTGCCGAAGTTGTTCGTATTTCGTATGTACCACCTTATGTACATAATGGGTCCTTGCAGTATGACCCCCATTTTTCCTTTTTTTTTTTAATTGTTGGATATCATCCAATGACTTCTCCCGCTCTGGGCGGAGCGGAAGGGCGTGTCAGACTTTTACTGACTAAAACCCACCAGTGTTTCTTCAGTTACTTGTTGCAAAGGCCCCGGTATCCCTTTCGGACTTTCCCGCATCACTGGCAAGACAGTATGACCCCTTAGAGCTTTAGAGTGAAGAAAATTAAGCTTAAAGCTTGTGTATACAGTGTATATGAAGCTTCGTGAAGGTGTATACACCATGAATCCATTATGAACTGTGAACCAGAATTGAGAGCATTTATCAAAGTGATATTTTCTGTGTCAACATTCAACAAACGCCAAATCAGAAAAAGGAAATCAACGCAAAATCGATGGCGTATCATCAGTAAATAGTGACATGTGAAGAGACAAAGGGACATAAATTTTCACTTCGACAGACATAACTTCGCATGATAAGAACACTGGTATGCCGGAAACAATAAGGTTTTAAACATGTAAGTATAATACTTACATAAAAATTATAGCTATTTATATTTGTATAATAATTACCTATACATACAGGGTGGTATACATCTTAGCACGTGACTAGCCTTGTTCAAGGATGTATAGGTGCTTAGCGAATTACAAAAGTATTAATTGCCAAGTGACAAATATTTGTGAATAATTATTGTGCTTGCAGATAAAATGAATTAAGTTATTTTTTTGATGATACTTTAGGACTTAAGAAGACATCGCTTTTGCATTTCGCAATTTGTGTAGGTATATTTTCACCCTCGTGTCTTTAAAACATATATATGTTTTAAAGACACGAAAATATATAGTAAGTCTCAAAAATATGTATATGGTATGTTAAATAATATGTATATGGTATATGTTAGAGTGCAGATAAACAAGTTATTCTGCACTCTGTTTGATTCAGATTGGCGCAAAACTACTGAAATTATTCTTTAAAGGTCTGGTCATAAAATAGGCTATACAGTATGTTAACTAACAAAGGGCGTTCCCGTTCACCTGCAATAGTATAGCGTGTATACATGCTAAAAAAAATATTACAACACAAAATTTTTTTTTTTTTTTTTTCCTTTGTGTCGTGAAATGTTCACAAAACGATTAAATTTAAACGTACAAGAAACACTCTGTACACGCACATTTGTATTTCAACGTAGAAAAACAAGTGTGACAAGTGGGCGTGTACAGAGAGTTTATTTTCCGTAACAATTTAATATTTTTTGTGAATATTTTACTATACAAAAACAAAAAAAATCATATTATTTTTTAATGGTATACTATTGCAGGTTAACGGGAACGCCCTTTGTTAGTTAATATACTGTATATTATCACGCTATTTGCTATGAGGGATAGGTAATATTGTATTATGTCCGTTTTCCTCACCAGTTGACTGCGAGAAGCAGTGTTAATTGCAGATATTTATGGATTTAACCTCTGAAATGGCACATTTTAACTCAATGTATCCCCGTAACCTTTTGATTACGTAAAAGAAGAAAAAATACGGGTCCAATATCGGACAAATAAAAATTATTGTTATCAGCCCTATTCTGGTCGATGTATACATATTTTTGCAGCTGACTAGCATTTACCATTTGAGCTCAGTAACAATCAAAACAGTTTAGGAGCTATTCGACCTCATAAGTGGGCTATGTCAACCCGGGAAGTAAAGCAGTGCCGTGACATATCCATGACAAATGTATATATAATAAGTATAGATCGCATCCGTTGCCACCACATACTTTACAAAAATACCCGCATGAACATTATTTATGATATACAATCAACATTGCGAGCGATTTTGCTTGAAGCGATACATGTAATTATTCTGAACTGCTATTAGAAACTAAGTACACAATATGTACCTACTGATGTACATAAGTAGGTATCTACATATTGTGTGTGAGTTGTGTACATGTGGGAAAATGTCTTGAACATTGTTTTAAAAACGTGCGAAGTTCTACATAATGTTTATTGTTGTAGGCTGTTTTTTTCTAAAGTTATGACATTTTATTACGAATTTAGGCAGTATCAAGAGTGACGTAACCTTAATGTGATGTAGACATCGTCTAATTTAAAACTACCCGCCCCTCCACAAACATTTCTAAACATACATCCTTACATATTATAAAACAAAGTCCTCCGCCGCGTCTGTCTGTCTGTTCGCGTTAAACTCAAAAACTACTGCACCGATTTTCATGCTGTTTTCACCAATGGATAGAGTGGTTCTTGAGGAAAGTTTTGGTATATAATAACTGACATCCACGCGTACGGAGCCTCGGGCATCAGCTAGTTTGAAATATAACAAGCAGTGGATGGAGGGCATTGGAGGGGCGTGCAGTTTTAAATTATACAATCTCTACTTTTAGTTTATTTTTAACGATTTTCACGAGTCATGTATACAATTTTCAAGAATTTTCTTTGCTATTGAAAAGTCACTGATGGGTTTCGTATTTTTTTTAATGCTGATTTACTATTTTGATATTTTTATAACCATTATTGAGGAATAACATAAAGCTTAATAATCTATGAATCTCATATTGTGTAAATGTAATATGTCTTTGGCTTAGATAAGAATATGATATTCGTCAAAAATAGTTAATGTGTCTCTTTTTGTACGAATAAATAAAAAAATCTGTCTGTTTTTCTCAATAGTTTACTAAATAAGATTTATCTTTTTCGAACAAAATTAAATAATGCACTATACAATGAATGAAACAATAAATCTACGAACACTTAGCTTCACAATGTTTGCTGAGCAATTATTTTAAATGTTAAACGCTATTCATTAAAATTAATTATCTACAGTTCTTTAGGCTTTATCGGGAGGTAGCACCACGATTTTGTGTGTCACGACTCAACTGCTGTGGGAATTACATTCTGAACTTGGCAATCTAAGAAGATACCTACTACTTTACATTATAGGTTTAGGTATACAGCTGCACGGATCGATTGTCAAGGTTCAGCAACGTTTTGCTGAGGTCTGTCCATGGATGGGTGACCATCCATTACATACCGAGACCCCTCCATGTCTCGGAAAACACGTTAATCCGTCTTGGCTTGCATTCGTAGATTGTTGACAGTCGTTTCGTGTATTTAGAAGCCCGAAAGTCTGGCAACCGATTCAGTGATTGATTGTATGTTGTAAGTATTATGATTATAACATAATTTATTAATATTCTAATTGGGATTTGCGATAATTCCGGGACATGCTTTATAATAATCCTTACTAATATTATAAATGCGAAAGGAACTCTGTGTCTGTCTGTCTGTCGCGCTTTCACGCCAAAACTACTGAACCGATTTAAATGAAATTTGGTACACAGTTAGTCTAGAGCCTGAGAAAGGACATAGGCTACTTTTTATCGACATACCACGCGGGTGAAGCCGTAGGCGGAAGCTAGTTAGTATTAAAATAAAATAAAAACTAGTATGAAGTGAAAATAATGTAAATTATTACAATATGTTTGCCAAGTCAAATAACTAAGAATTACTTTGTAAAAATAAAGGGTGATTAAACAATTACCTTATTACCACAAAACCGTTTTTAACAGTTGTTTGGCCTAAACACCTTTTAAACATGACATTTCTGTATGGAGTTTGACATAAAACTGACACCAAACACGTGTATCAAGTGTCTAAGTTTTTGTGGTAAGGCCCTTAATGATCGGCAGTCAGTCGTAAAACCACTACAGAGAGAGACAATGGATGTCTGGAAGGGAGACAATGGATGTCTGGGAGGGAGACATGTGCCAATCGCTTTCAAAGCGTTTCATATCTACAACGACTTTCAACAGGATTCACATAGGGTTTTCGGTAGCTTATGTCAGTCATCATCATGGTTTCCGTACGTCTCTTTCGGGTGACCACTGAAAATCAGCGCAGACGCACAGCATCATGCTGAGTGGAAGCTTTATCACAGTGATGACGTGCAGCTGCCGACTATTTCTGTTTTAGGGATCTACATATATGTGGTTAAGTAGATCTATTTTATTTAATTTTTCTACTGAAGTGAAAAAGTGAACTACTGATGCTGAAAAAGATCACCATGGAGGCAGAGGAAAACGATGCTCATGTGCTCTTTGAATGCATAAGCGTCACCAAAGTTAGAACAAAAACTCTCGGGTCACCCAGATCTTTTGCAGATGTTTTGAACAGACTTGGAGACGTAATCTGATTTTGGGGGGAGATGGGCTGGTTGGAATGACCAGCGACGGACGCCATGACCCGCGAATAATGTTCTAAAGTAAGTAAGTAAGTAATACATTTATTTGTTAGAATATTGTTGTTACATAGGTGTTACACATGATGTCCATAATATTCTGCTGTAAAGCGTACAAATATTCCAAAGAATTGAAATTAAAAACAAACCATACAACATCGAAAATAAGAAAACGTTAACTACTATCAAATACAATGTCAGGGGTTATCAATTATAATGTTAAGAATTATTAAATACAATGTCAGGGGTTATTAATTATAGTGTCAAGAGTTATTAAATACATTATCAGGGGTTATTAATTATAATGACAAGAATTTAATAATTCTTGTCATTATACAATGAAGAAAATCGGTAAAAAAAAGAAAAAAATCAATAAAATAACATAGAAATGAAATTCCATCATTCCATCATTTTTCAATTATTAGGAGGTAAGGAGGTAGTCTACTGAAGGACTAAGTGCGGAAACCAATCCCAGTAAAATACAGCGTGTAAACACCGTTGTCACTCAAACCATGGGTAGTTGACTTAAATATAAAAATAAACGCCGAGTCACAACAAAAAAAAACATTATTTTCGTTAGAGTTTCTTCCCGACACCGTCCGCAAATTCATGGATATGCGCCCGAGGTCGCCCCTCCTACCTACCTACACAACACATGAATAAATATACAATAAGGCTCGCGCTCGCGGCCGGTCAGGTCACGTCCCGCGCCCCCCCCCCCCCCCCCCCCGCCCGTTTTGTGACGTTTGTTGCCCTAGCGCGTGTGAAATACTTTTGGGGTACCGGTGTTAACCCTAATACCCTGTAGAAATATAGAAGGATCACCATTGTTTAACACCCGTGTGAAGGTAACTCAGTATGCTTACCACAGGTCATGGTAGCTAGGTATGGTATACCTACCTTCTACCTATGTATGAAGAAGGGGGTCCCAAATCGCTTTCAATAACAATCATTATAAAACAAAACGCGAGTACCTCATTTACCGGTCGATTGACGCAAGTACTACCCGATTTGTAGTTTTTAATGGGAAAATTATTTTAATCGCGTAATTATGCGGTGATGTCGCCGACACCTTGAAACCTAATGAGTTTACAGCCAAATAAAGAGCGGTTTGAACAATAAGTGATAAAGAGTGTAGACATAAAGGAATAATGCAGTAAGCGACGTAGCTCTTAGTTCACGAGACCACAGTCAAGCTATAGGTTTTTAGTGTAAGCTGAACTGTCATTGTACGGAATGCCTGTACAATGCGGGGTCAGCTTATACTGGAAATTATAGCTTGATAAATGGTATATGTCGTCGTGTGTAGGTTGTTGTTCTTTCATTAGAAGTGCCATCATAGCAGGTTGGTCTACTAACGACGAGGCTGCGGTCTCGTTATCTCACTGCGTTTATGACAGATAATTATTAACTTTGTAGAAGTATTAGGCTGTTACTTTTTCGTCGTTATTAGTTCGGTTTAGAGAGGTAACTTTGGATATTTTTCTATCGAGAAAATTTTATGTTACCTATCGTGTTTTCGCCAAACATAACCTAGCATCAATCCTCAACTTTAACATATATTTATTTCAAAATTTAATGCTGCAGTATTTTCGGCATAACGGAGGATCATGCTAATCAATTTGAGTTAGGGTGGGGCGTTAAAATGTGGTGCTGTTCCACAAACGTTGGGACACTGAGGCTTTACCGTTTTATTGACCCTTCACTTCATTAAAAAGGGTAAGTAGATAATGTAAAAATAATACGATTTGTTTCAAAATGTAAACAAACAAAGCAGAAAACAAAAAAAAAACAAAGCATTCTTTTTGTTTGTAGAAAATACTTGAACAGGGTAAACATTTTTTTAATTCATAATAATTCTTATTCTACCTGCTATATTGGAATAAACAATGAGAAACGAAAACATCCTGCCGAAACATTTACTAAAGTCCTTGCAGAACTCCAAATATAGCTGACGATGCAGAATACAAAGTCATTAAGAGTCACGTGTAATATTTTGCATTTGTTGCGTAATAAATTCAAGATGGTGGCCTCCTTGGTGTACTGATCGCAAGCGGTCCTGCTTTGCATGAAGTCCTGGGTTCGGTTTCCAGGTCGGGCAAAAGTATTATTGGGTTCTGCCATCAGTAATTTCTCGGTAGTAGCCCAGTCTTTGGATTTGTGCCCTGTTGATAGTAACAGGCTCGCCCCATATTACATGGGGCTTAAACATATGGGTATTCTATAATAAGGTACCTACACCTCTGCTTTACTCTTCGGGGAGAACAGGCGCGATGTTATTCAAGATGCATGCAAAGTCATTATGAGTCACGTGTAATACATATTTTGTGTTTGTTGCGTTATAAATTAATTAATTCAAGATACAAATATCATTGAAAGTTTAAGTTTTAAAAAATTGTGTCTCATTTGCATGTTTAATTTCTGCGTAGGTGCGCTTGCGTTGCGAAATGTTCGACGGTCAGTTCATTTATTATTTTACTTTACGAGGTAAACAAAGTTGTAAAAAAGTTTGATGTGTGTAGGTTATAGCTATCTCAATATTAATGGAGAAACTGAAACGGAGAAAATGTAGAGTTAAGCTCTAAGTATCGTAACGCCTGCTCCCTCGAGTAGTGTATTTACATATAGCACTCGTAGACACATAATTGTAACTGGGGGCATACTCTCCGGTAAGTCCGTCCGCGAAGATAGGGGCCCGACCGAAAGTTGTTCGATACATTGGTGCCGATTCTCTTGTCACAAATTCTCTAAACTAAACTAAAAATCACTAAAATTCAGTTTATGCCCGTCAAACGACGATTTCCTATTCTGAAAATAGACTAAACTGACACAACTTAACTATAATTTAGTTTGACAGCACTAAGATGGCACTGAGTTTTAATTTAGTGAAAATGATATTCTGAATTTGACGTTTTAACCAAAATTTTTGTTCTATATCTAAAATCCTCTAACGAACTCTGACTATTTTTAATCACGATTAAAAATGTGTGGAATAAAATTAGATGTCATGAACTAAAATTCAAACCGACATGTCGGTTTGAATTGATTTTTTCGGTACTGTATCTTGTTTTCATTTTCTTTTGCTTATATCTCGAAAACGGTGTGTCCTATCGCAAAAATAATGAAAATTTTGACCCCCTATGCAACCAGCAAACCCATAATACTCTACATTTAGGTGATTTCATTTTTTTGTTTTCTTCCAAAAAGTGAAAATTCCATATAAAAATACGTCGCGACGGCCACATTGCGCGCCTCTCCGGCTCAAAAAAAATCACGGTGTAGGCAAACAAGTAGGTACCAAGTGGAGTCGCGATTGTCAAATGCGATTTTAGTTTTGCCAAAATAATTTTTAAATTTAGAGATTTTTTTTGGCAGAATAGCGCTAGCGAATTAGAGCTATTCTTCCTTTTACTTTTTAGTAAGGAATTTTAGTGATAGTTTAGTTAGTTTAGTTCGGTGTACAAGAGAATCGGCACCTGACGCCCGATTAACTAACGTTTTCGGATGGGCAAAAACTGGTCGGAAGTCAGGACAAGCTGACTGCCTCGTAGCTCTAGTGATCGCAAGCTGAGCATGAGGTCTTGGGTTCAATTCCCGGGACGGGCAAAGTGTTAGTGGGTTTGTCCATCTGGACTTGCTCAGTAGCAGCCGATGGATTTGCGCCCGGTTGATGGCAATAGGCTCGCCCCCTATTACATGGGACTTATAACAGAACTGGCGAAATGTGGGTGTACTTTAGGTACACCTCTGCCTATCCATTTGGGGAATGCCGGCGTGATGTTATGTTATGTCAAATAAAATACGCAAAGATGATGACATTTTCACCATCACATATTATCCTTCCTACATAACGGAAATGGGTACATAATCTTCCTGGAAGTACCTATACACACGGAAAACTATAAAAGTCTTAAAAATTTCTGAACATTATCGTAAAAGCTAACGTCGCAATGGGTTTTATCCTAAAGTGTGACGCAGCGGTGACATGGTGACGTCACACACCTAGTCATCTAATCCATGCACTCCGTGTTGAGTGTGACGAAGTATTATTACATATTTAATGTCTGAGTGTGTCTTGGAATATTTTCGAGATTGATCTTTCGTTTTCGAGGAACTTAGTAATTAATATTTACTAAGTTATTACTAATTATTATCAATTTTTAGGGTTCCCTATTAATAGAAGTCGAAATCGCATTTACACAAAAATCTTCAAACAATATCAACAGATGCAACTTCCATACTTATATATTACTAGCTGATGACAACGGCTTCGCTCGCGTGATTCGGTTATAATAAAATATACTAAAACCTTCCTCGAGAACCACTTTATCCATTGTTGAAAACAGCATGAAAATCGGTGCATTAGTTTTTGAGTTTATCGCGAACAGGACGACAGACAGACACGGCGGAGGACTTTGTTTTATAATAATGTAAGGACAAATGCGAAAGTAACTGTATGTAAGCATTTCTGTCAGTTTCCTTTCCACGCCTTAATGGCTGAACGCATTTTGATGTCCTGAGCCTAGACAAAATTTCTTTTCTGTAAGCGTTAACGCTAACGGAAAGATCAAATTGTATGGAGTTGACAGCAGCTGTCACGTGACATCTCTAAAGCTAATGTCAGCTCCATACAATTTGATCCTTCCGAAAAGGATTTTGTCTATAGCCTCTGGTCAGGCAGGTCAGACTTAGGACACAGGATACTTTTTATATCTGTAGTATGAACGTTCCCGTGGGATCATTTCAACCTCTGCGCGGGCAAAGCGTCGGGCAAAAGGTTGTCTTTTATAAATAACAACAGACTGTATATTCAACTCAACTTGTAATGTGATAAAATAGATCTTAAATCGTCAGGAAGTTTAAAATGAATCATGTAGGTAAATATTAATAATTATCGTACATTATCGACCTCGATACCATACAAGTCTGAGTCGCCGTGACCGCCAACGTTGGCCAAACATTGGCGTTTCGTCACATCGACCCACGGATGACAAATTCGGAAAACTTTGTTTTTAGTTTTTGTTACGAATTTGAGTTCATAAAAGGTTTAATTTTATTTGTTTTGCTTTGTAACGATGTGTGTCAAGAAAAGCTTTATATTTTATTTGGGAGCACTTAATGAATAAATACATGTAGTACATCAATATACCAGCTACATAGTCTAAAACAAAGTCACTGTTTATGTGACCACTTAGATCTTCAAAACAATGTTCACCATAATTTTATTATTCCGGATGGATAATTTGTATACTTAGTACATGAAAATATTTAACTTGAATAAAGCACAGAAATCCGAATGTCACAGGAATCAGAATCAGCCTAAAACAGTCATATAAGAAACCCTAAAAGCGATTCATTTCCTGAATTCCTAGCTGTTATTAGCAATTCCTCTGACACAAAAGCAATTCATAATTTGTGGACCATTTTACGAATAGAAAACTGTCAAACAGATGAAATATTGCGTACTAAGAATCACCACGCAGATCATAATACAAATTGTCAGTTTGTGACATTTTACGATGATTCATAATATTTTCATATTATGATTCTGCCAAAGTGGCCACAATTTACAATTGATTTTTTTCAAGAATAATCGATTGTTATATGTAATAGGGATATGCATGTGCTATGAGGCTTCTACTAATGATCGAATATTATTATTTATCGGTTTCTTTCTATATTTTTATTAGAATATTAGAAGGCTGTTGACCAGACGTCATAATTATGAACTTTACCACGCATACCGATACCGAAAGGTTACGTTCATATGGCGTTTACTACAATTCGTATTAAATACGTCATATTATGTTATGAGTAATAATATGACGTATAAATATACTATTTATGGTAATACTAAAGTGTGTTTTCTGTTATATAGCTTATAGGCATTTCGGTTAAAATACTGTAAGCAGATGTATCTTGCCCCTCCCCTTTACTTATAGTGAATAAGAAAGACGTTATTGGACGATTTGTTAATTTTATAGTTACTTAGCAGTTTAGGTTATATTTAAATTACTTATTATCTAATAGGCTAGATTATAATGTGAATAAAGTATTACCAACCGTGATACTTTATAAAGGGAAAAAAAAAGATGTGTCTTGCACGTGAGTTTGTTACTACGCTTTCACGCTAAAATGGCTGAACGAATTTTAATGAAATTTGGCACATGGGTAGACCATGACCTGGGTTAGCACATTTTTTATCTCGGTAGTACGTTTCCTTGGAATAATTTCCAACATTCACGCGGGTGAAGCCGCGGGCATAGGCTAGTTTTTAATAAATAAATAACGTGAATGTCCGATTTCTGAAGAACATCTAGGATCCTCGAATCATCTCTTCATCATGTAAAGTCACAGAACATGCGGCGCACCGCATCTGTTTCTGGAGTTCTGTTTAAAAGTATACTAATCTTAAAAAGTCCTGTGAATATTTTAATAAATCACCATTAGACAGAGTGTCTCTTGGGAAACGTTTAATAATATATATTATACATCTACTACACATTTCCAGTATAAGCTGACCTCGCATTGTACGGAAATCCTATACAATGCGAGATCAGCATAAACTGGAAATGTAAAGCTTGATGTGTAGCCGTGTGTACTTATTAGGTTGCCATTAGAAAAACCATAAAGCAGATTTTAATCTAATAAAAAATACCGACGTACAGTCACGGACTTTAATTGATGAGCCACCTTCAAACTTTTCAATTTTGCAGTTTCATACATTCACGAGATTACACGATTAAACACGAACTCAAATCGCACGCTCGTAAACAAGATGACAAATAAATTACTTTTAATCGGAAATAGTCTTATCCATAGAGGTTGACTAATAAGTTCGCAATGATAAAAATAAATACAATGTTGCGTTAAGTTTATCCAATCTATTTGATACCGACCTCCTTTGAATCATAGCTCATTAACTCGATAATTATGAAAACATAACTGAAGACAGTGACAATTGAAATATCAAGATGACAAATAAATTACTTTTAATCTGAAATAGTCTTATCTATAGAGGTTGACTTATAAGTTCTTAATGATAAAAATAAATACAATATTGCATTAAGTTTATCCAATCTATTTGATACTGACCTCCTTTGAATCATAGCTCATTGACTCAATAATTCTGAAAACTTGACTGAAGACAGTGACAGTTGAAATATCGATGTCAGAGAATTTCTCCGTACGCTAACGTTACTATGCAGCAGTAACCTAGTAACAATTGTTTATCGTTGCTAGGTTACTGTTGCTAGACCTGCAATTGGTTGACTTTGAGTAGTCACTGCTGTCAAGTTTGTAGTTCTGCTCTCAGGTTAGCCAACCGGTAAAGATATGAAATATAATTTTCTTCTTCTAATACGAAGACATATGACTTTGCGTGTCGGGAACCGAATAAACCCGATTTGCATTACACGGCTAAAATGCGAACAGTACCAGGTGGCTCATCAATTAAAGTCCGTGACTGTACCTACCGTAATTTACCGCACGAATCCTAATACTTATAAACACAAAAAAAACCTGTTTAAAGGATCCCGCAGATAGGCCCGACATCTCTTGAAGAATGTTTAGGTGTTCCTTACTCTATAAGGTGTTATAAAAATAACTTTTCACACCACCTGCTCGACAATGTCAAATTATATGTCATGCAAACCTAACCTAAAGTAAGTCATTAAGACCTAAGAGTCTAGCAGGGTAAAAATATTGTACTGAATTTCATTATGACCCGCTGGTCATTAATGTGATTTGAATTTGGAACATAAAATAGAACATTTATGATAAGTAGTAGGTACATACTAATTCCATGCATTCACCATTAAGATCTGCACTAAAAATTAATTGTTCGAAAATCGAACTGGCCACCACGAGTGGAATATAAAAAAAAGAAAAATAGAACACAAATTATAAAGAGGCGCGAATACTAAAAATTGAATTGCTTTGTGCAACAAATTACTTAACTACAATACATACAAAATTTCACAAAAATGTCGAGTGACGATAGTGATTTGACTCCGGAGTACATTAAATCCGAAGCCATTGGCATTGCCAACAATCTACTCCCAGAAAAGTCCAAGGAATCGTACATTAAAGCCTACGACGATTTTTACAACTACTTCCAGCATTTATCATGTACAAAGAAGTCAAGTAGCCTATGGTGCATCTGTTCGATGCTCAGGTCAACAATAAGCATCAAAAATAATATACAAATTAATACATATGTTATAGTCAAAGTCCGATACACAGTCTCTTCGCGGAAGGACTGGTTTATCCTAGGTTTGGCCAAAGCCATCAGGCAATCCCCGAAATACATTTCAATTTCGCCCTTTGCCTGAAGTATTTTTAGTCAAACCCAGGAGCTCCTAACTTTTCAGTCAAACGTCGAAAGTAAATTATTCTGTTTCGGTTTTGGCCTAGTCAATCCTAGAAGCGACTGCAAAACTCGGTCAAACGTTGATCTAAACATGTTTAAACAGGTTCATAATGTCTCTCGCGGTGTTCCGACCGATTGTTTTGTCATTTCATGTTCGTTCATTGAGCGTGCGGGCGTGTAATTGTGTAAAATTGAAGATGAGTGAATCAAACGGTGTTGTTGTTACTAAAAACGTGGATAAAGAAGCTTTAAAAGTAAAGTTTAAAGAGAAAATTTCTAATTTGAATAAAAATAAGTGTTCATTTCACATAAAAAACAAACAGTTGTATGAGCAGATTATCAGTGAGGTAGAATCCGCTAAAGTAGCTGAAAAGAAAACGTCTTTGCAGTATCGCCGTCTCAAACGCTACGACGTTGTTTGTTTTGGGGACGAAAAAAAATTGATTAAGCCATTGTCAGATACAAAAAATATACAATACTACGTTGAAAATCACGTAAGCTGACCAATCAGGTGTCAGAACTGGCAGAGTTAAGCGGTTCTTAAGACTTGAAAGCTGCTCAAATGATAAAATGCTTCCAAATATACGAAGATAAGACACTTCATACCTATATCGGAGTTTGACTCGTCAAACCCCGATTTAATAAAATTGTGTTTTGACGTTTGCCTGACCAAATTAGTCTCTCCCAGGTTTGACGAAAATTGTTTAGTCAAAGGCCGAAAATTTACATTTGTTTGGGCTTTGACTAAGTCATTCAGTCTGACCTGAGGATTGACCAGTCCAACCTAGGAGCGCCGGAGCTTCGGAGTTTGCCTATAACACATACACCAAATTACTGGCATTTTTAAAAAGGAAATCGGAAGGACATCGTCCTAAGAAATAAAAAGTTTTCACAGCTCAAAATGTGGATACGTTTCTAAATGAAGCACCGGACCACAGCTTTCTTGCCACAAAAGTAAGTACCTACCTATTGATTCAATTTTGAGTAACTAAAATATCTACTGTACTTACTATGTATAGGTAAGTATAGGTACTAGCTACCCGCTCATGAATCGATCGCTTGTATGCGATCTACTGATAGGTGATGTTTCGACTCTAAGTTAAATAATAATTATTATTGTAAACCTTCGTAAGGTTCTTAGATAACTTTCTGATAACATGTAATACATTAAAATTATTATATTTCGTAAGTTACCTTCCTACTTAAATACTAACCTACCTACCTATTTTTGTTACAGGTGGCATTGATTCTTGGAGTGAATGGCGCTTGTCGTGGAAATGAACTCATAAACATTAAAATCGAAGATATCGAAAAACATTCAGATTTGTTGTTGGTAAATTTGCCAGATACAAAATCAAAGAAAGAACGGTCATTCGTAGTCCGTGGAGAATACGTAAGAATTATCGAAAAGTACCAAGCTCTACGCCCCTCTAATATAAACACTAAAAGATTTCTCGTAGCTTATAATAATGGCAAGTGCACCAGGCAAGTCATTGGAAAAAATAAGATCAGCAGCATGCCGAAAGAAATTGCGAAATACCTGAAATTAACAAATGCCGAGCTCTACACGGGCCATTGTTTCAGGAGAACATCGGCTACTCTATTGGCGGATTCAGGAGCAGGCATGACCCAGATTAAAAGACACGGTGGCTGGAAATCTGATGTAGTAGCAGAGGGCTACATTAAAAATTCTATACAAAATAAGGATAAAATAAGCTGCCGCATTGGTGACAACATCAAACTAAAAACACCGTTGATAACTGATCCTGGACACCTTTGTCACCACAACCTTCCACATCAAAACACTATTCATCTAGCCCGCTGCCTCAAACACCACCTTCACCAACTTTCACGATGCAAAATGGTCCTCAGCAGACCCAAGTTTCTGAAACTTTACGTAACAGTAATACTCAAATAAACTCTACCTCAACATCAATAAATGTACCGCATAAAAACATAACTTTGTCTTTCCACAACTGGTCTAATGTATCAAACATTACCTTGTTTTAAATAGGTCTACTAACTGTTATTGTAATTTTAATAAATGCTTGGATTCTAGTACTAATGCTTTTTATTGTCTCGTAGATGGTGTAAAAATTGGAGTATTCTCCTCGGGGATAAAGGCGCCTTCGTTTTGGGCGAACTTGAATCCCACACTGCACTCAGGATTCTTGTCTTAACTCCCTCGCTTTGCTCGGGAGTTAACACTCAAAATCCTTCGTTTTGCTCGGAATTCAATAAGGCGCCCGCTATACAAGACACTACTTTATCTCCTTAGTGCATAATCTACTATTACAAACTTTAAGACCAGAGGACCTAGACAAAGTGACATTCTATCAGCGATAACGATGATGTAAAAGGCAAAAATGTATAGGACTGACATAAGCTATCGAAAAGCTTATGTCAATAGTCGTAGAAATACGAAACAATTTCGAAGCGATTGTCACTTGTCTAGGCCCTCTGGTGCATGAGACCATCTAACTGAATAACTTTTACTATGAGACTTTAGGGGTATGATGAACAGGGTGTAAAGTTCACTCATCCACCATAGAAAAGGGAGGATTCTCCTACCAGACGGGTGTTGTGTCTAGCGGGCAACTGCCCAATGATTGACGTTGAAGACAAGGAAGTTTGGCAATAATTCCTTCTGCACATGTGGCTTCCCTGGTACCTCATTAACGGCATATTTATGTAAGAGTCTATTAACTGCTCCCAAATTACCATATTTATTTTCTTTACATTCATCCTTGACATACAATCATTGTATTTGACATTATATACCTGCAATTAATTTCAACTCTTAGTGGCTTTTGTGGACAGGATTATAATTATTCAATTTGTTACAGTTGTAATAGCAATCACTTCAATTGGTTTAAATAGGTTTTTATTTTTATTTGAATTCTAATTTTATTATCATTAGTCTTTTAGATAGATTATTTTCTATTTGTGAATGTGAGAACGTTGTAGGCTTATTGGACTGTAGATTTATTGAACATCTTCTATTTTTGTTAAGTACCTGGTACTTACTTGTTGAAAGGCCTACATTGTCCTCCCATGCCTACCAACACTGTAATTTGAAAGTATTGTAAAACCCAATTATTTTTAAAAGAGTAACCATGGAGTTTCTTGCCGGCTCTTCTCCATAGGAAACGACCAATTGGAACCGTGCACCTAGCTTCTGACGTTTCATAAGTGCCCATGTAGGTTTATGTGAAATAAAAATTTTTAATTTTTTTTTTTGTTTTTGATTGATATTGGGTTTTTGTATATATGTTCACTGCACGGTAAACTCTAATTGCGCGATGCAGGATTTGTGTAACGTCAGGATTTTTGTGTGACGTCAGGTCGTTGATGCGTAGTTCGCATGTGGCGATGTAGATACCGCCACAGGACCAACTTTGAAAAAAAAGCAGCTGTGTCATATAGTTTAGAACAGTAGATATGGAACAGCTGTTTTATTTCGCGATTTCAAAGTTGGTCCCGCAGTAAAAGTTATTCAGTTCGGAGGTCTTAAAGCATCTTTTAAAGTTGGTAAAGTTAATTTTTTAAAACCTTGTAGGCATAGATTGTAAATTAACTAAGCTGACGCGGGTTATTACCAAGAGTCTTGAAAACGGTTTCGTGCAGAATTCTAATAAGATAATACCATCCCACTATTTTATATTGTTATTATTTAATAATAAATATAATTATATTGTTTTTATATAACGTTTTTTTTAGGATTCTTATTATTTCAAGGTCACGGTGTTTTGATAACGTAGGTACCATAATAAATAATAGTAAGTACTTAGTTAAAGTAAAAACAATAAAATAGTAGATAAAGAAAAACAATAAAAGAGTAGATAGAAATAATTCAAATCGATACCTTACTTTAACATTTTATACCTAAATCAATAGATTACCTAATTTATACTCGCTGTTTGCGGTGTTTCACATAATCCTAAGCTATTTTAGTTTAGATTTGAAAAACGTGTTCTCATTTTGGTCCGAATATGTAATCAAATTGAATTTATGAGTTCATAATTTTTTTGATGGGTGGCGAAATGTGGGATTTCTATGGTTTTGTAATATCAATATGTAGACAGACAAGAATTCATTTGACTGTTTACAATTATTTAGTATTCCGCAATACCGTATCATCATGTTCACAATTAAGTATCAAATGTGTAATCTTATTTTTTGTACCTACTCGTACTAATTGATACAATATTATGAAACAAAGATTGTACCTATTATGTATCCTACATCTTTTTGAAGCTGACTGTATAGTCATGGGTAAATAAAATTGTGGGTGAACATAATACATATTTAATGTCGACTGTCATTTTTTATCCTTAACCAGGAACATAATCATAAAACTTAATTAAATGAGGTGATTTTTCATTATTATGTTATCTTTTATCTGAGAAATAAATATTTCAGTTTAACAGTTTAACTTTCAGTAACTTGTCTGATTATCATCAATCATTATCGATCAATAATCAGACAAGTTACTTATGTACAAATACACAAAACTTATTTTAAGTACCTACTTAAAATGTACCCCAAACACTCTCTAAGAAATTTTCTATATATTGGTGGAAAAATGGTAAAAATCCAGCCATATTTTGAGAGATTAGTTCTTTCACATAGACAGACGCAGCGCGCTGACTTTATATGTTTTTTGAGAGTAGAGATGATAATCTATGGAAACCGGATATAACCAGCGTCAGCTCAGCTCATACAGGGTGGCATACGTCGACGCATAAACTATACCTAATGCTCGAAATCCTAGATGTGTGTGCGCCATGAATTCAGCACATGATTCTAGTCCTCCGCTAGCGTAGAAGTTCTTAGCAAGATACCAAAAAAAAAAACCTTTTCTTGCATTTTGACCGGGTAGGTGTTGGAGTTTTCAATAAAACATCGTTTTTTTTTTATAACCTATTAAATATGTCTAAGCTCCGTCGTCAACGTTCGCCTACGTCGCTCTACGTCAGTGACTACCCTGTAGATATTAAAAATACAACAAATTATCCATGAGACATTTTATCAAACGGTGACACATTTATCCGATCGATAATAGTTTTAATTAGATAAATGAACTCAAATAAAATTTTCTGCCGAAACTTCTCACATTTGATGGGTATCTATGGACACAAAAAAAATCGGAAGCGACGATTTTTTTTTCAATTTTTTTCCAACACGTCTCTGAAGTTTCGCAAACTAATTTAATTTGACTTATCGACAAAAAAAACGTTTTTTGTCGATATAAATTACTTAGCAATAAAGCAATAAAAACGTCAACATAATTTTATGAAGATCAAATGAACGTCAAATTTTGATCTTATTTTATGTTAATAGGTACTTACATACATAGGTAGATATAATATCATGTTTCTATACATATGTATTTAGATCCGCAACACATTCAGACATCGATTATATTGATTAGCAACGATTCTTGTATTCTATAAATAATATAAAAATCAATAAATTCCAAAGTAACTATAAACGTACCTAAATGTCA
This sequence comes from Lithophane semibrunnea, assembly GCA_947363905.1. Lineage (NCBI taxonomy): Eukaryota > Metazoa > Arthropoda > Insecta > Lepidoptera > Noctuidae > Lithophane > Lithophane semibrunnea. The sequence goes on along the minus strand of OX376186.1, from coordinate 18,731,787 downwards.
AGTTAATTAAAAAACAGCAATCACAACATACAAACGGACCGGGAAATCTACCAGATTTTATAGAAATACTTATTTTAGTCTAATTTTTCGACTGCGTCACAGATACTACGACTGCGTAATAGTGACGTGTTAGTAAACTTAGTTATTAGTAGGTAAACAAAAAGAAAAATGAACAGAAAACTAATACTTAAGTAGAGGAAAATTATTTATTATGAAGTTTAATATGTCCATTAGTATGTGCATCACTATTTTCTTAATTATCTTCACGTAATGTACTTGTTATGTTACGACCCGGGCGAAGTGCACTGGCTGGGATACAGCTAGAACTATGATTTTTCCTGTCGTTTCTTCATGGGGGGATATTACACTATCATAATTATTTAATTTTATAATCATAGTTCTATGACTCATAGATATACGTATATATGACAATGTAATATTAGAGACATTAGACATATGAATCATTTGTGAGGTTTGTTAGGTATAAGTAATATTCAGCGTGTATATAATATACAAACAGCGTATATATAATATACAAACGTGATGGTGTTGTTGAAAATCATACTGAGAGTTCATAAATGTGGATTTTTTTGGAAAAAAGAAAAACAAAATGGCCGCATTTTTTTTCAATGAGGAATTTTACCGGGTTATTGAATGGGGCGCGGACGGACGTCATCTAGCGAGCTTAAACAAGTCATAACATATGACCTCTGCAGAAAATTTGCTAATTTATAACGAAATTGGGGTAATAATTTGGGTAGGTACTAAAAATGTGAATTTCAAACTGCCATAACTTTTTTATTTTCAATTTTTTTTTTCTGGTCATTTTATTGCAGTACCTATGTGCCCCTTTCGGATCCGACAGGGTTACACGCTGTATTTTTCAGCAATAACCTGAAACTTTTTCGCCGTTTTTAAACAAAATAACCTAACATCAGCCTATTCAGTGAAGGGAAAAATGAAATAAACGGTACCTAAGTTAAACATATCAGCTGAGGTCCGCAGGTTACATATACAAAGTGTTTTGGGTTTCCCATTTCGAAATTCTCAGTAGAAGGTAATGAATGATGAGTCTCAATTTGTGATTTAGGCATTTGATGAAATGCTGACACCCAGCTGTCACCCTTCCCCTACCCGGACCACCGGCGTGATATTGAGTAATAATACTTAATAATTCGTCAACTCATCCCATTTGGGATGAGTTGACGAATTATTAAGTAATTATTAATTATTCTTAATTATTAAGCATTTGCTTACGGCCCATTTACGACGACTTGCAGAAAATCAAAAGAAGGTATAAATGGGCCGTAGGCATGTAGGACGAGTTGACCAATTTTATTTTATCCAACAAAAATTAGGCAGCGCGTGGGTTTGCTTACAAAACAATATTATACTAGAACAATATTCTAATGGTCATATAGGTACCAGTTTTTCGCCTACAAAGCCATCAACTAAAGGTACTTCGACCTCCCAAATTAGCTCAGGCGATAACAACTGATACGCAAAATCCACGTAAAATAACGTCAACTTCCTATGTTATCTCAAGTACAGCCATTTATGTCGAATTGGCGTAATACCATAGTTGTGTTCTAAGAAATTATGTCATTATTACCATTTTAGGATGTGCTTTTGCATTTTAATTAAGTTACGCATTATTTGTACTCTGTGGTACACATGGACAATACGTTCGACGAATTTCAACGAAATTGATCAGATGTGCAATATTGATTTTATCAGATCGCTTTGTTTATTTTATAACAAGTGAAACTAAATCTGTTGCACCTGGTAAGATGGCTATTTACTGAGTACCTACCTATATTTCTGGGCAATTATGTACATGTTGGACGAATTTCTACGAAACTGAGCGGATGTGCATTTGATTCACCTGGGGGCTTAAATCAGCCACTTTGGCAGAATCATATTAGGAAAATATTACATCGTAAAATGTCAAATCGTAATATGATCTGCGTGCGATTCTTATTATGAAATAATTCATCGGTTTGACAGTTTTCTATGGAGATTCGTAAAATGGTCCACACATTATGAATTGCTTTTGTGTCAAATTAGAGGAATTTCTAATGAATGACAGCTGGAAATTCAGGAAACGAATTGCTTTTAGAGGAATTGCTAATGTTTCTATTTTAGGCCCAATTTGATTCATCAGATTGGTTTGAACCTTGTTTTGTTTTAAACAGCTAAATCTAATGCACCTAAAAATTCTAAGTAAATTATATTTCTGGCGATTTTTGCCTCAGTGTGCGATTGTTATTACATCATTCAGCGTAATCCTTTGTTTCCGGATTATCGCGATATCTATCTAAATTTTATTATACTAAGAAATCTCTAGGTACCTACGTATAACGTTCGATTAATTAAGCAAATTAGAAAACCCACCAGAATTATTGGTTAGGTATAACATAAAGGGAAACTAGATGAAAATTTTATGCTCTTTCAAGAAATTCTCATCTACATATGTAATAATATGTATAGATCGATATGTCCTTATCATTATCATTTTATAACACTTAGAACAATAAAGAATCGTCAAGGTATGACAAATATAATTATCAAGATATCGATAATTCGATATTCTATTTACAGATTCCCGTTCTATAAAGATTAGGTAGAAAACGAATGATTAACAAAATATTTGTTGGTATCAGCAGTTTGTTATCTTGCAGTGCCATCCCTACATGGTGCAGCCATCCAGGACACACGGATGACTAAAAGAATGTCGTAACAGCCGTCTTGTACCCTTTTTGGACACGCCTATATTAAAACGAGAATCCGCTGGCACATTCCTCGCGGACTTGAACTGACTTGAAGTTGATCAGACTTGGACCGATGCAAGTTGTTTTTACGTTTATTTGGAATATCTTCGATGTTGATTGGTTTATGAATAACAGGATTTTTGGAGGAAGAAATTGATACTTGAGCTGATATTTGAGGAACTTAGGTGATGTAAATGTTGGTGTGTATGTAGAGCCTATGATATATATACTAAAAATAAAATGCAAAAATCTATTGAGTTAAATGGCGTGTTTATGACAGCAATTAGTTTACATAATGTTACTAATGCAAGTTAAAACATTTATTCCTTGGAATTTTACATATTTATTTTAAAAGGAACTCTCATGGGAAATATACGTCATCATAATTAGCCTATAATGTTCCCACTGCTGGGACACAGGCCTCCTCTCTGTGAGAGGGAGCGGGCCGTAATCTGCCACGCGGGCCCAGTGCGGGTTGGTAGATGTCACATGTCTTAGAATTTTTAGTTCTAGGACATGCCGATTTCCTCACGATGTTTTCCTTCACCGTTTTGAGAGCAGTGGTGATGAAATAATTTACACAAAGTAAAGCGCCTGTCAGGGTTCGAACGTACGACCTACAACTCGTAAGTCGTGGCCGTTACCACTGGGCCACCACTGCTCATATACGTAACGGGTGTAAAAATACACTTATTCATGTTCTTTCCGTCATTGGTATTTGTTTGTACTGGACCATACCTAAGAACCCTGTAGTAAAAGAGGTCAAAGTGCCAACATTTTTCACGTTACATGCACCACTTTTCCTTTGCGCACCCGCACAATGTTTTGCGTCCTTTACATTACGCGTTACCGTAGCTAAACAGTGAACACGCCAAAACTAAAAGTCGTTTCCCATTAATCATTTTTGCGCAAACTTACTTAATTTGATGTTGGTACAGAATGCGTAGATGACGACTTGTTATGGGTCCTTTTACACCCTGTATGTATGCTTGTATATAAAAATATAATCGAAAATTTTCCTATGTAGATAACGTATTCTATCTATGAGATCTATTAATTTTAAAATAAAATGCGACAAACAGATAATTTGCGTAATAAAAATAAAATTTCGCATAAGCATAAGTATCTACGTAGTCAATAATCATAAATAAACATAATATAATAACAAAAGCGGGCCTAATTTATCACCATTCAATACAAATTACATAGACAATCTTATGAACAGGAAAATACGCTACATATGTTGATACACCAGGCCCAAAAAGTTGAACATCACTTACTTTTTCAGCATGAAAGCCTTGCTGAGTTCCTTGAGGACTGTGGAGACGATGGCCCCGGCAGCCGGCACCGCCAGCACCGAGGCATCCATGCAGGCTGAAAGCGCGGCAGGCGCTAGGACGCCCAGCCGACTCAACCTTGGATTATCCTTCGACATCACTATAGTCTTTCAACTCTAGATCGACCACTTGAACCGTCTACTAGTCGTAAGTCGGTAGGTAAAGTCTATTATTACTCGTTACTCGTAAGCGCGCGACCGTCACCGCACAGCGATCCGCTTCGCACGCAACTTGAGAGCTGAATGTTGTCTTGATCCGAGTCTGCGCGGGCGCAGGTTCGTGACGCCCTTACTACGGCCCGTCGAGCGAGTTTACTAACAAATGCACGCGGGGAGGGGCGAGATTCTCGACTCTCGGAAGAGGTCCAGCTGCGCAGGTGATATACTGAATGCACCTAGTGGGGTTTTACCCTCTGCGAAAATTATTGTTAATAATTACATAAGTGAAGAAGTAACGGTTATATTGGGTATTTCTTGAGTCTTTAGTCACGTGGATGTGTTGTTTACTTTCTTGATTCTCTGTGGAAACTTACTTTCTGTATAGTAATAACTTAAACTGTAGTACCTTGTGATAAGTCTACCGCTTTGCCATGTTCACGCCCCTTCAAACCTTTGTTTAAGGCTGGGTAGTTCTAATGACAGTTGTGCATAATAATGAGGGAGCTAGGCAATTTCAAACACAACAATGATCCCATTTAATATGTAATCTGTGGACCTTGTGCATTAGAATGTTAAAACTACCTAGGCTCTATAAGGTTTACGGTAGGTAAACTTCCTACTGAATCTGTTTAGCCTTTTCACAACTATGTTGGGGACGGTTTTAGTCTAACCGGATGCAGCTGTGTTACAGTAATTTTCATGGACTAAGTGTAACAGACCGCTACAGCCCAGTTACTGGAGAGCACGATACCCTTTGGTAAAACTGGGTTAAAAGAAATACCTGAGAATATCTATAACTCCCCTTTTACTACGGTAAAATGTGCGTCGTATGGTTAGATATACCAGGAAAATTAAATGTTTACCAAATTGCTCGCTAATCAAATCACTAATGTCATTCGTTGACAGTTGCGATGGACACCTGAAGACCAATTCTCGTAAAACGTTCAAATTCAGATCGCAATCTGTCAAACTTTTCAAAAATATTGGCAAATTGATTTCATGTTTGATAGATAGCGAGTGAGATACGAAAGCGAACGTTCTTAAGAATTACGTGAATTGCCCCTCTTTTATAACATGGCAAATTGGTGTAGTGTGACAATTTGATAAAGAATTATTACCTATGTCTTACTGTACAGGAAATGAGCCAGTAAAACACAGCAGAACTGGCTTTGCCCCCAATAACCAGTTTTACGGTTGAATATAAGAAAGAAGGAAGATGTAGCCTCCATAGTAAAATACGTATGATTTTGATTATGTTATAACACGATGGGTATTAAAAAACTGGTATTAGCATTACTTAAGTGATATATATATACTATTAAGAAAAACTTCATCTGGGGAATTCCTATCACTGCCGCTAAAGAGAATTGCACTTCATACTGTATTGTATAATTACAAGTATTAAATATATAATTGTGCAAAATATTGTATGCAACACTATCGCACAGTGCATTATTAAAGATTAGTACGTAATACAATACATCAAATAAGATTGGGTTTGATTCTCAGCTAAGCTAAAAATTTAATTGAATTTTATTTAAAAATCAAGCTCATTGTTCTTTTCGCTAGACTTCGCTATATTCTTATCAGTAGCAAAGTCACATCCCGAAAATTCATCCTGTTTAATCTAAAACATGAGTAATCTACAACAGAAGAAAAAGCTCCTATGTTACAATACAGTAAAAGATTGCAAGAGATACATAAGTACCTAAAAGCATGCGTACGTGACAAACGACATATTCCTAATATCTTTCTTTAATATCTTCGAAGAATCAATGAGAGCTACAACAGGAAAGACATTATTTCTTCAAAATTCCCCTTTGTCGATTACTGAGGAGGAAAATCAAAGCTCTCAACGCTTGCAGTGAATCTTGTGTTATTTAATGATTGCATCTTCAGTACAATCTTGACATTTGAATTCAAATTAAGAATCAAACTTGAACTTGTTTAGTGAACCAATGAAACTCATTCATGCTCCTTCTGTGCGGTCTCTAATTTATCGTAACTATATTTCAAGGACACTTAGCATTTGATTCGTAATTGCTCTATCGGTCATTCATTCATCAGTTCATCACCTTCAGGTTTAAACCTTCTTCGTCGTATAGATGATTCCAAATTATTTAGGTTTTTACCAGAATTCCGCCACTTTGACCTTTAGAGCCTGCTTCCTCGTTCTGAAGTAGCGTGTCACTTTAGAACTGCATTTTAAAGGCTGAACAGAGAAGCGCGATGCGACAACGGTAAATCAATTTCCGTGAAGTTTTCATAGAAATTGTTCCACCAGAGTCGCGTCGCGCCTTTCTACGGGAGCCTTAATACCTAAGATTGCTAAAATGGTCGTTTTTAGATTAGCCTATCATAAGAACAACCTATAATACACTACTGAGACACAGGCTTCCTCTCTGTGACTGGGATAGAAAGGAGAGATCTCACTCTAGTAGAGACATTGCCCCAAGCCCCAACCCAAACCAGATTCGCCTTGAGGCATAATCATCGCCTCGTCGCCATCGCCTTTGTCGTAATAAAACCTCATTCAGATCCCTGCGTTTAGCGGACTGCGTATTTTAGAGGCAACTTCGAGAAGCCTTTGTGCCTTTTGTCGAGGCGGCTCAAGTATATACACAATTTAACATAATACGTGTAACGTTGGCTTCTACATCTGCATCGTAAATAGATGATGGTTGATGACTTACTAACAAGCAATGCATTGTTTTATTATTCCATGGCCTCCAATTATGACGTTTTCGTTTCACACTCTCATTATTTTGTAGTCTGTTTATCACTTTAATAAAACAAATACGTCACAATTACGATTCGAGGACAAGTAACAAACTCTTTCAATAGTTACTTGTAACCACTGCGTCCGCAATACGGGTCAAGGACAAGTCTATTACCGTATGTTAAATTATTAACGACTATCACTGACACCTGCTATTATTATTTTAATAATAAATGAATAGGTAATTCCATAGTAATTGCGTTTCTGCGTGTTCGCGTGATCGGCGCTCGGACGTCAGCGGCGCGGACCGAACAAGAACTTACTAAGATTGATCTAATAGGTTTTCCTGTAATAACGCATTAAGGATGTTGAATAAATTCTTTAAGTAGTTTTAATTAATAGAAAGGTTGTGAAATTGTCTTAAATTCAACAGACGCTAGATATTGATCGAAATTAAATAGCAATAGGACACTGTATCCTTAAAATGCCGCTACTTAGAACAATTAGGTCCTACAGAACCTTTGTTATCTGTCTATTAACATATAATATATATGATGTCCAATTAACTTCAACATCGACCTCTTCAACATCTAATGTAGCCATGAAGGTGATTTATGCAATATTTGTTTTAACCTAGTTAATAATACTGCAGACGCAATCGTAATCGTGTAACTAGGTGCAAACAACTATTTACCTTAATTATTAGTGTTTAAGTAAATTATAACATAATAAATTAACTAGCTATCTCATTATTCTTAAAACTTATGTTAAATATGTTAAATATTGTTAAGAAATCAGTTGTCCTAATAATAATCATAAGAACTAATGCCGCCTGTGATACAGGTTTATCCTAGTACAGGCATCATACTTTGTAATACCTACATTATTTCTAAGCTTTATACTGTATTTTACCAATTTTTATTTTTTGAATAAATTTATTATTATTTATTTGTCTTTGACATTGCTCGGGACCCTAGGGTCCCGGACCTTTGGAAGGCGTACGAGGGGCCGAAGCCAACTCGCAGAGGCCCCTTAGACAATTTTAAATGGAATAAGGCACCAACCGACGATTATCCCTGTTCGCACTATGCAAGTGCAGCCAAGGACAACCCCCGGTTGGTGTAGGACTATTGCAGAACATGGAAACAAAGATATTGGGCTATGGGTTTGGGTGGCTAAGTGAAATGGTTATCTTGAACTATGGAAAGACTATGGCCCCTGCCTGACCAATGTTTTTAAATATAAAATACATAGATAAAACGGCAGGGGGTGACTTGCACACTCAATAATGGGCCCCCCAAAACGGTCGCTAGCACAAAGTGTCGTAGCGACAAGGGGGCAACATGTCCTGAGGTGCTTAAGAGGAGTGGAGAGGTATTCCACGGCTATCAGGACAATCCCGGAAGTACGGTCAAGATCCCTACCAGCATCTTACTGGAATACTTCCTTCCTCCGAGCACGTTTGCTCTTGCGAATCTCCACTCAAGCCGGCCAATCAAGGCAAGAATGAGGTGGGAGCTCTGTTCCTCGTCACTGTTCACTCCAGCCGGCCAATAAAGGCAAGCCAGAGATGAGGAACAAGACTTCTCCCCGGAGGTAGGGTCCGTGGGGTCGCTACTGCCCAACAGCTCGCCACAAGCTGCCCTGCGGGTTTCTGTATCTCTCTTAGTCTGGCTCCTCACCCTAGACCTGTTCCGGCAAAGTAAACTCTACCGGAACAGACCTAGAGTTCCGAGCGCGCAAGCCCCACCACGACGTCAACGTAGAGATACGGCGGTGGGGATTATTATTTATTATTATTATTATTATTACTTCAAAGTTCACGAAGAACCCACAGTTACCGTGGTACATGATAGTCAAGACGTCAGAAACACCGTTAAGTTTCTGGACATTGACAAAGTGACCGCCAGAGAGGCGTATTGTATCAATCATACAAAAATATTGGATTAACTGTATTCACGCCGGAACGGTTCAACTTACTAACCTAACGCCTATGGACTTATTATTGTAAAGACGTAGATAAACGACTTTTGGTTGGACTCCAATTTGTGACTCCGTAGAGTCGGCGTCCGATTCTACGAACTGCATCGGTTGGATTGGTGTCCGATTTTAACGTCACGACACACACCGTATACCTTTGCCTGGTTTATATGTTTTTGTTATTGGGTGGTAATTAACCAGTTGGTGGATCACAGCCGACTAGGATATTTGATTACAAAAAAAAACCACTAAAACAGTGAAAAATTACTTTAAAAGTCGGTGGCAAAAAACGAAAATTGTAAAGCAAAGACACCGACTTCCGAAATTAAAGTTATTTTTCAATGTTTTAGTAATTTTTTTTTTGAAGGCGTTTATTTTTTTGTAAAAAGTTTTTATTTTTCTTTTTAGTTGTGGTACCTACCCCACACAAATTCGTATACCGTTGCCATCTGCCATGTAAATAAATAACAGTGACGGAGTCAACTAAGATATCATCTACATACGCAAAGTGGGAAAAATACATAATTATTGAAGCTAACTCAAAAACTACGCAAGCAAAATGAATAAAATTTATATGGGACCACCTCTGAAGCATGACCTACCAAACAAAAACAGAATCATCAAAATCGATTCATAATTGGCGGAGTAATCGCGTAACATATATTTAAAAAAAAACATACAAACGAATTGAGAACCTCCTTCTTTTTGAAGAAGTCGGTTAAAAACTAGAGGCGTTGGAGATGCTTAGCCACCCCAGAGACAACTCTGAAAGGTGCCTTGGTTTAGGGTACCTTTTTCAACTCTATACTTTTCATAATTAGCAAGTCAGCAAGACTTGCTAATATTTTTACATCGGCATAAAGCATAATCTGCTTATAATATTCCCACTGCTGGGACACAGGCCTCCTCTCTGTGAGAGAGAAACTTAGATACAGAAATCTTACTTAAGGTCATCATCATCTCTAAAGTTATTTCTATAAACACTGGATTTAAGTTTCATTTTAGGTACTAGAACTCTGGAACATTTCTGCAACTTTATAATTAAACCCTTCTATTTTTTTTTACAAGCCAGCCGGCTTTGTTCTTTACGACAGAAAAAGAAACCAATTCATTCCATCTTTACCTGCATTATAGTCAAAATAGTTGGTCGCCTGCGCACCAGTAATAATAAAACTTGCCATGAAATATAAATTAATCACTACACCAATAGTACCTTACTACAAATATACTCCAGAAACGGTTCTTGAAAACACAACACACAAGCTATACTTTGATCGAGCCATCCTCACAGACAGAACAACACATTACAATAGATCAGACATAACTTTAATAAATAAAATTAATAAAACCGCGCAAATTATTGACATAGCAGTCCCAAACACACACAACTTATAAAACACTATCGCAGAAAAGCTGTCAAAATATACAGATTTAAAAATAGAAATAAGCCGAATGTGGCGATTACGCAGCGTTGCCATTATTCCTGTAGTAGTTTCAACCACCGGTGTCATCCCCAAACAACTGCATCAATCCTTAAAAACACTAGACGTAGCTCCATCCACCTACCAAACCCTACAAAAAGCTGCTATCCTGAACACTTGCAGAATTGTGCGAAAATTCCTGCAGAACGACAATGACGCACAAATATCACACGCACAGACATTCATCACTACAACACAAAGCCAAAACATTATATCATCAGGCCATAATATATTATCATCAACTATTACTTAGTTTAGTTCTCTCAGGGGTAGCACTTGGCTTTGGCCCGTGCTATCCAAAAAAACCGGCAGATCAGAGCCGAGATACAAAAATGTATACCAACAAATAATAATAATAATAACCCCATCGTAACCATATCTCTACGTTGACGTCGTGGTGGGGCTTGCGCGCTCCGAACTTTAGGTCTGTGCCGGCAGAGTTTACTTTACCGGAACGGGGCTAGGGTGAGGAGCCAGACCAAGAGAGATACAAAAACCCGCAGGGCAGCTTGTGGCGAGCTGTTGGGCAGTAGCGACCCCACGGACCCATCCTCCCGGGAGAAGTCTTGTTCCTCATTTCTGGCTTGCCTTTATTGGCCGGCTGGAGTGAACACTGACGAAGAACAGAGCTCCCACCTCATTCTTGCCTTTATTGGCGGGCTTGAGTGGAGACTCGCAAGAGCAAACGTGCTCGAAGGAAGGAAGTATTCCAGTAAGTGCTCGTAGGGATCTTGACCATTTTCCGGGCTCTGGGATTGTTCTGAAAGCCGTGGGATACCTCTCCACTCCTCAAGCACCTCAGGAAGTGTTGCCCCCTTGTCGCTACGTCACTATGTGCTAGCAACTGTTTCTGGGGGCCCATTATTGAGTGTGCAAGTCACCCCCTGCCATTTTATTATCCATGTATACCATAACATTGATCAGGCAGGGGACGTAGCTTTTCCATAGTTCTAGATAACCAATCCACTATAGCCACCCAAACCCATAACCCAATATGTTTTGTTTCCATGTTCTGCAATAGTCCTACACCAACCGGGGGTTGTCCTTGGGTGCACTTGTATAGTGTATACAGGGATAATCGTCGGTTGGTGCCTCATTCCTTTTGAAACTGTCAAAGGGGCGTCTGCGAGTTGGCTTCGGCCCCTCGTACGCCTTCCAAAAGACCGGGACCCCACGGTCCCGAGATATGTAAACACATACAAATAATAATAATAAACCCATTTATTTCCAACAACCTTACAAAACAAATTTTACTTAAAAACGCACCAGTAGGTCGCTGTAATTATCCTTATTACTGTACTAGCATGATAAACACGCGTAGGCTTGACATGTTCATTAATAATCTCGTAACCGTTGGTTTTTGTACTCGACACGGTTTTCTTACCCACTTTTGGTTAGGCCTTTCAATCAATTCGTTGAAGCTGTTTTATGAAGGTAGGTTGAGTTGGATGCATTTTTGTACACAGCTACATGTAGCTTATGAGCAGCAGTTGGTATGAGATGAAATCGAGTCTTGTACTTTATAATATTATTATGTTGTACTTCCCGAAGGGGTTCGTGGAACCCTAGTACGAGTAGATGATACACACAAAAGTGTTATTTTTGGTTTTTCTATCCCATCCTAACCAATATCTCATAAAGTAAATCAGGAGAGGCTTTTGCCACTAACTGGACGAAAACCCGGACTCAAGGCCGATGACAAAAAAAGTATTACGGCACTATGGGCGCGTATATTTGACAATGAATGGGCTCGCCCCATATTATTTATGGGAATCCTACTATCCTACTAAATGTGAAATTATAAATGTGAAATTTTGGGTGTCTGTGTTTGGATGTTTGTTACTCAATCACGCAAAAACGGCTGAATGGATTTGGATGAAATTTGGCAAACAGATAGTTTATAACCTGGATTAACACATAGGATACTTTTTATCCCGATATTCCCACGGGATCGAGACTTACGCGAGTGAAACCGCGGGGCGCAGCTAGTTAAATATGTATAACTGGCGAAATGTGGGTGTAGTCAGGCACACCTCTGCCTAACCGTGCGGGGATTACAGGCGTGTTACGTTATGAGTGAATTTCTTCGTTCCACAAATCACGCCGACCGCGCTGTTATAGCAAAGTGAGCTCTGTCTGTTTAGCAACAACGAATAAGGGACTTCGCACTGACTGGAGTGGGTAGGGAATTGAATGCGAGGGTGACAATGAAAACTTTCGCTCGAAAGCCACGCGGCAGCCCCGCGACATCTCCGCGGATGCAACGCGGCACCCTGCGGCCACACTGATCGTCATCTCAAAACACGGCCTCACCGCGCCTGCGCGGTAGTTACCGGAGGCGCTGCACACATGCGGCCCGTAGATTACTGTCCGGAGACACCAAACTTCTAGTACTGTCCTGTTCTAGAAGTTTAATGTCTCCGTCCGTTGCGGCACTTCGCGCCTGTTAGGCGTGCTCGCCTGTTAGGCGTGCTACACAGTTTTTCGGGTTCAATTCAGCGCGCTCCGGCACAGCTGGTCGGCAAAATATACATTCGATTTTGCTGCCCGGTGTGTGCTGAATCATGTCGACGAGAAACGGTGTTTTCCCCTCATGCTTCACTTTTTACCCTACTTTGCCCACGACTCCGTCTGCGATCCAGGATGAAAAGTAGCCTATGCCCTTTTCCAAGTCAAGGTCTACCCCTGGTCGAAATTTCATCCAAATCCGTTCAGCCGTTTTAGCGTGAAAGCGTAACAAACAATCAAACAAACTCACATTCGAATTTTTAAAGTTATGATAACGAGTGAATAGCCGTGTTTCGCGTTGTTGTATAACTTTTTTAATTAGTGGAGATTTTTAGTTCATATTCTTTATGGGCACCTCTTTAGGTTATGAGCTATCCGAATGTAAAAAATATTTGGCCTAGGTCTTAAGGGGGAGGTGTGAAAATTGATTCGCTGTTACAATGTATAGTAAAATTTTAAAAAATAGTGCCCTGTGCTTGCATCTTGATCTCATTGTTGGTAAAGTTAAATTAATTTGTTGTGTAGGTAACTATACCTTTTCGAAAATTATCCATATTAATAATATTATAAATTAGTAAGTAACTCTGTCTGTCTGTGTGTATGTTACCTTTTCACGCCTAAACCACTGAACGGATTTCGATAAAATTATTATAAAAAAGAGATAGATGGCACCCAGGGTGCCGCGTGGTATGTCGATAATAAGTATACTTACTATCGACATACCACGCGGGTGAAGCCGCGGGTGGAAGCTAGTAATCTATAAATTAATTTTAAAATTAGTACTATACTTAATATTATTCTTAAATAAATATAGGTATTACATTCTCTGTGATAGACTGTACATTGTAATGTGTAACACTGTCTGAAATAAAGATTGATTTTATTCATTTGATTTTGATTTGATGTAAGTCTAACGTCGTCATTTTAGATTACTTACCGCAATGACGTGATGGGGTTCGTGAGGAGCATGCAGAATAGCTGCATATACCAGTAATCTCAGGCTCAGTATGAGTAATAGAGATGCGAAGGTCACTGGAGCGTGTCACGTGGACTAGACATGTTTTCTTGGCTCAAGAAAGCTGCAGAACAGCGCAGTTTTATTGAGAGTTTAATATCTTCCAAGTAATAATTTCTGGCCTTCTGATAATATCATCATTTCAGAGGAAAGAAGTGCCTGAAGTACTGATGGAAATATGCTTCCCCAAAACGTTATATATCACATCCAGCAAACTGCCGCGACCTTTACCGTATTCCCTTATGGCATTGTAATACATACAAATCTTGGGACCTGACGAGCAATGAGTTAACATTCTCAGATATGGTTTTAGTGGCTAAATAATAATGAATCTGTATATTTGATTAGTGCATCGATATAAGTTAGTTTCAACGTATCCTGGGCTGTTAGTCGCGCTACCAACCAGCTAACCAGCCAAACTTTTTACCAGTAATCTTTATGGGAGCACACTAGATTTAAAAGGTGTTAAAAAAATTACTTTACAAACTTTAAGGGGTGCTTTAGACCATCGAACTGAATAATTTTTAGTATAGGATCAACTTCGAAATCGCGAAAAAAAAAAACAACTGTGTCATACTATCGCTGTTCTAAACTCTATGTGCCGCTGTTTTTTTTTTCGCTATTTTTAGTAGGTACCTACAGGAGGCCTAAGCCACATTAGTAATTCCTCTAAAAGCAATATAATTTCCTGAATTCCCAGGTGTCATTAGCAGTTCCTCTAATTTAACACATTTTGTGGACCATTTTACGAATCTCCATAGAAAACTGTCAAACAGATCAATTATTTCGTAATAGGAGTTGCACGCAGAACACATTATGAATTGCCAGTTATTGCCTTTTTACGATGATTCATAATATTTTCCTAATAAGATTCTGCCAAAGTGGCCGTTTAAGCCCAGGGGCATTGCTATTCTGTAACCATCTCACCGTGAAAATTTAGTTGAAGTGAGCTTGGAGTGAACTGTCGTCACTGCCTTAGTGTCAGTAGGTATCGATGACAATGACAGCTCACTCAACGCTCACTTCACCTCAGTTTTCACGGTGAGATGGTTACAGAATAGCAATGCTGTTCTAAACCGTATGGACAGCTGCTTTTTTTTGTCGCGATTTCAAAGTTAGTTCCATAGTAAAAGTTATTAAATTCGATGGTCTAACTAAAGCATCTCTCAAAGTTTGTAAAGTAAATTTTTCAACAATTTATATTTATGGAATCCGGAGAATATACTTAGTGCCGTAGCTTGGGTAAGGCCAACAGAGGACTGCAATGAGCTGGATTGAAGAATTATAAATTAGATATAGACGGAATTAGAAATTAAGGTAGGGAAAAAAAAATCTGTAGTAACGTGTAACAAAAATCGTTTGTGCATTTTATAGTCAGTAAACTTTTTACTAATACTGATAACAAAAAATGTGCACTCAACATCTTATTTCTTAATAATTAAATTACTTGGGAACCGTAAACATCCACATACGTAATATAATGGCGCTGAGGCCCTAGACAAGTGACAATCGCTTCGAAAGCGTTTCGTATTTCTACAACGACTTTCAACAGGATTGACATAAGCTTTTCGATAGCTTATGTCAGTCCTATACATTTTTGCCTTCTCCATCATCGTTATCGCTAATAGAATGTCACTTGACACATCACTTTGTCTAGGGCCTCAGGTCGTCGTCAGTCAAGCTCAAGCCTAATTTTACTTCTTAACTATCTTATCTATTACGTTATTATTATTTTCTAGAGACGGTATCGAATCACAAGTATAGTTACTGTTGTCTATATTCCTCAATTCCATAGAGCTGGGTACTCTCTCGTTGGGGAAACTCCAGTCTAACGACCTGGGCCTCCTCTTGGTCTCAGCGACTCGCGTCAATTGTTTTCTGCTGACGGTGTACAGCCAGTCATCGGAGTTTGAACGTCCTTTATCGGTACTGATCGTTTCTTCGTCTTTTCCTTGGAGAGCAATGGGCACATTAAGGAAGCTTGGTCTGCCGGTGAGCTGACCCAACTGTCTTCTTTGGTATCTCCTTCTTAGCTGGTTTCCTCTCTCAAGCTCATCTCTCCGTGCCATCCAGTAGTAGTGAGTAATGGGGTCCCGCGGGCCCCAGTGTCGAGACGGTTTGAATGATGACTTCAGTTTCTGCGGAAGAGTAAGCGTTTCCTCTAAGACAGGAACTAGTGATGAATTCTTACCATGTGTCGCTAGACAAGGCTGTGGCCTTAAAATTAAGGCAATAGGAAAAGTATATTAGATGCCGCTTAGGGAAATGGCGTCACATTCGCACTAGCATACTAAACGACTTATCTACCTACGAGTAATAAGGAACTCGATTTAATGATTCACTAAATTGCCATTGAGTAGGTAATTAAAAATGTAGGTGTGTCTATTTTTAAACACGATCGCTTATTATGATAATCGCATTTGTACTACACCTATGAATGGTGTAGGTACCTATTACATTTATCTTACTTATTGTCCTTATACGTTTACTTACAAATAAATTCTTCAATTTAAAGATACATGAATGATGCATTACCTACTAATGACCATTAATGTTCCTGAAAAGTATGACAATTAATTTATCAACGGCTACGAGGTCCTTTACCGCTCTTCCAACACGCCCCGAAGTATATGTTAATGCAGACGCAACGCTATCTAATGCTACAGCGATATTATGAAAAGGAAAGGATCACAATATTATTAATGCTAATTATTTTTTTTTTTTCATGATGTTTAGCTAAAATACGAAAGTGAACATTAGCGTTAGCAGAACCAGCAAATAACATAGAACTAAAAAATAAATTCGCTTACCAAAACAAAAATTATAACACACACACAATCATAACAGGAGGTAAGGCAACTTCACATATTTCTTACCCCAATGACATCATATTGAACCTGCTTCGCTACAGCAACTGAAGCAAATGTAATCATAATGAGGAATGCCAGTGCAGCAGTAGATGTCATGGTGATGGCTGGCCAAGGAGCTTCGTACCACGTCTCGTCTCGGATGAAGACCATTGTCATCCACCAGACGGTGATGGGGGCTATGATTCCTGGAGCCGCACACCAGCCCAGTACCCAGAACCTTTCAAGCTCGCGACCCGTCAGGAATTCCACATCTTCTACGAGAACTTTCCAACCTGTTGAAAGAAGAGAAAAGATTATAGGCGCAGGTCGAGTCTGCACCGCTTGTTTTGGTGTAAACTATGAAGTATTAATGCCACCATTATTCCACTGCGAAAAAAGGAAGGTGCTAGCAGCCTTGTATAGCTCCGTCTCTCACTAACACTGGAAAAATAGTGGCATTAATACGCCCTAGTATAGGTGCAGAGCTCTAACCTAGCGAAAAGAGTTCAATAAACCAAATTTAGTCGCTAGTATTTTGCCAGCTTCTATCACGGCAAACTTGCTCTATCCTATCTAATGAGATGTGGTCACATTTACATCACCCAGTGTACCACAGACGACACGACTGAGCATGCAAAGCGCGCTTGTTCATGCAAAGAGTCTGAATAATCTTATATTCGTCTTACTTTAGTGCTTTTAACGATGTGTGGAACGATTCTATAACCTTTGCTGGCTAATTCTTCTCATGTAGCTAGAACATTTTGAAGAAATACCGTGGGCGTGGAAAGACCGTCCATTTTAATTAAGAGTATCCGATTTGAACCGCAATTGAAATATTAGAATACTTGGTTGCAAAATTGCATGTTTATAGAACACACTTATTTATTACTGACCTCATTTTTTAATAATGAAAGGATCTCTACAATTTATGAATCCTGCATTATCCGACGGAGTATTTGTTTATGTTATTGTACTATTTGGAATGGTAACCCATTGTATGTGACCCTAATATTTGTGCCGGCTGCTTATTCACCTATTATATATTCCCCTTTTCATAAGAGTGTTTATGAACGACTAAATAATTATGTTTATTAGGTAGCGGCGACCAGGGGACAGGGGACAAAATATCTCATACAAACCAGTTTTATGAAATCACAAAGTGATCTACGGCGTTAGCTTATTTATCCATGGAAGGAATTAACGGATCCAACGCAGTATGCTACTATCCTTTTGAACTCAATTCCGGCATATATTATTGGCAGGGGCTCACCATCTGCCTAGCCTTCCCCAGGTTTGTTGGGGTTTGCTTCCAGTCTATTTGGATTTTACATAGAGCGCCTGCCTATCTAACCTGAATAACTTAAATTTCGGGCTTCTGACTACCCGTAACGACGAGATGTCAAATAAAATATGAATGATAGCCGGGATTTACGGCTTATCATGCTCATCGAGACATGGGAAGTATGTAATGAATGGTCACCCATCTACAGACCGATCTCGACAAGCATATCTAGTTTGACCTTTAATCGACCCGTGCAGCTTCATTATAAAACAAAGTCCTCCACCGCGTCTGTCTGTTCGCGATGAACTCTAAAACTACTGCACCGATTTTCATGCTGTTTTCACCAATGGTTCTCTAGGAAGGTTTTAGTATATAATAACAGACATCCGCGCGGGCGAAGCCGCCGGCGTCAGCTAGTTTATTATAAAGCTACAGAGGCTCAAGTGCATCAAAACAGCCGCTACCAGTGATGATACTATAACTGTCCGATGCTCCCTGGGCAGTTTTAAGACAGCACAAGCAATTTTTTTTTTGTTATTATTCGCGTCAGTCGATACAAGAGTAGAAGGCGACGACACTCGCGTAAGAATAGGTACATGTATTGATGACAATACTATTTATATTTATATAAAACAAGGCGTTGAGTCACTTGAGTATGCCATCAACGTATCGTTTCAACAAAGGTTAAGTAGGTACTATAATGGTTGAATGGACTGTCGGTAACCGATTCATTGGTATTTTATATGCCAATATTTTATCAACGTGCCGTACAAGGGAAGGATTCTTGTAATTTTTTTTTAGTTTTATGTTTTCGTTTTCTACTTATTTTTTTAATTATTGAGATATGGGCCAGCCCTCCGGGACAGTCAGGTGTGAAAAAGCGATGATCTTTGATAGAATGAGCGAGCCAAGAAGATGCCTGTTCACTCTTGCTTTGTAATACTATTTATTTTATGCTGAATCTGTGTTATTGAGGTCCCATTCAGTAACAATCTTTTTCTTCAATTATGAAAAGAATGCAGCTCCATTCTCTATCTCCGAACATCTTAATTATCTTAACTGAAAACTTATTCTGTTTTTTTTTGTCATTTGCAAGTGGATCCCAATTAATCTACTTACTTAAAATCGGAATTGGGACGCCCCCATCTAGATGGACCAACGAGTTTAAAAAGTTGTCTGAGACAGACTGGATGCGGAAGGCGGGGGACAGACTGAATGCGGAAGGCGGAGGACAGGGTGTTGTGGCGCAGCTTGGGATAGGCCTATGTCCAGCAGTGGACTGCGATAGGCTAAGTTGATTGGACGTGATCACATGCAGCAAACAATTTCAAGCACAAACCGCATGAAATCGATCAAGCAGTTGATATTATAACATCGATCTGATGATGATGATTTATTATACACGACTGACTTTGGTAGTTCAAGAACACCATCAGTTGATACGCTTATCAATAAACCTTTTGCCACATATACTTATAAATAATACATAAAAACAAATTCAGATGAATTAAGTACCGTATATAAACACGAACGCCAATATTTCGAGTACAGTCGCGATACTGACGAGAAGGGGTACAGCGTAGTCTGTCAACAGGTTGAGGACTGGCAGCCTTCCCCATAACGCCACCAGGCTAAGGAAGGCCCCGGTCAGTGACCCTGCGAAGGAGACTAGCCGCCATTTTACACCGCCGATGCGGCGGAAGCGATCGTATATGGGGTAGAGGAGAGAGAGCTGGAAAATAAAAAATAAATAGTAATTATCACTCGTTGGTCTAGCAATCGCAAATGCTACTGAGCATGAGGTCTTGGGTTCCATTCCCAGGTCGGGCAAAGTTCTATCGGGCATTTTTTTCAGTAGCAGCCCGGAGTCAGACTTTGTGCTCAGTTGATGTCAATAGGCTTGCCCTAATTACACGGGACTTAAACATAATTGGCGAAATGTTGGTGTGCAGTACACCTCTGCTTAACTTTTCGAGGAATACAAGCGTGATGTTATGTTATGTTTTGTGACTGTTTATTAGCTTGCGACTTTGATAGGATCTATAAGTTCGTCCCCAAAAGCAGAGGGGTGTGGCGGCATCTACTTCGCCTCATGCGAACTACGCATCACTCTGACGTCACGCAAAATCCTGCATCGCGCAAGCAGAATTTTTCGCGCGGTTACTATTTATACAATGTCCTTACATTAATACGGCGTTCAGACACAACACCTGTCTGGTCGAAGGATCGACCCTTTTCTAGAGAGAATGCACTCATCCTCTAAGAACAGGAACAGGAAGGGAAGGAACAAGGTGTAAAGTTCATTATAGGGGTAGTCACTTAAAATAAAAAAATATCTTTATATCCCATGTTATAGGGGGTGACCACACTCGTATTGACCAGGCTTAAAATACTCCAGGCTACTACTGGGAAGGTCCATATACAGATATA
Source organism: Lithophane semibrunnea (assembly GCA_947363905.1). Classification (NCBI taxonomy): domain Eukaryota; kingdom Metazoa; phylum Arthropoda; class Insecta; order Lepidoptera; family Noctuidae; genus Lithophane; species Lithophane semibrunnea. Next base: position 18,711,257 of record OX376186.1, on the reverse strand, counting down.
GAATAACCCGTTAACCAATTGTGCGATTCGATTAGACCTTAGTAAGTAGGTACTCAGGGCCCTTAACATTTAATTTTCTTTGCATATTAGTTTATGTGTTTGTTCCGAAAGCAACACGGAACCGATAACCCCAAACCAATCAGAGCAATAAATTAAAAGCATCCTACATAATTACCATAGTAATGAATCCAGAGAGAAGAAGAGTAAGGAAGATGATCAGTGGCCACGACAAGTCAGTGTTAAAGTCATCTCCGAACTGATAAGCCTGGATAAGCACTGCAAACACGCTGGTATCCTTATCAGGTCCGCTTATGGAGTACCAGAACACCACACTCATCCAAGTTGACAAAACGTTCGCTACGACGAATGTTACGGCAGTCCTGAAAAAAAAGAAGAAGTTTTTGTGCTGGAGATAATCCTGGCAGAATAGAAAAGTTTAAAAAAACATTAAGACCGACTGCGCTTGCGCACTGCCGAGTAATTCGTCAACTCGTCTTACATGCCTACGGCCCATTTAGGACGACTTGCAGAAAATCAAAAGAACGTCCTAAATGGGCCGTAGGCATGTAGGACGAGTTGACAAATTACTCGCAAACTCAAACTCAAACTCAAAGCATTTATTTCAATTAAAACATTTGCAGGCACTTTTGAATGGTCAAAGAATCGGTCAGTTAGTCAAAAAGTTGAAGCTAGTTGCCCATTCCAAATCGTAGATCTCTATGGAAAAGAACGGGCAAGAAACTCCAAGGACACTCTTTTAAAAATGGATATAGATATTACAAAATCCTGGGTACAGTATTCTTGGTGCTTCTATATGTGAGAACAATGTCAAATGAAAAATAATCAAAAACAATTCAAAATATAAGATTAAAAATAAGCCCTGGCAGATGAGAGATGACCAGTCTCAACCGACAGCGCCCGTTCACAAACATGACACGTGGATCAGCACCATCCAGCTCAACCATTTTGTAGGGAACCGCTGCTGGTAAAAATCTTTGTTAAATAACTAATTAGTTAATTGGTTGGGTGCGCGCTCCGGCCAGTTGTTTAGAGGCTTAATGATCCGAATACGATCAAAGTTCCGAATTGGAAAATGAAAAATTGATGATACCAGCTTTAACAAATTTAGAATTATGGGGTTCTTAGGGGGAAATGATGATGATGATGTAGTTCTTAATAGATCCAACATATTGACTGGAGATTATCATCATCAACATCCCCAGTCCCTTCATTTGCAATCGGCGCCAGGCGCTGTCCAGGGGGGGTTCTGGGGGTTCCTGGGGGATTCTGGGGGACCCCCCCACAAAATCATTCAAGCTGTCGAGAGACTGAATGATTTACGTACTTATCAATATCATTTCCCTAAAAATATTCCTCGGCATCAATGGTGACCCGCCAAAATCTTGGGCTGCGACCGCGCCTGATCGGCGCAGCCATGTGATGTCTTCTGTTAGAGATATAACTTTTCTTATTATACTTACTTATTGTTTAGTCGAATGTTCTTGAAGTTTTCAATAATAAGTTATTTAATTTTTTACAGACTCAAATCGGGCTTTTTTTTACTCAATACTGAATTCTTTATTGCATTCCACAATGTAGGCTTAGGTGGTAAATATTTATTTGGTAGGTAACAATCATGGACCCTGTCGGGCACAGCAAAAGATATAATACTTAAATAAATGTGGAGAGGACTTATCATTATTACAATACAACTTATTCTAAAAACATAGACATAACATTAACATTAGAATTAAAATTGCAAAAGACTTTATTTTTCAAGTTTTAGAGACTTATCACTTAAATATTCATCGACACTATAGTAAAATTTTTATGGAATCGTTTGCACGACTAGTTTGTTTTTCAACTTTCTAACGTTACAAATCTATTTCTTCCATAGTTTGGTAGAATGGTCGAGGTCGTAAGGTTCTTCTATTGTTATATTTATTGTTGGGATCAGGCGACCGGATGCCGTCCATTAGATCAAATTCTCAATTGATGCTGCGCTTAGTGCAGTATCAAAGAGTGGAAGGTACTAGAATAAACTACGATCTAACAGAATATTGCTTCATATGATGTATGCAAGTGGTTTTTCCTTGTAGTAATGAGCTCTTGGAATTTTTTAGTTTCTCGAAAATGCAAGTTTCAGTAACGTTGCTTGTTGATTGTAATTTTGTTTTAAGCCAGGGCAGTACTTGTCTTTTAGGTTTAGAAATATTGAAGGTACTTTCTTTCTTACTTTACTGAAAGTTCTATACAATTCAGGGTAAATTAATTGCTTAAAAATTCAGGAAACTGTAAAGGTTTTGTCACTTGCTTGCCAGTTTATAAAAACCATAATAAGTAGCATAAACTAAAGAGCTTTTGAATAAATAACTGAGACTGTAAACACAGCCCATTGTAAAGAGCGCAGTTGGTATTTCCTTACCTATTATACCTAAAACAAAGTCCTCCGCCGCGTCTGTCTGTCTGTTAGCGATAAACTGAAAAACTGCTGCATCGATTTTCATGCTGTTTTCACTTATACAATGGTACAGAAATATCATATAACTAGGAAGAACAAAACACTCGTCAAAAACTTACCACTGCACGTTTGTACTGGCATAAACTGTGTCGCCAGACGAGATGAGGAACCCACCAGCAATTTGAGAAGCCAGCAGCGCTTGTACAATCGCCCCGTGCCAAATTCCAGGCTCCAGAAAACTCTTCCAGTCGTCGACTTTAGAGAACGAAGCTAAGTTATCCCCCGTACTAATACATGCCATGATAACCAGTAGCAGGATTATCACGACAGGGCCCAACACGTAGAATATCCGTTTCATCAGTTTTACCGGATTGTAAAAACTGAAAAATACTCTGTTGATAAAATTGATCTTATATGTATAGTAACGTCGTTGAAGCAACTACATCTGCTAATACTTAATCATTACTATCCTTACTAATATTATAAATGAGAAAGTAGTTCTCTGTCTGAGATAGATCGCTATCTAATACCTAATAATATATTCAGTGAATTGAAAATTGGCTGGTATGTCGATAAAAAATAGCCTATACGTAGTACATATTCAGAATTAAAGAACTCCAAAAAAATTGCCTATGTCCTTTCTCAGGCTCTAGACTCTATGTACCAAATTTCATTTAAATCGGTTCTGTAGTTTTGGCGTGAAAGCGCGACAGACGGACAGACAGACAGACAGAGTTACTTTCGCATTTATAATATTAGTGAGGAAGGATTTTGATATTAGTAAGGATAGTAAAATTTTCTTATGGATAAGAATGGAATTTGAGAGAAACAACACGGTTAGGCCCCGTTCACACGGCTTTGATCAGTACGATATTTTACTGTTGATCACTTGGCAGTTCCATAATGTTTTTAACTGTATGAACAACTTCAATCATCGATATCCGTGACTTGAATCAATCTGCCTAGCCTATTCCAAACTCTGTTGGGGTTGGCTTCCATCCGGATGCAGCTGAATACCAGATTTTTACATGGAGCGACTGCCTAGCTGACCTCCACAACCCAGTAACTAGATAATACCACTTGGTAAGACTGGTTGTCAGACTTTCGGGCTTCTGACGACCCGTATAAAGACTGTCTAATATCAACAAATGACAGCCGGGACCAATGGCTTAATGTGCTTTCCGAGGCAAGGCGGAGTCTTATGTAACGATGGTCACCCATTCACGGACCAACCTCGGCAAGCGTAGCTTAACCTGAAGGATCGACCCGTGCGGCAGTTATTAATTAGCCACGAGCTCCTCAGATCGGCAGATTCCAACTTATTACCGTAAAATTATCGTACTGGACAGCGCGGTGTGAAGGGCCGCCTATAGGTTATTAAATGGGTACTATTCGAGCCTAGACTATCAAAACAGGTTGAATAAAATGGCTCTATACTCACATAAAAGGAAATACTATCCATAGGACAAGTATAATTAAAGCTACAGCTAAATAATATTCTGGTCTCTCGCTCACAGGTCCCATAAATGTATCTCTGTAACAAAACAACTAATATCTTAAAACTATCTTCAATCTTTTTATACATTAATTTAATTTAAGACTTCTCTATAGAAGACTTGATTTAACTATCATATTTATATTAATTACTATATTACAAGCTCATGCCTAAAAGTGGGCTGTAACTATGTTATTGAATCATCCTTCGCGAATCAGACAACACAGTTGAGACTCTTGAGACCAAAATAATTAAAAATAGAAACTAGTTCAATTCAGATAATAATGGAAGTATTACTTCCTATTATTATCTGAATTGAACTGGTTTCTATTTTAAATTCTTACCACAGATTTTATATTCAGTCAAACTTACTTGAGACACGTTGATGCGTTCACAGTATTGACATAATTCTCCTGAAAATGAAAAATATTATTACTGCCTGAAAATTGGGTGAATAAACGTAATTATGAAAAGTTGAAGGCTGATGTTACTTATATTTTTCTGTTATAGAAAGGAACGATTTGGGGGAGACCTTTGCTCAGCAGTGGGACAGTGTAGGCTAACATAAAAAAGGGAACGTCGACCCCAAAACTGTAATAAGGACAGGAGAATGACGAAAGGGAACAAAAACGCAATAAAACTCCAAAAAAACTCACTTGTTCAAATACCAGCTCAATGCATTCCCAAAATGGCAGGGAATTACTTATTGTGTAAAGTAAATAAGTTGCTGTCATCGCTAAGTAGATGATTGAGTATACAGAGCCCAATAATGATATCAGTAACCTCAGGTATCCCGCACCTGAAAGAAAAAAAACTAAGTCAGTACTTATCCAAATATTAATTTATTTTTGTGGAGTCCACAACCTACATAATTGACTTAGCGCTACGAATCAGAACTTCTAGTTGTAATTCCGTATTGATTACAAATCATTTTCATAGTAAAATACTCGTAGTACAGTAATTGTAAATCCTAAGCATTGTAAAGACAGCAGCAGCGCACGCGCAACAGTTATGACATCAATGGCTAGAAATGCGGTTCCCAAACAAATTGTTTACTTATAAAAATCCCAATGGTGACCTCATTTTCTGCATTGAAAAAATGGAAGATTTTGTTTTTCGCGGACAAAAATAAAGATTAGCTTAGAAAACAATGCCTACCAATAATTTAAGAAAGTTGCACTCATACCTCTAAAAAAAGGAACTGCCCTCCAAACTCCGACAGCATCTTGCTGGCTTAGCTGCCCGACTGAAAGCTGCAGCAAGACCAAGGGCAGTGCCACGATCAGCAGTGCAAGGCTCACTGCTACTCCGTACTGTAACCCCCCGTGGATGAAAGCCCCGCGGGGACAGTGCCAGGTGGCGTGGAAACTCACTGCCACTGCCGCCGTGCATAAATGTGCCCGGATCAATGGCCAACTGATCCATTCCTGGGGACCAATGGCAATATACAGGGTTATTGGTAAAACACCTACAACCTCATAGTACTCATCATTATGAACAAATTTTACTATGGGAACAAATATGAAATTGCAAAAAAAAAACCGCTGTTCCGTACATTTTGACTAGTTAAGCGAACATAAATGTACGGAACAGCTGTTTTTTTTTTTGCCATTTCATATTTGTAACCACCGTGGGAATTAGGCGTGAGTTTAAACATGTAGGTATGCATGTATTTTAAACGTATTTTGACAATAAAATACGTTTAAAATACAATAAAAGCTTCTTATCAACCGAACCACGATTCGATCACGCCATAGTCGATTGTCACTAGTTTAAACGCTGCTGGCGATTTGATCTCTCACGCCGGTACTGATTGTCCTATGACAGAATGTAAGCAAAAGCTCGCATTCTCATTATCATCATCAGCTCACAAGTCAGAGATGGATGTTATTGTGAAAATTATATAGAATACCAAGCAGCATTTTAGGAGGAATACGAAGCCTGGATGAATTTATTGGTGAATAAGTAGGATAAGGGTCTGATTTCCAACTGGACTGATGGATTCTCCAAGTTATATTAATTACTAATGCAATCCTAGCTAACAGAATCACAGTATTCCTACACTATACCGGATGATTTTTTTTACCGTCTCGACAAACATAGGGTGTAGTAGGTGAACGGAGTAGAAGCCAATGGCATAGATATTTTTTTTTTTTTTTTTTTATACCCTTTAAACAAATTGATCTATCTAAAAATACTACCCATTTGAAGTTAACTTTTAATACAAAAACAATAAAAACAGAAATTAAAAAAAAAAATGAATAAATCGATAAAAAAATATCGAAATTCCAATCATACGCACCCTACTAAATGCACGGAATTTAACAATGAATTAGATACGTTCCTTTGCGGCCGATAGGTACTCGCCGCACTTGCCGTCGGCTTCTTTGATATCATCAGGCGCTTGAGCCGCCGCCGCCGCCGCGCCGGAGCTGCTCGCTCGCGCATCCCCCCGCCCGCCCGCGTCCCGAGCTTCAGTCACCGATTAGTCACGGCGGTGTGACGTCGCGCTGTTTGTTTCCGCGTATACATCGTGCACCCGGTCATATTTGTCGTATCTAAACATGTACGAATATTCTAACGTAGAGTATCTTGTTTGGTGAAAACAGCCAGTGCAAGGCGAATGTACGCAGAAGAAGAAAATCTTCAGTCGCTGCGAAGGAACGGTATCCCTTCTCCTCAAATTCCCCCCCGGACCCCGCACGGAGTTTTGTCACTGGGTGCAGAACCGTTCTGTCATTTACACCATGTTGCAAGACGTTCCTGATCCCTATCTGCAAGACATGTACTTCCAGCATGACGGATGTCCTGCTCACTACAAACGATCTGTGCGCGCGTATCTCGATGGTCAATTTGGTGATAAGTGGATAGGTCGCGGTGCACCTGTGAACTGGCGGCCGAGGTCACCAGACCTACACAACACCCCTTGACTTTTATTTGTGGGCCGACCTAAAACGTTTAGTCCGACGTTTAGTGTATACCGAAGAAGCTCAAAGCGTTAGTGATTTAAAACAGCGAATAATTTAAAACGCTTTTAATGTTTTGAAAAGTGATAGAGACACGCCTCGAAGTTTACCAAACAATATGCAAAGACGTGCTAGTTTATGTTTAGAACAAAACATTTGGAACAATAATTACCTACTGCGATATCGCTAAAAAGGTAGGTACAGACCTAAGTGCATTTTTTGTAAAATGCGCGCAATGCGCGTGCGCGTCGGTCGTTCGTGTCGCCCGCGCGCGAGTACCGCTCAGCTGCTCGGCTCTCGTGCGTGAACCCCGGTAAGTGAACTCTCACGCACACATCAAGTTTCTATGTACGTGTGTGTGCGTAGGCGCGCCGACGTTACTTAGCAACGGGTCGACCAAACAACCTTCTGTCAATGTTCTCGCTCCCGCATGTATGCACGTCCTTTTCATTTTGAATGAAGTACAGTCGAGTATTCTTGCTTATTCAAGTATTTATTGTTTCGAATTATTTAAAAAAGATTACTTAGATTGTTTTAAAAGTTCGTTCCGAGTCTTTGTTACTGTTTTCGTTTTATTTGAAAGGGTAGGTTTTCTTATTATTTTATCTTTTTAATTGGTAAATTGGTGGGGTTTTTATTTGTACTTAAGTATTTGTTGTGTTTTATTATTTTAGGTAGGTTAAGTTTTCTTACTTGTGTTAAGTTATTACCTATTTACTACTTATTCTTTTGGTGTGAGGCTTATTTAGTCAATTGGGTATTTGTATTGTATGTTTGAGAATTTTTGGGTATTTGTCTTAGTTTATTAGTAAGTGGAGTATAAATGTTATTGCGTTGATTTTGGAAACGTTTTCAGCACGACTGTACCATGCGAGCGGCGGCCGCTTACTAGGTTTCTACGCAAAAGAAATGTGCGTGCGTTTCGCTCGCACACACGTACAACTTTCATTCATGCGCGATCGCAGCCTACGCCGTTTACTATCTCCTATTTTGGCTATTATTAGTTTTTACGCACGGGCCGTAGGATGGATAGTTTTCATGATTTTTGAAGGAAATTCCGAACCTGTACAATCTCAATGGTACTGAGCAAATATTCTTGGGTATGGATTCTGTTTCACTTACACAACACACCTGATTATGCTCGAGACGGTAAAAAATGTCATCCGGTATAAACAGATACAGCAAAGTACATTATGTAGGTATAGTAGCGCAATACTTTTAATACTTTAGCTTGGCTTCAAGAAGGTTTTTTGACTATTAATACCAACAGGATTTTCATGGCTGATGATAGAGAAATGCCTGCTTTAGAAATACTAGAATCTTTGTTAAATGGTTAATGGCTGCAAGAATATGTGCCACTGGACATTAATACAAACAACATCGACTTAATTATTATTAAATTCAATGTTTTCGCTCAAGGTTGTGGAGTTGCAATATTGTTTCCATCACATTTTATAGATAGATACTAACGACAACGAATTTTTCTAATAGATTAACTTTGCATTCACGTATCGCAGCCTGTCATAGAAAAAGGCAATCATAAAATGCTTAAAAGTAATATCTGCGGATATTGTGACAAGATCTATTATAAATCATAACCCGTCCTTTTGGCTTTGCCGTAGTCGAGTAAAAAGAGATAAAATCACTGAAAATGTGACTTAAGATAACTAATAGGTCATATGGGCTAGCGTCCGCAATTCAATGCGCGTATTTTGCGTACGGGCCTGAAATAACTAACGTTAGAACGAACGTAACCAAGCAACAAAAAACAAAATAATAAATGAATTAAACATACCTTTGACATGTAAGAACCGACCATCTCAAACCGATTTCAGCCCAAATCCACTAGGAACACATGACACCGAAGTCTAACGAAACCACGACTGTTGACATAATAACACTGCACCAGAACTCACAAAGATTTAGCAATGGTCTAGATATCCTGGAGATAAAGCACCATATCTATTGGGCGACACAATCGATCTGTGAAGGCGGCTTATCAGTAGCACTGCTGCTCTCAAGTGCTCCGTCGTTATCATGCCACGACCAAGATACAACGGGCTACGACAACGCGATCAAATGCGTGACTCACATGACGGTATTTCGAAAGTAAATATTAGTGTAATTAGATGTTTTTATTGTCCCGTACAATGCTTGTCAAATATTGTTTACAAACAGACTGTAACCTCCTGTAAACCTAAATCACTAGGTTTGAAAGATGCTGGTTAGTTAAGGTAAACAACGTCTTTGAGTCATCATTAGTCATTCATTATAAATTTTATCGTGCGCGTATACTGTCCACGGTGTCCACTGTTTATTTTCTAGATCATGCATGCGTTCAAGTCAGAGATTTGAAAATCACCGAAAATTTTTGAGCTTTCCCTCTGCTTTACATAGTGACACGGAAGGTAATAATATTATGCCTGCAGAATCTGTGACCACCTAGGTAATATTTGAGCAGCAGATGATGTTTGGGAAATTTGTGATAATAATATAGCAATACTTTCCAAACAAGTTGGTAAACCTGAATTTAATTGTTGTAATACTATCTATGATTGACTTGATACTTATTTGCAATCACCCATTTTCTGGAATCTTTATGATGTCATTCTAACTGAGTGAAAAACTCATTCAAAATGACTCACTTGGAAAAAGTTGTTGTTGACACTTAATTTTAATAGCTAAAAGGAAACTAGGCCATAATCATAAGTTAGTTAGATAATTTGGATAGGTATATAGAAGAAAATTAAAAAAAAAATTAAAACCCTTTTTAATTAACTTACAGTAAATAGTTTTTCTCCAATAGTGGTGTAATAAAAAACAAGGTTTACTACGCACCTCCGAGTCCATTGTTTATTAATTAAAATAATGTGCCAGTGCACGCGTCTGATAGCGAGCATGTGCCGAACACCGTCTGTGTGACACGAGGGGTAAAAAAATACATCGGCATGATTTATAATGATAGGTTCCGAAGTTCTAAAATGTAATTTTCAGAAGTATAAGAGTTTTAGAACTTGCTAATAGGATCGTCTTTATTACTAGCGCTTTGCCCGCGACTGGTTTGCGTGGATTTAATTTGTTTTCCCAAACCTTAACTTCCTAATTTATTTTAACGTTGTTTTTTCTTCGAAGCGGGGTCGTTTTCTGATGTTCATACCGACATCAGTTTCGATTCAGCGGTTTAGCGAAATCGTACGCATTAAGTAGGTATATGCAATACCTCTGCCAAAAGTAGTTTGGTCAGATGCTGGCTGACTTGGAAAATGCAGGGAATTAGCTTCCTTCTGTGAGACCATGATGGTCCAGAAGGAGGCTGCCGAGCGGGATCGTGAGAGAGCTGATCGCGCTCGGAGAACAAGGCATCGGGGAGGCAACCGCCTCGCCTTTTGTAACAAATTCCCGCCTACCTTAGGTAAATGTAAGGCAGGCGGCAATATGGGGTCGCAGGCACTCAGAGTGGGGACTGTTTTTGCCCACCCAGTGACCTCAGGAGAAACGGCGCACAGTGGTTGATTGGATACTTTAGACCTGCCACGTGATTCCCCCCAACCTTTTAATACTCCCACTATCCCACAAAAAAACGACGGGTTATAAAATTTCCCAACTTTAAAGTGCTTTAGGTTTGGTTAGGTTGCGATAATGTGTTTTTCTCAAGTACGGTATTTTACTTTTTCATGGGAGTGGTGTCAGGGAAGAGGGGGCAGCCAAATGAAAATGTAATAATTTAATAAGTAACAAAATATTTATTTTAAAAGTAATCAACATTTATTTAAGTTATACGTTATTGAAACTACATATTATTATATTTTAGTGACCTCTTTTAACATGACTAGTAATCCAAGTAATGTACGGACTAATAGCGGTCAATACTCCGACTGTATGTGACCGCTCCTTTGCTTCCACCGTGCAGTCTCTTGCTTCGTTCACGCTGGTGATGGCAATGATACCCGAAGGATGGATGAGCGGACCTCCGGAGTCCCCCGCGCACATGGTGGGGTTCCGGCCACAGCGCTGCGCCACGCACATCGCCGGATATAGGTGCCACAGTTTGGGGCACTCAACTACGACTAGATCTAACACTTTTAGTGGCCTCGGCGGCGGCCGTCCGTGGTCTTTATTTACTTTAATCTTAGTAATAATGACATTGAGTCCGTACCCCACCGCGTTCGCTGACTGCCCCACCACCGTGGAGAAGTCCACCGCACTCACCTTCGCATACTGCTGCAATAATATCGACTCAGTGTTCAGCATACCTATGTCATTTTCGATTAGCATGAAATTATCTAAAAGAATCCCCTTAAACGCTGGGTGTTTATACTGGGACAATATCTCAAAAAAGTCGTCGTTGGGCTGCGTTCTTATCATATTCCTATGTTCTAAGCCGGGGTGATTGGCGGAATATCTATCAAGAAATTGGATGCAGTGTGCGGCTGTCAGGGTCCACGTCGCGCTCAACACTGAGGCTGTGCAAAACGTAATGCTTCGCGTTCGATTGAATGCACCCGCTTTCAAGGGTATCACCTCTAGTTTAACAACATACGGGAACTCATCCTGCAACGCGTCTCTGCCTCCAATGATACGCAATCCTGAATGCGCCACATGCACTTTAACCATAGAGACCAATAACACAGTTCTCATACATAACTTGCAATAACTCATTATTCGCGATTTAACGACCACACATTCAAATATAATAATTCCCGCTACATCGTTCAACTATAACTTTTTCATATTTTGATTGAATTCATCGTACCTATAGCATGTTTTGTTTCAGTGTTTTCTAAGATTTGAATTTATTTCCACATTAAGTTTTTTATAACACGGTAGTAAACGAAAGCCAATATCAACAAAACATTTAAGTAAGCATTCTAATACAAAATGCATTGCATCGCGTACATAATATTTACATATTGTTTATCAAGAATTGGGTGCGTGCCTTCAGGTTTAAAAATTGAAAGCGTTAGATACGCAAAAAATGATGAATACCCGTTCATAGTGAGATTGGAAAGCCGAATTACATTAACATTTGGTGATAGAATTAGTGCTGAGAATAATGTTCACATATGTACTTGCGTCGTCCTGAGCCCGTCTTGGACGCTGACGACCGGACACTGCATCGACAGCGCCGGCCCGATGATTGACCTGTCTGATAACCTGAGCATCCAAACAGTCATACGATATGGATCTATCAACAGTACTACGGCCAAAGTGTTATCGGTCGTCTTCCATCCTAGCTACCATGATCCTCTACTAAAGATGCAAAATGACATTGGACTACTGAGAACTCAAATTATCCAACTGAATAAGTTCGCTCTCATAAGTACAATAGATATTAACACTTTAGGTGGCTACGAGGTCACTCTAGCTGGTCATACACACACTAATGGATCTCTGATAATAGGAGGAACTGATATTTCAGCTATGAATGCTATGAGGTCGCCGCCACAGTTGCTGAATCTATTTGTAGTGCGATATGATAATAAAAATGAATCAATGCTTCCAATAAAGTGCGTGGCAAAACGTTGTTTGCCGTCGTCAATCCCGTGCGACGCGGACTCGGGCGGGCCCTTGCTGCACTCGACTGGTGTCATAGGCATCACGACATTAAGCCTGGAAACTATTAAATTGTGTTCCGCGGTTAATAAAAATGGACTGATCCGGATGGAATTCATAACCCCGACGAAACCGCACATCACTTGGATCAATGAGAATGTTCACCGTTCAGATATTAAAGGTTAATTAAATCCCTAGTTTAATGTGTAGAGAATTGTTCTCGTTTCGAGTTTTACACGTGTTGTAAATGTTCCGGATTGTTATATTTTGTATTTCTTTCACAATCACATTCATATTACATGCCATTGCGATAGCACTGCGCATTCGCCGCTTGTGGACCACCGTCAATAGTCTTGGAAACATCCCATCCTTATTGACGGTATTCTAAGACATTAAAGACAATTCCCCGTCCCCGTTCTAAGTCCCCTGTGCTTTCCAGGTAATAGAATAGAGCCAACTCATCTCTACCCGAGGGTGGTACGAACAACACACCCAAACTAAGGTTGCTGCGCCAAGAGCTGCCTCGCTAGACTAAATATAAATGTGAATAAGACGGAGGTCATGGTGTTTCAAAGAGAATCGGATGTATCGGTGTGTGATGTGAAAATAAATGATAAGATAACTGCGTAAATCGTATTACGCAGTTATCTTACCCTTGGGAAGACTATCAGTCTTGCCAAGGGGTATCGTAATAGTATAGTGCAATTTGATGATTTTGTATATAGTGTGATTCTTTATCATATGCACATATCGAAATGAGGGAAATCTATGCTTAATTCTATCGACGGCAAAAATATTTAAATATTTATTTTATTTTTTTAAGGAATTTAAAAAAAAAATATTCGCTTCTTTGACCCAAGTGTAAACAAAACGGTGTAACGTAAAATGTAAAAAGAAACGATTTTTGCTAAAAAAAACATGTTTATTTTCAATTGAGGACAGATTTTTTCCACAGATTTCGTTATATGAGGACGCCTCATTACTTCCAATCAATATCGAGTTTGTTTCATCGTGATAAATCATTTAGTTTAAAAGTTACAATGTTTTGTTCACAGTAGCGAATATAATTAGATTTCTTTAAAATATTTTTGCCGTAGATAAAATTTAGCATAGATCCCTCATTTCGATTTGTGCACATTATAAAGAATCACACTGTATTTGGGGAGTCTGTTTACAAGGGATGGAAAGATTGATGAAGATGTGTAAAGGAGAGTAAATGCGGGAAATAAAGTGAATGGTGTTATACCTGCATACGCTTGTGACCAACCAGTTGATGTCCAAAAAGGCTCGACTGGCTGTTCACAAAATGGTGTGGCAAAAGAAGCATGAAAGTAGAATAAATTCCGTGGAAATGCGTTCCTTGCGAAGCATGTGCGGTGTGACTAAGAATGATAGGCTGAGGAATGATATGATAAGGCAAAGGTGCGGGTTAAAAGATGTTGTGACAACAATTTCAAAGACTATGCTTATATAGTTTGGTCATGTTGATAGGACAAGGCAGATGTGGGTGGAAACGCCGGGAGGACGCCCTAGGAGGACATATAGTGACCTAATTGGTCATGTTTTTCAGAAAGGTCAGGTGCGTAGTACTCGCAACCGGCGTGCCGATGTAAGGCCGTATTCAAAAGGAGTATGTAAGGAACGTATCAGGTGGTGTTCTGTAAGAAGGCATGAGTTTATGTATGTGTGTATAAGTAAAGACAAATTGACTACTCAACTTGAAGAAGCCCGTGCGGTGGTCCAACCATGGTCCAACGTATTCATGTAATGTTTGTGTGTGTAAGTAGATCAGTAATACTAATAAAAATTAAAAGGAAATGAGTTATAATTTTTACTACTTATTACTTATTGTACTTAATTGATTCAGGCGTGACTTTGCGGAAATCCATTATAAAATACAATACATGTAGATATATTTAGTAACCTATTTCCCCATAACTATTCTTAAAAAAACCCTGTAAGAAATCGACACGTATTTCACTTCTCAACGAGGCATCCCCAGGCTGACGATTGACTTGTTGCGATCCCGAACGAGATGTGTTGCCACGCCGAGCGCCGGGCGCGCGCTTCTGGCGATTTCTTACAGGTTTTTTTTATGACTCTTTAGGAATAGTTAAGCGGAATGGGTTACTAAATACAGCATTTTAACTAACGAACGGCGTTCCCGCTAACCCGCAATAGTACAGCGTCCATACATGCTAAAAAAATATAACCACAAAAAATAAAAAATAAATATTAATTAATAAAATATTCTCAAAAAATACTGAATTGATACGAAAAAGAAACACTCTGATATAATATTTTTTTATATAATTGCAAATGCTACAGGGCATCAAGCGTAATGAAAAACTAAGTATGGATTTTAAGCTTTATTGTAAAATAATTATTATCTTAACAACACTATATTCATTAACTACATCAAAAGTAGGTCTAAGGTGCAATGATTGATAATGATAACACATAGTTATTTTTTGTGTAAACTGTCAATTAAAGTACAATAATAATAATATACATCAATATTTTCATACTATGTTTTCAATGACTATTTTAATAAAACTAACAGTAAGAAACAGCGGTATTGAGAAATGTCATCCGAAGAAAAAGAGCTTTGGTGCTGTGAAGATCAAAGATATCAGGTAGGTAACCACAGCAACTCCCATTTAAACTTAAGCGTTGACATTCACTTCCCATTAATATATTCGTTGACTGCATGTCATCAGTTATCATATCACAATGACGATCACATTTCCAATAAAGAAACAAAAATCCCTTCAACTTTAAACTCAATAATAATTGTAATTTAAAAGAATCTAAATAATATTATCAAAAGTAAGTTAATCACGATATAACATTGTAAAATCATCATCAAAAAGAGATTTCGATAGTATCTATCTAATAAATAATCAATATTGTTTTATTTAAATTATACGCTTATAATTAGACCACTAAGGTTGAAAATACAATAATAATATCATACTTTGTTCTCAAGTTCTTTATACTTTTACACTTGTGTAGTATTTAAAATACTTTGGGGCTGAGAACTTGATGCCCCTGTGACGAAGAATTACAGACATCGCCCTATAACGCCCTTCATTTACATTTTCAAACAACGACCATCTTTATCGATTTTCCTAATTCGCTCCAATAAACATTTTTGTCATACTTCGTTCGAAATTCCACTATCAAGTCTTCAAATGCAGTCTTATACTAAGATTACAGCTCCGTTACAACGAACTCACTCCATTTACGGAAGGGCCAAGACTAGAACTTAGAAAGTTATATTTTACGGTATGTTTGAACACAAAGTAAGTAAAGCTAATAGGTACTAACATTCATTTAAACTTTTATTTTTTTTAAGAACAAAACCTATCAGGTGGAATCGAAATATATGTGTTTAACATTATAGTTTGCAGTAGAGGTTCAATTACTGGGTAAGCATAGTAAGCAAATTTCTTTTTTAATGTCCCTGTTAAATTAATAAAAGCAAATTCAGGTTGTTAAGAAAGATTGCTGCAACGTTGTGCCTGCGCTGATTTTGTCACAAGCGCATAAACTTGGAGAGACATTGTATTGTAAATAATGTTACCAGCTATTAATATGTTATCATGATAAGTTATACATCCAATTATTATTACAACAAGAATAAAACTCTGCTATTCCTACGACATCTATGTATGTAATAATATTTTTTAAAGAAAATATAATATTCCGTTTGAATATATTGCGCAGTAAAATATTATTAAAATGGAAGCCTTGCTTGCAATTTATAAATATGTCAGTTTAAGATCAGATTTAGACCGTCGAAGCACATGAGATGGCGTTATCGTGCATTTATAACACAGTTCATGGGAGACTGCATAATTAACGGCGTTAATAACAGTTCAATCACAACGTTAGAAATCCCAGAACTTACGTTTATTTTGAAATAGATATTAGCATAGTGTAAATAAATTCCTTATATATTGTTTTATATCACGCAAATAAGTTTAAGCATTCTGGAAGCGAGCATTCGTCTGCAGTTTGACTGAGGCCAGGGGATTGTTGTAATAAAACTGCATAAAATATTATACAGTATTACGTACTTAAACTAAGTTTATTTACCTAAAATAACAGCCAGAAAACTGACTATAATATGTCAGTCTAAGGATAGTAGAAGACATCCTAAAGATATGGACTAGGCTTCCGTCAAGTGGATAGAACGACAACATTGCAGAGTCACAACAATTACACATTGGACATCGATGATCGCAGATTTACGTCAAATACGACAAAGAACTATTGAGCTAACAATAATAGTAAACATTTATGAATAACTGTCCTTTTAAATTTAATGTTTAGTAGACACGTAACCAGAGATAAAATGACACATATTTTTACCGTTGACAACACTGAGATTCTTGTGGTGGAAACATTTAATATTCTTATTAGACAATATCGATTTAATGTTTAACTGATAAGTTCAATAATCATTCTACAACCTATTGATAAATATGGTAGAAACTTGAGAATGCCTGCATTGCAAAAACAGCCGTAATTTCTGTGAGTTAGTCCTACATCCGGGTAATTAGGTCATATTATTGTGTTATTTGAATGTTTTATCTCTTTTACCATGTTAAATAGAGTATTCAAGAGACAATTATAGATGCTCGACGTTAATTTCTGACATACAATTGTTGATCTTAAAGTGTTGCGCGTCATGATACGAGTCAGTTCGCACTGTGATTTGCATGAACGACGTTCTTCAACGTTCCACATCAATAGTTGCCTTGCGAGTACACAGCTCAAATATATTACAATTATTATCATTGTGGCGTTTCTTATTTGTAATGTTATTTCGTGTATAATTTAAAATGTCGTATTTTTGTCGTAAAATCTTGCGTAGTATTTTATAACTTTTAGTATAATCAGTCAATAGTCCGTATAATTGTTCTGATATCGACGTAGTTTAGTGGAATTCGTTTACACTCGACTATGGCACAGCCAAAAAGATTTTATCACCAGGTTTTTGAGTTAATTGAGTTCGTCGTAGTTTAGTCTTTGACACTTGTTTTTAAAATGTTTATTGGCCATAGCGGTCGGAGCCTGGTGCTCTATGATGGTCGCGTATGGCGCACTCCCTTATTCAGAAACCCTGTGCATGCCGACACACGCCGCAGCCAAGAGCGAATTCTTCGCCAGTTTCTGGATGCTGCACGTGTAGAGGGCATTCATCTGAGGAGCCAGGTAGTTGCTCGCCTTTAGGTCCTGAAGACAAGTTATACATGCCATTATCATCGTTGTCCTAGCTCTATTATTGGGATTTTGTCGTCGATTATAGAAAAGCGAGTAGAGCTAGAAACGAGTCAGCCAGCAACGAGCAGCGAGTGTGTAGTTCGGATAGTTTTGTCGCGGATATGAGCGAGTTCGATGATAAGAACGACAGCCCAGTCAATTGCTGGAATACGTATGTATCAAGAGAGTGTTCTGCCCGCCAAGCGAGTGTCGCTGAGCGACTATTTTCTTTGATAGATAGATAGATGTCGCTGTGATAAACTAGTACTTACCGACGTGTGAACAGTCGGCGAACAACGATTAACAACGAGTCTCTTTTACTGACACGGGACAGTAAAAGTGATATATATACTAATAGTTGTTCGCTGACTATTCACTCTGCCGGCGAGGACTCGATCTACTAGTTTGTCACTGAGCAACAAGAGCTATAAAAGATAATACTCGCTCAGCGATGCTCGCTTGGCGGTCAAAACTCACGCTGTGAGACCAACCAAGTGAGAGGTCGAGCGAGTGTTGCGAGTAGTCGCACTCGGACACTCGCTGATAGCCCAGCGACAAAACTATCGGAACTACACACTGGCTGCTCGATACTCGCCAACTCGTTTACACTTACTAGCTCTACTCGCTACTTATTAATCGCCGGCGGTGGTACAACTTCCGGTCTATCGTCGTTAACCAGTCGATATTAATCGCCTGGAGACATAATCGATCGATCATATTGATCACGAGCATAGATCATCAACCGACAGAATTTCATTTTATTTTGCTCTTTTTGTATTTCCAGCTGCTACCTCCATACCATCTCATGCTGCAAAACATATTCATATAACTGCTAGTTTGCCATACTTACCAGCGGGACACTGCGGAAGCATATGCTTAGGGATGCTGGTGACGCGTTGGAAGTCGTCGTGACACGAGTTGCAGAAGTGCGATGTGCCGAAACAGAAGAATACTGCCACCTATGATACAAACTTGTTTCATTATTGGTTCACAAGATTATTTTAATGAAAAAACAACATGGACTGGTTGATAGTTGCTGGCAGTTGCTGAATGGAGCCAGTTTCTCTCGAGATTCATTGAAAGTTAGCTAGTAAGCAGGGATAGCCTAGTGGTGTGACCGTCGATCTGCTAAATCATGTCTCGAGTTCAAACCCAAGACACGCACCTTTGATTTTTCGGATTCATGTGCGTATTGTATAATTATCACTTGCTTTAAAAACGGTGAAGGAAAATATCGTGAGGAAACCGGCATGTTTGATAGATAATTCTCGACGGCTTCTGTGAAGCCAAGTCAGAGGCCCTTGGGCGGCTTTAAAACTCTGAAACTAGGTTAGTCACCAACCACACGAAAAGAAGAATTAAAAGTTACGATCTAAATTTAATTAAAGTAAAAATTTTAGTATCGGACATAGTTTATAGAGTTAGCAAGTTGAAATTGCAGTGGGTCGGCCATGACTGTCGGAGGACCGATAGCCACGTTTCGACAAGCGTAGCTTGGGACGTCCCCCAGCTAGTTGGACCGAAAGTGGCTGGAATAGACTAGCTGCAGAAAGCGGAGAACCGGTGTGGTTGTCCAGCAGTGGACTGTGATAGCCTGAGTTAATTTATTGAATGGCAGAGTGGATTGTTTCTAGCTAAAATAACAGTCTGGGCGAACTTATAAGAGCAAAGACAGATACTAAATCTGCACTTATTATAACCTTTTCTTGTTCATTTTCCCCTATCTACGTTGTAATGGTTGTTCGGCGGAAGTGATCGCCTACGGCGTCTCTGTGCAATACTTCGAAGCTAGAATAGTAGGGAAATCTGCCCTTTTAAGAGGCAAGAGGTCCAAGCGGGTCTCGGGTTTAACGGCTGTATCTATTAATTGTGACAATTCCTAGAAAAACCTACTGCAAATGACCTGGTAGGATCCCAGTGCAACCACAAACATTGTTTCTCATCTTTGCTGTTTGTTTGGCACCCGTCAGACGTCTGGTAACTGACGATTAAAAATTGACGGTGCCGAGGTGTAATTAGCACGGCCATAGCAAATGCCGTACGTATACGTATTTCTTAAAGATGAACTGGCGTAGATTCGAGTATAAGGTTTCACCACAAAGACATATTGTACTTACAGAGCAGCAGTACCGGCATTTGTACTCTAGGAAGTCGGCGCCGTGTTTGGGACAGGTGCGGGCGCCGGCGACGTCGCTGCAGCCGCCACACACCAGCTCGGCCGGCTCCCACCAGCCGCTCGTCTCAGCCTCGCAGCGGGCCAGCCCGCCGAAATATGCCTGGACACGAACATATTACATATAACTACATTCATTATAAAACAAAGTCCTCCGCCGCGTCTGTCTGTTTATCCGTTCGCGATAAACTCAAAAACTACTGCACCGATTTTCATGCTGTTTTCACCAATGGATAGAGTGGTTCTCGTGGAAGTTTTTAGTATATAATGACCGACATCCACGCGGGCGAAGCCGCAGGCATCAGCTAGTTACGTATAAAATAGGTACATGACACAAGAGACAGGCAAATGCTTGGTTTGGGGTTCACAGTCTAAAAAGTTACTATTTACAACGAATAGTATGACAAAAAGGTGTAACGAAATTGTGGTTGATCCACGTCAACCAGTCGATATTGATCGCCTCATAAAATCGATCAATTATATTCATATTCATTTATTTGCGTTCCACAAGGTAAAACAAGATATTAACTTAGAGCTAGGGGCCGTTGTAGACTCTGTCAGGGCACAGCAAAATTTATTGTTACATTCATACTATTACTTAAAAATTAAAAATCAATTAAAATTAAATTAGATTATACATTGGTTACTAGAATTACATTACAATATAAAAGTTATTAATAAAGTTATAAAGTTATTAAAGTCTGAGCATGAATTAACATAATTCATGCTCAGACTTCACTGAATGTGGCGAAACGTGTACTATAGATACACTTCTGCCTTATCTGATGTGATGTTATATTATATTACAACACGGAATCGATTTGAACGGTCGAAACCAATGTCAATCGATCGCAATCTAGTTCAATATGGCCATAGTTTGAATAGTTCAACTATACACAGTATTTCAACACTCACCTTCCCGCACTTATGGCACACATAGTACGCGTATCTCTCCATGGCATAGGTGGCAGGGTCTGGCAACTGCTTGCCTTTGGCGACGCCGGGCAAGGCACAACCCTCGTATTCAAGTCGCATCATAGCTTTGCGCTTTACCTCGTCGTATAGTTGCCGGATTGGAGTCAACAACTCCTCAAGTGTCCAGTGACTCATGTCCTCCTAGAATTGTTATTTTTCAAATTTTAAATACGCTTTTTAACGTAAAAAATTGGAGTGATAATGTTATTTCCGTACAATTTAATAACCAGGGGTTCGGAGGGGCTTGTAGCTAAGTACTAACAGCCATACGGGTCGCTCGATCAGGTTAAGCTACGTTGGCTGCGGTTGGTCCGTAGATGGGTGACAATCTTTACATACAAGACCCTCCGTGTCTCAGAAAGCACGTAAAGCCGTTGGTCCCGGCTATCATTTGTAGATCTTTGACAGCTGTTACGGGTCATCAGAACCCCGAAAGTCTGACAACCAGTCTTACCTTGGTAAGACTGGTTGTCAGACTACCGATTCTACCGTGTTACCCAATAACTGAATTGTGGAGGTCAGACAGGCAGTCGCTTCATGTAAAATACTGGTATTCAGCTGCATCCAGTTAGACTGGAAGCCGACCGGATAGTTGGGAAAAGACTAGGCAGATGATAGTAACCAGGTTCGACAACCTTCTGAGGAAGTAGTAAACTTATATTTTACGAATCATTACATGTGACGGAATTACGGCATTCAGGTTACTTAAACCAAACTCTGTTGTCATATTATCTCATGCCAACTCGTGAAACCTGGCTGCCAATGCAAATCCACAGCATAACGGCATTTTTAACTAGCCGACTTTCATAAACTGAATGTTGTCTTATCAAGATACCTTCCTACCTGAACGTTATTCTGTCTTTGTTTCTTTCTTTTACCAAGTCGAAACCAGTTAAAGGGGTCTATCTATATTGACGATCAACTTACCTTGCAGATGGGACATTGTGAGAAAGAGAACGTTATCCTGGGGCCGATCCATTTGTTGGCGAGGACTTTCCTGCAGCAGTGTAGGTGGAACACGTGACCGCATTTTAACTGCAAATAAAATAATATATGCAAACTCCTCCCTCCGAATGTGGCGAAAAAATTCCCCAATTTGCGGATAATGTTTTTACCCATTTTTACCGTCCACCGCAAGAACCTAATGTCAAAGTGATATTGACAACGCCTGCACAGTACCATTATGGGGCGGGTTTTTACCCCACTTTTAGATATTTACCCCACAGTAAGAACTTATCCAAGGTACAGGAGGGTTTGGATTGGCAGTGTGTGAAGTCGGCTGTGGATAATGATGATGAAGGACTTACCTGTAAAGCAGGTGCAGCCTGCAACGGATCAGTAAAGCAGATCATGCACATGTCATCGGCGTCCTGCCGTAAAGGTGTGGCTTCATCGGCGCCTGCGCACCCGAACAAGCACGGTAGACACGTGCGCTCGGCGCGGACGCCGCCACACAAATGATTGCACGGCAACACGCGGCTGCAAGCCTCCTTACCGTGGTCCTGTGTTGGAGTAACTAAATTAAAGACTCAGCCAGATTTTGACGTATATAATTATGATGATGTTACTAGATGTCGAAAACAGTGCTGGCCCAGTGGAAACGGCCGCGACATACGAGCTCTACGTCATAGGTTCGAACTCAGATTATGCTATTACTTTGTGTAAATTATTTCATCAGCACTGCTCTCAAAACGATGAAGGAAACCTTCGTGCGGAAATATATCTAGAACCGCAAATTTGAAAATATTATGTGACATCTCCACCAACCCGCAGTGGGCCCGCGTAGTGGATTACAACCTACCTCTCCCAGAGAGGAGTCCATGTCCCAGCAGTGGGAACATTTTAGGCTGATCATGCTTATGATGTTACTGTTTCAGTCAGATCAATAGACTATCCTATGGTCCTTATCACACGCTTCCCGTTATCCGATATTAAATAAACAAATAATTGTTAAGTCAAGTAAGTTGCGCCGATAAGTTTGGAATAAGGATGAATGGCCACTGATGCATTCATGGCCGCAGTCATGGCCCCTTCTGCCCGCGACTTCCGTTCGCGTCGAAGTCTATATTGCCATAAAAACATGTATCCTATGGTACTCAGCAATAGTGTAGCTTTCAATCAATAAAATCAATTTTGTAATTGGATTAGTAGTTCAAGAGAATAACTCTTACAAACAAACAAAAAAATAAGGAAAGAAAGAAAACGTCTTGATTGGGACTCGCGCAAGCGATCAGAAATTAAACTAAATATACTCATAGAACCATAAAAAAAACAAAGTAAATTGAAAATAAAAACAAAGTCCTGTAGGAGACAAAAAGGCTCCTATCTCAGCATGATGCTGCAACAATTATTTTTAGATGTCGGAGCATCATGCTGGTATTGTGATAGGGCCCAGGTGTGATCAGTTACGTCTTTATAATAAGTATGGACACTTTAATAACAATAACTCACCTGGCACTGCTGATCAGCACACACGTTGCCAATAGCCAGTAGCCCAGAATTGCCTCGAGTGCCACAAAAGCGGCACGTGCCCGCTAACCCGGGCGGGCCGGGTAATATGGCCGCGCTTTCTCCCGCTCCGTTGTCACATACGCCGCTCTCCATTCCCCGAAATTCGGCCAGTCCCTTGAATGTGCGGCGGTCGACTAATAGTAGTAGCCAGAAGAGTTTGGCTCGGCCGCAACCTTCATGGATGTCGATACGAATGGCGCTTTCTTCCTCTTTGCATATCTGTAGACAACATATTTTACAATTAACTATAGTATGACCGAGACTGCTGTTGAGCGCCAGAGGTATATGCACGACACAGGGGGGGACAGTGCAGGAACACGGGTGGGTTTTAGTCAGTAAAAGTCTGACTCGCCCTCCCGGTCCGCCCAGAGTGGGAGAAGCCACTGGATGATTTCCCACCCTCAAAAAAATCAAAAATATCGCTGAAGATTCAGATGCGGCGATATTTTACCGGTACGAAGCTACCATCTTATTAAATAAAGACATAACACTGACCTGTCGATGGTGCGTCCTGGCTGATCTGTTGAGGTGCAGGAAGCGGTCGCACTCGGCACATAGTGGTCCACAGCTGCGGCAGTCGATAACGGCCACCGTGGCGCCGTCGTCATGATTCGCACACAGAGGGCGCCCGTCTGACTCGCCGCGGCGGGACTCGCGCCCGTCTCCCGTGTTGTTGATACTGGAAAACAATTCCAAAATAAGTAAGAGGTCATTTCCAAAATCCACAGTTCCAAAATAAGTAGGCGAATTTTGTGATGTTTGATCATCAGCTTGGATCAACTTACTGCTGGGTACCCTTAGGGTCAGTTCACACCGAGACGCGAAGCGACGCGCACTTTTTTATGATCCGATACAATATCAAATTTATTTACTACACAATAAGGTACACGCGCTGCGCAGCACCGCGCATCTTAGCGTTTTGACACGTGTCAACCCTCGCACTGGAATTATACCTTTTCGTGAAGAAAATAAGTTCGATAATCGTTAAAAAGTACGTGCAGCGTCGCGTCGCTTCACGTCGCGGTCTGAGCTGACCCTTAGGCTATTTCTTTCTTTTCCTCGCTTTAGGGAACTTTGCTTCTTAGAAAGAAGTAGATTTCCGAGAAAACGCGAATCTGATAGTTTGTTACTCAGTTCTTTACATGATGTTGCTTAAGAAAGGTCTCACATCCAAGGACCACCATTTAAATTATGCTCCTACAACACTCACAGCTCCACATGTGACTGCTCAGTAACACACAGAGCCGCCAGCGCCACCCACACGGTGGGCGCGGCGACGCAGCGCGTGGGCCGCCGGTCGGACTCCGACAGCTGCGCCACGGCAGACACGTATCCAGCTAGAGCCTTGCGGGTTTCTAGGCCCCAAGCTGGTGATACTTTGTCCTGAAAAAGTTTACATGAATCAGAGTCGAATTTATCAAACAAAACACGTATTCGTTAAGAAGTCAATACATATGAGGCAAAGAAACTGCATTTTCCGCTGCTGCACATCAGCTTCAAATTAACCATTCAAAACATAGCGGAGTAATTCTAAAATTTTTTTG
Organism: Lithophane semibrunnea; assembly: GCA_947363905.1. Taxonomy (NCBI): domain Eukaryota; kingdom Metazoa; phylum Arthropoda; class Insecta; order Lepidoptera; family Noctuidae; genus Lithophane; species Lithophane semibrunnea. Next base: position 18,686,308 of record OX376186.1, on the reverse strand, counting down.
ACAATATGGAAATGTATATTATAAGACTTAAAACACCGGTACTGATCGGACAGGTTTTTAGATGTTATATAAACAAACATACCTCAGCCATATCCGACAGTAGTTTAGCGACTAAATGTGCGTGTTTTTTCGTAGTTTCTCCCCTCATGAACCAGGTCGCAGGCGCCGCTTGACCGACGCTTCCTCCCATCGTCACCGAGGCAGGGGTGGCGCTACTGTTGCCCTTCACCTTCACTTGCACGGTAATCGCTTTGCCGAGGTAACATACTAGATGATCTAGAAGAGTCACTCTGGAAATAAGAATGGTTAAATTGGTAATGGTAATTTTAGGTAGGCATATATTTTCAACGATAGAGAGCTCGTGGCTAAGTAATAACAGCCGCACGGGTCGATCCATCAAGTTAAGCTACGCTTACCGGGGTCGGCCCGTGGATGGATGAACATCTTTACATACCGAGACTCCTCCGTGCCTCGGAAAGCACGTAAAGCCGTTAGTCCCGGCTGTCATTTGTGGATCTTTGCAAGTCGTTACGGGTCGTCAGAAGCCCGAAAGTCTGACAACCAGTCTTGCTAAGGGGTATTGTATAACCCAGTTACTGAGTTGTGGAGGTCAGATAGGCAGTGCTCCATGTAAAATACTGGTATTCAGCTGCATCCGGTTAGATTGGAAGCCGACCCCAACATAGTTGGGAAAAGGCTAGGCAGATCATGATATTTTCAACGATACGTACGATACGGGGTACGAAGTCGAGAGTCACCGATTCTTTCCGTCATTGTGATATTATTATTTTTTTGTACTGGACCATACATGGAAACCTTCTAGTAACGAATATATTGAATGTCAAACTTCCAAGTATTCTAACAACTTCCCATTATTATAATGTTTTGTGTGCCTACTTTAAACAGCGATTAGAGAGAGAGAGCGCATGTACAGTCACGGACTTTAATTGATGAGCCACCTGGCACTGTTCGTATTTTAGCCGTGTAATGCAAATCGGGTTTATTCGGTTCCCGACACGCAAAGTCATATGTCTTCGTATTATAAGAAGAAAATTATATTTCATATCTTTACCGGCTGGCTAACCTGCCTGAGAGCAGAACTACAAACTTGACAGCAGTGACTAAAAGTCAACCAATTGCAGGTCTAGCAACAGTAACCTAGCAACGATAAACAATTGTTGCTAGGTTACTGTTGCGATAGTAACGTTAGCGTACGGAGAAATTCTCTGACATTGATATCCAACGGTCACTGTCTTCAGTTAAGTTTTCAGAATTATTGACTTAATGAGCTATGATTCAAAGGAGTTCAGTATCAAATAGATTGGATAAACTTAATGCAACATTTTTTTATTTTTATCATTAAGAACTTATTAGTCAACCTCTATGGATAAGACTATTTCCGATTAAAAGTAATTTATTTGTCATCTTGATATTTCAACTGTCACTGTCTTCAGTTATGTTTTCATAATTATCGAGTTAATGAGCTATGATTCAAAGGAGGTCGGTATCAAATAGATTAGATAAACTTAATGCAACATTGTATTTATTTTTATCATTGAGAACTTATTAGTCAACCTCTATGGATATTTCCGATTAAAAGTAATTTATTTGTCATCTCGATATTTCAACTGTCACTGTCTTCAGTTATGTTTTCATAATTATCGAGTTAATGAGCTATGATTCAAAGGAGGTCGGTATCAAATAGATTGGATAAACTTAATGCAACATTGTATTTATGTTTATCATTAAGAACTTATTAGTCAACCTCTATGGATAAGACTATTTCCGATTAAAAGTAATTTATTTGTCATCTTGATATTTCAACTGTCACTGTCTTCAGTTATGTTTTCATAATAATCGAGTTAATAAGCTATGATTCAAAGGAGGTCAGTATCAAATAGATTGGATAAACTTAATGCAACATTGTATTTATTTTTATCATTGAGAACTTATTAGTCAACCTCTATGGATATTTCCCATTAAAAGTAATTTATTTGTCATCTTGTTTACGAGCTTGCGATTTGAGTTCGTGTTTAATCGTGTAATCTCGTGAATGTATGAAACTGCAAAATTGAAAAGTTTGAAGGTGGCTCTACAATTAAAGTCCGTGACTGTACCTAAATGTGCCTTAATTTTTCAATAACATTGGGTTGCAAGGACTTAAGAAATTTGTTAAATGATTTCATGAGGACCCAGAAATTTGCATTTCAACCGCGAATTCTCATGCTAATTTCTAGAGTCCGCCAACATTGAATTTCTCAATAACTAATTTAAGAATCGTGATTGTTATGTTTTCTTACCTTGCATTAAGCTCACTTCCATAATTTACAGCTGCTAACATCTTCTGTGGGGGTATTTCTGTGATCATGCGCCTGAGCAGTGATATCACCTGAAAACCGGAGATTTTACTTTTATAAATCGGTTGTAAAAAACAAAAGAAATAATATAATTTTAAAACTAGATGAGGTCGGTGTTTCTCTGAGAAGAATCAGATCATGTGAGGACCATGCAGATTAGTGTCTGATCGTTTTTTGAGGAAAACCAGACAGATTTAAGTGCACTTGTCCGTGCAAATAACAATCACAGTACGAAAGGAAAAAGGTCGAGTTTAAGTTATTGGTCCTTATAAACCTCAATAATCTGTTACAATAATTGTGCTTACCTGTCGTTGCACTCGCTCGCTGCCTGTGTGTAGGAGAGCCAACAAGTCAGCCAGTAATTCTGTTCGCTGCGCTAAATGTGCTCGTCCCACTGCACTGCCACTGAGTGCCAGCAACTGTAATATTTTAAAACAAAATACAGTCAGATGCAGTCTTAGGCTGAATGGCGAGACACAAATGATGAATCCGACGGTTGATCGGTACGTAAGCAAATTTTTTCGTCACCTTGCCTTGCCAATTTTGCTAGTCTGTGCAGGCGCACTGGCCAGTCCGCAGAGCGCGTTTACAAAATACTTCTTCATGCCAAGGCTTGTATGGGGATGTGCTAAAAAAGCATTCAGGCAGAGAAAAATTTGAATACGAGTTACGTATTTTTCATTAACCTAAAACATGAGCAGTGTTAAGGCGAAGGAAATTCGTTCCCCCATATCTACACTAATATTATAAAGAGGAAAGATTTGTATTTTTGTGTGTATGTTTGTAATGAATAAACTCAAAAACTACTGCGCCGATTTCAAAAACTCTTTCACCATTAGAAAGCTACATTCACCCTGAGTAACATAGGCTATAATTTATAAAGATTACACGCGGGCGAAGCCGCTGGCGGCAGCTAGTAGTTAATATAAGTATTGGCTTGAAGAAACATTTGTAAACATGCGGTCACGAGGCTACTGCTACTTTTCGGAGGGAGTAAGTGTTGTTTCTTAACGCAGTAAGTACTTACTAAGCTATAACTTACCAAGGACAGCATCTCGAAGCAGTAGTTATCCTGCATGAGAGGCGGCGGCCTGGCGGGCTGTTCGTCAGCGGTGCGCTCGGCCGCTTCGGCACACAGCAGCGCCGTCTCCCAGTCGTCCCGCACCCGCGCCGCCTCGCAACCGATGGCGGATACTATGTGTGTCATCACCTGAGGTATAATAAGTAACTATGAAGTGAATGGGCGCAAGAGGCTTCTTTTGAACCTGTATATTGGGTTAGTCCTATATGCAAGGTAAATGACCTTGAATACGACTATTTAGGGGTATACACGATTCACCACCCTCGACGCACTTCTTGTTATTGTTGTTTCAGAAATTGATAATTTTCCACTGTAATCAGCATTTCGTTTAATTTGTGATTGTTTTGTTTGTTTTCATTTGTTAATGTCGCAACACATTACGCAACTAATTTGTTTTTGGCCTCTCATCCACAGATAATTGTCTAATATTCTTGGTGTTAAATACGAGGCTTTTGGCTTATTTGTAGTTTTAGTAAATGTCATTTTTTATTTTGTATTGTGCGTTTAGTTTGTGCAGAATAAACAATTTTTCTTTCTTTCTTTCTTTCTTCTTCTTTGATTGACTGATAGAGATTTTTTTTTTTTTGAGGATGGAAATTCATCAAATGGCCTTTAAATAAAAAGCTAGTAACACATAAAACATACTTGTCTCTGCAGGGTGGTAAGTTTGTGTCCTGCGAACAGTATGCCGACGACATGTTCTCTAAGATCGCTGTCATCTGCCGCAGCACCGTCTTCCACTGCGGCCGCCGCCTCCGTGCCCGACTCGCTGCCACTGCGGTCCCATTCTAGCAGCTTTCCGAACACCTAGGAATGAGGAAAGATAAAGTATTTAAAGGTTTTCAGAAACAAAGTAACTGTGAACACGAACATAATTATACTCTAACGTGGATTTCTCATACATTCAAACTAAAATACATCTTTACTATTTCATGTCGATTGTATAATAAACATCTGTCATCTTTGTTATTCCAGCTTCGTTCCGTACTTCCGTAGCGTTCATTCGAATTCGGGTACCACAGCTCGGCCGAACAACTAGGAGTATTTGTTCCGGTTTCACGATAATCGTAGATTTTCTACTGTGATAAAATGTCCTGCCCGCAAAATCAAGTACGATCTAATATAAATAAGTAAACTTACCTGTGACGTAAGTAGTCGGAACACCCTCAAGGTGTCGGTCTCAGACAGTCCATGTAGTACATGCGCCGGAGTAGCCGCGGCCGACGCAAGTGGTGTCGGCGAGCCGAGAACTCGCACCTGTCGTACTCGCACTGCCGGCTCGGGCCCACGCAACTCGCACCGCACCCGAACTGATGTGCTGGACCCTCCTGAACGAGTGAAGAATTTTATCTTACAGTGCGTAACTGATGACTCTTACAGCTTTAACTCCAATGAAAAACTTGATAAACGCAATGAACTTTCTGTTATAATTTGGAATTTAACTAAATTGAAAATGATAGGCATCCTAAGGAATCCTTCTCTTATATTCTAGTGTGTCTCATAAGTTATTTTTTTCCAGTGGTTACCTAATCGGTTTCAGGCTGTTTACAGAGAAAGAGTTTCTAATAGACGCTGTGAAAGTGTCTGTTTTTGTGACCGTCCGTGTTTAAGACACGTAAAAAAAAACTGTTATTTAAATATTATATTATATTTTTTTTTTTTTAGAATATTATTGCAGTGGAGTAACTTAAAACCAAGAATCCAAGATGATGAATAGAATGTTTTTATTTCATCAAATATGCGACCATAGTGGTCCACACCATTACGTTTATTAGTGAAATCTTATTTTCTCTTTAATAGTTATGTGCCCCGCGGTTTCACCCGCCTAGGTCTCGATCCCGTGGAAATATAGGGATAAAACGTATCCTATGTCCTATTCCAGTTCATGGTCTACCCGTGTGCCCATCCTCTCCTCGCGAACATAGGGAACGTCGCGCCGGCGTCGAATGGTTCGCGTATTGCATTTTTATATTCATGATTACTTCGAAATTAAAGGTCTGATTCGAATGAATTAAAAAGTATTTTGCTACTACATAAATACCCTTAATGTTAAAACTATTGATTTGAATAAGAATTAATAATAGGTCTTTACCTATGAAATTGCCGTTCTGCAGGACTGGCCATTTCAAATCAAAATAATTTTTGTTTGGCTAAGAATTCTAATTTCAAATTAATTTTATTTTAAAAACATGGAATTCTTTTTTCAAAAGAAGTCATTTGTTTAATGATTAGTGTTACATTTTCATCGCATTTCATTTTTTTTCGTCATCATGGATACGTTAAAAATTCGAGTAATTATGGAATATGAGTACCGTCGTGGCAGCAACGCCGCACAAGCGACACGCAACATCAACGACGTTTACGGAGCTAACACTACAAACCAACGCACCACCTGTTATTGGTTTGCTCGCTTCTGTTCTGGAAATTTCGACCTGAAAAATGAACCTCGCGGTCGTCCGAAGACTTTGGTCGACAATGACGAATTAAAGGCGATTGTGGAAGCTGATGATACACAATCTACGGCTGAATTAGCAGCAGCTTTCGACGTTAGCGTCAAAACAATATTGGTCCATTTAGGTCAAATTGGCAAGGTAAAAAAGCTTGACAAATGGGTGCCCCTTGAACTCAATGATCGCCAGCGCGAAGTACGCGTCGGCGTGACTTGCACTGCTCAACAGACACACAAATGAAGGAATTTTGAACCGCATTGTTACCTGCGATGAAAAATGGATTCTGTTTGATAACCGCAAGCGCTCAGCAAGTTGGTTGGATCCTGGTTCTGTACCTAAACAATGCTCTAAACGAAAACTTACCCTTAGAAAAGTGATGGTCACTGTTTGGTGGTCTAGCGCCGGTGTGATTCATCACAGCTTCTTACCAAACGGGGTAAGCATTACTGCAGATGTGTACTGTGAAGAACTGAACACAATGATGGAGAAGCTGGCACATCTCCAACCAGCATTGGTCAATCGCTCGTCTCCGCCGCTCCTGCACGACAACGCGCGACCTCATACTGCACAGCAGACGGTCTCCAAGTTGCAAGAACTGGAGTTGGAAGCTCTCCGTCATCCGCCCTACTTACCAGACCTTGCGCCTACAGACTACTACTTTTTCCAGAATTTGGATAACTTCTTGGCGAGAAAAAAATTCAATACCCGAGAGGCAGTACAAAATTCCTTTGAAGAATTTGTTGCCTCCGGTCCAGCTGATTTCTTTAAGAAGGGCATCAATAAACTGCCACTGCGTTGGCAAAGATGCATTGATTGCATGGGTGATTACTTCGATTAATACAAATAAAAAATACATGAAAAAAATTCGTTTAAATTTTTTCATACAAAACGGCAATTTCATACGTAAAGACCTAATATTATGTTGATAAAACTCCTTCGCAAATATTGCATTAGTTTCGAACAAATTTGATTACCATAAAAAATGCTTATAGTTAGTCAATCTTAAAAGATAGACATAATTATGCTGTCGCGGACTTTTTGTTATAACTTTTAAAGAGGAACAATTCCATCATACATGATATTTGCGTAACTTAAACCGGTTACGCAGCGCACGCAACAGAAGCTCTCAAAAAGGAATATTTTTTCCCGATTTTGCAACATTTTTCATTTCTGCTCCGCTCCTATTGGTCGTAGCGTGATGTTATATAGCCTATAGCCTTCCTCGATAAATGGACTATCCGACACAAAAAGAATTTTTCAATTCCAACCAGTAGTTCCTGAGATTTGCGCGTTCAAACAAACAAACAAACAAACAAACTCTTCAGCTTTATAATATTAGTATAGATTTGTATAGAACAGTAATATCTTTCCTAAATTGTACTGTAAGCCAATGTTGAATGTATAATGCTGTTGGTACTCTTTGTTAAATAAATAAAATGTCGTTATTACTTGGCATAGTATAGCAGAGCCAGGTGGCGGTCTTAGGGTCCACCTCCACGTCCTGCATGTGGAACATCTCGCTGGAGCCGCCGCTGTACAGGAACGATACCAGCAGTGTCTTGTTCTACAACATGGAAACATAGTAATTTTTATTTCTCTCAAAAACGAAGGATAATTTTTTGTTTTATAGGTAACAGCAAGATGACTTTTGAGAGCGCTGGTTTCTATACTGGGTCCGGGACGAAGTGTGATTTTTATACAGGATGTAAGGGTAAACACCGTTGTCACTCAAACCATGGGTAGTTGACTTAAATATAAAAATAAATGACCGAAGTAACAACAAAAAAGAACGTTATTTACATTAAAAGATTTTAAAAAGTTTCTATCCGACATCGTGCTCGTTAGCCAAACAGCTGACTCACTGAGGGAGGGGTCGCGCTCGCGGCCGGTCAAGTCACGTCCCGCGCCCCCAACCGTATTTAGACGCAAGTTCGTTGTGCTAGCGCATAGGAGAGAGGGAGAAATACTCCAGTGGTAAAATATAATAATAATAATAAAAAATAAATCGTAATTTTCCATTGATTTTACGTTCTATAAATGACACCAAACCACTGGTTTCAAGGATAACGGTGTTTACCCTAACACCCTGTATATTTAGTTATGCCGAATTGCAGAGCCGCGCAAATGGGCCCTCAAAAAAAAACCCGATAAATACTTTTTCTTTCTTGCTTATCTTTCTCAAACACAAGCTCGCACTTACCACAGTGTCCCTCGTATTATCAAGATGCACACATAAGATATGCGGGCGATCATCTGGTGTTCCTCCGGGGTACGCCATTTGCACCCATTTGGCTTTATTTCGGTCTTCGTCACCAGATTCCCAGAAGGTCTCAGTACTGCCATCGGTTAACGCCCCCGCCATTCCTTGGCGGGAAGACACGCTGATATCACACCAACCCGTCACGTCAGGACAATTCCATACGTAATTCTCCTGGAAAACATAATTGGGACACGTTAGTTAGTAGTTTTGCTAGATAATACCACATAAGAGGACCTAACATCAATAACTACCCTAGCAATAAATCCATGTTACCATTATTCATGCAAAATGAATAAATTGGTATTTCTTTGTACCAATTGGTCTGTATTTTGCATGAAGAATGGTGTTACCATATTTCATGCATGGATTTATTGCAAGGTTAGCCAATACATGATGCAAATAGTACGATCACGCTACGAAAACGTTCATCACTTTGGAACTTTGTCACATTAAACTCATTCGTTCACGCGTCACATTTATGACGTTGCCATTTGCATCGTTTAATATGACAAGGTTATCAGTTTTCGTTAGTCGACTGTACATTTGCAAATATACGGTTAAGATGATACCTTGTTGAGGTAGCTATGGAAGCTCTCCTGGATGGCTCCTAGAAGACCTTCTTCGTACGCACCGTCCTCAGAGTGCGACAGAATCTTGCTGATCACACTGAACACTTGCGATCTATCCGAGCAGCGTTAACAGTTCGCAAGGGTGATTAAACACATGAAATGATAATGATGAGAACAAGGAAACGAGGTGAGAACTAAACAGTACTAAACAGTTTGCTATGGTTATTGTCGTATCAAATGGTGTTCGTCACTACACTTTCTAGTTTTACATGTACTACGTATTAGAACCCCTACAATTTAGTATATATCGAGGGTACTATCGCATCTGGTGTTGGTACAGCGTAGGCGTTCGTCGAAAGGAAGCGTAGGCGCATACCGCGTCAACTCAACGTATTTTCGAATCAATTGTATAAGCGACACGACAAATATTTTAAAAGTTTTATTGAAAAACTGTTGTAAAATAACTCTTACCTGTGAAGGAACGTTCTATCATGCGGCGAATAGTGAAGCGCCCAGCATCTAACAGCTTGCAGGCCCGCAGCGCTAGCCGGCGGCAGAGAGGGCGCCAGGGCGCTGACCGAGCCTAGGAACGCGTGGAACGCGGCCCGTGCACCCCTGGCGGATCGGGCGCCAGGACAGATCGCAGAAGCTGATGCGGTCGGAATCACGCCGCGTGGACTCTCGTTTGCTGCGTTCTGCTGTTATTATCGAAGAAGAGAACAATATTCATCGGTTCTACAAAAAAATTGTACGGAAATCCATAAATGTCCATAATCAGCAGCGATGTCACGGACAAAGAAAACCTTTAAATATGTAAGATTTCTTACAGGTCGCAAACAAAGTGCACCAATTCAAGGCATCCTAATTGTTCATGGCAACACAAGATGTCACATTTTTTATCTTAAAGAGCTGTCAAATCGCTCTCTTCCTTTTCCACTCGTTGGCCCGACATGAGGCGTGTAAAATTGTAATAGTGAAGAAATATAATATTGTGTTAACAGCAAGCTGTTTTAATAATAAAATACAGTCCACGAAGTTAACACTAATAATATTAAAAGAGCGAAAATGTGTTTGTTAATTTGGGACAACGGGTCGATATGATTTTTTGCTTATTATGTCGCAGGGAGTGACAAAGGCCGCCCCGGTAAAATCACCTAAAGGAGTGAAGCCGCGGTTCAAAGCTTCGTAAATAAGAATTAAATTGGTTTACCTCTTTATTATCGTCGATAGCGAGACTGGGCGGAGGCACGATTCGCGCGAACTTATCGAGCGCGTTGCAGAACCACCACATAACGTCGTGCACGCATGTCGGCTGTGTCGCCGAACGGAGCAGCCAGTTCATTGCCTAAACAGAGTTACTTTTTTTATAAGAAAATAATTAGAGCATAATTCCTGACAAAGAAAAAAAAGTGTTTTGCACAAATGCAAAATTAAAATTTTAATCATCAATTGAAACTTTTAATTCATAAGTATACGAAACAGCATCGATGGCATCGTAAAAATAAAACATGAGAATTGAAATTTAAAAAAAAAATTTCAATCTCGCAATTTCTCTAAAGTTAAGGACAGTATCCTATGAACGTTTTTCTGTAGCTACAGCGGTTAAGATACTTGCCCCTAATGCCCCAAAATTGCCCTCTATAACTCATAATAAACACAGAAATAATAAACTTTTCTGAACCATATTAAAAAAATACTTCATCATATTTCAGTTTATTTAAAGAAAGTAAGAAAGAAAATAAATTTATTTGACCCAGGTAAGGTCAGGTATTTCCTCACCTCAAAAGCATACTGCCTCACAGTATTAATGCGGACAGCTGCGTCCATCTTCTGCCTATGCGCATGTAGGTCTCTCTTTGCGAGTATGAAGGCCATTACGGGGCTGTTCATTAGGGCTTCCGAGTCCACACGAGGGGCTTCGAAGGCGGAGAGGGAACCGCCCGCAGTCCACTCGCCGCCACCGATGAGGCGTCGAAGCGAAGCGCTGGGTTGTGCCAGGAGGGAAGATCCGGCGCCTAGGAAGACACATTTATGAATACAGTTTGTAATGGTGATTGACGTGATTGGTTGAGTAAACTTATTCTAATCCATCAGATTTAAAGAGGTATGAGGAACAGGGTGCTTAGTGCACCGTATACTAGTAGGAATTAAAGACCTTAGTGCACCGTATACTAGTGGGAATTAAAGAACTTAGTGCACCGTATACTAGTGGGAATTAAAGAGCTTAGTGCACCGTATACTAGTGGGAATTAAAGAACTTAGTGCACCGTATACTAGTGGGAATTAAAGAGCTTAGTGCACCGTATACTAGTGGGAATTAAAGAACTTAGTGCACCGTATACTAGTGGGAATTAGTGCACCGTATACTAGTAGGAATTAAAGACCTTAGTGCACCGTATACTAGTGGGAATTAAAGAACTTAGTGCACCGTATACTAGTGGGAATTAAAGAGCTTAGTGCACCGTATACTAGTGGGAATTAAAGAACTTAGTGCACCGTATACTAGTGGGAATTAAAGAGCTTAGTGCACCGTATACTAGTGGGAATTAAAGAACTTAGTGCACCGTATACTAGTGGGAATTAGTGCACCGTATACTAGTAGGAATTAAAGAGCTTAGTGCACCGTATACTAGTGGGAATTAAAGAGGTTAGTGCACCGTATACTAGTAGGAATTAAAGAGCTTAGTGCACCGTATACTAGTGGGAATTAAAGAGCTTAGTGCACCGTATACTAGTAGGAATTAAAGAGCTTAGTGCACCGTATACTAGTGGGAATTAAAGAGCTTAGTGCACCGTATACTAGTGGGAATTAAAGAGCTTAGTGCACCGTATACTAGTGGGAATTAAAGCAGCGGAACGTTTTACAGCTACGGTGAACCACGACCCAATGAAGAACATAGGAATCTGATGGGTGCGAGGAGCGCAGGTTTGGTTATTGTGGTGATGCTTAAGAAAGGTGTATGCCCAATAGTGGAAATCTTTTGGCTGATTATTGATTATGTTCATAAAACTTACCACTGAGCGTATCCTGGTCCATGGGAGTGTCTCGAGCGAGAGGCGGACGCGCTGCGTTGGCGAGGTCCCGGTGATCAGCCTGCCCCATTGACACGGAGCGGTGTACCCGCGGCCAGTTCGAGCTGCCGTTAGTCTCCATACCACCGAAAGCTGATGTCTGTAAAGAATGGATTGTTGTAACTTTTGTCTTAGAATTCAAACTATTGCTGTAAAATGGAGCCAATCTTGTACAGTGTAAGCGATTCTCGTTTCAGAGATTTGGGCCCGCTTGGATCACAAATCACTCACACAGTATCATTTTCGGACGATTTGAGCACGGTTCACGTCTCGGTGTGAGCTGACCCTAAGTATCAAGGTTTTTTATACGTCAACTGTACTTACCAGAGGCGCTACAGCAGGCGGCATAGGCCTGCCTAAGGAGTGGTACCTCGCAGCATCAGACGCGGCGTAGGTCTTAGGGGCAGCCCCTAATGCCGGCAGACATTGGAAAGGCGGTGCCGGTTGCCACACGCTACCAGGGGGTGTTGGTGGAGAGCGGGACGCATTATCTGCCCAAGCCGCCATGCTGATTGGTTCTGAGTAATATGAACAATGGTTTAGAACACTGAAGAAACTTGAATGAGGAATTCAAGTTTAATTTTCTGAAAAGGGACTCCGAACCTATGAGATATTACAGAAAGTTAGTTAGTTACAGAAAGGAAAATCAATAGCTAAGCAAATTGACACCCTACCTCAATTTACAGTAGTACCCAACTGATATGGCTTACCGATGTACCTGCGCAGAAGATGAATTTTGAAAGCGCGGGAAATGCTATTGACCAATCGGCACGCTCCACGCACCGCGCTTCTTTTTTCCTGTACCGCTATTGGTCGGCAGCTGCCGCCATGTTAGCGCGCGCTGCCTGGCATGTTAGTCAGCCGCCATACTTGAGAGTGAGACGGGAACTAATAGCTGCAGTGTATTATGAACCTTATAGTAGTGATCTAAGGTTGATTGTAAGTTTTAAGTTCTTTCGTTAATCTTCGGGGCCATACTTTTTCTGTGCGAACGATGATTCACGACGCGCCATATCAGTTGGGTACCTCTGTACCGTGTTATAGCTATTTTATACAAATGTCTAAATGACAGTTCTGTATTATGGGTCTAACGGCCAATTTCTTCATCAAAAGTAAAAGCCGCGCTGTTGGATTTACAACCATCGCCTTAGCGCCGAGGATTGAAAATACAACAGTGCAAAAGAACAGTTGACTGTTACTTTTGATGAAGAAACTGGCCGTAAGAGCTCCATATTCTAAATCAAACTTTAAACTACATACCTGGGGTAGTAAGTGGCGCTAGATCCAATAGAAACACAGCATTCTCCTTGATAGTGTTATGGTCGATGTTGATTGGCTGTTCTATGCGCTCATAAACCACCATCTCGGCCCGACTCTTGGCTCTTCCCTGCCGGATCGAGGGGGCAGCCTTTATCGCCTTGTCGTAGCACTTCTCGCAGAACATATACCAAAGTTGGTTAGCTGTAGAGGAAATGGAATGTTAACGTTAACGTTTAAATATCGACAAAGTAAAATAATGGGTATTGTTTGTATCACGCGTGTAGTTTATTCTGAAAAAGGCGTAATGTGACTGTATGTATCGATCAGTAATTTCAGACGAACAAATGGATTCACTTTATTATAAACTGGAAGGAAGAAGCACAGAGTTGCTAAAAGTGGAGGAATCCTACATATCTCCAAGCAAGAGTATGCACTTCGGCAATCATCATCCATCTTCAGAAATACGAAATCGCGATAATGATGTCTAATATGGAGTTGTTACGACCATGAAAGAATTATCTTTATTTTATATTACCATATTTATATTTGAGATTAAATTAAAAATTTTAACAGTTGAGCCAACATTACTGCAAAGCAATTATTTGATGAAACGCAGTCTAGAAGCTTTGTATCTGTGGGAGGTTAGTTTGTGGCGCGACGACCGCACTAATTCGGAAACACGTAGATTATCGAAACGCATCCCATTACTGGTTTACCCAGACCAATCAGATTGTGGTAGTAGGTACTCAGTGTCCAGACTGTTCTCTATAACTTGTCCCTTCCCATCATGTTGGCACCATTGCTCGCCAAGCTTAGTTTCAATATTAATAGAGTTCAAAATGGCAACTGACAGAACAGCTACTAATCGCGTTACGGGACAAGTTATAATCAACGCACAGTAGATAATCAAGACCAAAATCAATGCATTGTCTTACCCTGCGTCATCTGACCGCAGTAGGCCGTTGGGCACAGATCCTCGTGTCCTGGCTGAGGGTCGATCTGCTGGTAGGTGCCGGTGCGGTCAAAGCCCTTGGATGTGGCGGCCTTACAGCCGGGATGTGCAGTGCGCATGTGCGCGGCTAGCGGAGGAGGCACGTTCGCGCCGCCGCATAACTCGCATTGTACTGAGACAAATATTCATTGGTTAAAATGATGATTACCCCTGCACATTTGAGGAAGTAAATACCGCTACTGAATCAGGATCAGCGTGGTCACCTTCTGTTACTACTTAACCAGACGAATGTTGTACCATGACGCGTCAGAATCAGGTCGCGTTTCTACGTCATAATTAATGTAAATTATTGCGTAATCACAATCGCGAAACGAAACGCGCGATGCGCGGCCTTACCTAGCCCTGATATGACTGTGTGAATAGTAGTACAGCTGCGCGCACAGATTGCAACGTGTGGCGCGTAAGTCGCCGACGGAACGAAATGTTGCCATCAATAAATATTATATTTTTATAAACACTATAAGTTAATGTATTTATTTTATTTATTATTTTGTTATTGATGACTCATTATGCGCTGCACCGATTGACGTCATGACGTCAACGCCGGCTGTCACTGAAAACCAGCGCTGGGGCTCTGTCTCGCATAGGGTCGCAGCATTATGCTCAGTGATGGCCGTTGTGCGTGAATGTGACGCATATTTTCCCGCAACTTGTTATTTTTGTATACAGGATGTTAGTGTAAATACCGTTATCCTTAAAACCAGTGGTTTGGTTTCATTACACGCAAGGGCAACGACCGTCTGCGGCCGGCGGCGGGCGGGGCGCGCGGGACGTTGCATGACCGGCCGTCAGCTGTTTCGCAGTCTCTCGAACGCGTATCCATGACTATCGGGACAGTGACGGATATTTACTTTTTAAAATCTTTAAATGAAAATAAGGTTTTTTTTTTGTTGTTACTGAGTCATTTATTTTTACATTTAAGTCAACTACCCATGGTTTGAGTGACAACGGTGTTTACCCTTGCATACTGAATTTGTCCTTTCTTGGCGTCATGTTTGCCGCAAATAAACGTATTTTATTTATTTCTTTCTTTTCTTTTCTAATAGACCAACATTTTATACATCACCAGTAGCATCACGTATAATAATATCAGTAATTACCAGAATACGGTGTCTTGCCGGTTCTTGTATTCCATTCCCTCTTCTTGCGTATACCGCTCTGTGGTCTTAGTTCCTCGTTTTCATTCTTCTCATTAGTTTTCAATCTAACAGAAAAAAAAACTGTTTAGAAACACATTTAAGTCTAAGCTTAATAATAAATCAATCTTTGATTGCTTGTAGAGTGTGGACGAAACTCTTGGTATCACGAATCAACCAAAAAAAATCTATTACTAAAGACATTTATTGATGTGGCAATGCTATCAAGTTTAGTTCCTGAAGTGCGATTCTTGGAAAAACGGTCTGATGTTGTTATTAATTTCTAAATAATAACCGCGTAAAAGTACTAAGAAACGTGAAATAAACCATTATATTGAATCTTACTTGTCAGTGGCAGAAGTGAGTTGATCGGCGTCGTAGAGCGCGTCCCACAGCGCAACTAATGCGCGCAACGCTGGTGGCAGCACGTTCACAACGTATCGTGAGGATCCCGCTACAAAAAATAAACTTATTAAGGGCGAATTTCACCAAACTTTTATACCGAGTATAAGTCTTATCCTGCGAATTAATTTTGAATTTTTGACAGTTTTTCCGTACAAAAACTGTCAGACGCCATTTTTATTCCACGGATAAAAGATATCTGACTTTGGTAAAATCAGCCCTAAGGATACTAACCAAATTATCATAGCGCAATAAAACTTGGTCGAGATGCATCCAGATTCCCATGGACTGGCTATGAAGTTTGAATGAAAGATTTCGATGAAAAAGTAACAACACTATCATTGTAATTCAGTTTCCATCTTAATTCTCTCCACCTTTACTCAATTACAGGTCAGATTATAGATTATCATGGCCCCATTATCGACGTGTCGCACAAAAACTCCCTTTTTTGACTCCACTTTATTTCTTTTAGATATTAGGAGATTAAAAGGCGCATTTAAAATGTCTATGTTAAATAGACATTGCTTTGAAATTCTTACGAACCGGGTTCAGTGCTAGGTCCTGGCATGTTGTCTTCTTCTCGTATCGGCATATCGAAGTCAACCTTGCGCATGCGACTGGTACTCGCCTCTACGCCGGAACGCGTCAACGTTTCCAAGGTTGTAGGGTGGATGCGTAGGTATAGACCTGGGGAGAGTGCAAAATACATCAGCATTTCATTGGAAAAATGGAAGTGCACTGTGGCACATAACACACAATTAATTTAAGTTTAAGAGTCTGAAATCAACCATTATTTGTCAACAAAATGGTTCTTACAAGTCGAAATCAGCTAAGATGTATGTACCGAACGTATGTTTTTTTTTTCAAAAGATAGGGACGAATTTTGTACTTGATAATAAATAACATGGTTTAAGAATAATTAAAACTTCACATTTCCTATTTTGGTATATTTCACTTACCAGCATTGGACACTTCGACGGAGTGCCTCTGATGTCTCGCGGGGGTGACGTCATGTGCGGGACGCGTGACGACGCGAGCGCCCTGTTTTGGTAGCTGCGGGTGGAACTTCAGGAAGGCAGCGCAGGCGATCGCGTCATGGACTATACCTGTGGGAATCATTATGGTATAGTCACTACCACAGAGCACGGGCATTTGAAAATGAAATAGAAAATGACAGCACGGAATTGCGACAGCGTCTACAGACGGGACTATTATAAGTGTGAGCGCACAACTTCTGTCATGGACCGCATTCAAAGCCATCAGTTTCTATTCTACTTTGTCGTAGTGCGAGTACACGGTGACACGCTTGGCTTGTATGAAAAGTGTTGACAATATCCACTCTATCACTATACAGGGTGTTAGGGTAAACACCGTTATCCTTGCAACCAGTGGTTTGGTTTCATTTATAGAACGTAAAATCAATGGAAAATTACAACTTTTTTTAAATTTTTTTAGATCTAAATTTTACCACAATTTGTTGTGTTTGGTCATTTATTTTTATATTTAAGTCAACTACCCATGGTTTGAATGACAAGAGTGTTTACCCTTACATCCTGTAGAATACATAAGTAACCGAATTTAGAACTACATAGATGTTATCATCTATGTAGTTCCGAATTCAGTTACTTACTTACAATAACTCTAGCGTAAAATGTTATGTTGTAAAAATAAACAAACTTCTTAGAATTAAACAAATACTTTAAACTAGCAGCAAAAACAGTTCTTAGAAAAGTATTAATAATTAGTCACACTTATTAGAAATCTAAGCCATTATAAATTAAAAATGGTTTTGCAACTAATTACTCATCTTTTGAAGTAGGCTCCTACGCAGTTTACGCACGTTCAATCATGCTTGGACAAGCGCAGCTTGTTAAAGCCACATAATGAGAATTCTATCAATCTTCATGCCCAAGCGCACTTGAACAAAATGATTGTTCATGCAGGTTTTTCATGCTTGCAGTTACGTGTGTACCCTCCTTAATCCGCTGGATACGAGAAGCACACGACCGGAAACCGGAATGAACACTTTCATTATGACAAAGAAAACTATACCTTCATGCCACAGCAAAGCAGCGAATACCGCTCTCAGGCACTCAGCCTGCGCAGGACTAAGCGCATGCTTGCGGGGCGGGGGCGGCGCGGGCGCAGAACGGGACGGCAGCGGCGGCGGCGGTGATGACGTGCGCTTGTAGGCGCGCGAGCGACTGGCGAGCCGCTCGCGAGCCATGGACTTTGGGCTGAGGCGAACTGGCGGGTCCTAGCCACGGAAACGTATGAAGTAATCAGTATTTAGAATTGGTAATAGATCACCCCTTTGACAACTTAAGACGTAGAGAGAATGCATAAAACATATTTATAAAATACCGGATTTTACTTTTATTGAAAGATTTAGAGAAAGTTAATCTGTAGTGAAATAATATTAACTTCATACTATTGGTGGAAATCTCAATCATGGTACAAGAGCAATTTACGGTGTCAGGCTGACACTAGTTTGTACTTATTTTATATCATTTGTGAGATTTGTATTTATACAAACCTTACAATTATGTAGAGCGAAGCGACTTGCATGATTTGTTTCACACTTTAAATTAAACAAATCTTATTTTTTGTATACTTATAGTTTATTCTTACATATTTGTAAATCCTGTGTTGCGTGACTTTTTCTACAATTTCACAATGTTGTAGGTGATCACACATCACCAATGTGATAGGTTAGAAATTCGTACATAATATCCTTTCTTCCCATGGGCAGGCAGAAACTACAGACTACATCGCGACAGGGAGAGATGGAGGCTAGATAAAGGCTTCTCATTCGTTTCTTCAGTCATCTCCTAAGGCCAAAGTAAACAAGCGAATGAACGTCAGTCAGCAGTTCTCATAGTTCAACTTTCCTTAATAATACCTTCACATACACAAAACACTGTTGCGTAATAATTTCATTTATTATATCCTTATTTTGGGAATTAGTAATACTCGTTATTTTCCTCACATTGAAAGGAATATAATAATTTAAATGGTAAAGTGTTTACTTTTGAGCAAAGTGATACTTTTCCTGTTCACATAATTATTATGAAAAATCTTGACATAAGAACCATAAAATTGTTTTTTTAGGGATCCGTACCCAAAGTTACGGTTTTATTTTTAATCTTCATCCTCTTCGGTCTCCTCAAATATACGTAATTAGTCATGCAGATAAGATAAATCAGCGATAAAGAAACAAAATTGTTGAAAATCCGGTGACATTTGTAACCAACTCGACCTTTATTGTATTATTAGATATTCTAAGTCCACTCAGGGACATTTTACTGCTTCCTACTTTGAGGGCTGGCTAATGCTTATACAACGGCATAATGTACGACATAAATAACTTTAATAAGAGGGAGATATTTTGTGTAAACAGCATGATTTTTATCCCTTTGCAATAAGTATCCTCTGCCAGAAGGTACTAAAGCCTTAGCTTTCTTATTTAACAGTATTATAATAAACTAGCTGCGCCCCGTGGTTCAACCGCATAAGTCTCGATCCTCCGCCTAAGTCCCGAACTCACTTTCGCATTTATAATATTAGTTAGGATATTTTGGATACTTGTAATTGACCGGCAGTAACACGTACTATTTTTTTCTTTTGTTTTATTTAGCTAAGTATTTGAAAGAACATAAATTAATAATCCATACAATACTCTACGAGGAAAGCAAATCACTTGACACGAGTTTCATTTTGACACGTCGTTGTTTTTGTTCCAGAAACCGGGTGATAGTTTGACAAGTTCGTACCTTGGATGTTCCGATGTAGAGCTGCATGGCTGACAAACTCGCAGCCTCGCTTCTGTCCGGGGAGGTCTGAGTGCCGGTTTGAGCCACCTTGCTGCTGCGGCTCTCGATGATCGGCTCTGGTTCTATCTCAGTCTGTGAACACAATCGATAGTTATCATTATCCTAATTTAACGAAAAAAATATAGATTGTCTAGCCGGTCCATTCTGTAAAAACCTCAAGGTGACAACTTAGGTGAAGTGACCTTGAAGAGAGTCTGTCACTTGTTCGGGTGGTAAGACACAGCCGGGTGGCAAAAACGAATATGTAGATATATGTTATAAGTGGAAAAGTCGCTCGGCTTTGAGCGATTGGTGGCGAGCTGCCCCGAATATGATTAAGCGAGGGTAGATGCGCACGAAATTTGTGTTATGTGTGATGGCCACGCGAATGAAAGTCAAATATGTGTGTAGTCATTGCTTCGGGTCGGCTTTTACGTTCAACAAATTTTAATACTACCGACCCGAACTTGTCATAGTACCCCTCATAAAACAATAACTTTTGGAATGTATACGCCGTGCGCTTGTCAGCCACCGTTCTGCACGTTGGTATGAAGCAGAGCCATAGCGCTGGTTTTCTGCGACAGTCAGTGTGGACGCAAATCGTCGTATTATCCTAAAGAAATCAACGGCTGGTCATAGGGCTTCCCAAAAGTACCGTTCCACATCCTTACTCATCCGTTGGACAGATACCATGAATCATAACTAGGTCTAAGAACACAAGCTGGAGTAACTCACGTGGGTACTTTTGAGTTCGGAATCAAAACGAATAATGCAAATAATACAATAATACTGTGTCAAATCGAAACAAATTCGATTTTTTATTTATGAAATATTTAAAAAGTGCTGTGAGAATGTTCGTATATAACTTATTTGGAGGGGATCATTCCAATTAGCAAATTTTTAAGAAAAATCTTTATATCTTCGATTTATTCCTATCGCAATGTCCTTACCGGAATAAATAACAATAGTTAGTCACAACAATGACCTCGATAGTTAATTGTCTTGAGGAAACTTTTAGCTACCTACGAGGCGCACTGATAATAATAATACTGTATATTATTATTATTAGGGCGAACTTATGATATTTTTGTTTAGGAATCATGTGTTTTCGTATTTTACGATATATACTATATATCTTTTTTATATTTGTAGTAAAATATTCACAAAACTATTAAATTAATTGATACGTAAAAGAAACACTCTGTACACGCACTCTTGTATTTCAACGTAGAAAGACAAGTGTGACACGAGTGTGGGTACAGTGTTTCTTTTCCGTATCAATTTAATACATTTTTTGGGTATTTTACTATAAAAAAAAACTTTTTTTTTATCCTAATTTTTGTAGCATGTGTAGACGCTATACTATTGCAGGTTAGCGGGAATGCCCTTCGTTAGATAACATACTGTAATTATATAACTATATATTTGTAATGACGTTCTCAAAAACGGCTCTAATGATTTCGATGAAACTTGCATTAAAGGGGTTTACGGGGGTGCAAAATCGATCTAGCTAGAAAAATTCGTTTCACTATTTTCGCAGCCTCGGGAATGTGGATACAACATTGGTACCTATACCTGGACGATATGTTTATCTATTTTCATTTGAGCAGAGCTTGATACTTTTTTGTTAAATGACACCAACCTCTTGTATGGCATTGGCATCTCCGTTGTCACCAAATCGTTGCTTGACAGGCGACCACCATTCGTCGTTGTTGCCGTTACTACGCCGCTGGGCTCGTCTGCAATACCGAAAGGGTTTTTAGAGCAACTTCCGCATGTACCATGATTGAGATAGGATTGAAGTTTAAGCCCTAAATTAGAACATTGCAACTAGAACATTTTAAGGCATTTTCGACTGTAATGGTTATGGATATTAATAGCTAGAAAAGGGAGTGTCAATCTGTAGTAACATGACAATTGAACAACATAATCCGCAACACACTGCTACGAAGAAGAAGCGCTGTTACCAAGGACGTGTGATACACTGTACTTGTTATTCAATCTGCCTAGCCTTTTTCCCACCTGTGTTGGGGTCGGCTTCAAGTCTAACTGCAAGCCTACCCTTGGTAATAATGGTTGTCAGACTTTCGGATAACAACTATCAAAGATCTACGAATCACAGCCGGGACCAACGGCTTAACGTGCTTTCCGAGGAGTCTCGGTATGTAAAGATGGTCACCCATACACGGACCAACCCCCGCTAGCGTAGCTTAACCTGATGGATCGACCCGTGCGGCTGTTATTTAGCCATGGGGTCCTTGAGCCACTGTACTCGTTATTGTACTTAAAAAAATGGATAACTATTACAAATCTTCTTCGAGTCCATGACAAGACAGTTTATGCTTATGTGTTGGCCCAAAACTTCACCACTTTCAAGGCATCGTCTGTGGCAGCGCAGAGGTACTTTGGCTTCATTTTTTGAGGCTCAGAATGCAGGGTAAGAGCTTTGCTGTTGTTACTATTACAAGTAATCCGATACATACTTGGGTGAGGACGCAGCTGAAGATGTGGAGCTTGCTTCACCGCGGATCACCCTGCTTCGCTTGCTGGGCTCGGAGGAGCCCGCCAACATGAACGAACTGCCATCGGGCTGGGCATGTAACGAAATATTCATATTGAGATCAGGATCAACACTTATACCCGCTTGCACCGCACATCATTAACTGCGTTTAGCGTTCGATTTTTAGGAATAGAATTTATTTTATCGTTATTCGTTATTTTAAAAACTTTTAGCGCTAAATGCGTTTAATAATTTGTTTTTCTATTTAGTTTTTGTATTTCGAACATTATTCCGAGACGCAACGTCTGATGTCTTCCATCCATGGAATAAAATTGACGTCTGACAGTTTTTGTATGGAAAATCTGTCAGAAATACAAAATTATTCATCGTAGATATCTATGTAGTTCGTCATAAAACATCGTTATAAAAATCCAACTGGCTCTTAATAAAAAAGACCACTCGGGTGTTTAATACCAGTTTTGGTTAAAGAACTTTATCTTTGTCAGAATAAAGTCAGTTTAAAAATGTCTTGATGGTTTAAACTTGAGGCTAATGATGGACCTTGTTTCTTAATAAGGCCGATCGAGAAAAGTGTCGCTTTGTAGAGCGTCGCGTCAATGACTCATACCTGCGACAGCCGCTTTTTAAAATTCGATGTGTGATATTAACGCCCGATAAGTCAGTATTATAAAAGTGCAAAACAGTTATAATCACCTCTATTTGTCCATACGGAAAGCTGCTTTCATCAATACAGGTTATTTCTGTAACAGAAAAGAAAAAATAACATAAACAACAGGGCTAGGAATTAATGCGAAATAAAATGGTAACCTCTAATAAATCCTATATATTATTCGAAAAATATTTCATTTGAAGTGGAAAATCTTGGAATGCATTCCATTTTAAGTGGAAAATTTCGGAATGCAGTGTTTCTTTAAGTACCTAAACAAATATTACGTCTTCGTCTTATAATTTCAGTTTTTCCATACTGTAACCAACAAGGAATTAGCCTGTATAATCATATATTTTTTACCAGTTAAAACGCCGTCGTCATCGTCTTGTGACCACGACTGCATGTCGCCTTGTGCGTCACCGTAGCCGCTCCAAATCCCCGTACATTCAGCCTAAAATTTAAAAACAAGATGAGATGTCTTCGAAATCAACAGCGAGCAGCGCGTCCTTAATACATTAAAGACTCGTTGCCCGCTGGTGATTTCTTAAATCTTTCGATGTAGATACTGTACAACATCCAAGCGGATATCTACAACATACCAGGAGCGTGCCCTCAGGAAATATTATGCGTTCGCCTAAGCATTGTCTGGAAAGGTTCATGATACTGGGCCTGGTGGACGAAAAACGCGCTCAAGGCAAAGCACCGGCAAGATGATCAGACGCGATTAAGAAGGCTTTTGGAAGTAGCATGTACCGAGCTATCTACAGTGCAGATGACCTCATAACTTGGAGACGCGTCGTATGAGGTCTGGATCCTCAGCTTCGAGGAAACGACGAAGAAGAACGCGACGCGACTTCATGTTGTAATAGCTTTTAGGGTTGCAAAGCATATGCGAACCTGTGCCGGTGTGGTAGGCTCCACAGGTATCAGTAGTGCTCTGTCAAGATGGCGGTGGTGCTGCAAACACCACGCCACTTCTCCGATCCCGTCCGTGTAAGCGCGCACGGAATCTACGCTCAAACGCACCCAAGTGCCGTCTTTGTTCACAACCTGGAAAATAAAGCAAATATCGCAGGTGGTACGCATGTTTTACAGCACGGTTGCATGACATGATGAACATACTTTATCATACAGACGATTCGCAGCTTATGCCAAGTTTCAAATTCGGTGTAACTTATCCTTTAGGTAGTAAATTAGTTAGTAATGTATGATAAACGAGCGCTTATCGCCACCCAAATGGAAAGTTTGGCGAGTACAAACATTAAAAACAAAAAAAATATTTTATTGACAATAAACAAAAAAAAAATAGGAACTCACTTCTTCAACAAATGCGATGTTAGCACCAGAAGGTATTCGGCCAAGTTCTTCGGCCTGCAGACTGGGACTGGCCCTCACACGGAGACCAGCGCTGAAGCGCGCAATGAAGCGCCTCAGCTTCGTCGGCGGCGTGGTCGGGAGCGTACCCCCGGCCTGCACGGCGCGCTCAGCAGGCTCTATTATACTCTCCGCCACTTCTATTGTCACTTCCTGCAATTAAGTCAACAACGCGCGTGCGTAACGTAATGAGAAAGTTAATTGTTCTAAGTCATAGGGATCTAGCGCACTACTCGGCCACGACCACGACCAGTGGTTGCAGCGACCAGGTTTATTATAGAAACGGCCCGGCCGATACGAATTAAATGGTCGGCTAGTTGGCCGTTGCGACCAAGTGCACGATTCGTAAAATCGCATCGGTTTCTATAGTTCGAGATCCCTTAAAATAACCAAAAAAGTAACAACACAGAGGCTGCATAATAAATTGGTTAAATCCTCCGGCGACACTATTTAGACACGGCAGTTCGGAGAAGAACAGGGCGAGGTACATCCGTGTGTTATCTTATACGAATAATTTCGTTCTACTCTCGACCATCCCCTTAAAAATGATAATCTACTACAACTAAATATTTGCAAGTATTCGAGCCTATTAATATTAAAATAATGGGAATCTAAATGGGTGCCAAGCTCTATGGAGGTGAAAGAAAGTTTATTAAGATTGCTACTGAATAATGTTTTCAAAGTATTTTTTTTTTTGTTTGTAACTGTTGAGACTTTAGAGCTTTGAAAAAATGAGTAACAAGGAATACTACTAAACTCTCTTACACTTTCATCAAATTTGGCACCTCTTTAGTTCTTTTTATCGAGCCCACAATTGTTTACCAACCTTGGTATTTTTAACTTTCTCAAAGCATTTCGTTTTAGGATGGAGATTACCATTACAGCTGATGTCAAATATTAAAAGTAATACTACAAAAATAAATGCCTTTCGATTCAGGGTGCGAATTGCATAACTTTAAAGAATCATTAAATATCCAAATCGTGGCAAGAGTTAAAAGTATTGATCTAACCTGTGACGCTGGGTGATCATCGAGGGTGCATCTGAAGATATAAGCTCCAGGGGTTCTTGGGATCCAGGTCGCTATATAGGACCCGTCAGGATTCTCTCGGACCGGCAACCGCTCTGCTGGGATCCGCCCGCCATGGACAAACGCGCCACCGATGGCACCGCCGTCACTCCACGACTCGCTGGCCAAGCGAAGCTCTTCAAACGAGAAGTCTTGATAAGCCTGTAAAGAAAGAATCGTTTAATATCACCCGCTACTGTAGATTCGGTAACAGAAGGTAGCAGTTTCGTTGCATAAAAAGCATTACAGTATTTTTCACCAATGCTTCCTGAGGGCGCTAGATAAGGCCAACCCTGACGAGCAAATCCCACACATTTTGGAGCGGGATTTTGGGCCTCATATTTTAATATTTTTTCCTATTATAAAATAGCGTTACCTAGCACCTTAAACCCATTTCTGATTTCTTTTTGTGGGATTGTGCCAACCTGGAACAAAAGCTCTGCAAGGGACATCCAAACCGAGATCTGGACGCATGTTTTATGGCGCTAAGCTGATTCGCTTCGATTTACAGACAGAGAATAATCTTCGCCACTGCAGCTTAACTATTTCAAAGAAGATTATACTATTTCAGAGAAGAGAAGTACTTAATTATCCATAAATTTCGCGCCATTAATGAAAACGGGCAGTAGACTACGTAGACGGAAGCCGTAGTGTCACGTCCGTGAGTTGAGAAAATCTTAATAATTCAAACTATTTTGTTCAGCAGAATAACTGGCATGATCATGCACGCGAATTCCTGGATGCTTCTGATATTTAAAATATTGAAAACTGGATAGGTGAATATAAAGTTCCAACATTAAATCCCGTAAATAGTTTTACAAGACACCGTTTTGGATATAACGCTTTAATAAACTAAGCACATGGCTGTAACACTATAAATGAGGATACTTTAATAGAAATGTGAAATTTACTTGGGGAAAATCATAAGATGGGCTATAGGTAATTTGCCAGTCCACCTTCGAGATTATGACCATACTAGGTTTTCGATTAATCGAGATCCTTTACCTTCTACGGGATTTTATCTATGGATGTAACGGTATTTAAAGATGATATTACAACTGTTATTTAAAAATAATGCTAGCTTTAGCCCACGATTTAGCTCATGTGAAGGTCGGAAATTATTACACGGGAACGTGGATACAACAGTATCCTATGTCCTAACCGAGGTCATGTTCTACCTGTGTGCCCAGTGGCTGACATCAAAATCCGCACAGCCGTTATGGCGTGAAAAAGCTGACAGACAGACAAGAGTTCTTTTGCATGTATAATATTAGTATGGACACTGATGGTTGAATTTGAAATAAGCCAGCTATTCGACCGTATAATCACTCGGTCAGAATTTTCATTAAGTATAGCTTTACCCAGGTTTCATAAAAAGACTAGGTTATAACTTACATTCATTTCTTTAACTCAGTGAAGCCATCTTTGAACTGCGAGGTACGGTTTTAAAACATCTATTTAATATAGACGATAACGACGTATTCTATGATTATTAAATTCAATAAGCTGACGGTTTCCTGAACATGACTGCGCCAGTAATGTATGTATCAACGGTCTCTAGTTCCGATACCGTTGGTAGGTACACACGGCTACATATCAAGCTATACATTTCCAGTATAAGCTGACCTCGCATTGTACGGCAATCCTATACAATCCGAGATCAGCATAAACTGGAAATATATAGCTTGATGTGTAGCCGTGTGTACATATTGTTGATCAATGTGATATCATTGTCCGGAGACATTCTCATTATCGGTCTGTCCCCGGTCGCTGCCTGTTAATTCCGCCGGAAAGATTAGCCACACGTAGGAATTGACTGTCTGTTTGTACCTAGATGCATTGGATAACATCGTAATATCCTACTAGTATTATGAATGTGAAAGCGTGTCACTCGATCATGCTCAACCACTTCACCAATGTGTCACCCAAGTATGAACAGTATAATTTAGTTATTTTATCTTTCTTCAGCATGCTGGTGCTAAAGAAAATTCATTGCTTCATGTTAGAAAATACGTAACCCTCTTTTGCCGATTGTACAGAAAAGTTAGTTAGGCTTAAACAAAAAAAATATGGGCCGTAGAAGGAATATAAAATAGGACGAAGCGGGTATAAAATAATTAAAATAATGTGTTGGGACGAAGGAAGCATAATTGTTTGGGTCGACTTACGATTTTTTTATGCAGGACAAACTCAGTGAACCAAAAATAAATCAAAAATTCGTCTGCTCTACCAACGTACCTAAATAATTCAATGAATATTGTTGCATTATCAAAATGAAAAGCATTGCCATTGTAATTGGCCACGCAATTATAATAGGCTTTTTATAAGACCGCAATATTATCATAGGACTCTTTTTATCCGTACAATAAGTAGTCTTCTAAGAAACGAGTGTAACCGCGGGTAAAATCTACATAACTTCATTTGAAATAAGATTAGAAATTTCAACAAACATTTTTACAGTCCGTTCAACCGATTTTGACTTCTATACCGTAGGCATAAGGATGGCAATAAAAGCAAAAAACGTTACACAATACCAACTGTCTACTGCAGCTGCCATTTGTCATGCCACCAAAGCAATAGACGTCAAAATCGGTTGAACGGACTGTAACAAGCATTATAATCTGTAAAATTTTGGTATTACAGGCGGGGAACAAACAAAAGTTATACCATATTTCAGGTTATTGGTTTGTTCCCCGCCTGTAATACCAAAATTTTACAGATTATAATGCTTGTTTTTCTCTTTTAAGTTATGCGTTTTTGCAGGCGGGTTTTTTGTTTTTTAAATAATTTTGTTTTATTTCAATCTTTTTTTTTAATATTTTTTTTTTTAATTATATTTTTGGAATTACTTAACTACTAGCTTTTATTTGATAACAATATTGTAATTTATTTAAAAAAAAAAACCTTTCGCTCCCTTTTTTTTTTTGTTTGCAGATGAAATATATAAAAATAATGTAGCCTATGTCACTCCCACAATTAAGACGAATCTAAAGACACCTCAAATGTTAAAATCCAT
Source organism: Lithophane semibrunnea (assembly GCA_947363905.1). Classification (NCBI taxonomy): domain Eukaryota; kingdom Metazoa; phylum Arthropoda; class Insecta; order Lepidoptera; family Noctuidae; genus Lithophane; species Lithophane semibrunnea. The sequence continues at coordinate 18,658,270 of OX376186.1, read as the reverse complement.
CAAGCCGTTTAGGCTACAGAGCGTGCCAAAGAAATAGACATACATACATACAAACATACATACATACATACATACTCTCGAAAAACATTACCCTCCTTCTGGGGCAGTCGGGTAAAAAAGGCTTATTTAAATGTCTCATGTTATTTCCCATGGAGTATAGATCTACCCACATCATTATTATTCAACATACCTCACATTCACTAGGCATAATACCTACGTATCTCTATGTCTGTATGTACTTATTGCACCTGAATTCGTTTTAATAAAAAATACATACTTTACTACCCTTTCACAAAACATCCACTCAGGACTTAGCAGGGATTAACATCATTAAAATATTGTAATGCAACTGCGTAGCAAATAAACTGTTTTAATGATGTTTCATAACAGACTATGGGTATCGAAATATTTACTGTATTTTATAGGTATTCATTTAATCTTGATTTGCATAATCATAATCTGTCTATAATCGGATGCCAGGAAGTGCTTGAAAAATGGACGTCAATCGGATGCCAGGAAGTGCTCGAAAAATGGATGTCAATTGGAGTAACCGGAATCACATAAGAACAAAGCAAGGTTATACTCGTATAAAGCTTGTAAAAAAGAAACTCAATAGAAAATAAACTTATCAATATATTTCCCGGTAACACTCGTAGCTTGAAGGAAGAATGCAAATAGTACGAACGTAACTAATTGGTGCGAACATGAACAACAACTAAGCAGAAAGGATGCAGACAGTACTTCAGATATATTTTCAATTTATTAAAACTATCTTAGTATTCAAGGACGATTATGAACCATTAATGAACCTAACAAAAGACTCTAAGAGACTCATGCAATATTAGTAATCATGCTGAAAATGCTAATAACACATTTTCGCTATGGTTCCGTTGCTAAAAGCAAAAAGATTATTATTTTAATTATACAGAGGTGTGCAAGTAAACTGTCGCGCGCAACATTAGTGGCTATCAATTATGAATTTACTTTTAAAACCTAATAGGTACTGCGTCTATAAAGCCGACACAAAAGGCTTTTGCATAAAAATATCTTGCAGTATAAAGGAGGTACGCCATCTTCCTACTTACGACAGTGTTCCTCCACTTAAGGGCCTATACTACCTCAGCTCAAATTCACTTTATATCTCCCTCGCACCATACTACTCGCGGTCTGAGTGAGAGCGAGACGGAGTGGGGTACTGGCGGCTCCAAGCCTCGAATAGTTTAGGTAATTGCTTTTTACGGTGAAACAAAGGGTAATAGTTAGTTCAGTTATTATGCAAAGTTCATGATCTAATTTGATGTATTTTTTTAATACCAGCGGTTTGTAGTTCGGTTTAGAGGTAACTGTGGATTTTTTTTTTCTATACAGAAAATTTTATGTTATCGTGTTTTCGTCAAACATAGAACCTAGCATCAATCCTCAACTTTAACATCGCGCGGCTTCGCAATCGAAGTCAGAAATTATCCCACGGGCACGTACTATCGGTATAAAAAGTATCCTATGTCCTATTCCAGATCATCGTCTTGCCATGTGCCAAATTTCATCAAAATCCGTTCAGTCGTTTTAACGTGAAAGCGTAACAAACCAACAAACTCACTTTCGCATGTATAATATTAGTTAGGATGCCTTCGCCTTGTGATGAAATAAACTGTTTTTCTCAATTTTTCGTATTGAAAGAGATACGCGAGTCAAATCTTTTGCTAGGCAACACTTAATTGCCGTACTCATGAAGCCCAATCACAAGGCGTATTATACAGAATATCGCTTATGCATGTACTTCGTCTGAAACCTGAACCATCGTCTAGGAGCGCGTAAATAGTTACGTAAACCATCTAGGCGTTATCATTTACTATGTCCCGTGCTCATTCCGTTGTTAAAGGCATTCGCACATGAGCCACTCGCAACCGGAACTGGAGATCAGCGGTCAGCGGACGCTTTCACTAGGTTCGAGCCCTTATAGTGACAGTCACGAGGGGTCCGTGTACGAGTAACCTAAGGGTAAAATTCACTGACCGGATTTTGATTTTACTTTGCTTATTAAAGTAGGCGTTTCATACGAATATCAACATTATCTTTATAAAAATAAGGTTGATATTCGTATGAAACGCTAACTTAGCAAAGTCAAAGTACGACCTATGAATTTTGCCCTATGATACATTGTTTAAAAATTAAATAAATATATTAGACGCAAAACGCGTCTTAGTTGACCGCTGGCTACCATGCCAGAGCGTAACTGTATGGAAGAACCGTCAGTGTGTCTCATGACGAGCGTTCGCCCGTGGTTCCTATAGATGATTATACCGCAATAATTACCTTCATCATAGTAATGGCATGGAAGCACATGGTTTCTCTTACGGTGGGTTGGTAGGGCACGTCGGGAATCTTGTTTCGCTGGTTCTCGACGTTCGACGTTCGGCCGGAGCCGGCGCTCAGCCGTTGAACCACTACCTGCAAGACAAATAGAAAAATTACACTTTTAAGGACGATATTCGCCAATGAAACTGAACGCGTTCAGCACATCTAAGCCGCGTTCAAGAGCTGTCAGTGTCAAAATTGTTGTAGAATATTGAGACTGACAGCAAAAAACCGCGCGAAAAAGCACCGCGAGAATAAATTTCGCTGTGTGGGCTAGGCCTTTTACGCTTTCACGGCTAAACCTTCATCTGGTTTAGCCGTGAAATCGTAAAAGGCCTAGCCCGCCGATTTTGATGAAATTTGGTATGGGGATACTTTGAACCCTGGTAAAAGGCATAGGCAATTTTTTTATCGACGTAACACGAGGGCGAATTTGCATGCAGAATCTAGTCTACATAAAAATTATAAAAAGAAAAGATTTGTATTTTTTAAACTCAAAACTATGGGATCGTTTTAAAAATTCTTTCACCAGTAGAATTCTGTATTGTCACGGAGAAACGTAGGCTATAATTTATAAAGATATCACGCAGGCGGAGCCTCTTGTGGAAGCTAGTATAGTTAATTAATACTTTGATTGACTTATTATTTACTAGCTGATGCTCGCGGCTTCGCCCGCATCGATGTCGGTTATTATATACTAAAACCTTCCTCTATCTATTAGTGAAAACAGCATGAAAATCGGTGCAATAGTTTTTGAGTTTATCGCGAACAAACAGACGCGGCTGAGGACTTTGTTTTATAATATGTAGTGATTAAAGAACGACAGCAAAAACAAAACACAACAATAAAAAAACAAGACAATAAATACATAAATAATAATAACAGTATACACATTCAACATTGTATAAAAAAAAAGTTATACATAGTCTTAATAAATATTATTATTTAACTAATTGTTTACTTTAATTGGTTGGACCGTGGTAAACATTAACAAATAAGTAAGTTGCATGAACATCAAAGAAAACCTCACCTATACAACTTCTTAGCAATAAATTCTAAAATAAATATTTATAGTTTCTTTAGCATTTATTTCAAAGAACCTTACAAAGTACGAGTAGAGAAACCTATCAAAGTTTCAATTGCAATTTCCTAGGTATTTTTTTTTTGCATTTGAACCTCGCCCTAGTTATGGTCAGCGACAAGTCTATTAACGCTGCTAGTTTTACACATCATCATAATTGACACAAGATTATTTGATACATCATTAGTATTTCAGCATTTCATATACCTAAAAGAGTAAAATATTATTCTTATTCAGAGAGTTGTATTGCTGATTTAAATGATTATAATTCTGTAAAGCCATATTTGTTTCGATCGCGAATCATATTTTAATCAAGATACAACTTGAAATTTTGCGGGCCACATTGATGTTTCGCAGTAATTTAAAAAAAAAAACAAGCTGTCGTCGGTCGCTCGGTTTATCAAATCAAATCAATCTACCTAAGATAACATTATTTCGTACTTTTAAACCTTAGTAGGTACAGTCACGGACTTTAATTGATGAGCCACCTGGCACTGCTCGTATTTTAGCTGTGTAATACAAATCGGGTTTATTCGGTTCCCGACACGCAAAATCATATGTCTTCGTATTAGAATAAGAAAATTATATTTCATATCTTTACCGGTTGGCTAACCTGAGAGCCAGAACTGCAAACTTGACAGTAGAGTGACTCCCAAAGTCTACCAATTGCAGGTCTACCAACTGTAACCTAGCAACGATTGTTTATCGTTGTTACTGTTGCGATAGTAACGTTAGCGTACGGAGAAATAATAATAGTCATTTCGACAAGTTCGAAAGTAACGTCTCTGACATCTATATTTCAACTGTCAGTGTCTTCAGTTTTGTTTTCAGTATTACGAGTTAATGAGCTATGATTCAAAGGAGGTCGGTATCAAATAGATTGGATAAACTTATTGCAATATTGTATTTATTTTTATCATTGAGAACTTATTAGTCAACCTCTATGGATAAGACTATTTCCGATTAAAAGTAAGTTATTTGTCATCTTGTTTACGAGCGTGCGATTTGAGTTCGTGTTTAATCGTGTAATCTCGTGAATGTATGAAAATGCAAAATTCAAAAGTTTGGAGGTGGCTCATCAATTAAAGTCCGTGACTGTACATACGTACATTTAAAAGGTAAAATTAATCACAAGAAACATTGCACTACGTCAAAGGCTAACGTTTTCCCGAGAAATCAATACGCGTGAAAGATTCATTAAAAAAATGATCACTGTATCGTTAACTAACTTTACATATGTTCAGGGTCAAACCATGTTGTTGAAAAGTTGAGAACATTACCATTTTTACTCATAGTTTTGGATGTTCAAATTGTAAAATAAATAAGGTGCCTAATTGGGCATGCGGATGACCTACCAACTACCGCTGATCTACCAACGCAACGTTACCGTGCCATAATAGAAGTGTCTGCCTACCTAAATTAACGGAGCGTGTGTCGGACTACTTGATAACAACATGTTAATAATAAAAAATGGCGAAGTTCCATGCAAACATTTTCTTTTAAACCATTTAGGGGGTGAATTTTCTAGAATTCTGCCATAAGCTATAGAAGCTTGTAATTTTGCACGGTGACGTGCAAAATTACAAGCTTCTAAACCCATCGGTTTAGGCTGTTTGTTGCCTATCAGTGAATGAATTAATTAATTTAAGTAAAAATTTGAAAATTGTTCCCGTTCGTGAAGGGTGATGTTACGTTATTTAGAAAAATAAGATAATTATAATAAGTAATATATACTTCAGTGACTTAAAATTGTGATTGCAAAAATCTTGAAAGATAACATGCTTACAACATAAGTACACTTAAGTAGGTATTTATGGTGTAAGCATGTAGGTAAGTACCTAATTTAGGTATTTACCTACGTAGAAATTAAATACATAGTAATTATAAAGTATGTTAATTTCCTCATTGCATTGACCTACATAAATAACTAGTGGTAGGTACTAAATAATTCTCACTTTACAATAGGTATCGTTACGATTGTAGCTCCTAAATATGGTTAGGCTACCCGCTGCACAGGTCACATTTATAAATACTAAGGAGGCCAAGCATATTTAAAGGAACTTTAAAAGCGGACTAGACGCGAAATTTCAGTGTACTTCGCCTGCGTGGTTGTCGGTTATTATATACTAAAACCTTCCTCGAGAACCACTCTATCCTTTGGTGAAAACAGCATGGAAATCGGTGCAGCAGTTTTTGAGTTTATCGCAAGCAGATAGACAGACAGACGCGGCGGAGGACTTTGTCTTATAATATGTAAGGAAGTTCTTTGTGGTTTCAGAAAATCATACCATAGCTTAGCCTTTTCCCAAATATGTTGGGGTCGGGTTAAAGTCTAACTGGATGCAGCTGAATGGCAGTATTTTACATGGAGCGACTGGTTTCAGAAAATATGTCTATTATAAATTTGGGATCGTCCAAATATTGATACGATAAAGTTAGTTCGAAAAACACATGCACAATCAATCTGCACAGCCTTTTCCCAACTATGTTGGGGTCGGCTTAACCGGATGCAGCTGGATACCAGTATTTGACATGGAGCGACTGGCTATCTGACCTTCACAATCCTCTAACTGGGTAAAACGATACCCCTTAGTAAGACTGGTTGTCAGACTTGCGGGCTTTGAAAAACACATGCTATATTATAGCATAATAGAATGCTAATTGAAGACATAATGCTTCGTAGCATTCAATTCACATACCTAACTCCTTCCTGCAAGTACAACTAAAAAAGAAAGCTTGGTAGAAAATGTGGTGAATATAACGTGTGGTCTTTGGATAAATATCGTATGTATGAGCATACGGATAATATTGTTCCATTTCCAAAGCTCTCACATTATTTGGAAGTTTGGTTGTAAAGGAGTTAATAAACCATCAACTATAACTCCATTTGAAATAAGATTAGACGTTTAAATAAACCTTTTTTACAGTCCGTTCAACCGATTTTGACTTCTAATGCGTTGGTCGCATGACAAATGACAGCTGCAGTAGACAGTTGGTATTGTGTAACCTTTTTTGCTTTTAATGCCATCCTTATGCCTACGGTATAGAAGTCAAAATCGGTTGAACGGACTGTATAAAGGTTTGTTTCAATGTCTAATCTTATTTCAAATGGGGTATAGATACATTTCAGATTTTTTGCTAGGCAAACTTCGGAGATAAGGGGGTCATGGCATTTTACGGGCATTTATCATCATAAATCATAAGTCATGCAGCGTATATTTTTTTTGTTTGCAATATACAACATTCGTTTTTTTTTATGCTAAACCCGAAATTGGGTCATTGTACTCATCATTTTGAACAACTTTTTCTAAGGGACCAAACTTGAAATCGCGAAAAAAAAATCAGCTGTTCCATACATTTTGTCGATTTAAGTGAACATAAATGTATGGAACAGCTGATTTTTTTTTCGCGATTTTTATTAATAATAATAATTAAAATAAATATTTTATAATATGCAAATGAAGCGCTTTTATATCATACTCCACTTGACCTAGTTACTCAACTATAAAATTTCAACCCCCATTTCGGCTCCAATTGCAATGAAACTAACAATATTTTCTCAATGCTTTCACTTATAATGTAGATGGACAAGTATTTATAACTATTCCAAACTCCAAGTGGGTAGCATTCGTAGTTTATGAAATAAACAGCTGTGACAGACAGACAGACGAAGGCGGACCCTATAAGCGCACCCTTTTTTTTTTTTTGATTGTCGCTCTTGGCGGAGCTGTGGAGCGTGTCAGACTTTTACTGACTAAAACCCACCCGTGTTTCTTCAGTTGCCTATTGCCAAGTTTCCGGTATCCCTTTCGGACTTTCCCGCAACCCTGACAGGACTCCTTTTATACCTACCACTTTGGTACAGAACCTAATAAAAGTAAAAAAAACTGCATATTATTAAAAAGTAATATGAGTTAATATTGCGAATATTAATAAAATTACAGTTCAAACGTAGCCTTGATGAATGAAAAAGACCTTTGATAATAAATCGAAGACCTTTTCTGCGAAGTTAGTAAAGCAGTTCAGTGCAATAGCGGGCTATTATTATTTCTATCGATATTATGAAGGTCATATTATGAAGTTTCGTATATAATAGGAATAACAGATTTCAGAATATTATAAATAGAAAATATCAAAACAAACCCAGATAAAAAACAATCAAAGAAAAACTCGGGGATAAACCGAAATAACTTTAAAATTTTAGTAACTTGCAGAGCTAAAAGCTGTCTACAGCATTTTTTCAAATCTTTTGCTCATATTTTCATCAGCGGCTTACGTTTCATGTCACACCTTTTCCATTAAAAGGACTGTCAATAGAATTATGATGTGCATTTCCTCGTCCACCATATTAGTGGCCATTTTTAAAGAACTAAAATAAGTGCAGGGATTTTCGTCGCTTCCTATGTTGTTACTATTTATGTTATGAGTAATTGTGCGTGACGAATTGAATTTAGGACCTCAACTGAGAAATTCGTACCTACGGAAACTTTTACCAAAAAAAAAAAACTTTTTCCTTTTAATGTACAGCTCGACCAAAGGGCATAAAATCACGTTTGTTGTATGGGAGCCTCCTTAAATATTTATTTTATTCTGTTTTTTATTGTTGTTATAGCGGCAACAGAAATACATCATCTGTGAAAATGTCAACTATCTAACTATCACGGTTCATGAGATACAGCCTGGTGACAGACGGACACACAGAAAGACAGCGGAGTCTTAGTAATAGGGTCACGTTTTACCCTTTGGGTACGGAACCCTAAAAACAATCAAAGCTCAGAAAAACATACTACCTCTGACCTTAACCTTGATTGTTTCTAAACTTGTTGAATACCAATTCGAAAAAGTATGCAAGCAAAAGCAGAAATGTAAATGCTGTTGAAATAAAAGCTGTTGAAAAATACCAAACTATCTAGTAGGTTAACTCTCTCTTTATAGTTTTAGTTGCCGTTGAGGAACAATTTCGCAACTTTAGGCAGCTGTGCCGCTGCAGTCTGCAGTCTACCGTCGCCTTTGGAATTGTACCTTAAAAGGTGTATCCGCAGTGGTAGCCCGTGAAATTCAAATTTTCTGGCGTTTTTTTGCAAAACTTAAAGCTATATATATGTAATGTAATTCATTTAATCTTCGATATGGATAATTAAATGTAAAAATGAGAGTAAAATAATTATAGGAGACGAAAACGATTTGCAGCTTCTGCTACACTATAACTTCGAAAACTCGTAGAGTGGTGACGTTATCGTAGTATGGATGCGACACAAAAAACTAAGGTTAGGTAACAGATTGTTTGACCTGTTAGATAAACTGCAGCCACAAGCCGGCACTCCCAATCTTCTCGCGCCTACTCATAAGCTCTGAGTTCGAAGATCGCGACCGAATCTATGTCAATGAATACCAATTACGGACAATCAAATTAGGATCTCCTAATGCGGCATGATGTTTTGTCGGAGATATGTATATTATAATACATTAATACCAACAATTAGCAGTATCAATTCCGTTGGTGAAATTAATTATAATATGGACATCGATACATCAATAGTGATTAATACATCATGTCCTTTGTGTAGATTGTGCTTCAATCATTAGTAGATAATATCTTAACACCAACACCACATCCCAAAAAAACCTAACCTTCACTATTTCATTGTAATACTTAAAAAAACCTCTGCATATTATTTTCAAGATGTTTTTAAGTAAGCTGAGAAAAACATACTACCTCTGACCTTAACCTTGATTGTTTCTAAACTTGTTGAATACCAATTCGAAAAAGTATGCAAGCAAAAGCAGAATATGTAAATGCTGTTGAAATAAAAGCTGTTGAAAAGTACCAAACTATCCAGTAGGTTAACTCGGAGCGATAATATTGCGCATTTCATCGAAACAACTGATCTGAACTTGAATATTAAAATTCCACAACGCTTAAGGGTTATGCACACGAGATTTTATTTTATTTAACGGCGTTAATGCCGACGTTAGTTTAACGAAATTTTAAGGAAACCTGTGCCTTTTCACGATTAAAAAAATCGCACAAAGATGCCCTTAACCTCTGAAAAAAACCGGCCAAGTGCGACTCGGACTCGCGCACGAAGGGTTCCGTACTATCATCTATAAAAACGGCAAAAAAATCAAGTTTGTTGTATGGGAGCCCCTTAAATATTTATTTTATTCTACAAAAAAATACAATCATCTGTGAAAATTTCAACTGTCTAACTATCACGGTTCTTGATACAGCCTGGTGACAGACGGACAGACAGCGGTGCCTTAGTAATAGGGTCCCGTTTTAAAAGCTGTCTATGTGACGTCTACATATTTCCGCTATAAAGCTGACGAAGCGAATCGGTCATTCATAAAAGAAAAGATTTCTGGCAGCCCGCTGTGAGCGATGTTGTTTAGCCGAACACCCTCTACCGCCGCTGTTGCCGCCGCCGTAGGCGCAGAAGAATAATCTTGATTGACCATATAACTGGAAGACAGTTTTAAGTAAACCTCTTAAAAAATTAAGTATCTTTAAATCGAACCTGCTCATTAGTCCTATCATATACTATTCAATTTGTATATATTACTAGTAGCGCCGCCGGTTTCACCCGCATGTCTCGATCCCGTGGGAATATCAGGATAAAAAGTCCTATGTGTTAATCCAGGTTATAAACTATCTGTGTGCCAAATTTCATCCAAATCGGTTCAGTAGTTTTTGCGTGAAAGAGTAACAAACATCCATCCATCCATACTTACAAACTTTCGCGTTTATAATATTAGTTAGATTTGTAACCCATTCTCGAAAACGGCTCTAACGATTTCTATGAAAGTTGGGGTTTCTGGGAAAATTCGTTTTCCCCATTTTTCACCTCTAGGTACTGTGCACTGTCATTCTGATAGTGAGACTAATTTGAAGTGGCACACAGCCTTTTGTGGAAGGGAATTGCACAAAATTCAATGATTCCGTGGAATATTGACGAAGAGGATTTAGCAAGCTAGGGTAGCTGACAGGACTTGGCAGTTGGCGTCGGGCCACTCTCGCCAACGATGAAATCCAATAAATTCCGGTGCAGTGTGCTGGTCCTCTACTAGGCGATACCTAAATGGCATGTGCCGCACCTCGCCGAAACATAATTCTCACTTCGGAGAATTGTCAAATATGTAAACGTTGAAACAGAATGTGAATATGAAATGGCGATGAAAGTTTAGATATTTCACTCTCGCGTTTGCCTGTAAAACTCGACATTTCTGTAATTCCTTTAAAAACAGAATCACCAGTTAACTCTGATCGGCCTGGCTCAATCTGGGTTCCGTACTAGAAAATTGGCGGATTTATAATTCTTTCAGTTTAATGTTAATCATTCTATTTATTCGTCGCCTTGACGGTGTGTACATTTCATGTTGCATTGCATATATTATATTTAGACGGCATGTTCGATTCAACGTGTGTTACATTTAAGAATATTACAGCTAAACTTACCTCTACTTTCAGGGCCGGTGAAGACACGTTTTCACCGTATTGATCACGGACGAGTATGGGCAGCGTGATCCTGGCCGAGGGTCGCACGGGCTGCGCGGGAGCCTTCAGCTCACACTTAGAGGGCTCGACGCGCGACGTGGGCGCCAGCCAGCGAGCCAGTCGGCCGCCAGCCGTGCTCTCCGCGCCTGCCACGAAGTCAGTCAGGAACTGTCGCTCCGTCGAAACACACCTGTTAACAAATAATTTAACTTAGACAAAGGCGTACTGCAACCAATAGGTAATAGGCTGGATAAGTAATATGTTAATATTAAAGTTACATATAAATAAGAAATCTCGATGTTTTGTCAAGTAATAAAAACCGTGCAAAGCAGGAGCAGGTAGTAGTAATATAATAATTTCTAATGAGCAAAACACGTCAGACTGAAGCTCCTTTACGCCATTCGTTATTTGTTAAACTGCAAACTATTTTACCGTATGGAACGCTTTCTTGCAATCCTACTAATATTAAAAACGCGAAAGTTTGTGAGGATGGATGGATGGATGGATGTTTGTTACTCTTTCGCGCAAAAACTAGATAACTGATTTGAGACAACGGATTTGGATGTTTGGCACACAGATAGTTTATAACCTGGATTGACACATAGGATACTTTTTATCCCGATATTCCCACGGGATCAGGAATTATACGGGTGAAACCGCGGGGCGCTGCTAGTGGGGCCTACGACCACCGCTTATGGCAGTATTATATTAATTTTGAATATTACTTCAGTGTAGGAAAGAGATGAAGCTCTACAAGACGTATAGCTCCATCTCTTTACCCCACGAAGTAAGATTAAAATAATACTGCGGTAAACCCCTGAAGGAAAGTTATCTTTCAGGAAAAGATCCCCTTAATCCACTTTACAAGAAACTGTTTGCTTCAACTTCGATTGTTCAAAATATCCGTACTCGGGTAAAAATAAATTGGCTCTCTCAGGCTCTACCTTACTAGCAAGCATTAGATATTGGTCCTTGATAATTATTATGCTTGATAATTATAGAGCAGTGGTAACGGCCGCGACTTACCGAGTTACAAGGTCGTAGGTTCGAACCCTGACAGGCGCAGCCTATAATGGTCCCAGCAGTGGGAACATTATAGGCTGATTATGTATGTATGGAATTATTATGAAAAGAAAACCGTTTTATCAATTTTAATTTTTAATTTTCTGTCTCGGAACTATTACGAAGCTATATAAGTAGATACCTAAGCGCTTTATTTACAAGAGAGACAGACTTCAGAGCTGGTCAACCGCTCTATTCGATTGTTGGATACAGAAAAGCCATAGAACTATTAAGTCAGTAGATCTTTGAATGTATAGTATGGTATATCGGGCTGTTGTCCTCAACTCTACGTCCAAGTGCGTTTTTAAATGTATGTATAAAATCCCTTTTTACCCGACTTCTTCAAAAAGGAGAAGGTTCTCAATTCGTTTGGATGTTTTTTTTTTGTATGTTTGTTACGCGATTGCTCCGCCAATTATGAATCGATTTTAATGACTCTTTTGTTATGAAAATTGAAAAACAAACACACTGACTTCCGAAATAAAAGTTATTTTTCACTTTTTTAGTGTTTTTTTTTTGTAATGAATGAATTTATAACAATTAATGCCCGGTTTCACTAACACTAGGTCACACTACGTGCTAGTACCTACTAAAATTCTACAATGCGCTTGTCGAATTTTCAACTCTCGTAGCTGAGCCGAGCGCTGAAAATCCAGATGCGCTTTACAAATGCAATAATATTTAGGCGTTTATTTAAATGTTACCTAGTTTTATCTTTTAACCATAAATTTAAAATAAAACATAAGTATTTACTCAGCTTTTATATAATAGTCGGTAGTGTGCGTTACATAAACAATAAAACATATACCATCTAAAACGGTGGACTACTTTTCATTACGCTACAGTTTACGAAGGTATCTGAGTTTTGAAAGTTATTTAAAGCGCAGTGAAACCGCAGTAGCGCAATCAAAAGCTAGCATGGCATTCGCTGGAACTTTGGGTTAGCTTTCGTTATTAAAATAGTCGCAAAATTGAGATTCAATTTTTACGAGTGGCAAGGCCATTCGTGGGTCCATAAAAGTTTCAAAAGCATCATCATCATCAGCATTCATCTTTAGCTGTTTTTAATAAGTTTGAAAAGTTATGCATTTTATATGTTTTCAATTTCTTGAGACAGTGGCAGAATGGTGAATAAAACACAATAATAATATTACTTATGAGCTTAAGGACAATAATGGCTAATAAAAAATTAGAAAAATGCGTAAAATAAAAATAAAAAAAATGTATTTTTAGGGTTCCGTAGCCAAATGGCATAAACGGAACTATTTTTCGTTACTAGTCTATCTCCACATATTAAAACACACCTTTATTTTTCTTTTTTTTTTTTGAGTGTGAATATGTTCACGAAAAATCGCGTAAAAAAATCAGAAATGTAGGGAACAGCTGTTTTTTTTTTCGCGATTCAACTGTTGTTCCCATAGTGAAAGTTGTTCATAATGATGAGTACAATAACCCCTTAAGAGATTTCGTGTATAAAAGACCTTATAATATAGACACAAAAAAACAAGCCGCATGAAAGGGTCGGGAGGAGCGTAGCGCATCTTTGACATATTTCACAGATAGTCAGTAGCCCGAAAATCTGACAACCAGTCAGGATATCATATTTTACCCAGTTACTGGGTTGTGAAGGTCAGATAGGCAGAGGCTCCATATAAAATACTGGTAATTATATGCCTCCAGTTTGACTAAAAGTCAACCCCAACATAGTTGGGAAAAAGTTAGGCAGATGAGTAGCGCATTCATCAGCTAATTACGCACTGGACTCTGAGGAGTGCATGGGTTATGTTGTGAGTGCATACGCATCTCGCAGGGTCGCCCGCTAAGTGCGAGCACGGCGACCTCTGTATCTCGACGCGCAGGCATGTGCAACGCAAAGTTTATCGATGTCGTTCGACTTATAAAAGACGACGATCAGTAAGGAAATTCATTTCATCAAAATTGTATTTTTTTTTTTCGGATAAAATAAACCGTTATCCGGAAAATAAAAACAGTAGAGTCAAGAATGAGAATAAAAATCTGCTCTTCCAGGCAGAAATGTATTTCCTTACTCGAAATTAATGAAACACCTGTTTTAAAAAAAATATCTTATTGGATATATCATTTCAGCTAACGAGCTGAAATTATATAGGCATCAGTAAGTTTAACATACTATAACGGTTCACTAATGCATAAAAGCTGAACAAAATATCAAGAGCAATATTTGTTTTCTTGGAAATACAAAACCGTCTCTCGGTTGAGTCGATCGCTGTCGACTCGTTGTCAGGCTTAGCAAATAGTCAACAAGTTGTTACCCTCCACTTTGTTGATGATCTACACTTTTGTACTATTGTACAGACTTTTAAAAGTAATTAGATACCTACTTTTCCGTATGTTAATTAGCTTTGTATTTATGTTTTTGTTCAGTGTGTTGTAAATGCTATGGGAATATACATCGCCTTAAATAAATATGTGAGCAGCTTATCAGAAGCCTTGCGGGTTGAGTTTCCAAAAATAGACATAGAGAGACAAGATCATATTTCCTCATTTTTAACTTCAAAAATGACAACTACCATGAGTTTCCAGAAAACGATGATATAATAACTTTTACTAATTATATTCAGAAGAAATTAGAAGTAAGTAAGTTTATGCACCAATATCCACGTCTACAACTTCAAAAATTATGAACTACCACCATACAAATTTCATCCCCTATATAATTAAGAGCTTTCATTCCGTTGAGAGGATTAATTTTCAAAACTCGATCCTTAAGCTCACCTTCGTTATTTTTCTAAGGAACTCTTATGCAAAATTTTATGTTTCTAGACTCTGTGGTTAGGCAATGCGTTGTGAACTTGTGACAGTGTGTGAATTAATTTAAGAAAAGTTTAAGGTGTTTTTTTTTCAATGAATTCAATTATACTGATAAACTAATCAAAATTCTACAGTGCTCAGTTAATTCAGCGTGAATAATTAATTCAAATTTTTCATAATTATCGTCTCATTAAAATCATCACGTTCTAGCATTGAACATTCTAATGGTGATAACTAAATAGTGTTTTTAGTGTTAATAATACAAATGAAATCGCATCATCGATATCTATAATAAGCGGGTCCGTCAATGCATGGCATCACTAGCACATGGTGAGAGACAGCGGCGATCCGAGCGATACCGGTGCCAGCGCGCCAGTCTGTGCATGACGCTCGACGCGCGCGGTTTCTCGCGCCCCAGCGCGGCACCATGACGCCTCTCACGGCGTTACTCGCGCTCGCAACGCTGACTCCTCTCATAAGTGGTGAACATCAAGTAGGAGTTTGTAAACTGGACTATTGCAACTGCACACCAGACACTCACCCATCATGGAAGATCGTCAACTGCACTCTTCGACATGATCAGGTACGTCTTACTATATTCGTATGTTACAAACAAACAAAAGTGAACGTGCTTTGCCAGATGTACGGTCAGACGCCCTCAGTTATTCGGACATTAACTTATTTCTAGGAATACAGTGTCAGAAAAGTTTTCCGCTTAGATATTTATCTCAAAACTTTGTTGAGCGGAGTTCTTTGTACGGAGAGACGGGTTCACTAATCAGAAACTAGTTTAATTATTGGTAATGTAAATCAAACATATGATAAGCAGCCCTTGATAGAAGGAAATGATAAACAACGGAAGGAGCTCTTTCTGATTCTCAGCACGTTGAAACATGTTCAAGACACATTGCGACAAAACCATGGAGTAAAGGTTGTTTTAAAATGAACAAAACGTCATGCTACAGTATTAATTTAATGTAGTGTAGCATTTCAAAAATAGCACCAAGCCAACACAGACACATCTCAAATGGAATTTGTTTGGTTTTGAATCATCCCAATTTACCTAACGCTACGTGATCCACCTATTAAATGGAATAACCTCAATAGTTGCATATTTCGGATGCAGCTCGATTTAGGAATATTTTAAAACTTCTGTTGTTTTTTCAAATGAGACCCAACAGTTTAATTTTGCAGAAAATTAGAAAACAAAACGTCAAACTTGTGCCAAACATAACATTCAAGAAACGATATTTCCTGCTTCTGTGACACCAATTTCAAAGTGCAGTCTGAAACAGTGTCCGAAGAAACTTACATATTATGTATCATCTTTGAAATCAAGTCTTCTAGGAAACTATTGACTTAACAGCTTGTACAACTCAAAACAGCTTCATTACGATATAAACAAACAATCATCAGGCGGCAGTTGCAAAAAAGCATGGCTGCAGCAAAAAGTTGGAAACAAAAAGAGTTCTACCTGAATCCCGACCCCTCGACGCATTGTCTGCACTCACAACAAGGAGGCAGGCGCGTATCGATACAACAAAATTCATTACGATTTATGTAACTTACCTACTATTATAGTTTTAAAAATATTTTTCTTTTATGCGTCATTCAAATAATACACTTTATCGAGCTGTAATGATCTCATTACTCATACACACAACGAATGCTAAATTAGATGGACAATCGTCGTCTTTGTTAATATGTCGACGCTATTAGGTACAAGGGGCCAGATTTCTAACATTAAAATAATTATCTAACTACTGCGTCAATATTTAAAGGCTCTGTTGTTTTAAACTTCGATTTATTTGGTCGTTTGGATAGAATAACTAATATGAAATGTATCTATATGTATATTTTGCTATAGCTATGTTATGGACAGGAAAGGCATGAATGACAAAGGCTACACGTAGGTCGCGTAACAGGTCCTTTTGTATTGATAAATTTGTAAATAACCTGGCCAGGCGGTTGGACGCCAAGACACAGGTCCGTATCGGCCGGCGCTCTCCCGACCCGGCTATTTGTGGTGCCGGCGCACTCGCAAAATTCAAGTCTAGTTCATACATAAATACAGGCGTACAAGTAGACGTCGACTCTCAGATATTCTAAATTAAAATATGTTTCGTATGAAGGAAACCAGCGTCTCGCATCGAAACAATGTCAAACATACAGCGCTCAGCGAAATATTGGACACGGTTCAAAAACCTGAAAAATATAGGAATATATGTCGATGACCGTTGCGGTATTGCCTCTGTTGTAGATTCAAATATAAATGAACGCATATCTCAACTATTGTTCTTATGCAATGTATCTACCAACGGAATTCCTTTACAAAGGCAGAAAATATACGCAAATAGATAAATACTTAACTGAAATACACGAAACAGAGGAGCTAAAAAAGTAAACAAGGATAACTGATAAAAAACCTCAGGAAATAAAGTCTGAAATTCTTAGAAGAAAGTCTAAAAATATTAATGATTGACTGTGAATCATTTTAAACAGACTGCGCAGCAAAAACAACTGTGAAGCCATTTCATACGAACTAACGGTACATTTGGATAAATTGATACGTGTGCGTTAGTCCACGCCAACACACAGTTGTGACCACCGATTGTAGCATCGAATAAAACAGGAAGTTAATTACTGTCACAGTATGCCCTCGCGGGGCCATTGTCTACTGGACGAGGATCCGACATCTGCATGCGTGCGATGTACAAACAACAACCGGCCGATACCAATCTGTCTATATTTCCATTAAATATAATAGTAATGCGAATGAGCGCCTTTAGTAACTAGACGTAAATGAAAGCTCTTAAAGTCTTCATCTTCGCGATTACAATCAATTTCAAAGCAAACACAAAAACGAAGGCACTTATGAGAATCCTAAAACATATAAGGCTATATTTGGAAATTAACTGGAGGATATACGGTAATCAATAGATGCATTCAGCTAAGACGGACTGCGTTCGGCAAACTCGGAGATGAAGTCAGGGATATCTGAAGACGATGAAAGCACGGTGCAACGAAACATGGACGGTCACTCATAAATCAGAACAAAATGAGGCTCGAGCAACTAGTCGAAAAACGGATATCGCAATAGAACAAAAGAAAATGATTCGGTGACCCTATAACTACACGCAACAGAGTATTTGTCGGAGAGTACACGATCCTAGAAAAACCGAAGTCATACTTAAAATGCATACGAAAACTGATATTCCCGTGAGATCAAACTATTGACTCTTAAATTGGGTAAGAACACTAATATCCGGGTAAGAAGTACTACAGTTAGACACCTATGTTGTTATACTATTTATTACAGTAATAACACCTGATTTATCGTGCTTATCCCCAAATTGTGGCTAAAAGGTGATGGCCAAGAGGATAAGGGATCCGCTGCTCGAAGGCGAGGTATCGAGTTCGAGTCTGGCTAATTACTAATGGGATTTTTCTAATTTCATAAGACCACTAGCTAAGTTAAGCTTAGTTATCAGTACCACTGACTGAAGGTGATGAAAAAAATTCTGGAAACTTTGAACCGGAAGGCCAGGTCAGGCCAGGGAAGTAATCGCCAACACACTGACCAGGCGTAGGGATTTTACTCGATCCTTCCGTAGAGTAGTGGCTTTTTCCTGCTGTGAGAGAATTACAGGCCAATTACAGCTTGGTAAAATTGTAGCACAATAACACAATCAAATTGTATCAGAACTACCGGACCCTACGAGGATATGGTCACTGAAAATAAAAATTAAAGCAACTCTATTGAAATAGTCCATTATTGAAAATTATAAGGGGAACACAAACTGTGGTCAGTATGAATTCAAAATTGACACTGCGTGACGAAAGGAAGCCTATTTCTTACTTTGTGAATGCAAAAACATACGCTTTTAAATGGAAGAGTGGTGTTTAACATAAGTAAAACAACAAAACCGGTCACCAACCAAACTTTACAAGGACTTGCAAATAAAAACATATGGATTTCATATGCGTAGATTCAACATAACATTGTCAAGAACGAGATGTAAAGATGCATGAAGTACACGTGCTTGTTAGTCGACTTCAATATGTGAGAATTTATATCGTAGTGGTGCGTCGTAAAAAGCTTAGAGCTCCATGCTTACACCTGTTGCTCGAGAAGCCGGGTAACTGCATCTCGAGATATTAGCACACGAAGGTTGGCCTTCGACACAGATCTCTTGGCATATGTACAATGTAGGGCCGCCTATAACTCTATCGGTATCTTTGGCATTCTGCAGTGTAATGAAACTACAGCCAGCGCATATGGTTAATTATTCGAAATAGTTTTGGATAAGATTCTAAAAACGCAAACATCTAAATCACAGTTGAACACTCTCCAACTAAGCTTTGATCAATTCGCATTCAGTTTCAGTTATTTACATTGTTATACGGCGCCTTACTAAAAATAATCCAATCTATTGTAGAAAAACTAAATAAAACTAATCATACGAGCCGGTCTCAGCACGCATCGTGAACGCAGCGCGGCCGGGCGGGAGCATCGGACAAACCATAAAAAAACGTAATGAGAGATCGCTTCCTGCGACGACCGAGGCCTCTACTACGGTATTCTGATACAAACTCCACATTGGACATTAGTAACGTTTTACGACATTTTATGAATTCCCGTTCAATATTTAAGGATGCAACATGCATGAAAGATAAACTTGTGATGATTTTACTATAAATACAGCTACAAAATACTGTAAAATAAATAGCAAATAATGAGGATTTATTTAATGAAGTAAATTTTTACGTTTGATTTAATGAGGTATTCCACTAAAAGCACTGATTTCAACAGCACTTGACCAAATCGAAGCTGAGCGCTTCCACTAAATGCACTGAAACAAAATTTTGATAAGTGTGGTTCGGTGGAACAGTTTATTATAAATATATTATTTCAGTTCCCGAATGGCACCTGCATATAGTTTGTAGTGATGGGTCTTATGTATTCTTTGTTCAGGACATAACAAACCTTAATTTATCGATACGGCAAGTGCGTGTCGAAACACGCACAGTAAAGGGTACGTAATTAATACGGTTAAATTCCTTGCGAAAGCGCATTTATTCTGTAAACAAAGCCAACCTGCTGAATACGGATATACAAAGCTATTTGACGCACCGTGCAAATACTAATATGTACCGTAATTCCCACGTTTGTCAAAGGATATTTGAGAGCGTATCGTAGGTATATATTGGCATTGACCATAGAAATGAAGCTGCGTATATCCGTGGAATAAATAATTTCAATCCAATACTCCCATGCGAATGTACTGAAGCAGATGATAGTGACGAACCAGACGAAAAGGAATGACTTTGAATTTTGCAAACATTACTTGATCAGATAAAAGGGACCAAACAAAAGAATAATGTTCTGCTGCAGAATATGATCCAAAAAGAAGAATCCTTTAAATAGTGGAACGAAACATTAGCAAGAACTACTCGCAAAAAATAAAATTACACTGAAGCTTAATTAAATCAATCGTGACACTAGAATAGAATGATTTGTGTGTTTGCACAAAGAGGAAAACTTTGCGGCAATTTTGATCTTGATGATTTCAATATTCAGTTATTTTTAAAGTCACAGCAGCGGTATCTCAAATCTGATATTTTGCTAAGCAGTAGAACATGAGTGTAGAGAGATGAATCTTATTTAAAAAGCCTCGTAAAACTTCCTATGACGTTTAGGGCTTGTCGCAACAGCAATAAATAAAGGTAGGTACGTCTAGGATACAGCATTTGAAATGGACCAAAATTAATGCGATTTTAAAAAGGTTGAAATAAAGGCGGTTGAATTTATTCTCAAAACCGAACGACGAAAGCTATTTTAATATTGATTCAAATAAATAAGGAGCAGTGAGTGGCATATAAAACAAACTTCACGATAGATACATTGCAAATCGCATTGAAGTAGCATTTCGCTGGACGTTCATCACTAATATTTATTTCAGAGAAGATAAATGTTTATATTATGCTCTTATCCTATGTTAATGTAAACGGAAACTTACTATATAAAATAAAGGCAAGAAGAAAAATATTTAATATTGAAAACTGTTTCTTTACATGTGAATAGCTTTGACTGCTGTTTATTAACTGGACCGCTCATTTGTCGACAAATAAAGTTAAGTGAAGTTTTCAGGCTTCCAGGAAAAACAAATAAAACCGTTTACATCCGTGTACCGTTTCCGATATGTACTGAAAACAATCACAATTATTTTAATAACGCTGAAACTCTCTGTTGAATTGAATACGAGTAATTTGGCTTTTTCGGGAAAGATGTTGATTGGAAACTAGTAACAGTGCAAATAGGGAATATTCATGTGATTCAAATATGGGTCAAATATTTTTTTTTATAAACTATATTACTTCAGAATTATGCCTCCATCTATATTTTTGAATAAAATTTATTTTTGAGCGAGAAATTTTTTTTTTTAAAGTCCCATATAACTGTGGGTAATTCAAATACTTGAAAAGCTAAGATCGGATGTGACGTAAGAATCCGGGATAACAATCAAAATGTCAATGTCAAGTCAATCAACAAGTGTCAATGTCAAGTCAATCAACAAGTGTCAAGTGAATGTCAAACGCTCCTACAAAAACGAGTGTTTGACATTGACTTGACAGTTGCTTGTTTGTTTTCACGGACTGTGACGTCACCACACCAAGCGCGCCAAATGGAGGGCGTTTAAATAGCCCGGATCGGTTGGATATTTTAAACATTTTTCTAAGTACTTTAAATTGCTTTTTTGCCGTCGATTTTTTTTAACTATTATTTGACGATGTAAATTATCGAAAAAAAATATTTAAAAAATACATGCACATTCTCTATTATCTGTATCGCTGGATTTAGTAACAATATGGATAATATAGGGCCAATTAGCTCATACATAGATGCTGAACTTGTAAGTGAAAGTTAAGAAACTATTGTATTAGAAGATGAGCGAACAAAAATAGCTTTTAGAACTCTCCAAACTTTCGAGTGTTTTTCGCGATGACTCTAAAACCAAGCAGGAATACTCGTAGCTAGGTAGAAGCAGTATACCATCAATCAGGGTTGGAGCTTCTAGAGAAAATCACAGTCATGCACATTCTTTAGGCTGCAGATAACATTTCACAGAAGACAATTTTCAAGAACGGCCAACATGCCTATACTGAGAATATATTGAATGCCCCTCGTATATAAATATTATAAAACCAAGCATAAGTACAAAACGAAATTACATAACGTACTTTCTCTTGTTGCATGGAGTCATCATTACTCTTGGTGAAGGGGCCGAAAAAGAGAGATTTATAAGAAAATAATTACAGTTACATGCATTGTTTTAATTAATAACGGCAATAAACAAGAATGATCTTTATGTATGAATATTAAATACCATTTTATTAATTGCCATTGCAAATTAGTGTACTTCTTATAGATTCCTATTATGTTATACTAAGTAGTGTTTCATTGTTGTATTCATGACTAATAGTGATAAAATTTGAAATGTTGCTTTACCTGAATATGTTTGACGAGATATCCGAAAACAGTTAGCTTCAAAGTATCTTGACTAATAGGGACAAGATAAAACAATGAATGATATTTTTGTGATCAAGGCCCATGACAAGAGTCATTGTATTGAGTCACCTTTCTTCAATTTCTTTATATAAGTACTAATAAAATTAAACGAAGTGCATAAAAAATATATTCAAGGGAACATCTTCAGCACTGACGACATAACACCAGGAAGTGGAGCATTAGGTTATCATGGCGCACATGCCATGCAAGTTGAAGAAAAATTAAATGACTAGGGTTTTCTAAGACAGGCGACAGCACTAATGCGCAAATGTGTCTACTGCATGGCTCCGGGCTCCGGTCATTTGTGATAAAATACCAAAAAAGTTGGAAAGAATTGCCGCTATCTCTATTTAAAAAAAGGCTTCCAAGCTTCTTGACAGCTAAAGCATATTATAGCGTAAAAGATTTCATAAGCAAAAAAAATTGTTGTAACCTAGACAGTTTGTAATGTCTATAAAATATGAATTATGTTTGGTTTTGTGTTGTAGTTTTTTTTGTTCTGTTTGTTGTAATTTTGTAGATAGTTTAGTGGATTTAGTTTATAATTTTTTCTATTTCACCTTGTATTGTACCCATATTTGCAAAATAAAATATCTTTTATATTTTTTTATCTTTCATATTGCAGAAAATTTTGCTAAACTAGCTCGAAAGCCATAAGATGGGCCAAGATTGTAATTTAAATGATATATTTAAAGTTTTAACAGTTTTCCTAGGTTTTCGGCGAAAAAATTATTTCAGTATCACTTTGAGCTACTTCTCCACTCAACTCAACTCTTATTAGTTATGGCATTATTAGCAAGTTTCGATTTTGAGTAGCGCGTCTGTTCTTCAACTTGTGAATTTGGTTTAACGATGGCCGCTTCCAGAAAAACTTATAGATCATCTAACATTTTTGCATTTGCATGGAAAGCTTAAAGAACGAACTAAGATATCGTCTACATATGCAAAGTGGGAAAAATACGTAATTATTGAAGCTAACTCAAAAACACGCAAGCAAAATTAATAAAATTTATATGGGACCTCTGAAGCATGACCTACCAAACAAAAAACGAATCATCAAAATCGATTCATAATTGGCGGAGCAATAGCGTAATATACAAACAAAAAAAAAAACATTCATACGAATTGAGAACTTCCTCCTTTTTGAAGAAGGCGGTTAAAAAGCAATAACTTTCTTATTTTTCCAATTGTATTAAATGTTAAGCTTTCTTTTTAGTTGCAGCTTCTTATCTTTAGCTTATCGACCGTCGATGTCCTATATAATGGAACTATGTACATTTTGAAAGTATAGTTACCTATTGCCACAACGATTGCTTTAAAATCCTCTCGTTGTGCAACATGTGCTATAAAACTGAACTTTCTGCAACTTTCCCCGAATCTATTGTTCTTTGCTATGAACAAAGTATCGAAACGTCCGGATTGCTAAACAAAAGCCGAAACGCTGTTTGTAATTTTGAAGACCTGTGGCGTTAGGTGGTAATGTTTTGTATTGAATATTTACGAAGATGTTCTATTTTATCGAGTAAAGTGCGGGGAACATAATGAGAGGAGTATTCAGCTCTCCGATCACGAGAGAAGTTCACGCTATTAACTAATAACTAAGTCATAAAGTTTTACCGGCTGTTTCAGAATTCGTAGCCATTTAAATAAGTTTTAAGGATACGGTATATCTACAAATGCATCATTGTTCTTGTAAGTTACTCAACGGATTTTGATTGTGTATATTACGTTCATTCTAAACTTTAAGTTTAGTCAAGTCGTAAAAACAGTGCGAAACAGGGGCGGGTCGCTAGTATGGTATAAAAAATAACGATTGTATAACTTAACTATTCCAAATCGCTATTATCTAGTCCTTTTTTATTTTTTCGTGTGGCTTTCCTGGTGACAGTTTTTTTTGTTTTGCCGCCCATTTGCCTCTGACTTAGCTTCACATGCCGTCGACAAATAATATCTCTTAGGCATGCCGGTTATCTAGTTAACTCTACTCTAATAACATGTTTCTCACTACTATGTTGTCAAAATTCTTTGCGAGTGACATATTATTTCCAGAGTTGTCATCCAGTCGACCACGTAGTCGCAAACTCGTAATGTAGTTTTTTGCATTACAACGGACAAGGAGCATTGGAGACCTCGTTTGCTATTATCTGCCACTTATTATGTATGTCCAAGTACAATCATATTCTTAGACATAATGTCTGATGTTCATGTAATACTCTACAAACACATTTACTCACGTTTGTTTTCATGGCTATTGTAACTGTGTGTAGCATTTAACTTTGGTTTCAGTTAACTTCACATTATTATATAGGGAATTTTTTATATAAATGATTGTTTAAATATTCACTTAGATCATTTGAACAATACTGTCAACCAGTATCTACGTCGTGTTGGTTGGAGTGCTACATTATATGAAGCGGTTTCATTGTTTGCCAACAAGGCCGCTACAGAAAACTATTATAATACCAATTACGTATACATAAATGTGATTAGGTATTAAGTCCTTGAACGTTATTAAAAGTTATAGAAATATTTGGACGGAAGTCGAAAACGATCAGAAATCGTTGAAATTTTCCTTTAAAACATGAATAAAACGCAATCGATAGTATCCAATAAAGACTACAATTCTCTTTGACATTTGTAAAATCTTGAGTAAATTGTCTGTAATTGGAAATCAGCGCCAACTCGTTTCTGTAGTGACTCAAATGACTCAGTTACACTTGAACCGTACAGTGTAGTAGCTTCGCAATGTCCATAACAATTTTAACATTACCTCGCTGTAGTAGAGTTCATTTTCCGCCGGACATGCGCGTGCAGAGATATGCTGGCGCTTTGCGACGCAAATCTGGCTAATTGACGCCCAATGAAAAAGGTGAACACCCGGTCTGGCAGACAGGTCATCAACTCTACAAGTAGGTAATGAGAACATGAGTGTAGTCTTAGATTCATTCTTCCAACGACCAAGGAATATGTTTTTCAACAAATGCCAAGTTTTATAAAAAGACAACAATTCCGTAGCATTGATAAAATCGCGCTTTTGTTGCGGTTACATACATGCTACCCATTTTTTTTCTCCAATCTTTAAACTGAGCGCTGGTTGTTGGTTAGTATAACACTGACACTTTACATCTACAAAACAGGATGTTTCTGGGCACTTATTATATGCGATCACACATGGCAGATTGTAAATACTTGAGCGCAGTAGTATCGTGATCGCACCCATCTATTGTTTCAATTGACTTATGCCCCATCAGTCGGCCGAAAGTCTCCGGGCATTGTGTTCGCCTGCCGTCGAATACAACTAGTTCTGCAACGTCCACCCAACTGGCAAACTAGATCACGACCCGAGCTAGCCCGTCATTTGTGACATTATAAGTAACAAGTAGGTAAAGTGTAATTGCGACCCGCATTATAAGAAACAAGTCATGCTGTTCTGACCCGCCGTATGGCTCACCCAACTAACAGGTTTCGCACGCAACAGAGCCGACTACCGACTTAATTCGTCGACCACAACATTATGTCTACGAGATAGACCATTATTTATCTTTATTATTTTCATTTTCTTCCAAGTTTATCACAGATTTCTTGTTTTAGTAGCTTTCAAGCGTAATGCTTTATCTGGACGCCCGATTAAGCTGCAGCTGACTATTTCTTGTTGGAAAACAGGTATCAATCAATAGGGCAAGAATAAAACGCAATATCCGCTACAGGTATGTACAACCTGTAGCGGATATTGCGTTTTATTCTTGCCCGCCTATGATATACCAGTGCTACTGAAGCCTCTCTTGGCACACTCGACTGCTTAAATAATGCGATTAATAGGTACACCTGATCATAAAATAAATTTATATCTCAAGTAACATTTAAACAGGTATCTGAAGTCTGAAATGGTCGAAAATTGGCAGTGGCCAGTACTTGAGTATCTCGCGGTCATCTCAGAACTTAATGCCGTACATGGCAACACTTACAAAAGTGCACAGACTCGACTGTGACTCACTGATTGAGTACACAACACCGGGACACATATGTGAGCTTTATCGTCTTTCTGTGAATGAAAAAAGTGAATCGGAGATAGTTTTTGGCTGACATGACGAAGCATGACGTCTTTAACGCAGCTCAGTTGACAAATTTTATTCAGTTTTTAACATTGAAAACTCTACCACGGCATGGTATGCGAACTATATTTAAACCGATAATCTCTGGCGTTTAGAATAGATCTGTTTGTGTTCATTTAATAATATAACACCTCTGAGCATCTGGCATGGCTCCGGTATACAAATACATACCTATGCAAATTATTTATGCAAAATAGTAGTTTTATTTTACATTTATTGTTGGCATGGAAAATCTAATATTCTATGACAAAAGCTAATTTGCAAATGATATACCGTAATCATCATCATAATAAGTAAATTATACTACCGAATACTTAGAAGACAAATGGATAAAGTTCAAGTAGTCGCCTCTGGCGAGAAATCCGATTGGTGTCGGTTTGTGTCAGTGTGTGTGTGTGTTTATTTTTATTTAGCTGCGCGCATGTGAGAGCGGACGTGTCATCTATTCGTTTCTTTGTAGTAACATAGTTTGAGTCCGAAGAAGCGGCAACATCGGTAACTATTCCAAAATTTTACAGCCGCCAAAAATTAACAGCACAACATTGGAACAAATACGTAACAGTTATGAATTTTTCGTAACGCGTACCGATTGTTTTACTATCTTGCGTGCTGAGTGAGTCATATTCATTATCTATGTTAGTGGGAATGAATGCCAGCGAGTCGATAACGATACTGTACAAGAAGCCGCCATTAGTCGATAACGTAGCGTCTAGAATGGGGATTGTTCGAAATATTTGACCGGATCAATTGATAGGGACAATAGTCGAACTCGAAAGTGAGTGTGGTTATTTATTTGGTCAAGGCTAAGCTAATGCCGTCAATGGGAGCGCTGCGGAGGGCGCGTAGGTGTCCTCCCGGCTAAGTCGTTCACTTTCCCCACATCATGCGTAATTTAATCAGCAGCCCGTATCCGTTGAACCCCTCTACTTTAAGGACCACCGGAATCGTTTATCTTGTTTGAATTTTAGCTACAAGCTAGCTGCATTATATAGACATAGATTTGGACTTTAATACCCCAGTGGAATATATTATATTGTCCAATAACATTGATGATAAAATAATTCAAGTACTATTTTGTTACCTTCTTACCTGATTCTTTTATCGCAAAGGCTTGTTATAGTCTAAAGATCGTTTAACGTCATTAGTGTACAATACAATAAACATGTGTAGATAAACATTGTTATCGGTTAAAACAAAGCGCCTGTTATGAGCCAGTTAGTATACTTACACTCACAGGTTAACGTTAAACATAAACATGACCTGATTTAATAATAATATCATTTATTATGTTCTTAATTATTTATTCATATTAGTCATTACCTTGCAAAATTGTTTTGAAAACACAAAAGCTTAGAATGACAAAATTAACCGCAGCAGATGTTTTTTAACTCAAAGCATTATGACGTCAGTTGTTTGTCATAATACTGAAAACTAGCGGTCATTCATTCAACAGATTTGAAAACTATGCTTGTGGTTTGCAGAAACTGGATATATTCGAGGGAGATATACCAGAAACCACGACGGACCTGATAGTGAGTGGCGCCGGCGTTCTCATGTTTGGCGCTAACTCCCTGTCGAAGCTGCGGGATGCCAGGCGCATTTACATTACCGGCGCCGAAATTGTCTTCATGAGGGCATACGCCGCCTCTAACCTGGATGTGCTCTACCTCCACCTGGACGTAGAGAACTGCGATGTCTTCCGTATGGAAGAGAAGGCCTTCATTAACATCAAAGGTTAGTGCATACTTTAAACTTTTATGCAATGCGAGTCTTGCTGCACTCGGCGATCGATAATGCTCCGCGTAAGTTAAAGAATCTTCTTTATTTTATTGTATCGATGTGATTACATACTTGGAAGTCTGTTCCATGTCGCAACGTGTCGATAAATTGCGCAGCGATTTTCTTGTACAAATAAATAGGATTTAATATTGGTGAGCCGTACATGCAGATTTATAGGCAAAACAGTAGCTTTATGCAAAAGCGGTCAAACCATAAATTACATTTTGTAAGTTGGAGATTCTAATCCTGGTGACAGGGCAGCTGCATTTCTCAATGTAAGTTAACTATTATCAACTAACAACATCGCGATTTGGAGACAAAGTCTACTAGGAATTGGGTCTTCGCAAAATCAACAGATTCCTCATGTAAATGTAAATCAATTTGCATACATTTCATTAGTAGCAGAATATTTGTTAATGAAATGCATAAGTATCGTCGAAATACACTCACTGGTCTTACGTGGTTGCCTGGTTATTTTAATTTTTCTTTCTTTTTCGTGTGGCAGAGTTTTTATGCCGCCAATGGGCCTCATACTTGGCTTCACATGCCGTCGAGAAATATATCTCAGGCAAGCCGGTTTCCTCATGATGTTTCCCTTCACCGTTTTTGAAGCAAGTGATAATTATAAAAAACGCACATGAATTCGAAAAGTCAGAGGGCGTCTTGGGTTTGAACTCGAGAGCTATGACTTGGCAGCCATACCACTAGGCTACCACTGCAATTTTTTAAATTAAAATGTTTTGATTACTTACGTATTTGATTTGTAAAGTGCGCAATATCGACTGGTGACATTCTACCGTAGGTTGTATAAAAGATTCTCCCACAACCATATTTTCTACATCTGCTTCAACAGAATTATTCAGTTGATGTTGATAGTGTTTGCAATATACAACAATAGTTTTTGTTTATGCTAAACCCGAAAAGGGGTCATTGTACTCATCATTTTGAACAACTTTTTCTATGGGACCAACCTTGAAATCGCGAAAACAAATCAGCTGTTCCATACAATTTTGTGTTCACTTAAATCGACAAAATGTATGGAACAGCTGATTTTTTTTTGTTACAGATTGTATACATATTTGTAGATTATTCATAGCTGATGCAAACTGGTTGTATAACACATCAGATAGCTTAGTCCGTGGTTCATCTGCATAGGTATATACATAATTATATTTGTCTCTTTATTCCCATGTTTATCAAGGAATTCGATTCCCTTCACTCTTCTCACAGTTCCGACTAGGAAAATCCCGGTTGAAAATTGAAATTCTAAAGCTAAATCGACTTCTCGTATCTGTCAATTCGGTACATTATCTTCCAGCGTGACTTTCAATTTGTATCAATTTCTATATGGTACAGTCCTCTATTTATTTTAAATCGATTGTGAGTTCGATTAAATTGGTTTACACGAGGGAGATAGGTGCATTTTTAGTGTAAAGACTTTCGTTAGCAAGATGTGGTGCGGCAATGTAAATGCGATTATGTTGTAGCTTAGATTGTAGCTGGTCTCGGTCGGTTGCCCGATAGCGGCGAGCCGCCGGATGGGTCCGATTATCAGGTCGTCGGCCAATATTCAACTAGATGGACGACGTTCATTATTTTATTGTACTGATTGTGCTTGAAGTCTTGAGATGTGGTCATTAGATGCATATATGCTCTATATGTTGGTGTTCCACTTATTTTAAGTATACGTACGGTTCCTATACTTTAATTTTAAATTATTTATAAAATGTCAAATTACTCGAAAATGGTTTACAGTTGCATGGGGTCATAAGGGGTCATATGTTTGCAAATGACTTTTCTCCTACATCCCCTTAATGGATTGCCGACATAATTATTACCAATAACCCTGTATATACAAAAATTGCTCATTTAAAATATAGGATAGGTATTATTATTATTTGTACAAGATACAAGGTAAAGGTTTTCTCACAGAAGATAATATTTACATAATATATTATCTTCTGCACATATACCCAAAACATAAGCTCGTATCATCCGAAACATACAAAATTATAGTAACTAATAGGTTGAGTGGAGCACAATAACTGCAGTGTCTGTACAGATCAACAGACGTACGTACAGTTCTGCATTAGATATGGACCATCAGGCGTACAACGGAGATCGCACACAATTGCTCCTTTGTGGTGCAACGGTGACAAGTAATGCGAGCTAAGAATTTGAGCAAGAGCATAATTATTCTCACATTCATCTTTATCACTTCACTGATGTAGCCAGTACTTATCAAGTAATTCCGTCTAACGAAACCAGAGGGCCTAGACAAGTGACAATCGCTTCGAAAGCGTTTCGTATTTCTACAACGACTTTCAACAGGATTGACATAAGCTTTTCGATAGCTTATGTCAGTCCTATACATTTTTTCCTTTTCCATCATCGTTATCGCTGATAGAATGTCACTTTGTCTAGGGCCTCTGGACATCAACTTTTATAGGTCTAATGACATAATCGAGGCATTTGACTGATATGAATGAACGTGATTAGATGATCTATCAAAGTCAATACTTTGATAGATCATCTAAAGAAATAATCTAGTACCAGAAATATCCATAGCTCAATAGCTATGGATATTTCTGGTACTAGATTATTTGTACTAGATCCCGTGTTTGATTTACAAACTTTTAAGGAACATTTTAAAACTCGCTTTCTTTACAAAATCGCATATTATATTGCATCTTAAACTGATTAATTGAAATTTCAATGAATGTTTAGGAGCAACATAACGAACACATATGACACAGATACAAAAAAAAAAAACAAGGGTTTTACACTGTTTGTTGTCTTAGTAAAAACGTTCGAAACAATTCAGATACAAAGGAAGATAATGAAGAATTTGGTCGTGTGATAATCGCATATGGATGTCAAACATAACCTAACAAAGACAGATAATCGTTCAATCCAGATACGAAATAGCTCCTACATTATCTAAAGGGTAGTCAGTGCTATTGACAAAACAGCGTCACCTGTGAACAAAAATGACGTAATTGAAGTATTGTTGTATTACGTGTCATCCCCATCGGAGTACAAATACTGCACACATTAGTTGTTGACAAACTCGCTCTCATTGTCCAACCCGCATGCCCTATGCTGCACACTGCATCACTTACACTGAACTCTACCAACTGATTATACAACACAATACGATCGTCTCGTGTTCTAGATAACCGATTGGTGAGTTTAATTAATGAGAAGCTGATTTAGTTACCCATTAATGGGTATCAATATTAATTGGTTTTATATTAGCCCTAATGCACCAAATGATAATTAATTAATTTTAATATTGAATTAATTAAATATTCCAACATTGCTGTAAATGCCCAAAAAAAACTCATGTTGCAAATCGTTTAGCAAATATTTTTAAATTTCTTGACGTTCTTCTGATATAGCTGCTTGCGTAGTTTTAAGATTCGTTCATAAGTACTTTCTTAATCACTATAATCGATTCATAGTTTGAAAGTTTCAAGATTACCTCCCTCCGTCCAGAACGGAAGTAATCTTGAAAGTTGCTCTTTACAACTAAGAACGAAAGAAGTTGGCTATTAACAGGACTTCAATATGTAAAAGAACCTCGTCTTAAAGTTCAGAAAGATGTATGTCAACAAAGGGGAGTACATTTTTTCCATGTAAGCTTGATCGCTTGCTTTATTGTTATTTTGTGAATGGGAATCGCACGATCTCACCACACATTTTACTATATTTTTTCCATTTCACTTGTTTGTCATTCCTTTTTTCAATGAATGACGTAAAGCCCAAAGTACGCCTGAAGGCGAATGTGTTCGCGCTAAATTCAATGTCAAGCAATCTCAAATTACTTTTCTATTAATCCATAGAGCGTCAATTAGTGCATAAACGCTAGAACAGGCGGAAATAGGTATCTTATTGTCCCTGCTGCATGTTGTTTTATGCGCTTGAATGAAGACTATTAATTATGCTCGTTATAATACTATGTTACAAATTAATTGACTTGGTCAAACTTAACCTCATCAAAAAGCAAAAACGGCAGTGCTAGATTATTTCCTGTAATGCACATAAGTTCGAGTGATGATGAGAGCAACGATGTCGCAACATGTCGACATGTGGACAGAAGCTGTGCACTGACGCACACAACATACCGCGCCGCATTACTACTCGCCGACAAAAAATATACAATATGCTGTAACGTAACGATACACCCAAACGAAAGATAGACTACTACTAAGACTGGGCCAACGACCGTCTATTCAAAAGTAGCCGAAATCAATAACTGCACAAGAATAGGAATCTCTGAATGCTCGCTGCTCCGGATATAGGTTTTTACTAATGTGTTAATTCAAACAGTTATTTCGGCCGATGTGGTCCGAGTTATATCCGACGTGAAGGCGGAATGTATCAATAAGTTAACAATTTCCGTCTCAAGTGTATTAGTTTGAAGCTATTGGAACGCAATAATCTGTATCGTTGTGCTTTGGGGGAATTGTGTACATTTTAAGACCAGCTCGAAGGAGTAGAAGCCAACGTGGCAAACTAACTTTAAAGGATCCTGACTTGAAATATTACAGTGAGTAATTTGAGGTAGAAGATGTAAATTATTGATGGCTAGCAACTAGTTACGTGTAACGTCGTTTTAGTCTAAACAAATATACCATATCACGGCTTCCAGGGAGGTGGTAACGGTGTGTGTCCACCACGTTTGCTCGGGACGGCAATACGGGAAATGCTTGCGGCCTCTCAAAATAAACCGGCATTAAAATTACCCACATATCACGTGCGGGGCATAGTAGCGCAAATATATCGGCGATCGAGTTAAACAATTTGGTTATAGAAAAACAGATGTGTGTCTAGACAGGTGCGTTACTTACCTCATGTCTGTTGCATATTTAAGGATATAACGATCTGATTTGCCAAAAGAAACTCTCCTCATTACAGCGGCAGCGACTGTCTAGTTTAAACAATAAGAGTGATTGATTTGTCCTTACGTAATCAAACTATCAGTATGAGAGTGATTGTAATGTGTTGTATATGATACACACGGCTACACTTCAAACTATGATTTACATTATAAGCTGACCTCGCATTGTACGGAAATCTTATACAATGCGAGATCAGCATGAACTGGAAATGTATAGCTTGATGTGTAGCCGTGTCTACCAGCGGGCATGACCAACTAAAGACAGCTATCAAAATGCTATCATAGCGTAGGTTAGAAATTTATTCCAAATCTAGTTGCTTATTTAGTTCATCAAACTTCATCAATTTGACAGGAAACTGATGTATATTCAAAGCGGATTCGGGTCAGTTTACACCTTGTTTCTAACTTTGTCCATTAGTTATTCGGTCAGGTATGGTTATTATGAGGTTATGTCTAGAATACAATGAGTGTTTGGGAAGTGCGCGCGCGCATCTTTCGCTTCAAACTCAAACTCAAATTCTCTCTCTCTCTCTTTCTCTCTCTATCTGTGCGTTCAAGCTCTAAAAGCAGTACCTACTTATTTGAAATCAGTTCATCTTGTTGCTTAAATTATAGAGGAAAGGTATATTTAATTTCAAACAAGATTTTGTATGTACCCAACGCCTATTTGGTTTCTCAGATCAATAATTCTATGACGGAATAGGTACACGATGCGCAAACGCTTGTGTGTATAAGCAAAGTAAATGCTAGAAGTGTGTGCCGATGATATGAGGAATTTGTTGACCACAGCTCACATTAATTTGATATCCCCGCACACTTATGTAGAAGTACTGACAACTTAAATAGGAGTGAAGATCATGATATTAAGGTAAATACTACAAACTGCCCGGTGCTGGTTTGAGCCCGGCTGATGGTAATAGGGCTTGCTTCTGTTACATGGGACTTAGACATAACTAAATGTAGCTCTAGTTTAGTAGATAAACAATTTTGCCTACCTTCAAGGAATACAGACGTGATTTAGTGTAAACTGGTAGCTTTAAAAGAAACACTTTATTCAAACAATAAAGTAGGTAAGTATATTTCACAAGTTGTACAAAGTTTCGCTTACATTACACACAACACGGCCTGCGCGCGGCTGGATGACTAATTCTGGACTATTTCTGTGTCCCCGCCGTTCATAAAGACCTACATATACGTATGTGTATTAATGTGTTTGCATTGCATTACTGTCGAATAACTCGCCGCTTAATTATGTGCTTAACATCTGTACGGTATTGTGAAAAGTATCGTTTTACGTCTTTCTTAGTAATTGATTGTAGTTACGGGTATATGGTTGGAACTAGGGAAAAGTCGCCGGCACATAACTTGGCAAGGTTCTAGCGTAGTGGGAGTACCTACCTATGTTTGCGCATGTACATCAAGTGCAACAAAAAATTGTTATTATGCTATGGTTATTACCATAATTTATTTTTAACCATGTCTGTTTAGTTACAAAAAAACGAAGACACATTCTGCGCATCTGCGACTCTTGCCAAGTTACGCACCGGCGTCGTAGTACAGTTGAACAGCTGCAGTAATTCCCTAATCAGAATTCTGTGGCAAAAATTACCGAGAATTGCTTTTTTTTTTCATTCATGTAAACAAGCACTTGGTTTTGTGGTCTCTAGTCATAGGTGAACAAAACTGTATCGATTCGAACATTGGCCTCAACATGAACCTCGGAGTGAGAAGTTCAATAATTTGCATATTATGGCCGGTATTGGAAAGGAGGAGTTAGGAGGTTCTTGGCATTAAAAGACGACCACAACACCCTGATTGACATTAGGTCAGAAAAGTGTGATATAGATTCGAAAAGATTGTAATTAATCAAAATCTTCTAAATTGATTATTAATCTTTGATAAACTCCAGATAGCCCGCATTAGTGAAGATAAAAGTCTAGTTCTTCAATCGTTATTTTTGTCCTCTGTTACAATGAATATGCAACAGATGTCCTAATTTATTATGCCTAACCTACATTGCCTCCTTCATTTTTATGGACGATAACGCCCGTCCCTCCTATAATTCTGACAATTTACATACGTGGTAAACGCATAATGACAAAATCCGTCATCGCTTCCAATAGGTACCTACTGGCTTACGTCAGTAAATGCAGGAGGTCATAAATCCTCGTCTAGATGTGCGGAATCCCGGCCTCATTCGAATAGTTCGTGTATAGGACACCCTTGATTAACGCGTAAGATCTGTACAAAGTGTACAACCAGTCCCATATAGCATACTAGCTTTTGCTCGCAGCTTGCTCGCGTGAAGATCAGAAAGTATCCCACGGGAACTGGAACGTCCTCCCGGAGTAAAAAATATGCCTTTGTCACCACTTGACTAATAGACTTAAACCTAGGTACCTACTATACTGAAGCCAAAATTAAAGGACATTATATTCTTCTACTCGCAGGTTACTGGAAACCAGTTCCATTGGTTCCAATGCAATCTTTTCTCGATTGGTGTCGCAGCCACATTGCAAGACCTCTTGAAATCACCTATCGCTATACATGGCTCTCTTAGTAACACGTATTTTGAGGTCTTGTTGGCTGGTCGACTTCAACGTACTCATTCAACTGAACTTAAGCACCGTTATACAAGTTTTATTCACTTGTTAATATTATGTATTGCATTTAGAAAGCCTTATATTGTAAATGTCACTCCTACATTATAATCAACACTGTACGGTTTTAACTGGCAAATATACTTTAATATAACTGCGACATGTATTCCTTTTATGCCTGGCATCAAAAACGAATGTGCTAAGGTGAGATTTACATAAATAGCGAAGATGACAGTTTATTAGTTTAAGTCGAAATCGAGGACACGTCCAGAGTCGATAGATGACTGTAAAGGAGCGCTCCAGTCCGCGGATTGCTTCTAAAAATACATTATTTCCCCGACTCGATATTAGTGTGCCAAAGGATAATGACTCATGAGGCAGGAGATTGTAATACGAAAGCTTTCATATTATGGCTTAGACAATAGATGCTGTTCGATAACCGTATGCCGATTGTACTTACTACAGAGCCAAATACGAAGAAGCTATTTTCATTAGCAATTAATAATATGAAAAGTATTCGAACGATTCCCGCGAATTCATTGCGCGTTCTTTCAAGGATGATAATTATAATATTATATTGGTAACAAAAATATTAACAAAATAATATTAATTGATTCCAGGTCCACTTTCCGTAACGATTGAAAATTGCGAGACTGTGTCGACGGAGGGACAGGCTTTTTCATGGCTGCTTAACATGAATATAACAAACGTGGGGACCCTGCAACTCGGACCCGGCTCATTTGCCCTGGACCGCTCCGCCAGCAACGTTGGCGAGCATGGTCCTGGCATGTCGGTCAGTATATCTTCTTTCCAGCCAACTACAATGCAAATTGAGCGCATAGCGAAATATACTGCAGATGCGAATACGAATAAGCTTTTATATTTACAACACCGGGATATCGACAACAATACTCATGATAAACTTTTTCATGTTACAGATCAGAATGAAAAACGTCACCGTTCCCGCCATCCCAGCTTTTACCTTTGGATCGTCTGCAGCTGAAATTGTTCTGGATAACGTTAAGATACATGAGATATTCGCAGGAGCTTTCTCCGCGAACACATACAACATCGTGATGGCGCTCAACTCCTCGGTGGAGAACATCGATGAAGATGCCTTCTCCCAGCAATCTCTGATAAACAACCTGTATTTCTTCGGCTGTAAAATCCAACAAATCGCTTCAAGAGCAGTTCAGTCGGCCGTCGGAAACCTTAATATTTCGTACACTATGTGAGTATTTAATACCTTACGACCTTTACCTTTGTTCACACCAAAACATTACCAGAATTGCTGGATATAAGATCATAACAAGATAAATATTGTATTTCGAAAGTTAGTCTTGTAAAATGTAGTAGTAATAATTTGTTAGTTTCAGCCACCATTCCACCAGTCTTACCAAGGAGTGTCGTATTACCCAGTTACTAGGTTGTGTAGGTCAGATAGGCAGTCGCTCCATGTAAAATACTGGTATTCTGCTACATCCGTTTAGATTTAATCAGTTGGGAAAGGGCTAGGCAGATTGATTTTGAGTCATATAAAATCCTAGGCCTTGACCGGTTGTCAAATATTTCATACCAAACTACAGTTTTCATCGTCAGCGTTCACTACTAACTTATTAATTAGTTTTTTCTTTGTTCTGATTTCAGGATTGAAAATATGGACACAGGAGCAATCAACATAACTGTAGCTTCCGTTGTAATCCGAGATACCGAATTCAACCAACTGATGGAGCGAAGTATTGAATTGTCTTCATGGAATAAATTACACATGGAGAGGAACTCATTTGACGAGCTCGTACCAAATGCCATAGTCGCTTTGGATACAGTGACACACGAACAATCTGGACATCATCTAACTTTTGTTGAGAATGAAATTGAGACGGCCCATCCTAATAGTCTTAAATTTATAGGCCAAGCTCAAAAACATGCAGCATACTCAGTAGTATATAAGGACAATTACTTCGGAAAAACTTGCTACTGCAACATAAGTAACTGGCTGTACGAAGTCTTAGGCACTGACACAGGTGAATCTTATAAGACAGAAAGTTATTGTACAGTGGACGAGTTCTTGGCGCGCTGTTTTAACGAACCCGAACAAAATATTGTATTCGACAAGTTCCTTGATGGAGTATGTAAAGAAGATTCACTTACTTTTCATTGTGAATCTTACAGGAGAAAGGCTGATGGAAGTTCAACCGAAATAAAGAATCCAAGATTTCCCCATAAGAACAAGCACGAGCAATTAATCAGTGAGCGTGATAAGAAGGTGATCGGAATAGTTGTAGTAACCTGCTTAGGCTGTGTGGTTATAGTGATGATAATCAGCCTTATAAGATGGATGCGCCGCAAGGGCTACTGTATTAATGTGAAGAATTTACTTATTTCCTCGAACTCGTCTTGTGGCTCGTTTTGCGAACGAATCTGCACATGTGGAGTAGTGACCGGTTTGGACAATGCAAGATCTATTTCCCGACTGTCTGTAAATGAGTATTCTGAACGCCATTGCTTGAATGAACCAACACGAGTTCAGGATATAATGCAAGAATCAACCATGCATAATGAACTTGTACCGACTGAAGATAAAACTACTCAAACTTTACCAGAGGAGCTGACTAAAGAACTACTGGAGAATCTGAAACAAAGATTGGAAAGTCCAGAAAATTATACAGAGGCTCGTGAGACCATTGAACACTTATACGTGCTTACTAAACTAGAAGAAAACCGCAATGCAATTGCTCCGAAACAGTTTAATGTGGAGGAGAATATATATGAATTGCCGTTCCAAAATACCACTCCTCGCATTGGAAAGAACAAAAAACAAATGGTTAGCATTGGAACTCGGACGCCTTCTCTCGACAAGCTCTTACCTCTGTCACCGTACAACAGACAAACTGCCCTGGTTCATGAGTATTTCGAGCCAAAAGATTTTGCCGTGCATCTGTACGCTGAAATTGCTAATAATGAAAAAGAAAAGAGGACGCTTCTGGGAAACATGCCTGATGTTGTTGGAGAACAGGCGGTGCCGCGTGGACCCTACCTCCGCGCCGTGCGCGAAAAGCAGAATTCTGCTTCAGTTTCCCCAGCTAGCCCCCTTTCGAAATCTCTGAAAAACTCGAGCGGACCCCATGGCATGTCTACCATCAAATCGAATTCGTCTAACACATCGGCCAAGATGTTGAACCGCCCTCTGCCGGAGAAGCCCACCACTCTGGACCCGGGCGAGGGAACATCCTTACGGCTGGGCTGAGGGTTAGCCCTTGCGCGGCCGGCGCCAGCGCTAAGCGACAGGGCTCCAAAGAAATGCCCTCGCAAAGAAACGCATCGCCGACCGCTGTCGTCGTCCGTACAACGTGGTAAGGACTTCTACATGGATCTTGATCCCTGCGTAACAACCTAAACGAGCGAATGATAAGGACGCGACAATCGAGATGATGCTTAAACATTTCTTTGCTGTGATATTAATTTTGTTTACTTTAATGTGTAATTATTACATTTGAGTGATGTGTCGTGCCAGACACTGTTGTATGTTTATTTGTAAATAATTTATGAGTTGTAATTAATTCTTAATGTTGAGCCGAGCAACGGCGTGATTTATTGATATTGTGCGAGCCTGTATTGGGTTCGTTTCTTGTTTAACAATGCTTTATATATTGACGCTTTCTAATAAGAATGTAAAGTCGCAACATTTGATGTTATCTTATCATACAATGATTCCTCTAACGACACCTTTGCTAAGAAACACGGACAACGGATAGAATAACTATATTGAACCAATGTTCAATATTATTTTATAGTCATTTATCAATATTTTAAAAGACAATTTGTAGTACATAGTGATTTCATTTTAGAAATTAAACACCAGTTTTTAACCAGATTAAAATCGATCTAAATGTGAATTTTAAATTGTTTCAGTAGAAATGATGATGTGTTTACTGCATTTATTATCATAACAGTAAAACATTTTAACCTTATCATTGTAATGTTTCTGGATCGTTGAATTATGATAAATGTTGTAGTTTATCCCTAAATAATATTATCAACCCCAGCTGTCGTCCCAAAGGTTAGTGAATCCTTTTTAAACTTTTATTTGATATTCTATATTATATCAAATCATAGTATATGTATTTCTATAAAAAATTACATCTCAGAGTATACAAGTTATTTATGTCTTCACTTTCGATGAAATTTACCCTAATGTACTGAGCTCAAATATCAATTATTATCAACTAGGCCATATTTTTAGATGTTTATAATAGATCCTATTTATTTTAGTCCTGAATCTGTCCTATACATACCTAAATGTTAATATATAGAACTTATTTTATGTAAGAAATAGGATTAACGATTATAACTAAAATATTGATGTCTCACTGAATATTAATACATGATTTTTGCCATAAAATTATCAGTCATTCTATATTATGTTTAGTACTGAGAAAGATGAAAAAATATGTTATTTTGAGAGTAGAGTGCAGACTTCTTGAAAAAAGAAGTCATTTTATTCCAATAATAATAATAAACTGAATGTTAAATGTGTAATGTGTTGTTTATTTTGTATCTTAATCTACCTTAGACTAGATTGTCTAAGCAATCCTGACATCTCATCTCTTTAGATCTCAATAAAACTTAAAATTATAATAATATAGTCGTGGTGCTACCTTTATAAATCTACAAATAGGATGGATTACGTTCATCCAGTTAAGAAATCAGGCACAACTATCAGATTTTTATGTTTTATTTTTTTCTTTCGAAGTTCTATCAACCTTATAGGCAACCCAATTCATTATGTGGTGCACTGCAAAACGATAAAGTTATTTCTTTGTGTATATCTTATCGCTCCTTATCACAAACACAGTTTTATTTGAGTAGGATACGTACCTACTTACATAGTTGGTACCTACGCTACACAATCAATTCATAATCAACTTTTGTATTTATGACCCACTTTTGAACACTGCAAATACGTAAGTGCGCCGATAATAGGCAAGCCACCTGTTTACATAATCCCATACATTTGAAAACAGGGCAAGTACTGATGTATAAAAATTTAATTTTAAGTATTTTAACATTTACATTTTTAAATATTTTTTTAAAAACATTGTAAAAATCAAAATCCGGAGTCACACGTAATCTGTTCGATTTATGCCCTAACACGTGTGACTCCGGATTTTTAATTTGTCTGTCTGTGGTGTCTTGTTTATATCCTTTTAAGTCGTAGTTGGGTTTTAGTTTTTATTACTTGATTTTTTTTTAATTCTTTTGGGGTTATAATATATATAATATATTTGTGAAATGTGCTCATTAAGCCCTTTCATTTGATACCCAACATGGTACGATTAAACCATTTTTTTTTAGTTCCTCACTTTATGTCCTCTAGAGGGCGCCATTTTTAATTTAATGTTCTTCACATAGCCTATAACCAGCGGACAATCACGACGCTTCTAACGATACCTCATTTGTCAAATTGTGATAAGTTGTTTGGAAGATAGGAGGGAACAGATGAACATACATACATACCGGTCAAAATCATAACCCTCCTTTTTTCTAATATGGTATCATGTTTTATATTGACCTGAAAGAGCATGGCTGATGAGAGTATGTCATACTCACTTAAATGTCTCGCTGATGGTGGCGCGTGTGTTGGATCATTCGGTTCCCTACAAAATGGTTGAGCTGGATGGTGCTGATCCACGTGTCATGTTCGTGAACGGGCGCTGTCAGTTGAGACTGGTCATCTCTCATCTGCCAGGGCTTATTTTTAATCTTATATTTTGAATTGTTTTTGATTATTTTTCATTTGACATTGTTCTCACATATAGAAGCACCAAGAATACTGTACCCAGGATTTTGTAATATCTATATCCATTTTTAAAAGAGTGTCCTTGGAGGTTCTTGCCCGTTCTTCTCCATAGAGATCTACGATTTGGAATGGGCAACTAGCTTCAACTTTTTGACTAACTGACCGATTCTTTGACAATTCAAAAGTGCCTGTAAATGGTTTAATTGAAATAAATGCTTTGAGTTTGAGTTTGAGTTCTTCGCCGTAGTCGGGTAAAAATAGTAGCCCACCGGTATCGGGAAGGTCCAAGCTATCGGTAGTAGGCTCCTGAGAAAGGAACCTCCTAAAGACACGCGCCGTGACCAGAAGTACCGCTTCCTGGATCGAGCCCTTGATCCAGCCGCCCTACGATAGCCTCCTCAGGTGTTGGTCGAGGCTCTTGGCTATTATGCCACTGGCTGTCACGACTATCGGCACAATCATTCCAAATGTCGACAACCATGCGAGTTAGTTACTATAATTATTTTTATTATATTATTCTGCAGACTCTGCAGTCAGGAATATTCTATTCCATCGAACTATAGTTAGTTCGAAAACCGACCATACTGCTTCGAAATAAAGGTGCTATCAACATCGGACCGTAAAAAATCGGACTGCCGGACAGTAAAATTCCTTGTAGTGCACAAACGCCCACACGGTCCTTTGTCTATATCAGAGAAACAGCTCCTAAAATTAGGTAGTTAGAAGGAAACATACTTTAATAACTCAATGACCAAATTATACGACTATTTACATTTCCACGACATAAAGTGGGTTTAGCATTTAGCAAGTTGATTGACGTAGAGCACAATATTGCCATTAGCGTAAAAGCCATTTATCTATCGGCTCTAAACGGTTTATAAAAAAAGGAAATAGCTCACTGTCACAGTAGGTTATTTCTAGACACTACGACCGTGTGCATATTGGGATATCCCAAAGTTCAACACTTCATAATCACCTTTTTAGGAGTTGACTTTTAAAGGTATGCATATTATGTCCTTAATCAAGGTTCAGGGTGTCTCCATAGCAAACATCAAAATCAGTTCAGAAATAAACACTTTCACGAAATAGTTAAAGCATTGATTTGCAAGTTGAAATAGATTTAAGTACCCACGTGCCTATCTTCTTACAATCAACTTAGCATAATCATCATCGCAGCTCGAATGCTCGACATAAGCTTCTCGTAATCTTCGCCACGAGTTCTTATGTAAGTAGGTAAATGATCTCCATAGGAAACAGCACACAACACACGTGTGTGCAATGGTATAAGTACATCTGCGGTCGCAAAACCAGCGTGCTCCAATGTAACAGGTTGTTAGCGGGTACCTTGCCCGCAAGCGCGCGCTATCGGTCGGCAAGCTAGCGCCGATTGGACCTATAATTAAAGGTGCTCTTCCGAAGGCGACCGTAACTGCAAACCGCAAGCGGCAACGTCATCGCCTAATCGCAATGACAGTCCGAAGCGATACCACTGGTTTCTATGTCATTCTATGAATACGCTGTCGTATATAGCAGGCGTTGCCATCTGACGCTGCGGTGGACCTTCGACCGCAGACCTCAAACGAGTCGTGCTTTCACTGGTTGTCAATAACAGAGCGAACACCACCACTATCGCGATGTTCAATATTTTGATTTAAAAGAGTGTCCGTGGAGTTTCTTTCCCGTTCCCCTCTATAGGTACCTACTACGCTTTAGAATGGGCAACTAGCTTCATATTTCTGAGTGACCGACTCCTTGACAATTCAAAAGTGCCTGTAAATGGTTTAATTTAAATAAATGCTTGGAGTTGGAGTTTGAGTTTGAGAGGAAGAGAAATGGGGCTGCCGTCAAAATTCTCGTTCATCCCCGACACCACTAAATTGACACGACCGCGGCACCGGTGGTGTCACGGGGAATGAACGGAATCACTATTCGTCTCGACACCACCGGCTATTAGTGATGTCCAGCTATTTGTTTAAAATATGATAAAAAATTGGTTTTATGTCATGAGAAATGAACGGAAATTGTGACACATCAATCGGAATTAAAACTGCAGAGGCATGTAGAGTCGCTGCAATCTGTCATTGCGATTGAGCGACGTTGCCTCTTGCGGTTTGCGGTCGCCCTCAGAAGAGCACCTTAATACCGCCTTGCTTATGGAACGACGGTAATGCTCGATATTAGGTTACCATACGGTATACACACAAACTTATGGAGCTGGAGCTTACATGATACCCTGGTTCCGAATAGCACAACATTCCTTTTGTCTAAGATAATTATCGTTTCAGAAACCATACATACAAACATATTATATTCACGCCTTCTTCCCATGGGGGTCGGCAGAAACTACAGGAGGCCACCTGCTACGATCCTTACATACTCGTTTTGAGAAACCAATGACGGATCAATACATGCTTTCAACGGGTTACACGACACTGGTCAAGTCTGATATTTGCCAAATCGGCTATTCGTCAAATTTTATATTGGTCAAAGCTGTAGTTCGTCAAATCGTATTTTTGTCCAATTACGAAATTTGCCTAATACGCTATTGGTCAAGTCCATGTACAGTCGATAAAACATGCGTTTTGAATTCACATAAAGCCGCCTGCTGTAGGTTCCTATTTACATAATTAAAATATAGTAATTGAGTATTCTGAGGCTTAATCTGTTTTGATTGTTACCTCCTTTGAATCTGTAAGAAGTGTCTGCCAGGTAGAATCTAGGCGGAAAATCTAGGCTCTAATATATGCTCTAATATTCTCTAATATAATCTCTAGGCTGGCTTAATAGAAAAGTGTAATATGCCATCATTTGTTTTCCCGTCAATTATTTGACATTTCATTATTTGTAAATGACAACAATTACCCCGTTCAATTACTTAATAATTCTTTATTTTTGTGTCTTCGGTTTGGTGAAATATATATATATATATATACCTAATGGCTTCTACTAGTAAAGGCAGTGATTCTGCATTTACATTTACTGACTCTAAAAAAGGCAAAAAGAAACTATTATGTGCAGGATATCAATTTCATTTTAACTCAACAAACAAAACGGTACTACAATCTGGCGTTGCGTAAATAGAAGCGAGTGCAATGGATACATAACTTTATGCAGTGATTCTGGGTCAATTCTGAGGGAAAACGGACATACCTG
Organism: Lithophane semibrunnea; assembly: GCA_947363905.1. Lineage (NCBI taxonomy): Eukaryota > Metazoa > Arthropoda > Insecta > Lepidoptera > Noctuidae > Lithophane > Lithophane semibrunnea. Next base: position 18,613,570 of record OX376186.1, on the reverse strand, counting down.
TAAGCCTAACTTCGATAAGAATTTGATTGACGTTAAGATGAATAAATGCAGAGAAAGAGTAACGAAGGAATGGAAATCAGTAAGCAAAATTTTTGAAGAAACTATGGGTGAACTTGAGGAAGAAGATGATTTTGTGGACATACCAAGTTTGAAATCAAAGCGTGATGGTCTATACAAACTGCGAAAGCAAGCAATTGGAGTACAAACATGCCAGTTCCCAACGGTAGATACGGTCAAATTTCCAGACATACTTTCAAATGATTTTTTGGTTTATGAAAGCAAAGACGATCGGCCGAAATTCTTCATCTTTGCTACAGCTGAGGGTATAGAAATAGCATTAAATACGGATTTAATTTTTGTAGATGGCACTTTTAAAACCGTACTGCGACCTTTTTTTCAACTTTTATCAATACACGTAGACGTGGGCAGTACAAGAGCAAGCACCAATATCATTCAAATATTTTTTTGCCTCTTGCCTAATAAAACTCAGCAAACCTATGAGAGAGTATTCTCGGTTTTGCGTTCTCAATTCAAGCTTGATGTGAATTTTCTAAAATGTGATTACGAAATGGCAATAATTAACGCTGTAAAAATCATTTTCCTTGATGTTCTTGTCAAAGGCTGCTTTTTTCATTTTAATCAAGCAATTTATAAAAAAGCAAAAGCACTTGGAATGATGACTGACGACAATTTGAAAAAAAATGTTAGGCTAACCACAAATCTAGCGTTACTGCCCTATCAGTATATTCCTGATGGATGGTTAGCAATAGCTGAGATGATGCTAGAAAATGATAGTAGGGCGGAAAATTTTCAAAAATATTTTACTGAACAATGGCAAATAAGGATTTCTCAGGACATGTGGTGTTGTGCGAATGAACGCCATCGTACCACCAACGCAGTCGAGGCTTGGCATCGGAGATTAGGGATTAAAGTAGAAGAAAAACATAATATTTTCATGTATATAAGTATTTTAAAAAAAGAAGCGAAATATTATTTAAATAAAGTTAAAAGACAAGATGAGAAACAGAGGAAAACATCCAATATTATAAAAGATGCCAAAATATAAAAATTAATAGAAAAATTATTGAGTGGAAAATTTGATGCGTTAATGTGTTTAAAACAGTTATGTTGGGTATGAATTCTCTGTAAACAATATGAATTGAATAAATGAGTTAATAAAAAAATATCATGAGATACTTTCATTATTACAGTTGATTGTACTTAAATTACTTGACCAATAGCGTATTCGGCAAATTTCGTAATTGGACAAAACGACGATTTGACGAACTACAGCTTTGACCAATATCAAATTTGACGAATTGCCGATTTGGCAAATATCAGACTTGACCAATGTCGTGTAACCCCTTTCAACCTGATCCTGATGGCGGCTAGAATTGCATGGGAGTTGTGGGGTTTTGTGAAAGGTGACTTAATGTGATCGGGGTTATCTGGGTTAAGAGTTTAAAGCATCTTGTTGGGCAGCAGTTATCACTCCCACACATTAATTAAACCCGTGATCCACAAATCAGATCATAGAAATATGATCAACAGAGAGATCATACTTTTTTGATCATGATTTCGAAATTATTATGGCTTTAAAAAGCCTTTTGTGAGAATTTGGCTCTTATCAGCGCCTGAACCTAATAAGATTTGGAATCGAAGCAACCCAAAAAGGGGTGCATAATTAATTGTCATAAAACATTCGATTATTGTTGCCACATCAGAGGAGCTCGTGGCTAAGTAATAACAGCCGCACGGGTCGATCCATCAGGTTAAGCTACGCTTGCCGGGGTTGGTCCTTGGATGGGTGACCATCTTTACATACCGAGACTCCTCCGTGCCTCGGAAAGCACGTTAAGCCGTTGGTCCCGGTTGTCATTTGTGGATCTTTGACAGTCGTTACGGGTCGTCAGAAGCTCGAAAGTCTGACAACCAGTCTTACCAAGGGGTATCGTATTACCCAGTAACTGGGTAGTGGAGGTCAGATAGGCAGTCGCTCCATGTAAAATACTGGTATTCAGCTGCATCCGGTTAGACTGGAAGCCGACCCCAACATAGTTGGGAAAAGACTAGGCATATGATATTGTTGCCTCATCAGAAATCTTACCAACCGAGGCTATGTAGGTATGTACGAGTATGTACTCTCTGATGTTATAAGCTCGTAAGCCGAAGGAGACTACTCTCCACGACCAGGAAACCTAGAGTGGAGGCCAGTGCTATTTGAATTTGTAATGCTCTCTTGAACAACAGTTTTTTTTAAAATAATAGTATGAATATATTTTATAGTAATAATAGTGGTGTGTCACATGACACATACCGAGACACCTCCGTGCCTCGGAAAGTACGTTAAACCGTTGGTCCCGTCTGTCATTTGAGGATATTTGACAGTCGTTACGGGTCGTCAGAAGGCCGAAAGTCTGACGACCAGTCTTACCAAGGCGTATCGTATTACCCAGTTACTGGGTTGTGGAGGTCAGATAGGCAGTCGCTCCGTATAAAATAGTGGTGTAACCGGATGCAGCTGAATCCGGTTACACTGGAAGCCGACCCCAACATAGTTGGGAAAAGGCTAGGCAGATTGAATAGTGGTACTTTTATTGTGATTCAATATAGAATTCACACGAAGTGCCAGTGCCATGAAGTTCTACCTCGGTTCGAAACTAGTGTGCAGGCACCATGTAACTCCCACCTAGATTTAGTTCATAAGTACAATTTTAGAACAAACGGTACCGTTAAATTACAGTTAATGTAACTATTCAATACACCATTACCTATTAGAACTGTGCTACTAGTTAGCTGTCATGTCTTTCATAGGCAAAAAAGTCAAAATGCGTATGTAAATCCTTACGAAAACTATTATTAGACAAACATGTTCACAGATAGATCATTAACATTGGTCTTAATTTGGCCCATAACGATGATGTAATCTGAAATTAGTACATCCGGCGCACACGCATGGTGTTACAGCTATAATGCAGAATTTTCAAAAGTTACATAACTTTGTGTGAACATTAAAAGCAATTGTTTACGTAAAACATTCTCCCTTCAATAGCTACAAGTGGCTAAATTCAATTATTCAGAAAGAAAAAATAAAAGAAAGAAAAATTCCGGTTGCAATTTTAATTTCTATTCCCGTTTTGAAGAATGCCAATTTCAATTTAATTCAATTGGAAAATAAAAATATTATTCTTGATTTAGAAACAAGTCGCCTGACTATCTAGACACGCGGCCGCGTGTCAAGCCAAGTTCAAGAAAAGAACTGGCGACGCAGCAGCCGTTACACGAACCATTTGGAGCTACTTTTCACCCCTCAATAACTCAAAATCTATTTAAAATACACACATGAAACTTGGATTATTTATTAATACCCCCTAGATTAGCTAGAACCCCAAATTTCATAAATACAGCTCAAACGGTTGTTGAGATATCAACGTCTAAAAATCGTCATTTTTATCACTGACTGACATACCTACCTATAGATCAAAAACCTAAACCACTTCCAGATGACCTAGAAAGTTGAGATTTGGTAGTGTCTTTGCCGTTTCTTTATTTTAAGGCCAACATATCTCAGATGTTGGCTTGCTGATAAAAACTCCTCTCAGATGTTGGCTTGCTGATAAAAACTAGCCAAGTAAAATTTTCAGCTTGAATTCATTCTACGTGCTTTGTGTAAATAATTCGACTATTCAATGAAGTTATATTTTTAAATAGCAAACATTGTTATAACAGAAAAAACAAGAAATTTTGTTTTAAATTTATTTGAGAATGTTGTATGTTCTTTATAAACAGGATTATCTATAGAACTTGGCACCCATTTAGATCTCAATTCTTTTGTCGGCGAAGTCGATAACCACACTTTGAATTTGGCTCCCATTTCACATTTATATTTTTGGTTGGATAAATAGATTTTCTACGGAACCAGACATCGCTTCGGAACGATCGAGACCGTTAATAGTATTTAGTCCCAGTTTAGTTGAGGTTTCAGTAACATTCGTTACTATATTTGCATTTACAAGAGGGCTAGTGACCCGCCTATGCTTCGTACGGATGCAGTTTACTGATATGATGGCACCGAAAATCCGACATGTCAAAACATAAAGACATATTGAAGTTAAATATTATCGTAGCTATTTTAAACATACACCTACCGAAATAATTCCTCTAAATGATGGTGAAACCGCGATTAGAAGAACAACGCGTTCATATCTATTTATTTATAGACTAGCTTCCGCCCGCGGCTTCGCCCGCGTGGCATGTCGATGAAAAGTACCCTATGTCCTTCCCCAGGATGCCATCTATCGCCAAATTTTATCGAAATCCGTTCAGTGGCTTAGGCGTGAAAAGGTAACATACATACATACAGACAGACAGACAGACAGACAGACCGACAGACAGACAGAGTTACTTTCGAATTTATAATATTAGTAAGGATGTAGAAGATGGCTTCTATTGGCCAGCGCGATCAAAACCTAAAGCAAGATTAAATTCCTATTAAACTCAATTTAAGTAGCAGTAGTCTCGTTGACATGTAACTTGGCATTACACTACACCTCATGGTGACCAAAGTTTCTAGTTCCAAAGCTTAGTTTAAACAAATTAATTAGATGTCACATCTTGTAGCAGTAAGATAATTAGTTGGTTATTGTTAGTTTGATCAACAATGCACAACAGCTATCGAGTTATTAGACCTACTAATCAGGAACTCCATGTGCCGTATTATGAAGTATAAATGCAACCATTTTTCCAGTGTGGGAGAGAGACGGAGCTAGACAAGGCCGCTAGCATCATCCCATTTTCGCAGTGGAAAAATTACAGCATTAATAACTTCGTAATACTACCCCAGGGAGTTTCTGCCGAGGACGCTAACTTCTCAATAAAATGTTGTTGTATCCAGACCTAGCCGCAAAGTTTACATGCGTCGTGTACTTAGACGAAATTATAAACAATGGCGCGTGGCCAAAATCGGAACTACTGCCGCCATCTTGGTTTTTTTTATTACATTTCTCAACACATTTTTCACAAAAATGTTCTTCACTATGTGATTAAGCTAATGTCAAAATTCAATCCTATGCATAGATCTCGAGAAAATCTGTGCCAGACGGACAAAAATGTGATCTTATAAAGGTTCCGTTTTACCTTTTTAGGTCGGAAACCCTAAAAAGTAGTAAGTGTTCACAGTGCGGTAACATGCGGGCCGTGAATCGGAATCGTATAAACAAACACTCATACGTCGGCCGTTACGTAAACTTACGGACAGCATTTAACGTTACGTTCTATCGGAAGCCTGCACAGTGTCTCCATTATGCTTTTTCAACAAATATCGCCAATCAATATGTTGCATTTTCAACTCTATTGCAGTTGACATAAAGGTTATCGACTTCAGTCTTGTGTACAGAAGGATGAACTTGTTGATTTCTGCGATCAATTAAGTAATCCAAATGCGATTAGTAATGTAGGTACGAGACTACGTGTGCTACGCACGGTATTTGTAGAAGAAAGTGTGAATAAACTTGAATGGAGGGAGGTGTGTAATATACCTACTAAAGGAATCGTTATCCCATCTACACTAGTTGATTATCACGACTTTTGCCTATCATTTAGTCAGTTCGGAGATGACCTATCTATTTAATTGCTACTGAAACAACTTGAAATTCGTTAGCCTGTCTAGAGTTAAAGATCTAAAGTGTGACTACTTGGGTGAATACTGAAGTATAGGAATTTCCTTTGCGCCCAATAACCAAGCGATATACAGTATGTTGACTAACAAAGGGCGTTCCCGTTAACCCGCATTAGTATAGCGTCCAAACGTGCTAAAAAAACATTACCACAAAAAAAGAAAAAAATATAAGTAGTGAAGTATTCACAAAACGGTTAAATTAATAATATATACGTAAAAGAAACACTCTGTATATGCACACTTGTATTTCAACGTAGAAAGACAAGTGTGACGAGTGTGCGTGTACAGAGTGTTTCTTTTCCGCATCAATTTAATATTTTTTGTGAATATTTTACTACTATAAAAAAGTTTAAAAAAAAAAATTTTTATGGTCATATTTTTTTAGCATGTATAGACGCTATTCTATTGCAGGTTAACGGGAACGCCCTTCGTTAGATAACATCCTGTATGTATATTATATAGGTGGATAGAGCATTTGTTACTATGATGACTTGTGTCAATTGTTAGTCCGTTCGGAGTTACATTGCTCTTAAAGTGACTACATTACATCTAGCAATGAATACTAGATCTGCTATTACTATGCAAAAAAACTAGCGAGTCGGGTTCGTACATCGTCGTAGAAAACTACAGTAAGCAGGAACGAAGATACATTTGTATGGTGTAGGCCCCGCTCGCCCCTTGGATCTTGCCCCTTAGATTAAAATGTCCCACTCGCCACGTTATTTATTATTTTTGTGTACCGATTCGCCCCTTACGAAGGGGCGAGTGGAAAATTGACATTTAAATAATTATTTTGATGTACCGACTCGCCCCTTGCGGCATTTCCTTTGAAATTTAACCAAAAAAGGTACAGTCAGACAGAAAAATGCACACGTTATAACGCCATATTTGATTACTTTAATAACTCTATCTGTAATCTCACCAACTCGTGACACTTGTGATAGTTTTTGCTACCTGGCTTACTATAATAACAAAAGAGAAACAAATATTATAGGAAAAGGAACCTTTTTCATGGGTCCAATAAACAAAAGGTTTGTTAAAATATGTTACCCGTTGAGAGAGTCGTATATATAATGCTTTCTGTTTCGATGTTCGTATTATAATGTGAAAGGTATGCGTTTTGCGTTATTTGCTAATTAGTTTAGTACTTATCTCCAAGTATAACTAAAAGTGAATTTATGCAAGCCTAGCACTTTTTTGTTAGTTCTAAAATATTTGTGTGCATTTCATCCAAATCTTATTAGTGGGATAATACTAATGATTGTAATACCATCTTGAATTCATGCAAGCCTAGTACTTTTTGTTGGGTTTTGATTGAAGTTTAAAGAATACTTGATGATTGTAATATTATCTTGAATTCATGCAAGCCTAGTAGTTATAAACTATTTATGTCCCTTTCATCCAAATCAATATTGGGATAATACTAATCATTGTAATACATCTTGAACTTATGCAAGCCTAGTACTTTTTGTTAGATTTTGATTGAAGTTTTAAGAAAAAATATTTATTATAATATTTAAAAACTTAGAGTGCTGACTGTACTTATAACCTACTAACAATCGGGGGCGACTAGGGCCATCTTATATTCGAAGGGGTGAGTGGGTACACTTAGGTAATTAGGGGCAAGATCCAAGGGGCGAGCGGGGCCTACACCACTTATAATACTACTGTAGGTACCGCCATAATTATCAGATATTCATGATACGTAGATCTTGACTGCAACTAATCACTGTGGCATTTGACACTGAATGCAAACTGACATAGGTAACTGCCACACAAAAGCCATGGATTCAGACCTGCCTATTAAATGTGCATTTAAATACATATCACTGGATTGACCTCATTTGGGTAGGCACGGTGAATATAAAGGTGAGATTAGGTTTCATTACTTTACATTATGCCATAAAATATGAATTTAAAAGAGTAATACTTACTGACAATAGCCTAAGCTAGCAGCAGAGCAACAAAAAAAATTACCCCGGTATTCAAAATTCCACTATGTACGTTACACGTCCGTCTAACTTAATCGGCCCATTGGATTCGGCACAAATTGGCTGTGACAGGCGGACAGACAGCGAATGATCCTATAAAGGTTTATTTTTTTCCATTTGAGGAACGGAACCCTAAAAACGAAACGTATTACTAGTATTTGCGTAAATATCCCTAAGCTCAGGAAGTAAACATATTGATTCAAATTACATAACTACGCAAATGATCTACGCTACCCAATTTGTCGACATCATCATTATCATTGGCAGTCTTGTTCCACCCGCTGCTGAGTACAGGCCTCCTTCCTTTTGTGCCATGCATCCCTGGAGCGTGCCCGATGTATAACTTCGATTTTCTTTTTTAAAATGTGGTCAAAAGAGAGAGATGACCTGATGCCCGTGCAGTGGGAACATTATGGCCGATTATGAATATTGTGAATTTAACGAAAATTAACATTCTAGGTAACTTGTGAATGTGTAGACTTATAAATTTTGATAAACAAGGCTTTGGTCTGTGTATTTGTTGATATGTTGATGTAGCTCAAAAGTTTTGACGTCAGTTCAGGCGACAGCCTAAAACGTCACATAATAAAACTACCATTATCTTGACCTTTCACAAAGGCCATCAAAGAATTCACCTTGAAAGTTCCCAAGCGGATGATTGAGATAAAAATGTTTGGTTACACTGATAACCCAGTGGCAGTGACCTGTCGGCAAGGGTTGCGATGCACTTTGATGTGCGTGCGGATCTGAGATTAACCCACACCTAACCCCGGGTTATCCGCCGAGTTTAAGCCAACTAAGATAATGTCGGATAAGAACTAGCAATTGATTTGTCTAAGTGCAGCGCTATATGTTCATCTTTTAATCTTGACAAAGCATTAAATCTGCCTAGCGTTTTCCCAACTATGTTGGGGTCGGCTTCCAGTCTAACTGAATGCAGCTGTATTCCAGTATTGTACATGGAGCGACTGCCTATCTGACCTCCACAACGCAGTAACTGGGTAATACGATACCCTTTAGTAAGACTGGGCTGTCTGACTTTCGGGCTTCTGACGACGTAACTAGGTACTGTCAGAGATCCACGAATGACAGCCGGGACCAACGGCTTTTCGTGCTTTTTGAGGCACAGAGGAGTTTCGGTATATAAAGATGGTCACCCAACCACCAACCAACCCCGGACAGCGTAGCTTAACCTGATCGATTAACCCGTGCGACTGTTATTACTTAGCCACGAGCTCCTCCTGACAAAGCAAATCCTAATAAATCTCTTGTTGCAACAGTAGGTACAACCAATATAAAAACAAAGTGGTTTGTTTCTGTTTTATTGATGCGTCTGAAATTGATACGAGAATTGCTTTGCCAACTAAACTGCAGTCAATATTGCAAAAATATTTATGTAAAAATTTATACTCGATCGCAATATTGAAAAGTTGAGTCTATTTCATTTCGCCGGTCAAATGAAAATAAAACAAGCCGTTTTGTTCTGCATTTTTCTCATATTTATCGGGTTAATTATGAGAATATTTTGGTTAGGTTGATATGTAAAGTCCAGGTAATACTCACTTATTGAAGTAATAGAGGGGATTCGTTTTGTGAAGTTATAATAATTATTAAATGATCTTCTCGTTATTATACAGAGACTTTTCCGTGAACGAATTGGATGATACAAATTGCCGTAAGTAATTATAAGCTTTCGAAATAGTTGCAAGAACAAGGAATTCGTGACTCGATGAAATGACTAGTATAGGTGATCATAATTCACAGTAGCCCGGGTAACTATTATAGGACAATTTAATAAATAACACCGCAGTTAAACCAGTATTTAATATAGTGCAATTCGTTTTTGTTGTAATACCTATGTGAATAATTGGCTCGCGTCGTCAAAGGAAAAACGCATCCTACGCATAATTTAATTCTGTACTGTTCAGTGAAACGATATGATGTCAGTTTATTTTGCAATTGCTGTGAGTTGGAGTGTGTCATCGTCATTGAAACTGACGATTGGTCACTTCTTGTGTATACTAAAATCAAAAGTCATTATTCAAACTAAGCTGAGATTCAGCACTTTTCCAACGTCAAAATTACATAAGACAGTCCCCCAAAACGCCTGCCCTTCACCACTTCCTAATGCTGGAAATAAGAAGTCGTGCAACAAACTCCCCAGCAGCACAGCTGTCTGTATACGAAGGTAACTCGTGCGAAATTAAATAAATGCAGTTTGAATTTCCCAATAAAATAAACCAATTGCAAGTTCATTTGAATTCCCTAAGTCTCTGTAAATTGCTGTTTGCTTCAAAAAGTTCGTAGTATTTAAACACCAAATATGAATGGCCGGGTGAATTGAAATATTTAATTTTGGAACTCTTTGTAACTCATTGGCAAAACCCTTGTTCTTGCAGTTCTATTGGCGACTGTAACCACTTTAAACCAAGGGGGCTGTCTGCAAAGTATATAGAGGGCAAATGAATAGAAATTCGCAAATGAGAGACGACTGCAAAAGTAGGCAAAAGTACTTAATTGAGTGAGTCATTCATGAATGAGGCTCATTCAGCCAGCGTGTATGCATTTTCAGGCACTTAATACTCCTAATAATGGGGGCTTATGTAGGTACATATTAGGATAGGGGACTACACTGTAAAGTTTACAGCTCACGTGTGTTTCACTTTGCTGTTGTTACTAGGTATAAAGAATACTTTCGGGAAAGTCCCATATTTGCTAGAAGACGGCGCCACCCACAAATACAACTTATTTACTTCTGGTAAGTACGAATCCTTGTCAGTTATAGTTCGTAGATTTTTGAACAAGTACATTCTCGGTCTAAACCGCAAAATTTACGAAAATACATATACACAGGTGGTATGTTATGTTTATGCACGAGGCTTGTGTTACAGTCAAAAATAATAGCCACAAACGCCGAGGTCATTTCAGCAAGTGTCACATTACAGCCAGCACCCACAAATGAGTCACTTTAGCGAATTGTTTAGTTGGCGATTTTGGAAAATACTTTACATTCAAGTATAGAAACGCTTAGATCAAATAATAATATCGTCGTATACCAGAACTTTGAAAATACGAAAACAAGAAAAATTTAAGATAATAAATAACAGCATTAAAATATGCACTCATAAACTTGAACTTGAATATTGCGAGCTCTCATGGAAAGTGCCAACTTTCTCAATCTATATTGCGGTAAAACATTTTTTAAGTCCAAAGTACCAGTGGCAAGTGCTTACAAAGCCAGCTTAAGTTAACTGCACCCTATTGCGTAATACACAATCCGAGAGTTTTGAAGAATATTTCTAATCCATTGGTTCATAGGTTTGAAAAATTCGTCTACTAAACAACGTATATAACGCAATGAACATGGGTGAACTTTCAAAACAAAATGAAACCCATTGCGATCACTTGTCACTTTATAGAAAACTAGCTTCCGCACGCGGCTTCGCCCGCGTGGTATGTCGATAAAAAGTAGCCTATGTCCTTTCTCAGGCTCTAGACTATCTGTGTACCAAATTAAATTTAAGTTCCTACTGAACTGATTTAAATTAAATTTTGGCGTGAAAGCGCGACCAACAGACAGAGTTACTTTCGCATTTATAAAATTAGTAAGGATTATAACTCAATGATTATACGTGTATCCCGCTGGGTTCACCTTTTACTCAAGATTTTGATGCACAATATTTTTTAAATATGTATTCTACATGGTTTTTAATCAATACCAAAATAGAAGGAAGTAATATGGAGAGGAACAGCTCTTAGAATAATTATGCTTATGATAAAACTGGTTAACTAAAAACGTAAGACAAGAAAATCATAAGATTGATACAGCTCACACGGGGAAAGTTAAATTCTCATAAGTTACGAATTACGACACCTATTTGGAGCGCTGGTGCCAGGTACTATTCAGTGTCTGGTTAAAATTATGAAAACGACCTCTGAGTTTTGCCTGCTTTGTATGTAGTAGAGTTTTTCAGTTCTATCAGTGCTGGATCATCAAAAAAGCTATCTGAATTATCTACTATTTGGATTTATTTGATAAGGTCGAAAAGTTAGTTATATATACGCCACTTTTCCGGTGGTTCCTAACCCTTCGGTGAAACCCAGTACCTTCCCAAATTAGGTAAGGTCTAGAATTTGATCGTCCCAATAAGAAACACCCTGGTGAGTTTTTTCCAGATTTTCATAAATGCCTCAATAAGAATCGTGATTGAATTGAATGGGGTAACGTTCTTTAGGCGTTAAGATAATTTGATCGCTAATGTGGAATTTAATACTAGACCTTTTCATGATTAAATTCATCCGTCTGATGACAGCAGATAATGCAACCGAAAGTCCATTAATTGTTATTTCAATCGTGCGATTGAATAATTTTACAAAGTGACAATTTCTTTAGCAAATGCGTTATCCAAAGACGTTAGCACACTGTGAATTAAAGGCGTACCTAGAGCGAAGGTCACTCGAGCCGCGCAGGCGCTGGCGCACCTCTCGGCTCGCTTGAAGTCTCATATCAGTCGCTTGCGCGGGAACTGAGCGTAACTGACGCGCGCATTGTTGCGCATTACACATAATATATTCATTTTAATTTCTGAATTATAGTGTCATTTACTGCAGCGGTGATATGTAATAGTTCCAGAAAATTATTTAAAACTGCACTTCTTATCGAAATGTCTGTCGCGTGTGTGCAACAGTGATTCTGCGTTTTGTTTACCTATAGTCAGTTGTTCGAGCTAATCATTGAACTACTCTCATGAGGTGGGTACTATTATTGATTTTTTAACGTCCAAATGTTGGTTATTAGAGTTGGCTCGAGATCAAAGTTTTGGAACAAACACGTGGCTCTTGAGTATCAAATGTAAGTAGCTAGTTTGTTTGCGTCAGTACTGAAGTGTATGAACACAAGCGGTGCAAATTGATTCATCTATCACGTGTCTGCGAACGAATAATCTTTACTTGTATGCATTTTATTTATGTTTCTGTTTGGTACATCTAAAATGTCTGAGTCATCTGTGACCTGCGCGTGAGATTATAAAGAATTCGTACTGTTTTTTAACCGGCCACTTTGGAGAAAGGGATGCACTTATTTAAAAGCTGCCGTTCAGTTTTGCGTAAGTAAATTAAGCTGTCACCATTTTTAAAGTGCGAAAGTATAAGAACCGTAAAGCTGCTCTTTCCCTGAATTTTTTGATAGTTTTTTTTTTTCAATCTTATTATTTCATGTCGGACATCATCTTTATGAACAATACGTGTACTGAAAGCTGCGACATGCTAACATTTCGCATGCGTCATGTCTTATCAGATTACTTAGAACTACCTATGATAAACGACATTCATATGAGTGGTTCATGGAACGAGTACATCATAGCATGACCGCGGCAGCGAAAGTGCCGACCCATCCCGTGTCCCAGAGAGTGCTGTTAAGTGTAAACAAACTAAGACCGAGTTTTGAGAACTGTCGATAGTGTAAACGGACACCGACGACAAACACAGAACTTGATTGAACTTAAGTAGGTACGACTTTATAATATCAGTCAGTCGCTAACCTTATGAAATGCAGGCCCTAATCACGTAATTTAATTATTTAAAAATCCAGTCAACTAATAGAATATTATTGCAGTAACAATAAGAATTTTCGCTGGCATCCGAGTACAACTGGAAGCGCCTCGCCTACGAAATTTTCAACAATGTGTCTATCAATTATATGAAATACTACAAATTTATTTTATCTCGCATTGTTATAGAATTATATACAACGAAGTTAGGTACCTACCATGTTATTGAACTAGTTGAATGTAGCACTGCATAAATGCAGCTCCATTGGAGCCGGGAAATGGTCAGTTAAGGCTTAATTCGATAAAGTCAGATTGACTAAACTCGGTGATTTTGACCTTTTTACGGGACAGTGTTAAATTTGTAACGAACTAGGAATGGCCTGAACGTATTTCGAAGTTCTTTTACTTCTCATTCTGTTTGCGATGGCCACGGACCAGAAATTTCAATTACGTGTGCACTGTTTCAATCTATAAATCCGATGTGTTATGTTGTGCGTGACTTGAAACAATACTAATAAACTCCGCATTTATATCGCTCCAATCCGTCAGGAAAAAAGTTAAGAACGACATCTTAGGAATGTAGAACTTCGAAAATGTTGCGTAATAAGTTGTTTAATGAAAAAGGCAGTGCCACGATAAATGGATGACATTTCTAGGATGCCGAGAGGTTAATCCTGGCGATTCAATGGCTGCTCCATTTCATTCAAGAAGTATTCGACACTTTCGCCTGCATGACAGACGCCGCCTATTGTCCATTGCAAGTCACAAGGCGGTCAGACAGACGATAAAGAAACTGTTATACAAATATTTATGCGCAATAAAACTCTTTGCTCATATTTGCATTGTAATAAAAATATCTTTTGTCTGCAGGACGGTCATTGATAAACAAATTGCTATCACGAATGTGGATTTAAAACGCACAGTAGCCAACAGTTTAGAATAGCCATAAACAAAGCTTTTGAGTAAGTGTTTACTGCTTTTCATTTAATACCTGGTACTTTAAAATGCTAATACAAGTCTAAAGGAGTATGGAAGGAAAATGAATTTTCCCTCCCTAGTGCAATAAATGGACCACTCGCTTAAGAGTGATTTCTTGACTGTACAAGAAATAGATAGTTCGCGAAGCATGGCTAGGGAACTCAACGGATAAAACAATGATTGAACCCTGTAAGAAATTAAAATGTAATTGAATTAAGTTCAGCAATAACTAGCAAGTTTGATGCCATCACTAACCAAATCAGGTCACATGTCTATCAGGCAATTGACCTTAAAGATGATGAGGTCACCGGAGACAATTAGGATTAAGTACCTACTACCTGCAATGTGTAAAAATATTAAATAAGACTTGGTTCAGCTGAGTATGAAGATAGCGCACATGATCTTAGACATGGGGTCCCAACTCGAACAAATTATAATTAGTCTTGAAAAAAAATCATAGATAGCAGCATAATGTAACAATTATGAAATTAACAATCACAAAAAAGCGTTATACGACAAATTTTGGCTGAGGTAATATTAGTAAAAGTCAAAACATCTTTGTTTAATGCTGATTTATGTATTTACACTTATAAATCTCGTATTTTCAACAAAAAACTTAAATTAAGCCTTTTACTTCAATTCGAATCCTTACAATGATAAAGTAGCCATCGGTTAATCATTTTGTTGAGAGCTCTTTGCAATAGATGGCGTTTTACTCAAGTGATGACAGGTTACTTTAAACTTAACGTTTAGTCCTTTCATTAAGGAAAATCAAACAATTTTTTTTTATCTAGTACTTTACTTAGAAATATAAGAATTGAACACCTAGGAAGAAAAAACGTAAAAAAAGGAAGAAAAAAATCTAGGAGTCTTGCCTACTACCTAGGCAAGACTCCTAGATGGCGTTTTAAAACTACAATCTCTGGCAATTAGTGAGTCGCTGATGCTGCCATCTGTTAAAAAAATGGAGGAAGAAAAATAGCCAGCTCAATTGCCAGACTTAGGGTGGTGTCATTTCTTTGTATGGGATTCGGTGATCTGTACGTACTATTATATATAATATCTGTGCCTTAGATGAGATTTAAATTCAACACAAAATCATACGATTTATTTATTCGGAGTCTCCAAAGAAACGGATTTGGATCTTGTTAATCTTTCTGAGTTCGAGACGGTATTCGGCCTATAGACTATTTATGAAGTTATTAAAAATAATTCTACATCCTGCAGACCTGCACCAGTACGTGCGCACGAGTTTGCGTTCCGCATTAAGTTTATTTGCTTTCAATAAACTAATAAGGACGCCCTCCATATTGTAAACATCAACAATGGTAGAAAATTGTAATTTTTCAATATTGGTGTACGGTTAACAAACAATTATATGGTAGAGGTTTATTGTGTAGCACTCACATTACAGCTTTTCCTTTTATTTCATCTTCTGTACAGCGCGCCAAGGTACTCCGTTCATATTAAATGGCTAAAGGCACGATGTACGATAAGCTAAATGCAGGATGTAAGGGTAAACACTCTTGTCATTCAAACCATGGGTAGTTGACTTAAATATAAAAATAAATGACCGAACACAACAAAAAAAAAACGTTATTTTCATTAAAAGATTTTAAAAAGTTTCTATCCAACACCGTGCTCGCTAGCGAAACAGCTGACTGACTGAGGGAGGGATAGCGCTCGCCGCCGGTCAGATCACATCCCGCACCCGCCGCCCGTGTTGAGTCGCAAGTTCGTTGCCCTAGCGCATAGGGCAACGAACTTGCGTCTCTTGTGGTAAAATGTAGAATTTAAAAAAAAAATAAAAAAAGTTGTAATTTTCCATTGATTTTACGTTCTATAATTAAAACCAAACCACTGGTTGCAAGGATAACGTTGTTTACCCTAACACCCTGTATAGTTTTCATATTATCGACTTATCATGTATCAAATATCAAAGTTAAGTAAACGTGAAGTCACTACAGGGATCTAGGCATAATAATTCATTCACTGAAGGACAACCCAGTTAAGGAATGACGTAATCAGTGAATAATCAACTAGTTGATCATAGAAGCCCACGATACGGTCTTTGTTACCGTATCGATGGAAAATTGAGCGTGTAAAAACGATCCAGAAACAGACATTATAAACTTATACAACACGTCATAGCATGTGATATAAGTCTTTTAGCATTTGTATGAGTTTATTGATTTTAGACGCGAATAAACGTTCGATATAATTACTGCTGACTGTGCCACATAGTAAGTAATTAGTGCAGGCATTTGTGGTCATATTAACTCTTTGAAATTTGTAGTTTTTTTTAGACAAACCGGTTTTTTTTTTTTTTTCATTTTATTTTCTAAACCAGCTAGGCCGGTTAAATATTATTTAGCCCTCTTTTCCTTAAAATTGAAATTTGTAGTTTTTTTTAGACAAAGCGGTTTTTTTTTTTTCATTTTGGTTTCTAAACCAGCTAGGCCGGTTAAATATTATGTAGCCCTCTTTTGCTTAACAGTATAGGCAGACAGACATTACTTGTTTTTCTCTGTACCTACGTTTCTCTCATTATTTTGTAGATATAATGTCTATTGGCTGTTATAATGTTTTTGCTTTCGTAAGAAATGTAAGTATGAATTAATCGGGAGACTGAATCGCATGAAGTAGCTTTAATGCCTGAGGAGTAGTTACTTAATAGCTTACTTACTTAGATAAGTAAACGAGCTAGAGGAAATTGCTAAGTTATTAAATATCATAAAAATACTGTAATAACAAGAACTTCTAAAGTATTTTACTATTGAACGGCTTTCAAAGCAGATCTTTAGACAACGGTGCCGATTCTCTTGTACACCGAACTAAACTAACTAAACATCACATAAATTCCTTACTTTTTATTATGAGAATCTTAGAGCTATTCTGCCAAAAAAAATATCTAAAAAAAAATATTTTGACACAACTAAAATCGAATTTGACAATCGCGACTCCACTTGGTACCTACTTGTTTGCCTACCACGTGATTTTCTTTGAGCCGGAGAGGCGCGCAATGTGGCCGTATCGACGTTTTTTTATATGGAATTTTTCACTTTTTGGAAGAAAACAAAAAATTATAATTACCATCGTGTTGAGTATTACGGGTTTGCGGATTTCAAAGGGGGTCAAAATTTTTATTATTTTTGCGATAGGACACACCATTTTCGAGATATAAGCAAAAGAAAATAAAATGATATTATATTGTGTGGAGTAGGTACCGCAACTAAAAAGTGAAATAAAAAAGATTTTACAAAAAAATAAACAACCGATTTTCCCGTCCGTTCGATCCTACCGTTTTATGATTTTTATTCTGCAAGTCGATTAAAAATAACACTCACAAAATATAATAACGACGTGTCCTCGTCTTACGACGATCTTCAATAACTTAACACAAAATTATTCGATACATTGTATCTCAGATTTTACTTTAGTTTCGATTTTGATTAAATGTATAGAAGAAATTAAGATGTTAAAAAAAACTTAAGTGTTTATCGACTTCTGTCGTTGATTGTATATTTAAAGGTAGGTTTTCAAACTCACCATCACGTGTTGACAACACAGAAGGTGCCAATTTTTCTTTTTAGACACAGCTTTGTAATTTCACACAGGATTGTAATGTCTAAAATGGCATTTTAAGTAAAGAAGCACCTTTATCTGTTTTCCAATAAATTATGTTATTTATCCTGATTAATTTAATTACATCTTCAATATATTATTAACGGTTATATTTATTTACTATGCAGTACATTTCCTGAAACATACATTGTATATACTCAAACTCAAACTCAAACTCAAAGCATTTATTTCAATTAAACCATTTACAGGCACTTTTGAATTGTCAAGGAGTCGGTCAGTCAGAAATATGAAGCTAGTTGCCCATTCCAAAGCGTAGTAGGTACCTATGGAGAAGAACGGGCAAGAAACTCCACGGACACTCTTTTAAATCAAAATATTGTTACAAAATATTGGTTACATCATTTATGTTGAAATTATACATGTGAGAACAATGTAGAAAGCACGTTAAAAGCGTCCGCAATTATAACAAACAAATCAAAAATTAAAATAAGCCATGGCAGCTAAGAGATGACCAGTCACAACTGACGGCGCCCGTTCACGAACATGACGCATGGATCAGCACCATTCAGCTCAACCATTTTGAAGGGAGCTAAATGATCCAACACACGCGCCACCATCAGCGAGACATTTGAGTGAGCATGACATTCCCAGCCGCCAGGGCACATTCAAGTCAATTAAAGACAAATTACCCGGTAAATGGCTCTATAGTACATAGTACTCACACCTGTGCTATGCAGTTATATAATACAAAGGAAATTGAGTTTATACAATGCAAAGATGGTCTTACAATCTTCAGCAGCTCCAACATTATTTTCGAATGTTAATTAGTTAGTTGTGGTTGTGGAGCAGGACCAGCATTAAGCCAAGCATTTTTATCAGAAATGTAATCCTCCAACTTATAATATGCCTGCCTGCATAGTGTGCGTTTTATACAAGTTTTGAATTTCGTCTCGTTCAGTTGAAGTATGTGGGGAGGAATTTTATTGTAACATTTTAAACAGTACCCCATGAAAGATGAGTCTACTTTAGCCAGTTTGAAACCTGGTTGAACTAATAGGTCCCTATTTCTAGTACTATAGTTATGTCTATCACCTCTTTTACTAAAAAGATGTTATTTTTTTCTTACGTGCATGATGTTTTCATAGATATATTGGCAAGCTACCGTCATGATGTTAATATCCTTAAACAGTTCCCGTAAAGAATCGCGCCTGCGGAGATTATAAATGGCTCTAATCGCTCTTTTCTGCAGAATAAAGATAGACTCGATGTCTGCAGCCCGTCCCCATAGTAAAATACCGTAAGACATGATGCTATGAAAGTAACTAAAATAGACTAGCCTTGCGGTATCTACATCAGTAAATTGACGGATTTTTCTGACAGCATATGCTGCTGAACTTAGCCGTCCTGCAAGAGATGTTAAATGAGAACCCCATTGTAGCCTTGAGTCGAGCGTGATCCCTAGGAAAACAGTTTTATCGACGAATTCTAGTTTCTCTTGATTCAATATAATCACACAATCCCTACTTTTGACATTTGGTAAAGAAAATTTTATGCACTTAGTTTTTTTTCCATTTAATACTAAATTATTAGCAGTGAACCAATTTTGGACCTGCAGTAAGGCGTTATTTACTTCGTCAAAATTTGTAGCACGTCTATCTACCTTAAAAATTAAGGAAGTATCGTCAGCAAATAACACCATGTGTGGCTGATTTTTTAATAAATGTAGTAGATCATTAATGTACACTAAAAAGAGGAAAGGACCCAAAATCGAGCCTTGTGGAACACCCATTTTTACTTTTAAACCTAGTGAGTTGATACCGTTTATTTGAACTTGCTGTTGTCTATCATTTAAATAAGATTTTACTAAACTGAGCGCAAGTTTTCCAAGTCCGTAATGCTCAAGTTTCAAGAGTAAGGTTTCGTGATCGACGCAATCAAATGCCTTGGAGAGGTCACAAAAGATTCCTATGGCGTCTTGGGCCTCTTCCCACGCGTTAAAAATGTGTCTTAATAAGGTTACACCGGCGTCGGTCGTACAACGTCCTTTGGTGAAACCATACTGTTGGTCGTGAAGGATTTTATTTGTGTTAAAATGATTGAGCATTTGATTCAGCATTACCTTTTCAAACACCTTGCTGAAAACCGGCAGCACGGATACGGGTCTATAATTATGAGTGTCTTTACTGTCCCCGGATTTGAAAAGTGGTATTACCTTACTGTATTTCATTAAATCCGGGAAGACTCCTTGATCCACACACAAATTAAATATTAAGGCTAAGTAAGGCGCTATGGTTTCAATTATGGAGGTGCAGACTTTAATGGACATTCCCCAAAGATCCTCGGTTAGTTTGATCTTGATTTGCTTAAAAGCTTTTATTACTGTTACGGGGTTAATATGCTTAAAGTTAAATTCAATCGGGCAGGCTGAAACGTTCGCCCTTACTAAATCAAAAGAGAGCGATGGCGAGGAGTTTAAGGTTTCAGTAGTTTTAAGTGGGATACTGGTAAAGAAATGTACAAATTCTTGAGCAACTTCTTTGCTGTCGCAAATGAGACCGCCACCTGACGTCTCCAGTGTGTAATCGGAATTATGCTTTTTGTTCCTATTCGTTTCATTATTGATAATTTTCCAAACCGTCTGTATTTTATTGTCTGCTGATTTAACTTTGTTGCTAATGTATAAGGCTTTAGCTGCCCTACAAGTGCTCTTAAAAGTTCTAGAATAAGTAGCAACATACTTATTAAAAGTTTCTGTGTTAATATAAGGCTTAAGGCCATACAGCTCGAAAAGTCTTTCCCTACTTTTCCTGAGTCCTTTAGTTGCCCAATCACTAAATAAAAACTTAGAGCTGATAGTTTTAGTGTTTTTCTTAAAAGTATTATTGAACTCGGTTTGGACTACCGAAAAGAATTCTTTATACAAAATATTGGCATTGTTTATTGAAAGGTCCTGATTACTTAATTTACAAACTAAAGTGCTATTAAATTTATTTAAATTAACAGCTGTTACTGGTCTAAATTGAATCTGCACTTTTTGTATTGGTAAGTTGGACTCAAAAGTTACGGTTTTATACCTAATCCTATCATAATAATTGACCTTTGATTGATAGTCTATACTTCTATAGAATAGATAGAGAATAAATGGAACGATGTGTCATTACTACGGAAACCGTACATCCCTTGTCGCCCACATCGGCCACATCCATCCCATAAACGTATATCGAAGCATCCATAGGTAACACCCGACATGACTTGGGAAGTCTTGGGAAGTATTCCTGCGTGTGACGATCTCTATGAAATTGTCTAATTGAGTGTAAAATTGAAACGTAAGATATTCACCGATCGCTTGTCAAAGACGAATGGTAACAAGGAAACATACCACTAAAAATATTGACCTGAGTTTATCAGAAGTTCACAAGTAATTGAAGTCATGCAAATACCTATCGTATTCAGACATGTTTCAATTAATTAAAACTGGAGCAATGAGGGATGCTATACACATGTTCAGGTCGGAACATTTGATTTGGCAGTAGTCGTTGAACAAGAAAGTCAACCCGAAGCAATACTACAATAATTCGGCTTTCATTCGATGCGGTGCCGGTCGGTAAACTTCGTTCGGCATCTATCTTCGGTTTAATCATGTTCGGGTCGGCTCGGTACAATTACAAAATATAACACATACTTATCATACAACACCTATCAGAACATATTATATCTACATACTCGATTTTGCTGCTCGGCTTTCCCGAATAATGCCGACCCGAACATATGTGTAGCACCTCTGACAAGTAACAGTAGAGTCTATTACATGGGTCTTACTTATTTACTACCTACTTAGTATATAGCTTTATTAAAAATGTTCTAATGTAATGCACACTTCAACTAAAATCATCATCATCTGCCTAGCCTTTTCCCAACCAAGTTGGGGTCGGCTTCCAATCTAACCGGATGCAGCTGAATACCAGTATTTTACATGGAGCGACTGCCTATCTGACCTCCACAACCCAGTAACTGGGTAATACGATACCCCTTGGCAAGGCTGGTTGTCACTCTTCAATTAAAATATGGACTGAAAATAACTCAGGATTGCTTAGCTAAATACAGTCTGTCATTCACAAAAGTATAAGGCAAGCTTCAATTATTTTCATAACCTTTTGTGACAAGAAATAAACAATGCAGTCGTCAGGTTCCAGCATAATGATTTATATGAAACCTGAAACTAACGATAACAAAGGTGCAACGAACATTCTTTGAGACGCCATTATTTATAGTTATTAATTATTGTTGGTACTAACAAAACACATGTGAAAAAGCACGGAAGTAAGCATTTAATTTACATAATATCAAGCCTGTATTACTCCAAAGAGTAGCCAGAAGTGTACCAGAAAGTACCTACACCTGCATTTCGTCAGTTGCATGTTTAAATCCCCATGTATTATTGGGGCGAGGGTATTGCCGTCAGTCAACCTGGCATAAATTCCCGACCTGAGAATCAAACCCACGAACCCACATGCCCTGAAGCCGCGCTTGCGACCACTAGCAGTCATGAACTTATGACACATTAGTGCAATACGAGGCAGTCAGGCATGACAGTATTTATATGAATTTAAACAATGTAAAAAATTTGTTAATGTCCTAATTACATCTGAAAGGTATTTGGAGACATAGTTTTAGAGCGACCACAATTATGTGGAGAGATAATTGGATTGAAACCAAATAGCCGCCTGTGGTATTCTGAACTGTAAACATTAATAATCTGAACCTAATTTAATCTAGCAAATACTAAGTTAGATATTAGATACTACGTCGATAATAGATTACAATGAGTATTTACAACACAAGTATGGATTAGGTCCTATTATGATGAGCTGAAGACATGGACAAGATCATTGTTAACTGTAACCATATGATTGAATACATAATGCCTGCCCACGTTTACATACGGTTTCGCCTCTCAAATCAGATAATATGAAAAAAATAACCGGCCAAGTGCATGTCGAACCACGCACAATAAAGGGTTCCGTAGTTAGGATGAATTTATCCAACAATTTCGTTATATATACTACTGCCGTGAATTTTTAACACATCCATAACCAACCATTTAGCTGGCAGGGGGTGGGACACTTGACTCTAACTAAAATTAGCACTTTGAAGCTTAATATTTCGCAAACGGCTCCCTGAATCCAAAGAAGATTTCACAAACTCACATTATTTTTAACCAAAGATACCCCACACTATGGGATCGACGAGAAAAAGAAAACCATCCCCACTTTACGTGTAGGGGAGGAAACCAAAGAAAAAAAAAAAAAATTATTCCACTTTTTCAGCGTGATTTATATGTATACCCATACTAAATTACAGCTTTCTAGTACCAACAGTCTCTGACCTAAGCCGCGGACAGACAGACAGACAGACGGACATAGCCTTAGTAATAGGGTCCCGTTTTACCCTTTGGGTACGGAACCCTAAAAACTGTCCATCCAGAGCATACTAAACGGGTGATAAAGCTGACGTCGTGTGTTTGTACAGTTTTTGGACGGAAATTACGGCCAACTCATAATCAACGTACGTAGAGCTATTATTCATACTTTTGGCACCACAGAAGTTACCTAGTACCTTCTGTTTCATCTGTATGTGAATCATTTTCGCATAAAATCCAGGTTTCTGCAAGAAAATACGCGCTACCTTAACATCTCGAGCTTGCAGTGATACCCTTAAATAAACGCAGCAAAGTTGAAAAGAAAGAAAGATAACATTTATTTGAACACAGTTCGTGAAACACAATATACAAAAAAAAAAAAAAAAGTTACAATATTGTTTTAACAATAATGTGTGCCTGCAAAATTGCAGCTGCGCCAAAAAGGTTCATTTCAGCATTAATGCCAGACAAATGTTGTCTGACGCTGGTTTTCTAATGAACCCTTAGGGAGTTCACACACGGCGAAGCAGTAATGCTTGCGAAGGAAAAGTAAAGTTGCGAAAGTAATGCTCGCGAAGGTGGAGGCGGAACGCGTGAGGGAGAGGCAAAGTTTGCGCCCTCACGCCCGCGCTCAGCGCTCAGCGCGGATTCCCGGCCACCATAGGCGCGGGCTTGCGGACGGCGAGCAATGGGTAGCTCGCCGTCCGATTAGGACCAGGCCCGGGTCGATGGCGCGTCCTGTTCCACGCGCGCCTCAAAGAGATGTCAGCACAATTGGCGGGGTCCGCTAGGACCGATGCCTGCCAGGGTTGCAGGTTAGTCCGAAAGGGATACTGGGACCTTAGCAACAGGCAACTGAAGGAACACGGGTGGGTTTTAGTCAGTAAAAGTCTGACACGCCCTTCCGCTCCACCCAGAGCGGGAGAAGTCATTGGATGATTTACCACCATCAAAAAAAAAAGGGAGTACACACAGTTTCAACATACTTAATTACTTATCTATAGACTTCTAAATAAATAAATAAAAGGCTTATGTACAGGGTGAAATTTAATTCATGGTGGATGCCCATGAATTAAATGACACCCTGTATAAGTGATTCTAATCCCAATAACGATACCAGACAGGCAACAGCCGACATTTATTTCAGAGCAAACTGTAGACACGCGTATAATTCACTGCCGTTTTTAACGCAAAAAAAAAACAGTAGATCGTAATTAGCATAGCCAGCAGACGCTTTAAAGATGGAATGCCCTTTAATTTAATAATAGATGTACATTCTTACACTACACTGCTATATTTAAGTAAACTCACGACCGAATCCGAGCGAGAGGGTGCCGTGATACCGGAGCAAACATGAATACCACACCGATTTAATTAGTTTTTGTACAGGTATAGTTTAAAACGGACTTTGAAACTTTTCAAACTTTGTTGTATACATTTTCTCTCAGTCGAGACTTATTCCATTTCGTTCGACAAACTCTGATTCTATGCTGCAGCTGAATACCATCAAACACGCACTTTGTAAGAAATCGATTAATAAAGATTTCGACACTAATTTAAACTCGCTCTCATCATATCGGTAGAAATATAATGGTTTAGATAAACCATAACTTATACCTATATGCATGCAGAAATTTAAGAAATGTAAAAAATTACTGGAAATAAAAGAAAATAAATAAAGAAAAGGCTTTTTATTTATTATTTAATTTAAACTCTAATGAATATTGCTTTTTTTTTTTCTGAAGATTGTTCTAAAATATTTGATTATTCAAAGGTAATAAAATTTATATGGGACCACCTCTGAAGCATGACCTACCAAACCAAAAAAGAATCATCAAAATCGATTCATAATTGGCGGAGTAATCGAGTAACAATCAACAAAAAAGAAAAAAACAAACAGACGAGAACCATATCATTTTTGAAGAAGTCGGTTAAAAATTCAGTTGCATCCAGTTAGGAGGAAGCTCGCAGTCATAATTTCGAGCTTGTCAAAAACATATCCATCTTATGTTTTAATAAGCTTTCTTGAAATCATTCCGTAATCCTACAGCGGGAATGGAGAACAGTTAGTTGGTCCATACATTCAGATTTCAGTGTTCACATGTGATAGCCACTTCAGAGATAAGTTTGCAGACTAATTATTAAATAATAGGGGTTGTAAAACCCCTATAATATTCACAATTTAAGGCCTAATATATTTGAGATCGACCAAATAATGCAATTAACAATAAATCTAAATTCAATGTATCTAGGCCATAGATTCCAATGGCGTGCTATCTATAAGGCCTATCTAATGAACCAGGTTTCAAGGCAACACGTTGTTCGGACCTCTATTCATTCAAGTTTGTTCTCCTTTGTGTTTCTGTCTTACGTTTGCGTTTCAAATGAATAAAATAAAAACATCTGCAGTTGCATTGTCTGTATCAACGTACGTATAGTATGGTTGGTTAGGGTACTCGGGTTAGGGGTGTCATTTCAATCTAATCGATACAGTATTATGGAGAGTTATAGAATACTAGATTATCACTACTGTTCTGAAAATTCTGGTTGACACTTGAACGCAGCCGCTCTCAATATTTTGTATAGTTTCATAACAAAGAAAGTTATAATAATGCTCTTTTTATGAAGTAATTAACATACACGATGTTATTGTAGGCGAGATCTAGAAGCTAGTCTTTGTTTTGTATGAACCTTTTATATTCCAATTCAATTTTCTTGACGGTATTCCTGATACCGTTTAATGCGTAAATAAACACAGAATAACATGGCCGTTATCATATTATATCAGGAACGCTATCCCCTGTTAGTCTTGCTAAATGCATATACCTACAACGCAACGCTGAGTAAACAGCAGGATTACAGGCAACAAACAGTAGAATAGGTTTATACTTTATACCAAACACACTCACAGGCACGTCGTTTGCTCCAACAAACGAAATTAACATCACTCGGTCACTCAGGTACCGTAACACGCTGGTATAAGACTTTCGTTACGGTTAATTAACAAAATCTCTTTATTAACCAACGTAATTAGTCAATTCCGAATAGCTATCACACTACTCGTTTCAAGAATTATCTGTAGTTTGATTACTGTCTGTTTTCTGAGGTTCTGTAAATCGCACCAGTACTTTACCTACCTCCACGTATCTGATAACAGCGGTCGCGATAACGACCGATACCTAGCTGACTCAGATTGACTTCATTAGCCCGTGAATACGCTGGTCTATTTGTTACATTGGTATTTGGTTATAAAATACGAGGAAAACTCATGTTAGTGAAGTGAATAATAATTTGTGGTGTGCGTGATTACGGCGTGATGCCAATTGCTAATTGACGTGTTAATTGGTTTCAGTGCGTGAATAACAGAGTGAGATGGTGACGTGAGCACAGCATGCGCTGGTCGAAGTGGTGGTGGGTGGTGGTGGCGCTGCACGCGCGCTCCCTCGCAGCCAGCTCGCCGACCGTCTGCCAGGAGGAGGCCTGCCGCTGCGACCCCTTCACCAGAGTCATATGCACATGCACAAAGGAATATCCCGTACGTAACATTTATAATAGGTACTTTGTCCTTGCGAAGCTTCACTGTTTCAAGAATGATCTAATGTAGAGACAGTGACTCATATCATCTTTATGATCTTATTAAAATTAACATAAAATAGTGATCACTACCTGCGTATGTTAATATTGTAGCTATTCGCAAAGTAGGTAGGTATATTGTTCCACACTCTACAGGTTTCATATTATAACGCTCGTAGAAACGACTTCTAAGAAAACGACAATTTCTCATTAGAGTTAATTTGCGTTTGTTGCAGGAGGTGACCCTACGGCCTGACGGAGCTTACAGTGTTCCATCTACTGCCACTGGTATAATTATCGATAACTGCTCACGGGTAACCTTCCTGCCCGACACAGTTCGAAATCTTATACAACTCCGCAATATAGAACTAAGAAATGTGGATCACGTTGTCATTAACGAGCGAGCGCTATCTTGGTCTTCGTTCTCCAATCGGAACGAAATGAACAACCCAGGACTACGGATCTCGATAAACAATTGTACGATAGACGAGATCGCCTCTCACGCCATACAGGGACGCGTCAACGATATCGTCATCAGCAACAGCAGAATCAAGCTCTTGAAACCATTCGCATTCTCCAGCCTCTCAGGTGTCAACAACATTGAGTTGTCCGACAATGTCTTCGAGAACATCGAAATACAAGCTTTCAAGAAATTTACCGTGGATAACTTTGTACTGCGCGGCGGCAGGATAAACACGCTACCGAGCAGGTTTCTATCAGACGTTGAAGTGACCAACCTGTTCCGGATGGAAGGAGTTACTGTTAAGTATTTGCATAGTTTAACTTTTCTTGTCAATTCACCAAAGAGGGTCCTCATAGAGAATAACAACATAGAAACATTGGAAGGAGACGGATTTCACATAGTTACGAGAGGACCAATTACATTTAGGAATAATACCGTGACCAATTTGAGGAAAGGAGCGTTTTTTGGATTCACAGTGGACTTGGAGACAGCTTCGGTCTTGGGGCCCCAGGAGTTGCTGATAGACAACAACACTGTGACTAATTTAACGCCGTCCTCATTAATGTACAATCGTACGAGACTGACTTTAAGAGTGGACGGCTTAAATCTGAACACATCTTGTGCTTGTGAAATCGCTGAGAACTGGCGTGAAGTGTTAAAAGAACAAGGTGGTACCGTGACGTGTTGGTACGAGCTCGAGGGCTACTTCGTATCGTTGCCGACCTACGTAGACAGTAGATGCGGCCCGTTCAAACAAAACTTCTGGATATTCGTGGTCATAGGGGTCACTATAGTGTTAGTTCTAGCGGCCATAGCCATATTCTTTATAGTTAGACGAGAAAACGAAAAGAAGAAGAAAGTGCAGATAGTCATGCCAGATGGGAAGACTTACAGGGAAACGGAGTTCCATATCGTTGTCGAGAGAGCAGAGCTCCTGACTACAGATTTATGATAAGTTTGTGTTGCAAGAGCAATTTTGATCTCTGTCATTGTGTAGGTATCTGATGACAAACAATAGATGACTTGTTCGATAAATCGAACGCTCCGTGAATAATCTGTGTATTCAGATTTCTACCTCAGGGGCTCGATACTGCTACACTATGTATAGGTCTGGATATCTGGCTTTGACAAATGTTTTCACGGCACGTTTTTGATGTCGCGACCTCGGCACGCGTTTGCCGCGTGGCCCAACATCATGTTATTTAACGTAATTGTGGCAGCATCAGAGCTCCACCGCTCCGTCATTATAAAAGTGCCAACATTAGTTTTATACAGTTCAGTATTACGCGATGTGGTGTTGCAAAAGATACTACATAGTGTTTCGTTAATGGTAGCGTTAAATTATTGTGATTAATAAAAAGTACAACGAATATTGTGTTTTATTATGACGCTTAAGCGACAGATGATAGCTGTGCGAATGTTTAGCGAATATTGCGAAAGTAACACCATAATGTTAGTATTTAATGACGCACTGCATTGCGATCGTGACGAAATGACCTACAGTTTATAACTGACTATAAAATTGCGTGCGTTACTACAGAGCTCTTGCGACCTACTTGTTAACGTAAAACTTGGATGTTTGCGCATTTCTAGTAGTTTTGCAAACGACAATATGTGCTCATACAACGCAGAACAATAAGGCAAATACTACGCTCCATTATTAAGGTACCTACTGTAATTATAATTGCAGATATGCGACAACTTATACATTCGACATAGTTGTTGTTTTTATGTTCAATGCAGAATTTATAGTTATAGGTACTGTTGATAGTGCAGCGTGCTGCCTCATAGTCTCTTATTATTTCACCTAGTTTCATTAAATACTATGTATATAAACTCTAATGACAGTAGGGACATTTTCCGTCAGCGCAATTTGAGGGCTACCTTATTGCGCCAATGCACATTCTCTAAATGACTTACTTAGCCACTTTATTCCTATAGGTGCAGTTATTCTATTAGCAATATTGTATTATCCTGCTATAGGCATTAACCAAGTGCAGCGACTTGTGCACGTTTTTGACATTTTACGACTTGACCTATAGCCATTTGAACCGAGAGGTGCTAATCTATTACGAGCCATAATGCTTAGGAATAAGGGGACAAAATGGTTTACTGGTGACGTTGTTGAGTGTACACACTGCGCCTTTTACTGGTTTCAAACAATTGTCGAGAAGAAATAAATTTTCTATAGTCACAACGGTTGCATTATTGGCCGTTATAACAATGAGCCCATATACCTCTTGGTAAAGGTAAACAA
The DNA here is from genome assembly GCA_947363905.1 of Lithophane semibrunnea. Taxonomy (NCBI): domain Eukaryota; kingdom Metazoa; phylum Arthropoda; class Insecta; order Lepidoptera; family Noctuidae; genus Lithophane; species Lithophane semibrunnea. The sequence goes on along the minus strand of OX376186.1, from coordinate 18,584,078 downwards.
ACCTCTTACCAACCTATAATGCTTCTTTGTAAATAAAAATGATTGTTTGTAATAACAGTTGAAAGTTATGGTATTATTAACTTTTGCGTGCGGCTTCGCACGCTTGGAGGTTGGAAATTATCCCACGGGAACGTACTACCGGGATGAAAGTATCATATGTCCTATTCCAGGTCATGGTCTACCCATGTGCCAAATTTCATCCAAATTGGCAGCCCTACACAGAGCAGTAGGGCACGTATCTACCTTATGATTGGGGGCACGGCATGATTCTAAAACCGCCTACAGATGTTCATTTGGTGTCTGTGAGTCTGTTTCAGCCAGCGAGTGTATTATGATGTCAATTTTCATGGAATGGATAGTTCTAGGTTCTAGAGTTGCACACGATAACAATTCACACACTTAGGCCCTTTGTACACACACATTTTTTTTTGCCGTGAAAAACTACGGTTTGTTCGCCGTGTGTAGGCACGATCGTCAGTGTTGTATGGATCACTATACTATGGAAGCTTGTTGACGGACACTTTTTTTTCTACGTTGCGTTTTATACGCCATGCCGTAAGCAAACCATACCATGGACAGTCTTACGGTCCTCCCTCGATCCTAAATTCTGTGTAGGCAACTGTACCTGCTAGATTGCATGTCATACATATTTAATTCAAGTCACATACCTGCCGTAGGAGTAGACCGTTGAGAATTCCTTGCTGTCGTCTGCAGAGATATAGCTAACAATGGGACTATTATGGTAGCATGCACATCTGTATGGTGGAGGCAATCCAATTTATGCAATAAAATTAAGATCTTGTCTCTGAGGACTTATTGCTGATATATCTTTGCTTTATTTGTTATTCAAACAACGTAGAATTATTTTTAATCTGTTATTGATAAAAATATTAATCTCCTCGCGCCATTTCCTTTGGAAGATCGTCAAATAGAGGCCGAATATTTGAGCAAATAAAGTTTAAGGGTCATTTTATTATTTTAGTGGTTCATACGCACAGAAACGTAAGACGGATCATCCCATCAAGTTTGTAGACTGCAAAATCTTCATAGTCATGCCAATAATGAGTATTGCAATGTCGATTTCGTCAGACATAGCTTGCATCAAACCTTCATTTACAAATTATAACAATGTATCGCACATTGGAAACAATAACATTACTGTTTTATAAAATAATAGCTAGCTAACATTCCATGCGATACAATAATAGTCGTAGTTTATGTTTGTAAACCATTTAATTAGTTTGAACTCAGGAAGTACTTATAATGTATGATTAAACTTGTATGATAATTATGAGATCTATCGATAGCATAATAGCAATAATCTTGTTGAACAGAGGACTAATGTTAGTTGTAAAATGCCAAAGAGATTTAAGATACTAGGGAGGCTATCAGAAGAAATATCATAGAAAAATTGTGATCTCATGTCTGAGTGATACCATCTAGTATATGTATCGGATTATGATTTGGTTCGCTATGTCACGTCTACAGTTAAAATTAATTGTCTTTGTAAAACACACTTCTAATGTGTCATCAATGGTTATAAAATTTATATCATATTTCCAAATGCGAATTCTATTACTGTTAAGCGACTATGGTACACTATTATGTACACAAGGCTCTTCTAACGCTCGAATGTCGTGGACGGCGGACGCTCTTAGTAAACATTTGTGCACTTGTTTCGTGAAATATCTTGAAAAACCGGCCAAGTGCGACTCGGACTCGCGCACGAAGGGTTCTGTACCACCGAACAAAATTTAGCAAAAAAACCGCCGAAAAAAGCACGTTTCTTGCATCTTTAATTTGAAATTTTATTGTTGTTATAGCGGCAATAGAAATTCACAACGTCTATTACGGTTCATGAGATATTCCCGCTGACAGACGGACGATTGGACGGAGGGAGAACACGAGAGACGGAGAACATCGCAGGCTTAGTAATAGGGTTCCGTTTAACACCTTTCGGGTACGAAACCCTAGAAACGAGATGGTGGCGCTTGTTCCGATTTTAGCCACACGTCAAAAGAACCTTGCAGCGCTATATTTTTTATGAAAGATATTTTTTTCTCTCCTCTTTCGTTTAATCCTCGATATATCTTTATTTCCAATGTGTAATTCTGTTCAATAAAAGTAAACTACTTACCGCAGCAGCGGCTGTCCATCCAGAACATGGTGTATGGAGGGGGGCGAGGACAGTTCTAGTCCTCTGGACAGCAACAGAGCCTCGCTCCCATCGTGTGGGGGTTCACCTTCCACCCCGACGGGGCTACCGCCCATCATGGCGTTAACTTGGACCTCCACCAAGGTTGCTAAACAAACAGAGATACAGAAATGGAGTCTTAGATACATGACTGTCAGAAAAGTGCATAAAAAGAAGTAAAATTATGTGGCTTTCACATGTGACGAATGGCGATATTTGAATTAGGTACGGCCAGCCACAAAAGCCGGTCAACCCTTCAGTGATTTAAATCTTACTTATTGAGCAAAATATTCATAAAAAATCAGCACTGATATAAAATCTTAAGAGTTAACTTTTAGTAGTTTATTAGGATTTTGTACCATTTTTGATAAATAAATAATTTTATCTAAAAGTTACAATGTTTATTGACTTTTGTTGCTGACTTTACGATTGGCTCACACTCTGACTGACTAATCTATATCACCAAGCTATGTGTTGTATAGTTTGTGATAAGATAATACAAGAGATCAGGTAATGCGGTTCAGAGCACGACGGACGGTCGGTAAACAAACAACCTCCATTAGTTTTACAGAAACGACCAAAGTACATAAAAGTAAGTCTTTTAATAGGAAATAATTGGGATGACACCTCAGACCAAATAAAAAACCACGACAGAGCGCCGCGAGCAATACAGTGAAGCCTCCGAAAACTACACCTCCGCTCTGCGCATACACGGTCACACGCACACATTTACAATCAAACTACGTCTCACTAAGTGCCCACATGTTTACAAAACTGGCGTCACGGCACTGTTGATGGCGCTCTGTCTTGGTTTTTTATCTGGTCTGACGACGACACTAATGTTTTAAAGTTGCAACTATATCATCGGCAAAACTTTATTTTGAAATGTAGTTTTTTTTTTAGACATTAACAATAATAACAGTGCAATACCACTAACACTAAACTGCAATGTTAGAAATGATTTAGTACAGCAACAGTGCTCATCCATTGCTTAGTTTTGGACATAAATGGCAACACTGATTAGTATGCCACAAAGGATGTGAGTAAGACCACAATAGATTCCCTACACCTGCATCGACACATTCTGATCACGGCTGGGGTTCCCGTCGTAGTGATTAGGAACAATATATCATTACATAAAAATAAATAATTTATCTGATAACCACTCTTGTGATTTTGTGATACGAACTCTCAAGAAACTTCTACCTAATCTCGAGGCCATAAAACTTGAATTTGTAAATATTATGTGTTTTGAAATATTATTCATTCATTGCTGTTATAAATGATGCTCTTCAAAACTTTAAACTAAAAGGTTCAAACCTTTGAAATTCATACATATTTATGAATTGGGAAATACTTCAAAGTCTTTGCTGTTAGCTGTGTTGTTATTCGAAAATGCATCCTATTACAAGACACATAGAAAATGTTATCAAAGTATTTAAAACTTAGTTTCAAGAATAACAGTATCAAAATAGAACAAATGTCCTTTGTTATATTATTTCTCTTTATAAATAACAGCCGGATTGCTGGCGCTAGTGAACTAACCGCAAATGAATAATTCGTTCATTCATAACATTATCAACTAAAACAAGAAGCTATTAAGACAGTATCATAAAGACGATATACCTACATGATAGTTTAATACTGATAAACAAGATATTAACCTTGAAGTTTTATTCATTTACCTATAATTATCATGCATAATAAATGTTATGTGATGCAAAATGGATATTAGTTGTATAACAACATTCACACTATATTTTATGTGTTTATATATCTTATTAATTGTATATTGTTTAGTTATAGAGAACTAAATGTGTGTAAACGGTTGCGGGTGTTGGAAGTATAGCAGTTAACCGCGATGCGCTTGCGCATTCTTTTACGATTTCAGCTTCAACGTTTTCTAACTTTCAAGATCTATTGGCGTCTAAAATAAATGGTCAAAGACAGTTATCAGTTATCAATATCTAACCCGTTACCCGTTTTTTATACGTTTCTTGCTTGTGTGCTTGCACTCCCTCAATTTTTTAACTTTATTTTACTTATATTATGTTTTGATATATAGCGACCATAGTTGTACACACAATCTTTCAAAATTTCAAGTACCTATCTACCTATTGAGTTCAAAAGATACAGCCCTGTGACAGACGGTCGCACGGACGGCGAAACCTTAGTAATAGGGTCCCGTTGGCACCGTTTGGGTACAGAATCAGAACCCTAAGACACCCCAACATTAAAAAAAACCTTTATGATCTGCCCTCAGAGAATGTATACAGTCACATTAATGAAAACTTAAATATAATGTATACTCACACAAAGTCAGTGGTGGTATCTCAATATCCGGAGCCAAGAGCTTGGATGCGCAAGCGGCGCCTGCGTATACCAGTTCCATTTCAAGAGCCACTAGCCCGACCCGTTGAGTGGTGAGTGGCGTGTCTTCGTAACCCACGCATAGGCATCGGAAGCCGAAGCGGTTGTCTTCGCTAAAAATGGAATTTTTATTGTATACTAATATTATAAATTCGAAAGTAACTCTGTCTGTCTGTCTGTCGGTCTGTCTGTATGTTACCTTTTCACGCCAAAATCACTGAACGGATTTCGAAGGACATAGGCTACTTTTTATCGACATACTAAAACTTTCATGCTAAAACGACTGGACTAATTTGGATGAAATTTGGCACAGGGGTAGTAAACCATGACCTGGAATAGGACACAGGATACATCCTGATATTCCCACGGAATCGAGACTTACGCGGTTGAAACCGCGAGGCACAGCTATGTTTAAATATTTGCGAGCTACCACAATCGAAACGATGACGGAAACATAGGTTCTCTGTATTCTACTGATTAAATTTGTATAATGCAAAGTATTTAATGTCAACTGTGTTTAGAACTATTTCGCTTATTTAAATAATATGCCAGTCTGCCCAATATGTTTTAGGGCCGGCGCAGCGCAACGCATTCGTCACTGCCAAACAAATATCGACCTTGCACCAGTTGAAATAAACTTGAAAATAAATAAACTTCCATTAGCTCGAGAGCGCGTCTTAGGTGAAAGAGGCGCGTGTCTCAGGTTATTTATTCTCAACTTTATTTTTAGGCGCTCAACGTTGATTTTGTTTGACAGTTACAACCGCGGTGTGCGCCGGCCCTTACACATCCATGCACCCCTTTCGGTTACCATAATCACTAAATCTGTCTTTATTTAGATAGTTAATTGATTTAGACGTGACTTTGCAGAAATCCATTATAAGATACAATAGACGTAGTTATATTTAGTAACCTATTCCGCTTAACTATTCCTCAAGAGTCATAAAAAACCCTGTAAGAAATCGACACGTGTTTCACCTCCCTACGAGGCATCCTCAGGATAACGATTGACTAGACGCGAACCAGAACACGACGTGTTGCCACACCGAGCACTGGACGCAGATACCACCCTGGTCTGTCTCTGCGTCCAGTGCCCGGTTGGTAACTCACTAGAAAACGTACCGCTCAGCCTATAATCTAAATGAAGGATGACTTACTTGTTAGACTTATTGAACTCAGTCAAATAGTCGGATGCTGTCTCCAGTGAGAATATAACTTCATTTCCTGGTATGAGCAGTGCCTTCTGTGGCCAGTCGCTCGCACTGCAACAAAAGTATGGATAAATACGAGTTGTTTCTATATTTGTTAACTGTATTTTACTTTTTGTACATAACCTGTTGGTAAACCTTTTATAAATCATAATTTTGGCGTTTTCTGTGTGTATTCTATAGCTTATGATTGTGAAAATATTTCTTATATTCCAATAATCCAATCCGGTCCTTTGCGAATATCCTTAGATTTCACATCGACTCGATTTTTTCAATTATCTTGCGACACGTACATGATTCTTCAATACGTCTTAGTAGATTACTTCAATCATATTATCCAGACTGTTGCTACCTGCTGCAAGATTGCCATAACGGGGGCCGCCAAGGAGGCGCCTAGTTCAACTGTACGTTGATTTAACAAGAACACAAAATTCTGTTCTGTTCCACGCTTTAGGAATGCGCGACGAGGCGTTACGCAGCGTTGACGAATGAGCGGCGACGCCGCCGTGAGCGTTGACGAATGAGCGGACTGCACACCCCGCCGTGAGCCGCGCACATTCCTGAGGCGCGGAACAGCGGTCTCGGTCATACTATACAAGGATATTATGGCGTTTCAATTAATCTTCTGTTGGTAGACATTTGTGAAATTGTGTTGAAAAAACAAGATGGCGATCCTTGTACAGCTACTTATATAACTTACTTGTTAGCCAGTCGTGGAGTCACGCTGACGTACGAGCAGTTATAATGCATACACACACCATCCGTATCTGGTTCGTCGCTTAATTCTTCAACCTCGCCTTCATTCGTCAGCTGAACTAGGCGCTATCATAAAAAACAAAAGAAAGTTAATATTTTTATTTCCATCAAAAAGTTCTCAACATTTTATTGGCTTCAAAGTATGAAATTAATACGTTTTTTTTTTGCGATATTTTTAAGTTGGTTCCATTATAAATTAGTACATGAGTAACTTTTTTTTTTTTTTGACTCCTACTGACTAAAATCCCACTGTTCCTACTTCTACCATGAGTCGGGGGCTCGGGAGATACTTGTACATGCGCCGCACGCCCGACTGGTATCAGCCCAGCGCCATACATAGCGGGCTTCATCACACACGACTGCACGTCCTATAAAGGCACGCATGATGTTTTGCGTGCCACCTCTTTGGACCTGACTATTAGTACATAAGTACCTACTATTACCTCCTGGAAAGATGCCAATAATTTCTATTTCACCCAGTATCTATACATAATAAAATACATAGAAACGAAGTCTACTGTACAAGTTTACAAAGTTTATTTTTGAAAAAAAAAGTAATAGGGAATATGAATGTATTTTTTTTAATATTTTTATTCGATAATTTACATCGTCAAATAATAGTTAAAAAAAGCAATTTAAAGTACTTAAAAAAAAGTTTAAAAATATCCAACTGATCCGGGCTATTAAAAAGCCCTCCATTTGGCGTGCTTGGTGTGGTGACGTCACAGACCGTGAACACAAACAAGCAACTGTCAAGTCAACGTCAAACACTCCTTTTTGTATGAGCGTTTGACATTGACTTGACACTTGTTGATTGACTTGACATTGACATTTTGATTGTTATCCCGGATTGTTACGTCACATCCGCTCTTAGCTTTTTAAGTATTTGAATTACCCACGGTTTTTTGATACTTTAAAAAAAATTATTTCTCGCTCAAAAAGAAATTTTATTCAAAAATATTGATGGAGGCATAATTCTGAAGTAATATAGTTTATAAAAAAAAATATTTGACCCATATTTGAATCACATGCATATTCCCTATTGCTACGAGGTATGAGAACGAGTCTGAAGTCGAAAATATAGTTTTTAAATTTTTGTCTGGATGTATATTCCGGATTGGCGCAACATCGTCTGGACGGATTTGGATGAAATTTGGCACACAGATAGTTTATAACCTGGTTAATCCGGATTATAAACAATCTGTGTGCCAAAGTTCAGCCATATTTCATATTTCCATACAGTAATATCGCCAAATTAATCAAAACAGCGAAATATTTGACATCTATTGGCGACGTGGCCCACATTGAGAATACACGTTCTTAAATTCCCATGAAACTCTTTGTTTATTGTCTTACATTTTTTCATTTTCGAGTAATCTTTTTTTTTAAGTGAAAACTTCTGTAGGCGCGTTGAGAGATTTTGAAGTGAATTTGATGGGTAAACGTATGGATTTGCGTTACCGCGCGCCATAGTGTTGTAACCTAGAATATGTATATTTATTTATTTCAGATCACATGATCCATAAGTTGTTAGTAAAGGTCTTAACCTAATGTTAGTAAAAAAAAACACTATATACAAAATTGTAACGACTTACACCTACATACATGTGCAGCCGTATCCTGTGAGCCAGCATGGGGCTGTCCCACCTATCACAAAATACACTCAGGATACTGTGGGAGCTAGCACGCACTCTACCGAGAATAGAAGCGCACCGTTTTCGTATAATGGCATGAAAACCATCAACCCTGGCCTCGGCGAACATCCCGGAGGCGCTACAAAAGCGTGGTAGACCCAACAGCATCCTGAATACATTGTTATACTGGACACGCAGGGCGTTGTATGCCTTCAGCGTATACCTGACCCACAGATATTGATGGCTCTAATACCAGTTTCAATATTTTTCAATTCTGTTGGCAGTCCCCATTGACTGATTAGGTTTTTTTAAACCTTCCAATTACCCTATCACGGGCGAAAATACTGACTCCAGGTATCTGATCGCGAGACAATAGACGACACACAAAGGGTCACAGTCAGGTTAAAAAACATTTAAAGAACACAAATCTAGAGGAAAACTAACATCGGAATAAGTGTTGTGCTGATGTTACATTCAGGAGCAAAGATCTCACTCAAGCATAGTTCAGGAGCTATTTACACTAAAGGCTAGAAGTCTACTTGGAAATGATGGGAACCACTAAACTGGTTCTAGAGAATCGAGGAAATCTACAATGAATGAAGTTAGCTGAGCGTAGTTTGATTGCATTCACAACCCAGACTAAGTGTAGCAAATAGCTGAGAATTTACGTTACATAATCGTTGTACTCACTTATTAAATATTTCCAATATTATCGGCTTATCCGACTGTGTTGGAGCCGTTTACCTATACTAAGTATGATAAATAAATAAAAAATATATAGAACCACTGCCATCCGCTTCAAAACTTCTGTGGGATGTCAATGGCTTTTCTTTTTCGAGGCCCTAGAATCTCTTTTAGTAAAAAACGGTCGCTCATCCAAAGTATGTCTGAGTAGTCTGGAGCCTTGTAAACAAAAGCGTCTCAATGTATTGCATTCAGTATCTTTCGTCTGATCAACACAATAAGGGCCGGTTTTCTCTACAGTGGAGATGTCTCAATATCCAATCGGTAGGCGTTATATTGGTTGCTTACGAGACAATCACGTTTTCGTTCCCCTTTGATGTTAAGCCGATATCAGACGTTTCACTCGAGTGAACGGTCTACTCCAGTGAAGGTTGGTTTTTGTTTTATTCCACGTTCACACGAAACCGTCAAAATGATGTAGAAGTGTACAATCATATGCTCCTTTTTTCTATCATTCGGTAGGCGAGTGAAAGATGCCGAGAGCCGAAATCCGAGATCATTGGATCGGTTCACTAATTAATTAATTTTTCACTTTTGATACATTTTGTGTTTTGACGTTTCGCTTCGAGTGAAATATAATGAAAGGCAAAAATTAAAGAAAAGTGTAGCGTGTGTTATCGGCTTTACATACTGGCCCCGTCTCCCGAGTCTAACTCTAGAACAGTAACTCTAGTATATCATAATAGGCAATAGCACGTAAATGAATGACGTGGGTGATGGACGACATTCTACCTTATATACCTTTCTGAAAGGCGGGTCTGAGACCCGCACCTCATTGGCGCAATGACAACGGTGTTTCGGAGTTCCAGCCACGGCGTAAACGGTGAGTGAATCTTCCGGCTGCGCCGTGATGCTTCGGGGGTCCATTTCTAGGACTACCCAAGATACGCTGGTGGGGAATAGTACCCTAGACAAAAAATTAATAAATCAGTATTTGCTTACCTATAAAAAATCATAAATTTATTTATTCATTGCTATATTTATGTTGAGGCAGGCAGGCCACATCTGCCGCATGTCACATCAGTATTGGAACAAAGTAGCCACGCATTGGGTTCCGAACAACAGGAACCGGAGAGTGTATGAAATTAATGAAGGAGATGGCGTGACGAGTTAGGTACCTATTTATGGGATTGGGCTCTAATTGCAAAAGAGGGAGAAAAATTTAAAGACGGACTGGGACACAACAGGCTCATAATAGTCATATAGTTATGTTCCAAACCTCATGTTAGTGACTGTGGCTTGCTTGTAAGGGTGGTCGCTCTCGAGCCACGTGTAGTAGTGTCCGGTGGTTGTGGTACATTCCTCTAAATTCGGGACAAGCAAGTTCATTGCCGCAACGTGCGGGAGTAGCTTGTGAATCATCTCCAGTACTTTGATGACGCTCTGTAAGATCAATCATTAAAGATATATTATACAAAATGCAACTTGTGTTTTAATTTAAATAAATTCTGACATAATTGTGCATTCTCAACCCATCTAACCGAACATAACCAACTTTTTATAAATGTGAAAGTAATGTAGACATCCATAACCGAGCGAACGCCAAAAACCTGCACCCTACGCATGAAGAGAAGACGTTTCTCACCCGTATATGCTGCGCTAACGCTGCATCAACATGACGATATTTTCGACACAACCATGTGTATAGTCCTACAAGGTTCTTTTGTCGCGTGGCATAAATCGGAACAACAACCCTTTCAATGACATTCAGGCGCCAATCGATCCTTGTAGCACTGTATGTGTGTACTGTGACGTTAGCGTCTATGCGACGTCAACGAACGCCAGGAGCTAAGGCGTTCTTAGAGCAACAAAGAGTTCCGTCAATGCGACAGGAATTAGCGTAACCAAAATTGTTCTAACCTTAGAATCATCAACACCATCCAAGTTGGCGAGTGCATACGGGATCAGAATATTGATAGCCGGTGACGTCTGCAAGACACTGGCATTTCTTCTCAAGTCTTCAGCAGTGAGCTCGTTGCGAAGAGTACAGAACAACTCGGCTGCTCGCTCCATGACAATGGAGGCCACGCGAAGAGTGATGTTGCGAAGCGAGCACAGCAAATTGTCGGCCGATTCCGAAGAGTTTGATAGGGTCTTCGATGATCTGAAGGTGAATTAAAATAAAACACTGTACTCAGTGGTCACCCAAAAAAGACGTACGGAAACCAAGTCAGGTTTATCATTACGCATTAACGCCGTAAGCACACCAACGTATGCGCATGATTTTCGCTAAGAATCACGCTGCTATTTTATTCATTATCATTAGTTTTCGACAGCCACTACGTCCGTATGTTTGTTATTAAATATTTTACAAAATTCTGCTCCTGAACAGACTATATTCTACCTGATGGAGTATCCCAAATATCCGTTCACCCTGATCTGAACCACGCCTCTGCCACCACAAGAAACGTGGTCACCTACTGGGCCCTAACAGTATAATATAGATGTACCGTCGAAACGAAAAGAAGAAGATAATTCAATAAACATACCCATAATAAACAAGGCTGGGTATCTGCCCTCGTGCTAACGTGGTGCCGTTAAAGCTGAGAGAGCAGGAGGCGAAGCGGAAGGTAGTCCCGTCAGGTCCCTTCACTGACGGTAGTCCGCAGTCACCGTTGGAAGTACGCCCTCCGTGGTTGCACAGACGTATGGCGTAGCGGAGATCCTCCTATATATAACATTTTAAAAACAAAATTAATAAAATCAAATACTCAAAATGAGTCCCTTCCTGTTGAATACAAAGTCGCACTCTTTTGATTACTTCTCAAGTGGGTACATTTATTAGTAATAGGTACTTATGTCGGTTCATTATTTTTCTCATGTAACGGGTTCGATTCCCGGTTCAACCATGTAATTATTTAAATATCTATAAATGCAGTTTAAATTGTTTTTTAAATTCAAATAATGTCTTCTTTCAGTAAAATGTTCCATCTACAATATTCAAGGTAATTTCCCTCCATGTGGCACATCCGTAGGACGCCCTGTATAGTGCTTATTACCCTATAACTTCGAGGCATATGAAACACCCTGGCGTATTATGAACATTATTTCTTGTTCTATGGTAAAACTTAGTTACGGAACACGAATAATTTAGCAAAATAAATTGTCACAACATGTGTCTGTCGCCCGCATTTTTATTCACTCTTTGTCTTGTTGTTAACACTTGTGTGAACGGGACGGCAATATATGTACTTGCACAGAAGTGTTTCAGCACACAACATCTATCACTGGCCTACCGAATGATCAAACATTAAATGTAAGTACCGAATATACGTTCATTAATTATATGCATTTTGTCGGTATCGTGTGAATGTGGAATGAAAGAAAAATGAACCTTCATTCAACTAAAGCGTTTGATATCGGCTTTAACGAAATATTTCGTGTTCCACGACTTTTAAAAAACCTCAAAAATGTGTTACCTTCAAAGGAACAGGTCGTTCGAACTTGATCTGTATCGTGTCGTGTTGCAGGTCTGCCGCGGTGAAGTTCCCGTGCGCGATCTCCACGCTAACCCAGCAGTGCGTCGGGTTGGCCTCGTCGGCTGATGCACGGAGCTTTTACGAGAAAGTACACGGTTAAGATAGTTACCAAAAATACTGTGAACAAATATTATTTAACATGAAATGTAAAATACTTTGAAACGAAAAGCCGTTCCAATATAGAAAGAAAGAAAGAAGAAATATATGCAATGCAACCTGAAACGTTACACTATACACAACGGATCGCCGTACTTTATGGCCGTTATGACCCAGGGAGTGTCATAGCTTGCTTTTTAACCCAGAAAACTCTGCTGGGGAGTTTGTTGCGCCACTTCTTCTTCCCAGCTAAGCACTAGGAAGTGGTGAAGGGTGGGCGTTTTGGGGGACTGTCTTATTTAATTTTGACGTTCGAAAAGTGCTAATTCTCAGCCTAGTTTGAATAAATGACTTTTGATTTTGATTTTGAGAAAAAAAGACCTATCAAAGCTAGAAAGTTAGCTGTGATGTATCCCTCACCCGTACATCGTGCAGTAACTCGAGCGAGTACTCGTAGTTGCCGAGGCCGCCGTACACGCTGACTCCGACGAGGGTGACGCCGGGGCGATCTACCGTGAAGCAGATGGCGTCAGGACTGCCGTTACCGGTGTTCCAAGCCCGGGACTGGTTCACACGCATGAAACGAGATGGCGTTACTAGGTTCTTGACTGTGTTGGAGTCGGTATCTTCCTGTAATGACAAAATTTAACATTTTTGAAGCACTGCGTATGGCCATGCATGTTATACAATTTATCTTTGTTAAAAAGTAAGTAAACCGAACTGACAGAATACGAAACACCACGTTCCGCTCCAAAACGGGGATCCTAGACGTAGGCAAAAAGGCTGCCAAGCTAAAATGAGATTGGGCGGGTCATGTCAGCCGTATGCAGCGACCGCTGGGCAACAGTCTCCACACGGTGGGTGCCTGAGGATGGTCGGCGCCGCCGAGGCCGGCCCAGGAAGAGATGGAGGGAGGATCTAGAGGCATACCACAAGGGTTGGATCGAGGTGGCCCTAGAAAAGGATGTTTGGAAGGATTTGGGGGAGGCCTTTGTTAGCAGTGACAGTACAGGCTAACATAAAGTTAAGTTTCATTGAATCAATAAATTAAATTCCATCCACCAACACCCGGCCCAGCCGTGGTGTGATTTTCTACAGTACACATAACAGAGAAATTTCTTATGCTATCGAAAAACTTATCTGCGCCTACGCTGAGACTGAAGACAAATATACAGCGATACTTAGGTCCGTTTTACAGAACGTTCCTCAAGTCCAGTTTGATCTGCAATCAGTTGATCCCTGTTTGAGTATAGAATCAGTACTCGAGCATCGGTCTTATTCCACAACGGCAATCAATCTATACTCAGCTGAATCGAGACTCAAATCGAGCCTCAAGCAGAGATGTGTATTGTCTATGCATCAGCCTGTTTTCGTTTACGATTTATTATAATAACCGACTTTGATCCGATCTTCATTGGATTAGAAATATTAAAATACACCATAGAACCCCAGTTATTTAGGAAATCAGCGTTATTATTTTATTCCTGAATAGTAAAAGGCCCTATTTATTGAAGAAGTAAAGGTCTTTGAAGTGAAGTATAGTAATTTTGTAAGCAAAATTGTCAAGCTTAAAAGACTTGTATTTGTGGCCTTAAATAAGTAAATTATGCTATTTAAAATGTCAGTATGTCAAAACATCAGTGTGAAAAACATTCGTTTGTTGTTTTCATTTTAATTATTTGTTTAATCAGCTAAACAAATAATTAAAATGAAAACAACAAACGATTTTTATTCACGGATCATCCCCACATTCATCCACATCTCATCACATTGGGAATCGATCGGTTAAACACTTTTAAAATACAAAGACAGAAGACAAAATTTAATACTTTGGAAAAAGTTCAACCTTATAATAGAATTATCGTTAAATAAGTTATTATAATTATCTACCCCTTCAAATATATCGATTATGATTTTGATAGTAGGTACCTAATTAAAAAAAATATCAACAGAACTCGTCATTGCACTATTGGAACAGAAGAAATATTGACAATTTGACAGGACAATCTATGCTCAAGCGCGGTCTCGACCACACTTGGGTGATTACAGATTTGATCACTGCTAGGGTTCGATTGAGTAACTGAGTAGCGATGTAAAATAAAGCCAAACTCAGTTGAACTAAGATCAATGAAACTATGCTTGAGCAACGTTCTAAAATTAAAAGCGGACTTAAAACTAGTTTTAAACAGAGATCAATACTTGAGTATCCTTCTGTAATACGGGCCTTAGTGTTTAAGGCGCTGACAATTTATACTTATGACGCGATCATTTGTAGCACAAACCATCCGTCCGGATTTGTCCTGACATGTTTGGTTTTTTGACCCCCGGCCGGACTTTGTCCTGGCTTGTTATTTGACCAGACTTTTCGACTAAAGGAGATATTAATCGAAAATAAAAAGAGAAAAATGATTTCTAGAAAAATAATAAAAAGTATGTAAAATGTCCGGACGTTTTTGCCAATGTCCGGACGTTTTTGCAAATGTCCGGCTGCATACTGCATTTGTAATAGAATTTAATAGAACTTTTCAAATTTCGAAATGGTTACCTTAAGCACTTAGGTCAAACGTTAAATAAAGTCATCCTACAGGGAAATATGTAATAAAACTCACGCGAATGTTAGTGGCACTAGTAGACATTTCGGCCACGATCCTTGCAGTAAGTTTGCAACAAAACTCTGATAACTTCTCGTATTGCTTGATCTCGCCGTGGTCGTGCGGCTGTCCGCACTGACGCGTCATCATCTGCTGCTTGATGGGAATCATCACGATGTCTAACATGCGTGGTATCACGTCTAGTAAGTGCCATTCGGTGTGGTTTGGTTTGGTGTCTGCAGGGTCTGGTTGCTGTAAAAGTAAGTTACCACAATATTAATAAAATTCTTCTTAAGAGCGTTTATTCTGAAAGTGGGTAACGTCGCAAATAGAGACGTCAAAAATTTCGCTGTTTTGATTAATTTGGCAATATTACTGAATGGAAATATGAAATATGGCTAGCTGTATAAAATATTGATTATGAAATGCAAAAAATAATATCGTAACACCAAATATTTAGTTTAAGTTATAAAAAAAGAATTTGGAAACTTTCCAAATACCTTTTTTACACCTAAAACCGGTTAGAACTTAAATTCAGTGTTATATTTGCAATTCATTATTAATATTTTAGTAAGTTAGATAACGATATTTCATAGTTCCATTCAGTAATATTGCCAAAATAATCAAAACAGACAGAATAAATATTTGACAGTTATTTGCGATCATATTGGGCTGTACGTTATATTATGACATGGATACTGAAGAGTTTTATTGAAGGTAGTGAACAAAGATGATGTTGTATTACGCACATTTTCACCAGTGTATTTGCAAATTTAATAGTAAATGATAACCATTTACAGAAAATTTTAAATTTTTACTCACCTTCGGGGTATCTCTATTGTTGGCCCTAGGAGGTATTGGAGGCGGTTTCTGCGCGTGAGACGACCGTGGAACTGTTGCCGATTTGGAAGGAACCTCCTTGAGTACCTATACAACATATACAAATACACTTAGGAATTCCTAATGTCAAGATATTTGTTCAGTTCAAAATTTCTATATAAATTGACGATCGTGTAGGGATAACGGTGCGACTGCCCTTATTCTATGCTTGATGTTCGTTAAGAGCCCCTATCAATTCCGCGGTCTAAAAACAGAAAATTCAAGTTTTTTCGGAGCCAATGTCTCAATATCCTTAAGATATCTGTTTTGTTTTTAAATGCAAAATTAGTCATCACCTATTTAACTAGTAAGTTGACTAATAAAATTAAAACTAACTACTCAATATAAATTACGAAAAATAAACATCTAACACACGGTTTTACGTAAGCGTGAAACACCTGGTTTTTCAATTGCTTTCATAGCTTACTGGTAGCAAATATCAATCTGAGAAAAATCCTAAATACCTGGCTTATAGTATATTAGTAAGGCGACTGATCATTTTTCCAAAGTTTATTGAAATAGTACTTCAAAAAAAATGTGATCCACGCTGAAAAAGCGCAATAATACCATGTGCAAAATCGTCGTCTACGTGTAAGAATTTGTTACATATTAACAATAAGTCTTAAATATTTTAAAATTTTAGTTATTTATCTACCAAATTCAGTTTTTATATTTTATTTTTGACTACTAATTTAATTATAATAAAAGATCTAAATAATGCCTTATAAACCGATGCGCTCGCTCGAGGCAATCAGTCGCGCCCGAGGGCTTCTCGAAGTCGGACCTGTGTCGCCTGTAACGTTCGCCGCTCCCGACGTCATTCGCGGAATCGGGCGTACTTTTGTACTAGAGCTAACCAGTTTTGACACTGTGAGTACCTATATAATGTATGGTGTAACACTTTGTGATTTGCTAATGATATTTATACATATTAATGTTTTGTATTATACTTACAGTAAAAAAGTGTTTAATTTTTAGAAAATGGGTCGAATAATTGAACTTTATTATCACGGAAGAATGAAAGGTAATACGTAAAAAGAATAAAGTTAAAAGAACACGGAAGGCACGTGCAGTTATTAGGTAAATAATAATTTTTGCCATCATCTTACTAATTAAG
Source organism: Lithophane semibrunnea (assembly GCA_947363905.1). NCBI lineage: Eukaryota > Metazoa > Arthropoda > Insecta > Lepidoptera > Noctuidae > Lithophane > Lithophane semibrunnea. Next base: position 18,567,010 of record OX376186.1, on the reverse strand, counting down.
AAAATTGTTGTAGTTTACTATTATTTCTTTAATCTAATAATGTGTTAATATTAGTAGAGAGTTAAGTAGGCAGAAATCAGCCGAAAATCAAATATTACCTGACATCATCGATGAGCGAAAAGGATCGGGACACACGGTAATTCTTTTTTACCCGACTACGGCGAAGAAAAAAGGAGGGTTATGATTTTGACCGGTATGTATGTATGTTCATTTGTTCCCTCCTATCTTCTAAACCACGCGAGCGCTGGAACCAAAGTGACTTTAACTTGAAGTTTTCACTTTGCGTCCAGCGCTTAACACGTCGCGTTCTGGTTTGCAATTGGTCAATCGTCATCCTGAGGATGCCTCGTTGAGAGGTGAAACACGACGCGATTTCTTACGGGGTTTTTATGACTCTTGGAGAATAGTCAAGCGGAATAGGTAACTAAATATATCTACGTCTATTGTATTTTACTTTAATTTTTTGTATAGTTATAATTATAGTTACATAAATGTAAATAATAAACGATTAAATAAATAAACATAAATGTAAATAATAAAGGACTAATTAATCTAAATAATAAAGGAGTACAATAACACGTGTAATTAGTTTCAGACTTACCTTATATACGCTGGTCACACTTTATAGTTTGCTTTTACTTCAGTGAATGCCATACCAGGTAACCATATTTTTATAGGGTACCTAAACATAGCACGTCATAATCACAAAATAAAATCCATCCAGTATTACGGAACCTAGTAAGTAAAAACTCCTAATAATAGCAGTTACGGACCAAGATTATTAGTTCGCGCTGCACCGTGCGCACAGCGCACACTACGACTGTCAGCGATACGTCGACCGCAGACAGACACACTGCGCTCCGATAGTTACCTAAACTCGTAGCGCGCCGAAATTGATAGGGACTCTTAAATGGTTTTTAAATATTTTAAGTTCAAGTACATTATATTTGTTAAATTATCATTCGTACCTTGCTGTCAGGTCGCCGGTTCTCGTTGGTGTTAATATAGCTCTGTGTCACCGGTACCACATATTGTAAGACGTCACGCAAACTTCGTGACGCGCACATTGCCGCGCAGGTTGACGTCAGTTCACGAATCTGTGATGGTGGCACTACACCTTCCTGTAAAAGCATATTTAATTTATATTTGTAAGCAAGATTATAAACAGAAATAGATATTCTAGTACGTTAATACGACATATTGAGCTTTAGAAAAAACCGTCACCCAGGAATGAGTAAAGCTACGGTTTTCTAGAAGAATGGTGGCCGCCTCATAGTCTCCGCAATTTACCGGCGAATGACGTCACTAAAACGTTATTTATGTGTAGTAAAGTCAAACCCCACTGCTCAAAGATTTAAATCGCTAGATTAGCCCTCACCGTACTTAGATACGTGAAAATGTCCATACTGAGAAAAGTGAGCTCACAGTCACACATTATTAAATAGCATTTCCATGACAATCATGTCAAGTTACTGCGTCATTGTGTGACAGAGGTGTCAAAACGAAATAGAAACGCGATTATCTTTTCACGCGGTAAGGCGAATCTATCGGTTTAATTAAATCTTGATGGATTGCTATGATTTTTATGACAGCCGTCCCTGCTGTCGTTTTTATAGGAAACAGTACCTTAACATCACGACGCTCTATAAAGGCAATTTTTTTTTTAATACCTTATTTTTATACATTGTATTAGTCGACGTACCTTGACGTTAAACAGCATAGCGCATAGATGATTCCATTTCAGTGTAGGAGTAGGAAAGAAGGCATGGAAGCAAGCTGTTATCGTATCATGAGCTTCTTTCAAGATCGACGTGGTCAGTTCTAAAGCAAATTGTACATAACAGACTCTGTGAGCTTTGCTTTTCCCCGGTTTTCTCGGCAACATGGAACACGTTGGTGTCTGGTCCGCCATTATCGCCTGAATCAGATTCCGTACTTCAGCAATGGCTTCGAAGTATGACATGTACTCGTGAGAGTTCCGCTTCCTATTATTTTGGGGGTATATCTCATTGATGTAAGACCGCACGAGTCTCAAGCATGCCCTGATAACGTACACCAGTCTCTTCTGATGCTTCATTATGGTCAACTTCTGGTAGTTAATCGGGACCAGTCCATTTGTTTCTAGGATGATTTCTTTGAAGGTATCCCAGCTCCATTGCAGCAGGGTTATGAGTGACTTGAAGCATGGTACGGTCACTTTTCTGGACAAGTTTTTACTTAGAATTATGATCGGTTCCCCAAATTCGACTACTTTGAGAGGTAACGTGTGGTCTGGGCTGACGGTGTTGTAGATGAAAGACGGGATTTGCCCAGCGTTCACATCAGTGCCATTATTTGATTTCTTGGAGGTTTTGAAATGAAAACCTATTTCGTCGTTGATGACCATTGCCTGGCCAGAGGAGCCGCAATCCGAGGACGGCCCACTTATGCACGCCCATGCTACATACCATCGGTTTGCCTGCAAAGAAGATGAATGACTATTGAATATCTGTCAGAATTGAAATAAAACTATCACACGAGTCAAGTATGAAGATCAAGTATTAGTATACTCCAACAGTCGCAGTCTTAAAACGTGGGAGCGAGATAACACTGTGGTTTATAATAGTCTATACTATAGAGTATTAGAAACACATACATATTCACTGTCATACTCGCAGGTACTGTCATATTCACTGTCATACTCGCAGGTACTGTCATATTCACTGTCATACTCGCTAGTACTGTCATATTCATATTATAAAATACAAGTTTTTTTTTTTAAAGAAAATCTACATTTTTCCACAAGAATATTTCACCCTACACGCAAGGGCAACGAACTTGCGTCTCAACACGGCGGGCGGCGGTTGGCGGCGGCGGGCGGGGCGCGCGGGACTTTACATGACCGGCCGTCAGCTGTTTCGCAGCTCTCTGGTACGCGTATCCATGAGTATCGGGACAGTGACGGATATTTACTTTTTAAAATCTTTTAATGAAAATAAGGTTTTTTTTTGTTGTTACAGGGTCATATAATTTTATATTTAAGTCAACTACCCAAGGTTTGAGTGACAACGGTGTTTACTCTTGCATACTGTATGTCGGTTGGTAATCAAAGGTTGGTGTCGTGGAAAACTTAGGTATTATGTAACTTTGCTATATTATGCTTTACGGTGCCAGGGATCATAGTTTTTCTATAACATTCTACTGATAGCCATTCATCTTCAGTATCTTCTTTGACAACCACGAATCAAAATTGGCATGGTTCCACTCACCGCCAGCGGTAAAGGGTTGTCAAACATGACAGGGAAGCGATCTCTAGGCGGACACTCGTACACGATCTCGTCGCTCTCGGTCAACAGTTCCCCGTCGCCCTCTTGGTCACCGCCTTCAACTCCGATGTCATACAGCTTCACTTTAGCTGTATAGTCTCCACGCCCGCCGTATAAACCGATACCACCTGAAAAAAAAAAAAATTATAACATACTTATACGTGACCAAAGACAATTCTTTGGTCTTGGTGTAGACCATTAAATTGTGACCTGCCCAGATATCAAGCAATGGATAACATTGTGAAACTTTTTACTTTCAAGATATTGAATACGAAGCTTTCCGCTACTTTGTATTGGTGTGCAAAATTAAAAAAAAATCTTTCCAAACGTCATAGAATCCAAATCATAATAATGTTGTTAATTTTGCCAGTTGACTTTTTTTTGTTTGTTATTATTAATTTGTATTGTTTTGTACCGTTACTGTTTTCCTTTGTGTGATTTTCGTGTAATGTATAATTGGAACCGCACACGGGTATTTGTTCGGATTCTTGTATACTTGCAAATAATTCTGTAGCCTCTCTTGGAGATCCAATAAATATGGATTTGCGTTACAATAGCCATGATTCGCGGCACTTCAATATATAAAAAAACGGGCGGTTTTGATTTTTGTACATTATTGGTAATCATTTAGTTGTAAAGAGGTTTTAATAGCCAAACTATGTTACTGGCAAAGAGTCTGGGTAAGAAAAAAAGTTAATTCCAAATTCGAAACTTTTGTTTAAAAACAATAATAATCCCGTTTTCCGTTTGTGACTTTTACTAACTTTTTGCAGATTTGCGGTTAGAAGGTTATCCTGGCAACTAAAACGAACTTCTCGTTATTTTTGGTAGAATAATTAATGTTTGTCGCATAATCCAGCCATATTGGGACTTAAAAGTGATATCTTTGTGTCGATTGTAATGGCAGAAAAAGCAATGAGAGCTAGTAAAATTGTAGCGCTGCTGGAAGATGGGTGTAGCCAAAAAACTATATTCTTATTGATTATAACAAATTACTAGTCATTTATGCTAATGACATAGTAAAAATATTAATATTATCCATACAAAAGCCAATGACTGTTAAGGTGCCCGTTTTTTTGCAAAGGGGTGTATCTAGCGCATTCTGGGCCGAAAACCTCGCTACCATCTTGCCTACACAGGCTAATATTTTAGTTTTTCTTGGACAGTTTTTTACGGCGCAAGAGAAGAAGCGGAATTTACAGCGGTAACATGAGCGTATAAGAACCTGCGCACCCACATACAGGTTAGATAACCCCCATTATTAGAACAGATATTTAGATAATACGAAAAATACCAATTAAAAAATAATAACTGCAGAAATGTAATACTGATACACAATTTACAGTTACCGGCCTTATATATAGCACACATCGAGTTTTATGTAAGTGCGGCTTTATAGAGTGTTTCTTACTCTCCGCCACTCAAAATATAATTTATAAGTATTTAAATGAAATAAAGGAAATAATAATACATCATTCTATTACGCAACATACGTGCTTGGACGTAGAGATGCGTACGCCAGCCTGTTATACTGTTGCGGGAAAGTCAGAAAGGGATACCGGGACCTTGGCAACAGGCAACTGAAGGAACACGGGTGGGTTTTAGACATTAAAAGTCTGACACGCCCTCCCGCTCCGCCCAGAGCGGGAGAAGTCACTTGACGATTTCACACAGTCAAAAAAAAAAAGCCGGTTGTACTGTACTATTATAATACATCTCATGCCGATTTCGGCTACGGTGACTATTCCTGTGTCTAACGACTTTAGATTACGAGCTTTAGCTTACCCAGTAAGATATCAGTGTCGCACATGAAACGAATGGCTTCAACGGAATGTCCCGAGTAGCCCCAACCGCCGCCATTACTATCAAACCTGTTCACAGTCTGATAGTCTTCCTTCACTGGCAGTATCGGAGATCCCAAGCTATCTCGTTTGTGATCTGATGAATGCAACCTTAAAAAAAATAGAAATATAATGTGCTGTTCATATCACAGAATTATAATAACCAGTGATCGGAAATAGGTAAGCGGAGCCGGCAAAGAACAGAGACAAAACAAAGTGGAGACTTCTTTACTACTAAAATATTTTTGGGGACTTATGCTTGGTAAGTTTATGAATTTTACATGACTTTTAACACATTATAAACATTAAACTATTCTTGATTAATTTTCCTATTCTATTCAAACAATTTTATTCAACAAATTTTTGAAAACAATACAAATCTAGCATACGTTTTTTTTTAAACAGAAACTGGAAATGAATTCAATAGTTGTTTTACTTACACTAAACTACACTTCGTCTCTGCTCTTTTACAAACTTTAGGTATTTATGCACGTTTAAAGTCACGGTAACCAAAAGTTGCAGAACATTGTTCCAGCAACATGTCTTCGATATGCTGGATACAAGTTGCCGGCTACATTGCATAATACAATGTGGATTCAACATGTTTTCAGGACCAAATTCATGTTGCTGAAACAATGTTGTATTACTTTATCTCGCGGCTTAACGGTAACGTCCCACATACCTGATATCATGAGCGTAAGTCAAAGAATCTAAACACCCCAATAGATGTAACGCAGCATGCATCCTTGTCACAGAGCAGCCAGAAGTTGACGGTATAGCTAACTCCTGGTTCAATACTGACATATTCGACAGAGCGACATTATCCGTCGGTCTATCTTCATCTCGGCAGGACAGGTCAAAATTCTCCAAGTTCTTGAAATCTTCCAAGCGTTTCATGCTTCCGTAGTTTGGGTACTCAAACTCGCCCTCACCGAAGTAAGATTCAGGGTCGTTGCAACATTTTTGGAGTTTGTGTGAGTCGAAAGCTAAGATGTTGTAGCATTTCATGACCCTCATCTGTGGTTGGTAACACCAGAGGACGTCGTATAAAGGGTCTAGGCAAGCGAGACTGTTGACAAAGTCCACTTGTTCGGAACCCGTCCATGTGTTGCATGAGCCATCCATTTTGTTTATGGTTATGCATTTGAATGTATGTTCCGGCCGGTTTGGTAGGATTACTGAAAAGAGTATATTATATAGCTGTAATAGTTGTTTTTTGTGTTCCGTACCAATAGGTAATAAAAAGGAACCATTATCGTGCGAGTTTGTTTATCTTTCTGTCACAGCTACTTACGAACTACTAATGCTAAACAACACATGAAAATTGATAAGTCTCAAACTTAGGTATACTGTTGTGATTGCCTGACTAAAATAAGAATGAAGTGAATCTGATGAGTGATGACCCTTTTGAAAACCGGCTGATAACGATTTTCAAAGTAATATTGTCACACACATGACCAGTAATACTACTTGATTTTTTTAATTATGTGTATCATTCTTATTGTAAAAATGGCTTGGATTAATGTCTCTGTTTTACTCAAATACCATAATAAATAAATAAAATACTTACTGATAGTATTAGCATTAGATGTAATAGTTGAGCTGAACAGAGTGTCCGTCTTGATAAGCGCCTGGGACACTTGAACGAAGGTCTGGTCTCCCGAGGCAGACACCCACACTGCCTTACAGGAATGGCGCGGGCCAAGGCGGGGAACGCGGCCGGGAGTCGCGTACCAAATAGGGCTGCGTTCTGTTCTTAGGGGCTCCTCCATACGAGGACGACCAAGCGAACCTTTCTGATGTAGAAAAAAGAGTCGGTTATTATAGGGATAGATCTCGAGCATTTTACTTTACCTAGCGGCATAAATTGGTAGTTTCTTTTCCTATAAGTGACATGTTAAAATTGAAATAACACTGAAGATAAAAAGAAAATTCACTTTTATCACATGGACTACAAACAAGATGAACCGGTGATCTGGAAGGTAGCTATGGAAAGTTGAAGAGAATCCAGTGATTGCGGAATGCACAGGGCAGTCATTGTGAGAGGCCTATCAACTTATTTAAAGCAGTATACCTATACGCCTTTCCACTGAATGAAGATTATACACATACATACATAAATCCACGCTTTTTTTCCCATGGGGGTAAGCAGAAACTACTGAGGGCCTAGACAAAGTGACATTCTGTCAGTGTTATGGACGATGGAAAAGGCAAAAATGTATAGGACTGACATAAGCTATCGAAAAGCTTATGTCAATCCTGTTGAAAGTCGTTGTAGAGATACGAAACGCTTTCGAAGGGATTGTCACTTGTCTAGGGCCTCAGAACGCCACCTGCTACGACCCTTATATACTCCTTCTGCTTCGATTACGTACACACACGCCGATTGGGTATACTACGCAACTGACCTTTCTGAAGATATTCTGCAAGGGCGTCCTCTTGCGGCGTGTCTGCTCACAATGAATGAAAATCAGTGATGTCAATGATGATGACCACAAACCTGATAATTGCCGAACGTGTACAGCTCTCCCTCTTTAGACAGTACCGCGGTGTGATTGCTGCCAGCGCTGACACTCGCAGCCTTAGGTAAGCGCACGCGCACTATTTTGTGATGAACCGCTGTGTCGCCGGCGCCCAGTTGGCCGTACTGGTTCGAACCGAAAGTTAAGACTTCACCTAGGAGCAAATATTACCATCAGTAAACGAATAAAAAGAAACCGTTGAGAAACACCACTGGTCAACTCGTAGTGACTTTGTGCAGAATAAATATTTTTTATTACTTTCTTTATAATAAATAATCTAATTGCTACTACAGATCTATCCGATCCCTGCAGTTTACACCAGTTCATTTACCAAAGATAAGCCAGCATATCGGCGTTAAGTAATTAATTAAATTTCAAGGCATCAGCGGCTCGAAGTCTTCATGCCACAGCTGTCGGTTTTAATCAATAACCTTATTGTAACTGATACAATAATGATACAAGGGGCCCATTGAAGGATATAAATGTATTGGGGTTAATTTATAAACGTTGTTTATGTCTGCTTAACCATATATTTTAGTTACGATAATGGGCACACGCCAAAATAACCTTGTAGCCATAGATTCGGCGATGGTTTTGTTGACTTACCATGCTCAGTAAGCAACACAGTGTGATGTAGGCCGCACGCGACTGCGGCAATGCGGTGGCCACCAGGTACGGCAACACGTGCCGGCGGCAAGCATGACACTTTAATACTGGCGTCGCGATCTACCTCGGAGCTGGCTGCCTGGCTCTCATACACCGAAAACCGGACGTTTTCTTTATCTAGTAAAAGAAAAAGAACATAAGTCTATTAATTTGATCATATCGTGAACATTAAGCCTGTCGCTGTACATCACCCCCTCCAATACTTTCGTTCTTTCAACATAAGAACCAATTACGAATTTGGAGAGGGCTGGCTGAACACGACAAGCGAAGAAACGGGCGTTGATGAGTGAACTGGGTGAGGAGTTGAGCACTAGCCCAGTACACTGAGTTGATGATTAATCCTATTTCAAACATAAAGTTATAAGCAAACGACTAGCGCATCTAGGCAACTGACTATTTTCCTATTTTTAGTTATGCAACCTAGCTTATTTCTACGAAACAAGTTAGAATGCTCACCACTCCTTGAGTCTAGTATAGCGAAGACTTCAGCGATGTCATCAAGATCTGTGACAGAAGGCTCGTTTAAAACGATTGCCTGCCTACTTGCCTACATGACTGGTAATGTATTTAAAATGATTGCCTGCCTACTTGCCTACATGACTGGCAATATAGTATTTAGTATTCTACTAACTGTGGTCTAAAATTTCGTTCGCATACAAACATTGATGAGAGATTCCCCATGAGACCAGCTCAATTTTGTTCCACCATAAAATTAATCGGTATGAGCAGTATGTTCAATTTAATCATTATTTGTACTGGTAATACCAGTATATTTTATTGCCTGTACAAACTTATGTCTATTTGATATTGTAGTCTTTTAGAGAATGCTCACCGCTTTTTCTGTCCACTCTTGCGGAGGCTCCTCCACAGGCGTTATCAAGATCTGCGATAATGATGCAACATGCTTTAGTATGACTACTCTTAGTCTTTTACATATTATAAATATATTTGGCGCAATTTGGCCCATAATTATCGAATTCTAGCAAGTTACAAGTAGAATTGCTGGGGAGTTTGTTGCGCTACTTTGTCTTCCCAGTTTAAATACTAGCAACTGATGAAGGATGAGCGTAGTGAATTAGTGATTGTTATTTATAAACTTTGACGTGCGAAAAGGGCCGATTCCGTCTTTGATAGGAGAATTTGTTAGTGCCTAAATCAAGGAGCTCTTGGACTCGTGATGACCAGCATTATCAGGTTTCCTGGTAATATACAACCAGTGGTTTGGTTTCATTTATAGAACGTAAAATCAATGGAAAAACAACTTTTTATTTTTGAAGAAAATCTACATATTACCACAAGAATATTTCATCCTATACGCAAGGGCAACAAACTTCACGTCTCAACACGGACGGGGGGCGCGGGACGTGACTTGAGAGGCCACGAGCGCGGCCCCTACCTCAGCCAGTCAGCTGTATAGCTGTATTGTATATTTATTCATGTGTTATGTAGGTAGAAGACGGGTGGCGACCGTCACAGTTATACTACGTCTCTCAGGCACGTATCCATGAATTTGCGGACGGTTTCGGATAGAAACTTTTTAAAATCTTTTCATTTTTTTGTTGCTTTGGGTCATTTATTTTTATATTTAAGTAAACTACCCATGGTTTGAGTGACAACGGTGTTTACACTTACACGCTGTATAGAACCTAGAGGTCTACGTAATATAAAGAATTCTTACCACTTTTCCTGTCAACTCTAGCCGAGGCTCCGCCACAAGCATTATCAAGACCTGCGATAATGACAAGAACACATGTTTAGTACCACTGCCTATTTAGCTTATAAAAGTATTAACTTGTTACCTATCTGATTTCTTAGTGAGGCATAAACTAAACTGCAATTTATCTAGAGATAATCTAAAAACTGGCGGTATTTTGAAATGCAATTCCTATCTTTCGCACCAAACGCTTTGCCTTATTCTACTTATCAGCTGACTAGAGGGAATAGCCCGTGTTTATCTAGCCTATTGGAAACGTAACTCTTCCAGGATGTATTGGAACTTATAGCTACGTAACAGAGGGATTGCTCACCGCTTCTTTGGTCGGCTTTTTCGTTGTCGTCAAGATCTGTGGTATGACATTTAGGATGTTAGGACGACTGTCTTGCAGCTGAATACCAGTATTTTATATGGAGCGACTGCCTATCTGACCTCCACAACCCAGTAACTGGGTAATAGGAAACCCCTTGGTAAGACTGGTTTTGTCAGACTTTCGGGCTTCTGACGACCCGTAACGACTGCCAAAAATACTCGAATGACAGCCGGGACGAACGGCTAAACGTGCTTTCCGAGGCAAGGAGGAGTCTTGATATATAAAAACGGTCACCCAACCCTGGCAAGCATAGCTTAACCTGATGGATCGACCCGTGCGGCTGTTATTACTTAGCCACGAGCTCCTCCTAATGTCATTACAGGAACCGTTGCTGGCAAATGTTTGGCCTACCTCTGCCAGAATTATTTATTTTCATAATAATAAATGGCGGTTTTGCTGGATTTCTTTTTTCAATAACGCCTTCGAATGTTTAGTTTGCCATGGTATCATAAATAAGGCTAAGCGTATGCCGATGCCGACACGCAGGTCACGGCGTTTAATTTAGTAAAATCAATGTTTATTTTTATTTATTTATTTAACTATTTATGTACACACATAATAAACAGACAAGAAGAAAAGAACAGAAAAAAACGTACGTAAATGTTGTTTGTTTAGGGTGGTTTTTTCCTTGCCTACGCTGTCCCACTCCCCGTTTTGGGTGTTATGTTATTTTAATTTATTGTGTGTAATTTCAGATACAAATGAATAAATAATAATAATATTTTTGTGAATACTAAATAATTGGGCCTTTGCTCAGCAGTATAGGCTAACATAAAAAAAAAAAAAAAAAAATGACTAATAACTCACCATTTCTGGAGTCAGCTCTGACTGAAGCCTCGCCATCATCATCAAGGTCTGTGACAGTGACAGTGGAGGATCGCTCTGGACGACTTGCCACCACAAACGCGTCGGCGCATCGCCGGCAAACACCGCACACGGCGCAGCCGCTGTCGCCTTCGCCGCAGCCGCATTTTCTGTTTTTAACGGAAATATCGACGTCATAAATTATAAAAAGAAATATTTAGAAGTGACTTTGATAAGATCTTAAACCATTCTAAAAAAAAAGTGCGCGTCGGGAATCGTCATCTATCTTTGGAAATACGAACTCCCGAAGATGAGATCTAATAAAGAGTTGTTATAACACTGGAAGGTCTTGCCTATTTTGTATTGCCATGATAACAAAATTATAGAATACTAACTCAATGAAATTCCAAAAATGACAAACTGCGATCGGAGTAGGTAACCCGACAGAGAGAAAACGTCATACAAGTGCGCAATGAGAGGTGCACTGCTACAAAGCGCGCCAGTACAGGACTTAAGAGCTTTGCCTCTGTGGTACTCTGCGGCGCGGCGTGCCATTCGTGCTTCGCAACGCCAAGATTACCAAAGCGCATACTTTTTCTGTTTTTTTTTTAAGCCTGTATTTTATTATATCCTGTGACTTCTGCACTGTTACATGGATCATGTTTTCAATAATACGAATTTCGTTATCAAAAATGGGACAATGTTTGGACTGCACTTACATGTGCTTGGCAAGTTCTCATGTAGTGTAGAAGAAGGGCACGAGATTAGACCGATCAGAGAGAGATCAAGTGCTTAGACTTTCTGTTTGATTAGGGACACTTTTCATTCCTTCGGAAAACCAGCACCCTAACTTTGTTGTTAAAACTATCAACATTTAAGGATTTGCCATTGTAAGTCATTCTGCCTAGCCTTTTCCTAACTATGTTGGGGTCGGCTTCCAGTCTAACCGGATGCAGCTGAATACCAGTATTTTACATGGAGCGACTGCCTATCTGACCTCCACAACCCAGTAACTGGGTAATACGATACCCCTTGGTTAGACTGGTTGTCAGACTTTCGTGCTTCTGATCGTAACGAACTCGTAACGACAGTCAAAGATCCACAAATAACAGCCGGGACCAACGGCTTAACGTGCTTTCCGAGGCACGGAGGAGTCTCGATATGTGAAAATGGTCACCCATCCACGGACCAACCCCGGCAAGCGTAGCTTAACCTGGTGGATCGACCCGAGCAGCTGTTATTACTTAGCCACGAGGTCCTCCCTTGAGTAATTGCCATTGTAAGTGTGTTACGAAATAACCCCACAGTTGGGTTACAGGCGAGTTCGTATTCGTCCATAATCTCCTAAAACAGAAATAAATACGTACTCTCCAGGTACTCTATTAGGCAGGTGCGAGCAATGGCACGCGCTAGAGAAGCCCGTACAGTCGCGGCACACGACACACACGCGACAGTAATCAGTCGTCCACGTATGTGACGTCGTGCACAGTCGGGAGTCTTCCTTGCTTTCGCTACGTCGACGAGGTGGGTAGATCTCTGAAAAAGAATGAAAATATCATTAATTAGATACCACTATAGAGATATGAGGAACAGGGTGTAAGGTTCCCCGTCCTCCATATTATTCAGTCTTGAACCTTAGTAAATAGATATTCCGAGGGCCTAGACAAGTAACAATCGTTTCGTAAGCCTTTCGTATTTCTACTACGACTTTCAACAAGCTTGACATAAGCTTTTCGATATTTTATGTCAGTCCCATACATTTTTGCCTTTTCCATCATCGTTATCGCTGACAGAATGTCACTTTGTCTAGGGCCTTAGAGGGCCTATCGAAAAGCTTATGTCAAATCTATTGAAAGTCGTTGTAGAAATACGAAACGCTTTGTAGCGATTGTCACTTGTCTAGGCCCTCAGGTTTCTAACAAATCTGTCCATTACAATAATTTCTTAAATTATAATGAGTCCAGCCTTTTTACCCGACTGCGAAGGAAGGGTTATGTTTACAGGAACAGTACTGCTATCTTAACCCCAAACTGAACAAAATAATACAATTGCATCAATAACTTACTCTCTTTGGTGTATCCAAACTCGCGTCCACACTGGCCTTTGTTGTTGATGCCAAATGTGTAAACTTGTCCAAAGTTTGTCAAAGCAACCGCATGAGCTTTGCCAAGAGCAACCTGGGAGAACATGATTGGTATTATTAAGTTGAATCCATTTTCAGCTATCAGCACCCTAATTGCGGAATGCACGATCGGTTTGAATTGGAATCGATTTGAAACAAATGTCTAACATATTGCTTCATAAGTTCAAAAAAAAACTTCTCAATAACGTAACTTATGAAGCAATGGATTAGACATTTGTTTCGAACCGATTCAAATTCTGAGCCGATTAACTTATCGATTCAGCTAAATTTAAAAGAAAAAAATACAAAAGACTGTCACGCGTTAAAGGTATATTCATAGGAACCATTGCATGCGATACTTCGCATAACTTTTTACCCAATAACTTAGATATACGAAATTTAATGGAATATGCTGTTTTCTATGGTCCGATGATCTATATCCGATGAAATCGCGATGATCGTAATTTTCATCGAGAAGCAACAATTTTCGATCCATACAAAACTTACTTGCACAATCCTCTCGTGTCGCAAGCCTAGCACTTGTCCGGCTGAATCACAGTGCTGCGTGTCTTTGCCGAACATCAGCAGATGTCCCTGTCTGGTCACTAAAGCAGTTGAACCGTAGTTGCATGCGGCATACACAACGAAGTGGCCCTCCGCCTGAGAAATAACGTGTTTAATCAAAAGATGATTATAAGCATCAAACTCAACTCGAAGACAAAGCATTTATTTCAATTAAAACAATTACAGACACTCTTGAACCCTGCCAGGGTTGCGGGTTAGTCCGAAAGGGCTACCGGGACCTTGGCAACAGGCAACTGAAGGAACACGGGTGGGTTTTAGTCAGTAAAAGTCTGACACGCCCTTCCGCTCCACCCAGAGCGGGAGAAGTCATTGGATGATATACAACCCACAAAAAAAAAAGGCACTCTTGAACTGTCAAGGAGTCAGTCAGTTAGAAAGATGCAGCTGCCTTCTCCATCTTCATTATCCACGCCCGAGTTGACCAGGTGGTAAAATCGGGCTGTGGCAACTGAATCGTGGGGAGGCTGAATGGTCATAGTGATGGCCCGAAAATGGGACAAAGTTTCTTACCTTGAATATCTTCTTGGGGCGAGTGGGTTTGGGTTGCCGGCGATGTTTCATGGCGTCCCCGTCTTCGCCTCGGCGTGCGATTCCCGTGAACAACGCGGAGCCATTGTCCAGCACCAAGATTGCGTGGACACCTTCGTGACCTACCGCCACCTATAATACAAATGAAAATTTTTGGAAAGTTCTCTGTATTAAGGATTCTGTGAAGGATAGGATTGACAGGTGACAGAGGAGACAGACGTTTTGCACTAATCCCAGTACCATGGACAAGAGCTGGCAAAAGAAGAGTAAAAACCACTTCAAGTCAGCCGGCAGCCATTACCATCAAACTCAAAACCTTGAATTCTTTGAGTTCCTCCTTAATACAGTTGACATCCTCAGAGAGCGTCGTCGGCAAGCCAGTCAATTGAGCCGTCTATATTTTAGAGGCTTCGCTCGCGTATAATCTTTATAAATTAGCCTATGTTACTCAGAATGAATGTAGCTTTCTAATGGTGAAAGAATTTTTGAAAACGGCGCAGTAGTTTTTGAATTTATTCATTACAAACATACACACAAAAATACAAATCTTTCCTCTTTATAATATTAGTGTAGATATATAGCCGTATATATTACATTCTATGCTATGATGCTATATGATAATTCATGCTGAATTGAAATATTGATATTGGTAGAATCGGTTGCAGTAACGTTATAACAATAATCCTGACAAACTCAATAAATGTACTAATTTCAACTTTTTTTTATAATGATGGAATATCGAGTATCGTTTATAAGCTAAACCTTGAAGCTGCAACCGATTTTAAACAACGCGTTTAAAATCGGTTGCAGCTTCAAGGTTTAGCTGGCGGAGCGTTTTACTTCTATAGAATGTTTTATTTGACAAATCATAATGGGATTTCCCATCGGAAAAATAACGAACTTACATAAAAAACTTTCATCCTTTATTTTCATCCCTTTAGGACTCCCCTAAAGGGGTGAAAATAAGGGATGAAGGGGATGAAAAAAGGGATGAAATTTCTATAATCCTATCTTTGTGCTCACTCCGGTTAAAAAAGGAACTGCTGTGCAAAATTACGTAGTAGATACAAAAACTACGCAGAAGTCTTACCTGTATAACTTTGCACCTCTTGACGTTGGGTGCTTCATTCCTGGAGAATATAGTCTCCTTCATCAGGGTCCATCGACCGGTTTGTGGCGCAGCTGCCTTGTAGCCGAGGCTAGTGCCTTTGCCAGTGTAGTATACCTGAAAGAAGGATAAGCATGAATGTGGGAATGTACACAATTTATTTAAGTAAAAAAAACGCATGTAATCCCCGTAAGGTTAGGCAGAGGTGTATATAGTATACCCACATTTCACCAGTAACTAACGATAACTATAATCATAACTTTTTTAAGCTAAAATGTTAAGCTTAAATAATTTATGATTTACTTACTAATAGGGAATATGCATGTGATTCAAATATGGGTCAAATATTTTTTTTTTTATAAACTATATTACTTCAGAATTATGCCTCCATCAATATTTTTGAATAAAATTTATTTTTGAGCGAGAAATTAATTTTTAAAAAGTCCCAAAAAACTGTGGGTAATTTAAATACTTGAAAAGCTAAGAGCGGATGTGACGTAACAATCCGGGACAACAATCAAAATGTCAATGTCAAGTCAATCAACAAGTGTCAAGTTGACGTTGACCTGACAGTTGCTTGTCTGTTTTCACGGTCTGTGACGTCACCACACGTTTAAATAGCCCGGATCGGTTGGATATTTAAAAAAAAAAAAATAGTACTTTAAATTGCTTTTTAGCCGTCGTTTTTTTTAAACTATTATTAAAATTTGACAATGTAAACTATCGAATAAAAATATTAAAAAAATACATGCATATTTATTCTTAGACGATTATGTTGTTGTCTATGCAAGATATAGTGTCTAGACCTGTAATAGACGTACATACCACCACTCTTATCCTAATTTTAACTTATACAATAGGGTTTTGGATCTTATTTTGTACCAATTATATTAAATAAATAAGGTCTCTCTTGCTGTGAATCCAACATTGAGATTTTTTAAGTGTTTTCAATGTTAGTAGCACAGAAAATTTATTGCAATCGCCAGTTAGCTCCGCATCCGCATTGTAGGTACAGTCGTTTAAATAAGTTTGTTTTTAATTTAGAGAATTTAACAGACTAGTAAACTTGGCAAGCAGCGCCATTAAGAAATGAAATGAAATTTATTTCTGTAAATATATCTTCAAGACACTTTTACATGTTAATCCAAGTCAATAGTGAAGTCAACGCAAAAATAAAGTAACGCGGCCATATTACTTGCGATTCTTAGGACTACACACCTTTCCGGAAGCAGTAGTCAGCAGCGCAAAGTCTTGTCCTCCATATATGCTCATGAGGGGATCTTCATCACAATCATCCAGCTGCATCGCTATTGGTGCATCTAACTCCACCGTTCGCCGTGACACTCCATCTTCAAACGGACTCCGGCCCAGAACCAATGTCCTGCGCCTGAGTAGATGTACGTTTATCTCTTTCAGTGACGTCAGCGTGGTGGTAGCCGTGCCTTCGTTCCGTTCCGGCTGTGCGTCAGCGTCATACATTCGGATTGTAAGGTTGTCCTGAAACAAATAGGTAACGTCATAATAAGATGCATGAGTATGGCAAAGCATAATCGTTACAATGTTCGCAATACTGTAAAACAGTCCTACTATCTTTGATACAGAGTGAGCCGTACTTAATCCATCACGCGGACTCATCAATATGAATGATAGATTCGATGTCTGTAAACATTAAACTATTGAAATGAATCTCAATAATGATTTTGTTGTTTAGGTTAACCAATCACATCAGTTAACGTCGCAGTCGCTCCATGTAAAATACTGGTATTCAGCTGCATCCTGTTAGACTGGAAGCCGACCCCAACATAGTTGGGAAAAAGCTAGGCAGATTGATTTTGAATCATAGCAGTTAACGTAAGATCTGACAGCATGTTAGATTTTTTAAAATTGATCAAATATTCGTAAACGAACTCTTTAAATACGCGACAGCTGGAGAAGAGGATTAAATAAATTCTACTTACAAAATTAGTTAATAATATCAGTCCTAGTTGTGTTCCGTCCGTAAAAACAGCTGACTTGGGTTCAACCGGGGCCGGCTGGCCGGGTTCCAGTCGTATCATGTTCCTCACTTCCAAAGTTTCTCTATCTATTTCATAAACTTCAGTCTTTTTCCTGCCTATCCTTAGATATAATTTATTCTGCAACATGGCAAAGATATTACATACGTTAAGTTTCTGAACTAAAATGAATAAAAATCACAATACTATTTGAAATAAACTAGTCATAAACTCACCTTACAATAACCTAGCCAGCCATGCCGATCGCTAGCAAAGAAGTCTGGCTTGTGCAAATAAACATGCTGCCTTATAGAGCTGCCGTACCCTGATCCGATCTTCAGCAGGCCTTTGGACGTAAATACGTATAGGAAGCAGCCGTCGGAAACTAAGGAGCGGACTACAAGCTCGCCCGAGCTTAGTTGCGCGGGCAGATCGACGGGAAAGCTATTGACTAGACACTGATGGGGGACGCCATAGTTCAACCAGAGGTTGCGGGACGGAGAGCCGAGTATCACCGATTGGACGCTCCGCTGGAGAGTGATTAGGTTTGATGGTATCTGTAAAAAATCGGTTTACATTTGTAATTATAGCGTTGAAGGAGCAGTCAAACGCGTCTATGGTACCAATTTGGCGTTGACAGCGAGTTTATGTCGTAGCCGAAGGTTTTAGCGCAGATAGCGGCAACTGCTCAAACAAAATCCGCCGCGTAAATGCGTTCGAAGATCTGTACGCGCGCGCGCTATCGACACCAAAATAATACAGAACACTCAATTTTGAACAATTTCAAAACGCTCCGTAAAAGATTTGTCTATATGGGGTATTTACTCAAGTGCTGCAGTAGCGACTGTTCGCAAGTGTCGCGCGCGCTCGAGCTGCGAGCATGCTAGAGGGAGCGTGCGAGGGCCCGCATGGCTGCGAAAAAAATACGCTCGCGTCTGTCGCGGGGTATTATATTTCGCACGCTATTTTCAACTTAATTTAAGTTCATTATCAATTAATCAATGAAACTACTCAAGCATCTTGTTGTTCTATCTGCACTGACCCTATGGTTGGTCCTCGTATTGTTAGTGTTACTTCTATCGACCGGACCGTACCTGTCATAGAAACTAATAAGAATGTCTCCAAAGTAAACCAACACACTTGTTCCTTTCATTCGTTATTTCAACCAACATACCTGTAGGTCTTGGTCGGAGAGTGCAGATGAGGACATAGTCAGAGATGCCACAGCATTCAGGATGAGTTCAGCTTCACCTCGGGCAACTGAGAGGGCTATAAGGCAGGAACTACTGAGAGCAGTCAGATTACTTGGTCGCTCCATCGAACCACCCGGCCCGCTGCCACTGGCGACCTCCACAAGCATGGTATGGAGGTTTATTATGATCTAAAAATATAAAAATTCTTTAGAAATTTTGACGTAATTGCAGAACACCCAATATGTTTTTTATTGTTCTGTTTTCGGCATCTCCAAGTATAATGTATACTTACATCGGTAGGTTCTTGCGCCAGTTCTTCAGGCGCATGTCCCTGCAGCACGTCCAGTAAAGCAGAAAGAGCAAGTTCACAAAATTGTGCATTTGTGAACCGCGCTTGTGATATCAGGGAGAAGACGGATTTAAGGCCTATTCCTGTAATCTGTGAACCAATGAAATAATATTCTTAAATATTGATTTTGCACAATCGGATAAACTGAACCCGTATACTCATTGAAAAAAATAATGCGCTATATTGTCTCAGCAACGTGTTTTTTTGGTCCGGGAAACAAATGCCACCGGTTACATGGAATGATGCAGCATTGCTGGCAACATATAATTATTTTTCTCAACATTTTTTCCAATGAATACGGGTCGAATCAATGAACGATCTCCCAGATATTCTTTACCTTTGGTAGTTTGCTCACTGGTAATGGTGACGAGTCCTCAGCGTCGCTATCATCAGAGAAGTCGGCGCTTCCATGGAGGTGCCGCCAGCGTGCGAGTATAGACTTCCGAACGCTGGCGTATACCGCAAATTGTGATGGATTAGCCAGGAGTGCAGGAGCATAGCAAACCGCTAGTGCATTGGCCGCTTTTAGTCGCCGGAGTTTTTCTTTCTTACCGATCCTCTTATGGGATCGTCTTTCTTTCCTAAAATTGACTATTGTTTTAGAAAAGAACAATTATGCGTCTTTTATTCAAGGTAAGTACTTAAAAAAGACTTTACGGCCTCCTTAGTCTATTGGTCAAACTTGAATCCAAGCGTGTGTGACTGCTAATAGTTACTGGGGTTTTCCAAGGAAAAATTCGAGGTATCAGCCTGGAGGCGGGATTTGTGACTGATTAATGTCAGTAGGTGACTACCGAAATGACGACTAATAGAGAAGTAGGTATGGAAGAAAAGGACATGTTGCGCCGACCACAAATAAATTGGGATAAGGGCAAGAGAATGATGATGTCAGTAAGACATCTTTCCTCCTATTACTGGGAGAGGGCACTGGCTCTTGTAACACAGGTATACCACCTAGCACAGGAGTCAGGGACTTCACACTATTTTGTAACCACTTTCTTGTGTAATAAAGATTATTGCATTTTACTATTGTATTACATGTGCTATACACCTCTGCCTATGCTTTCGGAGAACACAGGTATGATGTTATATTTAGGCACTCAAGAGTTAGAGCATCAAATATCAAGTTAGAGCATTAAACGTCGACTCTGTGTATGTTTATGAACAGTTACCTACTTAATAATGCAGGCATTCATAGCTACTTATCTTTTAATTCATCCAAAAAAACCTTTTAGGTATAAGGAATTTCATGTCGGTGAACGCAGCTGGTGGTCGAGAGCAGTGGTGACTCTGTGGTAACAACAGCAAGTAGGTTTGAACCCAGACAGGCGTTTTATTTTGTGTCATCATCACCACTGCTCGCAAAACGATGAAGGAAACCAGTATGTCTAAGAACCAAAAATTCGAAGACATGTGACATTTACCAACCCGCACTGGGCCCGCGTGGTGGATTACAGCCCACTGCCTCTCACCGAGAGGAGGCCTGTGTCCCAGCAGTGGGAACATTATAGGCTGATTATGTGAATGCAGCTGTTTCTAGAATATTGCTTCACAACATTTTTATTTCATCCGCTGTACTACAAACAACATTGCAAACACGAAAATCGGTTCGAATTTATTCTGGTTTAATCACAACTACGTAAACAACAAAAAATGTATCCATCTATATTATGTGCCCTTTCTTGTGAGATAATAATAAATAAATATATGATTTTTATAAAAATATTAAAAAATAAAAGGATTATGTATTTAAAAAGAAATGAAGAAGTAAATAAATAAAAATATTTTATTAGCAGGCATCACGGCCCATAGGGTGTTAGTAATTTACAGTGAGATTCTATAAAATACAAAATAAAATACACTTACTTGGTGCCACTCCAACATAGTGCTCGAAAATATTTCTTATAGTTCTCAGGTTCCATACATCTTAACTCCGGTACTTGCATCCTTAGAGCCATTGTGGTTATATCTTTTTACTTCTGCAATATTATGATGGTGCATCACATTGAAATCAATAGCTAGGTCAAGCAATATTTATTGTTTCGCACAGAACACAGTCGCACTACAACTTTATGGTTTTAATTTGCTGAGCAATAAATAAACATTAAAATTTGTGAAGCCAGCTTTGAATAGAGTGTGTGGTTTTTATTTACAACAGCAAAAGTCCATCAGTATTTTTTTTTAAACATCCACGTTCTTTATTTTTTCTATAAAAACCTAATTACTGTAGTCAACAGAGGCTTGGAATTAATCCCATAAAATTACAGATTAACTTCACAGGATCATCTGAGGACCAGTCCCAATAGTTTTTCTTTTCCTCTCTCATGGATGTGTGGTATCAAATTGTTTTCTTGCAATTTTGATTCACACTTTTTAACTATGTATTTAGGGTCATGGATTAATGAATAATCTAAAACAGGAGCAAGCAATATTTCTGTTTCTTCACTAAAATTCGCAAAAGCTGTCTATAATCTAAACGCAATATTTTGGGCAGAATTTAATATAATAAATACACCTTTTTCGCAATTAGATTTTCACTGTGTACATTCATTGCAGTTTATTATTGATCTATGGGTACATAGGTATGTAATGCAACTGTATTTATTATTTAGTCATATTTTTTATAATATACCTGACACACTAGTAACGGCATTCTGTTTGTTTTACACATATTCCTTAGAATGAAATTATTTTATTTATTTCAAATCGTTCAGAATTTCTAGGTTCAAATGAATTCAAACGAAGTTTGCAGTAATGTCAAAAAATCAATAAACACTCGGAACCAGTGAAGGGAGTATTGAATCGGTTTTTGGCAATAACCGTAAATTCTAAGTAGTGATGGACCAAATATATTTAATTGATTACATACTCGTGTTCGTTTTTGTTAGAAAGCGAGAAAGTCTGCATAAATTGTCTTGTGGATAGTACATCTTGGGTTACAATAGTATAGACGTGCGTACTTACAGTAAGCGGTTTATAAGTTCGCGACCTTACTCTGCTCGCCGTCCGCGTCGGTGACACACGTGATTTCACGTGAATCTTGCTCACACTGTGTCGCGTTGTCGTCGACGAAGGAAGCTTTGTGTTATCTGCGCCTCGCGGTTTCACCCACTCTCGATCCTGTGGGAACATCGGGATAAAAAGTGTCCTATGTGTTAATCCAGGTTATAAACTATCTGTTTGCCAAATCCATTCAGCCGTTTTTGCGTGATTGAGTAACAAACATCCAAACACACAAACACACAAAGTTTCACATTTATAATATGAGTAGGATTAGTAAGATTATGAAATGAAATGCGTTTTTTCGTGCCTAATTTCCAATAGATTATTGAAAGCTTGAAACTTCATATTTTTCTCTCTCCTCCTTTTTGAAGAAGTCGGTTAAAAATAGCAGCTTGCGCCTCGTGGCGATGACAGACGTACGACCAAGGAACTAATTATAAGTTCCTTGCGTACGACTCAAGGCGGGCTAAGAGCAATATTTCAAACCTGTTGGATCATCAACGAATTTACTCAGCGGTTTTAAAGTACGCGTACTTAGTATGAAACACGGGCGTGTAAGTTCGCCGACCCATAATACGCGTACTTGCTCGCACGTCTATCACCCCTTTTAAACACAAACATTTGCCCATCTAACTGCTGTATGAATAAAAACTTTTTACAAAAAAAAACAACCTACTTCCAAAAAAAAAGTGAAAAGTAACTTTAATTTCGGAAGGCGGTGTCTTTGCTTTTCAACTTTCGTTTTTTGCCACCAACTTCCGAAATTAAAGTTATTTTTCACTTTTTTCGTGTTTTTTTTGGAAGTCGGTTGTTTTTTTTTGTAAAAAGTTTTTATTTTTTACTTTTTAGTTGTGGTACACACGGCTACACATCAAGCAATACATTTCCAGTAAAAGCTGACCTCGCATTGTACGGAAATCCTATTCTATGCGAGCTCAGCATAAACTGGAAATGTGTAGCCGTGTGTACCTACCCCACACAAATTCGTATACCGTTATCTGCTATGTAAATAACAGTCAACTACATACGCAAAGTAGGAAAAATACGTAATTATTGAAGCTAACTCAAGAACTCGCAAGCAAAATTAATACAATTTATATGGGACTAACTCTGAAGCATAACCTACCAAACAAAAAAGAATTATCAAAATCGATTCATAATTGGAGGAGTAATCGCGTAACATACACACAAAAAAAAAACATACACAGGAATTGAGAACCTCCTGCTTTTTGAAGAAGTTGGTTAAAAAACCTAGCAAAAGATTGAATTAAGGGGAATGCGATAAGGTAGACCGTGAAATCCATTTTTTTTGCAATTTGCAGGCCAGTGTCAGATTGTATGTTGATTATGTTTCACGACCGTAACAATTAAGGCTTTACCGATTTAGAATCAGCAACACAATTTATAATCCCCAAGTGTCATGATTTCATAAAATAGTCATTCAATACGATTATATAAACTTATTGTATTGCTGATGCTAATATTTATAACTAGCTCAATATCCTATGTCCTATTCCAGATCATGATCTACCCATGTTCCAAATTTGTCAAAGCGTAACAAACAAACTCACTTTCACATTTCTATCCACTCAAATGCCCTAACTAGAATCATTTATTTGCAACAAACACAGATGATACCAGTTGTAAAAGTGAATCGATAAAGGGAATGGGGAAGAAAACGCAAAGTTAAGCTATGACCAGGTGGCGCTACGTGTTTTTGACTCATATCATGAGCACTGTCAGTTTTATCTGTCAATGTTTTTTGGGGTTATTATAAATAATGATAGCAGAAATTAGCGTGTGTTTTTTTTATGTTAAAGAATAATGTATTCGATATCTTGTACTATATCTCAGTTAAAAGCTGAACTGAAGTAAACTGTAAGGCCAAAAAGCGGATCTGGCCAGCAGAGGGGCAATTCCCGTATTTTTTCAGAACTTTCGCATTCGCATCTAGCAATCAGTCAAAAACACTATCAATTTACAAGAATTGGCTTTCAGGTATTTACAGCCAATTTTCTTGTCAGTAACAGAAGTCAAGTAGCTAATTTTTGTGTAACGTGTTGTCGTTCATTCATCTACACAGTCATTTTCTTACCTACAGAGCACTATATAATACTGGCTACCTACTTTCAGAAAGTTACATTGCGAATCGTCGAGTTTTTGGAAGATATAAGTATCAGTTGCTTTTTCCCATAGTTTTTTAATCATTTAGAGTTCTTAGAGTATCGCATAAAGGGATCGGATCGTATATAAGGAGCCATTGTTAGTACCACCGATTACGACACAATGCTGCCTTCCTAAGTTTTTTGTAAACAATTTTTGAATGTTATACATTTTCTGTGAATCAAGACATACTAGCGACACCCGTGGCAAAAGTCATCAATTTTTTTCCCCAGTGGAATACTGAAACGATTCCATTCTGATGAATTATTTTAATCGATAATTTTTAATCGAGTTGTTTTATAGGTCATATCCGTTACTTTTTACCGGTTTTCTGAAGTTTGAACAACCCTGCCGCGCCATTGTGATTTGTGGTGGTTGGTGTTCCTCAGTTTGTCAGTTTCGTACAGCTTGTGTGTTTTTAATAAGATTAGGGACAGTAATGAATATATTTTTTACGAATGTTATACTAGAAAAAGCAAAAGTGACAATAATGCGTGCCGAACCTTTTATACCTGACTAACGAGCAGCTTTGAGTCACCACGGTTAGTTCAAATTGATGGCTGAGGTTATTTGTTGTGACATAGCTAGCTATATAATATCTGCAACAATTTGTCATCAGCGTTTAATAAAATTATCTTATAAATGTTACAAGACATACAGTAATACAGAATTTATTTACAATCGAAACTATTGAGCACAGTTCATTGAAAGTTTGAGCATGTTCTTTCATAATTTTACACCATACAAGCACCGCGACCCTTGGCGTTGGACGTAAGCTTTACAAAGAACTTACGTTTTTTTTTCTATAATCGCTTGTGTTCCTGCAATGTGAGGTACAGTTAAATCAGTAATGTGTTTTAGCACAGTGTGTAATTCGCAAATTAATTCCCAAGTTCAATGAGCAGCTATCATAGAACTTCTGTGCAAGTATGGAAGGACCTCAAAGTAATAAAATACATCCCAGTGTCATCAATAACTACAAACATTGCTAGTAAACATAGTTTACATTTTGATTACAGTATTAATTTTAATAGATGCTGTGCTCACTCTCCTGTTTTACTTAAACATAAGCTCAATTTTTATTTATTTATATTAACTAGCATGTCAGAAGTGTTGTACCAAACATCAAATATTTGGTGATTTATATTTTTGACTTATTTTGGGGCGTTGAGACAATTTTAAATGTCCAGCAGTGGATTGTGATAGGCTGAGTTACTTAACCAATTTCTATAAACTAATCATTATATATAATTTGGTTTATAATATCATCTATTTTTAATGAAATAATATCATGTACAGGCTCTGCAACATCAGTTTTCTTATTATTTTAACTTACAGATGTTTGAAATTTTATTAAACACAATTTTAAATGTATCATACACTTTTTATTTATTATGTTGTTTTATTTTAATATTTCCAGGATTTCTGAAAAAAAAATATCTAAAAAGATACAGAAAAGTAAATAACGGGCATCATTGGGAGTAATTGTTTCTCTGATTTACATAAATAATTCCAAAATAAGAAATTAACTACGGTTAGGTGATTAGATTGCTTCCACTAAATAATTATATTTCAAGAAGCTAGAACATTGATAATTTAGCTATGATTAATATATTTATAAGTGCAAGCATGCTGATAATAATTGGACCCAAATGTCATTTATTGGACCATTTTCTTTACATCCGTTTTATACAAACATATTGAATATTCCTCAAGGCAACTTAGTCCAACAGTGGAAGTAACCAATTATTTTGGTACACTTATCACAATAGTATGGCCGTGAGTCATTGTAGGTCAACTATTTAAATTTACTCATTAATTTGATAAGCATGTTGGGTAATCAAGCCAATTACAATTTTATAATCATTAATTGTTAGGAATCCATAGCTCCTTCCTGATAACTAAGGCTAATAGAAAGGAGTTGCATCCTTTATTACATTATTATATTTAAATTATGATCATAAATTATGTTGCTTTCAGTTTATCAATACAACACTGACACTGGCCTGTGTTCAGTAGAATGTGTACTTTATGTAGTAGTAATAAAACCTTTAATGTGACCCATCAAGTAAGTGTAGAAATTATTATATTTATAATTTTTTCATGATATGTGAACGTATGAGAGGAATGGAAATGGATGGGATGAAAAAAGGATGACAAAATTGAAGGCCCCGTTCAAGTAAACAATATCAGAAATGGTTTTGCCAAAAAGTTTCCTAAATAAAGTACTGCACTTTTAGAAAACATTTTTTTTTTGCATATTTTGGCATTGTAACTAATGAAATAAGTAACAAGCAGTTATTATTTGTATTCATTGCATGTGCAATGGCAGTCAATCATAACTTGCTAATGTGTTTTGCTTATGAATAACAAACATTGTAGCATTGACTCCTTTCAAGTAAGCATTGAGTTGCTTGTGCTCTTGAATCCATTGGTGTGTATTTGTGTAAATTTACTACATAAGTAATCAAAACTGACATAATGGTGTCAGTCCTGATTTGTGTTCTTTTAATTTTATATTTATTTTTTTTACTTAAAATGAGCCATATTTTTATTGTTTGAAATATCTAATTATGTATTGCATTCTTTTTATAGTGTTATTGTTAAAAATACCTTTTTACTTCACTAGACTTGATAGTTGGTATGGTACAACTATCGTAATTTTACTCTATGTCATGTCTCTTATCTACCTCAGTAGAGCACAAATTTTGTGCAAAAAGTAATATGCATTTTGTATTTGTGATTACACAGGCATCTTCAGAGTGGTCTTTGAGTAGGGGCAGCAATGGAGGCTGGGACGCGCGCCCTGGACGTGCTCCCGCTACTCCAGGAGCGAGTAGCGGCCCTGACCGGCGGCCGCGACCGCCGTGGGGGGCCTATTATATGGTTCCCGGCGAATTCCAGGCGAGACCGGGTCGCGCCAGATGACTATAGGCGTTTGCTGCACTACTTGATCAGTATTCCTAGGTAAATATTACATTGTTATTGCGACATGCCGTACGCCGCGTCAAGATGGTTGATGTTGGCTCTTTGCAACACTCACTGCAGCTTAAAAAAACGCAGTCTCCACTGATGCCAGAGGCTACTTTCGTCAAACTCAAGTCTAACCGTGTGTCCTAACCGAAAGCGACTATTGCGCGATTTACCTGAATGATGACGTACTTACGCGACTTGATTGAACGCACGCGACGATCGCGTACTTACACACTGCTACACATCAAGCTATACATTTCCAGTTTAAGCTGATCTCGCATTGTATAGGCTTTCCGTACAATACGAGGTCAGCTTATACTGGAAATGTATAGCTTGATGTTTAGCCATGTGTACTTGTTTCGGCTACGGTTAGGATGCAGTCTTATAGATGTTTTTTTATTACCTATTGTGTTAGTGGTTTTACTATATCCACCTATTAAGCTAATCATGGCCTGAAGAAGCTTAAAGCTGTTTATACTATAAATGGAATGTTACAAAAAATGGGAATACCATTCTGCCTATTTTGATGTAGGTCAATAGAGCAGAGGTGCCAAGCTGTTAGGTCTAATGAATTCTATTTTTGTTGGATGTTCAGAGGGTGACATAGTACCTACCGAAATAAGAGCTATTGATTTGTTACTAAAGGGAATCTCGACACTGCTGCAACTATCAATCCAGTGTTTCCTAGTAGAAGGCAAATAATGGGTAATGTCATTCATTAACATGAAGCTCGAACAATAGGGTTCAAACCTCAACAGACTACTCAACTACAAAGAAATTGTGTACAGTATGGTAGTTTTCCTGTGGTTAGTAAATATTTCATTCAACATAATTTGTTCTAATGAGTACTATTGTTTCCCATAGTCCACTTACAAAGAAAATATGATAGGTACATTTATTTCTAAAGGTGACTGCTATATTTGGAATCTATACTAATATTATAAAGCTGAAGAGTTTGTTTGTTAGTTTGTTTGAACGCGCTAATCTCAGGAACTACTGGTTGGAATTGAAAAATTCTTTTTGTGTGGATAGTCCATTTATCGAGGAAGGCTATAGACTATATAACATCACGCTACGACCAATAGGAGCGGAGCATAAATGAAAATTTTGCAAAAACGGGTAAAATTATTCCTTTTTGAGAGCTTACGTTGCGTGCGCTGCGTAAACGGTTTAAGTTACGCAAATATCATGTATGATGGAATTGTTCCTCTTTAAAAGTTCTAAAAAAAGTCCGCGACAGCATATGTCTATCTTTTAAGATTGACTCACTATAACCTTTTTTATGATAATCAAATTTGTTAGAAATTAATGCATTATTTGCGAAGAAGTTTTATCAACATTATTATATTAATCCTTATTCAAATAAATAGTTTTAACATCAAGAGTATTTATGTAGCAGTAAAATACTATTTAATTCATTCGAATCGGACATTTAATTTCGAAGTTATCACGAGTTTAAAAATACAATACGCGAACAGTTCGACGCTGGGCGCCGCGCCGCTGCGCCACGACGTTCCCTACTCTAGAGAGGAGAGGATGGGCACACGGGTAGACCATGACTTAGAATAGGACATAGGATACGTTTTATCCCTATATTTCCACGAGATCGAGACCTACGCGGGTGAAACCGCGGGGCACAGCAAGTATAATATATTAGTCGGAATCCACATAAATTAGATATTCATCGAAAATTATGCGATTGGTACGAATTAATTCGATATAAGTCTTTGGTTATTTACTTTTATTATTATTATGTCAATTGATACATCTTTTGCGCTTTGTTTTAGTGATTCGGTGAGATCACATGGATTCACAATATTGATTGATATGAGAGGTTCAGCATGGGCAGCAATAAAACCAATCCTAAAAGTTCTGCAAGAACACTTCCCTTCATCCGTCCATCAGGCACTGGTAGTTAAACCTGACAATTTTTGGCAAAAGCAACGCACAACCATAGGAGCACATAAGTACAAGTTTGAGGTAAGCCTTATTTGTAAAGAAATATAAATTTAAAAAAAGAAAACGTTATTTTCGACTGATAAGTTCAAGAATAATATATTGTTTATTTGATAATATGAATTCTCTTTCAGACGACAATGATAAGCTTAGAAGCGCTGCCTAAAGTGATAGATATTTCGCAACTTACACCCGATTTAGAAGGTACACTGCAATATGATCACGCGCAATGGATAGACCTTAGACTGGTAAGCATATCCATACATTATTCGGAAGTCTAAATTGTACAATTACAGGAATTCGTTGTTGAAGATTGTGAGTAATGCTATCGTACTTCCCATATTGCCCACACCTTTCGGTATGAGCCATACGTGCGCTGACGCACACTCAGACACCAATGACGTCATGATCATCGCGTTGGTGAAACTGTTTTAGGAGCGCGTGTATAAATACACAAATTATAACTATGTTTCCTCGATTTACGAGGCTCACAACCTGGAAAAATAAGTAGCACTTAAAACAGTACCTACATACTTCTCTGCATATCAACGTTTAGCGGAGCTGTAAAATGAATGCGCTAACTGTTTTAATGATAGAAACAGTCAACATATGTTTCGCAGAAAGTGTAAAGCAATGTAGTCGGCGATTTGGTGAAATGTTTCTGCTATACATTCTACTCGCCACCACTCCTCGTAACTTAGTAAGCGGGACGTAAATAATGCTGTCTGACTATTGTTAGTTGGATACCCTTATTCAAAGAGTGTAGAAGTCATACCTAAGTGAATCTCACGTTTGTGTCCGTCCTTTATTTATTAAGTTCAGGTTATATGTATGGCAAGTTCCTGAAGATATTTTTTACTGTGAATAAATCTTACATGGGGTGTTGTTTGTAGGCTTTGGAGGAGCTAATGTGGCAAGCTGGTGAGCTGCTAGACAGGCTCGATGACCTGCAAGAAGATGTCGCTAGGGCAGATTTCGCCGATGACGTCACGGGCGCAAGGAGAGCGATCGACGCGCACGCTGACATCAGCAAACGGCTCGCTAAGGTCCCCGTCGACGAACTGGAGGGGCAAGGTACTTGAATAGTCTAATTTAGTATATGCAATTTTTTGGTAGTAAAAATCTACAAGACCTGCCATAATAATTCTCAATTTCGCAACAATTACCTGTTCACTTTCAGCTACATACGTAATTTCAAAGGGGTAATGAAACTCGGTAATCATCTATTTAGAAGTGTTAAATGCGTTTATAATCATCGATCGCATAATTACGTATCCATATACGTTTAAAGTATGCACATAATAAATGATAAAGTGCATTAGAAAACGTTAAATTGCGGAATTGGTTGTCTATTTATTTTTTTATTCATATAACGTTTGTCACGGTTGAGCGGTGGGCTGGTAGCCAGGGCCGGTGGTCAAGCCGTTGTTGTATAACCTCAGGTTTCAGCGCGATTTGTCTGCGCACGCACACGTTGTAGTGGAACACTGAAGGGTGTCGTGTTATGAACATTAGTGTTAGTGATGTGTTTCGATTGTTTGTGGAGTTCTGAACAGCCCGGTACGG
Organism: Lithophane semibrunnea; assembly: GCA_947363905.1. Lineage (NCBI taxonomy): Eukaryota > Metazoa > Arthropoda > Insecta > Lepidoptera > Noctuidae > Lithophane > Lithophane semibrunnea. The sequence continues at coordinate 18,536,245 of OX376186.1, read as the reverse complement.
TAGCATTATAATTTGTATATTTTTATAAAGTTGCTTTTTGTCGTACTCCTTTATATCAAGGTAAACTAATGCTTGTTAGTATAAGTTTAGTGGAAGTGGGGGGCGGGGGGCTTCCTTCGGCATTCCGACTACTGAAGTTCCGATAAATCTGCAGTATACAGACAGAATGCATAATAACTATTTAATGTAATAGATAAGCGACGTTAAGACGATTCATTGCTTAATTTTTCGTGTTGAAACATAGTTAAAACAATAAACCATACTCATTTACATGCCTAATTACTTATAATCAGTTTCGCCTATTTCATATTTCGTTGGTATACAGAATGTTGCATTTGCACAAGACAATGATGTATGCATTATTGTTGCATATGCATTTTAAAACATATTTACTATGCAATTCTTAGATGGAAATGTTCTGTCGTACTGATGAAAGGTGATAAACAATACACAATCTGCAACTTTCAGTTGTTCATGATTGCCGCCTCGAAATCGTTGCGGTTTATAAAATCCGCCATAATGAGTTTCTGCTTGATTTGCGTCTGCATTGACCGTCTTAATATAACAGAGTAACAGACAACAATATTTACTTTTGCACCGCAATATAATACCTACAATATTATCGATAGCATTCTCATATGTTTATGTTGGCTACTAGTTAAGTTCGCTGAGAAACAGGTGGCCAGTGTAAAATAGGTAAAATAGTAATATTTTGCTGCTAACCATCAGACCGGTGGTCAACTGTCTAGTATCCTGTTTACATTGTAATGGTAACTGGAGATTAAATTGTTCTTCAACAATGGTTTTTCATAACACCCTCATGTTATGAAAAACCTATGTGACTATCCTATTTTGAAGCAAAGTTGGTAGTGAGAGTTCAGGCAAGTTCATTTAGGTGCTAAAAACCGTAACCTTGAAACACAAATCATTTCTTCAGGCGAACGTGTCCTACAACGCTTAGAAGCAGCGGAAACGGTCTGCTCCGAGGCTAGCGGCAGCGGAGGCGAGGCCGCGTTTCACTGCGGCTCGTCGGGCGCCGTACGCGCGCAGCTGTCCGCCGTGCGCTCGGCCCATGCGCATGCGCACAAGCTCTGGCAGCACAAGAAGATGCAGCTCGATCAGTGCTTCCAACTGAGGCTGTTTGAACAGGACTGCGAAAAGGTAAGTTAGTTTATTCAATTTCCACCAGGCGAGATCGAAGAATGATGATGTTTTCCACCCACTGCATAAATGTCCTCCCTTTTATGCCATGCTTCCTTGGTATATGCGAGTATCATTTTCATCATCATTCAACTGTTCAATAAATGTCTGAAGAGTGTCATAAATACAAATGTGCTTATTGAAACTATGTCTAACTATATTAATTGTCATTTATAAAACTGGGTTAAAACTAATGTCTATTATATATTTGCACCGTCCATTAAATTAACAGTATTTTGCTGAGATGGTATGATACATACAATGATTTACATTCCGTATCTAAACACTCGACGGTTCAAACTGGAAATATTTAGGCAGATCTCACCTTCAAAACCAATTAGAGACATTTCAGGCAAACTCAGTATCACAAATCTCTCATAAAAATACTTATACATTTCCCAGATGTTGGAGTGGATCGTGAATCACCGTACCGCATTCCTGGCGACTTACGTAGAGATAGGCCGCTCGTGCGCCGCCGCTAAGCGGCTGCAGGAAGAACACGCCAGGTAACTAAGGCCGTTAAGGCGAAAACGGCGGGCAGCTCACAGTATTTAAATTTTCTTACGTTTTTTTGCGACTTGTGGGTCAGTATGTGGTTGAATATATGATTCACGACAGTAATAGTACATTGTGATACGAGTGTGCTCTTTTGGATATTATTACGGTCGTCATCAACTTTATAAATCGTATGAAACGCGTGTGAGAGTGTAATAATCAATGCACACGCGTTTCATACGATTTATAAAGTTGATGACCTTTGTTGCCAGGTACTGACATCCGGAGTTTCTTTTAAAAACTTCTATGTCGGTTGGTGGCAATACTTTAAATTTTGTATTTTTGATAGGTAATAAAACCACACAACGAAAACGATAATAAATATTCATGGATAATGGCGCGCTGGCCGCTGGCTGGCTTTGTTTTTTCATAGGTGTAAATAAAGGCACTGGCAAAACCGTTAGACAGCCTATACAAAAAAAAAAAAATATGATTAAGAAAAAATAATTACAAAAAAAAAATATCACTAAACGTACCATGGCGGAGTCAAATCTATTTATTATTATTTACGCTCTTCTCCCCTATGTGAAATCGACATTTTTAATAAAATTACAAAAATGTTAACAAATATTTATTATGATTAATATTTGGCGGCTGGTTTTGATTTTTCCGCTAGCGATATGCGCGGGGGTGTAAATAAAGGCACTGGTAATACCGCTGAACAGCCTACATAAAAATATAATAATGTTAATAATACATATTACGCAAATGGGGTTAGGGTATTGAACAATATAGACTGAAATTGCCACAGACGATTTAAACCCTTATTTAATAGTACAGATAGAGTTTTACTCCCCGCGAACGCAGTGGCACACGGGCAGGCCAGCGCGATTCGTCTAGGCGGGTCAAGTAGCCTGGGGGCCAAGTCTACTAATTTACAAACGGCCAATGCGCGCGTGCCACCCGCGGTCTTACTGGAAAAAGCGCAAGTCTCTGCTCGGGTGTTAATACTAATTCAATGTATAGTAAGTATCCCACTGACGTTTACACTCGCGACAATCTAAAAAGTCCGTTTTGACGTTTCGTTCTCGTACTTGTAATTAAACGTCAAGCCTTGAGAATCAGTTTTAATCATTGTAGATAAGTCGTCGATTACAAGCTCTCTAAGTATGTTTAATCGATATGTCTCGAGAATCAGTATTTTAGAAACTATTTTTTTTTTCATTTCTACACAAAGGATTTTTATCTGTCAAAACGGACTTCTTAGATTGTCGCGAGTCTAGTTATGGTAAAAAAAATCCCATGGGTGTGAATGGGATTTTTTTACCATAGCTAAACGCCACTGGTTTGCTTATGGTTCTTTTTTTTAAATAAAAACTTGCTTTTGAGCGCTTGTCTATGGTAAAAAGCTTCACCAAAACCAATTTCTATTGGATACAAATTCCATGCAGCCATGATAGTACTTACTAATTCCATACTGCCATGTCATTACTCCGACTAGTAAATAGTTATCTGTGGCGCACATTACCACATTAGTGTGGTAATGTAAAGTAAAAAGCACGCTTCCATAATACACTGAATTATGAACCTAAAAGCGGTTCAAAAAGAGCCACTTTACGAGCAAGTGTGTTGAAAAAATATATATTTATAGAATTAAAAACATCAATCAATACAACTATAAGTTAGAATTGACCAATGGCATGATTTCATGAAAAAGAAATTGCAACTAACGTAACAAAATTTGAATTTCACCACTACCTTCGCGCAGATAATGGGGGATCCCATTATCTGCCACGATGAGTTTTAGAAAAGGATCTGCTTAGTACAAGTAGACATACCTGTGTGGCGGTCGCTTTTAAAACTTGGTGTGTCTATATTACATTATTTTTATCTCAAGACGCTGCGCGCGCTTTACTTATGGTAACCAAGTGTACAGTCACGAGCAAAAATATGTATACACTCAGCAAAATTCAATAACGATTTTCTCGTGGAATTAAAATTGTAACTTTGAGATGATAATTTTTTCATAATAATAGGGGTTCCAAAATACTATATTCGTAATATCATAAAGTTACAATCAATACAGTAGGAGAAAATTACTTTTAAAAGTTGCTAAGTGTATACATATTAGTGCTCGTGACTGTACAAACACGGTGTTAATGTGTGCGTGAAGACGGATTGTCGGGGACGGTACCGAGAGCTCCTGCCTTACACACACATTTACAGGGTGTGGCCGTATTACCTGATACTGTTCTACTACAAGATGTTATGTTAGTATCAGCACGTAGGGTAGACAAAACGAACTGATTTAGACTACAGTAGAAATTTAGAAAATATTCGATATTTTGTATAAAAGTAATAATATTACGTTCCTGCTCTTACCTGTTTATAAACGCACATAACCTACTGGTTTGTACGACGAGATATTATAAATATTGAATAAGCACAAAGAGTATGTAAGGATCTTAGCACATGACATTCGGTAGATTCTACCTATTTCTATGAAAAAGAGGCATGAGCGTGAATCAGCATGAAAATCCCATATCTAGTTAATATAAACATAAAATACTTCATTAATTTACTGACATTGGACATTTTTCCGAAGGGAAAAAATCCCATGTGGGGTACGGCTTGTCTTCTAAATAAACTTAAACCGTCTGTTTGTTTAGGTTCGCAGCTGCCTGTACGGGCGGTGGCCGGCCGAGCGTGGCCCGAGTCACCACGGCTGCTCGGCGCCTCGCCGACAAGCGACACTACGCCGAGTCGGAGATCTCATCGCTTGCGCACCGTCTCGAACGGGCCTACAAACAACTGTCCGCTGGTTAGTGTGTACTTAGTCGTGACGCTTCGATAGTAACAGGGGGCCTACCCACCACCTATAATAGCACTTCAGTGTGAATAATACTGCTATGATATGGTAGGGCAACCAGGCATCTCATATATGAAGTTTCGAGATAAGTCTAGATGCGCCTGGTTTGAACCTTGCCAATTTAGTTTACAATATCATAATAATTTATTTTCTAAGCGACTCTTGAATATTACTGACTAAAACTTAAGGCGGCAGTCGTCGTGGTGATCTTGTAGAGTAATGTCTGATAATGCCAGCAAGCAAAGTGAGCAAGTCTCAGTGAAGTGCTTGTTCATCCTGTGTATAAAAACCGGGATAATCACCGGCCGGTATTATCAATAATCGTTATTACTTCCGTATGTCGACTTGTTTTAAAATAGTACTGTCGGATAGTATTGATCATAACTTGAAATTACAGTAATCAATATAATTACTGGTAATTTTATATTGACTATAAGCTCCCAACTTTCTTAGGATTAAACTAGTTCCCAGCAACCGGTTTATGTTCCGATATCCGTAACTTCACCGATATATTTGTCGATAAATCTGTCTCATGATGCGGCTTGATTATATTATTGCTAAAAACACAAGAGCCCAAGATTACTAGTAAGAACAGGACCAGATTTTCTTTCTAAAAGCCAGATGCGTATTGCGGTTCTTTTATTTTAAATCGTCAGTCAAACATCTTTGTCTTTTTTTTGAGGTTCCATTAAATGTAATATGCCTCGTTGGTCTAGTGGTCGCAAGCGCTATTGCCCAGCATAAGGTTATTTGGTCGCAAGTGCTATTGCCCAGCATGAGGTTATAGGCCCACATTATTGAGTTTTTCCGTTTGGAATTTCTTAGTAACAGCCTGAAGTCGGGATTAGTGTCCGGTTGATGGCAATAGGCTCGCCCAAACGCACAAAATGTGGGTGTACTATAGGAACACCTCTGCCTAACCCTTCTGGAATTACAGGCGCGTTGTTATGTTAAATGAAATCCATACTATCTATACTAATATTATAAAGAGGAAAGATTTGATTGTTTGTTTGTTTGCAATAGGCTCCGAAACTACTAACCGATTTGAAAAATTCTTTCACCATTAGAAAGCTACATTCACCCTGAGTAACATAGGCTGCAATTTATAAAGATTAGCCGCTGGCAGCAGCTAGTGTAATATAAACATGTTTGTTGTTAGGTCTCGAGGAACGTTCAGCAGTGCTGTCTCTCTCTGTTGTGTTCCACCACAAAGCGGAGGCCTACGTATCAGCGGTCGGTGGCTGGGGCGCCCAATGCGCAGTGGCTTTACAACTGGCTACTGGGCAGGGCGGAGCACCCTGCAACGATCCGAGAGCGCTCGAACAACATGCGCAGCGGCATCGGCAGCTGTATGAACACATGTGCCAAGCTTATACTGAGGTTAGTTCATAAAATTGCCCAATTCCGACTGCAGTCTTTTAAAATATAAGAAACTAGCCACCCGCCCCTGCTTCGGTCCGGTTACGACTTCTCAAAACTTCGAGATTAATGATGTTGAGAACTGCATCAAAGTCCGCTGCGTATTTTAGAAGAACAACGCGGTTACACAAACACAAAAGGCAACATTAATTTATAATATAGATAGGAAAGGCAGACATAAGGAAATATGGATTGAGTGTGTGAAAGATGTTATTACTGGGATAAAAGTAAACTCTAAGATGACGGCTACCACTTATGAAGCGCTGGGCGACTCCAAATGAATTGGTAAAGGAGCAGAACGATGGTGAATAATAAGGAAAAAGCCATGATGCTATAGCTATACTCCAACTATAATCGCGATAGTTGAACAGTAAATATTAACTTGTTTGTTCTTGTTTTAGGTCCATTCTACAAGTAAAAAGCTATTGTACCAGCTGGATCATCTTGTTCAAGTGTGCCATCAAACTGATCCTGCTGATATGGTAAGAATATTTTTATATAAACTGCTGTTCCACATTCAAATAAATAATTTGATTTGATTTGACATGCCTATGTGTAAAATGATTTGCCCCTGTGATGAGTTCATGGTGATGTTCGTTTCGAACGGTTTGGAAAATTAAACTGAGCGGTACTTTGAAAATACGCACAATCTGTAGGAATCCCAGTTATTTATAAATTAAAACAAAATATTATTTAAAAAAATATATAAATCTTCTTCATGGAGTGACTATGACTAGCTTCTAGATTTAACTTGTCTCACAATGGGCTTACTAATTTTCCACGTTCAAGATATTTTGATTAATAATAACATTACCTCTACAGAATGACGGCACGGTAAGCAGCGCGGGTAGTAGCGGCGGCGATCCGGCAGCCGACTACAGTTCCGGCGCGAACCACGTACTAGCCGTCATCCATCAGATACTAGGACATCACAGAGCATTAGAGGCGAGATATCACCAGGCCAGGCTCAAGCTTCATCAGAGGCTCGCCTTGCTGTTGTATAAAGAAGATTGTAGGCAGGTGAGTGGCATAGCAAAATTTGCTCGTAACGTTCCCTCTGCTGGGACACAGGCCTCCTCTCTCTGTGTGAGGGAGTGGGCCATAATCCACCACCCTGGCACAGTGCGGGTTGATGGACAAGACGTCGTAGAATTGTTGGTCCTTTGGCTATCTGGTTTCCTCATCTGGATAAGATGTCTTATTGCAATACAAACGTGTACGAAAAAAACTGCGTTTGTCACGGCTTCACAATGTTGTAATGCTATCTTCTATGATAAAAATATATAATAGATGTAAAAACCCTGTATAAGCTTTTTGGCATTATATGTCCATATGATGGATTGGAATACCTAGATTACTGAATGTGGTATTATGTAAAGAGAGATAAGAAAGCGTTATTAAAAAAAAAAACAATATTTCTGATATGACTATAAAAAATTGACTTTGTTACAGGTCCTCGATTGGTTGGCAAATCACGGTGAAGTATTTTTACAGAAGAATACTGGAATAGGAAGGAATCTCCATAAAGCTAGAGTTTATCAGAAATCTCATGAACATTTTGAAAATGTTGCACAAGTAAGTATGAGCGAATGAGTGTATGTAAAAGTCAAAAGTTATGCCTGATCTTGAGGTCAGAGAGGATTACAGAATTACCAGACTGATCTTAAAAATTGTTTTGTTGACTGACTACCGGGAACTCCCTTATCTCCTAGCTATGGCGTTTTACCGAAATCCAACCATCCTTCATTACGATACAACTTTGCCCAAATATCATAATCTCACTTTAACCATACCTATCTCTTTCATTGTTTTCCAATAGAACACATACACGAACGCAGAGAAACTCCTCGCGGGCGCCGAGGAACTGGCCCGGTCTGGCGAATGCGATCCTGAAGAAGTGCTGGGCGTGGCACGAGAGTTGGAAGCTCATGTCGCGGCCTTTGCGGCTCGTGTCGACAGGAGAAGGCGGCGACTCGACCTCGCTGTGCTCTTGTATACGCATGAGAAAGAGGTTTGTTGTGTTGTTTTCTATTATAAAGTCTAGTCTATACTAATATTATAAAGAGGAAAGATTTGATTGTTTGTTTGTTTGCATTGAATAGGCTCCGAAACTACTGAACCGATTTGAAAAATTCTTTCACCATTAGAAAGCTACATTCACCCTGAGTAACATAGGCTATAATTTATAAAGATTACACGCGGGCGAAGCCGCTGGCAGCAGCTAGTCTTTTATAATTATCTTCGTCAGTTTTCAAATTCATTCCTTCTCCAAATCACATAATACCTTTTGAAGCTACGGCACTGAACAGACTATTGCATAGGAAACTATATTTAGTTCCTTGATCACAAAGATCAAAATAGCATACACCATTGTCCAATATTGACTTGACATCAACTTAGAAAGGTCTCCAAAAATTATGAAATCCCTGTGACGTAATTTATCCGTCCCTCATCAACAACAGGATGATGCTGGTCCGAAGGCAGGACTGTCCACACGTAGTTTATTATGCATACAAGTTGCAAGCATGTGTCCTGAACGGCGAACGCAGATTGATATTTTCATATTATCTCATCATCTTGCACAGGACTCACTTAGGCCGACAGGTATGGGTACACGTGCCTGTTTTACCTGGATGAACGCCAGGTTCTAGCCGCGAGCGAGGCAAGCCTTGTCGTTTGGCCTTACCTTCAACTTTCACTAACATCTGCATGCTAACAATTGCCAAGAATCTCTATTTTATTTAAAACTTTATTTTGCTTTTCTATTATTTATCTAGTTATTTTTCTCTAGTCGATTCGCAATAAATCTTTTCCTTACGTGATGTTAAGACATAAAACCAGTGGAATGTTTAAATAGATAAAAACGTAGCAGAAGAAAAGCACTTTAAAGCAGTCTGCGTTTTCATGTGTCGCTTAGGTTTGAAGAACATGATTTTCTCATTATTGGCATGGAAAACAAAAAAAAAACTTTTTAAACTGCGCGCGTATGTTCGCACACGGCAAAAAGATGGGCCATGTGTAAAAAAAAACATATTATATTTCACGCCGATAGTTAATTTATTAATTAATTCACCCAGGGAATTTAATATTTAATTTTATATTAGCTGCTGCAATGGCTCGAAACATTGCGGAGTGGCGGCGGAGTGTGCGCATCGGACGACACGCCTGAGGCTGCGAGACGAGCTCTCGACCAATGCGCACAACATCGAGCCGCTAGCCTTGACGCCTGCGCAGCCACCATCGCGCAAGGCGAAGCACTATTGCAAGACCTCCGGTAAGTCATAGTAATAATATCCTCTCGATCGAATCTCGGTCACGGCAGCCGTTCTCAACAGACTACTAGCCAATTATGCAGAAGATTGTGTGCGCAAAGACAGGTGCACTTCCTCTTCTCTCACTCTCATAGTCCGATGGAACAGACAGGAGTCCTACACGACCGCGAAAAAATCAGGCGCGTCTGTCATACCACCAACTTCCTAACTCAGAGCTGCCAGTGAGAACTTCCTAAGCCTATTCCGCACCGGCGACCATATCGCCGGTCGGATTTCGCCGGCGAGGCCGCCACACCGCGCGGCAGCGGGGGAACAATCCAGTCCATTTGAACACTCCAATAGTGTCTCCAGTATTTGCGTACAACTCACTTCATAGAAAGTCACAAGACAATTTTGAGAATATGGAGTCACAGCCGCACTAGCCGGCTTTGCTTGTGATCGCCGGCAATGCCGCCGGGCTGTGTGGATCCACCATTAGATTTTATTTATGTTTATATTCTTATAGTTTTTCCACGCTGTCATAAACTGTCGTTGAGATTAAACCATGTCGTACCTCATGTAGATCACGAAAACTCCCACATATTTTCATCCCAAAATATAGTTCAACATTGGATAAAAACAAAGCTAATTGACGTACGACCTCCAAATAGCCTTCTTTTTTTTATTTATTTATTTATTTTATTAGGTTTACCAACAATTGATTACACTGATACAAACAAACAAAACATTCAAAAAATAAAAATAATAACAGTGTATCAGTTACTTATAGGTAAACACCACATGCATAAAACAATGTATCGGTGAAATAAGCTAACTTACTTAGTAATAAGAGCTAACACAGAAAATAATTGGTAAAATAGGTAAAATTGAATACTCTTTGACATTATAACATTAGTAAAATTATAAAAATTAAGTAACAAATCAAAAAATTAAAAATGGTTAATATAATAACATAAAATAAATTCATAATAAATGCAAATAGGATTCATTAAAAATAAAAATTGATAGATTGCTTGAATTAAATTGACAGATTGCTTGAATTAAATTAACAACATAATATTATGTAAAAATAAAAGATATACTTAATGGATAAATTTAAAACAGTTTTATGTTATAACAGTGATATGATTCTTTTTGTAATAAAAAATAAATATATTTTAGGATGAAAAGATGTGGGAATTTATATTTTCACTATTTTTCATCAAATCACTTTACCGACCTATTGCTGGCACCCATATTGTGTTAAAATAACAGGTTGTGACGCCATCAACAAACGTCTCTTCTTAGCTGCCTAGCACACGTATTATTATTAATCCCATTGTTTTTTTTTGTAAATCATAAATATTATGCAGTTAGAGAGGTATTGAAATCGTTATAAAAACATATCACGAATGTGTGACGGGGTAAGCAGAAGCATATGCATGTCTGTGACCAATATGTATGTCTGTGACCAAAACATATACATATTTCGCGAGCCTATTAGGATACTATTATGAACACACCTAAGCCGGCCAGTTTCAGTATCTGTGTTTATAAAAGCCGTAGTATTTATAAGACATAGTAGAAACACAAAGTTAGCAGGTATTGCTTATCTATTCGGTATGTATCGTCGGCGGTTACACTTGTCCGACTTGAGTTGCTCTCGACAGTCAGACTGGGCAAGTCGAACCACAGAGCACAGAGACGCCTCGGCAGCCGCTGTCAGAGATGCCATCGACAACACTTTCCATAGAAGCCAAGCGAGGTGTCACTATTTTATTTATTTACTTGTGACACTTGTGATATAATACCCCAAAAGTTTTGTTACACGAAATCACAACACCGTGACACATGCTATTGCTTTTCTGATTATATTTGCACAGCAAAGTGCAAATCTGTACGAATAGTAACTGACAGCCCGTGACATCAGTATTTGCGCTTAACGCAAATTGCGCTACATGAATATTATTAGTACTACCGTCTCTAGTTGCGGCGGTTCCATGCTCTGTGAGTCGGAAAGTGCGATTTTCCACAGCGAACTTGTATTTACTATTCTGTGCAAAGTTACGTGTGTCTCGAAGCCGAGTATCTGTTGAAGAGATAATAGTTTCCTTGTGGCATGTGCCTTATTCAGATACAGGTATTGTGGCGCTAACTTTGAATGCGACGTGTTGGGGATCTGTTTTCTACAACCAAAAGTTCCGCTTTCAGTATAGTTGCCGATAGAATTTATTTAGAATTTCGGCATCAGCTTAATGAAAATAGCTCAATCCATTAACCTACTACTGCACGCGTAGCATGACCACCGTAGAAACGGGTTTCGTCGACTGAAGAATAGACAAAATGACAGATAGACAATCACAATCTGTCATTTTGTCTATTCTTCCGTCGACAAAACCCATTTCTTCGGTAGTCATGCTACACGTGCTGATAAAACTAACGAAACAAAACAAGATGAAATTTATAGCACCGAAAAACCTCATTGGTAGCATGATTGACTACCTAAGACCAGGGTCAGGAGCACCGATTTCGACTTTCAGACTGTAATAATTAAGGCACTTCTTACAAAATGGTATTTGAAGCCTTCATTTTCACTACTTCAAGATAATCACTATAAAATTCTTGAGTATTATTCCTGTGACATCGTGGCTGTTAACGTACTAACGATCGTGAGCATACAAATAGTTGCAAATGCACGACCTGGAAGCGGCAGTCTCGAATAATAAAATGCGTGCTACAACTTTCTTAGCTGAAGTTGTAGTCCTATGGCAAAGAGGCGCCGGCGTCAGCTTGTAGAGTTTGATTCAAACAGCGCAGTAACAATTTCAAATGTCAGCGGGGGCGAGGGTTGGGGTACTGCGCAGCTAGTAGCTTACTTCCGAGCCGCCATTAAGTTTGAATCGAACTGTATACACTTCTTCCAGGGATGATGCTAAATCTTGGAACGGGTGAACTTTCTGCTGTTGTTAGGTTGGCAAGCCAGATCATTTGGAAACGCATGCGGGCGCCGCGCCGTGTGACTTTGAGGCCTTCAGCTGGCACGGGTAAATATCGCAAAGTAAACAAATTTTAAGATATTGCCATTTTTATTTCAGTCATTTTTAGCGTGCGCTAAAATTGCAGGCAGGGGCCGATTTTCAACTTTTATGAGTTTCAATTAATTATGATTATTATTCTTTGTATCCTTTTAAATTAATGGCCAGGATTCTATATTTCTTTTAATTTGGGAATGTATCCTCCGCGTCTCATTTTCATTTCATCTTAGTAACGTGCCTTGATTTGTATGAAAATCCTAGTTTTTTCAATATTAAAAATTCGTAGACAATAGCCGTCGTGGTCGCATAGCTCTCGGGACGTTACACAACGGTATGCGACCCAATTTCTAAGACGAACGCGCATTGCCGGAGCGTTACTCTGTTTTCAGTGAAAATTCAAGTGTGGACGGACACGCGATGCAGATATGTGGCTCGAACAATGTATAATTTATCAAAGCGTCTTACCGGATGAGATTGACGGCTGTCTGTGCGTAATTATTGTCATGTTCCGTTCCGAGGCTATCGTTTACGTAGCCAGTAGGTACCTACTGGCGACGTACATCTTTGAGGTACGAGAAAATGTGACGTTAATGGATAATTTATTTTTGCACTAGTCTCGTCTTACATCGAATAGCTACTGCGATATTATCTTACTTGTATGTTAATGTATAGGCTTTCATAAATTGATGGTTATTTAACAGGGTCTTTGTTGAGGCTCAGGGACAAAAAGCTGTGCTTGAATGAAAGCGGGCCGCGCTTTGTCTGTCACACAGGCGTCAACTACCTACGTGTTGGAAAATATGACGTGCAGTGTTTGAAGTGCATAATGAAGTTATTGTTCCTATAAAGTAACATAAAATTTCTTAAGAAATAAGCAGTAGGTACTTTCTAGCCATATAATAATTATGTCGTACGTATTACTGTGTACATAAATAGTAAAATAAATAAATAAATAAAGACAATCATTTGAGAAGGATTTCTCCTGTACATTAGTTTTCTTTAAATAATGTCTATTGAACTTTAGGCGAGTTCTATAAATAAAATAAATAACAATTTTATTTATTCCAATTTGGGAATTGCATGCACCTGTGGGGTAATTGCATAACACACATAACATGACAATTGATCGCAATGGGTTTCCCAACTATGTTGGGGTCGGCTTCCAGTCTAACAGGATGCAGCTGAATACCTGAATTCATGGAGCGACTGCCTATCTGACCTCCACAACCCAGTAACTGGATAAAACGATACCCCTTGGCAAGACTGGTTGTCAGACTTTCGGGTTTCTGACGACCCGTAACGACTGTCAAAGATCCACAAATGGCAGCCGGGACCAACGGCTTAACGTGCTTTCCGAGGCGCGGAGGTGCCAAGAGCACGTCATACATTTATTTCGGAATCAGCACGGCTCACTAACGGATATCATTACTGAGGGAACCCTCATTAGCATCGCTCCTCGCGGCCTTGCATTTCCTTCAGAGGTTCTGCAACAACAATGTATTGTCACATATTTTCCTTTGCGCAACATAAATGCCAGAAGACACCTCAATGAACTTAAACATTGTGGGTTAAATAGAATATAGCGTCGTCATTTTCTTGAAGCAAAGCAAGCAAGAGTTAATCGTCTTATACTAGCACTTTGCCAACGACTTCGTCCGCCCAGAATCCTTTGAGAGCGAAAAATCCGGCCTTATTCCGTGTCTTTATCATAAAAGGAATCTTCAGCAAGGAAATTTCACCTTGCTAGGTCCAAGGGATTGGGCTGGGTGTTGATGAATCAGTTAGTGAGTGAGTCAGGACTTTTATATTTACTTATTTAGTGTCAGATCTTAGATAATATTTGTATCGCGGAAACCACAGCTAAAAATCGCTCCTAAATGGCAATTCACAAAAGAAGGCAAAAAACTGTTAGATTTTCTTTTTAGTTTCATCATATTTTCATGATGTAAACATCATGAAAATATGATTGTTTGACTTAAATTTTCTTCCCCATTGGAACTCTCTCTCAGTATTTTCTTTTATTTATTAGTCAGTAACTCAAAAAATCCTCGGTTAGGTACAAATTAACTGATATTAAAAGCTACCTGTACTCTAAATTTTTATTGGTATGAAATTGACCGGCTCAAGCCTCATCTTAACAACCGATAATTTATTTTGTAGTTCGGAACCTACCACATGTCTAGTAAACTTTAATTAACTATAAAACAATTGTTGATGATCTGCAAAAGCTTTTACATCAACGACAATAAACTAAAACTTTGTTATGTTTATAAAACAATTCGTAAAAACATGGGCCAGATGAAATGAAATGAAGTTGTTTATTCTGTAAATAGGATATTGGAATCACTTTTACACGTCATATAAAAAAGTTGTAAAAATAAGCTAGATGAGGTCGGCGTTTCCTATCTGACTACTCTGAGAAGAAAGGCCGAAACAAACTCAGAGGTCACCGCCTCCTTTTTTTTTTTTTTTTTTTTTTTTTTTTTTTTTTTTTTTTTTTAAACATTGCCCACCCTAAGAATTTCTTCCTGTATCGTGGGTACAAATATTTGTTCCGTGCGGGGATCGAACCCCCCTTTAAAGTCCAGACATAATCTTGGTCAGGCCATTATGAGGACCATGTAGATAAGAGTCTGATATGGTCTTTTGAGGAAAGAACCACACAGATTTGAGTGGACCTGTCCAGTCAGTGCAAGCATTTGTCAGTAATAGTGGAGCTCAACTCAGAACTTAAAGATGTACTTACTTATAAGTTTATGAAGTAAATCTAAAACATGCAAACAAAATTAAAATTCGATCACATACATAAACGATTTCGTTATATCCTCCGTGGACCTACCGAGACATATGCCCTAAATATAAGGTCGGAGAACTTGGATGTGGAGTTGCGGATATTAGCCCGTATTACCTATTACCTAAGGTCGGAGAACTCGGCGGCTTCCGTCGCACGCTCGCCTCTTACTCAACGCGTGAAAAACTTGCTGTTTCGTTGACTCAAGCCAGTTTGCAATACGAAATTGCTCTTATGACTAAGTCGCTAGTCCTTAGGTTCAATATTCCTTATAACCACACAAGCTTCCAGTTTTAATGAAGATACAAAAAGTAAAAAACTTGGGATAAAATAAACTAAAACGACAACTATACTAAATCGACGAAACATAATGTTGAACTGAATTATCTAAATTAGGCCGCAACGACTTCTTGTTCTAAAATATGTGAAGCTAATAGTATTGCATCTAGTAAGGTACCTACTCCTTTTATAGCGATACTCGTTTGTAAGGATTATAAATAATTGGCTCGCGATACAAAATGAATCAGCTCCTGTCTTACTTGTTTACCGTAACAGGAAAAGTGGACGCGGCGTCGGCTTCGGGTTCCTATGGGATGACGGGGACTCTTTAAACAATGGCGAATGAGGCCGTAGCGCCACCTAAAACACCTGTATACTCGTACATAGACAACTAGCACAATGATTACCAGTTTTTGTTGCAATTATTAAGTGACTCAAAGCAGCCTTCGTTATAGGAGTACTGTGAACTGTCATTAAAGTTGCTCATAATTTTTGTAGTACTGGCTGACCCGACCGACTCACGTTATCCTGTCAAAATTTTTATTTTTTTAATGTTAGCCTATACTGTCCCTCTGCTGAGCAAAGGCCTCCCCCAAATCCTTCCAAACATCCTTTTCTATGGCCACCTCGATCCAACCCTTGTGGTACGCGTCTAGATCCTCGCTCTATCTCTTCCTGGGCCGGCCTCGGCGGCGCCGTCCATCCTCAGGCACCCACCGTGTGGAGACTGTTGCCCAGCGGCCGCTATGCATGCGGCTGACATGACCATTTAAATAATTCAAACAAAAACGAACGTTAATTTTTCCCGAATTCGAAGATTTTCTGGGAAACTTTTAAAAATTTTCTTTCCGTAAGAACCTGATTCGGACTAATACAAAAATTTAACACAAAATTTACCAAATCGCTCCAGCCAGCCGTTCTGAAGTGATGCCCTTACCAACGAACATTTCAGGTTTATTATTATACTAGCTGTTAAACGACTTCGTATGCGAAAAAACTAGCCTATGTCCTTTTCCAGGTCATCGTGTACCTCTGTGCCAAATTTAATTCAAATCCGTTCAGCCGTATTAAGCCTGAAAGCGTATCAAACAAACTCACTTTCGCATTTATAATATTAAGTTAGTATAGATAAAATTAGTAGTTACTGCTGCTTGTGTATGTTACTGTGCCTATTCAAGTATGTCTGTTATTGATGCGCTAGCTTTTATTAGGCTCGTGTGAAGCTGCCGTGACGGATCTTATGGTCGTAAATAAAGATAACGTAATGCCCAATTACTAACTATATAATAATTGCATAAAATTATTACACAGCAACACTCAACACACGGTTGTTTGCTGTATAGTCTTGTTAAGTAAACATTTGTATCGTAATCATAACACATCGTTGGTATGTGAAAATACAAACAGAACTTAACCCTTAAGGGTCCATTTTGCGACTCAGACAAAACTAATTCGCATCAAACAATCAAAATAGAGTGATGCACGTGTGAAAAGAGTCTTTATTTATTTAGACTTTGAAACATGCGTAGTTTTCATTACATGGGATTAACCAGCGCACAAATATTATAATACTACGTACAGATACCCAATCCAATTGAGCTGGCTATTTTTCTTCCTCCATTTTTTTAACAGAGGGCAGCATCAGCGACTCACTAATTGCTAGAGACTGTAGTTTTACAACGCCATCTAGGAGTCTTGCCTAGATACTATGCAAGACTCCTAGATGTTTTTCTTCCTTTTTTACGTTTTTTCTTCCTAGGTGTTCAATTCTTATATTTCTACGGAAAGTACTAGATTTAAAAAAAATGTTGTTTGATTTTCCTTAATGAAACGACTTAAACGCAAGTTTAAAGTGACCCTGTCGTCACTTGAGTAAAACGCCATCTATTGCAAAGAGCTCTCAAAAAAATGATTAACAGATGGCTACTTTATCATTCTTAGGGCTGATTTTACCAAAGTCAGATATCTTTTATCCGTGGAATAAAAATGGCGTCTGACAGTTTTTGTATGGAAAAACTGTCAAAAATTCAAAATTTATTAGCAGGATAAGACTTATACTCGGTATAAAAGTTTGGTGAAATTCGCCCTTAAGGTTCGAATTGAAGTAAACGGCATAATTTGAGATTTTTGTTGAAAATACGAGTGTAAATACATAAATCAGCATTAAACAAAGATGTTTTGATTTTTACTAATATTACCTCAGCCAAAATTTGCCGTATAACGCTTTTTTGTGATTGTTAATTTCATAATTGTTCCATAAGCTGCCATCTATGATTTTTTTTCAAGACTAATTATAATTTGTTCGAGTTGAGACCCCATGACCAGCGGTTCCCAAAAACAAGCTCGGCATCTAGCAGTGCCTAAAAAGAAAAATCAGCGTTATATTTCTCAGCCGCGGATAGATTAGGTTAGGTTGTTCGTTTGACGATTCATACACAAATTGGACTACTTTGTCGACTTATGCAGATTAGTTACAGGGTAAACACCGTTATCCTTGAAACCAGTGGTTTGGTTTCATTAATGGAACGTAAAATCAATAGAAAATAACAACTTTTTAATTTTTTTAAGAAAATTACATTTTACCACAAGAGTATTTCACCATACGCGCAACGAACTTACGTCTCAACACGGGCGGGGGTCGCGAGACGTGACCAGACCGGCCGCGAGCGCGACCCCTATAGGTAGGTAGGAGGGGCGGCGAGCTCGGACTCTTATCCATTTTTTCGAATTTGCTGACGGTGTCGGATAGAAACTTTAAAATCTTTTAATGAAAATAATGTTTTTTTTTTGTTGTGACTTGTTCATTTATTTTTATATTTAAGTCAACTGAACAACCCTTACACCCTTGTGGTAATAGGCTTGTAATGATTAGTACCAAGGAATTCGGATAACGCATTAAGATTTTTCCAAACAAACTAGCCCAAACTTCATTTTACAACTTTGAGGGGTAGTTTTGAAAAATTTATAATGACCTCGTATACTTTCATACTTACTAGCCTTAGCTCGATGCTTCGCCCGCGTGGATGTTGGAAAATGTCGCACGGGAATGTACTACCGGAATTAAAACCATGTACGTTAATCGAGGTAAACAATGTATTAATTCCGTAATACCTTAGTATCTTATAAGGTTTCCGGGCACAGAAAATCACTTGGTAAGAAAGTCCCTGTCACCCTGTAGCCCTATCACAGAAATGACCAACCTAAGAAAACTTAGGTTCAGTATACTTAGTGCTAGAACAAGTGAAAACTTAAAAAAAAAATCTAACACAAATATTGGAAAATAATAATCAATAACATGTTGAATCATGTTCTGCGGTTGTTATTTTTGGAAGCTATTCACAAAAAATCTTTTGTTACTCTCCCTCAATACTAGCAGCGGTACCGAGGCAGAGGTATAGTTCGTTTTTAGGGTTCCGTACCCAAAGGATAAAATAGGACCCTATTACTAAGACTCCGCTGTCCGTCTGTATGTCTGTCTGTCCGTCCGTCTGTCTGTCACCAGGCTGTATCTCATGAACCGTGATAGACAGTTGAAATTTTCACAGATGATGTATTTCTGTTGCCGCTATTACAACAAATACTAAAAAACAATAAAATAAATATTTAAGTGGGCTCCCATACAACAAGCGTGATTTTTTTGCCGTTTTTATAGATAACTAGCTTCCGCCCGCGGCTTCGCCCGCGTGGTATGTCGATAAAGTAGAGAGTAGCCTATGTCCTTTCTCAGGCTCTAGACTATCTGTGTACCAAACTTAATTTAAATCGGTGAAATCGCGACAGACAGACAGAGCTACTTTCGCATTTATAATATTAGTAAGGATGGTACGGAACCCTTCGTGCGCGAGTCCGACTCGAACTTGGCCGGTTTTTTAACTCGGACCCCGAGACGTGTATACAAAAGTATTTGCCTCCCGCTTTATTTGCTCTGTACTCCATCCAATAGACTTTGTTTATGCTGGTATGCGATGGCCATCTTTTAATTACGTTTATTGAAAGGATTGAGAATTGGCTACTGGACTGGCTGTTGTATTTTACTTTGTACTATGGATATGGGTTATACCTGAAATAAATGGTTTTTTTTTTACTAAAAGATTGGGGACTTCCAATTAGTACAGAATATGTATTTATCTATCTATTTCTATTTACATAAATAAATAAAAATTAATGGCTGTTCGTTGGTCAGCGTAAGCGCATCATTGAGAATGGCTGTACACACGGCTACACATCAAGCTATATATTTCCAGTTTATGCTGATCTCGCATTTATAGGGTTTCCGTACATTGCGAGGTCAGCTTATACTGGAAATATATAGCTTGATGTGTAGTCATTTGTACCAATTCGATTTTTTGTTTTAAATGTTCGTAATAGTCGGAATAAGGTTGGAAAGAAAAATTGGGACAGTTTTCTGGAAAATTTGCAAATTGGGAAAAACTTTGTAAAGATTCGTATTGTATGTTTGTATTTTGGTTTGTAATGAATAAACTCAAAAACTACTGGACCGATTGAAAAAATTTTTTCACCAGCTTCATACTATACTTATTATAGGCTATAATTTATAAATATATCACGCGGGCGAAGCCGCTGGCGGAAGCTAGTTAATAATAAAAACAAAATGACCATTTGTTGTTTAAGTAAAAACTGCTATGTCTGTTTCTAAAAAATGCAAACTGGGTTCCTTGTTGATTGACAGACAAAAATGGGATCTTATAAAGGCTCCGTTTTCCTTTTAAGTCGCAGCCCTAAGTACCTAAAATAATGTCAATCATAACTTCTTAAATCATTCATAACCTAATAAATAAGTCTGTTAAAATAAAAATATGGAACTGTAGGTACAGTCAGCAACCAAAGAAAATAATCTATTTGAAATTTCAAAATTAAACATTATATAAAAATTAAAACTAAATAAAATATTTTTCTCTCGTATTTAATTGCTATTGACGAAGAATTTATAACATGGCAATTTGACGAAGTGAAGACATCAAGTTCCCTGACTACAATTTATTGTATCAATCTTCTAGCATCATTTCGAAATTCTTCCTTACCGTAGATACAAATATTTTTTTTAAATAAGTAAGTATATAAATGTATCATAACGTAGGGGCTTACTAATTTATACAAGCAACATTGCGTTCTTTTAAAACAATGCAGTTATTGTGAACTGATTTTAGTGTACGGCGAGTCGCCGCTATTAACAGCCATCGCCAAACACATTGAGGCGTCCATCGCGACGACAATACAATGTAAATTAATGTTTTTTTTTAAACATTATGAATATAAATTATATATTTCAAGTGCAAAGTTCGCTGCGAATGTATGTAACCTACCTATAATGTAAAGTTTTGATTCAGTTCAGTTGCGTTTTGGTATTATTGCATAGTATGTTTGTAAAAAGGATTGATTGTATACTACATAAAATACTGCGCGAATATGTGTGTGTCTATTAGAATCAGAATCTCAGATAATTATCAGGATTTGGGTAACTAACTCAATGTTATACAGGACAAAATACAAAATTCATTGCAGGCGAACTTTATTTGGCACTTTTTTATTACCTACTAAGGGTCAATGAATAATCATCTACATAACTCTTCTAAACTTAATAGTTAATTTACTAAAATTATTTCACAATACATGTAAAATAGTAACATTGTGTAACCATTTACGTATATAGTGCTGTGAAGTAATCATTTACTAAGGAAATATTTTCACAGGTAAAATTATTTAATGCTTGTTGCAGAATATTTTAAGCATACATTTCCAGTCAAAATGTTGTAGGAAAATTATGGCAGACTCCCTAATAATTCAAATATTTGAAGTTTTCTTTTGCAATTGCTACTGCTATTGAGAATTTTCACCGTGCCGCATTTTCTTTAGTAATTTTTTGTCGAGCACTGCCGCGTTCGTCGGTTACAGGCTCGACGGCTGGCGGCTGCATCTCGCAGTCCTCACTCGGAAAAGAGCGCGGTGTGACGTACACTTCGCGCTCTAAACGCTACGGCTACACGTTTTCGCGTCAGTCATTTTATTCGATTTATGATGTACTTCCTTTTTTATTTCTTTAAGTTTTTAATTATTTCATTGTGCCTAATATTAATTGCCAGCATTTTTAGAATCAGTAGACCGTGCTTGTTTCTGTGTATCATTTATTTTTGTGAATAGTGCAATTATTATTTCCAAATTTTAATTTGTTTGTTTTGGACGCTAACCGAAGAAGCTTTGCGATAAACCCATGACTGACGGTTATTATTTTATTACGACGTAGCAGAAACTTGTCGCCTTGCGAATTATCTTCGATGGTATAATTATAGGATCTAAGTACATGACATTGTACGTTACGGCAAATATATTTTTCAATTATCTATCGCCCTTGAATTTGCAGGAAAGATTGTTTACACAATAACACTATGTTTTGATGTGTAATAGTTTTATCGGTGACTACCGGGCTTGCTATCGATGGTCAGTGCTAACGGTCCCCTTTTAATTACATCGATAATACTGGTAGCTATGATTGA
Organism: Lithophane semibrunnea; assembly: GCA_947363905.1. Lineage (NCBI taxonomy): Eukaryota > Metazoa > Arthropoda > Insecta > Lepidoptera > Noctuidae > Lithophane > Lithophane semibrunnea. Next base: position 18,514,394 of record OX376186.1, on the reverse strand, counting down.
ATTTCCGCAGAGGGGATTTAGTTAGTCTGTCGGTTTGATAGGCTAGGTACATACTCTTCATGTAATACCAGTTGTTTGTAACTTTACTATCGGCTGAACCTGCAAATTAAATCCTAGATACGGCATTCATATTAAATAGTTATAAAGTTTTCCATTATAAACTACAATTATTAACTTTTTTTTTAAAGGACTGGTCACCGCGAGCATTCGCTAAGAGAATTTGTTATGCAAACACTCGTTCTACGAACGTGTGTTACGCAGAGAACATTCATTCGTTAAACAATCAGTTTGGTCAATTGTCTAGTTATTAATAAATTACCTGAGGCCAAACAACTCAAATGAGTGCCTTAACATCATGTTGTGAGACTTTATAAATACGACAGAGCAATCAATTATTTTTAAGTAAGGGTAGCCTGGCCCAGGATTTATTTATTTATTAGACAACCTTGCCACGACTTATCAGTCCATGCGTGAACTTTTATAAATTAATAGCTCATTAAAAAAAAAGTAGGTACAGATACGAGCGGATTTTAACATAGAGGGTCTGAAAACCAGAGGCAGTCAGGTTTCGTGTTGACGTCCGCCAAAGATACTAGCTATCGTCGTTTTCGACTCGGCGTATGTTTGGTTGGATTTAACTAAGTAACCACTGCTCGCTTCAACAAACGCGGTGCTCCCCTTCTGCTTTGAGGTGAACGATTTTCATCAATGTCAGCACATTTTGAAAGGATATCGAAACAGAGCTATTCATCTTTTGTGTTTGCCATGCATTGTTTAGAACAAATGTTGTTATCAAGTAGGCACTTTATTTATTTATTTTATTTTTAAGTTTAAAGTTAATATGAAAATATGGCGGTTCTAACAATCTGGACTCGGCGTAAAAGAATCAAGGTAATCTAGTTTACTAATTAATAGGTAGTTTTAGTTATGAACAAATATTACGTTTTACCATTTGGTCCCACGTTTAAATGTTACCCCTTAAAGCATGTTTTAGAAACCAATATGTATTTTGTTTCAATTACAAATTAAGCATGAAGTTGCAGCTTTGGAGATTTCATCACACACGGTGCTCTTCATCCGTTACCATTATCCGCGCGTGAACGCGCTAAAAAATCCGTACCCCGTCCAATTTCAAACGATTTTTCAGTAGGTACCTTCGTTTTCATTACAGCTCTCGCTTTCAGCCCCTTGTTTCACGAACAAAACTAAATAACAAACGCCATAATTACACTTTCCCGATATTAGAGTGCAGTGAAATTTTTTGATGGATGGGATGGGAGTATTTTGGTGTTTGATGGTTGCATGGCAACAATACTTACCATTTTATTGTATGATGAAACTTTTCATTCAGATATTTCGAATACTGGTGGTGGTACACAGGCTTATGAACCTCAAAGCTAAAGGTTACGGGTTCGAAACAGAGAATCTACCTATTTTTATAAAGATTCGTTGAGCTCATGATGTTTAGTTTGGATGAAACATTATGATAACTTGAAATCATTGAAGATATTCACATTAAAATACTGCTAAATGTCTCGTATCTTTATCAAGTTTTGCTATTCTTTTGGAGCGAACATTCCGTCTGTTGCCTTTGGGTTTAATTTTCTTTACTAGGTAGATACCTAAATACTCCCAGCCATAATTTTCACATCTCACTCGCTGAGCTACATCTTGAAAGTCTTGTAACAGTAACGAATATATAGTTTCCTGCGTCCCTCAATACATACATAGCCTATGTCAATCAGAATCACACGTGTTGAGGGTCGCCTATCCCTCGCAAACAAACATAAACTAAAGTTATACCTCGATCTTGTCTTCATGCAGGCTCCTTTGAAGCTTATACGCATATGGACCCGTCAAAGGTTCTTGTATTTGACACAGACATAGATCTTTGACGCCAACAAAAGGAGGTGCTTAAACGGATTAACGCTATGAATTAAATTAATTACTCCTAAATGGTTAACTGGATAACTTTACTACTTATAGGTAACCCACACCCAATGAAATCTGATCTCTCACGACTGTAGTTACGTCAATTTGTATTATACCAATTGACAGTCAAGGCGGTAAACTTCAGAGTAACGAGGGTCGCGGTTTTGCTCTTTGGTTTTAAGTATTTGGAACCGGTACGGTCGGCAACAAAACAGGTTGAACTCTATCTAAATTTCAGCAGAGATGAATGCCAACTTGTTAATTATTACCTACTTGTTTGTACCAAATTATTAAGAACTATTCAAGATTAACATTAAATTAGGTTAAATCCAAAATTCAGAAATCTGAATACTTAGTTTAGTTTCAGTGCCAGCTGACATTCAATCTAGATACAAAATGACTGCAAATACAAACGATACGCCAAAGTTGTCACAGTGGTTGACCTATGAACATCTTTCTATATGATGGCAGAACAAGTTATTACGCTGGCGTGACGATCTGTCGGACTTGTTCTTACCAGATTGCTCGGAGAAGACAAACCAAAGATAACTGCAAAAATATGGGGAGACCTTTGCCCAGCAGGCAGTGGAACATCCTTTCATATTATAAAACAAAGTCCTCCGCCGCGTCTGTCTGTCTGTTCGCGATAAACTCAAAAACGACTGCTCAGATTTTCATACTGTTTTCACCAATGGACCACTGTTTTCACCAGTGGTTCTCGAGGAAGGTTTTAATATATAATTTGTCAAGACATCAACGCGGGCGAAGCCGCGGGCATTAGCTAGTAACAAAATAAAAATTAAATATTATGGAAACTATGCGGCTTTGCCTAGCAGTGGGATGATGCAAGCTTACAATAACAGGAACAAGTTAGTAAGCTAAAAGCATCAACAATAATAATAAAAATGGATAACTCTCTGTACAAAAAAAAACCTAACTACCCTTGGGCAAAAGTCCCTCGACACGAAGCCACCAATTTACATAACTTAACATCTATCAACGGTTGAATGCACTATTTATAATATGATACTTGACGCAACAATTAAATTTCATCAGAAAATAAATATGCATACTAATAATTTATACCCATTCAAATATAATATCACGTAGATCAAATACCTATAAACAAAAAAGTCCTTGTGATCTTTTAAATGTACTTCGGCGTTGTATAAAAGTTTGTCCAAAGAAAAAATGGTAATGCCCCTAGTTCTGCTAGGTCCAAAACAAAGGCTAATTGCTAGTAACGCTAGAAGCCAGCTGTTATAAAAAAACTGCTCGAAAGCACTTTAGTGAATGGCACCCCATTACATTGAATGAGTACCTACCGTATGGTACCATTGTGAGATTTAAATAGAGCTAACATAGGTTTAAAATTTTAATAAAAAATGTAGCTATCAGAATTTATCCTACAGAAGTACTGACCCAGAATCATACCACTACACTTAAAAGCTTGCAGCAATAACTGGGATATCTTAAGGCCTATGTAGACGAGGTTTTATTTACGCGGGTATAATGCAGGTGCGTCCACACTATCGCGATTTATTTGGACTCGTGTCGCGGACTTGCCGCTATCTGCTCAGAGACTTTGGAATTAATAGGTACTTTTTGCCTACGTTATAACAAAAGGCAATTGCAATTCAAAGGCTGCTTGAACGCGATCGTTAATGTTGTTTAATGAGAACGCGTTCATCTGCCTTAAAAATCAGCACTATTTGCGTTGGTTTGAAACGCGCGACAACGACGGCGACGGCGATGGTAAAATAAACGCCGTGTGCACAGACCCTTAGTTCACCTGGCGATATTTTTATTACGGTTAAGATGTCAGCAATTTTCTAGGCACGCTTGAAGCTCGGTGAAAGAAATTCCTATATCCAGAGTTCAATGAAGTGAATATTATGTAACTGAACACGTCGTTGCCATCAGATATATCTTATTTACATTTCTTTTCTTTGTGACTTACGAAGTATTGAAATATCTTAGCGCAAGTTGTGTAGTAGTCTATTGACGGGTCCGGATATCCGTAGACTGATTGCTGAGAATAATGAAGATTACCAGGTTAGCAACAGAGATAGCATCGGGTGTAAGGCTGCTATTCCACCAAATGTGCTATGCTACGTTGTTATGGATGCGTTACATATCCACCAATCATCATATTCATTGGTCCACATAGCATAGCACTGGTGGAAACGGGTTCAACTAAGATATGTTGTTCAGAGTCGATGCATCGCATAGCTCGAGCTGCGCATCTTCCCCGCGCAGCTATGCTATGTGGACCAATGAATATTATTGGTGGATATCAAACGCATCCATAGCAACGTAGCATAGCACATATCTGCTGGAAAAGCAGCCTTAGCCTACCTTCCCATCAATTGTCTGCGAAAACTGATACCATCTTGAACCAATCAATAGTTTCCTTTAAGTTTCGTAACTGATATTAAACTAATTTCCCTTATCAATATTCCTTAGACTCTCTTTGCGCGAAATCAGGAGTTGAAAAGATTATAGAGTACCTTAAATTTCCGAACCAAAGTATACTTAATTATGCTCGCTAATGATTAAAATATGCACCTGATCAAGTAATACCTTTTTTCAGGCAATTTTTCTGCGTAACTTGCTAAACCTTTCAAAAGGCTTTCAATCTATGCCGCTCTGCTTTTGAGGTAAAACTTGTTGAAAGGTAACCTAAGTAGGATGTCTTTTCAACGATGTTCTTTAAGTTCAACTAAATGTTTGAATTGTTTGATCAAGAGAGAGGAATTAACATTATGTTTGCGTCAATCAATGCAATGTCTTGCGGTTTGGGCAAGAAAATATCTACGAATACGATGCCCTAAGGGGGCGTTCTTTTAAATTTTTGAATACGGTTCACCGCACCGTTTTGCAATGTTCTTATCACAAAGACCTCAGCTCTCATAGCCTGCAGAATATTGAACAGATGTGGATCTGTTTGCTCTTGTCTCCAAAGTCTACGTTGTCTCCTTTATTAGACTTCACTGACCAGCTTCGGTCAACATTAGAAAGAGGAAGCTCAGAAGCTCCATGCTTGTTACTTGAACTTCCCTCATAACGTATTGTTTTAGAAGGAAGACTTTTCTTTTTTGAATTTGGGAAATCCTAATCATCAAATGACTTCGCACGCTCTGGGCGGAGCGGAAGCGCCTGTCAGACTTTTACTGACTAAAACCCACCCATATTCCTTCAGTTGCCTGTTCCCAAGGTCCCGGGTATCCCTTTCGGACTTTCCCGCAATCCTGGCAGGAAGTCTAGATTCTAATATACATTGTAGCGACCGGTTTTTCCCTCGATAGCATAACCTTTCTCTTAAATGTAATCGATTAATGCCGCCTGACGAAAGTAACGAGAACCGAATTTAAAGCTTTGTTATGCAATCGTTAAAATCATTGTTGAGTAACAAGTAAATCATTTGTTTTGTAAACGTAATAACACGGATTAAAATGTGACGCGGATAGCGGATACACAATGAAGTGGACTTAACTTTAATGAAAGTTTTTAGTATCCAAAAACTCCACTTTACAAACTTACGTGAAACAGTGTGTGACGCAGGACATACACACAAATAAGAAGAATCTTAAAAAAATAGAAGGTTGTTTAGTATGGGCGATTACTGTACTTGCAAGCATAGCTTGTGCCTACTCGAAGAAGAGAAGAAAAACCATAATTATATTTTAAAAAAACCAGTTCATTAAAAGATTAGACAAAATACAATTGCTCAATCTCGCGTCCTGGACATAACACAATCAGGATTTTCCAAAGTCAGTCCACTAATACAATAAACGGTGTATCCAGTCATTCATATTTTTGCTCCGTAATAGACGGTGTAGTGGTCGGGAAGTCGACAACAATGGGTGACGGGTCTCGGAGAGTGATTTAAATTGTCTCACAATCGCCTCTTCCGGTCGCTGCTACGGCTAAGGACGCGTAGACCCCCGCCGGCACAGGGGCGGCGCGCAACCAGACCCCACCTACGTGCTCCACGATTGTACTGATACAAATACCCTCTCGACAAATAGTCTCGATTGTTCCCAACTCGGCACAGTCGACACTGCCACCCGGCTGCTGTTATTAAATTACGTTATGGAAAATCATTGTATTGCCCGCCGATATGGGAAAAATTCTGTTACATTCGAAAGTACAAAATAACTATCTTTGTTTATAATCGATTGCGTCGTCAATCTTACTGTCTGATTTGTTTTATTATTATGAAGTCACAGCTCCTTCTCACGGTTTTGTTTTATTGCGATTGTATTGGTATGTATGAAGCCATGTATTCCTGTCTCTTAAAGACTCCTAATTACTTAGGTTTTATTTGGACCGACATAAGCTTTCCTCACAGCTGCTATTTTACGTCCTCTGAGTAACTTAATTATGGTATAATTACTCGTGTCGTGCAACTAATCGATTTCATAAGTAATTATTTTATTCTCAGAAGTTGAACCGTCAGATATGTAGTCCGTACATATTTGAAAATCAAACGTCATTTATTCAAACTAGGCTGAGAATCAGAGCTTTTCGAACGACAAAATAACATAAAACAGTCCCCCAAAACGCTCACTCTTGAATGAGTAGTTGCTTAGTTCTCTTGTTGAGATCGTAAAGAGGTTTGCGCGGGAGCAAATTATAATGCACTGGATTGTTTCTGGCTTCGTGGGACTAAGAGCAGTGCCGCCCCGCCCTCGTTCAACCGTAAGCATTTCACTTTCCATCTGCTCGCATGCATTTTATAAGGAACTCGGAAGTTGAAGCAGCCTTCCATATCGTTGATATTTATATCTTATATTACTTACTCTACGTTGCTTTTGTATCGTCGTAGATGCATGTATGTAGTGCGATGTGTGCGTGTAACGACTAGTCAAAACGATTATAAGGAATAGTTCTAAAGTTCGTTTTTTAATCCCGTAGACTAATTTGACAGGTGCAACTGTCAAACTCCAAATTGAAAAAAAAACAAAATTCTATGGGATTAAAAACGAACTATAGTGATAGTGTTAGGAATCCTCAAAACGTTTGTTGGTTTTAAGCGTGTCTTAGGAGCCGTCGGAAAGGAAAGACAGTCGTAATAAGACACTATAACTAGTAAAAGTGATTGACTATAAATATAGTTTTTTTTTTTAATCAAAATCTTTATATCTTTATACCTGTCCGTCCATTTTCACCGTCTCCCATCCAAGTCAAGCTGAAATGATTGTTGTCTGTTTGTATTCTCATATTTCTGGTTGTAATAGCCCTGCCATATAATCATTTACCTTTGCGGAACCATTGTGTCGCACATAATAATTATCGTATTACGGGGTTCATATGGAGAGAGAGAGCTCATGTTGCTAACTAGTGTTGCGGTCGGGAAATATGTGAATCGACGACTTGTTTTTTATAGAATAAAGCGGCTAGAATGGCAACATATTGTTCAACTCTGCTATTGTTGTATGATTCGTATTGATTTTTCATAAAGGAAACTAGTGATGCACTTCTTGGAATGCTGGTTACTTCCTCTTTATTTCTCAGTATTATGAATTTTGCCAATTTTGCATCTTGGGGAATGAAAGGTAAAGCTCCTCGGGCTATTTATGAAATGTTCCTACAGCTTTTGTACCACACATCACACATTTCGCTGCATCCATGTTACTGCGTAGAAAATATTCCCTGAAGTTGTACGTGACTGTACCATGTTATTATTAAATATAATTAAATTAAACATAAAGCTAGGAAAGCTCATTATGGTATATCATGTCAGTGTCTTTGCCATATGGAGTCCAGACTTCATCAACTAAATTAGAGATTTCATCAACTAGATTTTGGCCCGTCTGTTGGTTCACTATTGAATAATCCTTTTCACGTGTTTATACAAATTCAATTAGCGTGTCCAGTGTTCACGCTTTGCATGGACGTTTAAATCTGTGTAATAATTTATATATTCCGACGCTCTGTCAGGGGCTAGCTCATGCAATTTGCGTAGTCGTTATAGAAAGTAGCCGATTCTCCAATGTGTTGTTCGTATCAAGTGTAATGCGCTTTCCTCATTTTCTTTTTGTCACTTGGCGCTGGTAAATAGTGAGTTTCGCTGCTGAATCATCCGGTTATATTCGATGAAAATTCGGATGCGGATTATTTGTTTGCGTAGTCAAGCAAGTCCCGTCAATAGAACAAGAAAATGGAGCGGACAAAATGTGATTTAATTTTGGTTTGCTTGTTACGCGATCTTAGATAAAAAATTGTCCGTGTCTCTGGCTTTACTGGATAAAAACAACGGAAGAGACTACGTTAAAAAAAAAAAACAAGATTTTTGCATCATATCTTATATCTTAATGTAACTCTTACATGCGACTAGCATAGCTAGCACCCACCATAGACTTGTGCATCATCAGCATCAAAGACAGTCATCCATAGCCATAGATCTCCCAGCCCATGTCCAGCAGTGGGATGGTGGAGATCGAATATTATGACGATAATGATGATAGTATTACCCTCTATTCAGTAAAAACACTTTGAAAGTTAAGTGAAACTATTTATAGCAAGATGGATTCTTGACATAAACGAGAAAATAATTATAGAACATCCTTAAACTCGTTCCGCCAGGACACGCTGTAGGCAGCTGAGTCGGCTATAAAAAGTGGCTTAACTGACTATGGATCTGTTCCATAGTTGAGTAGCGTCCGATTGTTATTAATTTGGTTTGTCGCTTTGTTACAATTGATATCTGATGCCGTCGCCTCGTTGACGTAACCGCTACTGCAAGAATGCAAGTGCGGAATGTGTTTATCAAAAAAGTCTCCACGTACGGGAGTGCGCCGGCCGGCGTCCTTAGGTACGTCAACACAATGGTCGCTACTGGCCACCAAACAATTCGTTATGATACTATTTTAAAATCCGCGGGCCAATAATATCTTGTTTCTTATAATTGATCTTAGACTTCTCTTAAATTACTTTTCCGGTACCTTTATTTAATCTTGCAGTAGAGTTTTGAGGGTCCACGCACCATCCCACTTTCTACTTTCCAGTATACTTTAAAGCGTCTCTTACTATTGCAGTTCTATGCATAAATGGGTTTCACATTTCCATGTTCATTGTTGTTATTCCCCGTTGTATTTTATTACTGTTTTATGCTAGACCGGTATTGTGAATTACAGCAATGAGGTCCACAAAATATACAATCCTCTATAGCGAAAGACAACGTTGGTAATACAAATGACAACGGTACGGGCGTCACAATGAGTATGCAGTCGAGTAAATAGTTATCGAGGCGGGGCGTGCGGCGTGCGTGGTCCGCGCCAGGGCAGGAAGGCGCCCGATGCTGACTTTTTAATCCCGATGCGCCGTTGGTTTACGCCATTAAAACCGGATATAAAATAACCGTCGATGGATGCGTTTTAATTGCCCATAAAACTACCACTGAGCTCTAATTGTCGGGTAGCTAGGAGTCCCTTCTCGAGAGCTTCTGTTCGCGTCATGAGCAGAATTTTTACGAGGTTCAATGGTCATTAAATTAAACACACAACCCAACCACATCTTCGTCAAACCCCTTGCGTACATCATTTTAGTTTATAACTATATTTAACAGTTATCGCCCTTTGATTCTCACTCCATTAACCAGTGTTTTGTGGATGTCTTTCTTTATTGTGATATGATTGTTTTCTTTTATTATATGTTTTTGGTAAAAGTTAGTTTCTAATGTTAAAGTGCATACTAACTTCCAAGGTCAAAGAGCACAAATTTCATCTAGAAAGTAGATGCACAAAGTCAAGTAAGTATTTCATCAGCAGGGTTAAATATGTGAATTATTCTTACTGCATTGTCTTTATCACAGTCATGCCAGGTAGCTGTGCTATGATAGAAATAAAACAGTAATTTAATTTGCATTGAAAATGACTATTATTAAAGCTAGTATATTATCAAGCCCGAGTTAAATTCCATTAATTTTCAAAGGAAGAGCTCGGTTTCATTTTGTCGTAAAATAATATTACTTGTAGCCATTTCAGCAAGGAAATTGAAATTACAATTAAAATTCTGGCGAGGTGCAAGCATAGGGAAACTCAATAGATGTGACGATTTTATAACTAAGTCGGAAGTTAGTTTTCGTCTGTCTATAAAAGTTTCATAAATTCTTCTTTTAAAAGCTCCAAAAACCATTGTGCTTCTTTGAGCTTAATATCAAAGCTGGCGCACTCCACGTAAGTTTTTGAATAAGAACGAATATGTTATAGAGGAAATGCAGAAGTAGTCAGCTCTTACGGTTATTTGACGACAAATTATCAGTTGTTTTGTAAAAGGAATTGGAAGATGAAGGTGTTTAAGTCCCGAGAAATATCCTTGATATGGATTCCTACAACCGTACGACGATTAATAGAACCGTAATCATTCAAATAAAACATGATTAATGCCGTACCTGTGTGAGTGAGCCGGACTAGTCACACGCGGGTGGTTGGAAAATATCAGAAACTGTGCAAATCAAAATTCTCCCAAGTCGAGGAATTTCTGTAGCATCATCCTGACTAATAATAAGATGCATTTTCTCCCCAAACAGTGACGGTGTTGTGACACAACTAGTTTATCATATGAATAGTGCATAAGAACGAGGCTGGCACGAATGTGGTGGAAATCTCTCGGTTCCGATTGGCCGCCGACGCGTGCGGAATGCGCCTCGCTCCGGCGACACTAGAAACCGTCTTGTGCGCCGGAATGTTCTCATCTCCTTGTCTATACATGATTAATAGTTTCATAATTATGACATAGTTTCCTTTATCAGGTAATTTGGAAATGAAAACCGAGTGTTGTGGTTGCAACTGTTGCGAGCTTTTGCAGTACCGAGATACGTTATTCTCTCGTGTTTTTTGAAGCTGTCGTTTTACAAGCTTTTTGAACTAAGCTTGTTATCAATATAAACCTTAAATAATAGAAACTAAAGGTGAACCTAAGTTTAAAAGCACTTTAGATAAACACAACAATCACCAAGCTTTAGATAACTTCATGCTAACAACAAACTTCTGTTGTGTTAACTACTTAATAATAATGAAATAGTTATTTGTTTTGCAAGGCTGCAAAGTTGTTTTTTCGGCGCGAGTACTTGTATTGACACCTGAGCAAGCAAAAGATTCTAGGATTGAACCATGAGTTAAGCGAATGGTTCAAATATAGAATCCTGAGCGATGCGAAGGTTTCAAAGGTACGAGACGCAGAATAACTTTGCTGCCGAGCGTAACACACAACTTTTCACCTCACTACAGCGAGGAAAATGTCGTCTCCATGCATTGAACAAATATTGTGCTTTTATGCACTTTTTGTGCAATTTTCCGGAAGAAAGCACAATTCGGCATTATGTACCGCTTGCACTAACTCTGCCACTGCTAAACAAACCAAAATGATGGAAAGCGAATTGAATATACTTACAGAAGAAAATGATTATAAAGTTTTTTGAAGTGAAAACTTCTTTAGGCGCTTTGAGCTATTGTTTTTGTGCTGGCCAGTGCGATTATTCTAAAAATGAGGTTGGCGCACTGACATGAAATAAGTATTCATGCATTATCAGTGGACCCGGCGGTATAGAAAATTATTGAATAGAAAGGTTCGAATTCAAAAAACTCTTTCCACGCTAGCGGATAAAATGCACTTTTGCACTCAGATTTCGAATGATAAACAGACTCTTTCCGGGCTTGTGAGGTGAAAACGGTTTTTAATAGGGTTGTGCAGTCATATTGAAATCATCATTATCTACCTAGCCAACTATCTTCCCAACTATGTTGTATTATAATTCAATTAAATACACAGCTTTCCTTGTATCCGTGATCATATTATAGAACTTGGCGCTGGCGCACATTTTTATAACATGTCGTGATCATTGTCAGAGATGGTAGCACGATTGCACCGAGTCAACTGGTTTTGTGTGACAGGTAGGTAGTGTTATGTTGGCAAAATATAGGAATTGCGGAAACTTTCTTCGAATTAGGCACGCAGCCCGCGTCTCGCTGGTGCCTAACGTTATCAACATTTACAATCGGCGTGCGCACACATAATATTTTTGTTGTTAGTCGGTTACTCGTGTCAGAGCAATAAGTACTCCTCACGCGTACACCAAGACTCACTTGGATCTATTGTTTATTTTTAACGGAACCCCCTTTAAAGCTATGCCTATTCGGATGCTGCTAAATAACTGTTGTTAGAAGATATTATGAATGACCGATACTTAAGTTTAAGACACAAGACAATGCACCATGATGTAGGTAATTCAAAATGTTTGGGATTAAACTAAAATCAAACTAAAAAAATCATCCAAAACAGAATACGGAGCTTAGTATGAATTCGTCGTTACGAATAACAAATTCAGTACTTACCTATCTATAGGTACTCCAAACGCAAACCACAGACGTAGTGCAATAGGCCGCAAATTTTAAAAGGGACCGTTTCGCCCGCTTTCCCCACGAACTTGAGGCTAGATAGTACAGGATTGGATTGGAATCTGGTGATAGTTGGTCAGGGTCCCGGTAGACATGGTATTTCTGTACGACTTCAATGCTTTATAGCGAAACAAAAAATCCGACTGCAACACAGATGAGTACAGATGGTGCACTACGCAAAATCATTTGAATAAAAAACGACTTGCTGCGACATGCGACAATAAAGTGCAATTCGGGACGCACACTAATTACCTATAGTTATACAGGTGTATAACTGTAGGTAATTAGAGGCAACTTCTAGGTAGAAGTTGCCTCTGTGGCGTATTTGTAGCTTCATAGCTAAAATGAAAAGTGGCATCAAATCAGATTTAATTAAAATAACTGCCATCAGGGGGCTTAAAACAGTCAATTTGGCACAATCATAATAGGAAAATATTATGAATCATCGTAAAATGTCTGACAACTCATAATAATGATTTGCGTGCGATTCATATTACGAAATAATTCATCTGTTTGACAGTTTTCTATGGAGATTCGTATAACGGTCCATATAATATAAATTGCTTTTGTGCCAACTTACAGGAATTGCTAATGACTTCTGGAAATTCAGGAAATGAAATGCTTTTAGAGGAATTGCTAATGTGACCGTTTTAGGCCCACAGCCTGCTTGAAATTAATAAACGCAGTTATAATGTTACTACTCCTATTTTCCTACTTAAAAATACAAAGCATAATAGGAAATCTACTAACAAAAAAGAACCAGTGTTCTATTCCTTGTATTGTTTGAAACACTACGTACTTAAAAAACTGAGTGCTTTTTCCAGCATAATGAATTAATGATACAATATTCTGTATTGTCTTGCTATTAAGAAACAATATTATGCAATGGTACACTCATTTTTTAGGGTTCCGTACGTAAGAATGAAAATACGGAACCCCTATAGGATCAGTCATGTGTCTGTCTGTCTGTCCGTCTGTCATAGCCAATTTGCTCCGAATCTAATGGACCGATTAAGTTGAAATTTGGTACACATATGAATTTCTGTGACGCAAACAGGGACGTGTAAAGTTAATAAATAAATTTTGAATAAGGGAATCACTTTTGGGAGGCAACTGAAAAAATAGTTTTGTAAACTGTAGGTACCGTGTCACATATCAAATGAAAGGGCTTACTGTGGGGCCTCAAACATATTATTTTTATAATTGCATTATAAATAGTTTTATAATTATTTAAAAAAACAGTTAAAAATTGACCATTCCCTTGACCCCCAACTCCAAACAACAGAGCATTATAAAAAAAAAACAGAAATTACAAAATCTATGGTTTTAAAATCCAAAGCCGAGCCTTGTTGTTTTAACTTGTGGAACGCAAATAAATGAATATGAAAATAACATGGCAAAACTCTCAATATTGTGCTTACAATCTTACATTTGCAGTTTGTTCTTGGGATAAACTATCTCAACTACAGAACCCTTGATTGTGCGTGGTCCGACACGCACTTGGCCGGTATTTTCTTGTTACCCACAGCACTATTTTACAAAGTACTAATTTCTAAATTATTTACGAGTAACCTACGGTTTTTCATAAGTTCGTGTATTTAGTACCTAATAAGAATAACTTGTATTTTTCATGATAGGTGAATTGTATTTTTTTTAGAGGAATAAATTAATGTCTTAATAAACCCTATTGTACAGGCAATTACGCTCCCCGCTTCGGTTCTGGCGAATGGTGGTTGAAGTATTCGGTTCTGGCGAATGGTGGTTGAAGTAGGATAAGTTGTTCCGCGAAACAAGTACTGGAAATGTATCAATATAAATTCAGCTCATAATAATTATCGCCTTTTTTTCTTTTTGCACCTTCTTTCAACCTTCTTTGCAGTTAATTGAAGAACGCTTTTCCATGTATAATAATGATACAGGAACTACGCGATATAAAAAAGCATAACAAAATCATGTCCCGACAAAGTTAAGTTCTTAAAAGATAAGTTGAAAACACCTGTTGTGTTTATAATGGCAAATGACAGCTTTTAATAGTGTTAAAACTGGTACCGTTACAGCGTTGACTTGATTGCGGAGTCTGTCACGCAGCCTTGCAAATACGCTAATCATTAAAATTAAGGTAATTTGTCGTAGCCTAGTTGGACGGCCCTCGAATACAATGACGGGATGTTGCCCGCGCGCCTTGCGAAACACGACGTCCCTGTACCTAGGTACTACGATAATTAGAAATTAAATACTTTGGTATGTACAGTCGAAAAAATTGAATTCTGACCCACCATAAGCTTATTTCCTTGGTAACGAACTTGTTATCTGCCATCTTTGTTATTTTGACGGTTTCAAACGATTTATCGTCAAAGTGGGTCATGATTCACTTAGCCTGACTGTACATACCAGTAGGAGATATAAATTGTCTACTAGATTGAGTCACAAGTTAATCGAAGTTGTGAAGTACCAAGTAAGAAAAATCATCCAGCTCGGTAGACACAACTGCGAGAAAGAATCCGACAGAAGGATGCAGTTGGCTTGAGCAGCTTTAAGGTTGTCAATTTGTCACCTATAACCACAATCCTGGCAGACTAAGGTCTTCAACAAGTGCGGCCTGTCCGTAACCGTCGCCGCGTCGGGTTCGCCCATATAAACAAGGTCGCTCAGCGTGCTATGCAGCAATCTATGCTCGGAGTTTCTTTGAAAGATAAGGCCCGAAATTAGATTATCTGAAAAAGAACTGCATTGGAGTCCATTGGCTACGTTACAGAGTTAACACGCTGAAGTGGCAGATTGTCGTTGGACCGATAGCCGGTGGAGCAGACTACTAGAGTGGAGAGTGGGGGCGCCCACAGATAGACGGACCGGTAGCTTGGGAGAGGCTTGGAGGAGTATCTATCAGTGGATTGCGATAGGCTGAATTGATTAATTGATCCCAGTCTTCTTCAGCTCGCTTAGGAATGAAGTGCTTAGTGCTATAAGTGCTTTAAACGCGTTGAGCAGTCAATTAGTATCCTAATTGACTGCTCAACGCAGTAACGCCACTAAAGTAGCGTAGTCCGCACGTCTGTGATAATACTGACATTGAGCTGGCCTAGCGCAGTACTTAGCAATTTCAATAAAATGCTAGGCCAGCATAAACTGGTTTCGTTACCACTGACATGCGGCCTACTGTACCTACATACTTTAAGCAAAGGGTGTAAAATTTTTGTTATTAAACACATCTTGTCCTTCACGGTTTATATAGTAATTTATGCTTGCGAATGTTATCACCCCATCCGCTTTACATGTCTTTTGTATCCGACACTGACATTCACACACATTCCCTGCGTATTTACACGTGCTTTAGATGAGATATAGTACATTACTGTCGCGTCCTGCAACTAGCACATTGATGGACGATCGTGATAATGTGGGCCGAGGCGAAGCCGAGACACATATACGTGAGTCCATCAATGCCTGGTTGCGGCCAAGGCTTGTATAGTACTTATCTCAAATAATGTGCGGAAATTCAAAATGAGTAAATTAATTATAAATTTCAGAATTGAAATTTTAATATATGAGAAAGAGTGATTTATTTGGCCAGTTATGGATTTTCATAGTAACATTGCTGGCCGCATCGTCACTTGTTTTTGACCAGTACAGCAATTTCGATTTATCTCGAAGAAGGTGGTCAAAATAATGCTCGAATTTCCAAACATGTTTGAGAAAACATCTTTTTGTCCAATTTTCACAATGCCACTATTATAATCGTGTTAAGATTTCAATCCATATTATTACGTCAGGTATTTATAAACAAATTGTTATAGAACACGGGATTCAATCGCACCTATTGAATTAATTGTGAGATAACATACAAGAGAAGCAGATCGTTGTAAGAAATTCACTATCCAACCGTAACATAACAGTAGGCGCACACGCATTGTGGGTCACCGTCTGGTTTTAATAACTATGCTCAAGTAATTGCTACCCATAACAACCTTATTACGTGCTTAAAATATAACTGTTGATTTAAAAGCTGGCAATTAATATTCGCAGTGTCAGTGCAGTGATTTCTACGACGATTAGCGACGGTTAGTGTTAACGTATCTGATTGCGCCGGTGAAATGAACATTTTTGTGCAAAATGCTCAAATATCATCGGCGCTCTCACAGGCATAAATCGCCGGTTCAGTGTTTACGATGGAGGTATGATTTTTTTTTTGTTTTTCTCAATCTACCTATTATCACTTTCCTATTTCATAAGACACAGACAATGGCTCACCTCCAATCTTGCCCAGCATGTCCTGGCACCTGCACACATGAGGACCTAATGGCTGCGTCATTTTAATATGACGTGTAAAAGTGATTCCAATATCCTATTTACAGAATAAACAATTTCATTTCATTTCATGTCAGCGAACGGTATTCGCGTGGCTGAGTTTTGGGCCAAACAAATTTAACAACAATCGAGATTTTTGCCATCGACACGCTAAGAAGAAGATTTCATAATAGTTCTATACATCATAACCAAAATGAAATAATGCATGTTATATCTAGCACTAGCTATACGTCGCCAGG
This sequence comes from Lithophane semibrunnea, assembly GCA_947363905.1. Taxonomy (NCBI): domain Eukaryota; kingdom Metazoa; phylum Arthropoda; class Insecta; order Lepidoptera; family Noctuidae; genus Lithophane; species Lithophane semibrunnea. Next base: position 18,497,515 of record OX376186.1, on the reverse strand, counting down.
CACCAGGCACACGTTGGGATTGGTTTATTGTTATAGTTTTCGCTAACAATCCTGCGTATTTCCCTTGGCGGAAGAAGGCCCAAGATGAGGTTTTCTTGAATATATATCTCTTTACTCTTCTATTGTCCTATATGCATTGCGCCACTAAATTGTCATTACATACCTGCAGAACCGTACCCTACTACAGATGCTTTCCAAATTTCAGCATGACTTGTTATGGCAGCCATTCAAGATCAGATGGTATTATTATGCTACTTACTGGAGGGTACAGAGCGGTGACTTGTCAGTTGATCTTTGTTGGAATAGCGACCGACTCGGGCACTGGGCATACACTCAGTTGATGCTGTCAGATAGGTGGAAAGTTAGTTATCTTTGTGAATTTTTCTTTAAACACACTGCGGAGCATACTCCTGAAAAGCCATGGTATCCAGTGCCGCTGGTTCTTCTAATTCAGGTATTAATGGCCGCTGGAGAGGAGATTAATCTCATAATTGGAAATTCCTCCTGGAAGGTGTCCACTAGCCTACAGTGGGTTAGCACCTATCGGATCCAGCACGCGTAGCATGACCACCGTAGAAACGGGTTTTGTCGACGGAAGTATAGACAATATGACAGATTGTGATTATTTATCTGTCATTTTGTCTATTCTTCCGTCGACAAAACCCGTTTCTTCGGTGGTCATGCTACGCGTGCAGGGCGTGGAGTTCAAGTTAAGGAGAGTTGGGCAAGACCAAGGGTATCCATAGCGAATTTCCCCAGGTAAAAACTTACAGTCACACCTCCACTTAAAGCCTCGTGCAAACTGGCGCTATATCGCGGGCGCGACAGGCAGCACGACCCTTGTCGCGCCTATTTGTGGGAGCCTTAACGCATAGGTATGAAAATAGTAAATCCCGGCATTCATGCAAATGTTCAGTTCAGTTTTTAATGAAAACGTAACGCATTCGTTATAAGATAATTGAATTCTTGAGCATGCAACATCATTAGGAATTCCCAAAACCGCTTTGAGATGTTTGTGCGAAGTGAACATGATATTCCGTCCGCCTATTATCCCTGTGTATATCGTGAAGGAGCTCTCAACAAATTGCAACTTTGTTTTGCACGATACGGAAATGATAATTCATCAAACGTCTCATAAATATTCTTCTCTATATCTAAATTTCCACTATCGAATAACAATTTGACGACTTCTTGTAAAATTCGCTTTAATTAAGTAATTAATGCAAGTTTTATTGTTGCAATATTATAGCTGTAATTAAGATTTTTTACACGGACCACTTACTGATTTAAAGAAAGTTGATTTATTTGAGACACTAATACTGTGTAACTCACTCTGATTATGACTTGTAGAGTAAGTGATTTAGACTGAACGACAGTGACAGCGCGTGTTGTAGGCTTGCTTCTTGTTTTCCCATACATCTTCTAACTCATGAGCTATCGTTTGCTATAGGTACCCAGGCCGGTATGTCTGAAGGACAGGTCTTTGGGCCAACTATTTTTAACCAGAATTTTTTTTTTTATGGTTCTTGTATTGCAGCAGGTTCCCTAAAAAAAAAGGAAAATTGAATTGCTGTTTTAGAATAAAAATAATATACTTAACGCTTCGTGTGCTACGGCTACGTGTATTAATTTTCTTAGAAATGGCTTTTCTTCTCGTGTTATTGACAAATAACATACTGAATAGATTTTTCCGAACATAATATCCGCAAGCAGTTCGGGCGGGAAATAAAGCCGCGATTCCGTTAGGCAAGTTACTTGAATGCAAGTGGCAAATTGCATACAACTTGAACAAACCATCATACAAGCTACAACTTGTATGAGGTAGTTTGAGCTTGTACATTTTTTTATTCAACTGACTTGCAAATTGAACGCGCAAACGTTAGTTGCACGTTTCGAACCCACTGAGCAGGCTGGCGAGTACTGGCGACAATGTTTCTTTTTCTTATTCAATCGGTAATATATTATTATCTATTATTATCTCGTATTATATATTTAATTGGTTATATTATTATCTCAGAAATGACTCGGCATAAGCAGCACGTCTTCCACCCATTATGTTCTACTCAACTGTTGAACATCTCCACTTGCATGCAAGTAAAACATGCATTCAATTTGCACACTCTCGAAAACATGTTTCCAATGCAAGCAACTTGTACGCAAATGTGACGTCATACTTGCATGCAATAATTGCCTAATGGAATCGCGCCTTAACAAGTCATTGTCAGGGAATGTCAGCCATTAAAATAAGCTGTTATACGTATTACGAGTTCACGAGCATATTCTCATATCAGCTATCGAGATTTTCAAGCAGTAGGCAATGAGCTTGTTATAACTTTGCCGGTAATTGTGTAATTACTCTTGTTATGCGACAGTTCGTTAAACCTGGAATGTGACTTCAGTGTTCATCATTTTGCAGACACATTTATAACATGCTTTTACGTGTCATTGTTTTATTGACACATGGCGTTTTGTTAATTGGTTAATGATACCGAAAGGTGTTAAAGTAAAATTATACTGCTAATGCTGAGTGATGGTTGCAATGACTGTTTCTTATGATACTTTTGGTGAAGCCTGTTGTGTGTTTAAGTTTTCATATTTTTCCCAGGAATTAACATACATATGTACTCAAATATCTGTAAAAAATTACCCAAATGAAAAATAAAACACCTTATAGATCAAAGGACAGTTTTGAGTATATCTATCATGGATCGTAACGAAAGAAAGGCGTCGAAATATAAGACCCATTGAGCGAGTTTCACATGTTGAGTATTGTTTTATCGTCTACAGATCATCGGGAGATTCGGATGCGGCGAGTACTGCCGCTGTAGAAACGACCTTGGAACGTCTCAGAGGCACTCGGGGCGCCCTTGAAGAGCTGTGGTCCGATCGGGAAAGAAGACTCGAACTCACTCTGCAGCTCAGGCATTTTGAAAGAGACGCTTTAGAGGTAAGCAAACATAAATTTATCAAACTTTAGTTTATTTTTTTATAATGTAAAAAAACCGGTCAAGTGCGAGTTGGACTTGAATACGAAGGGTGCCGTATAGTAGTTATAGCTAGCAAAAAACGCCCAAAATAAAAGTTTCTTGAATGGGCACCCCCTTTCATTATGAACTTTATTTAATTATTATTATTTTTTGTTATAGCGGCAATAGAAATAGACAAGCTTTCAAAATTTCAAATGTCTACCTATTAGTGTTCATGAGGTACCTAAAGCCCGCTGACAGACAGACGGAAAGACAGCGGAAGCTATGTAATAGGATTCCGTTTGGCATCCTTCGGGTACGGACCCTAAAAACGAAGTTCATAAAAATCCGCCTTCATGAAACTATGACGTGACTTTCCAACTTCCACTACGATAAAAACTCGTTAAAACTTGCTGAGCACACCGTGCTGGATTACCGATAGAATTAGAAATAGACTTCTCGTAATAATCGTATAGGCAGTTTCATATAAATAGGCAACTATTTATATGAAACTGCCTATACGATTATGAAAATCTGAGTTAGATGAAGTTCAATTCAAAACTTTTACAATATAGCCGATGAGTTGGATAGGTTTAAAAGTACGCATGATATTGATTGGTCCTGTTTTATATGATACTTATATGATACGTTGTTAAATAAATGCAGTTGGATTTGACGGATTATGAGGGTGGATCTGTATAGGTAGGGCGATTACAGGACCGCCCGGGGCGATGGACAGGGGTTGGTCGCAGCGTAGTAACAATCACAATAGGATACAAAATGTATTTAATTGATTACCCTGGACTGACCTTGAATAGAGTACGCACTCATTTATATTAGCGGAAAATATTTGTTGTATTTTTGAGATAGGGTCTCGATATTAGGAGGGTCTCTCGCAAGTGAGAATTCACCAATACCAATTGTCTAAAAAAAGAAATGAGAACTGGAGCTTTCAGAGAGCCCAAACAAGTTACTAAAGTCAAGTTAAAATAGTCACTTCTGATATCATCTTTCTACTGATAGTGTAGAAATATTATGTCAGAAGTGACTAAAGCTTCAAAATAACAACTAACCAGAAACTAGAGGATTTTCGACGATTAGAATCATGTCAAACTTACGTTCAAATTGTTTGAAGCTTATAAAAATGCGTACTATGACCATTGGTTAATTTAAAACAATTTATTGGCAACGATCCAATGACATCAGTCTAGGCCACTGCACACCACGCCACGCTAGGCGCTGCACAATCGAAACACTGATTGCCATCAGATTTTCATATACCCATGAAGGCATATGATAAGAACTTAAGCATAGAACGTTATAACAATGCCTCAACAATAAAATACACCGCAATGCATTCAGTTTCCCGTATTATAGTGCTTATTATTCCACAACCAATCAAGCCATAAAACAATGGGCTCGTAAATGAACTATTTATGTAAACAAACAACGCAGTTTAACAGTTATAAGTAGCTTTTATTATAACTTATGTTAAGTTTAAGTAAGTACGTAATTTGGAACATTGATTGAGTGGCAATATCTGTATATTAAACACTGCTAACCATAAACAATGGAAGTACTATTGCTTACATCATACATACATATATGTGAAAACAATGAACACGCGTATAGAACATGAAAAAAAAAACATAATGAAAAGGTTACAAACCTTTCAAACGCGTGCCTTACTTGTAACGTGTCCGTGACCTTATATTTAAAGGAATCGTTGCTCATTGTACCCTTACTAATAAAATGTTTTAAATTATCATAAGTATCATTACGACCCATTTTGTGATGCTTTCGATTACACAAGCTGAATTGATAAGCACAGACATGTCTGATATTGACGTACCCTTCACAATATTTCCGCTCTAATTTTCTTGCAGAGGTGAAATAAACGCTTTCACTGATTTACATGTTATTGGAAATGAATGTTTGTTGTATTTTGCATGGTAACATGATTGAAATAAATACCAACCGCCCGTCGTTTTACTTGTTTCATATTGTATTAACAGCTTCGATTATAAAATCCATTGTAATTTGAAGTCGAAAGTTAGTAACATTTGTAAGATAAAACATTTCCAATACTCTACTTAGAAATCTCCTCTGTGTGTGAAACACTCAATTACATACAATGCATAGATCAATTTCTTTTCGCGGAACAGCAGTTTCGCACCTATTGAGTCTGCCGGTGTACGGAGTACTTATAACTATTTCTGGTAGGTCATCAATTTGGGGTCAGCTTCCAGTCTAACCGGATACAGCTGAATAACAGTATTTTACATGGAGCGACTCCCTATCTGACTTCCCCAACCCAGTAACTGGGTAATACGATACCCCCTGGCAAGACTGGTTGTCAGACTTTCGGGCTTCTGACGAACCGTAACGACTGTCAAAGATCCATGAATGAAAGCCGGGACCAACGGCTTAACGTGCTTTCCGAGGCACGGAGGAGTCTCGATATGTAAAGATGGTCTCCCATCCACGGACCAGCCCCGGCAAGCGTAGCTTAACCTGATGGATCGACCCGTGCGGCTGTTATTACTTAGCCACGAGTTCCTCCATTCTGACTGCTCTCCTGAATTTAGTTACACGATGTTTTTATATGTAAAGTCTGGAGTTCTCAGGGCTAGTCGGATAGGAAACGTTGACTGTACCTAGCATTTTTTTTAAAATATGACATGTAATAGTTTCCTATTAACCTATGTACACAATAAACAATTTAATTTAATTTATTTCAGGTATCGTCTCGACTCGAACTGTGGGGCGACGAGCTTCAACGCACTGAACCTCCTCGAGACCCTCAACAAGCTGAACAGGCGCTGGCTGCCCACAACGAAAGTGTGGCTAGAATGCAACATGCCACCTTCCAGGTCAGTCATCGTTATCATTCTCCTGCCCTTATCTCAATTTACTTCGGAACAGCGCAGCATGTCACTTAGAGCAGTGGTATATTTTCGAACCCAGACAGGCATTTTAATTTGTGTAAATTATTTCATCACAACCGCTCACAAAACGGTGACGAAAAACATAGTGACTAAACCGGTGTGACTTAGAAAAAAAAAAGGGCGAAGACATGCTAAATCCACCAACCCGCAGTGGGCCTAAGTGGTGGATTACGGCCCACTCTCTCTCACAGAGAGGAAGCTCGTGTCCCAGCAGTAGGAACATTGTAGGGTAGGCTGATTAGGCAGCATGGCTTTTTCTTCCATATATTCTTCCTTTCTTTCTTTCTCTTAGCTGTTATTTCTGAAGTCACCACCTTTCTAACCATTTCATTTTTCACACAATCTATCCATCGTTTCTTCGAAGTTTCCCTACTCATAAAATGATCCACATTCATGACTTCTCTGACTCAGGTCAGTATGCGTTGTCACTAATCAATGTATAGTCGACCTAAAAAAATCTTGACCATACTTAGAACCTTGTCACATTCTGCGATGCAAATGAAGACGTCAAAAATCACTCGTCTGCAACGCAATACACAAGTGATTTTACTATTTACAGAAAATAAAATCATTTCATTTCGATAAATATGTTACAATCAATTGACAAATAACGAGTGATAAAAACCAACAGTGATGAAAGTTTTCATCAAAACTTTGTGGCAGATTGCTTCTAACGACTATCAGGTAGTGATCTAACTTTTTTATATATTATATCTTGGAATCATTAAGACATTCAACACTATTTTAGTTATTTGGTAAAGTGGTAATACTTTTCTGACGAATGTAGAGACAAATCCAGAGATCTAGATATCAAGGCGTGTCGAAACAACATCTTAATTGAATTGAAAGATTCATTCGAGTGTCTCACTTAACTGTCTCAGTATCAATGCAAGGGGAGACTGTCGACAGTTAAGGAGAGCAGTCAATGCATATGCATTGCATGATATTGTAATGTTAGTTCAAGCCATTTCAATTTGACATGTAGTTTGTGCGGCTTAGTTGATCAAATATATTGTAAATGCAGTATGTAGGTATTATATAAACACCAATTTATGATAGCAAGTTAAAACATTGCCACATCAATATTTCGATTGATCGTTGAGAAAATATACGATCGATCGATCAATCACACTACTAGACCCTTGCTAACGGTAACATACCAAATACGCACATTTAGTTAGAGAATTGCTCTTAAATTCGTGACCGGCGATCAAATATCCGGTCAAACCTTAAAGCAAGACTGAACAGGGCCCGTATCCTTAATCACTTGCAAGGCAAATCAAAGTATCAGTTACAGAATAGTTGCATTGTAGATGGTTCAAAATCTCTCATCACTTTGTATGATACTTCCGTTTTTTTTTCACCTACTGAGTAAGTTTGTTCTATCTTAGACCTCATCAATTGCTTCCCAACAAGCTAAATCGAAGTCAAAAGCTGTTCTATAATGTGTCAAAGTCATCTCTGTTCCGTTGCGAAAAACGGATGTTGCTCTTTGTCCTGTATACTTCCTGTATACCCATCTCTTTCTCACACTGAATTAATATTGAAATATTAGCTTTTGCCCAGCGTGGAGGACGATATCCCACGGGAACGTAGTACCGGGATAAAAGTATCCTATGTCCTAACCCAGGTTTATGGTCTATGCGTGTGCCAAATTTCATACAAATCCGTTCAGCCATTAAGGTGTGAAAGGTAACACACCGACAGGCAGAGTTATTTTTCGCATTTATAATGTTTGTATCGAAGTATGGATTACCGCCATATGTAAGAGGTCGTGGTAGGTCCCGGACCTTTAATTAATGATGTATAAAAGAGGGGTTTGAAAACTTTCCGTCCATTAAGATACCGGATTTTCCTACTTTGAAGGACAGGGTCTTACTCATCTGTAATATCTAAACTCATCTTTTCTTGAAACAACAATGATGTTACCTAGGTTACGTTTTTGGTAAATAAATGATTACTTACTTTTCGTATGTATCCAGGTGGTCCAGCAAGGTCAGGAGCTCGCGGCGGCTATTGCGGAGGCTTCCGATGTAATGGCGTCGAGTGGCTCTGACGGCTCCGAAGCGGCGCCACTTGACGCGCAAGCGCGCGTGCAGCTGCTGCTGGAGTTCTTGCACGACAGACAGCTCGACCTGGAAGAACTGGCCGAGGAGAGGCGCGCGCGGTTCGAGCAGTGCGTGCAGTTAGGTGAGGGTCTCTGGACGTACCATACGTTGTCGGTTGTTGTCGTTGTTACCAGGACTCCTCATCGTAGGCCACGTCCTAGCCGAAAGCAATCGCTGCTCGTCGATTGCGTACTCGCACTAAGGTCGCTAACTAGGTAACTTGTTGTTATTATTGTGCCGGGAAGTTAATCAATGAAATATTATTTATATTTTTTTAACATCATTATTGCGAACTTTCCTGACATCTTCATGTCAGTCCTAATTTCTTCCTTTTTTCCTTCTTTATTCGTATCAGTGTTCATCTCATAATTTTATGCAATCATCTTTTTCATTAATTACTGGAAAAGGTTGCATATAATAACCAAATAGGTTACTATCTCTACCGTATTGAACATATTGAGTTTAAGAAAAAGTTCGTGTCGTCTGTGGCATTCGTACTTGCGTGACATTCTCATCAGCTCCTGTGCAGGCCCGAGTACTGTACGCTGTTCTATTTTAAGATGATGAGTCTTGCCTCTCAAACTGACGTCCTTATCCGTCCTTCTACGTACCTGTTTGAAGAATAAAAAATAAAAAAGTAAATAATTCAAACTGAGCATCAGCACTTTTCGAACGTCAAAATTATACAACACAGTCCCCCAAAATGCCCACCCTACACGATTATGAAGCTCACAAGTTAAAGAGTCAATTTTTTATTTATCAGAGTCATGTCAAAAATTATTTAAGATTACTGTATTCACTTGAAGTAACTCATTATTAGGATAGACCGGTAAAAACCACATCTCTCGTTAGCTACCGGAAGTTGATGCATTTAGATTCAATAAACGAGGAACAAATGCTCGCGATAACTAGGTAAAATAAAATAAAATATAATGTTTAACAAGGTATCTATTAATACATACTATTGTATAATGCGGGGCAATTAATTATAACAAGGAAACCATTATTGTTGTATACATAATCATAGGTTAGTTTCTGTTTGACAGGGTTGTGAGTATGTGTAATTTTCTGAACCATGGATCACTTTTTTTGGATTTTACGCCACAGTGGTATACACATTTTATATACGCCTCTGGGAGAAGAAGGTAAATTACATTACATTTTGGTCCATAAATATGCTAGTTACTATGTCTCTGTTTATTCTAATTTGTACATTTTATAATTTTTCTTGCGCTACATAAAAATAACATTGTTCTTGAGTTTTAAACGCTTAAGGAGGATAGGCAGTCAAAGTCGCGTTTCGGTTTTTTACTATGTAGGGACTAGCTGTGTTCACAGCATCGCTAACATGTGCCAAATTTTATACTAAAACATAGTCATAAAAAATGTCTATGAATTTAAACAAAAGCACGTGAATCGGATAACTGCTTCTCGATGTAATCGCTCTCTAAAGGTCTATCCACACGTATCAGGGACGTGACAACACACAAGCCTGGCTCCGTAGGTCCGTCGCCAGCCTGGACACTCGTGTGTGAATGAGTTCATTTATAATGTACACAGCGATACTTTTTTGAGCTCCTAACGGAGCACGGTCCGTCCACGTCCTGAGCACGGGGCTAATGTGTGGATGGACTTCAACGGTCAAGCAGACAGATATGTTTCATTTGATGATATGTAAAGGTGTCGCATTATTAAGATCAAAGGGACGAACGATGGATTATCTTAGAAAGGCGTGACTACTGAGATGACGGCTAATTATGGAAGAAGAAAAAAATATGGATTCGGGTAGAAAAAAACGATGAAAAATAAATTTTATTTCAATTAACATAAGTGCGTTTCTTAACAAAGTTTGGAGTCACCTTTTAAGCAAGCAATAGGGAATATGCATGTATTTTTTTAATATTTTTATTCGATAGTTTACATCGTCAAATAATAGTTAAAAAAAAATCGACGGCAGAAAAGCAATTTAAAGTTGTTAAAAAAATGTTTAAAAATATCCAACCGATCCGGGCTACGACGTCACCGTCTGTGAAAACAGACAAGCAACTGTCAAGTCAACTTCAAATATTTGACGTTGACTTGACAGTTGTTGATTGACTTGACATTGACATTTTGATTGTTATCCCGGATTGTTACGTCACATCCGCTCTTAGCCTTTTCAAGTATTTGAATTACCCACAGTTATTTGGGACTTTTTAAAAATTAATTTCTCGCTCAAAAAGAAATTTTATTCAAAAATATTGATGGAGGCATAATTCTAAAGTAACATAGTTTATAAAAAAAAATATTTGACCCATATTTGAATCACATGCATATTCCCTATTGCTTGTACTAGAAGACTTTGCAACTTAACGTGGCATTGCCCTACAATATACAATCTTTGTGGACAATTACCATTTTACCACAAAACCGTGTTTATCAGTTGTATATCCTAAACATCTTTTAAACATGACATTTCTGTATGGAGTTTGACATAAAACTGACATTAGACACGCGTTTAATAAGTGTCTAAGTTTTTGTGGTCAGGCCTTAAACATTCTAGCTGTGCCTATAAGGAGGAAGGAATGATAATGATTAAAATGCACTATATTGTCTACAATTTGTTACAGGTCAATTCCAAAAGGACGCTGCTCAAGTCGTCAGTTGGATACGTAACGGTGAAGCGATGCTGGCTGCTTCATTCTCGATTCCGGGCACACTGTCAGAAGCTGAGCAACTGAAACGAGAACACGATCAGTTCCAAGTGGCGGTGGAGAAAACCCACGCAAGCGCTGTGCAAGTCAAGTATAGGGCTGATGCGCTGAGAGCAGCCAATCATTATGACCCTCATACTATTCGGTAAGTACTGTACTATAGATGCCCTCATTATCTTCCTTGTCAGGTTTCTTGGGATCGGCGCAACACGTTTTATTCTTCCATTCTTGACTTTGAACCATCTATTATTGACTCCCATTACTTTCATATCATTCTTCACTCAATCCATCCATCTTTTCTTTGGCCTTTCTCTCCCTCTACAACCATCAACATTTATATTCATCACTCATACATACTATATTATAGATGTAATGCTACAGAAAATGAAGTAACACTAAGCGAAGCGAAATGCTCGATATGAACATCGGACAAAATGCTGTTACCCTACAGTTCTGTGGCGTATGATAAGGTTAATCTAACTAATATTATAAACCCGAAAGTTTGTAAGTATGGATGAATGGATGGATGGATGTTTGTTACTCTTTCACGCAAAAACTACTGAACTGATTTGGATGAAATTTCGCACACAGATAGTTTATAACCTGGATTAACACATAGGATAATTTTTATCCTGATATTCCCACGGGATCGAAATATATGCGGGTGCTCACAAACACCCCGGACTATCGACCTTTTCGCATGCTTCCAAACCTTTCAATATGGCTCTATCGACCTACAGCTCCGAGTGCATGATACACCTGATTCCCCGTATACGACCCCCTTATAAAAGCTTAAGGGGTAAAATGTCCTTCTTATACTAAACTTGAAGGTAAGCCTCAAGGTTTAAAGAAAATATTAAAGTTCTATGTTTACGTAAGTTTTATTTCGTACTTTTTAGTTCATTAAAAGCTTGTTTTTAAAAAGATTTTTACTTATATTTTATTCATAGTAATGCTAAGAAACGTGTGCTGTTAGAACATCACCAATGTATCATTTCCGTTTGCCGCGATGGTTTCTGAATATACCTATACTACTTATACTGCATTCGCAAGTCAGTATCCAAACATGTAAACAAATATATGTTTTTGGACCAAATACTTGAATACCTACACATAAAGTTCAGTTTGCGTTATAACTTCAAAAATTTTCTTGTATCATTCTAAAATCAACTTTATTTAGAGTTTCGTAAAGTTGATATTTGTTTAAGTCGAAATTACGTCACCTGGAAACAAGGATTATAATAGAGTATACAAAGATACATATCACATAATGGTTAAAGCACCACCTCATTCGTCTAAGATAGTATTTATTAGCAGCATATCCCTCATAGGGCAGTTATTTCACTGTTTACACTATCGCTGGTCAGCGTTTATTTTTACCCGACTACGGCGAAGAAAAAAGGAGGGTTATGATTTTGACCGGTATGTATGTATGTATGTATGTATGTATGTATGTATGTATGTTCATCTGTTCCCTCCTATCTTCCAAACCACTTATCACAATTTGACAAATGAGGTATCGTTAGAAGCGTCGTGATTGTCCGCTGGTTATAGGCTATGTGAAGTCACGCCCTGTAAAAATGGCGCCCTCTAGAGGACATAAAGTGAGGAACTTAAAAAAAAATATGGTTTAATCGTACCATGTTGGGTATCAAATGAAAGGGCTTAATGAGCACATTTCAAAAATATATATATTATAACCCCAAAAGAATTTAAAAAAAAATCAAGTAATAAAAACTAAAACCCAACTACGACTTAAAAGGTATAAACAAGACACCACAGACAGACAAATTAAACATCCGGAGTCACACGTAATCTGTTCGATTTATGCCCTAACACGTGTGACTCCGGATTTTTAATTTGTCTGTCTGTGGTGTCTTGTTTATACCTTTTAAGTCGTAGTTGGGTTTTAGTTTTTATTACTTGATTTTTTTTGTTATTCGGTACCAGAAAAAAAAGAGTGCAATATTTGAATTCAATCTAAATACAGAAAATTCGGCATACCTACTGCGTGGCAGTGCACCCGCATGCCGCTATTGTCCACTGTCCCGTAGTCTGTACGACTATGGATATGGGGTACTGGGTAAAGTTAGAAACTCAAATGAACCAGTATGTTGGATCACTGACCCAATGACGTGGAGTGACGATTTTCTCGTCTGGCTATCGGAGACTATTGGCACAGGCACAACCTTGTAGCCAGGATTATCTACCAGCAACTTGTTCTGTTATACAGACTTGTGGAATCGGAAGTACAGGCGTTCCAATCAATATACAACCATATACTGACCTGCAAATTGCAAAAAACGTAATAAAATTTGAATTTCGCGGGATACCTTAGCGATGCCCTTTAAGAATAGTTTAAGGTGTGATAAAATATTAAGGAGTCAGCATGGTGGTAGCGAAGGTGGCTGTATGCCGACAGTGCCACTGTCGAACGTTTAAGTATCACCTCCTCGTGGGGGCCTTTTAGTGCAAATGCATAATAAAACAACTAATTAGCTATCAGCGCACTAGGTTGTGTGTTTTAAATCTAGAGTTTCGATTCTATCTGCCTATTATTGGATTATCTATGTATCATCCTGACCGACAAATCCAGTACAGTAATTGCATAATACTTTGTTCTTCGTTTTCCTTATGAACAACAAACAGAATTGTATATTAAATTATAATGAGTGGGGCATTTATTTACATTTGCCTCGTGGGAGTTTCAGCAGCTGCTAATAATGACAGTCAAGGTTGATTTCGTTGAAGTAAATAAAGTAAACAGACGACCCACCGATGTGATGTATGTTAAAACACTTCATTGCAACTCGACGCTACGGTCTATTATATTATGAGGGATGAATGTGTAATGTGATGTGATAATTTCGTGATTTTTGTATGTTTTACGGATCAGCTGTGCAAGCATGTTTTTTTTTTATCGTCGTCATTATTATCATGTGGTTTTCACAGTTTTTGGGAGTGCTGATGCCGAAAAAGGAAAGTCTTCAAAGTCGCCTTTAAAGAATCTTATCCACTAACTTACAACTGGCAATAAGTATTCATTATAGTTCGACAAATTATCCCTAGATAAAATAAGAAATCTTGACAATCATGCATTTTATTATTTTGCGAAAAAAATAATGTGTTCGATAAAAAAAAATTACTGTACCTCTGCTGTGATTGGATGGATTCGGAATTTCTCATGATTCGTGAGCGCGAGAATATTATCGTTTATGGACCACCAAGAAAATAAACACGTATGGTGATGAATCACAGATAACAAAAAAAAAACTAAAAAGCACCGACATCCAAAAAAGACTACAAAGTGAAATATAATTCTAATTTCGGAATTCGGTAGCAAAAAACGAAAATCAAAGCCACCGTTTTTTTTTTACTTTTTGGTAATTGGCTTAAATACGTATTATTGGAGGTAACTGAAAAATACCCGAGCAAAGTTTATATGGGACCTCGCGCTTCGTCTCAAGCTTCCTTTACCAAATGAACCGAGAGAGAATCACGTAAGTCTGCCCAGAAAGCACGAGAGATATCGGTGCAGACATATGAAAAAAAAAATCACTATTTATTTTGAAATCGGTTAAAAATACGATTCGTACACGTGTGAGATGAGCTCTTGTTGGTGCGAACCTACTGCTTGAGTAATCGTATAGCGTGATACAACAACAAGAACAAGTTAAGCCTAGTGATATCACAATGTTTTGTTAATAAAACATAATTGTTACAGTGAAATCTCAGAAGAAGTAACAGAACGGTGGCAGCGGCTGGTGACATGCGCTGAAGAGCGTCACAAGTTAGTGACGGCGTCGCTGAACTTCTACAAGACTGCTGAGCAAGTGTGCTCGGTGTTAGACTCGCTGGAGCGCGAGTACCGGCGAGACGAGGACTGGTGCGGCTCCGCAGCCGCGCCGCCCGCTGACGAACAAACCCTACAGCTCAACATTGACAAAGCCGCGCAGGTAACACTACCACAACTGTTCTATGTTTATACTTTTAGTCTGACTCTTCTCGGGACCATGGGGTCCCGGACCTTTGAAAGGCGTACAAAAGTCCGAAGCCAACTCAGAGCAGAGTCCTTAGACGTTGTCGATGGTCTTAAATTCCTACACACTTAAATAAGATTAACAACTTGCAGCTAAAACTAATTGTAGATTAAAAAAACTAACAAAAGCTTAAACCAAAACTTATGAGGAATTGTTCAAAATTTGTAAAGTACTCCCGAACCATGGTAATTTTTTATTTATTAAGCAGGGAGGATTCGCTTTAACTTTAACTTTATTTTGGTCAACATACAACCTGGGGGCCAAGTCTACTAATTAACAAACGTGTCAGTGGTCTCGCAATGATGAGTTTTTGACAGATTTTGTATGGCTTATCTGTCAAAAACTGATCATTGTGAGACCATTGACACGTTTGTAAATTAGTAGACTTGGCCCCCTGACAGTCTGATACTGACCTGCAAATTGATAAAAACCTTAGAATATTTCAATTTCACGGTCTACCCTGGCGTTTTCTCTTTTAACTCTTTTATTGATTACCCACTTTAATACAGCATGCACCTTCAAACAATTTTTCCGCTTCCAAGGCAATTTGTATAGGTGAATAGTTAAGTATTTTCTATCGATTACCGTATTAGTGCTACCTTTTCGGTATGGTGCACTCGTCTCGCGAGCCCTGTAATTAAAATGTTTTCATTTCGGATTTTTGTCCTTGGAATATTTGTTTAGAGAAGTGTTATGTGAATTTAATCAAGATTAAATTATTATTTTTAATTATTCCCGAATTTTAAAGCAACTACAAATGTTTCAAAATGTGGCTAGAAATCCTGTTATATGTTTTTCTTAATTTGTATCGGCTCACAGCTGTAATTATCATTTATTTAAATATGCGGTACCCACCTCACGCCCCACGCCGTCAAGACACAGAATGAGGTTGAGATGCTGTGTTTTAATTTAACGTTTGTAGTTTTTGTGAGTACAATCTCTTTGTTTTAATTATTTTTTGTTCACAACCATACTAATGAACAATCATTGTAATCATAGAAAATAGTAGTAAGTTATGTTGTGACAAGAGCTACCGTGGGGTTTCTTGGAGTGTAAATTCTATATTCTATAATTTCTTAATTGCCTGGCGTATACTTGTGTAAAAACCTTTCAGACTTTGTTAAATTACAATTTTTGGTTTGAATATTTTATACGTTGCCTTCCAGGTTGCTGCTTTGATAGTAAAGCATGGTGAGCAGAAGGAGGCTTTCCTGAAAGCTTGCACATTGGCGCGACGTACTGCCGAGACATTCCTCAAGTATGCGGCGCGGTCGGCGCAAGTTCACGGTCAGACCGCGGCGGCCAGCAAGGCTCACCATGAACAGACCAGGGCTATACTGGATACACTGCTAGCGCAAGAGAACAAGGTGAGAAACTGATTATCCAGTGTTACAATATAGAGATAATGTAGTCGTCGGTATGCATAAGCGAATTAATCAATCAACATGAGATTTTTAGGGGACTCTTCAAAGACACTCCAAATATTACTTAGTCAAACTTGTATTGCCTTGATGACAAACAAAGATGGAAGTAAAAATGTCAAGTACAGATTTATTCTCAAATCTCAAATTGAATTATGTCTAATTAGTACGCAAAGTTGATTTGCTCATTCTAAACGAATGCCTTTGATTATAACGTGATGTATCGTTAATCTGATGTCTAATAAGTAACTGAAATTTGAACTTTAATTTCATCAAAATCTGTTGAATGAAGATTATTAATATATTTTCAAGTTAAATCATTGTGTCACACGATATGCGCTTCACATCTGTTCATTTTTTCCCTGGAAATATGGATGGAATAAAACAGCTTCTGTAGGGAACCGAAGTAGTTGTAAGGTTCGATTTTCAGCGTTCAGAAGTTCAACCGTAATTTCGTCATCATACGCGGTGATCTGCCTCCTCATCGCAGAATTATGATCAAACTCTTGCGACGTATCTTTTTATGCTTTTAAACATGATACATAGCGAGGTTGTGCAGACCTTATCTCGGTGTCTTTGTATGTCAAAAGATATCGAGATAAGTCCTGCAAAAGTGTACAACCTACTATGTTAATCACTAATCATTCATTTACATAAAGATAAATAAATCTCCAGAAATCAAGGTTCATCTTAGTGCATACCCTCTCATGCTCGCGACGTGCTACGTCAAGTAGTTTTTACCAATTTTAAAAATCATTAATTTTCAGTAATCGTATTGTTGAAAAGTTTCGATTTTTCTCAACAATCGCAAAGAAAATAAAACTCAACTTCATTTAATATTTATTGTTTACGACGCGACGGGGGTAAAACTGATCGAATACCCGACTTGACAGGTTAAATGTAGGTAGGCTTTTCTTTTCAATTTGTATCGTAACGTGGAACATTTTTACTAGGTATAGCTGCACTGCCAGTCGATTTTTGAATAATTTAGAAGGTACACGATGTGTCGTGCTGTGGTGCAAATTGATGCGTGTCTTGAGTACTTTGTATGACGTCGATTCCTGCAATTGGTTTCGAGATCAGAGGGGCTATTTCCGTAATATTTAAGCACGTTCGCTCGCATTCGCATCTCATTCGCAATCTGTCAAAAATACAATCAATTTACCAACATTTTTGTCAATTTTGACAGATTGTTGAATGTGAACATATTTTAACTTCAGGTATCGCTCCCTCAAGCTCTCCTCAAAAGATGCATAGGACGTTCTTTCGGTCGCTTTTTTCGTGTCATGCACGATTGCGAATAATCGAAGTCGTAATCGTGATTACATACATACGTAATCGTAATACGCGCTCAGAGGTGATGAGTATTTTCAACAAAGTTAATGTTATGAATTAGTGTTCAATTTCAAAGGCTCTGGACTTGATAAAAATAAAACATTTACGGTACTTTAGCTTAGCAAGGTCGATAGGAGAACTGGTTTATAGAATTACATTGTTCGCAGGAAATGTAAAAATAATCATGAATGGAAACCCTTCAGAGATATCAATCGGATGTTTTCATAGCAAAGCTATTTTTGCACGTCGCTGTTGTTAAACAAATATTCATTTTCTTCGCTACGATCTCAAATTGTTTGTTTGTTTACACAAGAATTGACCATTCCAATTATGTCACATGAAAACATTTATGCAAAACGTCGGATTTATTGGTGGGTTATTATTAGTTGTGTGTGGCATTGGCAGTGTCAGTGTCGTCGCGTTAGAATGGAGTCGGAAACAATAAGGTTTTGTTGAATGGCGCGCGATGCTATCTCGATGGCAGACTACCATCAGCCTCCGGCGTCAATTCTCTCATATGCCATGTGTCTAGTTCAAGCGCGCGTTCTGTGTGAACATGATAAAGAGTTTTTTTATGGTGATATTTCAACCGGTATATTTTCATGCCATCAAAAAGTTTCTTTCAAGTTTAGATTTGTGAAAAGAAAGGAGTAATCCGGCACTTAATTTCAATCAAGAATTTGATTTATGAAAGTGCTATTAAATTCAAGTCTTGGGTCCATAATACTTTTTGAATGTCATAAACACGTGATAATATTTTTCACCACACAACGAATTAATAAGTCAGCTATTAACATTTGAGATAATAAGCTGTTTTATTTCCAACAGGTTCTGGAACACTGGACAGTCCGTAAGAAGCGTTTAGAGCAGTGTCAACAGTTTGCTTTATTTGAGCGTTCGGCGCGCGCTGCTGTTGAATGGATCAAGGAGACGCAGGAGCGTTGCGGCGCAGCGGCTGCGGCTGCTGCTGGCGGCGTGGCGAGAGAGTCGCGCGAGCGAGTGCGCTTGCTCGCACAACTCGCCGACGGACTCGTCGAGAAAGGACACCCGCATGCCGTGCAGATCAAGGAGTGGGTCGCCGCTGTTGATGCCAGGTAATTACTAGCCAAACTATTCAATTCATTGTCATATTTCAATACGTGTTTTTTGGCCATGTGTCAACTAATTCACACGTCTACTTTCATTACTTTTATTGCGCGATAGAGCGATGGTTGACAAACCTTGCCAAATGAGTAAATTAAATCATTTAATTAAGTGTAATAATTTATATTTGGTGTGTATTGTGCCCAGATATGCAGAGTTTAGCGGATCAATGGAGGGCGGTGAGAGCGAGCCCGAAAGCGACTCGGGCGTGGCGCCGTCGCTAGCGTCGTCGCAGTCAGCCGAGAACGACTCGCGTGCAGAACCGCAGCCCACTGCTGTCGGCGACGATAAGCGACGCAGTGCCAGGCGCAAAGAGTACGTTATATATGATTTATAGTGTTAAGTGAAAAAAATAAAAATAACAAGCATGCTGAGACGATGAATGAAAGGCGACTAACAAAAGGTATTCTTAAGCCAGATGTGAATAGGAACATATTCTGACCTGATTTGCTGTTCTTCAGAAAAATGAGATGCGTCGTGCGTAGGACTCGCAACCCGCGTGCTTGTATGACTAGATGAATGAACGTGTCATCATCTGCCTAGCCTTTTCCCAACTATGTTGGGGTCGGCTTCCAGTCTAACCGGATGCAGCTGAATACCAGTATTTTACATGGAGCGACTGCCTATCTGACCTCCACAACCCAGTAACTGGGTAATACGATACCCCTTGGTTAGACTGGTTGTCAGACTTTCGTGCTTCTGACGACTCGTAACGACTGTCAAAGATCCACAAATGACAGCCGGGACCAACGGCTTACCGTGCTTTCCGAGGCACGGAGGAGTCTCGGTATGTGAAAATGGTCACCCATCCACGGACCAACCTCGGCAAGCGTAGCTTAACCTGATGGATCGACCCGAGCGGCTGTTTTTACTTAGCCCCGAGCTCCTGAATGAATGAACGTGTATGAAGCAAAAAGAGTATGTAAGGATCGTAGTAGTTTCTGTAGTTTATGTATGTATGTAGATTAATTATTTCAAGGGATTATTAACCATAAAACATTACCTGTATTTAATCTTGCATCTGAATTGAAATCTATTGCTTTGTCATTAAGGTTCATAATGGCGGAGTTGCTGCAAACGGAGCGAGCGTACGTCAAAGATTTAGAGACGTGCATCACGTGCTACCTGCGGGAGATGCGCACCGACCCCGGCGCGGTACCACAGGCGCTGCAGGGGAAGGTATGCTAATATAACTATTCTATGTGAATGGTATGGACAGGGAAATTACATTTTTGAGACAAACTGGTTCCCACGTACGTAACGTATGCCGTTCATTATGACACTTACCGGTCTATTTTGTAAAAATGTCACCGTGAAAACTTAGGTGAAGTGAGCTGTCACTCTAAGTACCTGATGCTATGGATTGATAGTTCACTTCAAGGTCACTATTCACCTTAGTTTTCACGGTGATATTGCTACAGAATAGATCGACTCTTGTAGTAAAGTTAAGTTATAAAATTTTAAACTTGTTTTCGTTAAAACAAGTTGGAACTTTCCATTCAATATCTCTATAACCAGAAGATTCCAGGGCATGGTCCAGTACAAAAAAAAAATCGCAATGACGGGGAAAAAAAGTGACTCTCGGCTTCGTTAAACGTCTTTTTATTTACACTCTATGGGTCAGTTCACACCGAGACGCGAAGCGGAGCGCACTTTAGTATGATCCGATGCAATATCGAATTTATTTACTACATAATAAGGTACACGCGCTACGCAGCTCCGCGCATCTCAGCGTACTTTGACACGTGTCAACCCTCGCACTGAAATTATACCTTTTCGTGAAGAGAACAAGTTCGATATTTGTTAAAAAGTGCGTGCAGCGTCGCGTCGCTCCACGTCGCGGTCTGACCTGATCCTTAAAATAATATTGTTTTGCTTTTGTTTCTGCAAAGGAGGAAATAATATTCGGCAACATCGAAGAGATCCACCGCTTCCACGAGCGTGTGTTCCTGCGCGAGCTGGACAAGTACGAGACCATGCCGGAGGACGTCGGCCATTGTTTCGTGACGTGGGCGCGCGAGTTCGACATGTACGTGTCCTACTGCCGCAACAAGCCTGACAGCAACGCCGCGGTCGTGCAACATGCCGGGGACTACTTTGAGAGGTAATAATCATCATCATTTCAGCCGAAATATGTCCACTGCTGGACATATGCTTCTCCCAAGCTGCGCCACAATATCCCGTCCTCCGCCTTCCGCATCCAGTCTGTCCCAGCCACTTTTTTAAAGTCGTCGGTCAATCTAGCTGGGGGGCGTCCCGGACTCGTCTGCTCCACCGGACCTTCGACAAACATGGCTACTTCAGCATGCTTACTCTGCAAGCTATGTCGGTATCGGAGGTTATAATACCAGTATATAATAACTGGAAAAAGTTACATTGGTACTTGGTAAATAATGTATGGTGTAATTGAAAGGTTTCTATTAAGTTTTTGTGTACTCGTTCTGATTTGGTAGAAATGTCCCGGTGCAGCCAGGATAGTCTCTGGACGAGGGAACTCCTCAACGGTTTTTGGTATTGTCTCGTTAAGTACACACGTTGTAAATGTTGTTTTAAGCTCGCTTCTGTACAAATTATGTGCTTAAAGAATTAATTAGTCAAAATATTGCACAGCACAACGTAATATGACATAGCATTTTAATAAAAGCTAGTTCATAAAATATCTTGTAACAACTTTAAAATGACATTACATTATGTTGCTTTACATGGAAATAACTTGACTTGACTTATCATGTTACTACTACTTATATTTTTAAGTGTGATGGCAATGTTATAAAACTTACATAATACTTATGGCTTGGGCTTTGTTAAGTATTGTGAAGTATGCATTACAACTGGCCATAGAAAAAAAAAAAAAAAAAAAATTTGCGTTTAATAATCAGTCACACACAGACTTTTTTTGTCTATATCCATATTCTGTATCAATATCAAATCTAGAGCGAAAAACTTAAAATAGTAATAAAACTGTTCCAATCATGGGTTCCGTCCAGAAATCCGCAGCAATAATATGCGCTGCAGTGAAGGGGGCTTTATTGTACACTGCCCAAATCCCCCATACTAGGGTACGACGAGCACGTGGTGCTAGGTTTCAAATAGTCCCATTTCGTTGACTTTTTTGAGAATAATAAATACCGTATAAGATTAGTCTTGATTATTGTGCAAAAACAGCATTTGCTGCAAACCCTGGGAAACAGTGGTAACTGAATCCTTAAAATAATACCTATCGCTTTGCCGGGTCTTCTGGAAAAAATAAACGGCGGCTTCAATATAAACTTTTACTTGTATTTTAACTTTTTGTTGCAAACCTTATAGTTATGGTCTGTGGTCTAAAGTTATTAGTATGCTGTGAGTATTAGATAGGAACACTTACTGCAGTTACCCATAGTTACATTTGTTTGTGGCCGCCGATAAACTAGTTCACATTTAGCTCCCTTATCGAATCAAGCGAGAGTTGTTATTTTGTGTTGCACATGTATCATTTGGCTGTATGTAAGACACGATTAATGTAGTTTCCCGCAAAATATCTGCAAAGGCCAAACATTCTAACTTAGAAAGTCATTTATTCCTATTTGGTACAGACCATTGATTCGAAGACTGGACGATTAAACGGTTTGTTATCATCTTATCATCCTTTTAAAGGATAGCTCCATAGAAACAGAGCACGTCCTGAACAATAGACACTTATCGTTTAAACAGGCGTCATCACAATTCGTTCTTTGAACTGACAAATGTCAGTTTTCGACGTGCATTTTAGTTCTGGATGTATACATGCAGGGATATCGCATTGTGTATACAACAACAATAGTTATTCCACTAAAAGATTCTCTTATCAAAATCATTAACTAAGCAGTATAGATAATGGTCGTCATTTCGTTCGGACTGTGGACTGTGCTTTCGTTTGTACATTATTGTTTTTTGTGACGCAGGGTGCAACGTAAAAAGAAGTTGGAGCACCCGCTCGCTGCTTACTTGATCAAGCCGGTGCAGCGGATCACCAAGTATCAGCTCCTGCTCAAAGATCTACAGGCGTGCTGCGCCGAGGGGCAAGGCGAAATCAAGGTCTGTGTTCAATATTCCTGTAATAAGACATTGTTCAAAATTTATGAAAATAGGTCTATTATCAAGGTTATGTGTATGTCTCATATGAATCAATATTTACAGTGCTTTTAGAATGGTAAAATTGTTCATTGAATTTATGTTTAGTTGTACAATTTACTCATGCACTTTGATTACTCATAAAGATGTCAAATATTGACGTGAATCTGTTTATCTTCATTATTAGAATAAAACCGTAAAATAAATTTAAAAAACACGGCACTCGGTCAGTTCGACTGTGATTTCTGATTCATACTTGTTCAGTTTTAGAACAAATATTTGACGCACTCGAAACATTTTATTTTTAGTATTTTTTGTTCGAAATGTAAGTATCAAGAAATATTTATAACACTGCATGCTTTCTCTTGCCTGTGTGGATTACGACTATATTCAAAACATAGGACTGATGCCAAATTGTATTGTGTAATTTAAATAATATGCTCTGATAAAATAAAATTTCGGTGACGTAGTGCGCGTGCAAGACTTAGCGATACAGAATTCGACCGTTGTCTTGATCTCTTTGCAAACATTAATCAAATACCTTTAAGTGTTGTCGTGTATCACACATCCTTATTTTTAAGAATAGTGTTATTAATCAGTAAGTACTGGGAAAATACATGTTCCTTTTATTGCAATGAAACAAAATTATCCTGTTTGTCAATTAGATGGCATGTTCAACTGAATGTGCATTTAATAAGTGTTAACAAAAACTTATGTTCACATTAACCCTTTACTGCTGGGCGCAGAAATTGTATAATATCAATTTAATTGATTTGTAGGTAAAAGCATTTTTGTAATTGTGATTAGATCAGGTCCGTTTTATTTCCATCGCTTTATACAGCATAAGTGTCCGTTTCTTATTATTCTTTCCTTTTTATTTTCTTGTGCCAGTATGGGTTAACCTTTTGTGTCAACTAGTCCCCTAATCTTCCCCTAATAAAAATTTAGATAACGTATTACGCCCTTTTTCACCCAATTTCGGTGATGGAGGATTTTTAGGCGCCTAATACAAGGCTAATTGATGTTCCACATAAATATGCATTATTCGTAAGAAAAAGCGTCGTTAATCTCATTGAAGCGTAAAGTGGTTCAAAATAACCCACGATATCTTTTATTCAGGGCCAAGTGCACTCATCATTTGTTTAATACCAGAATACCACTAAAAACAAACACTCATTTCTACGTTTGGGTCACGTAATATGTTTAACGTACGTAACAATTTATCGGAAAACGTACGCTTAATGATTACAGGTAGTGATAAGATATAGACGACAGGAAAATCCAAGTCTAACGCTAGACGTTACCGCGACAATATATTACTTACAAACAATTTGCGTGAAAAAATATAATAAAAAGCAAGGTTAACGCGACTGCGAAGAATTTTATCTGTCCTAACAATCTTGATTAGTGTTAACTTATAACTGGCAGATGACGTCTTTCAATTTTTGTGTTTACTCATCAAAATATCTTAGACAGGTAAGAAACTATCGACGATTAATTAGAATACAGTATTATTTTCACCAGTCTATTGTTTTCCAAGATGGTGTGTTTAGCCAGCATTTATTTAAGTCTAACTTTGAATCTACTATTTTGGTATCCTTAACACTAGCCGTCATTTTCGTAAACAAGTGGCCTCAGTATCACGTAACTTATTGCCAAATATGATATCGATTATGTACGTGTGTGATATACAGTTATTTAATGAAAATCATAACCAGGATGCTTTATATCGGAAAAAATAATTAGTCATGTTCTGACTAGTTGTGACGTGTCCCAGTGTCATGCTATGTGTATTTATAGACTATTTGCGTTGCATTCAGGGCTTTTTAAGCATGAATAAAATGTGTGGGATTACGCAGTACGCTGCATATTGCGTCCAAGTCGTTTGCGGTTACTTATGTCTCCGTTCTGTAAACGGGGAATTTACTAATGGCCATATCGGAACAACGAACACAAAACTGTAACATACGGACTGGAGCATTTTGACTGCTCTGAACTTGTAATAAACTGCTGCATATTACAATTTCGAATGATCTTTTGTTTCCAGCGGTAGGTTTGAAATAGCAAGGCAGCCTTTATTTTTGTTTTTTTTTTTTGGGTGGGAAATCATCCAATGACTTCTCCCGCTCTGGGCGGAGCGGAAGGGCGTGTCAGACTTTTACTGACTAAAACCCACCCGTGTTCCTTCAGTTGCCTGTTGCCAAGGTCCCGGTATCCTTTTCGGACTAACCCATGGCAAGGTAGCCTAAGCTAGTAATTCAACTACCTGCGGGCGGAATATGGCTTGAAATTACTGTTGAAATAAGAAGCACGAACCGAACGAACTCGGAGTGAATGCCCCGTACAGTTAGTCCATTAGTAGTTACAAAAGAAACAGCGTATTTTATATCTCTTCATTTGTCGACGATTTCGAAAGTTAGTTTTAAATATGAACCAATGTAAATAACAATCAACCAAATCAAATAGTAATAGGATAGGATACATGTACAGGTAATATTGAATAAACCATTGAAGAAAATATTGGCATATAATATCTTTTTTATCTCCTACTAAACAAGTTTTAATTTATTTCATTTGCAAAAAAACTAACGCGTGTTGATACGAACGGGAAGACTGTCGCTGGTTACGCTTTCTGTCTTTTTGGAATCAGACTTCCTCCACTAAGTTCATTTTGTTTTTCCACTTTTTTAATGGCTTGAGGAATATTCCCATGAACCGTTTGTTTAGTAATACAGGTTCACTTTGTCCTTGATGATTCAGGAAAATGCATAGTAAATATTCGGAATAAACCGGTAGACTGTATCACTCGTCGAAAAGTAATGGTGATAACGTAAACCCATTACGTTGTATCAGACATTTTTAGTATTGTTTAAAGTCAGTGGACGTTGGATTTGTTTGAGATTAAACAACTAGTTCACTTACTGGTAATTAACAATAGATTTAGTTCAATATTTTCCTCGTAACTCATTCACCTTACGCCCAAGTGGCACAGTTGGTTCCCTTCGTACGTATTCGCACGTCGCGTTAATGTTTTGTTATTATTTATTAAAAAATCAGTAAAATGTAATGGTTTTCTTCGGAGTGGAAGTGCTAACATCGATCATGTTGAAGTATTTATCAAATTCGAGAGCAAATAGGATCGGGCCGCTAGCTATTAAAAATGTACGTATATTTTTGTTTGATGTCACTAATGTGCTATGTGGTGATGGTACTCATAGGTACTGATAACAATGCTAAGCTTGTCTTTCTTGCATCCAGATTTGAAGTTGGGTATGGAACAATGATACCTATTCATTTCCTTTCATCACTTTTTCTTCTATTTCACTGTAATTGACAAAATTTTGCGTCAAGTCGGGAAGATCATTTCAGACTATACTTACGTCAAACATAAGTCATCAATCACATTAGACAAAATGGCGGCAATGCGCGAATGCAAATAATTTATGACTCGATTTGTAATATTCAACATTATTGCCTGTCCGGCTGCCCTATACCTACATCTTTGTACCTATTTTCCCTTATGTTGTTTCTGTTTATTTAGAAACAGTGATAAGCCGTTGAATCATGTGGCTTGATTATAATAATAAGTATGATGTGAACTTTAACTTATGTACAAAAATCTTATATTATTGAAGTTATCTTCCATGGGAAATAATCGTCGCTTCGCCTATATACCTATTTATAAACGTTATGCTTACTTACATATACTGTAGAATAATGGACTGATGCATTGTATGTATGTACAGTCGCGTACTAAAAATATTTACCATTCTATGGATTATTCTTGTTTGTAGAATGTTGTTCGGTTGACTGTGTTAGTAATAGAGCTCCGTCTATATACTTAAGTTACGGAACCCTCGAACATCGTCAACAGCCTATTTGCTATGATCGAAACTTCACCATTTAAAAAGTAATTGGCATTATTATTTACCATTTTAGACCTTATTGCGAACGGAGTGAGAAGCATTGCAATTTGAGATATGATAAACATTTTAGTCCGCGATCGTAAAAAACTGATGCTGTATTTTTTTTTTAAATATGTTTAGTAAATCATTATGTTATAATGTAAGTCATTGGCATAAAATAAAACAGTATCATTTTATGATCAAAAACACTTCGAAAAAACGTACGTATGTACTCATACATACTCAAGTTGATTACTAACATACAAATGCTACTAAAGACTACTGTAAAATCTGTCAAGTATTTGCCGACACTATTGCCATCTATCTGTCACAATTTGCAAAGTATGAGAAAATTTCGCAAAGCTTGTGTCTGACCAGCTACATCCCATTCAGAATCTCAAGATTATAGACTCATTTGATCAACATCAAATGAGTTTATAATCTTAAATTAAGAATTAGTAAATCCAACGATTTACTAATTCCTATTGATTTAACAACCTGTTTTCATTCGTGTAGTAGCGTAAGTCAAAATTGATGACATACTTACTAACATCATCATCATCACCTGTCCATTTCAGTCAATGTTGCCTGTCTGGAACCGGGCGGGCTTAAAACCGGTCACTTTAGCAGAATCATAATATGAAAATATTATGAATCATCGTAAAATATCACAATCTGACAATTCATAATATGATCTGCGTGTAATTCATATTACGAAATAATTCATCTGTTTGACAGTTTTCTATGGGGATTCGTAAAATGGTCCACAAATGATGAATTGCTAATATGTCAAATTAGAGGAATTGCTAATGACAGCTGGGATACAGGAAATCAACTGCTTTTAGAGGATTTGCTAATGTGGCCGATTTAGGCCCCCAGATCGCAGAAAGCGATACGGCCGACTATTGTATGTTTTGCAGTATATATTTTTTTTTGCTTTGTATTTTCTGGTGTACACAGTATATACAGTATGTTAACTAACGAAAGGCGTTCCCGTTAACCCGTAATAGTATAGAGTCATTGGAACGCCCTCCGTTAGATAACATTCTGTATATCTAAACCTAAATAAATAAACATCATAATGTCATCGCCATAGTGAAATATGTATTATGAGTAATATTTTAAGATTCGAAATGAATTCGGAAATCGAACAGTTCTGAATCAGAATACTGAAAGTAATGCGCACATGTTAATGCGCACGGGTTGTACTTTGGAAGCTCTTGCACAGTGGCTGCGCTTGCGAATGCTATGGTTTTCATTATAAGATCCCATAAATAAAACTGATGTTTTCTAAGATCTCACAAAGGTGTGGTCAAACCCAACATATTTGAGTAAATGCTAGGCAGATGATCATACGTTATATTCATATAATTTATTCTTCATTGTTCACCAGGACGGTCTGGAGGTTATGTTATCAGTGCCGAAGAAGGCTAACGACGCCATGCACCTGTCCCTCCTCGAGGGTTGCGATGTGCCCACCGACAGTCTCGGCGAAGTGGTCTTGCAGGATTCCTTCCACGTGTGGGACCTACGCCAGATCATCAAGAAGGGGAGAGAGAGACGCGTCTTCCTTTTTGACCTGCATCTCTTACTGGCTAAGGAGGTCAAGGACTCTCATGGGAAAGCGAAATATATTTATAAGACCAAGTTTATGGTGAGTTTGTGATTGTTTATACTAGCTTTAAGCCTCGTCTTCTTCTTTTCGTCTTTATGTCTTTTCATATCACCTGGGGCCATTACTTATTAATTAAATTGGTAAACAAAAGCTGAACAATAAAATTGCAGCAAGGTTATAATGAAATTTTTTGTTGGCAATATTTTTACTACGCAATCTGTATGAAATATTGCCAGCAACATGCAACATGTTTTCCGTAACTCAAAAACACGATGCTGTTGCAATATTGTGTAACTTTAGACACATATTACTAGTTTATAATTGTTTTTTTTATTGTGCAGACCTCCGAGCTCGGTGTAACGGAACATATCGAAGGAGACGAGTGCAAGTTCTCAGTGTGGACCGGCCGCGAGCCCTTGGTGAGTGACTGCCGCATCGTACTCAAGGCTGCGTCGCTCGAAGTCAAGCAGACTTGGGTGCGCCGACTCAGAGAAGTTATTCAGGTACTTACATAACTACTCATTTCAAGTTTATTTGGCTCTTGAATAATTTAGTATGCCTTTAAGAATTTGTATTGATTGATAAACTATAATCGGATTACACTGTAAGAGCTTTGATTTTATTATACTGAATTCCAAATCAGTTTGAAAGCTTAGCTATTCAATATTTAAGTCCAGTTTTAGGTAATCATGAAATCACAAATTAAGTAGTTAATTCCGTACGCAAAATACACGCTTTGACATGGAGTTGCGGATACCAGCCCGTATTACCTATTACCTAACTAGTTAATTGCTTTAAATAGCCTAATATTTGTTTGTCATTCAACAGGAAACGTACTTTAGTGGTGCTCTGCAGCAGCCACCGCGAAGTCCGGCCCGCGTTCGGCCCACTAGCTCTCAGCGATCGAGCAGGTAAGACACACCTTTTCATATCATTGTCATCTGCCCTCATCCCAATTTATTTGAGGTCGGCGCAACATGTCTTTTTCTTCTCTATTAGTCGTCATCTCGGGAGTCACCCCCTTACTAACCATACCATCTTTGTCACATTCCATCTGTCGCTTCCTTGAACTTCCTCAAGTCTTACCGCCTGGTGACGGGACATTCCGCTGCAGCCAATTCTCGTGCGGTGTGAACGGCGAAGCGTTTTGCGACTAAAACAAATGAAAATGTATTGCCCGCCGCACCGCCGTTCCCGTCTCCCATCCCGTGGCCAGGCGGGTAGAGCCACACAAGTTTTCATATGTCCTAATAGTAATCCTAATTGCAAGAGCCTTGCAATTTTGATCGCCGTGTGACGTCTAGAAGAAAAAATACTGAAGGACATCGATATCATAGACTGGTTGTTGATTTCCTGAGCTTCTGATTAAGAGGCGAAGCGCAGAAGTGAAGTGGAAACTCTATAAAAGTACTCTAAAAAGAGCTCTAAAATAATTTTCTCAAGCTATCATTTTTATAATTTAAAAGTCTTAGAAAAATATTACGCCACCTCCATTCGCCCTTAGTTAAATCATCGCTAATCGCTAACCGAATTTATTTTTAGCAACACTTAACACTGAGTTTGTTTACAGAGATCTGGATGACACAATACTAGACGAAACGACGGAGAATCTCGACCGAAACTCGTTAGCGTCTTTCGGCAGTGGAAATACCACCGATTCCGATAAGGTAAGTGCAGTGTAATCTAATAAAGCTCGACGCTCGAGAAACAGGCCCAGGTCGAAGGCGCGTCGTCGTGTTCCACGCGCGCCTCAAATAGATGTCAGCACAATTGGTGGGGTCCGCTAGGACCGATGCCTGCCAGGATTGCGCGAAAGTCCGAAAGGGATACCGGGATCTTTGGCAACAGGCAACTGAAGGAACAAGGGTGGGTTTTAGTCAGTAAAAGTCTGACACGCCCGCCCAGAGCGGGAGAAGGCATTTGAAGAATTATCACCTATGAAATAATCTCATAAATGAGATTTATTAGCCGCTTAGCGTGTACTCAAGATTGTCTTCGTTTTTTGTTTTATGGGACTAGGAATGACATCTTTCGGACTTGTGTTGACCCGATATCCATTTTTTTTTCGGTTGTTTGTGTTTCAAGAGTAAAAACAAATTCGTCAACAAAAGTTTAAAATAAACAGTAATTTCTGTACTACTGTGGCCGGCAGTTGAGCCAATAATAATGTCAATCTTATCCTCATTTTTACCTGCATATATCGTATCACTTCCATTCATTTGCATACATCGTAATTCGTAGGTTATATTGATATGAAAGTGATATTTTACTTCCTTATGATACATTACTTAACACATAGTTGATTAAAGATTCAAATAATGAATGTTTGTGACCTTTTTAGTTTACTTGTAAATTCTTTATCTTAAACCCTCGAAATTTCGCGGATTTATACTTTTTTTTAGAATTTTAGTTCATATTCTTTACTAGCTGCACCCCATGGTTTCACCCATGTCTCGATCCCGTGGGAATATCGGGATAGAATTTATCTCATATCCTATTCCAGGTCATGGTCTACCCATATGCCAAATTTCATCTAAATCCGTTTTAGCGTGAAACCGTAACATACAAACTCACTTTCGCATTCATAATATTAGTTAGGACTTGCTAGCTACTAGGGTAAAAGTTCCGTTTTTACCACAGATATTATAATACTACGTACAGATACCCAATCCCATACAAAGAAATGACACCACCCTAAGTCTGGCAATTGAGCTGGCTATTTTTCATACTCCATTTTTTTAACAGATGGCAGCATCAGCGACTCACTAATTGCCAGAGACTGTAGTTTTACAACGCCATCTAGGAGTCTTGCCTAGATTCTACGCAAGACTCCTAGATGTTTTTCTTCCTTTTTTACGTTTTTTCTTCCTAGGTGTTCAATTTTTATATTTCTACGTAAAGTACTAGATAAAAAAAAAAGTTGTTTGATTTTCATTATTAATGAAACGACTTAAACGCAAGTTTAAAGTGTTAAGTTTACCCTGTCATCACTTGAGTAAAACGCCATCTATCGCAAAGAGCTCTCGACAAAATGATTTACAGATGGCTACTTTATCATTCTAAGGGTTCGAATTGAAGTAAACGGCTTAATTTAAGTTTTTTGTTGAAAATACGAGATTTATGAGTGTTAAACAAAGATGTTTTGATTTTTACTAATATTACCTCAGCCAAAATTTGCCGTATAACGCTTTTTAGTGATTGTTAATTTCATAAATTGTTACTTATGCTGCCATCTATGATTTTTTATCAAGACTAATTATGATTTGTTCGAGTTGAGACCCCATGGTTTTTACCATCTTCGTACGGAACTTTAAAAATGGCGTTCCAAGTTCCACTGTAGCATGTTCGACACTATTATAGCTTTTAATATTGAGAACGATAGGGCTTTATTCAACACCCATTTTTGTGTGTACAACCGCAACGTTACGTATTACGAGTGTCCTCGTTTCTTAGAACATAAATTGTAGCTGTGGCAAGCGTTGTAGAGTTAACATAACACTCGGATTACTCTTGCGTCTTGTGCAGCTTAAAATATTCTAGGATGAATTTTCTGAAGTCTTGTTACCATACGGAGAAAACGAGTCTCGGGGCTCAAAACGGCCACTTTGGTAGAATCATAATAGGATAACAATTATGAATCATCGTAAAATGTCACAATCTGATAATTCATAATACGATCTACGTGCAATTCATATTTACGCATTTCATTTGTTTGACAGTTTTCTTTGGAGTGACGTAAAATGGTCCACAAATTATCAATTGGTTGATAAACTATAATAAAATAGTTTAGGTCATTTTATTAATAATTCAGTTATTTTCATGCAGTAATAGTTACACCAAATATGATTCGAATATAAATTGAATTGAGTACATGTGATTCAGCTTATGTGTCACCATTTAGTGTCAATATAGAGGAATTCCTAATGAGAGTTGGGAATTCAGGAAATGACTCGCTTTTAGAGGAATTGCTTATTTTAGGCCCACTGTTCGGACACTAAAGTGGTTAATGATGGATCTGCCTGTTTTTAGACCTACATATATGGAATGCTGTACATGCTGTTTGCTTTATGAACTAAGTAGGTAATCAATTCTCGTCAGGTAACCCTCAAACTATTCCTAGCACTCTCAATAAACCGATCCAATATTCTGTACTATTATTTTACCGAGAAGAATGAAAATACCAAAGTAATAAAGATCTATGTAACAGTAGGTATAATTCTAAGGAAAATCTCGGTTTGTATGTGATAAAATATTCACAAATTAGATACACCAAGTACACGCAATAGGGGTGATTCTGAAGCTCTCGTCAGCGGGTCCAATTATTTGCGGGTTAGTCCGAAAGGGATACCGGGACATTGGCAACAGGCAACTGAAGGAACACGGGTGGGTTTTAGTCAGTAAACGTCTGACACGCCCTTCCGCTCCGCCCAGAGCGGGAGAAGTTATTGGATGATTACCCACCCTCAAAAAAAAAAAAAAGCGGGTCCAATTATGGAGAAGATCGTCTGTGTGTACTGTAGATGTTCACGTGAATTTTACAGTAATTTACTTTATGCGCTCGGTGAAATGCCAATATTCAGTTGCGACATTGTACGAATGTACGTGTATTATATTAAATACTCCTGACTATATTAAAACTAGCGCTTTGCCAGCGGCTTCGCCCGCGTGGTATTATATACTAAAACCTTCCTCGAGAACCACTCTATCTATTGGTGAAAACAGCATGAAAATCGGTGCAGTAATTTTTGAGTTTATCGAGAACAGGACGACAGACAGACACGGCGGAGGACTTTGTTTTATAATATGTAAGGATTAGTTATTCTATAAAATTGAGTCGGTGGGCCGCAAGAGCAGTGCTGGGCCTTAATTTTAACTCAAACACTTTAAAATCCTACACGGTGGACCTTTAATTAATGAAAGTGTATTACAACAACAGCTTAGCCATTATTGGGCAAAAAACCTACTCATTGATTGGCGAGTTTTTGCTCTCCGAGTAACTTCACAAAATTCTATCTTATTTAACTTTATTTGCAAACACTTAGGGTGTGAGGACAAGGGCAAGCCCCTATCGTGAAAGGTGATTACGTTGATCTGAGAATCGTTTAATTTCGCGGATCGAATCAATGTCCCGCTGTTAGTGTGCTACTGGGACCTCTCCCCTGATATCGGTTTGTAAGCACCTACCTACAATCCGAGCCGCCACAAATTAATTTGTTTAGTATCTTGTTACAATACCAATCCATTATATCCGATGTTTATTGTTAGCATTAGAGTAGTTGAAGACAATAAAATTTACATTATTGGCAAAATAAGGTCAGTTATGTAGCTTCGTTATCGTTATCGTTCCGTAACAAATGATATTGCAAAGAATTTTTGCAAAAAAAATTCGCGAGCACCGCCCATAACTTGTACAGTTTTTAGAAATCAACTAAAATCCTTTATATACAAACTTAGATAAATTATTTTTCACCAAGGTACGGAACCCTCTGTGCGCTAGTCCGTTTCGCTCCTTGCCGGTTTTTGTTTGAACAACTTTAGGTTCGTAGGAATAAAGTTCAAAATACAATAACTGGCTCGAACGTTTGGACCTGGACTAAAGTTAGGACTCGTTTTGTAATACGACTGAGTGTTTTTTGGCACTTAAAGTTTTCCATTTTGTAGGAATTCATTATTATAGCAGCGCTCGCATTAACCACTATAAGGACAACCTTGAGAGCTCGTTTTGTTTAAAAAACTAAACAGAATAAGAGTGGTCATCATTTATTAAGTGTTTTTCCATTATTTAAAAAAAAATATGATGTCTCTGTCTTGAAAATCGTACAGTTACAGTTGATTTTCGCTAAAGGGAGACAAAATAAACCTAAGGTTAAAGTTCAGAACAGAATTTAAAGGCACCAATTATTGAATCTATACTAATATTATAAAGTGGTACAATTTTTGAGTTTGCGGTCTACTCCTTGATATACAATTGTCTCAATTCCATTCTCAATTCTTTATTGTGTACGTATTTGGTATGGAAATAATTATATTAGTTACAAAAACCTGTCGGGCACAGCATAGATCAAGTAGGAGAGAGCAGGAAGAACATTAGTTAAGTAGTAATTATACAGTTTTATTAACACAGAAGCACCTTGGTCCATGGTCTCTGTAGCACCATGAAGCACATAAGGCACCAGGGGCTAGTGTGAATCTTTGGGTTCATTCGAGCAATCTAGTCTGGTCAAATCACGCTGGGGTGCATTTCATTCATCCATTTTATGTAGGGGATAATTTTCAGAACTTGTAATCCGATTGTAGGGGTAATTTTCGGAACTCCTGATCCAATTCCGAAAATTCTTTCACTGACATAAAGCTACACTATTACCAAGTGATATAGGATATAAGTTTTATCCTTACAGTATTATGCCCGCGATATCCACGCGAACGAAATCACGGGAAGAAGGAAGTACTTACCTGAAAAATATTTAAGGGAATCTAGTTGGTGAGTTGCGTCGCAAGCGTGTGACGTCAGGGAGGATGGGGGTGAAGCGAGTGAGCTACACTGAAACCGAAACGTTTCGTTAAGTACCTACACAAAAGGCGGCTTGTTAGACAAAATACAAGTGCGGAATAAGGCGTGGGAGACGATTGCTGGCCATCGTATATGTAAGCTTATTCACATAGCCATGCATTTAGGTAAGTATACCGTAAGGCTATCAATTTCATCCAGCCGCTTGCCCCAAGCGACGAAGTGTAAAGCTAACGGATTTTTATTTTTTAAATAAACTGGAGTCAAC
This sequence comes from Lithophane semibrunnea, assembly GCA_947363905.1. Lineage (NCBI taxonomy): Eukaryota > Metazoa > Arthropoda > Insecta > Lepidoptera > Noctuidae > Lithophane > Lithophane semibrunnea. Next base: position 18,462,473 of record OX376186.1, on the reverse strand, counting down.
TTATTAAGGGCCTACCTTACCTCAGCTCAAATTCACTTTTTATCTCGCTCGCACCATACTACTCGCAGCCTGTGTAAGAGCGAGACGGATTGGGGTGCAGGCGGCTCCAAGCCTCAAATAGTTTAGGTAATTGCTTTTTACGGTGAAAATATTGGTAATTAACAAAAAAAAAAAAAAAAACATAAGACCTACTTTATAGTTAGTTCATAATTTATAGTAGCTAGCATCAATCCTAAACTTTAACATAAACCTATTTATTTCAAAATTAATGCTGCAGTATTTTTGGCATAAGGGAAGATCATGCTAAGCAATTTGAGGTAGGGTAGGCCCTTAAGTTGCTCGCAGTAGAAAGAATATACTCATAAACTTACGGTTACTATTCAAGGTCTAACGCCTAAGTACCTATTGTTTTTAGGGAGATGTTATGCTTGTTTGATTCAGCATTATTGTTCCAACATTTTATTTATCGGTATAACAAAATAAAGACGTAAAAGCCCTGAATTACGTCAAGGTTTTTGAAAAACGTAGTAAACATGTTTTTACCGTCAACATTATTGGAATTGATGTTGGCTTGTTGACCTCTTTATTGCGTAGAAATAGGTTGAAATCATATACAAATGCTCTTGAAGACTGAAATATTGTGCCATCTAACTATCTAACTAATATTATAAACGCGAAAGTTTGTAAGTATGGATGGATGGATGGATGGATGGACGTTAGTTACTCTTTCACGTAAAAACTACTGAATGGATTTGTATGAAATTTGGCAAACAGATCGTTTATAACCTGGATTAACACATAGGATACTTTTTATCCCGATATTCCCACGGGAACGAGACTTACGCGGGTAAAACCGCGGGGCACAGCTAGTAAGAAATAATTTTCATTACATCTTGTAATTTACTACTATTCATTTCTGAAAATAAGTGTGTTGTTTTTTAAAAATCAATCTGGCTAGCCTTTTCCCAACTATGTTGGGGTCGGCTTCCAGTCTACCAAATGCAGCTGAATACCAGTATTTTACATAGAGCGATTGTCTATCTGACCTCCACAACCCAGTAACTGGGTAATACGATACCTCTTGGTAAGACTGGTTGTCAGACTTTCGGGCTTCTGACGACCCGTATGTCAAAGATCCATGAATGACAACTGGGACCAACGGCTTAACGGGCTTACTTAGCCACGAGCTCCTTTTGTAAACAACACACAAATAATATTTTTACCTACCACTAGGAAATCAAATCTGTCCAAAGAACTCGCGTTTCGTATTACTTTATCCGTCGTATCGGCTTCCGAGTTAAAAGTTATTCGTTTCCTAGGATGGCAAGACTTCACACGTAACGACCGACACTGATCTGGGTCACTTACTATCAATCCCGCAATAAATAACAATCAAAAGTGCTTTGACGTTGCGAAGGTGATTGATCAACCGTACGTCTAAATCTAAACTTTCGCGTTTTATATTTGGTTAAAATAATCAAGGCTTGATTCTTTAAACCAAATATAAAACGCGTTATGACTTGACACCAAAGAAAATATTCTTTGTTATCTAAAATAGGTTACCAGTCTTTGGTTTACCAAAGACTGGTAACCTATTAGTAGGTAAATTATTAGGATCTACTAAAGCCTTAAAAATGTATTAACAATAACTTCCCGCGATTGATATGCACTTGCACATATATACGAATATTTTGTTAGATAACGCACACATAAAAGCACTTTGCTACAGTACTTAAATTTCAATAATATAACCACGCCCCGGGGAAATAACCATAACAAGGGGTAGAACGGGCGATTGGCTAGTTCTAAATAAATCAAAGGTACCCCATTACTGCTGTACTAATTTTCAAACCATACGAAAGGGTTGCCAATCGTTAGCCTTTTAGTTTTAGTTAAAGGAAAAGTCAACTGTACTTATAATTACACAAGTACAGATAAATTAAGACCTGTTCAAAGTAGTAGTAGTAAGTAAATTGTGACCTCAAGGTGTGTAAAGCATTTTCAGAAACAATATTCAAAAAAATAAAATTCATTCATTAATAAATAATTAATTATTCATTATTTTTATTTGCTTTATTCCAAATTCATGAGATGGCAGTCATCGATTAGCTTGAATGGCGAATGGCGAATGGCGAGATTATAAAGAGAAAACAAAATCCAAAAATTGAGAAGTTTTAATCGGAAATGTTGCACTAAGAGGCAATTATACAGGGTTATTGGTAAAACATAGAAATCACAACGAAATTCCACCATCTTTGAAGTGTTATCATATCTCAATCATAGTCAACCCGTTTACGTACAACATAAATAACAAATGTTACCCATTGAAGGATACGTCAGTACCGGTATCAAAATTCATTGAAGTCGAAAATCTGAAACAATAGTTATTGATACTAAAGCATAATTGTAGAATTGAGTGGAAACAATATCTTTGATTTGTATGTGTTCTCCTCTTTGTTAGCCTCCTGCGATGTATGCTTAATTCGATTGCTTTTAAGTAGGTATCAATAATCAGTTTCAGTCAAGCTGAAATATATACTGACTTTAAAACAACGAACAGCTTAAAAGTTTTATAGTAAAGTAAGTACAAAGATTTATTTCGAAGTATCCTTTAATTTAATGGATTATCCCTTAAACTTACCCTAAAAATAAAGTGTGCATCTGGCTTATTACTCGATTCCCATGAATTTCCGCCCCATGCCAGGTTTCTATCTGAGCCTGGTTCAAAACACTAAACTACCAGGTGTGGTTTAAAAAGTTCTTCACTAAGGAGGTCTTACCTCTGCAAACCAATTACTGAGAGGATCGAAACTTATAATAAGGGTCGGATACACTTTTTTGGTTTCTGCGCTAACGTCATGAAACATGCAAGTAAGAATTAAGTATCGTATGACACAGAGAGGGCAGCTACTTACCGTCCTAAATTGCTATGCAAAGCGCCAAATGGTTTCTTCGATGTACCTACAAGAACCGGTTATGGTCATCTTAGACCTGACCGCGAAAAGCCCTTGTTTATAATCGCTTCAATACTAGCATCTATGTATTTGTTATAAATTAATACTTTCGGTCTCAAAGGTCGCTGACAGATAAGAGTTGATTTTTGTGGCGTAGGCGTTTCCCAAATGCTGATATTGAACTATAAGGGTCAAGTTAATTTTGTGGTTGTGCCATATTTCCAGTTAAAAGTTATGACTGTCTATGTTTTCTTATGATCTGTGTTATTTGATCACACCTGACGAAAAGTCCTTCTCTTTGTTTTGGTTCAAATGTCTTTGATCGATGTTGAGGTCGTAATTTGCGCCGTGTACCCAATACCTTTGCGGTGACAAGTGGTAGCGGCTCCGCCTTGAAAGATTTGCTCGCGTGAGGGGGCTTAAGTACTGAAACCGTCGATCTCGTCTTAACGGTTAAAATAATGATAACAACGCGCTAGAATAGCTCAACTGCAAACAGTTGGCCTGAACTTCTATCATTCATAAGTATTTTGGTATTTCTACAATTTCGGATTGTTAATTAACATTCTGACTCATGTCGTACCTCACCCTAACCCCATGGGGAAACGAGCAGAACTTTAAATTAGTTTTCCGCAAACGAAATGTATCATCATTAATTCGGCATCGACGCTAAGTACCTAAAGGCGTCACTTAAAAGTTGTGTCTCATCGGTTTCGCTGGCCACCCACTAGCCGCATGAAGGGACCGCCGCTGCCGTCGCTTACGGCGTCAACCGCTTCTCCATCCGCTACGAACGGATTAGGTTCGTCCTTCGCACGACGCTGCGGCGTGTGCCTTTGTGGAATAAATTCGGGAAATGTAGCTCGATACGGAGGCTGCGTAGTGAGTGGACGAGGCAGGCGAGAAGGAGCGGGCGGCGCGGGTGAGACGCGCGCTGGCGGCAGTGGCGACAGCGCCGCGCGCCGTGACGGACGGAGGCGTCGCGACCGCACACGCGCGCCAGCACGTGTCGGCCGGCGCGATGGGGACCACCCCGCCGCCAGCCGCCGCCAAACAACACAAGAGCAGGCGGAAAATCTCCCTGCCATGGTTCCGCCAGAGCTCAGTGAGCGCGCCACACGCGATGCTCTCCCGTCAGCACACCATCGATACGCCAAGCTCGTTCCACGCGCGCCTTTTGAAGGGCAACCGGCAACGCCAGGTGATACAGCCTCCCAGCCGCCGAACGCAGACAAAGTGATGCACCCGCTCCCCGCCGCACCCTGCCGCCCCACTGCACGTCAGACGCACCGCATGCCACTCCCGCGCTTGCATTCACCTGCATACGCATTCTAGATTATAACACCAGTCATCACTAAACGACATCCACTACGCCGCTTTTGCGTTCCGAGTTGGGACTGCTTCCTGAATTGACAGCGTTTCGGTTGCAAAATAACAAACAAACTGAAAACAATAAGCAAAGCATATTTTTACTAAACTAACAATACCTAAGTGCTGGTATGTGAATCCATGTTGTAACGTTAACACTATTAATTGTTAATCAAATTGATTGAAAAAAATAAAATAATATTGTTTGCAATATTTTCATACTTATATCACTTCATCACAAATTTATGTACAGTGATCAAAATTTCAATGACTACAAAGATAATAACGAAAAATTGTGTCTGTTCTTATTTAATTTTAATATTTTCAATTATAATGAAAAATGTAATTATTCAACAATATTATGAAAATAATGTTTTTTGGAAATGAATGTTAATATATTATGAATACATGGTGTATATTCGTTTATTCATTATATATATTAAGTATACTTATCTTTGACCAATTTTATAAAAGAAAAAAAAAAACAACACAGTAAAAGAAAATTGTCTAGTGTACATTTATTATTACTTTTTCTATTATTTTTGTCGTTATAAAAATTACATCCTTTATTTTACCAATTGGCACAATTATTCGTAATTTAGTTATTATATTCCACTCGCATGCTGAAAACACTGAAAACAAAACCTGAAACTAGCTCATTGCACCATTTATATTGACAATTAAAGGCAGACGGGAAAGGATAACCGTTTATAAGTGGTGTGACATAGTGGCAATCTTGGCCAATTGACCGAGATAACGAATCGGTTATCTGTCACTCGAGCTAATAGATTCTACGCCAGCCGATAAAGTGATAAACAATCTAACAACCCTGCCTCAATTGATATTACTTGTAACAGAACTACTAACGGGAATGGGCAATCAGAATAATATGTGTTCAAATAAGGATGCATGCAATGACCTTCACCGCTTTCAAGACAACAAGGAAAACGGAAAATCTAAATATAAACAAGTAACTACTGCTGCTGGGTGGAAGTGCTTACTAGCTGCTAATGAACAAGTGATAATTTATAGATGCAAACATTTATATTTTATGGCTCAGCCATCATTGTGGTTGATTTACTATTATGCTGCAGCAGTTTTGTGTTTAGAGAATGGAAGCATCACCCTGACATTAAATATGCATTATGCAATGCTTTCGTGGAATCTTTCAAGTTGCTGGATCTATGGATTAAGGTGACGGATATAGTATAGTTTCTAAGAACTTTCTACATTTAAGTGAAAGATTTCAATTGTAGGAATAGTTCTAACACACCATAGGAGCACTAGCTATCTGTTAGATTATATAAGTTTATTGATTCCCGGGTGAGGTGTCGGGCGAAAACGTTGACTCTCTATGTAATATCTCAAGAACCAGAAAAAAGTCCGGGGATATCGGAACGTGAAACGAATAGATCGGAATGTAGCTAAAGAAATGTGCGGAAAATTATGATGCGCACATGTCGTCTGAAAAGTGTTCAGAATAATAACAACTAATATAAATACAACGTAATTCAACAGTAGTTATTATACAAGCTACGCTACACACCTTTTTAGGGTTCCGTAGTCAACAAGGAACCCTTATAGTTTCGCCATGTCCGTCTGTCTGTCTGTCTGTCCGCGGCGTAGCTCAGACTCTGTTAGTGCTAGAAAGCTGTAATTTGGTATGGGTATACATATAAATTAAGCCGAAAAACTGGTAAAATAAAATCGTTAAAAAATTTCTAAATTTTTGTAGGGTTACCTCCTCTAGATCTAACGTGGGGATGGATGTTTTTCTTGTCAATCCTATGGTGTGGGGTATCGTTTAAAAATAATGTGACTTTGTGAAAACTATTTTTGGATTCAGGCATCCGTTAGCGAAATATAGTTTAAAGTGCTAATTTTTTTGAAAGTCAAGTGTGTTTCCCCTGCCAGCTTAATGGTTGGTTTTGAATATGTGTAAAAATTCACAGCAGTAGTATAAATAACGAAATTAAAAGGAAAACTATCACAGCTAAGTAGGCTCCACAAGTTACCGAGTAATAATCGACCAACTTAAATTTGCAGTTGCAAAACCATGTGAGAACACGTTTTTCAACTACAATGTTAAGTTTGTTGGATAAATTCATCCCAACTACGGAACCCTTCATTGTGCGTGGTTCGACATGCACTTAGCCGGTTTTTCTTTAACACAGTTACGACTGTGTTCAAATACTGCGAATAAAGGCGATAACATCAAAAGATTTGTTAAACCGCCAAATGTACTCCGCTGAGCACATTTTTTTAAATAATGCTGAATGAAGCTCTTAAACCTCGTAATGAGGTTTTCCGGCACTTTGGACAAGAAAAATCTGAGCTTGCTCATAACGATCATTTGCAAGAAGACTTTTCATTATAATTATTTGGTCCATTTCATGAGCCTGATGAAGTACCTCACCTACATATATAATACGTCACCGTTTGACCTTTCAACGACACGGGATCATGAAAGACTTCTTCAAAACATGTTTTAAGTTTGATTACTGTCACAGGTGTGCTATAATTGCTTGCCTGTAGGCTTTTAACAACGGAACCCTCCAGTTCAAATGCTAATAAAAGACATGAGAGTAAGTGCCAGTCTGTAGTTTGGGAAAACATTCATTGCGTCTCTTTCTTTATTCGGACAGACACAAGTCTTAGTCTCGTTGTGATGATTGCTTTACACAAAAACATTTTACAAAAAAAAAAAAAATATACGACTTCCTTTTTTTTGGAAGTCGGTTGTTTTTTTTTTTTGGAAAAAGTTTTTATTTTTCACTTTTTAGGTGTGGTACCTACCCCACATAAATTCGTATACCGTTATCTGCTATGTAAATAAAAGTGACGGTCGAAAGTCAACTAAGATAATAATATCGTCTACATACGCAAAGTGGGAAGAATACGTAATTATTGAAGCTAACTCAAAAACTACGCAAGCAAAATTAATACAATTTATATGGGACCACCTCTGAAGCATGACCTACCAAACAAGAAAGAGAATAATCAAAATCTACTCATAATTGGCGGAGTAATCTCGTAACACACATAAAAAAAAAACATACAGATGAATTTAGAACCTCCTCCTTTTGAAGAAGTCGGTTAAAAAAGAAATAAGGCTGATTATCTCAAACGAGAAGATTAGATAGGTACATCATACCACAAAAATATGCATAATAATCTTTCTTTTCTTTTTCGTGTGGTTATTGACTAACCTGGTGTCAGAGTTTTTAGGCCGCCCCTGACTTGGCTTCACATGCCGTCGAGAAGTATCTCTCAGGCATGGCCGGATTTCTCACGATGTTTTCCTTCACCGTTTTTTAAGCATGATAATTTTACAATATGCACATGAATCCGAAGAGTTAGAGGTGCGTGTCTTGGGTTCGAACTCGAGACCTATGACTTGGCTGTCCGACACTCACACGGTCACACCATTACGCTATCACTGCAGAATTATGTAAGAACAGGATCAAGCGACACAGTACAATTTTAATATAAGTGTCAATTTAGGGGTTATGCACGATGCGTGGATGAACCAAAACATGCTACGCTTGTTATCAAATACATGGCATCGCTGCCAACTTTAGAACAGGTGTATTCTGTTATAAAAAGAGATACATCGCTGGATGAAACGCAATAAATAAAAGTAGTTATGTAAGGATAACGGAATAGTTTGATTTTTGATGATAGTCTTTGTGAAATTGGACATACTGAATTACAGTCACATTCCAATGAAATAGTTAATGTTTTTCAGCCAACCGTCGATAGTATGGTCAATTCTAATTGTGACATCAACACTAGTCCTAAATTTGCTGTTGGGAAATAAAATATTAATAGGTACGCTTGCATTACTATTCTAGTGTTTTTAGTTACGTAAATAACTGAAATTGTTAGTATAGGTAAGCAACGGCCGAGCAAAACCTCTCCGACGTAAACAACATCTATGTACAACCCTTTGCAAAATAAACGGGCACCTTAACAGTCATTGGCTTTTGTATGGATAATATTAATATTTTTACTATGTCATTAGCATAAATGAATAGTCATTTGTTATAATCATTAGGAATAATAGTTTTTTGGCTACACCCCTCTTCCAGCAGCGCTACAATTTTACTAGCTCTTATTGCTTTTTCTGCCATTACAATCGACACAAAGATATCACTTTTAAGTCACAATAAGGCTGGATTAAGCGACAAACATAAATTGTTCTAATTAAAATAACGAGAAGTTAGTTTTAGTTGCCAGATAACCTTCTAACTGCAAACCTGCAAAACGTTAGTAAAAGTCACAAACGGAAAACGGGATTATTATTGGTTTTAAACAAAAGGTTCGAATTTGGAATTAACTTTTTTTCTTACCCAGACTCTTTATTAAGTGCCTGGAACATAGTTTTTTGGCTATTAAAACCTCTTTACAACTAAATGATTACCAATAATGTACAAAAATCAAAACCGCCCGTTTTTTTTGCAAAGGGGTGTATATTATGATATTAAATCTCAATTCTCGTATCCAACCCAAGTTCTTAAGTAATTCCTCCATATGCTTGCCTCGAATTGCCAAAATACAATTCAAATTAGTATCGATTTCGTTTGAGTCGCGTCAGTATGTCGGTCCGAAAGTGTGCGTCTTTTACGAGGTGACACAGATCTGTGATTACTTGTGAGCACGAGGCGGGGTGGTAACACAGGGACAGTGGACCCTAGAGAGTAGAGTATAGTCTCCAGATTATACCAAGAGGTTGACGCTGATCGCAACAATCTTACTTATGATCAATTCTTTATTTGTTTTTTTTTTTTTGGCAGTTACATCTTTAAGCCTTAAAGCTTTGAAAATCTAAGTTTAGAAAGGTAACAGGAAGGAAGTAGTTTGATAAGAACCTTTCTTCTAAGTTACGTTATGAACTTTAATGAACTATGGATGTTAATACCCTATAGGCCTCGTTGCTGTAAGTATCCTACCTACCAAAAGAGACGCTGTGTTGTTTTTCAAAAAAGAAGACATGGGATGACCAACCAAATCACTACAATACATATTATAAAACAAAGTCCTTCGCCGCGTCTGTCTGTCGGTCTGTTCGTGATAAACTCAAAAACTACTGCACCAGTTTTCATGCTGTTTTCACCAATGGATAGAGTGGTTCTCGGGGAAGGTTTAAGTATATTATGACCGACATCCACGCGGGCGAAGCCGCGAGCGTCAGCTAGTATTTATTAAATACCTACCAGACGATTTATATGAATGAGAACGTTCCAATATACTCGTAGTTACGGAACATAAGACGTTGTATGACATAGGTAAGCTATTAATAAACCTTACATATCGTAGGTATTTAGAACCATCTGCCAGGGTTACGGGTTAGTCCGAAAGGGATACCGGGACCTTGGCAACAGGCAACTGAAGGAACACGGGTGGGTTTTAGTCAGTAAAAGTCTGACACGCCCTTCCGCTCCGCACAGAGCGGGAGAAGTCATCGGATGATTTCCCACCGTCAAAAAAAAAAAAACCAGTATCCAGATAGGCAATAACTACCAGTAAGTTGGAACAGGACTTGAATTAAAGCATCTGTCAGAAGAGCTAATCTGATCCAACACTGGATAAACAGGGCAGAAGTCTCCAGTAATGTTCTGTTATGGAATGTCATATTATCAATAGATGAAACCGATACTAACTACGTTCGACTCTGAATTGAACCTTAATTGAGTAATCGTAAGGTTGTGAATCAAGGTGCAGAAGTATGTAGCAGCTAGTCCTGTTCTAGACTAAACCCATCTTAGACTAGTTTCAATCCTAGCTAATCCTGACCTTGATGCTAATAATGATGCGGATTTGTTTCCTTTGAATATTAGTTATGGCTAAACCGTTGTTTAGCCGCCACATATTCAAAGAAAACAAGTCCCTTTTCATGACGTATAAGCCGTGTTTCCACTATTGCCGAACAAAACAATTTTTTCAGCGCAAATGTTTGCTGTTCTGACGATGTTCACCCTAAACAGAAAACATCTGTTTTCACTTCAATGAGTAAACGAATGCTCGCTCGCTGCGACGTCGTTATCACTGAAAGAATGGGCGAGCGAGAATTCGTTCGCGAGTCGTACCGATCATCACTGTACAAACGTCTTGGGCCGCTCAAGTTTTCATTTACTGCGCGAACAAACGTTTGGTCGCTCAAAACTGTTCAGAACGCCAAGTGAAAACGCAGCTTAAAGTAACCAGCTGAAAAAAAGCAATAAACCACTTTCAAGGGATTCGCAAACGGTTTTTCATGCCATTACAGAAATAGAAATCCTTCATTTGCTAAAAATGTAGGTATATACAGATAGGATGATGTCTAAAAACAGTCCCGATACATTTTACCTTCGGCAAGCAAAATTTACAAACAACAGAGTTTAAATATAAGGTGTAGGTATGTATCTTTTCATACACGAAACCTCTTAAGGGGTCATTGTACTCATCATTATGAACAACTATGGGAGAAACGTTAAAATCGCGAAAAAATATCAGCTGTTCCATATATTTATGTTCGCATAGTTCATCAAAATGTAGGGAAAAGCTGATTTTGTTCTCGCGATTTCAGGTTTGGTCCCATAGTGAAAGTTGTCCAATCAATCTTATGGTGATGCAGAGACAAAACATGGTAGTAAAGGATAAATACTAATACATTTATACAGAACAAACTTGTCAGGAGAAATACCGCTGGGTAGAGGAGAAAACAAATCCAGCAAATCGGCGCTGAACCGTTATTATTAACCGACTTCTTCAAAAAGGAGGTTCTCAATTCGTCTGTTTTTTTTTTTTTTTGTTTGTATTTTACGCGATAACTGAATCGATTTTATGATTTTTTTTTTGTTTGGTAGTTCATGCTTCAGAGGTGGCACCATATAAATTTTATTAATTATGCTTGCGGAGTTTTTGAGTTAGCTTCAATAATTACGTATTTTTCCCACTTTGCGTATGTAGACGATATCTTAGTCTTCATTTACATAGCAGATAACGGTATTCGAATTTGTGTGGGGTACACAACTAAAAAGTCAAAAAAATAAAAACTTTTTACAAAAAAAAAACAACCGACTTAACAAAAAAACACAAAAAAAGTGAAAAATAACTTTAATTTCGGAAGTCGGTGGCAAAAACCGAAAATTGAAAAGCAAAGACTTCCGAAACTAAAGTTATTTTTCACTTTTTTATTGATTATGTATTTTAACTTACGGCCCTATTTAACGCTAATTGCGATGTTCCAATTCCATTTTCTCTTTAACCGGTCCGTTGCAGTTGAGAATACGGAACAAATATTATGTCGTAGTCCTGTCTGTTTTGCTTGTCACTGAATTTTAGTTTTTTTTTCTATTACTGCGCCCAAATGTGGGGAATTCCTTGTCACGTTACGTAAACTCCTTAATTTGACGCAGGTAAGTAAAAAATATCTGATAATTCAATCCATTGCAACCTACTTTATGCCTTAAAGAAATGTTAAAATTATCATTTAATAGGTGCGCCCCTCGGTTTCATCAGCATAAAAGCTTCACGGCGAACAATGCGGCGTCGCGGCGTATTTGGAATCTATACCTTCACACAACGCTCTATAGTGTTGAGTTCAGGTATACAATAAAAATATATACGCCCGTGTTAGGGATTTGAAAATATACCCGCCCGCAACATTTTTCTGGGGTATACTTTCATGTAGGACACTCCATTTTGCTATACTGTAATGTATACCCGTTTCACTATCTCTCCACTTTTAATTACGCTAATACAGAGACAGACAAAGGGACGTTTAATTTTGTATGTTAGGATTGAGATAAAGTATACAAGAAGAAATGAGGATAAAACAACGTTTATTAGAAAGGGAAATGTTTTTACTATAAAAATACAATTGGCATGAATTAGTCAAATTAAAAATAAGAATGTTTCGCGCGTTATGGGCATTCATTTTAATATTCTGTCGTAAATCAAAACAAATTATTTATTTGCTGGAATGTAGGTATACAAATAATGTCGTGAAGAAATAAAGTTGAGCCATACATTCTGCCCAAGATTCGACGAGCAAAATTTAAATGAGTGAGTACGATCGATGCTATAACAAAAAATAAGATCACTAAACACAATTATCAGATAACAATTAACAGTTCAATACAATTAAAATGAATTCATTCAAAATGCAATGAATAAATAAACCAAATAAACCAAATTAAGATCACCTAGACTTAGAATACCGAACAATTGCTTCGTTGCGGTCGGGTATATTTTAAAATACCTACGCGAAACATGTAAATCCGAAAGTATACCCAATGTCAACTCGCCCAGTGACGTCACAAATGTTCGGTAAAGGTACGCTTTAATGAATTAATTCTCGATTTCTGGATTTGAAAACATACCCGACGACAACACGGTCTCTGACGTCATGAGCGTTGTGTGAAGGTATAGATTCCATATACGCGGCGTCGCGACACGCGACGAATCGCGCCAGTATGTAAGAGCCATTAGTCTCGATACCGTGGGAATATCGGGATAAAAATTACCTATCCTATGTCCTAACCCAATTCAGTGGTCTACCCATGCGGCAAATTAAATCCAAATCCGTTCAGCCGTTTTAGCATGAAAGCGTAAAAATTAAATTAACGAACACTTACTTTTGCATTTGTAATTTTAGTTAGGATTCGGTTCTTCCCTTCTCATTCTGATAAGCGGAGCGTTTTTAACGACGAGTGGGTGTTCTTTTACGTGAGTAGCTGAAATGAGATTTATGTTTGATTTTAATTAATTTTTATCATAGAATAATGTATGTTTATTGAAAAGTTCAGCGAAACAACCATTAATAACAAATAACTGAAAATATATTCATAAAATGACAATGTTAAGTGTGATGCAGCCATTAAACATTAATGTGATTAATATCATTTAAAGTAGAGCCTAGAATCAGGATCAGAATTTATTTATTTGTAAGAATGTAGTTTTACATAGTATATTTTTCCCCTTTTAAAATATCACAGTTGGTGTTACTATATTCTATAGCATTTTACACGTTATTCACACATGAAAACCTTTACAATACTGAATAATAAATACACAGCCAGCGAAATAGACAGCGTTTGATAACTAATGGCATAGGCATTACTTATCAAACTCTGTCGTCCCAAACACATAGAGCTTTTAGGTGCCTGAATACTTAGCCTGTAAGTTGTGAGTTCGCGTGTCGTATTTAGACAGAAAAGCAAGTCATAGTCAAGTTCCAAACCTGTACAGGGAATATCAATTTGCGACTGTATACTTAAATATCACGAGCAATTACTGCCGCCGTCACACCCCACTAGGGACAATTATGTAGTTGAACTTTAATGTAAAAAAGGAAATTGGTAGTGTTTTTAACCCGAAGTTGACTAGCTGAGAATGCCTTGTGGCATTAAGTCAACATAATGAAACACGATTGTAAAAAAAAATACAGACAGACACACACACACATATTGACAAAAGGTTTGGTTGCGCTTGTCTGGCCGGCACAGAACCGATATTGCCCGCGACTTCACCCGCGTTGAGGTAGGAAATCATCCCACGGAAACGTATCTACTACCGGATTAAAAGTTATCCTATGTCCTAACCTAGTTCATGGTCTATTCGTGTGCCAAATTTCATCCAAATCCATTCAACCGGTTATGTAGGTATATATTATTATGGATAAGGATATTCGTAAAATCGTTAACACCCGAACTTAAAATTCAAACTGCTGCATCGCTAAGGCTCGGCGCACAAACGAGCCACCGGCCACAGCAACTGATAGCCCAGCGTTCACATGTTTTGTCATACGTTTTGTATGGATTCATCGCATGTGTGGCGGGTGGCGCCCGCTACAGCAGTATTTAACACCGCAGCAAGTGGCGAAAGAAGCGAAGAGGCTGTGGTCAGTGGGTCGTTTGTGCTGAACCTTAACCATAGACAATTACGAGCGGCCATTGTTGGACACATCTTTTTAAAATTTTGTTTTATAATAGTAAGGAAGGATTATCAGTATAATAGAACCTATACTGTCCTGCACTCCTGCTACAGGTAAATAGCCTAAGTTTTTCTTAGTTTTAAAAATATAGGAAAGGAATTTTTTAATATCAATTAAGTCTATGAAGAGGAATCCTTTGTCAGCTTTTCTGCGAAAAATTCCCGACTAGGGTATTTTGTCGTTGTTTTTCCCGTCATAACACAGTCTTGCATCTCTTTTAATAATCTAAATTAATTTTTAAATATCAAAGTAACGATATTTTCTCCTCGTCGATGTTTCTCGGCTGACTGGAAAATTTATTACCACTTTTTACCTCCCGCCGCCGCCGTGTCGGCCTTATGGGATTAACTTTATCGAAAGGGTTCCAGTCAGTAGGAGTTTTTTAGTGTGGTTTATGTTTCTGTACTATTGCTTCAATTTTATTATTGCTTACTCCCTTATGTATTATTTGTCATTGACTGATATTCTTAAGAGCATCTCTTTTCTTTTTTATTATTTCTCAATTTTGTTTTCATGTAGTTCTGTTTTTTTTTTTAGTTTATAAGTTTCTACTCTGTGTAATAATATAAAACTTGACATATGTAAGTGCTGTGCACACCTGTAAGTGACCCTAGATATAAATTTAATTATCACAGTACCCCAAAAAAATTATTATCACAAGTCGTTGGAGTGCCATAACTAAATAAATTAGTAATGCAACTACAAGAAGTGAAATTATCATCACTCTGTTGCCCATATTCCAATTTATTTATGAAGTCGGAGCAACAATTCTTCATCGATACTTCTCTATTAGTCGTCATCCCAGTAGCACCCCCTTTCTAGCCATATCATCTTTCACACAGTCAAAGATGACCTTCCCACGCAATTTATTTCTTTAGGTAAACTCGATCGATATATGTACCCATCCTTACTTTTTTTATAAAGGTATACACCAACAGCTTCTGTATTATAATATACTAGCTGATGTCCGCGGCTTCGCCCGCGTGGATGTCGGTTATTACATACTAAAACCTTCCTCGAGAACCACTCCATCCATTAGTTAAAACAGCATGAAAAATCGGTGCAGTAGTTTTTGAGTTTATCGCGAATAGGACGACAGACAGACGCGGCGGAGGACGTTTTATAATATGTACAATCATAGCCTCACACTTTCACAGTCGCCAATTACAAGTAAACCCGTATTCTCTGAATCTCAGTATCTTGAATAATGTCACGTTATTCTTATTTAACCACCTTTTCCACACAACAAGTGCAAAGCTTTTATTATTCTTGAATATATACAAAGTTCATGAGATGGTTTCGATGGAAAACAAACTTTCCTTAAGTAGTATAATTTTTCTATATCGAAAAACACTCAAGTCGATTAGGTACTCTCTTCAGGATTGCTCATTTCCATATTCATAAGTTATTTCTTGCGTTACCTTAATCTAGTAATGGACATTGTAAAGACATTTGTGAAACGTTGGCTGCCAATAATATTTTTTTAAATACATAACTAGGTAGGTACTTATCATCCATACATAGGTGTTATTATATAGCACCTGAATTCACCTGAAGAAAGTTATTCTGTAGGTCCACTTGATTTTTGTATTCGCTTTATATATCAATAAAAGGAAATGTAAACCCGACCCTTTTATAATCAAAAGAAAAATAAAATGTTAAGAAACTTGTAACTCCCAATCTGATATTTTCGGCTATCGAAGTTGGATAAAGGGAAAAGGCCCCATGATGTGATCGTAGGTAAATGGTAATGTAGGGTGGGCCTCCACAAATCGATCAACTTTTATTAAAATGTTTCCATTCCTCGTTGGTACTGAGATATTATTATCAAGATTATCAACTGTGCCGGGCTGTTTCGTCGCTAAATAATTGTTTCACTTTAAAAGCTTGTTTTTTTTACTACTGTATACTTAGAACATAAAATAACTTCACGGCTGACCGTTCGAAACTTTACTAACAGAATTCGGAACTCCGTGTAATATAAAAACACTAGCTGCCGCCAGCGGCTTCGCCCGCGTGTAATCTTTATAAATTATAATCTTTGTTACTCAGGGTGAATGTAGCTTTCTAATGGTGAAAGAATTTAGAAATCGGCGCAGTCGTTTTTGTGTTTATTCATTACAAACATACACACAAAAATACAAATCTTTCCTCTTTATAATATTAGTGTAGATAAATACCCACTGTCGCGTGTCCATTTTATGTAGACCTGGATAATGAAAAGTTACCTAACGTGGTCAGTGTTTGTCGAACGATAGACAAAGACGGTCAATATCAAATCTAGTATAAGGTAGTTTCATTAAAGCAATTTGGTTATAAACCGCAGATTTACTCGACCTTCAGCTCATCCATCTGGGAAGCGAGTGACCGCCGCGGAAGCGACACATCAATTTATATATTTGTCTATCTGACGAGCGCTTTCGTAATACGTTTCGGAATGTATGACTCATTTAAATAGACTAATGCTCTCAAAAACTTACTCGGATTTTCGTATCACTAAAACAATATTTCCTTCTATTATGTTTTGTAATTCGAATGACCACCAACGTTACAGTCGAACATAATATACGACGGTTACTGAAAACCACTAGAAACGTTATCTAAATATATTGCTTTATCAGTGTCCGCATTGTTGTCGACAGTGGACGTTATCTCCTATCTGGCGAATTCTGTTATCTATAATCTCGTATCGAGCCGCAATCGATCCTGCCCGAGTACCTACGCTGCTCTTAAGGAACTCACCAACACTTTAGATTGAAGTTTGGCGTACGTCAAAGTGCACAACATCTCGGAATCATGACTCATTATCTTTTAATGACTCAGTTTCCAGTGTATATGTGGTTGCACTCGGCTCTGGCTTGTCTATATATTGTGTAGTGCACATTCAATATAATTTATACCTTCTAACGTTTCCTTAAAAAAAGGTACAGTTCAAATAAATGAAAAGCATTTCATTTCTAACGAGTATTAAAGGAAATTCCCTATCAAAATCTTTCCTACTGAACACCGGACGGGAAAACGTGTCGCGAATTTGTGTCATAAATCTAAGTATTGTAATTTTTTGTCAAAAATTGCAAGACACTAAGGTTGAAACTCTCTCATCATCATCGAGGGTTGGCTTCCAGTCTTACCAGATGCAACTGAATACCAGTATTTTACTTGGAGCCAGTGCCTATCTGACCAAAACCAGCAACATGCACGTGTCTCGTTGGTTACCCATTCAAGGACCGACCTCGGCAAACGTAACTTTAACTTTGTTCGACTCTAACTGAATTTTCTGTCACGAAAACCGGTTGTTGAATTTCATTATGTCAAAATTCAACATCATTTTAAGTAACAGCCAATTAGTGTCAGCAATTTTTGGAACGCGGTGTTAGAGGCGCTCATACCTCTCAGTTTCGTTGCTGAAATTCACCCTTCGTTTTTAAAATAATAATGCAATAGTCTATAAAAACCTGTACTTCGCGAAGACAATCTTATTACCTTCATGGATTCTAAGGTATTTTCCCTTTCACGGCGTTAACATTTTCATTCAATGAAAAAACATACAGTACTTGAAGAATGATATATGAAGGGTTTTAATTTAACATATTTTTTAAGAATGCGACATCTATTAATTTGTCTTACGTACACATAACTAATATATCCTTTCTCTTTGTTTAGGCCGGTCCAGAAATGACGTGGGTGTTAGCTGAACACAACGCTTCCGGCACAGGGGAACTATCCGTGTCTAAAGGACAACAAGTTGAGGTGGTGGAACCGTGGCAGGCGCGCGCTGATTGGTGGGTGGTACGCGTGCCCGGCGAGCCCCCGGTCGAGGGCGCCGTGCCAGCCCACGTGCTCAAATTACAGCCCCATCACCATCCCCAACAGAAGACGTCACCGTCACGCCGGCCGTTGAGCCAGCCCTGTGATGAAACTATAGGTCAGTTACTACAATAGTCTAGTTGATCTATAACTATCTTATAGCTTTAAACTATTTATCATGAATTTACACGGAGACAAATCAATTTTATATTGCGAGGCAATTATCGCCCAAGGGGACGGGCGACAATCGTGCATGTACACGAAGAAACTTTTATATATTCTTTCGAAAATCTTCTCTTCTGATCTAATCTTCGAGTCGAGAAACTCTCTCCATTTAAATCCTATACTATTAGATATTGCATTTATATATATTTGTAATCACGTTCTCGAAAACGGGTAATAAGATTTCGTTGAAACTTTACGGGGCGAGAAATCGATCTAGCTAGATCTCATATCTGGGAAAATTCGTTTTCTCTATTTTCACTCGAGCAGAGCTCGGTGGCCCTGATGCTTCGACAAAGTTTTAACAACTTACACGAACTTTATAAGAAAACACAAAACAGACACTTGAACACGTGTACCAAAAAAACTATTATGTACCCTACATAATAGTGGCTAAAGGAAATTCATTGCGTTGACTTAGAAGCTTGAATTTTTTACCCGTCTAAGGGATCGCAGACCTACTACTAATATTTGATAATTATTAATTTCATCTTGGTGCCTCTTCTCGTTCATGAGACAAAAGTTCTTGACGGACGGTCAGCAAAGTGACAACAAGGGTAAAAAATTGATCCTATAAGGGTTCCATTTTTTCCTTTTGAGATACGGAACCCTAAATACAACACTATAAACGTGGCGTATAGCTACAGAAAGTATTGAAATCTAGACTGGCTCTAATTTAGATCCACCTTTTTTACATAACAACCTCGATATTTTTTACCCGATTAAGGATGTCTTCTTGATTTGACTCTTATGAACTTTCATTATAAGGACGGCTAACGACGTCTGGTTTCTACTTGGCTTTTGTACCACTTGTAGGTAATGTTTCTTGGATTCTAATCCAAGCTACGATCTGTTTGCGAATGAATGGACGAAGATTTTATGAATGGACGAAGATTTTATGAATGGATGAAGATTTTATGTCAAAAGCACTGTGCGAGGGATTCATGAAAGTGTTTTTTTTTTCTTGTTTTAACCTTAACTTTAATATAATTTTATATTTTCTTTTCTATGTGTTTGTGTCTCTGTTGCTTGTGGCTGGGGAGGGCTGTGGAGGATCTTATGGCTAAGTAATACTTAACAGCCGCTTGGGTCGATCAATTAGATTAAGCTACGCTTGCCGCAGTTGGTCCGTGGATGGGTCACCATCGTTACATACCAAGACCCGTCCGTGCCTCGGAAAGCATGATAGTGAACTTACAATTAATGCACTTAGTTAGTGTCGAAGTGTCATGACTCATGCATGCGTGCTTTTGTCGCGTATCGAGTAGTTCACACGCCGTTAACACTCCACTTTGCTGCCGCATATCGTGCTGAAAGTTTCGGTTTTCGCAGCGCTTAATTAAAGTGTAACTAGATTCGAAAGCCTCATTCATTATTGTTTTTTTCCTCATTTGAAGATGACCGTTGTCTCGTATTTCAATTGAGTCATATTTACTTGCCGGCCGGACTAAGTTCCGTAGTATAGAATCTCACTCAAGACTCAAGCTTTACCTTAAACTGGTCTGGCATTCTGGCAAAGCCATATGATTGGTTGAAAATAGGTTATAATGCAAGCATTATACCATAGAAAAAGTTGTTCAAAATGATGAGTACAATGACCCCTTTTCGGGTTTAGCATAAACAAAAAATAATGTTGCATAAACAAATGATGTGCAAAGCAAACTTCCCATCTTCTCAGGTTGAACTGGAATTCAATTGCAAATTCCGCAAAAGCCAAAATGAAGATTTGCAGTTCGGAATTTCAGCAATTATTTCATATTTAGGAACGTAGCTCATGCAGCAAATATATATAGTTTCCAGATTGTGTTTCTAATTAATTTATATTCAAATAAACTGGTAAATTGGAAAATCGGCGGTGCATTGGTTACATAGCTTTGTTTTAGCTTTGAGATGAAACTGCTTGCTCTTGCCTAATCCGAAAATGTAAGTTAGTAACTATGGTAGTGATATGCATATTATTCTCTCGTATCAGCACCAATTGTATGAGAAAAGGTCATGTCGTGTTAGTCAGTGAGGTAGGTAGGTAGCGTGGTTGACTCCCGGGATGTGCTGGACGTCGGAAAATATCAATACCTCCAACGTACCGGCCTGCGGTTTTTTGTACAATCAAAAGTGAAATTAAAATCTTCGAGACTGTGGTTGATATTGGGAAACAAGTTGACGAAAATCTTTTATTGAAGTATCTACTTATAACTGTGCACGCATTAAATTTCTACAAATCTCTCCTCTGCCAAACCTAAAAAGGGCCGCAACTTTTTCATACTAGGCAAGTATTGCGAACACTTCTTTATCACGTACGACTCCATGTTGTTTTCATATTTCATGCGGACGAAAGAAGCTAATTATGTTGGTTTGTTGGTAGGTAATAGCGACTAATAGGGTAGGGAATATCCGATCATCTACGATGTAAACACGCAACCGATTTAATTTATCGAGGCGCCAATATGTTTACCTACTGCAAGTAGTATTCTTTATAAAGTTATTCGCTTGGCTAAAGTCAGAGACGTCTGACAGTTTTAATTTATTATTTTTCGCAGGATTAGCCTTATAACTTTATACTTAGGATAGGTAGAAAAGTTTGATCGAATCCACCCTTGGTCCTAAAACATACGTCATTTTAGCTACCCGACTAAGGACCTCATCAGGCACAGCCAGTAGGCTAATATCGTTGTGGTATAGTTTCAATTTGTTCAATATATACCCTGTGAGTTGCTGCAGTTTAATCAGACAGAATGAAATCCGTCTTACATGACGCCTGGGGGCCAAGTCTACTAATTTACAAACGTGTCAGTGGTCTCACAATGATGAGTTTTTCACAGATTTTGTATGGCATATCTGTCAAAAACTGATCATTGTGAGACCACTGACACGTTTGTAAATTAGTAGACTTGGCCCCCTGATTTCACAATGCATCCAAGTAAACTCTCGTACACGATATTTGAGCATGGATGCATTGTCCGTTGTCCGTCCGCCACACAAGCGTCACACAAGCGTCTGGTGTACCCAACCGTTTTTCATAAGCGGCTTGCTAGTTCAGAATTTTTGAGCTCTGAGACATATGCCGCTACAGGTAAGTACTAACGTACTATAGTAAAACTGTAATACCGGTAGAAAATCCTTTGTTGCAACCGAAACAGTTCCGATTTCGTTGCCCATCTTATAGGAAACGATTCGGTGCACTAAAAAACAGAACCGTACAGACACCGTACGAGTAGACCGAATATTTCCTCTGCAAATCTTACGGGAAATATTCGGTGGCTATTTTATATAACCTAACCCATTTCACTAAATTTTTCGACATTTTATAATGTAACGGAAATAATACCGGTCGCCTATAAACTAACGGAACCGTTAGTTTATAGCGAAGAATATTTTTTTTCCATTTATTTTCTGGTGTACAAACCTACTGATCAATGTTGGTTTCCACTCCAAATCAGCCGAGCCATAACAATGTGTCCAAGGCACCGGCCATGTTAATTAATCTATTACGACAAGTAATAGATTAATTAACACATTGTGTAATTCTGAGGGTGTAGGCCCCGCCAAGGAGAGCGGGGTGAGGCCCTTGTCCACCGCGACCACATCTCGATGCATTCCCACGTCGGCTTCTAGGAAGTATTCCCTGAGACTGCTTATCTCGCGATTGTGGAGGGTCTTAGCGTTTAAAAAGCCTCGACCTCCACACTTTCGCGGGATATACAGTCTCATGACCGATGACCGTGGGTGATGCATTCGGTATGCAGTCAGCAGCGTACGGACCCTCCTATCCAGGGCGTCAAGTTCGGTCTGAGTCCATTTGAGTATGCCGAAAGAGTACATCAGAACCGGCATGACCCAACCGTTGAAAGCGCGCACCTTGTTTCCGCCTGAAAGAAGACTATTAAATACTTTCTTCAGGCGGCCAAAGAAGCGCTCCTTCAACGATTGCTTCATGTCAGTAATATTGATGCCTAACGCTTCCGACATACCCAAATACTTATAGGTTTCGGATGCGGAGAGGGTCTTAGGTATATGGAATCCGAGAGTTGGGTTCCCACGGATTCCACAATCTCCCCTCGCTTTACATGCATGACCGCACATTTGTCCACACCAAATCCCGTCCGTCAGTCAATCCGTTGTAAATTGTTGTCGGCAAAGAGTTTTAGGTATTATTATCATGTATTACAATTATTAGTATTATCCCACTAATAAGATTTAGTTTATAACTAACAAAAAGTACTAGGCATTCACGTTTAGTTACACTTGGAGATAGCCAGATAGCAAAAACTATCACAAGTGTCACGATTTGGTGAGATTACAGATAGAGTTATTAAAGTAATCAAATATAGCGTTATTCATAATGTTTGCATTTTTCTGTCTGACTGTACCTTTTTTGGTTAAATTTCAAAGGAAATGCCGCAAGGGGCCCATCGGTTCATCAAAATAATTATTTAAATGTCAATTTTCCACTCGCCCCTTCGTAAGGGGCGAATCGGTACACCAAAATAATAATAAAACGGTGCGAGTGGGACATTTTAATCAAAGGAGCAAGATCCAAGGGGCGAGCGGGGCCCACACCTTCTGAGCTGCCTGTTCGGAATAGCACGTCGACGTGAACGTCAGGTTTGGCATACGGTATCTGATTATCTATCCGTGCAGCAGGCGTAGCATGAGCACCGTTTTGTCGACGGAAGAGTAGACAAAAATTACGTTTCCTGTAGACAGTACGACTGAAGCAAAGTAGAAAGAGTCAACTACACTTTTTACGAAATTTACTCTTTTACTTAGTTCGACTCAGAATTCTTTGTTTTGTCATAGGATTTATCGGTTGTCAGTGTGATTTTGACAGTAAGGATAGAAAACTTTCTTCCGAAATAGTCAACCTACAAAAAGACGTAGACAAAGATCGTTAGAAATGAAAGACAAAATGACAGATTGTGGAAACATTTCTACGGTGGATGTCAAAAATAAAGAAACGAACCGTCACTTTATATAGAAAAAGCTATGTCTATTCTTCGTAGAGATAGAAAGCGCCATGCTACGCCTGCAGGTAGTCGGAACTATTGTGTCTACTTGTTTATTTGTAGAGACAAAACAATATTGTGCTTGTTTTTGTTCGGCGGAAAACTTGATCAAAACGCTTGTCCCGGAAAATGTTTAATTTTTAGAGCTAATATAAAATACGCGATTAAAGAAAAAAATCACTTTCGATTTGATGCATGGTTCAAACCTAATTTCCCCGAACTATACTTACTCACTTCTAAGTTTTCACATTAGTGGTTGCATAAATATTAGATGGAAAGAGACTCGATGACTCTTCATTGATGGCATTCACATGGAATCATTAAAAATTGCTTTTCCTTTACCGTTTTGCGTGGATGTGACGCATGCCCCCAACCTTTTCTTATTTTTTTTCTTTGTGTTTGTTTTCTTTTTTTTTGCGTCATGTTTACCGCAAATAAACGTATTTTATTTATTTCTTTCTTTTTTTCTTTCCCGTGAAAAGCCAATGTGTAGACCTATAAAAGGTGTTAAAAAATTAACTTTACGAACTTTAAGGACCATCGAACTAAATAACTTTTACTATGGGAACAACATAGAATCCGCGAAAAAAAAAACAGCTGTCTCATACAGTTTAGAACAGTAGGTATTCATTTATTAAATTTGTTTATGGAATAGCAGATTTTTTTTCGCGTTTTTAACTAAATTTGTGCAGTTCGATGATTTAAGCACCTCTTAAAGTTTTGATTTTATAGCAATGAAGAGAGAAAATAAATTGGTGCTGTCTTGTTTGATTGAGGAGTTCCCATGGCCACCTTTCGGCTCCATCATCAGACCCTGAACACCACCTAGTGTCAAAGCACTTGTTAATACATGACCAATGAGTCCAAACACGATGGTGCTGTCTTGTTTGATTGAGGAGTTCCCATGGCCACCTTCCGGTTCCATCATCAGATCCTGAACACCACCTGTTGTGTCAAAGCACTTGTTAATACATGACCAATGAGTCCAAACACGATGGTGCTATCTTGTTTGATTGAGGAGTTCCTATAGCCAACTTCCAGCTCCATCATCAGACCAGGTACATAGTATCATTTTTTCAAAATGTCTCGGTAGTTATATGAGTATGCCAAATTACAGCTCAATCAGATGTCAGGAAGTGCTAAAAAATTGATGACAAAAGGAGTAACCGGAAAGACATACGAACAGAGCAAGCTAATATAAAGCTTGTAAAAAGTACGTTCGGGCCAACAATGAAATACAAAATAAAGGGGTGCTAAAATTTTGCTATGGAAGCTAGCATAGCCAGTCACATTTCCTATGAAATTTATGGGAAAAGTTAAAAAAAATATCATCGCAACGTTTTTTACAGCTGGATCCCTTTACCTTCTCCGCCTTGTGGAATGGTCGAGGCAAATTAGTTTCCTACGATTTCTACGACTTGTACTTTGTGTAATATGGTTTGACGTAATAAACTACTCTAGGGTACCCGTCTTTATAGAAAAATAACCTGCTTTCGATTGCTGTCAGTAAAAAATATTTAACATGTAAATGCATACAAGTGAAATAATAATTTGTTGTTTAACTTAATTACTGTCATTATTTTTAATAAAATGCGCCATCGGTTGGTTGGTATTCATTAATAAAAAATACTCAATAAAAAATAGTTTTCCTCAAAACTCCGCGGATAGATTGTATTGAGCTTTGGTGTACAGACTAGTACAAGCCCAAGGAACATAATGCACTATGTGTCCTTTCTGGGCAGCACTTGGCCCAACTCCCAAATATGGATGGTCAGTAAAAATTATTTAACATGTAAACGATATGCATACAAATGAAATAGTAATGTGTTTTTTAACATAATTATTGTCATTATTTAATCAAATGCGCCATCGGTTGGTTGGTATTCATCAATAAAAAATACTCAACAAAAATTAGTTTTTCTCAAAACTCCTCGGATAGATTTTATTGAGCTTTGGTGTAAGCCCAAGGAACATAATGCACTATGTGTCCATTCTTGGCAGCACTTGGCCCAGCTCCCATATATGGATGGTTAGTAAAAAATATTTAACATGTAAATGATATGCATACAAGTGAAATAATAATGTGTTGTTTAACATAATTACTGTCATTATTTTTAATAAAATGCATCATCGGTTGGTTGGTATTCATCAATAAAAAATATTAAACAAAAAATAGTTTTTCTCAAAAGTCCGCGGATAGATTTTATTGAGCTTTGGTGTACAGACTAGTACAAGCTCAAGGAACATAATGCACTATGTGTCCATTCTGGGCAGCACTTGGCCCAACTCCCAAATATGGATGGTCAGTAAAAATTATTTAACATGTAAATGATATGCATACAAATGAAATAATAATTTGTTGTTTAACATAATTACTGTCATTATTTTTAATAAAATGCGCCATCGGTTGGTTGGTATTCATCAATAAAAAATACTCAACAAAAAATAGTTTTCCTCAAAACTCCGCGGATGGATTTTATTGAGCTTTGGTGTACAGACTAGTACAAGCCCAAGGAACATAATGCACTATGTGTCCATTCTGGGCAGCACTTGGCCCAACTCCCAAATATGGATGGTCAGTAAAAATTATTTAACATGTAAATGATATGCATAGAAATGAAATAATAATGTGTTTTTTTTTACATAATTACTGTCATTATTTAATCAAATGCGCCACCGGTTGGTTGGTTTCATCAATAAAAAATACTCAACAAAAATTCGTTTTTCTCAAAATTCTTCGGATAGATTTTATTGAGCTTTGGTGTATAGACTTGTACAAGCCCAAGGAACATAATGCACTATGTGTCCATTCTGGGCAGCACTTGGCCCAGCTCCCAAATATGGAAGGTCAATAAAAATTATTTAACATGTATATGATATGCGTACAAATGAAATAGTAATGTGTTTTTTTAACATAATTATTGTCATTATTTAATCAAATGCGCCACCGGTTGGTTGGTTTTCATCAATAAAAAATACTAAACAAAAAATCGTTTTTCTCAAAACTCCTCGGATAGATTTTATTGAGCTTTGGTTTACAGACTAGTATAAACCCAAGGAACATAATGCACTATGTTTCCATTCTGGGCAGCACTTGGTCCAACTCTCATATATGGATGGTCAATGTCCTTTAATAAAATTTGTGAACCCAATCATTATCCTTACAGAATCAGAATCAGAATATCCTTGACTTTGAACTTAAATTGCCCGTAAATTCTGATCACAACTGTAATTATTTGATAGTAGTGTGAAATGGCTATAGACCTGTAGCACGACAATTTATATCCTAGTGTGTCAATCTGCTAAACTTATATTTCCTTGACTGAACCTAGATTATCTATGTGCAGAGTTTATTTTTTATTCTTTCACGTGTCGTTTTGCAACGTCTATAATGTATGTAGAATGTGATTGCAACGGAGTTTTATGCTTAGCAATTAAGTTAAATTAATATTAAAACGCCGCCGGGTATTGGCGGTCACTGCACCCTTTAGCTAACCCCGGCGGGACTCGTGCCTGCAACCCTTTCGGATACGATTTCATATTTTTAATTATTGACAATGTAGCTCAAAGCGCTTTATTTAGAACAAAAAGTACGAATTGCATTATTGCAAATAGCAAAACAAGTAACAATTTTCATTATTTGGTAATTATCGAATGCAAAATTGAGATCGCAGACCTTTGATTTTATTTTTCTCTTTTTGTTTTACGTAAGTCACGTTGTATGCTCACGTTTGGTAAATATTTGACGAGCAACGTGACTCACATCCCGTCCAATACGAAGACAGTTAATCAAGACACCATATTAAATGAAACAAATCATCGACTAGAGGTGACGTTTATACACTAGCTGATGCCGGCAGCTTCGCCCGCGTGGATGTTGATTACTATATACTAAAACCTTCCTCGAGAACCACTCTATCCATTAGTGACAACAGCATCAAAATCGGTGCAGTAGTTTTTGACATCGCGAACAAGATGACAAACAAACCGGGCGGAGGACTTTGTTTTATAATTTGTAAGGTAAGGATTACTGTCGTGGCCTGCAAAAACGTCATTATAATGAAAAAAATTGCCTGCATTTTAATACGGACAAGTTCCAAACACAACAAATCAATTAAGAAAATTAGAATATTGAAAAAAAAAAATATCTTAGGCTCTCAGAGTAGTCTCGTCAAGTCCCTTCATTAAAGAATCTATAATTAATTGATGTAACTTTCCAGCTAGACCAACTGAAGATAAAATCAACAACTGCTGTGACCGCACACATTCAACACAACACAGTGCAATAATTCATTAATTATACTGAACATTTCATAATCCTCTTAGACTCGCAATTTAGTTGATTGGAAGATCTTACCAATAAAAACCTTTTATTTTTTTTTACAGGTAAGTCGCATCTCGCTATTGCGTGCACTTCTACATGCAGGTAAGTAATTTATTTAATAAACTCGGAGAATGAAGAGTCGTAAGTAATATTAATTGAATTTTTACTATCAATAAGAAAATTTTATTGTTAATTAGTTCGATGACGTCTACGGTACTTGTCGCTGAAGCATCTGAAAGTATCACAAAGTTATATTAAAGCTCATTTCTAATAAAATAAATTGTTCTACTGAAACCTTAAAAACTAGGCCGCACCAATAAAACTCAGCCTTTTCTCGAGTTATTTTAATTCACTCGCTGATGTTATGTCCAAATTAATTATTTACTGATTGGCAAATAAACGATTCAAGCTTATGTGACTGAAGAGCTTTGTTAATTAATTCTGATAACGCTAATATTTTCTTTAATAGATAGGTACTTAGTTAGATTTACAAACTTAGTTTATATTTCTACTTCTATTCTAGATTATAGTACATTAGTGCCGCGGCCTGCAACAGTGGCATAAAGGCTCTAACGCGACGCCGCCGCATTGTTCGCCGTGAAGTTTTCTCAGAAATTGTTTTGTTCAAATTCCCGTCGCGCGGCGAATCGCGCCAGTATGTAAGAGCCTTAAGTCACAGCACACATACGTGAGTCTATCAATGCCTGGTTCTGACCAAGGCTTGTATATACTTTTCTCAAATAATGCGCGGAAATTCAAACTATGTACCTACATTAATTATAAATTCCAGAATTAATGACGAACAAGGATAATTTTTCACGCACCAATTTGTTAATTTGTTTCTTTTTTACTATAAATAGCTCTATCTGCAAGCCAAGTAAGTTACCTCCTTGGTTGACATGTGTCGAAGTAAAAACTTCGTTTCATTTTTAAATAACATGACAGGTATGAGTTTTCATAGTAATTTATTCGGCCACTAAACGTAACAGATATGGATTTTCATACAAACAATGACGGCCGAGCGCTCGCATCTATTAGAACAGGACCCTAATTGCGTAATTTAATACACGATCTGTCAGAATTGGAATCAGTTTGAAACAAAAGATCGATAAAAAAATTCTGCTCAACAACGTAATTTACGATTCTAATTGATCGTGTATTACAAAATTAAGGTGCAGAACAGCATTTTCAAGATTTATCTCGAAGAAGGTTGTCAAAATAATGCTCGAATTTCCAAGCATGTTTGAGAAAAATATTATTTCTGTCGTATTCAAAGTGCAAACGATAGTAAAACTAGGCCCACTTACATAGGTACGTTGCTCATCGATCAGCAAGCTTTCACCCTTATTAAACAATATCATCCGTCAAATATTGCACTACTTTTTGGGGTGGGTCCAAGGTTGCCGAGAGGAAGGGATCGATATGAGGGTCAGCTTCAAATGTGCAAAATCAATCAAATAATATAGCTATAGGTAAATGTGCAAGCAAGGAAATTTCGATGTTTGTCAGTAGGTAGACTTAAACCAAATTTCGTTTTCGGTTTTACATAGGCGATATAAGAAAAAATAAGTCAAATCAATTCATTATTCATAGAATTGAATGGATTAATAAGTAGGTACCTACCTAATTATGTCTTTGATAAAAGTACAAAGTTTCATTTGATTTATGTAAGTTCTGTTCGTTTTAGGATTACGGCCGAAAAAAAAACATTTTCGGTCAGACTAACAGTATGTAAACTAGAACTTCTTGCCATCAGCTAAATGTAAAAGTTGAATCCCATTTAAAAAGTTCGGTTTCCTCATGATGTTTTCCTTCACCGTTTTGAGAGCAGTGGTGATGAAATTATGCACACAAAGTGAAGCGTCTGTGGGTTCGAACCCAACTGTTAAGTCGGGAAATTCTGATCGCCCATTTATTTTCCTAATGAGACTTGTTGTCATCATTACCATTTTAGCCGAGAGACTTCCACTTCGGGACATTTGCCTCCCCCAAGCGTCGCCACATCGACCGGTTCGGTGCCTTTTGCATATCGTACATTAATCTATGAAATATGAAAACATCCGCAGAACCAAAGTTACCGACAAAACCCGAAGAATTGCCAAACTTAATTCAGACTCAGCGCAGGATAAATAAAAATTACATGATGTTATTGTTGACGAGAAGTTGTGTTATTGTTGAAGAGGAGCTCGTGGCTAAGTAATAACAGCCGCACGGGTCGATCCATCAGGTTAAGCTACGCTTGCCGGGGTTGGTCCGTGGATGGGTGACCATCCGTACATACCGAGACTCCTCCGTGCCTCGGAAAGCACGTTAAGCCGTTGGTCCCGGCTGTCATTTGTGTCATCTTTGACAGTCGTTACGGGTCGTCGAAGAAGCTCGAAAGTCTGACAACCAGTCTTACCAAGGGGTATCATATTACCCAGTTACTGGGTTGTGGAGGTCAGATAGGCAGTCGGTCCATGTAAAATACTGGTATTCAGCTGCATCTGGTTGGACTGGAAGAGCCGACCCCAACATAGTTGGGAAAAGGCTAGGCAGATGATGGTGATGATATTGTTGACGAGAGATCAGTACTTAGCTGATGTGATAAAACCCAATTAGTTCCTTGAAATGTTCCGATTCGGTTCAGTTTGGTCACAGTTGCTCGGTCACTGCCCTATGATACGGCACGGACTGATCTACGATCTACGTCACCGTAGTTTCTCTCACGAACAATTCATTTGCTCTATTTATGCCACTTTTTATTGGGTTTCTCAATTTCTTTGTTAGAACTATCTTCCAGTAAGTATACAAACCCAGTTGGTAGGTATTGCTTAATAAAATTTTATAAAAACTATTATATCTATTCTATTATTAAGTTTAAAAAATATTAAATAATAATTAAAGAGAATAAAGTGATGAATTTTCAACGTAGACGTTTCCATGCAGAATTTTTCACTCGCTTTACATTTTATTCAGATAATGCAATATTATCTAGACACGCGGCCACGTGTCAAGCCAAGTTCAAGAAAATAACTGGCGACGCAGAAGCCGTGTGTTATATTACACGAACCATTTGGAGCGACTTTTTACCCCTCAATAACTCAAAATCTATTTAACATACACACGTGAAACTTGCTTTATTTATTAATACCCCCTAGATAAACTAGACCCCAAATTTCATAAATACAGCTCAAACGGTTCTTGAGATATCAACGTCTAAAAATCGACATTTTTATCACTGACATAGATACCTTTAGATCAAAAACCTAACCC
The DNA here is from genome assembly GCA_947363905.1 of Lithophane semibrunnea. Classification (NCBI taxonomy): domain Eukaryota; kingdom Metazoa; phylum Arthropoda; class Insecta; order Lepidoptera; family Noctuidae; genus Lithophane; species Lithophane semibrunnea. The sequence goes on along the minus strand of OX376186.1, from coordinate 18,431,561 downwards.
ACTTTCAGATGACCTAGAAAGTTGAAATTCGGTGTCCAGCTTGGTAATTGTGTGTATACAAAGGAAAAAACACCTAGCGCCTTTCGAAATTATAATAGCAAAAATATTTTATTTTGTAGGAGAATCGGTTCCGTTATAAAAGGTCGCTTTTATCGTTTTGTATATAGGAACCAGATTATTTTATATAACTTAGACAGCCAATAATTAATAATAATTGTTAATCATTGGCTGTTGTAAGTTTTCCGCGAGGCGGGCAACAGGAGTGCGGCGCGTCCGGGGTCTCAGGGATTTCAGGGTTTGGAAATATAGTCATAATCCGTATCTTGAGGTGACATTTAGGCTTCCTGTACATGATGTCGGAGCCGCACCAGAGCCGAACCATAAGACGAAAAAAATCGTGGCGCGGCGCCGCCCGCACCGGTGAGATTCCGGTGCATATCGCCCTTGCGCCGTGTGGGTGATATTCATTCGTATATAACTTGTTACCGGTAATCTGTATAATTCAGGTATTTTATACAATACCTAGGCAATGTATAGAATACATTTTCCGCAGTAGCTAGAAGCCCATGAATAAATAAAATATATAAAAAATCGTACTTATACCGATACGTTATGTTTTTGAGTGTGTCAAAGCGGATAGTGAGGTCAAAATGTAAAATAGTGGCTGCGAAAATTAATTAATTAAAGCATACATAGGGAAGGAACCGACAGGGCCCCATGTGAACTTTGTAACTATCATTTTAAGAGTATGTACACACATGAGATATGCAATAAAGATTTGAATTCAATTGAATTGAACTTGTTCTTGATGGAGTTTCCCCGACGCCACACGTTTTTTATAGTACTTCGACAACCAATATTAACACAAACTATAACGCCGGGCTCAGCGATCTGACATCACTGCGGATAAGTGTAACTAATTAAGTTACAAAATAAATACATTCTAACACAATCTTGCTACATAAATTTGAAAATAGATTTTACGGATCACTTTTACTTGACGAATAATAATAATTTATTTACAAAAAGTAATGATATCCAATCAAAAACATAAATGTGAAATGGAAGCCAAATTCAAAGTGTGGTTATCGACTTCGCCGACAAAAGAATTGAGATCTAAATGGGTGCCAAGTTCTATAGATAATCCTGAAATTTATAAAGAACATACAACATTCTAAAATAAATTTAAAACAAAATTTCTTGTTTTTTCTGTTATAACAATGTTTGCTATTTAAAAATATAACTTCATTGAATAGTCGAATTATTTACACAAAGCACTTAGGATGAATTCAAGCTGAAAATTTTACTTGGCTAGTTTTTACATACGTTCTCTTATATTTGGCTAATCAACTTATCGTCTTTATCTTTGATAATTTCTATGTCTATAGTATCGCGCTGCATAAGAACTAAAACAAAATTCGGCAAATTCGGCAGCCATTTTGGAGTAAAAGGGGGCGTCCCCTTTTACTCCAAAATGGCTGCCGAATTAATACGTTTCCACGAACTGATAAATGTTAATTACCGGGTAACACACGAATATGTCTTGAATATTCGATACCGCCGGCGCCGCGGGCTTTTGAAGTCCGGTTGATACCTAATAAGCTGCCGTCTTTCTGCTGTCGTCGCTTTGTTCGTAGAATTGAGGAAATTCTAAACTTACGAGGGGTGTTCAATAAATAGTGAGAATGAGTATGACGCAATTATCTGTTATTAAATGTTATTTCATTTTTCGTCGTAGTCACCTTTCAGGGTTATACTCTTTCCTGTCAGGGTTGCGGGAAAGTCCGAAAGGGATACCGGGACCTTGGCAACAGGTAACTGAAGGAACACGGGTGGGTTTTAGTCAGTAAAAGTCTGACACGCCCTTCCGCTCCACCCAGAGCGAGAGAAGTCATTGGATGATTATCCAGCCTCAAAAAAAAAAGGGTTAAGTATACACTTTGTATAACTTTTTTCTAAAATAAAATTCCCTTTGTAAAAAAATCTTCTTTCTGATCCCTTAAAAAATCGTGTACGGCGGCGACTACTGCGTCATCATCTTCAAATTTCTGGCCCCTGAGATGTTCCTTTAACCGCAAAAATCGGTAAACATCACTGGAGCAAGGTCCTGTTATTATGGAGGACGTGCCATCAATTCGAAGCCAGCTTCTTGAATGGCAGCCATCGCAATTCTGGATTTGTACGCGGGGACGTTATCTTGGTGAAACAAACAAACAACAGAACACGTTCCGAAACGACGCAAACAAATGACTTCTATTTTTTTTAAACAAAAGAGAATTTATTGTTTTTTTTTATTATCATCATAGCTAATGTCTGGGCTATGCCTGTCAGTTTTTATTTTTTCTTTCCACCGAGAATGTATCGCATTCTCACTATTTATTGAACAACCCTCGTACATTGAAAAAAACCTTCATTAAAAAAATCGTTTCGTGTGCACCCACCCTTCACCAAATAAATAACCACGTTTCTTAGTAAGTTATAACATGATGGAACTCTCAGCTAATTTTGTCTTGCTCACCTAATATTTTGAGCTTAACCGCGCTCCTAGTTAATAAAATCGTGAAGACATGAAGTGTTTGACTTAGTTAAATAAAATTACTAATAAAAAGCTGACCAGAGTTTAATGCCTACGAGTCGTATATTTTAAATAGTTGTCTGTAATTAAAAACATTCTTTTGCTAAACGCGTTCCATGTTCACGTCATCAAAGAAGGAATTTTGTCATAAAGCTTGAACGATAGGATTATGTAAATTTTTACAGATATTTTTCATGTTATCGTAGTTTAAGTCGGTACATAGTACTTAAACAAGGCTAGGACAAAACTACCTCACTAAGCCTCTGAAAAAAAAAACATGAAAGCTATATTTTCTCCGTCATTGTTCATTTGGCGTTACCTAAAGGGTTGAAAAAAGAGGCTGTTTTTTAGGATTCATATCTCCAGGGAGGAAATAGGAATCATAAAAATAATAGTATATTATGCAATTAGTGAATAAAGGACGGATTTAAAGCGAGGGCCATAGGTGAATCACGAGCAAGTGAAGGATTCTAACGACTGAATCACGACCGTAGAGAGTGATTCATGAATCCTGAACGACGCGAGCGATTCATGGCCCTCGATATAAATCCGTTTTATTCAAGAGTTGCATACTATACTTTATACCATGACTACGAGAAAAAGAACATGCAACTTCGAGTATGTTGTTATGTCAATTTTATGCCTTGTTTTTATAGAACCTACACCGTAGCATAGAATACATACTCCATAAGGTCGATGACTTCTTTTTCTTCGACAACTCATTATTATAAGTTAGGAAAACAGACTCTGAAAATGTGGTCAGCTTGATTTTCATTTTTCCATTTACTCAAACAAACAAACAAACTCACACTCAAACTCATCGTAGGCTTTGATGTAAACCAGCCGTGATTTGTTGGTTAGCAAGCTTTCTACTATATAGGCCGCCCTCTCTTTCATAAACTCAGGTGTTAACAATCTTCATCACTTGAAAACATTTTCAATCGATTTATTATTAAGTGACCCTAAACTTTTTGTTCGTACAACTTACAATATTTAAAAAAATCAAGTAATAAAAACTAAAACCCAACTACGACTTAAAAGGTATAAACAAGACACCACAGACAGACAAATTAAAAATCGGAAATATTAAAAGATAAAACGGAACATAAGATCACTTTTTTGTCCATCTGTAACCGTTTTTTTTTAGATTACCAAATTGAATAGCTGCCTACTTGCGAAGGCATTTTGACCTCTTAAGGGCTGATTTTATCAAAGTCAGATATCTTTTATCCGTGGAATAAAATTGACGTCTGACAGTTTTTGTATGGAAAAACTGTCAAAAATTCAAAATTTATTCGCAGGATAAGACTTATACTCAGTATTAAAGTTTGGTGATCCGGTGATCCGTACTATAAATATTATAATGTAATTTTTCATGTTGTAGTGTGCGTTTAGTTTATGCAGAATAAACATTTTTTCTTTCTTTCTAAACATGATTCTAGGTCAATGGGAAGTACCCTATTATAGGTTTTGATTTTGCGATTTGCGGGTACTTATCAATTTTTTTCTCATAAGTAGTCGGTATTTTTTATTGCGTTGACTTCGTAGGTTGATTTTTTGGAACTCTCAAGGGACCTTGTCTACGTATTTGATATTTCAACTTGATACCTCCACTGAGAAAAATGGTCTGGACACACAGATAGACAGCGAAGTCGGTTTAGTAGATTCAGAGCAATTTGGCTGTGACAGACGGACAGACAGACACACGAGTGATCCTATAAGGGTTCAGTTTTTTCCTCTTGAAGTACAGAACCCTAAAAATGTTAGTTTATTATCTTTCACTTCGTTTAATAAGACTCGTCAAGTCGTCAATGGTGAAAAGAAAAATATAGAATCTAAGCTACATTTTCGTTTAGCCGAGGGCAGATTACCGTTTTAAATTAGATTAATATTGTCCTCTTCAGTAGTATCCACGAATATTCCACACGGTTAAAATAACAACAGATTGTTATTTTTAACCCCCGAAGTTTAAAAAAGGGTGCTAAGTATAAGTTGGACGACTTCACGCTGTGTATTCGCTGTGTGCGTGTGTCTTGCGACAGTAAAGGAAACGCAACCGTCCTAACCTTGGGGGTAAAGTCCTGAATATCGGTCAAGGTTACGGTCGTGTAATTTAAAAATGGAACCAAATTTTTCGTTCGACATAATGGCAACCAAGGAGGAAACTTATCAAAGAGTTTATTTAAATTTCGATTTGGCTTGCAAATAGAGCTGTTTAAAGAATAGTGACATTCGACAATAGGGAATATGCATGTGATTCAAATATGGGTCAATTTTTTTTTTATAAACTGTGGTACTTCAGAATTATGCCTCCATCAATATTATTGAATAAAATTTATTTTTGAGCGAGAAATTAATTTTTTTAAAGTAACAAAAAACGTTGGTTAATTCAAATACTTGAAAAGGCTAAGACCGGATGTGACGTAACAGTCCGGCCGATAACAATCAAAATGACAATGTCAAGTCAATCAACAAGTGTCAAGTCAATGTCAAACGCTCATAGAAAAAGGAGTGTTCGATGTTGACTTGACAGTTGCTTGTCTGTTTTCACGGACTGTGACGTCACCACACCAAGCGCGCCAAATGGAGGGCATTTAAATACATTTTTTTAACTACTTTAAATTGCTTTTTTGCCGTCGAATTTTTTAACTATTATTTGACGATGCAGACTATCGAATAAAAATATTAAAAAAATACATGTATATTCCCTATTCAAGTAACAAAGCTTCAAAATCAAAATAATTAAAGATTTAATGACGTCATCAATCAAACAAGCATACTTTGGCCTCCAACCAAAATCTCCCTTAGTGTGTCTCTATCAAAAGTACCTAACGAACTAAAAAACAGCCTGCAAAAACCAAGAAAAGAAATCGTAGAGACAGAACGAAAAACAGAACGAACTGAAAATAATTCATAAACACCTTTTTGGTAATAATTTTTCAAATTAGAAACAATACGATATAGTAGTTTCGTTTTCATTCATAGCAAACCTCGCTCGACCTTGGTCGGTATTTTCAGAGCAGGGTGAATCATCGTGATCCATATCGCACGCTGAGAACGAAAGTGACCTATCTCAAAATTTTAGTAAAATGAGTTAAATATACAAAATTACTCAAAAAAGTACACTATATCACACTTATATTTAAAAACAGACCATCAATGGTCAGGGAGGGATAGAGAGCTTTTTGGTCTCTGTGTTTTTGAACACTCCCCGCACCAGAGTGAAAGGGACGCAATCAGTACTGCACCGCGAGTGGATGTAGCAGAACGTGTCAAGTTTAATACCGTAGCGACCGATTACACTTTTTGTCAGTTTTGTGCCAATTTGTGGGCGTAAGTTTTGCGTACAATTTATAATCATTAAGTGACCAATTTATGGTATAGGTCACTTTCTTATTTCTTATATTGACAACCTAGGTGACATAAAATCAAATTTGGTCACTCATTTATTTAGGCATGAGTTAAACTCATGGACTCATTTCTGACACTATTTTTCCAGAAGTTATTTTATATAGAAAAAATAATATTTTTTAATTTTATATAAGTATATTTAAAGTTATAAAGCCAAATAATATTATACAAAAGAAATACGTAACTTTCGTGTTCATATTAAAAAGTTATTTTAGAAAGTATAGAAAATGTTCAATCAGTCGAACACATTTTATTCGATTCCCAAAAATCGTAAATTTTGACTTGAGTCACTTTCGTTCTCAGCGTGCGATATGTGTTATATTAACGGTCGTTTTACCGAGAACTATATAATAGTCTTTATGCGCTTGTACCGCAGATGACCAGCACCCTAATTCCCTAATGCACTATCGGTCAGAATTGGAATCGGTTTGAAACAAATGTGTAATGCATTAATACATAAGTTCGAAAAAAAATCTGCTCGACAACGTAACTTACGAAAGGTATAGAGTTAAAAGGAACAGGGTGTAAAGTTCACCCATCCTCTATAGAAATGGGAGGATCATCCATCAGGGGGCTAAGTCTACTAATTTACAAACGTGTCAGTGGTCTCGCAATGATGAGTTTTTGACAGATTTTGTATGGCATATCTGTCAAAAACTGATCATTGTGAGACCAATGACACGTTTGTAAATTAGTAGATTTAGCCCCCTGGTCGGATGATCCTCCCTTTTTTATAGAGGGTGTTGTCTGGCGGGCAACTGCCCGACGATTGACGTCGGGACGATGTATCTAGTCGCGCGGTAAACTCCGCTTGCACGATGCATGAATTTGAGTAACTCAGTGTGTTGCGTAGTTTGCATATGCCGATATAGATGCCGCCACAAAGCTAACCTTTCTTTTATTTGTATCACTTGACCAGGCGCGGTCGCAGCCCAAGATTTTGGGGGGGTCACCATTGGTGCCGAGGAATATTTTTAGGGAAATGGTTACCTAATTGATATCTACTCTAAAAACTTTTTTTTGTATATGCCCATCGGGGTCAGTGTGGCTCAAGTACCTTCAGTTTTTAGTTAGTAAAGCACGTAAATCATTCAGTCTCTCGACAGCTTGAATGATTTGGGGGGGAGGGGTCATAACCCCCAGGACCCCCCCACTCGGACCGCGCCTGCACTTGAAAAAGCCCGCATATGACATAGCAGTCCAGTTTCTCGATAATTAAATGCAACGTAAGCTGATACGACTGGTGAAGGGGACAGGTGCGCTAAGTAATGCAATTACTCAAATCATTTCGTATTTAAAACCCAAATCCGTACCAATCAGCGCTGAAATATCCATTGCGTTATTGGCTTCGACCAGGCCAGAGTGTTACAAATTAATATATGGATTTGGTTGTATTGTCAAATGAAGGGATTGCATTGCGAGTATTAAGGCTGTACCCTACCTCAGATTTTATCTCGCTCGCACCATACTACTCGCGACCTGAGTGAGAGCGAGACGGATTGGGGCGGTAGCGGTTCTCAAGCCTCGAAAAGTTTAGGTAATTGCTTTTAACGGTGAAAATAATGGTAATTTATATAAAATAAAAAACATAAGACCTGCTTTATAGATAGTTCAGTTATTATGCAAAGTTTTATGATCTAATTTGAAGTATTTTTTGAATACCAGCGGTTTATAGTTCTGTTTAGAGGTAGGTAACATTTTTTTTTTTTCGAGAATTTTTTTTGTTATCTTGTTTTCGCCAAACATAGGACCTAGCATCAATCCTCAACTTAAACACATATTTATTTAAAAATAATAATGTTGCAGTATTTTAGGCATATCGGATCATGCTAAGCAATTTGAGGTAGGGTACGCCCTTAAGTGAGTTTGGACCTTGGTAGGCATGGCGGTAGCCACGCTTGCCTAGAACTAACCTCACAGCTTGCGGTATAAGGGGGTCTTCCTATAGCTATCGGGAGACAGACTCCGGCGGGGAATTTCAATCCTCTACGCACGGTCAACAACTCTAGAAAAACAATACTAACTATAGGTGTGGTGCCCGCAGGCCCTTTCACTACATATACTACCTATCGATTTAATTGAAGATTAGAAGAGATGAGAATTTTAATTGAAGATTAGAAGAGATGAGAATTTTAATTGAAGATTAGAAGAGATGAGAATTTTAATTGAAGATTAGAAGAGATGAGAAGATGAGAATTAGAAGAAGATTGAAGTGAAAGACTTGGGTGTCCGTTTCACCACGGGGCTAACGTTTCGTGATTAGTCAGGAGCCAATTAGAATTTAATGCAGTTATCTGGTGTCCACATGAAACTAAATAAAGTCTCATGTTGGAGCGCGTACAAAATAAATTTATAAGATATATAATTATGTTACGGCTAAAGGTGGGTGTGAACATAAACTTAAGATTAGCCGGCTAAACTTAGGTCTAACATCGAGGAGGTGTTAATGTTAGTTTCTTGCCGGCTAAACTTTAGTGTAACTGCAGGCCCTTGGCTAAAAATGTAGAAGGCCTTGTCCTGCCACTGGTGCTATTAGCTTTTCTACGCCGCCAATAGTGCAAACGTCAAATCTTTTTAACCGTCGATACTGCAATGTTGAACGCTTAGCGGCGAATTTTGCTGACCTGACTTCTTGAATACATTACATATACATTATCGTACTGTTCTTCACTCAAATAAAAACTATTATCAGTTCGTTTTGATGTTAGTAACTCACGAAACTTACTCTCAAACTTCGTTTTAAGCGTTTCGAGATTGTGCGACGCCGACATTGCAAGTACGTGCAATCAACCGCAAGGAAAGATGACGCAATACTTAACAAAAACATTGCCACGTGTTGCGCATTGTCTCCCCACCGCCCCCTCAAGCCCTCCGCTGAAGTCCTCCGGCCCGGCGCGTCCATCGAATACATTTTTAGCCGTTTCGTTGCGGTTAATGTGCACATTAGCCGGCTAAAGATGGATTATCACGACACAAACTAACATGATATCGAACTTTAGCTGCTTCTCAAAGATAAACCTAAGGTTAGCCGGCTAATCTTAAGTTTATGTTCACACCCACCTTTAGCCGTAACCTATATATATGAGGGAATACAGGGTGTATCCATTTTATCCGTTGATGTATCCAACACTAAATTTGTCTTAGGTATGGTCCGATATAATGAACTAAGGGTCAGGAGGCAACTCACACTTGTTACTTATGTCTACATAACCCCTTTTTAGGGTTCCCTATCCAAAGGGTAAAACGGGACCCTATTACTCAAGGCTCCGCTGTCTGTCTGTCCGTCCGTCTGTCACCAGGCTGTATCTCATGAACCGTGATAGCTAGGCAGTTGAAAATTTCACAGATGATATCTATATCTGTTGCCGCTATAACAACAAATACTAAAAACCAGAATAAAATTAATATTTAAGTGGGCTCCCATACAACAAACGTGATTTTTTTGCTCGTTTTTGCTCGATATTGAAAACGACAACAGGTAGACGCTTGAAATATTCACAGAATATTTAGTTACATATTCACTTTAAAAATAAATAATTATATTAAAATAAAATAAATATTGAAGGGCGGCTCCCATACAACAAACTTGATTTTTTTTGCCGTTTTTATAGATAATGGTACGGAACCAATTGTGCGCGAGTCCGACTCGCACTTGGCCGGTTTATTGGTATTTCAGTTACTTCAATTACACTTTAAAGATATAATTTTTGTAATTTGGTAACTTAATTTTCGCTCTTTTGTATGGATATAAAATAAATATACTTAATAACATTCCAAAATATCGATAAATATCGGCGGTATGCTGTACTTATAAAATAATATTATATTCTATTCAAAAAACGAAGTCGACCCGATTGATTTTTCGTGTCAAGCACACTAAAAATTCAATCGGAGTTGGCGAAAGAATGACGAGCACCTCTCTTCGTGTCGTTAATCAATATTGAAGCCAAATTGCATGTTGCTTAGTATCATGAGGGGAATCGCAATGATTGTGTACGAAGATTCCTGGTTCAATCATACCCTCACATCTCAAACTGTTATTGTTCTACAAGTCCTTAAAGTTCAAATGTATTATTTGTATGTTTGTGTATTGGGTCATTCTATAGTTTTTTTTGTGTTACATATTTTTAGAGTAAGTGAACTTAGAGAGTTGTATTGCTGATTCTAATGTTTATAATTCTGTAAATCCATATTTGTTACGAGCGCTAATAATATTTAGATCAACCTACAACCTGATACTGACCTGCAAATTTGAATTTCGCGGGCTACCCTAGCGCATCTACCTTAACGTACAATTCACAAACTTCTACGTAATAAGTACATGTTTATTTGTTTTCACTTACATCAATAGAAACAATCGCTCTAGTTACGCGGACTTCTGCCTTGAACGGAACATCTTGTGTGATTTGAACATCGGTGTACTTAAAACCACTAGGTATTACGATGCTATTGTTATCAGTCGTAACTTTCCGCAATAAAACCGCCTACACCGTGTTTAAAATAAACGATTTTTCAAAACATTTGCCTAGGACTGTGTTTCAGTATGTTTCCGTTAGTACCTACTGTCGTTTTTAATTCTTAAGTACAAAAGGATTTTTCTCAAACATGCTTGGAAATTCGAGCATTATTTTGAAAACCTTCTTCGAGATTAATCGAAATTGGTGTACTGGTAAAAAACAAGTGACGAGCTCTAGCTTATGCTGCAAGAAAAAAAAACGTGTGGAGTCGGAGGAACCCCGTCAGAAACGAAGTTCCTTCTCACGTAGGATTTAAAACAAAAACAAAATTTTCGCAGCCGCCATCTTGGATTTACATTATGACCTCACTATCGGCTTTAGCACCCTCGAAAACCATGAAAACGACACTCATGATTTTTCAATTAAAAAAAATATCAGAGCCGCCATCTTGGATTTTCATTTTGAACAAATTCACATTTCTGTCTCTCTCGCCATGTAGTGTACTCGGGCCATCATCAGCTTCCTGCCCTTATCCCATATTACTTGGGGTTGGCGCAACACGTGACGCAACACGTCACGCCATCATTTACTCCCTTCTCTTTCATATCATTCCTCACACAATCCATCCCCCTTTTCTTTGGCCTGCTTCTCCCGCTCCATCCATCAACATTATCCCACGACACTGTAATCACTTTCCTCTTTTCTTTTGTTTTTGTCTGCTAGCGTTCTCTCTCCCTCTTTTTGAATTTTTTTCTTTGAATTAGAAGAAAGTTGAAAGTTTACAAGTTTCCAAAAAGTGCTTCATTAAGGCCATCGTCAGTGGTAGAATAAGTAGTAGTTACGCTAAACAACGTTCCCTATAATTTGGTTAGGGTGGCGTATCGAGGCTCTCAAGTGTAACTCAATAACTTCGATAAATCTCAGATGAGCCTCTGGGTCTCTTAGGAAATCATGTGTAGTGTAACCCACTTGAGTAAAAGGTTTTCTGTAAATATGAGGCATTGACTGCCGCATACTCACTCCTTCATTCATTGATTCGTTTGTAGTACTCGTATGTAGTTGTCTATTTTGTTTGCACGCCAATTGTATTCTAATATAAAACACACTAGAATTTAAAAAAATATACTCTCTCTTTATTCGGTAGATTCAAGCAAGCTAATTTGTTTTTAGAAAGCAACTGAGAATTAAACCTAGGTTTATTATTTATGACTGGTTCTATTTTCGTACCTCGTTACTGGCTACAGTTATCAGTTTCATCATCATCCATAATTTAAGTTTCAATTTGCATAATACTGCCTAATATATGAGATACCTGGCTATCGCCACAACATACGGGGTGTAAAAAGACCCATCACATAGCCGTCAACTACGCATACTGTAAATCAAATTAAGTAACATTTCACAAACATAATTGTTGGGAAACAATTTTTATTTTTGGTGTGAAATATCGCTGTTTACGGTAGTCTTAGGGCTAATTCGACCAAACTTTTATCCCTAGTATAAGTCTAATCCAGCGAATAAATATTAAATTGTCGACAGATTTTCTATACAAAATCTGTCAGACGTCAATTTTATTCTCCGAATAAAAGATATCTAGGCTTTGGTTAAATCAGCAGATTATTATAACACCAAAGATGGTAACAAAGTCAAATAATTTATTTCAAATAGGCACATATATGGCACTTTTGAACAACGTACGTAATAAGGGCTTTACCACAAAAACTTAGACACTTGTTACGCGTGTCTAATGTCAGTTTTATGTCAAACTCCGTACAGAAATGTCGTGTTTAAAAGGTGTTTAGGATATACAACTGATAAACACGGTTCTGTGGTTACAAGGATAGTGTTTATGGATGCATGTAAAGGTTCGGTACATTAAATGTTATAAGTAACTTAATTTAAAGCAAGGTTTAAATGTTAAACATTTCAGCTTTCTTTAAAAAAACTTGTGAACAAGTTGTAATTTTGACCTTCAATATCTCCGTAACCAGAAGGTTCCCAATTCCCAGGTATGGTCCAGAACTAAAAAAATATTACAATGACGGGAATAACGAGTGGCTTGAGAGTGAAGTGAAAATTTAGTGATGGTGATGATGAACATGATATCGCGATGGCACATCAGGGCTAAATTCGAATGGGCACGCCACAATTGCGGCGATAAGTCCCCTCTTTGAGGAGTGGCTAGAGAGGCGCCACGGCGTCCTCACCTTCCGCCTGACGCAGGTCCTCACCGGACACGGTTGCTTCGGGAGGTTCCTGTTTCGTATAAGGCGGGAGGAAACGCCCGGGTGTCACCACTGTGTGGATCGCCCGGAGGACACGGTGGAGCATACGGTGGAGGTCTGCCCCGCTTGGGCGGAGCCCCGCCGTGTCCTCTTGGAGGCGATTGGCGGCGGTGACCTCTCGCGTCCGGCTCTGGTCCAGGCCATGGTACGGAGCGAGAGGGCATGGGAAGCAGTCACCTCCTTCTGCGAAGCAGTAATGCTCGCGAAGGAGGAGGCGGAACGCGTGAGGGAGAGGCAAAGTTTGCGCCCTCACGCCCCTAACTGCCGCCGCCGCTGGAGACGCCCTGGGCGTCGGGAATCCCAGGCGGATTCCCGGCCACCATAGGCGCGGGCTTGCGGACGGCGAGCAATGGGTAGCTCGCCGTCCGATCAGGACCAGGCCCGGGTCGATGGCGCGTCGTGTTCCACGCGCGCCTCAAAGAGATGTCAGCACAATTGGCGGGGTCCGCTAGGACCGATGCCTGCCAGGGTTGCGGGTTAGTCCGAAAGGGATACCGGGACCTTGGCAACAGGCAACTGAAGGAACACGGGTGGGTTTTAGTCAGTAAAAGTCTGACACGCCCTTCCGCTCCACCCAGAGCGGGAGAAGTCATTGGATGATTTCCCACCCTCAAAAAAAAAAAAATAGTGCTAAATTCGAAACAGGGTGGTAGGGCAACGTGGTCTAGGAAAGATGATTTTGAAGGAAAATAAAACTGCATTTTTGTTTATTGAAAAAGCTTCTGCCTGAGCTAGCAGGAATCGAACCTGATCCCTTTTTTGCAAAAAAGCTTTTTACGACGCTCAGATCTCTTATGTACTAAATAAAGGCAATCCATTATTATGATTTTCAGCCGGTATAAAATAAACCTGTACTATAATATACTAACCAGCATTGCTATTCTGTAACCATCTCACCGTAAAAACTGAGGTGAATTGAGCGTGGAGTGAGCTGTCAGTGTCATCGATACCTACTGATGCTAAGGCAGTGACAGTTCACTTTAAGCTCACTTCACCAAAGTTTTCACGGTGAGATTTTTACAGAATAGCTCAACTGTATTATCATTAAGGCATCCGTTTCTCTGTCACTCTCGGCATTTGTTCGCTGTTCTACAATTAATTACAGTTACGGAACTAAAAAGCGGAAAATTAAACTACATAAACGTACAATCAAGAACTTATTAACCTGTTGTTTAGGTGCATTAAGCACCTAAACAACAGGTATTGGATCAATAAAATCATAACTGGACTCAAAATAATACTCATGAAAATTTTCCCCTCTCATGAGGGCGGCGGTCTCGGTATTACATACCGCGCTGCTAGACTCCATCGATCGCTTATAGCCAAATCGTACATCAATATGATAAGTCTGGTGCATGATGGACAGCTGAGGGAGGATTTCCGTTTTTTGAACGGATAGTGCGCCAATTTTCCCGTCGCTACATAAGTAGATTGCACCCATGCAAAATAAACGCGGGAGGGTCACTAGTATACAATAATGATGGGTCATCCACAACCGTCATCACATTTTGTTAAATACATATCCTATCAGACGGGTAGGTACAAGTAGATCACAGATGTGGGGGACTAGGAGGTCAGACCGCCGGAGAGCAAATCATTTGTTTCCTGTGAAAAAGGGACGATGTATTTTGAACAATGTGGGGCTAGGTGGCTAAGGTATATGTGACGTCATGATGTTATTTATTTATTTTGTTGGGGAAAACAATCAATTGTACATTGTATATTTACATCTAAGATTACTATGGCGAAAGCTAGAGGAAACAGGTATGCCCGCGGAGCTTAACAGTGTTCTTAAATTCTGGTATAAAAACCAAAGTAACCAGGTGAGATGGGTGGATACACTATCTGATGAATATAAATTGGAATGCGGGGTAAGACAGGGTGGCCTCACATCTACCGGCCTCTTCAGCCTATATGTAAACCAATTGATTGACGAGCTCAGCAGGACAAATGTCGGGATGCTACATTGACGGAACATGTGTCAATAACTGATATGGTTCTGCTGGCCCCCTCGGTTAATGCCCTGAGGACATTAGTTAAAATTTGTGAGCGCTACGCATCCGAGTATGGTCTCAGGTACAACTCACAGAAAAGTGAGGTACTGATTTTTAGGGCAGGAAAACAGAGACCTAGTACAGTGCCTCCGATCATGGTCGGTGGAACGCCCTTGAAGATTGTGCAGAAGTTTAAATATCTGGGTCATCTGGTCACAGAGGACTTAAAAGATGACCTTGATATAGAAAGAGAACGCAGGGCGTTGGCGGTAAGGAGCAATATGCTGGCCCGTAGGTTCGCTCGATGTACTAAAGAAGTAAAAATAACACTTTTTAGGGCATATTGCCAATCTTTCTACTCGAGCGGCCTGTGGGTTCGGTATACGCAACGAGCCTACAACGTCCTGCGTATACAGTATAATAATGCTTTCAGAATGCTGTTGGGGCTGCCGCGGTATTGTAGTGCGTCGCAAATGTTCGCAAATGCGCACGTTGACGGCTTCCACGCCATAGCGCGTAAGAAAGTGGCGTCGTTTTTTCAAAGACTGCGGGGTAGCACCAACAGCATTTTGAAAATGATCGCATCTCGACCCGACTGTCCCATATAGGCACACTGGGTGGGAATAGTTACGGGGAAGATAAAATGATGGTTTTTCTTTTTTTTCCATGAATAAATGATGTACCTACTAACATAGATCTTAAGAAAATTGTTACTAACACTTTATGGATACTGTCCGAAATAAATAAATTATTATTATTATATTATATTACAAAGTAATTGGAAGTGGGTAAATGTACAATAGGGAATATGCATGTATTTTTTTAATATTTTTATTCGATAGTTTGCATCGTCAAATAATAGTTAAAAAAAAATCGACGGCAAAAAAACAAATTTAAAGTACTTAAAAAAAAAATTAAAAATATCCGGGCTATTTAAACGCCCTTCATTTGGCGCGCTTCGTGTGTTGACGTCACAGTCCGTGAAAACAAACAAGGAACTGTCAAGTTAACGTCAAACACTCCTTTTTGTAGGAGCGTTTGACTGTGGTCGTTGTAAAAGCTTTTAAGCAACTCAAGATCAAAATTACCGAAGATCTGTGGGGCATGTCTACTAAAGTTTGTCAATCCATTATTGAGACAATTGCACCCTACTTAGCTTTAATATTTAATTTGTGTGTGGATCAAGGGGTATTCCCAGATTTAATGAAGTACAGTAAAGTTATTCCACTTTTCAAATCCGGGGACAGCAAAGACACTAATAATTATAGACCCGTATCAGTTTTGCCGGTTTACAGCAAAGTGTTTGAAAAAGTAATGTTAAATCAAATGCTCAATCATTTTAATCGTAATAACATCCTACACGATCAACAGTATGGTTTCACCAAAGGACGTTGCACAACTGACGCCGGTGTCACCTTATTGAAACACATCTTTAAGGCATGGGAAGAGGCACAAGATGCAATAGGCATCTTTTGCGACCTATCTAAGGCTTTTGATAGCGTGAATCACGAAACGCTGCTCTTGAAACTTGAGCATTACGGACTGGGTAAACTTGCGCTTAGCTTAGTAAATTCATTCATTCATATTTGAATGATAGAATGCAGCAAGTTCAAGTAAACGGTGTGAACTCATTGGGTTTAAAAGTTAGAATGGGTGTACCACAGGGCTCGATATTGGGTCCATTCCTCTTCTTAGTATATATAAATGATTTACCTCAACTACTGAAAAATCGACCACAAATGGTGTTATTTGCTGATGACACATCACTGATTTTTAAAGTAAATAGACATGCACGGGAGCTTGACGACGTAAATAACGCTATGTTCAAGGTCCATAATTGGTTTACTATAAATAATTTGGTATTAAATGAGAAGAAAACTAAATGCATAAGATTCACGTTACCGAATGTAAGAAGTAGTGAATGTCATGTTGTACTGAACGAGGAGATACTAGAATTCGTCGAAAAGACAGTTTTCCTGGGGATCACGCTTGATTCAAAACTACAGTGGGGTCCTCACATAACATCACTTGCAGGGCGACTAAGTTCAGCCGCTTACGCTGTTTGGAAAATCCGCCAACTAACAGACGTGGATATCGCGAGACTGGTCTATTTTAGTTACTTTCATAGCATCATGTCTTACGGTATTTTCCTGTGGGGACGGGCTGCAGATATTGATTCTATCTTTATTTTGCAAAAGAGGGCTGTCCGAGCCATATACAACCTCCACAAACGCGAATCTCTAAGGGAACTGTTTAAAAAAATTAACATCATGACGGTTCCTTGTCAGTACATATATGAAAACATTATGTATGTTCGGAAAAATCTACATCTTTTTAGTAAGATAAGTGACAGGCATAACTTTAACACTAGAAATAGGAACAAATTAGATCAACCACGTTTCAGATTGTCTAAAGTACATACTTCTTTTATGGGGTACTGTGTAAAATGTTATAATAAAATACCACTCATTATTCTTCAACTAAATGAGAAGAAATTTAAAACATGCATTAAACGCACACTATGTAGACAGGCATATTATAAGTTGGATGATTATATCGTAGATAAAAATGCTTGGCTTAATGCTGGTCCTGCTCCACAGGCACTAGGGCTCACTAGTTAAAATTTTTAATATTTGGAACAGTTGCTTCCCCCTTTTTTTTTCTGACTTTACAAACTTAAGTTTATTTTTTTCTTTAAATTCTATTATTTTAATCTTTCATGTACATTGCAAATTATAGTTTTGTATAAATTAGAAGCATTTTTTCAATTTTGTAAATGTGAGTACCATGGAGCCGTTTAATATGGTATCATGTTTTATATTGACTTGAAAGAGCATGGCTGATGAGAGTATGTCATACTCACTTAAATGTCTCGCTGATGGTGGCGCGTGTGTTGGATCATTCGGTTCCCTACAAAATGGTTGAGCTGGATGGTGCTGATCCACGTGTCATGTTCGTGAACGGGCGCTGTCAGTTGAGACTGGTCATCTCTCATCTGCCAGGGCTTATTTTTAATCTTATATTTTGAATTGTTTTTGATTATTTTTCATTTGACATTGTTCTCACATATAGAAGCACCAAGAATACTGTACCCAGGATTTTGTAATATCTATATCCATTTTTAAAAGAGTGTCCTTGGAGTTTCTTGCCCGTTCTTCTCCATAGAGATCTACGATTTGGAATGGGCAACTAGCTTCAACTTTTTGAATAACTGACCGATTCTTTGACAATTCAAAAGTGCCTGTAAATGGTTTAATTGAAATAAATGCTTTGAGTTTGAGTTTGAATGACTTGACACTTGTTGATTGACTTGACATTGACATTTTGATTGTTATCCCGGATTTTTGCGTCACATCCGCTCTTAGCTTTTCAAGTATTTGAATTACCCACAGTTTTTTGGGACTTTAAAAAAAAAAAAATCTCGCTCAAAAAGAAATTTTATTCAAAAATATTGCTGGCGGCATAATTCTGAAGTAATATAGTTTATAAAAAAAAATATTTTACCCATATTTGAATCACATGCATATTCCCTATTCTGAAGTTATATAGTTTATAAAAAAAATATTTGAACCATATTTGAATCACATGCATATTCCCTATTTACGACGTTTCCACACTTTCCACAGGTATCCTAGGTTAAAGATAATCTTTTGTAGGATCCTTTGGTAGTTGTTCTTTTTAACCCCGAGGAAATGCGTTTGAAAATAATGCAATTACACGCTAGGAACATTGTTGCTGGATAATTAATATGTTAACATAAAATGTATGGGGAGGACCACATAATTTTTCTTTGTTTCACTACTCCATTGTTGAGCGACATACGGATGGACGGACAATACGAGTTTATAAGGGTTCCTTTTATGCTATTTAAAAGTCAAAGTAAAATAATTTAAGTAAATTACTTAAAAGGCACTTTTGAACATCAAAAACCCATTTCATGACTACAGAACCCTAAAAGGCTCCTTGCGCAAATCGTAAGAACTGATTTCTGGAAACTAAGAGAAAGTCTTTTGTACTCGTAGGAGTTATTATCTTATTTAATATCGATTACCTTTCCTACGACACATAATTATAATCTATTGTCCGACGATACCCAATTGCGTGACAAAGACCTTTGTTTTACACTTAGTTAATTTGTCAACATGCGAACTGGAAAAGCTCCCACAGGTGTATACAAGAGTTACCATTGGAACTTTTACGGATATCATAGAGCTGGTCTGATGATGGAGTCGGAAGTTGGCCATAGGAACTCCTCAATCAAACAAGATAGCACCATCGTGTTTGGACTCATTGGTTACGTATTAACAAGTGCTTTGACACCGGGTGGTGTTCAAGGTCTGATGATGGAGCGGGAAAGTGGCCATATGTGTTTCTAGTTACTCCAATTGTCATCCATTTTTCAAGCACTTCCTTGCATCTGATTGTGCTGTAACTTGGCATACATACACAACAACCGCGCCATTTTGAAAAAATGATACATGTGGCTGGTCTGATGATAGAGCCGGTAGATGGCCATAGGAAGTCAAACAAGATAGCACCATCATGTTTGGACTCATTGGTCATGAATTGACAAGTATTTTGACACTAGGTGGTGTTCAGGGTCTGATGATGGAGCCGGAAGGTGGCCATAGGAATTCCTCAATCAAAAAAGACAGCACCATCGTGTTTGGACTCATTGGTTATGTTTTAACAAGTACTTTGACACTAGGTGGTGTTCAGGGTCTGATGATGGAGCCGAAAGGTGGCCATGGGAAAACCTCAATCAAACAAGATAGTACCATCGTGTTTGGACTCGTTGGTTATGTATTGACAAGTGCTTTGACACTAGGTGGTGTTCAGGGTCTGATGATGGAGCCGGAAGGTGGCCATGGCAAAACCTCAATCAAACAAGATAATTATCACCATCGTGTTTGGACTCGTTGGTTATGTATTGACAAGTGCTTTGACTCTAGGTGGTGTAGGGACTGATGATGGATCTGGAAGGTAGTCACGAGCTCTTCTCAACCAAATAAGATAGCATTATCGTGTTTGGACTCGTTTGCGTTGTTATGACAAGGATTATAGCCCAAGGTGGTATCCAGGGTCTGATAGTGAAGCCAGAAGGCGGCCATAGAGACTCCTCAAGGCGGCCATAGAGAATAAAGCCGCAATTATTTGTGGTGATTTTAATATTAATATTTTGGAAAATAATTCAGATAGCAGTAGATTATTAAGCCTTTTTAAATCGTTCAATTTATCTAATATTTTTACAGAACCAACTAGAGTAACTCCAACTTCTGCTTCTTGTATAGATAATGTTTTCTGCGATTGTGATTATTTAGATAAAGCCATTGTTAATTATTTGCCTTCCGATCATAGTGGACAAACGGTAACTTTTAAGTTTAAAATACCTTTGCAAAAAGTACAAATTCAATTTAGACCCATAACAACTGGCAAATTAAGTAGATTCAATAGTACCCTAAATAATAAGTTAAATGTTCTGGGCCACAACATGAACGATGCAAATAAACTGTATGAGGATTTCTTTTCAGTAGTGCACACTGAATTTAATAAAACTTTTGAAAAGAAAACAAAAAATATTTTCTCTAATTTTATATTTAGTGACTCGGCAACTAGAGGTATTAGGATAAGTAGGGAAAGACTGTTCGAGCTGTATGGCCTTAAGCCTTACATAAATACTGAAACTTTCAACAAGTATGTTGCTACTTATTCCAAAATTTTTAGAAATACCTGCAAGCTAGCTAAAGCTCTGTATATTAGCAACAAGATCAAATCAGCAGAAAATAAAATAAAAACAGTTTGGAAAGTTATAAATAGTGAAACTAATAAGAATAAAATGCGAAACACTGATTACACATTGGAGACTTCACGTGGTGCCATAAGCTCTAATTTAGAAGTAGCTCAAGAATTTGTACACTTCTTTACTAAC
Source organism: Lithophane semibrunnea (assembly GCA_947363905.1). Lineage (NCBI taxonomy): Eukaryota > Metazoa > Arthropoda > Insecta > Lepidoptera > Noctuidae > Lithophane > Lithophane semibrunnea. The sequence goes on along the minus strand of OX376186.1, from coordinate 18,410,910 downwards.
ATACCAGCTAAAACGACGGAAGTTTTAAATTCCTCACCCGATGTCTCAATTGATTTATTAAGAGCGAACGTTCCAGGCTGCCCGGTTGAATTTCAATTTAAGCATATAAACCCTATGATAGTTATAAAAGCTTTTCGACAAATCAAAATAAAATTAACCGAAGATCTATGGGGATTATCTATCAAAGTTTGTTCATCCATAATCGAGACTATAGCACCATACTTAGCTTTAATATTTAATTTATGTGTGGATCAAGGAGTCTTTCCGGATTTAATGAAATACAGTAAGGTTATACCACTTTTTAAATCTGGGGACAGTAAAGACACCAACAATTATAGACCAGTATCTGTGCTGCCGGTGTTCAGCAAGGTCTTCGAAAAGGTAATGCTCAATCAAATGCTTAATCATTTTAACACCAACCAAATTTTACACGATCAGCAATATGGTTTCACCAAAGGATGTTGTACGACTGACGCTGGTGTCACCTTATTAAAACACATTTTTACAGCGTGGGAGGAGGCCCAAGATTCCATAGGAATCTTTTGTGACCTCTCCAAGGCATTTGACTGCGTAAATCACAAAACCTTACTCTTAAAACTTGAGCATTACGGACTAGGTAAACTTGCGCTCAGTTTAGTAAAATCTTATTTAAATGATAGACAACAGCAAGTTCAAATAAATGGTGTCAATTCACTCGGTTTAAATGTAAAAATGGGTGTTCCACAAGGCTCGATATTGGGTCCTTTCCTCTTTTTAGTATATATGAATGATCTACCCCATTTATTAAAAAACCAACCACAAATGGTGTTATTTGCTGACGATACTTCCATAATTTTTAAAATAAATAGACGTGCATCTAATCTTGACGATGTAAATAACGCCCTACTGCAGGTCCAAAATTGGTTCACTGCTAATAATTTAGTATTAAATGGGAAGAAAACTAAATGCATGAGATTTGCTTTACCGAATGTTAAAAGTAGTGATTGTGACATAATATTGAATAGGGAGAAACTAGAATTCGTCGATAAGACTGTTTTCCTAGGGATCACACTCGACTCAAGGCTGCAATGGGGTCCTCATTTAACATCTCTTGCAGGACGGCTAAGTTCAGCAGCATATGCTGTGAGGAAAATCCGTCAATTCACTGATGTAGATACCGCGAGGCTAGTCTATTTCAGTTACTTTCATAGTATCATGTCTTACGGTATTTTACTATGGGGACGGGCTGCAGATATCGAGTCTATTTTTATTCTGCAGAAAAGAGCTATCAGAGCAATATATGGCCTCCGTATGCGCGATTCTCTAAGGGAACTGTTTGTATGCTGTGAGGAAAATCCGTCAATTCACTGATGTAGATACCGCGAGGCTAGTCTATTTCAGTTACTTTCATAGTATCATGTCTTACGGTATTTTACTATGGGGACGGGCTGCAGATATCGAGTCTATTTTTATTCTGCAGAAAAGAGCTATCAGAGCAATATATGGCCTCCGTATGCGCGATTCTCTAAGGGAACTGTTTAAAGATATTAATATCATGACGGTACCTTGTCAATATATCTACGAAAACATTATGTACGTAAGGAAAAATCTAAGTCTTTTCAGAAAAAGAGGTGAAAAACACAATTATAGGACTAGGAATAGGGACCAATTAGTTCAACCGGGCTTCAGACTGGCTATAGTAGACTCATCCTTCATGGGGTACTGTTTAAAATGTTACAATAAAATACCTCCCCACATACTCCAATTGAATGAAACAAAATTTAAATCTTGTATAAAACGCACACTATGCCGCCAAGCATATTATAAATTGGGAGATTACATCACTGACAAAAATGCTTGGTTCAGCGCTGGTCCAGCTCCACAGGGCGCAACAACTAATTGATTAGCATACGAAAATATTGTTGGAGCTGCTGAAGATTGTAAAAACTATCTTTACATTGTATAAATTCAATCTCCTAGTATTGTATAACTGCATAGCACATGTGTGTGAGCACTATGTACTTACCTAAGTACTTTAAAGCTACCATTTACTAGGTTCGTCTTTCATTGACTTGAATGTGCCCTGGCGGCTGAGAGTATGTCATGCTCACTTTAATGTCTCGCTGGTGGTGGCGTGTGTGTTGGATCATTAAGTTCCCTTCAAAATGGTTGAGCTGAATGGTGCTGATCCATACGTCATGTTCGTGAACGGGCGCCATCAGTAGGGACTGGTCATCTCTTAGCTGCCACGGCTTATTATAATTTATTTTAATTTTTGAATTGTTTTGTATCTTTTTTATCTTTTATTTACAGACGCTTTTAACCTGCACATTTTTCTACATTGTACTCACATGTATAATTCCAACATGGATGATGTAAACAATATATTGTAACAATATTCTGATTTAAAAGAGTGTCCATGGAGTTTCTTGCCCGTTCTTCTCCATAGGAACCTACTACGTTTTGGAATGGGCAACTAGCTTCATCTTTCTGACTGACCGACCCCTTGACAATTCAAAAGTGCCTGTAATTGGTTTATTTGAAATAAATGCTTTGAGTTTGAGTTTGAGTTCCTCGACCTTACAAGATAGCCCCGTAGTGTTGGGTTCGATTTGTAAAGTTGATAGAACAGATATTTAAACAAATTCTAATGCGTAAAAGTAAAAAATAAAATAAAAATCTTTTTAAAAACAAGCTTTTAATGAACTAAAAAAATCAAGTAATAAAAACTAAAACCCAACTACGACTTAAAAGGTATAAACAAGACTCCACAAACAGACAAATAAAAAATCCGGAGTCACACGTGTTAGGGCATAAATCGAACAGATTACGTGTGACTCCGGATTTTTTATTTGTCTGTTTGTGGAGTCTTGTTTATACCTTTTAAGTCGTAGTTGGGTTTTAGTTTTTATTACTTGATTTTTTTTAAATTCTTTTGGGGTTATAATATATATATTTTTGAAATGTGCTCATTAAGCCCTTTCATTTGATACCCAACATGGTACGATTAAACCATTTTTTTTTTTAAGTTCCTCACTTTATGTCCTCTAGAGGGCGCCATTTTTAATTTAATGTGACTTCACATAGCCTATAACCAGCGGACAATCACGACGCTTCTAACGATACCTCATTTGTCAAATTGTGATAAGTGGTTTGGAAGATAGGAGGGAACAGATGAACATACATACATATATACATACATACATACATACATACATACATACATACATACCGGTCAAAATCATAACCCTCCCTTTTCTTCGCCGTAGTCGGGTAAAAAGTACTAAATAAAACTTACGTAAATATAGAACTATAATATTTTCTTAAAAGCTTGAGGCGTAAATGTCGTTCTAAGAGTCGTCGTTCTACACTTCAAGATAATAAGCCTCAAGCTTTTAAGAAAATATTATAGTTCTATATTTACGTAAGTTTTATTTAGTACTTTTTAGTTCATTAAAAGCTTGTTTTTAAACAGATTTTTACTTTTATTTATTTTTGTTTTATAATGTTTAGATATCAATACCCATCACGTCTGCGGAATTTGGCTTACTAACTTATTTTTTATGTAGGTATTTGCAAAATTATAAATATTTAAATCTGAAAGATAAGAAATTCTTCTATGGACACTCCAGGGGGCCAAGTCTACTTATTTACAAAAGTGTCAGTGGTCTCGCAATAATGAGTTTTTGACAGATTTTGTATGGCTTATCTGTATATGCTTATCTACATAACTTCAGGCGCCATTGGATTTGGTTGCAAATCAACTAGGTTAAATTTTGATTGTTGTACGAATGATTGTTTCCGCGACGTAAAGGGTCCTCTCCAAACACGCGATCGACGTTAAAGACTATTTGTTATTGTCAACATTAAGCTGAACACGTAACGATTGCAAAATCGGGTGCCCGCGCTGTTAGTTTGTCAGTACGCTCCCCGCTGCCCGACACTAAACTATTATCATTAGTGTCGTGACGCTTATAATCGCGGTTAAATAAGACACAGTGCGAAGAAAACCAGACCGTGGAGTTGTGCCTTCGTTCGGCGCTTCTTTATCACGCGTTATTTTTATTTCGTTTTAGCGTTTTCTGTAAATTTTTCATAATAACGTAGCTACTGTAGCTAGTGACCACACTGTACCTACATTCGTTAACATAGATGAAAATGATTGAAACCATTGGCTGAAATAATTTCTCTGTATTTCCAAAATCGAAGTTTAAATTTTACTGTTTTGGTATCACGAAGCCTACAAGCACCATGAACCAATAGTATTGTTCATGTATCTGTGTCAGCGGCACGTAAGTCTACCGCGTGCGCTTGTGCATTGGCCGTTGCTGTGCTTCAGCGTCGGTACTGTGGTAGACGTGTTAGCGAGAATGGATGGGCGTGCTTTAGCCGGCGAATACCCGGGCGGGCGGTCGGCACGAGCACCCCGCGCCGCTCCTCTGACCCGCTGCGCTGCGTCGGCCCTCCTGTTGCATGCTTGCATCCCCGTGCACTAAGGCACGCCTCCCGGGATCCCGGGATACATCCGACATTACGCGGATGCGTTCATAAATTGTTCTACTTCCGGTGTGATTGCACGCATTGCAACTGTCCGCTCTCCGGTTCCGTAACTGGCCGCCTCCAACTTGAACTCTGTTAAACTTCACTTTAACACTTTAAAGTGGTGAAGTTTTTCTATTTAAACAGTAAATTAACGGCTTCAAAATTTGTTTCAGGGCTTGTTACAGTTGTTTTAATTTATGTTATGTTGATTCGAATTCAAGTTCGTCTACTTTTACTGAAAATGATTACGGTGACTACGATACCTCCTCACCATCTTCAAGTGATTCGTCATCTTACAAACCACCACCCATGAGAACGAATTATAAAATATTGACCAAATTTATGCCAAATCGTAAAGAGAATAATGATCGTAATTTGAATCATAACGAACCCAGTTGTAGCAGTTCGAGTAATAACAATTCGAACATTAATCATAATAACAATTCTACTACGAATACTACGAATGGTGGCTCAACAGGTAAGTTTCAAATAAAATCCTTTTTTTATGTATTAAATTAAAACTAGCGATAAAATTAAATTAAAGTTAGGTGAAATAATTTTATTCTTAGATAAGTGGGGAATTTTAAAAAGAAAATACCTATTTTCTGTTCTGAAATATTAAATAAATGGAAGTATGCCTTTAAATTTTGAAGTAATTAATAAAATTAAATAAAAAAATTAGTACCTAGTATTCGGTTGGTTCAGTACGCGGTTAATCTTCGTCTTGTGTGAAAAATCGCGCTTTACACAAAACAGAGGCGAGTGAGTCATCCGGTCCGAGCGAATAGTAAAAGATACGCACTATCATGCTAACATATTAGTACTGCATGTTTATATGACCACAGTTACTAGTAAAACATAGTAAGTATTATGTATTACGTTTTTGATTCAGACTCGATATGTAATTTTGCAGCCCGCTGATTAAGACCGCGCGTTTGCACCAAAAGTTGTGAGATGCTTGCTTTCAACAAGACTTGTCAAAAACATGCCGTGTATAAAACATGTAACAGCTACCACATAATATTTATACTTAAGTACTTATATAATAAATAAAATTTTGCTTGGTATTGTGTCGAAATTAATTTCCTAAAAAAATTTTATTTTCTTTAGTGGTGAGAAATAAACAATTTTTTTTTTTATTATTTCGTGATCGGATATTCGGAGACATTTATTATAATTAATATTTATAAAGAATAATTTACCTAAAGTTGAGGTGTTGACTATTATGGAATGCACTTTGCCGGGATCGACAAATAAATTAAGCTACATTTATTTTAGAATAAAAAATTGCCTCCACCCGCGCTACGCCGCCGCCGGCCGCGTGCAGCAGCTATTATGATAATGGTACCTAATAATAATTTAACTTCAAAAGTAAACATTTTTACTAGACAGAAAAATGATGCACTCAGCCTGGAAGGCACAAAATAATAATTATTTTTCGATAAATGTCCCTATTCGTGTGCCTACCTTATTTTAATGTAACCGAGCAACAGCCTGTATATTTATAAATAAAATATAATAATATTGTATTTTTTTATTCATGTATCATTTTCCTACTTTACATACGTCTCATAAAAAATGGTAGGTATTCTTCACCATAACTACATCTGCTTTTCCGTTATACAAGAAACCAGAACGGCAACGTTTGTAAATTGTTTACCGAGACCTCAGTTATTTCAGTTATTTGCTTCTTCCTGTACGGTCTGCACCGGAATTTGACCGTCTAAACACAGCCAATAATAAGTTCTTGCCTATTAGTGATCCAATGATTTATTTACGATTAGTTTTGTGATCATTTCGTTCCTATGCTGTAACTGTCCAATGGGACGTGCGCGCGCGCATGCTACCATATTTGAAATTGAATAGAACTGGGCACGAGGTTTGCACAATAATTTCCGACCAGTGAACTCGTGGCCGGCTCAGGAGTCGCGCCGGTTCTCCCGTCCGTGCAGTCAGTAGCCATCCTCGTATCTAACTCTGATTGATGGTTGCAACCGAACGGTGCGTGTAAATGGATAAAGACAACGGTGAGAATCGTCGCGTAGCGCGCCCGCGGCCCACTTCCCCACGACGACGCGGGTCGCGACGCGGTGCTAAACCGGAATAAATTACCTCCAGTGCGAAATAAACACGAGTTGGTTCCCAGTGAACGCGACGCGGTTTACAGTGTCATCGCAATTCGCAAAACATAACCGGAACATTAATACGTAATAACCGCACTCGTGCAACAGGCGTGGAATCGTAAAGTTTTGTACCTCATTGAACGCTCTCCACTATATTCCACGTTTACGCTGTGAATCTTTTGAATGGGTACGTTATTTGTATTTTATTAGTATTCTCTTTTGCATTTATAGTATTGATACCAACTTCCTGGAGATTTATTGAATAACAAATTATATGTCACGACTCTGATATCGGCACGTCCATAATCTTAGTCTACACGTCTCAATCTCGATGTAGTGCTCATTCCCAAGCGTGGCTCTCATACTTGTGAACAACATCTTGGAACTTCGTCTTTGTGTAATATTCTGCGTGTGTTGTCATGCCTAAGACGTCCTAACACGAGCGAAGCACTAGATATTGCCGACTGCTAATTTCCTAACGCATTTTTACCAAAGGTAGAGCTTCTATAATTTATAAACATTAATTAAAAGGTGAAACTGTTATCAAACTCCGTCGTTATACCGTAGTAGAGCTAAAAATAAAAACATGAAACCAATTTCGACAAGTTTATGAAGAAAGAGTACCGGTTCATTCACGCCCGCTCGTTATTCGTGCAATTAAAAAATTACTGTCACCCAACAATTGCGGAGTTTTTAGAGAAAAAATGCTCGGGCCATTTAGAACTACATAGTTATTCTCTTTTAGTTCTGAAAGTATATTGTGAAAGGAATAGCGTCATAAAATGTTTGATCGTCTTACTATTTCAACATAAATCTTTGTCCACTGCAGCTACTCAATGGATCGTCTATTATCTCCATTTGCATTCGATACACTTATTAACTGAATCTCCTAACAACCGTCTCTACTGCCGATTTAATTAATATTTTTATTCGATTTGGAATAAGATGAAATTGTTTTAATTTAATGTGTTTAAAAGATTTAATACGATATCCTTACATATTATAAAACACAGTCTTCCGCCGCGTCTGTCCGTCGTCCTGTTCGCGATAAGCTCAAAAACTACTGCACCGATTTTCATGCCGTTTTCACCAATGGATAGAGTGGTTCTCGAGGAAGGTATATACCTAATAACCAACATCCACGCGGGCGAAGCCGCGGGCATTAGCTAGTACGATATAATTTATAACAATATGATGCCAGACCTCGACTCCTGCATAAAGGTTCACGACTTCCCCTCCGTATTATCCGAGACCCGAGGTCTTCAATCTCTTTGCTTCTCGAGTGTCTATAGATCCTTGAAGATATTGCCAGAACTGTGTGTGGCTGCATTTCCATGCAGCCGATAGTTAAGCACAAGATCTCACCCTAAATTACTTTTCACTATAAACAAATAAAAACCCTCCCAAATAATAATAATAATAATGAAGATTCAAAACCCCACCCATCACAAGTTTGTTTCCAAACTTTATCCCAAACTCTGTTTGGTTCTCAAGGTAGGATTCTGTTTTCTTTGTTGACTTTGTTGTTTTCTTTCGGGAATTATTTCAGCAAAGAAAGTAACTCTTGTTCGGTACAATATTTCCGGTCGTTCGTTCAATTTTCATCAATTTTTTCTTAAATATTTTGTAATTATTAAAAATAATATTTGAGATTCTCACGACAAGACCTTTCATTATGTCACAGGGTACAGATAGCAAAACTTTTTGCTTTCCACTTTTTCTCGGAAAAGTGACCCCCATATTAAAATTTTATTTAATTTAATTTACACATGTGTACCAAATTTCAACTAAATTGGTCCAGTAGATTCGACAGACAGCCAGCGAGCCACAAAATAAAAAATGTTTTTCATAAATCGTGATCTAAAACCTGCGCTAATGTTTTTTTTCGTTCACTGGCGCTAACTCAACCGAGCGCACCGTTGCGTTTTGATAAATAGGTACCTGATTTTTCATGATTTCTCTTTATTCAATTCGCATGCAGCACTCCAGATAACCAGCTCTATGAATTTAGACTACAGTAAAATGGATATACATACAAAAGTATAATGCCTTTTATTTGCTTCTTTCTTTGCAAACTGTACAATTGGCGTCGAAGAAAATAAATGTATCAACAAAAGTCCATATAAAACTATTCGCAGCCAATGTCAGCCTACTTGAAACGTCAGTCGTGAATTACATAGAGTACAAGGTTAATTTTCGTTTATTTGATAAGTGTGTCAGTCCTACGGCTACACGCGCTGCTACGGCGCGGCCGGCGGCGCCTAGCGCGGACTCGCTGCCGCCGCACGCGCTCAAAATAAGCTTTTATATTATTTTAATCCACGAACTGTGTCATAATTTTGTATATCACTTCACACTATCACACTATTTCCGCTAGCTGTTATGAAACTAGTTATTCTACCTGCGCATTTAAATAACAAATAAACTGTAAAAGCAAAAACATGCTTACAGTCTTCCATATTAAACCGAAAATTCATAAACGTTCATATCCTTGACATCAAAATCAAACTCAAAACTCAAAGCATTTACTTCACATGCACTTTTGGACAGTCAAGAAGTCGGTTATTCAGAAAGATGAAGCTAGTTGCCCATTCCAAGTAGTAGGTTCATAAGGTGCGCAAGCAAGGTCTTTGACAATGTTTTTGTCATGATTTCATGAAATAGTCATTCATCATCTACCTAGCATTTTCCCCACTTATGTTTGGGTCGGCTTCCAGTCTAACAGGATGCAGCTGAATACTAGTATTTTACATGGACTACCGATCTGCTGATCTGACCTCCACAACCCAGTAACTGGGTAATACGATACTCCTTGGTAAGACTGGTTGAATCCCGAAAGTCTGACTTTCGGGCTTCTGACGACCCGTAACGACTGTCAAAGTTCCAAGAAGGACAGCCGGGACCAACGGCTGAACGTGCTTTCCGAGGCCCGGAGGGTCTAACCCACCTAATGGTGGGTAACGTAAAGAGACCATCTTTACGTTACCCACCCACGGACCCACCACGTACAAGGTAGCTTAACCTGATCAATCGACCCGTGCGGCTGTTATTAGGTACTAGCTTAGCTTATTAATTCATGGGTAAATTATGAATTCAGAGTGTTGCATTGATCATTTAAATCATTATAATTCCGTAAATGCATACTTAATTGTTACGGTCGCAAGTCATATTTTGACCTACGACCTCACGCTGACATGAACATTGAAAAAAAAAAAAAGCATCTTGCGGGTTGCGGGCAACCCCTGCTTTCGCCTTATTGCCTTATTGAGGGGACTACTGAGCTACTGAGCTGAGAAAAACCATAATAGTATACATGCAATCATTCAAAAATGAGAATATGTAATACAAGCAATATGTTAACGTAATTTATGTTTTGATTTTTTTGTCCAATCAATAGATTTTTTTGTAAATAGATAATAATTGCTTCATATTTTGCATCTTCATTTTCTTTTTCTTTTCTATTCAGTGCGAGTGCCCGAGCTGAAGCTGTTGACAACCTCTTAAGTGTAAAGTAATAGAACTTACAGTTGCACTGGCCTAGCGGCAATAGATCATAGGCCAGCTTTTATTGGTTTAGTTACTACTGACGTGCGGTCGACTGTAGAACACCATACACGGTTGTAGTGACGCAAACGTTCCGGAATTCAACCTTAACATTGCAGATGAGCGTCGTGATTTAAATATAACTTCACATCTGTACTTGTACGAACTTTTTGTTGGCGGTACAACAATGCAATTTAAACTCTATTCTTTACTCGTTGGAGTTCTAAAGTGCCTGGTAATGCTGAGTGTTGAGTTGTGTAGGCTCACAGCAGGCCACATAACCGCACGTAACTCTACCACTCGGGCAGTGGGTTACCCGCTCCATATAGGTACAGTTTGTAGCAATCATTGTATTTTTCGAGGATAACATTATAGGAACTTTTTCTAAAATGCATCATGACAATAGAGTCCATTCCTGTAGTACATTATTAGAAAAGGTTAGTAACATGTTTTCCTTAACCGTTTTGAGAGCAGTGGTGATGAAATAAATAACCTGTCTGGGTTCGAACCTACGACCTACAAGAACTTTTTACCTGGAGAAAAGCACGAAAGTTCCTGTACTTTGTCGTATGTTATGGTGAAGGCTCTACATTTTTAAAATCACTAACAGAAAATAAGAAAAATATGGGGAAGACATAATTTTTTTGCATACTTCTCTGTAATGTTGGCACTTCCTTCGTAATGAGTGGCTAATGCGGCTAATTTTAACCCGAAATTATAAAAATCCGGCCAAGTGCGTGTCGGACCACGCACAGTAAAGAATTCAGTAGTTGGAATGAATATTTACGCATAAAAATAATTTTGTATTTCATAGTATTTCTCGAAAAACTGAAAACAAAAGCGGTTGAAACCGAAAATATACCATGTCTCAAATAAAATAAATAAATGAAACCGTAAATAGCCATAAATAAATAAGCCACGAAGAAACATTAAAATCTTTTTTATTTTGTGATCAAACGATACCCTTGAGTTATTTTATTCGTCTCTCAGTTACATGTATGGGGAGAGCCACCCGTAACGGTTTTTGTTGTAATTTTTCTATAACATTGGACGGTGCACAGAATATACCTTCTTTCCAACTTTCATAGATACTATGCTTACCGCAAATGCCTCCAATTAAAATGGCTGTGTAACATCCGGACGGACGGACAGACGGACATGACAAAATTACAAGGGTTCGTTTTGCCATTTAGCTTCGGAACCCTAACAATGACAGCGCAGACACGTAGAGCAACAAGCGCACGATGCGCACCCGCAGACGTACCTCAAAACGTGTTCCGCGTACGTCAGAAGTTGCGTGATGTTTATGTTTTGTACATCATTATATCCCGAGAGAAAATTTATGACTCAAACATATACCATACCATAAACTGAAGACTGTTTACACGTAAAACGCATATTACTTTAAAAAAAAAAAAAATTAGGGCACTGTAATCTATTTTTTCCTCTTGCGTTATTACAAATATACCACTTCTCCAGCTTAGAATCGATCTCGTCAACTTGACAAACGAAAACTGCCTGCAAGTGTTATATTTTTACAAGCTTTATATTAGCTTGCTCTGTTCCTATGTGTTTCCGGTTACTCCTTTTGTCATCAATTTTTCAGGCACTTCCAGGCATCCGATTGAACTGAAACTTGGCATACGTATACAACTACCGAGACATTTTGAAAAAATTATACCATAGAGCTGGTCTGCTGATGGAGTCGGAAGTTGGGCATGGGAACTCCTCAATCAAACAAGATAGCACGATAGTGTTTCGACTCATTGGTTACGTATTTACTAGTACTTTGACACTAGGTGGTGTTCAGGGCCTGATGATGGAGCCGGAAGGTGGCCATGGGAAAACCACAATCAAACAAGATAGCACCATCGCGTTTGGACTCATCGGTCATGTATTAACAAGTACTTTGACACTAAGTAGTGTTCAGGGTCTGATGATGGAGCCGGAAGGTGGTCTTGGGAACTCCTCAATCAAACAAGATAGCACCATCGTGTTTGGACTCATTGGTTACGTATTAACTAGTACTTTGACACTAGCTAGTGTTCAGGGTCTGATGATGGAGCCGGAAGGTGGCCATGGGAACTCCTCAATCAAACAAGATATCACTATCGTGTTTGGACGCGTTGGTTATGTATTGACAAGTGCTATGACACTAGGTGGTGTTCAGGTCCTAATGATGGAGCCGGAAGGTGGCCATGGGAAAACCTCAATCAAACAAGATAGCACCATCGCGTTTGGACTCGTTGGTTATGTATTAACGAGTGCTTTGACACTAGGTGGTGTTCAGTGCCTGATGATGGAGCCGGAAGGTGGCCATGAGAAAACCTAATTTTTTGGATTTGTGAAGATGATAGAACAGATATTTAAACAAATCGTAATGCTAAAAAGTAGAAAATAAAATATAATTAAAAATCTTTTTAAAAACAAGCTTTTATTAACTAAAAAGTACTAAATAAAACTGTCGTAAACATAGAACTTTAATATTTTCTTAAAAGCTTGAGGCGTAAATGTCCTTCTTACACTTAACTTGAAGATAAGCCTCAAGGTTTTAAGAAAATATTAAAGTTCTATGTTTACGACAGTTTTATTTCGTACTTTTTAGTTAATAAAAGCTTGTTTTTAAAAAGATTTTTAATTATATTTTATTTTACCTTATTATTAACAGCCTCGCAAAAGGATTTAATCCAAACAAATATGGCTAAATATGACAGGCTATAATAGATTTTTTTTTCTGAAATTAGCGAAAAACGCTTCTAAAAATTGTGTCACTGCTGACCAATGATCTGTCCTTTAATATATTCCAAAACGACACAGTTAAATGAATTATTATTGTAACTATCAATTTCCATAACAGTTTTATCATCAAACTAAAAATAATCTAATCTCGACGAGATCTCATGAACTCCATGTTTTATTCGGGTATACCTATAGTGAAGTCCGAATAACTCGAACAGACCGTCCACACATCGTCATGAACAGCGAATATTTTTCCTATGTAAAGATAATTAAGTATGCTTATCTGAACGCAAAAATGGACGTGTTGACGGCAGCAACGAGTTTTTATTTCCTCTGTGTTCATTACCAATACATGTATAAAACCGCACTCTACTGAGCAAGCTATGTGTGGACTGTGGACGGTAAACGAACTTATTCGGTATATTCGCAATCCTTTGATATGTGACGAAAAACCGACAACCGTATACGAGTCTTCGTGTATTTGAGTATTCGTCATTAGTGAAAAATAGGCAAATACAGGCGAATAGAGTAACTTCACATCGTCGTATTTGAGCAAATAAGACGAAAACGAGAACACGAATAGCGATATAGCATAATCCTCGAAGTGCAAGTCTATTTTTCAACTAACAAGAATATACGCAGTATACAAAGCATAGCTAATTTAAAAAAAAAACTGTTAAATGCAATACAAACCGTGCCTACGAGCCGAAAGTCCACGCTAACTCCGCCAAATCGAAAATCTGGCGTTGAAGTATTTGTACAAAACAAAGAACACAAGGCTGTGCAACAATACAATTTGGAAGCCCTTACGAATGAGAAGATAAACAATCGGCTTCTTGAGAATCGACTCGACGGCGTCTCTCACAGGCGTGTGACAATGAATCCATGATGTTATTCTTTGACAATCACAATTTTTCAATCGCAGCCGCACTCACTCGGTGCGGTGTGAAAAAATAACGATTGGGCCGAACGCCAACCGTTTTCGCAAGTCCGTCTAATCGGTAGCAAATAGATTACAGATATCGTTATGCTTTTACTGCCTGCCAACCGCACACTTTTGTTATGGCTTGTTCATGGTATGTAGTGAAATCGTGTCTATACCTACTTAGCTACGCTAATCTCTCAGGTCTATGCGTTTTAGATGTTCCGCAGATGTCATTGATCTCTTTCTTTATAGAAATAAACGGTTTTTCCTCACCTTTCTGTGATTTGGTCCAAACATGGCAAAGGCCAACCATTTGCGGGATTAATAATTTACCTGTGCCTGTTAAGTGCACTTAGCGTTACAATTAATGGTGAGTAATCCTCACAAACATGAATAATCAGCCTATTTATTAAAATGGAAACTCGAACTGTTCATCAAAAACCTATATATTAACAGCGACCCGCCCCATGCAATAATAATATACTGATGTAGCGACGTGTCGAAAAATCGAGATTTATATCCTAAATCTTTAAAAATATCAAAAACATAAACCATTGTGAAAATTGCATCAAAATCTATTGTATAGTTTTGAAAAAAAATTGCTTTCACACAGACGGATACGGATAAAAATCACAAATAATCTTGTTTTGTTAACCCCTCTCTAAAAAATATAACATTTCTATTTTGACAGAGATGTGTGATTTTCTTGTAATACATAATAAAATAGATCGCACGGAAATATACTGTGATAAATCCGCTGCTCAGTGTACATTTGTTCTAAAACTACTATTTCACATCTATACAGGGCGAAAAAAAAAAACAGCTGTTCCGTACACCGTACTATGTTCGCATAACCCGTCAAAATGTTCGGAACAGCTGATTTTTTTTTCCCGATTTCATATTTGTTCCCATAGTAAAAGTTGTTCATAATGATGAGTACAATGACTCCTTATGAGGTTGTTGGTGTTTTACCAATAACCCTGTATATCGTTTTAATGTGAATAAAAATAAAAGCACATCCCATAATCTATTTAAAAGAAGCGTCAAGATCGGCGATCTGGGTCCGGACAGAAGCTCCCGCGAGAGAATCGATAGATGAGGCTTGTCTGAACACGCCGCCCGATTCCGAAGCCGATCTCACGGAACACTGCTTTCGGCTACACTCAGCCTTTACCAATAGGCACGCGACACTCATGTTTTTATTATTGGAAAATGTATTTTAGTTTCTCAATCATTTTATGAAATTTTAACAGCTTTTTTCGAACCATGGTAATGTGGTATTTAGAACCGCATGATAATTCCTGTCCGAAAGACGAAAAAAACATAACCATAACTTAAAAACAATTTATGAAATTCGTGTCGCTAATTTACGGGCAATAAATAATCAGCGGAAAATGAAATTTGCCTAATTAGACGTGTTGAATAATGAATGGACAACACTAACAGTCGCGCGGCCGTAGCGTGTCGCTTTAAGCAGTCACAGTCGAGGCGAAGGCAGCCACCGCCCCACATGTTCCTCTGTTCGTGGTGTTACAGAGCGCTGCTGTTTCTGGCAGGTACATAATTAACATTGAGAATCCTTCCCTGTAAAAAACCGTTTTGAAATTGAACAAAGATTTAATTTTGTAAATTCACCGTAGAGCGTTGAGCAGGCTCTTTGTATACAATAACCATGTGGTCGTAGTTGAGCGTGAACGCCATCACGTGCCAACACTACGTCATATTTCACGCTTATAAACTGTGCGACAACAGAAGTAAATCGTCGATGAAATCCCATTCAATTAGCGTAACATGTTTTAGTTTCCATTCGTCAAGTCAACACTCGATGCTATTAATTCGGCAGCGAACTGATGTGTTGTTTCCGAATCAATTTGTTGACATCATACAAAGACCTTGTCGGCGAACAACAAGTTTTAATTTAACATGTGTTCACACTGTCTCACAAACATTTTTTGCGCGTTGAAAATCTGTATCAACTGTTCACGTCTCAACTGCAGTTGAGGACACCCTTTTTTTTTTTTTTTTTTTTTTTTTTTTTTTTTTTTTTGAGGGTGGGAAATCATCCAATGACTTCTCCCGCTCTGGGTGGAGCGGAAGGACGTGTCAGACTTTTACTGACTAAAACCCACCCGTGTTCCTTCAGTTGCCTGTTGCCAAGGTCCCGGTATCCCTTTCGGACTAACCCGCAACCCTGGCAGGAGTTGAGGACACCCTAACAATTTGTTTTGCATTAAGCTCTCACATATGCTACCACTTCATATTGTCCAGTAACTTCCACTTCTCCCCTATAATCACTTTATTATCATTGAACCATGTGCTACTGCAAGTACTTGAACGCTTCTTCGATATACCGAGAAATGGGTGCAGTCATGTGCCCCATTTGTTCTCAGATATACATATTATAACATGATATTCTGTTGTGATACAGTTTAACATTTATGCTAGCCCTGTTTGGTGTGACTATAGCTTGGAGCTTACCCACAGCTCTTCCGACCTCCGGATATCTCAATATTAGGTCCGCACGGACATCATTGGGTGCTAATGGAATTGTGGCACGCATACCTTACGTGCCGCAATTAGTAGTGTCCTACGCATTCTGATCGTATCTGTTATCAATAACAAAAAAAAAAAATCGTTTATTGACCAAATACAGAATTGTTTACATTTCCTTAAATATTATGATTACAAGTAAGTAAACTAAAATTGTTGTCATGAAGGAAACATAATTTTAATATTTTAAGTTGCGGACTCCATACTAGGTCGAGCCTGTCTCATGGAGTCCTAGAGAGTATTTAATAATTAGAATTTTCTTATTAACTGAATAGTATTTATTTTACATATATTGTTTTAAAACTTTAATATAAAAAAACAAAGTCAATAACAAAAGACTTTAAAAATATAAATCGTACAACAACTAAGTTTGAAGTAGGTACATAATGAGCGTAGTTATGATGCAAGTGCAAATGTACGAGAGAATGATTATGTAAAGCCTGTTACTACTATATTCCGTGTTAGGTTAAAGTGAAAAGATCGTACAGTAAAGTGAAAAGATCAACCTTTCGTAACCTTACAATTTGAATTCGTCTCGCAACAAATATTACACTCATCCAGGAGGTATGTTTTACTATGGCATATTTACCTTAAAACATTTACACGGGCCTTCAAGTTCAGAAATGTAATCAAAGAACAATGTAAAAACAATGTTGAAAGGGGGGATTTATCCCGACTTGCCAAAACGGCCTCATCTGCACGCGGAGCTCCCCCATTGACCGCAGACTGACTTTATTATGTCGGTAGTTAGCTACGAGTGTACGAGGCACTCGGTTGAAGGATATCCAATTTGCAATAGCTGTTGGTGCAGTTGAGAGCCGAACATACGAAACAAAAATTAACAGATAGGAAAAACAAGTAAAAATTGGAAGAATTTCGGAACTTTCGAACACACTAGCATACATAGAATAGTTTCTATTCGCCTTTTTTTGTTTCTGTTCATTAGTAAGTTAGTTCCTTAGCAGTAGAGTTTACTAGCGGAATTTATCAAAACTCAATACTTTTCACGCCTAAACTACTGAACGGATTTTGACAAAATTTGGCAAGGAGATAGATGGCAGGCGGGGGAACGACATAGACCATTAAATGAACTGATAGGGACAGCAGCCATATAATTATGAATCAATTCTGTATGTTCTAATACTAGCTGATGCCTGCGGCTTCGCCTGCGTGGATGTCGGTTATTATATACTTAAACCTTCCTCGAGAACCACTCTATCCATTAGTGAAAACAGCATGAAAATCGGTGCAGTAGTTTTTGAGTTTATCGCGAACAGACAGAAAGAGGCGGCGGAGGACTTTGTTTTATAATATGAAGTGATACCATTTGCTTGTGTGTATCTACAGTTTGAATTTCGTGTATTAATCCGTAATTAATGCTGAGGCTTGTATGTACATGTAGCAATAGGTATAAGTTTTCATCAAAACGTCATTCATGATGACAAGCTGACGCGCCGCCTGTTCTCGGAGTAGGCTTCATACAATGCATTCCCTTGACGGCGGAAATCTCATCAACGGATAGTTGAGAGGCCATATATCCTACTATAGAGAGTTGTGAGCCCGGTGCAGTAGGCTCAATATGAAACCCCCTAACAGAATACACCTGAACTTTTACGGCCATACGCAGCGCAGGTTGTAGTTACATATTCTGCTAGATGATTTAAATAACATTGTTTCACTTTTTTGAAAAATAAAATAAAATTAAAATATTTTATTTTCAGGCAACTAAGGCCTATAGTGTTCGTTACAAAAAGCTTAAAAAGTATGTTAGTAGGTACAGAAATAAAACTGGAAAAAAAAAACAATGTCGATTCATCAACCCGCACCTCTCACATGCAGATTGATGCATAATATATCTAATCTGCTATCATTTTCAGGATGCTGTTGCTACTCCCCCGCACAGCTTTCCAAGACTGGCGTGGTTTTCTTCCGCAGAATTGCATAGAAATCATGTATATGCGCGTCTGCAAACATGCCTGAAGAACTACAAGCTCGAGGGAGCCGCAACAGTGCCCTGGAAATGTTGTTGTATTGAACTCAAGGACACTGTAGGCACTTTGTGTGTACTTAACCCTTAGACAACTCGTGTAGAAACTTTGACAGTATGCTTTCAATAGCGTCAATTGAACGTCTACCGTACAACGATCGAATCTATAAGCCAGCATGTTACACCGTACCGACAGTGTCCTCCGCTCCCTCTCTATATGCTATAATGCAATAGAATACAATGCTGTAGAAATTGGCTGACTATTGAACTGAACTACATATTTAAAGACGCAACAAACATATTTTTTGCAAAGTAAAGCTTATTCACACTATGAGATATATATTACATCTCGATATATCTATGAATATCGCACACTGTACTTTTAAATGTAACCGTTCACACTAACCGTTCTCTCTTTTGTTATCTCGGGATATCTAACTAATATTATAAACGCGAAAGTTTATAAGTATGTATGGATGGATGGATGGATGTTTGTTTGTTACTCTTTCACGTAAAAACTACTGAATGGATTTGGATGAAATTTGGCAAACTGATAGTTTATAACCTGGATTAACATATAGGATACTTTTATCCCGATATTCCCACGGGATCGATACTTTCGCGGGTGAAACCGCGGGGCGCAGCTAGTATATTATATCTCATAGTGTGAAGTCAGCTTAACAGTAGATGCACATGAATACGCATTCGTTTATACATTCTTGGCTATGGCCGTTTGAACTGTATTTACTGAAGATTTCTTTGAAGGATTACTGGTTAAGAAATCCTCTGTTGGACTGAAAACGGTGTCCCTTCCTAAACATCGGAATGCTTGAAAGAACATGTTAAAGCACATTCATGTTTTTGTTACGCACATTTCGTTTTCTCCTATTCTTAATTATTTCCTACAGTCTAATCACTTCCCTTAAATTAATCGGTCCATTAGGTCTCGGGTACCTAAATTGAAAATTCAAAAGCTTTAATATATACGGTACATATGCCAACCATGCATATAGTATACAGTACATATTATGCCAGCCAACTGGACTTCGATGACAATTATAAGAATTGGATTACCACGGTTCTCGTTTGTCGTCTGCGTGCCAGTTCACGCCGAATCTTTGGAAATTTATGTCACATTTGGAACGTAACCCTTCCTTGGCAGTCCGGGTAAAAGAAGTAGTACGCGGGGTTCTGTAGTTGCTGGCTACTAGGACACATTGATTCTATAAGCTCTCTAAGTAAACTGTATAAGAGCTGTTAGATCTTTTAGTGATCATTATACAAATTTAAGTATTTTTTCCCAAGAATACGGCTAAAGGACCAAGCGTGAACTACAATACGATTTTACAAATTTTTGAAGTTCACCTTTACACTAATTGTGAACAATTGAAGAGAACTAAATGCTACTTGGGACATCCTTTGTATTAACATTCGATTGTTTGCACTCTTCATAAACTTTGATATGAGTGTTATGTACTTATGTATATTGATTTTTCATCAATAATTTTTGTATGCGTTGTATAATAAAATACATATATGCCTTTGCATATTTTTTAAGTACCTTCATTCCCGCCGGGCTCCGGCCGTCCGGTCAACATTTTTAGTTTTTTAAATTAAAACAAATATTGATTGATACTCGCTACCTGCGGCTTTATTTATGAACTCTTAAATGCTTTTACTGAACAAACATAAAATAGCGATTCATTTTTAGTTCGTACAAATAACCCGTAAAGTGAATACATATAAAGGCTTTTTCGTGTTAATAAAGTGTATTTTCTTTTGCAGAAGCCTCGAATTCGGACCCGGGGGGGAGCGTCAGCGCTGCCAGTCCCGTGAAACAACGGAAAGCATTTAGCGGGTGAGTAGCTTAAAAGAGAGAAAGCTTAAAATCAAGCTTTTGTTCTAGGGAGGAATAGTAGTAGTACTTATAAAGAATTATAACTATGATGTACTGAAGCTAACGGAGCTGCGGGGCACTGTGTTTCTCTTTCTGGCTCGCTCATAAGCCATATGAAGTACAAAGTCGCGATGGTACATAGGTACGTAAAGTGATCATCTAACATTGTTCTGACCTTGTAGTATTTGATATTAATTTCAATTTGATAGTTTGATACCTCCACTTTTGAGAAAAAATGTGTTAACAGACGGACAACAAAGTGATCCTATTAAGGCTATGTTTTTCCTAACGAGGTATTGAACCCTAAAAATTAAAATTGGCATGTAGATTATGTGTCTGAATGTAAAACAATGCCCTTATCTATTCGTTACTCAAAATGAATGATTGGTAGTTTCCTATTTGTTAGTCATCTTTTATCTTAGTAAGGTTTTATCTAATTCCTCGGACGATACGGAGCGCGCGGTTCAGTCGCTCAGTGGTGCGAAGGCGTCGCACGCGCAGACGAGGATGCACGCCGACGCGGACGGCTCGCGTCTCTGTTGTGCCAACTGTTTCCATCATATCAGGTTGTTTGTTTCACCGACCGTTATCTTCACTTCTACAACTGAATTCATTTATTCATGTACTTCAATTCCGTAATGGTTCACGCTGTGTACCGATAATGTGTCAGTGTCCGCGTTCAAACTTGTTTGCCGTGCTGTTGTTTGCAATAACCGAGGTGTTTATCCGAATGCATCATGTTGATGACTTAGGGCGCAAAAACATTACGTAACACTTTGACGTAAACGAATCCATTTTGGTGTTGTTTCTTCGATCGTACCAGCTAACTGAATATGACATCAACTCGTAATTCAAGATTTTCGACTTTGCATTAGGTACTCGTAATTCAAGATTTTCGACTTTGCACTAGGTAGCACGGATTCAGGAGTTTTTCAATTCTAAATCCCAGCATTTTGGACTCATCCGAACATTTTCGATGATCATCCATGAATCATCGTTGTGTAAAAACATGCGATCTCGGACTTGTATCAAACTTGTCTCATCCGTTTGTTTTGAAAAGGTGTTAAGTTAACAATCGGCACAGCTAATTGTTATTTCACAAGCTGTCTTCGTTGCTCAACAACACACGCAAAATATAGTACTTACAAATACAACACTTGTTATTGCCAGTTCCTAGTGCAGCTACTGATAGGGTTTCGCTTATTTTAACTGCCCCGTAGTTAACTCCGTCTTTATTTGCGAATCATACCTCGCTTACTTATTTGTCTAGTGCTGTCAAACAGAACAATGATAACAACTAACCGAGTCTGTGAGCTTTCACGAAATTGTGCAGCTTTCTGAGAACTTGTTTCAGTGCAAGTGCCGAAAAAGTTAGCAATCTCTCGTTGAGTTAGGTGAATTATTATTTGTTTTTGACTACGTCGACTAGGTATCACACAGCACCCTTAAGTCACTCTTATCAACTATACAATTTATGTTATCTTATCTTGTCTATTCACACTGTACATACCGTAAGTAGAGATAATTAAATATTTCGTAATGTATTCACATCAACATACAACTCTGTGAGCTTAGTACCTACCTACCAACTGTAACTGAACGATTTCCATCGATTTACCGAATACTATGGTTCTACCTAGGTTAATGTTTGCAGTAATGTACGACGACAGGTCGGATGAGTTCATTACCTAATTGATATGTAATTAGGGTGTCGTTGATGGTCGTGTCGCGTCGTCGGTGTGACAGGCGGTCACCGGACGGCCGCGGTGACAACGACGACGTAGCGTCGCGACTCGCGCGTCCTACACTACGCGCTCATTACAATTACAACATTATAGCGACCGTATCTCGTCTGATACCGCTCCTTGTCGACCGTCCCCGATCAGATTATTTACTCCTTCGAAATAGAACTTAGATAACAGTGTTTGTGCACATTTTGCATGTGAGTCAGTGTACACGTGATCGCAGCAGTGAACGTGTGTGACAGTGATGTTAGCGCGACGCTACAGCGATGTGGAATCAAGTTGTTTGCGTGAAGTAAGTCTCAAGTGAATGCTACCGTGGTGCCGGGATGTGATCTAGTGCGGGTTACGCAACGCGCACAACGCGGAGATCCGAACTGTTATTGTTGCAGTTGGGATATTTTATGTTGGCGGTCGCCATGCTCGACCGCAATGCGGTGACGAGTCCTTGGTTCAGTGTACACCTGACCACTCGTTCACACTAAGATAACATACAACAAAATAATTCAAACATTTTATTTATGTGTTAAATACACGTTCTACTGGTCCCCTTAATATATCGGTACGTACTTTGTATCAATATCATTAATCACAACCATGAAACCTTTTCATGTGGGTGATAGCCGTCTCGTTTTATTTACAATGTTTCAAAATTTAAATCCAGCGTTGCGTTTTGCGACCGTGACAAATAAAATGTATCACGGCCATTTCACTTTTTATGAAGAAGCAATTTATATGCTAACATTCTGCTAATGTGGATGGTAGAAATACTTACAGTTCAGAAACTTCAAGTGAGGAATTGTTTCTTGGTAAATAAATTGTAGGTACTTATACGGGAAATTTTCCAATGAAACTAAAGTTTTTCAAGTAAGCTTTATATTATTTCCCATTATTCCTATAGTAAACTAAACATTCAGCAGAAAAGAAACGACTGCATCCCTGTGCAAACTTCAGATACATATGTTTCACTTTTATGAAGTCACTAGCTTCCACCCGCGGCTCCGCCCGCGGCTCCGCCCGCTTTGTATGTCGATAAGAAGCTGCCTATGTCCTTTTCCACGGTTCAAAGTATTCCCATACCAAAGTTCAACCAAATCCGTTCTGTCGTTTTAGCTTGAAAGCGTCTCAAACAAACATAAATTTATAATAATTAAAATCATCAATACAACTCTCTAAGTTGGAATTGGCCTCAAATGTCATGATTTCATGAAATAATCGTTCAAGAGGGAAACTTACGAAGCTGTACGATTTTTATAATTTTAATTCTATAAACATATACTTGTCACGGTCACAAATCATAATAATATTTTTAAACACATACTTACAATCTAATACTGCCTGCAATATGCAAAAAACTAGAGAAAATTTAAAATTCGCGGGCTACTATGGAGCTTCCGTCTTATCACTAAACTTCTACAAAACGTATCCTTCACGGAACAGAAAACTGTTTTTTCTGTTCCGTGGTATCCTTATCCGCTATTGCTGGAGAATATAATGTAACTGAACTCATGCTTTTCCATTACTTTCATGAAAAAATTACCTAGTCTCTTTTAGTCGAAGTCTATCTAATTAATTAATAATTTACTTGTACGTACCGCTTTAATCTTCCAGTGAATTTCCCCTTGCAGTCATATTACATGTTATTACTATAATTCCGGTTAGGGTTACCACCCGTCAGGATTTGACCGGACATGTCCGGCTTTTTGCATCCGTCTGGACTTGGTCCGGCTTTGTTATTTGGCCGGACTTTTCGAGATAAGGGGAATTCTTTTAGAAATAATGAATTTTGAAAAAATAAAGATTCAGAAAACAAAAAATAAGATTTTTACAAATGTCTGGCTTTTTGTCAGGATTGTCCGAATTTCGAAACGGTAACCTTAATTCAGGCCGTATCATTATTCATCATTGACGTTCACCGTGAAGGAACTTGGGAGAACTTCAATATAACTATGATATTTTTGTGTATAGGTCCAGAATGTGAGTTATGTCATGACAAACAGCTTATTTTTATATAACTATGATATTTTTGTGTATAGGTCCAGAATGTGAGTTATGTCATGACAAACAGCTTATTTTTATAATTATCACGTTTTAATACTAATGGTAACACGACTAACTTTTCATAGTGAGGGGTTTCTTATGAAGACCTATATGCGTCTCTAGTCTCTACAGACAAGATAATACCTATCTTAATCTAACTTTGCTGATAAACGTTTGACGTTTCTACGTTGTTTCAATAATAGATAGCTACCTCTAACAGAGGATATGTCCCGTGTGAAGCTAGAAAATTGACGCTAACTCGGCGGGGACGACGCGCCATCGCCACCCGAATTAATTTAAGACCTCATGTTAGTTCCGTAGTTTAAACTGAGCCCCGAAGCCCTTTTGATCATAGTGAAAATGAACCAAGGCCCCCAAACAATCCCCACACGGCCCCTTTTAAGAAAATAAGAAAATTCATCACCAACAACACAATAATGCTTTTGTTTTATTTGATAACAAAACGTGATAAGTTAACAGTCAGTACTCAGCTGTGAATATTTCACTATCGTGATAAGATTAAACGCACCTAATTGGCATCAACGCTGTATTGATGATTACGGGTTGTTTAACTGTACAGGCATTGCCTTCAAAACTCCAAGTCTTCAGGTTTTTCCCGCTGCTATAATGACAGAAAAATACGTTAAACTATCGATTGATCTAGAATACCTCAGTTACAAGTAGGCGGATATTTCCCGCGGACGTCATTATGCCGATGATCAGCGGTGACTGACGGCATAATCTTGTGAGCTGACTGCATGCTGCATCTGCCAAGATAGTACCTAACAATGTGTGACGTAATAAGCCGACAGGTCCGATCAGCATTCAGCAGACAGGTGATAATTGATATGATTGAAAATAATTCAAATTGGCAGATACAATAATTAACATCATTGCTTAGTAGCGTCATTTATTTCCAATATAAAATTATACATTTCATGTATCATGGTCATGAGACTAATCTGGTGAGATCTTTCCATAATACAGTGACTTGCTCCTCTCTGCAAGATATACGCCATAATTCCGTCATTTTAAGTCACTACAGGTTTAATTCGCTAAAGAATGTAAAACTTTACACCGCATTTGCGTGGGCGATAGTGTTCCAAAATCGTTATTGAGTTCGTGTCCCTTTTTAATATATACATTTTTTGTGTGAGTGTTTAGTGATGGTCTTACTGTCCCGGGCACGCATACCTAACGGCTTTGGAAACAACATCTCGCCCAGCCCCTAACGCTCGCCAGATGTGGGCGACCGCGTCGACCCTTAGGCCGCATAGCAATTGGTATTTTAACTTTTAAGATACTCACTATTTGGGTATATTATAGAATGCCACAACGGTGCATCTCAACAAATGTGCCGACAGTGAAAGGGTAAACTGTAGATTGTGTAAAATACGACATAGGTACCTACTTTGATTTTTATTAACTCAAACTGCTGTCTGCAGGCTGATTGCTATGTGCAATCCTTGAAAAGGGCTTATACTCGAGCTAATTTAAAACAAATATATGACGGGTGGTTATCTAGTTTTTACGCTTTTAAAGTTTAGTCAACCCTGTGCGCTATTTTCATTTACAAGAAAGAAAAAAGTTGATGAGCATGGGTAGTAAGCGTTACATAGTAGGTATGGGCGTTATTTCACGTCACTAGTTAACAATAACTGGTTACCTGGCATGAAACCAAATCACTAAATTCGAGTCCGCACACAAAAACGTGATTTTTGTAACTAGTTACATTACAATGCAGTGATCGAATGAAAAGCGAAACACGTGATTTTTGGAACTAGTTACAATAAAATACAATGCAGTGATCGAATGAAAAGCGAAACACGTGACTTTTGTAACTAGTTACATTACAATGCAGTGATCGAATGAAACGCGAGAAACGAAACAAAAGTACTTTGCGAACGCATGTCGTTTCTTTAGCCTGAATAAAGTATGAAGGGAAGTTTATTTGTGTTAGTATTACGTTAATTATGTAACTACTTGTAGCTACAAAAGGTATTCGTTCAAAAAACTTAAAGCTAACGTAACGTAATGTAACGTATTACTTAAGTAACCATTTATATTTTCTTTTCACAAATAACTGTAAATAATTCGATATAGGTAATCAAAATGTTGAATCACCGAATAGAATTTGAAAAACTACTAAAATCACTAGTTTTCAAAACAGGTGACGCGATCCAAGTCACTAGTTACGTTACGTTTCGCGAAAATCATGTAACGACCCATACCTATTACATAGTGGCCGAACGCTGCAGGCGGGAGTAGTCCTTTTGTTATTAAGATGCGCGCCCGCCACAGTACTATCGCGGAAAGCCATAAAAGGCGCTTGCCCGCTATAGAACCCGGACGGTAACAGAGGAGGTCATCTTGTGCGCGGGATTTTGTTTTGAAAGTGGTTGGTTATGGGTTTCGGCGATGTAACTATGAACAACAAAAAAGAGGAATTCGGGCAACGTGGGTCGGGATTTTGGTCGGGGTCTTATAAATTACTTATGCCGAATAGTGCGCTTTTAACTCGGAACTATATTATTTACAATCGCATCAAACTGAGGTGAGCTGCGGCGAGCTACAGGTCGAACTTGTACTGCGACGGGCCTGGACATAAACAACGAGGATCGGGCCGATCGCGACCTGAACACGGCTGCTGAAAACTAAGAAGAAAAGAATCAAGAAAGCAGTTTATCCCCGCCAAAAGATTCACCGGTGAAGCTTGACTTAAACCATCCTGACAGAGAGAGTCCACGCTACCAACCACGCTATGAATAAACCAAGACAAAAGAAAATGCACGAAATCTTAGAAGGAAAAACTGTAACTAAACGCATCAAGAATCACAGGACGTGTTCGCACATGTTCACAGACGCGGCAAACCACACCTATTATATGCAGCAACGCAGTACAAGGCCAAATCCTAGAAAGTAGGCGACCGATTTACGCATGGATCGACAACCTAAAACAGGACATGGCGTGCTTCGACAAGGAAATCGACTTCTGGAAAGACGCGGCTGAAGACCGAAACAAGATCAAGAATGCAGCTAGCGAGATATACAAGAAACCTGAAACGGACAGCAGCGAGTCCTCGGACGAAGACACAGAAAACAGGAAATTGTAGCTTGCAGTGGCAAGGAACGAAAACGGAAAGAGCCGAGAACGCAGCATATCTCCGCCAATGGATTCAATGGTGAAGATCGAACGGAGCCAACTGGCGGCGACGTCGTAAAAAGATGCCCATCCTTATATAAATATTACCCGTCTCTCCACTAGTCCATTGCTTACTCAAGGATGCATATCCGGTAGGCTCGCAAATCCTTCCTATCCCGACGGGCACGGTCTTCCCTACCATTACCCGCGCCCCCCGGTCTACTCTTTGATATGCAATGGCCTCTGTAGCACCATGAACCATGAGGCTTCAGGGGCTAGTGCAAATCCTGGGGTTCATTCGATTTATCGAGTCTGGTTAAGCCACGCTGGGGTCGGTGCATTTCATTCATTCATTCATTCATGTATCATGGTCATGAGACTGTTTTATAGATAATTCCTGACGTATAGAAATATTAAAAACTTGCTCTAAGAGCTAGTTTCACCATACTCTGTTAGTTAGTTTTAACGTCCAATCACAGAGGTAACGGCCCGTTAGGCGTAGTTAGTGGTTTCACCACGTACCTACAAACGAATGGTTAATTCTCTTAACAAGGCGTTAAGCGTCCATCACTGCATAAGAACGTTGGCGTTCCACATCAATTTTAACAGACCATTTCTTAATGGCTCATTAAGAATAGTTTGGTGAAATCGGGTCTTAGACAAACATTTGAACGTTATGATTACTATTTACCCATATTTGTGTTTGAAAACGTCTTTGAACTGGCTGTGTCAATCAAATGAGGAAAACTATAATTAATAGTGGCGCACGATATATATCCAGTACACGCATTGCGGTTTGCATATTGGATTACACTTATGTGTATTGTGGTCCATAGCTGGCCACGGTCAACGCAAGGCGCTGTGCCTAAATCGATGCAGCTGTGATCACTTCATACAACACTGCAGTGTGTAAAAGCTAGGCTTGTTACTGAGGTTACCACAGCCCAGAGCACTACAGATACCCGAGCATGTCCGCTTATGTGGGCAAAATCAATGATAGCCTTTCAACATGCCGCTGCACTTTGATTTAAAACATTGTTGTCATTGTTCACTTAAGAATAAGATAGATTTGCCACATGTAACTGGTCGGTGCAGCGTAAAAAACCTAGACAAAAACCTCAAATTTAGTTTGCAATTGGTACGTAGCTATGACATAGCATGTTGTCTAAAATTTCAAACAAAAAGGGTCTTAACTTACTGCAACGCTATCTATCTATAACGCTAAATTATTATTCTTATTCTTATTCTTAAATTATTATTATTCTTATCAATTTTCTGAACAAATGTAAGTGTTCAAATAAAATAAAAAAAATGCTGTAATAGGTGCTCCAAGCCATACTTATCACACTTTCGTACCATATTTGCGATTTTAACTGCGAGTTTATCCGTAGATGCTTGATTATTCCGTTAAACTTCACCTGATAAGCTTTGTTTAACGCTTAAACGGCTTGTCACGTTCGGGAAACAATACATTGATTATATTGTGCTTTTCAAAGTCAAAAAATACAGGCGTCATACATAAGCGTCAGTACTTAACATAAACTCTACTTTTATTTGTATTTTTATCGTCAGATATATCAGAGATGACATGACAACATACATCCAAATGGTGTGGATTATCTTCTCCAGTCTATTTTATTAGTGACTAGCTGCGCCCCGCGGTTTCACCCGCGTAAGTCTCGATCTCGTGGGAATATCGGGATAAAACGTATCCTATGTCCTATTCCAGGTCATGGTCTACCCCTGTGCCAAATTTCATCCAAATTCGTTCAGCCGTTTTAGCGTGAAACCGTAATAAACAAACTCACTTTCGCATTTATAATATTAGTTAGGATTAGGACAGTTAGGATTACTTGATTGATTGACATTGGCCTTTCTTCGGTACGTAGGAAAAGATGGCTGGGACTTCGCAAACCGTCTCAGGGGAAGACAGAAAAGGGTCCGAGCGGAGCACAATCACCCGCCACTACAGACAAACCCGCACTAAAGAAGATACCATCAGACAAGAAGCTCAAGGTATGTTTTTGTTCACTTCAAACTTTCCGAAAGATTTTCGATGGGACCATATGTCATTCTTTGTTAAGAAAACAATGCTATCTGAGAATAAAACAGAGAAAATGACAATTAATGATGGAAGGCGTTAAAATGTCGTAGAAAAGCCTACGGGATGCGGTAATGCCTTATGCTCTGAAAAGTATCGAATGCAACATTAACACAGTCAGTATTTTGATAAAGCTAAAAGACGGCATAAGATGCCGAACACAAATGTTCATTATCGTCTTCCATGTTCAAAGAATGTAATTATAAACTTTTTTATCGTTTACGGCTTTGTTTTACGCAGCCTACAGAAATTTTCGTTTTCTGAAACTTCGTAATGTCGCTTTATCTTACGGTAGCTTTTCACTTTACTTAATTGATTATTGGTTAAATAATTAAACGATCAATTTCTTGCAGTTGGACTAGTGTTGGTTCAACTGTCAAAATCGTGCTAAAATAAACATAAAGAGAGGTAACATGGAGCTTAATGTCAATGTTATTGGTGCAGCTTCCTTACGGCGATAACGGACGAGGCGATGACCCAGATCCGGGGGGCAGAGCAGGCCCGGGCGCACTCGATGAGGCCGAAGACGAGGCCGCGGACGTGGAACTACCACCACCCATGAAACCTATTCAGGTAAGCTTGTAGTTTCAACCCCTATTATGCTCTTTGACCAACAGTTTCCTTGCCCAGATCGATCCGCCCACGATTCAACGAAAGGGCTCTTTAATCGTAATACTGATCCCTTATGTGGTCTAAGTCAAAGGTGGCACACATTGCGTCTTACAATGGAAAGGCCACATTGCGTCAAACAAACTCACTTTCGAATTTATAATATTAGGATTAAAAATCTCACTGGAGCTTTGATCTCTTGATATTTGCGTATGAGACTTAATAGTACACTATCATAAAAAAATGCGTTTATAAACTAGAGTTTATTAGTCTACAGATCAGACATATTGCCGGACATTTTGGAGGCTTGAACTTCCATGGTTGAACTAGCAAGAAGTGGTTGTTGATAGGCCGCTAACAACAACGAAGCAAGTTTCGATCATACTTGCACTTGCAGGCAGGAACTAAACTTATTTATAGACATCAACTGTTGGCGTGTTCAACATCGTACAACTTTATTAACAACTCGTTGATAAAGTACAACATAACGATATCATTTAACACGACATTTATAACGTTAAAGCGCTTTCAACATGCTAGGGTAACTTGTCAAAGCGCTTGAAGAAGCTGAAAGTTCGCACATAACCGTGAATATTTACTGCGGTGTTCACACCCTGGCTCTGGCCGTAGGCACGTGGGGGAAATGCGGCTAAACAAGTCCCCGAGTCGTTACTTATTACACACCGGGCAAGTGAAATCACCGCATTCACCCATTGTTGCCGTACATGGTGGCTCCGTGTCCCTCAGTGCCATAATAACGGACACAGTTTACTCATTAATTATGTTATACTAGCTTCCGACCGCGGCTTGTCCCGCGTGGTATGTCGAAAAAAAGTACCATATGTCCTTCCCCAGGATGCCATCTATCTCCTTGCCAAATTTTGTCAAAATCCGTTCAGTGGTTTAGGCCTGAAAAGGTAACATACAGTTAGACAGATAGACAGACAACCAGACAGAGTTACTTTCAAATTTATAATATTAGTATGGAGTATGGATTAGTATGGATGGACATTCATGAGGTATGGACCAACTGTTGATATACAGGCAGGACTTGAAATACAAGTATTTTTGGGAGACGGTACCATTGGCTTTGGTGTGATACCGGTACCAGACGTAGTACCTATAGGTACTATTGGTATTTATAATCAGTATCGTACTGTACAAATATTTCCGTAAGTTAGAGTGAGAAAACAGATACAGTAAGTAAAAGGATAGATAATAGGCTAGATAAGGATAGATATTAGAAAAATAACTTTAAGGTTGCTGTCAACCGTACGAGGTTCCTTGTACAAATATGAGATTTGTGGTACGCTGCAGGTACGTTAATTTGGTACCCGTACTTGTTAGGTGGTGTTCCGGTACCCGTATAGAACCGGTAACCAGGTACCGAAATGGCAAGTTCTAAGTACCGATACAGGACCTATGTTTTTTTGGTACTGGTTCCAAGCCAACAGGTGAACAATTTCTACACTGGGGAGTCTAGAATCATGAGCTAAATTCGTGGTAACAATTTGCGCGCGTCGATGTCCCCTACATGTGAGTAATTCGTCAACTCGTCCTACATGCCTACGGCCCATTTAGGACGTTCTTTTGATTTTCTGGAAGTCGTCTTAGATGGGCCGTAGGCATGTAGGACGAGTTGACGAATTACCCCTACATGTGTATTAATCACGGAGCAAATGTATTAGTATCTCCTATCTGGTCAGGAATCAAATGAGAGGCTATGACGTTAAATATACAATATTAAATTACAATGAATAATGATAGTGTTCGTCATTTATAGTCGTTGAATATACTTTTTCTCTTCCGTGAGGAAATCGGGAAAACCACACGAAATGATAAACCAAATATGGAATCAGTACTTCGTGTGCAGTCAATCTCCATGTTATTTCATAAATTAGGTAACTAAGGCAGAGGCGTATTTTAAGATTCAGCGCCCTGGGCCTGAAAGATTTGCCGCCCCATAAATTAAAGGAAAAAAAAAGCAACGAAACTTGTCCCAAGTCGCGTTGGAGTCCGACCGACCGACACCCCGCCGGTCAGTAAGGGCCGAGTCACACCGGAATGGCAGCGGCCAGCAGCTTAGTTCTGGTGGTTTTTTGAGTATGTAAATAAAGTTTAAAATTATTTTACACTGAAAGTGTTTGCCGCGTCGCTGCCGGCTGCTACCATTCCGGTGTGACTCGGCCCTTATACGATAGTCCCTCGTCTTGATATCTATCAAATTTACAACCAAATGAGTTTTAATTTTCGTTAAGTAGGCTTATTTTAAATTTCTTCAAAAAGAAAGGCTAACAAAGCTGAGCGCGTGGTGCGGCTTACGCCGCCCCTCGCAGCCTAGCCCCGGGCCATGGCCCTTTTGGCCCTAGGGTAAATACACTACTGAACTAAGGATTCTTCATTCCAACAACATCTAAGGTTGTCTGTGAATGACTAGTAATATTTTTTTTTTTTGTTCATATGTATGTATTAATTATTATTCATTATTTTCAAGCTATATGTATTATCTTATATTGCACCTGCCATGTCTGTCTCTGCATCACCCTAAGGTTGACTGGTAGAAAATGCCTCAGGCATTAAGTCCGCCTTTGTACAGTAGTTTTTACTTGTGCATAAAGTTTTAATAAATAAATAAATAAATAAATAATATTCTAAAAACTCAACTTTTTCCAACATCGTAAACCAAATGTGGGTAGGTACCTACCGCTTATTTATCGATATTATGGGTGACGTAACGCCCACCAAAATTAGATCGTGTTTAGTCTATAAAAATGGTTTGTTTTCCTCCTTTATTCACGTTATACGTGAGCGAAGTACTATGGTAGGTTAACCGTACAAATAAATCCAGGAAAAACAGACTTACCTTTGTGAAAAAATATTTTTCGCCCCTTGGTGCCGATGGGCATTTATGAATGAATAAGTTAATAAATTAGTTGGTTCTTAATTCGAAAACAGTTTAATGGCCTGCATAATTATAATGCTACGAGAGCTGCACTAAAAGTATCGGGAATGGAATATTTCCACTGTTCCTGTCATATTAAAATCTTTTTAATTGAAAACTCCTTGGTTTTAAAAATCGAATACCATTTATTTATTTAAAAAAAGATTCTCGGTTTTGTCACAAGGTTTTGTCAAACTTGTTTAGTCGTTGATAAAATGGAATTGACTCGAGAAAATTCAAGAGCGATGATTTATTATGACTTTCGAAGTGGTTTAACACAAAAACAATGTGTTGACCGGATGATTTCTGCATTTGGTGATGAAACCCCATCCAAAACCACAATTTATCGCTGGTTTGCTGAATTTCAACGTGGACGTGTCAAGCTCAGTGATGATCCCCGTCAAGGTCGTCCAAAAACTGCTGTCACCCAAGAAAACGTTGATGCTGTGCGTAAGCTGATTGATCGACATGTGACATACCGCGAAATTCAGGCAACTTTAGACATTGGCATGAGTCAAATACAAATAATCTTGCATGAACAATTAGGTGTAAAAAAGTTGTTTTCCCGATGGATACCGCATTCGCTCTGTGAAGAGCAAAAAGCGGCTCGCGTTACTTGGTGCGTCAGAACTCTCGAAAGATTCCACGCAGGATCCTCAAATGCTGTATACAACATTGTATCAGGTGACGAATCCTGGATATACGCGTACGAACCCGAAACAAAAAACCAGTCACGAGTTTGAGTGTTCGAAAATGAGTTAAAGCCAACAAAAATTGTTCGTTCACGGAGTGTTGCAAAAAAAATGGTGGCCACGTTTGTCTCCAAAACCGGCCATGTTACGACTATTCCTCTTGAGGGACAAAGAACGGTTAATGCAGAATGGTATGCTAGCATTTGTTTGCCACAGGTCGTTTCTGAACTCCGTAAAGAGAATTGCAACCGCCGCATCATCCTCCATCACGACAATGCGAGTTCTCACACCGCGCACAGAACAAAAGAGTTTTTAGAGCAAGAAAACATAGAATTATTAGACCATCCGCCGTACAGCCCCGACCTAAGCCCTAATGATTTCTATACTTTCCCTAAAATAAAGAATAAATTGCGTGGACAGAGATTTTCATCACCTGAAGAAGCTGTGGACGCCTACAAAACGGCCATTTTGGAGACCCCAACTTCCGAATGGAATGGTTGCTTCAATGATTGGTTCCATCGTATGGAAAAATGTGTCAAATTTCGCGGAGAATACTTCGAAAAGCAATAAATACATTTTTAAATAGTAATGTTGTGTCACTTCCTTGATTCCCGAAATTTTCAGTGCCGCCCTCGTACTTTATTTAACTCTTCATAACTAAATTATCAGACGAGTAGTAAATGAGCACTCTACTAGTTCTCACTTCACTGAATCGTGAGTGCGATGAGGATTTGGGTTTCAAACCACTATCCCGGGTGACATGGTCATCGGAAATCCTAAATATGAAAAACAAACCAGAGATATATAACATAACAATGAAAGTCGTGTCGCGTTTGTAAACATAGGTTATTAACATGTGCTGTATTGTGTCAGAACCCACAAGCCGTGCTCCAGCAAGCACCGCAGCCTGCCGTGGTAACATCCGCCCCGGCAGCGCGCGTAAGTACCAGCACCTCACTACCTACCACGGACACTATGCAATATTCACTTAAATACTACCATTAACTCTTGGGATCTAGTACTTTTAAGGAAATTACGCAACATTTTTATACGTCAACATTTTCAGAACTCTTTGGCAATGGATGGTCTCGACAGCAATGCGGCTTCGGCCGACATTGATGAGATCATGCAAATCGTCAAAGAAAGAATGGTGCGGCTCTATCTCAATGCATGATGTTTGCATGTTTGGTTTTCTTTCCCTTGTTTTGTCAATACCCGTACTGTTCAAAGTGTCAATGGCGACTAATGGGCACTATTAGTGCTATTGATTAGTGTGCAAGTGGTTCCTACAAGTAATACAATATCTCTGCTACGTTCTATGGACGCCATCCAGCGGGGCCAGACAAGTGACAATCGCTTCGAAAGCGTTTCGTATTTCTACAACGACTTTCAACAGGATTGACATAAGGTTTTCAATAGCTTATGTCAGTCCTATACATTTTTGGCTTTTCCATCATCGTTATCGCTGATAGAATGTCACTTTGTCTAGGGCCTTAGAACTACAATGCACATGTTATCTCTTTAAGGTACCAGGTAAATAACTGTTTGAACAGTATGTGGTACAATATTACCGTAGTTTTATATTCTCTCACGTTGTACTTAGATGTCGTCGGCAAATATTTGATTTAGTGTGTGACCTTTTGAGTTGAGTTCGCAGCACATTTTTATTTCGTTTAACTAGCGGAAGATCGCTTCGTGTCACATGCATGTCTTTCGTTGAAGCTTCTACTTTGGTTTTATTTTGCATGTGTTATTTTATCGTGTCGTACAGCAACCTCGATGTTTACTCAGTATGATTTAGCTCAAGCAGGTAACGTGTGACGCCATAGCCGTCACTTATAATTTGCATTGCTAATGATATTATCCTCCATTGACCTAATGTTATCATCCATCAGATTTCAGAGAGTATTTTGATTTGGCTAACGGTTCGCTCCCTATTCATCACATGTGTATAATTTCATACTCTCCGCTCCTTTGTGATTATTACGGATTCGTTAGGGTCAGCGACATGTCGTTCGACAATAGTGCATAGTTTCACTAAACTTTTGAGTGAAAACTTGCTAATTATTACGTGTTTCTAACAATTTATTGGAGAGAATTCCTACCAAGACTTACCTACTACGCATTTAAAATAATGATTGGGTTCTACATTAAATTACGAAATTATCATCGACCTTGGTTGTTGACTTTACCTGCCTCAAAATTACATTTTTAGAACAGTATCTTTTGTTTCTCTAGTTAGAAACCAAATAGCAAAAAAAAAAAACGATTAAATAATTCCGTTTTAAAAACTTGAATTTGTGAATAGGAACAGCATGGCGTTGCATCTTCTTCTGGTCGAAGTGGAGAGGTCGAAGAGGAGGAAGTCCCGGTTACTCCGGGTCCGGAGTCTTACGAGGCTTCTCTCAAGAAACGCGAGTACGTTTTGCGTGAACTTGTGGACACCGAGGAAATATACGTGTCTGATCTGCGGCTCATCTGTGAGGGCTACATGCGACACGTGCAGGCAAGTCAGACGGTACATCCCACTTTTATATAATAATCTATAATAATCGTTTATTTATATAAAAAGGGGCACATTTACAATAAGTGACTTAACAAAAAAATTGAGCACAATTGCTTATTTGCCTGAACTAGGTTGAACCTGTGCTTCAGGCTAGGAAGTGCATATTATATAGGTACTTAATATAATAAATTAACAGTTGGTAAAGAGTAAAAACTAAACAAAAATTTGGTAAATAAAATAAAAAGTAAAATAGCGTGTTAGCGGTTCTATTTGCAGACAACAAGTAGATCTTCTGTCTGTGCATAATCTATTGTTAGTAAATACTTAAGTATAATTTTCTTACAGCTAAAGTAATTTAATTTATAAATACTAAGCTTTTTATTTAATCTATTATACAGAAATGGGCCTAAGAATGTAAAAAAAAAACTTTCTACAAAGACACGTTTTGAGGTTGCATTAGATGTGCATACTATATCATTCCGTCTCTTGTTAGTATTGTCAGCAGTATAGGTTAGCATGGTGTGCTGTTTTAATACTAAGTGCATAATAAAAAGTTGGCGAACAGTCAGCACGTTGCAGGATTTATATAGAAGATCTGTAGGAAAGTAAAAGGGATGGAAGTTTGCTACCTTTAAGATTGCTCTCTGAGCTCTTTCAAGAGGAAGTAGATTGGTTTTTGGTGTGCCACCCCATGAAGAGATGCAGTATTGAATTATAGATTGACATAGGGCTAAATAAACTTGTGTGATTAATTTTGAATCTGCAAATGTTCGCAATTTTTTAAAAACATACATTAATTTGCGCACTCTTTTAACTAGACTTTCAATATGTTTTCTGAAAGACAGTGTGTCGTCCATTATTACCCCGAGGTATTTTATGCTGCTCGTTTTGAGAATCAAAGGGCAATCACACATGTTGACTGAACGATTTCCACATTGATGGGCATATAGATGAGGGTTAGTAATGTTAACTTGAGGCTTGCGCATGGAGAAGTGAATATATTTTGTCTTGTCAGCATTTAATGTTAGTAAATTGTTTTGTAGCCAATTAGTCACAGTATTAAAACCTAGTTGAGCAATTTCGAACAGGCCACTACTGGTTTTAGCGGTAAATATTAACGCCGTGTCGTCGGCATATGATATAATTTTGCCGCCTTTAATATTAAGATTACACAAGTCGTTGATATAAATCAGGAATAGCGTGGGGCCCAGAATACTTCCCTGGGGAACACCAAAACCAGTACATTTCTTCTCATTGCTCGTAATATTATCTATTCTAACACACTGGTATCGGTCATCTAAGTAGTCAGCAAATAGTTGCAACGGCGTTCCCCTTATTCCTATGGCCTCTAATTTGTTTAGAAGAACAGAAACAGACACCGTGTCGAAGGCCTTGGCTAAATCAAGGAAGACTCCCAGGGTCTGATTTCCTTTTCCGAGTTCTTCTGAAATATAATCGGTCAGGCTATGCACTGCGTCGGTTGTGGATAATTTGGCTCTAAAACCAAATTGCGCAGGGGATAGGAAGTTATATTTTTCTAGATAGTTAACTAGTCTACTGTTTATAATTTTCTCTAATATTTTCGATATTGATGGGAGTAACGATATTGGCCTATAATTATTTACCAAGTCTTTACTACCTGATTTGAAGACAGGGATTACAACTGCCTTTTTAAGACAGGTAGGGAAAATACCTTTGGAAAGACAGATTCGAAATATATGCGTTAAGGGAGGTACCAAAATATGCTTAAAGAGTTTAAGGATCTTATTGCTTATATTATCCCATCCAACTGCACAGTCATCCTTTAGACCAGAAATGATTCGGGTTATTTCGTCGTCGTCAGTGTCCAGCATAGCAAAAGATCTCAGATTACAGCTATTGCTTGAGTTTTGGAAAGGTGATTGGTTACAATAATGTTTCGGAATCTGTTCAGCAAGAGTTTTCCCAACATTGACAAAGAAATTATTAACGTTGTTAGCTGACAAGAGTGGTGAAGGATTAATAAGCAGTAAATTCGAATTTGATTCACGCTGTTTAGACATATTGGTGACGTTTTTAATATGTTTCCAAAGTTGCTTGCTATTGTTGCCTGCTTTATTTAATTCAGTTTTGTCGTAATTATTTTTTAACCTCTTTAGGAGATTATTGCAGAAGTTCCTGTATCTTTTATATGTGTTTTGAATTATTGGATTATCAGGGTATCTCTTAGTTCTCTGATGAAGTTTATCCCTGTGTCTTATACACCGAATTAGTCCAGGAGTAATCCAAGGTTTAATATTATAAAATTTCTTAGTCACTGTAGAAACTGTCGTGTTACGTAATATTGCTTGTTGGACATGTTTTACTAAGTACGATAAAGCTAAATTAACGTCAGCAGTATTGTAAACTAGGCTAAAATCAAGGTTGCATAAATCATATTCGAGTTTATTTGTGTTTAATTTGCTTTTGATCTGGGGACGATTTAGCTTAGGCAGCGTTAGATTTACAGTAAGTAGGACAGCGTGATGGTCCGTAATTGTTGCGTTAGTAACAAGCGTAATATATGATAGGCCGGTTTTGATCATCATATGATCGAGGCAGGAACCGCTCTGATGAGTAGGCAATATATGAGCGGGAAGAAAACCATGATATGAGCAGATATTAAGATAGTCTTGGGTCCCTGCATCGCAGTTTTCGGAGCGAATATTTATATTTAAATCACCTGTTAGTATAACATTCTTAAACGAGGTCAGCCCTTGTAAAATCTGGTTTAAGGAATTATGAAAAGAGTCCAAGTTTCTGGCGGAAGGGGACCTGTACATAGCAATTATCGCTGTGGTTGTACCAATTTTTATAATTAAGCAATTAATTATACAGTCTTGTAGATTAGGTTCCTCGACAGTTACTTTTATTGATTCCTTAGCAAAGACTACCACACCATCATTTTGATTGTGATTTATAGTGGTATGTAATAAGTTGTAACCAGATATTACTGGGAGGTTATTGATGCGGTTAGCTAGCCAGCACTCGGTTAGTACTATTATATCACAATCAAAGTTAAGTCTATGAAGGAAAATTTTAAAGCTATCTATGTTCTTATAAATGCTACGGATGTTTTGGGTCAGTACGGTTAGTGAGTTTTGATATTCGGAAAGATATTGTCTGCAATCCTCAACGTCACATGTCTTTGACACAGTTAAGAAAGTGTTATCTATGTCGGTAATTAAGTTATTATCCATTCTAGACTAAAGAAATAACAATAATAAATTACGTCTAAAATATAAACAAGTATGTGGCGCTCTTAGGCGCCTTCATAATCGATCGAGTTGATGTACCTGTGTTCGGCAGCTTTTTTAGCCGGGCAATCTGCGTCTCCCGTCTTGTGGTTTGCCTGTTTTTTAAAGCGCAAACATGTTGCACATTTTGGCGCATCGGCTTTGTTTTTGCAGTCTTGAGTTGTGTGTCCTTCTTGACCGCAATGTCCACATGTAGGGGCAGCAATTTTGCATGATTTGGCTGCATGTCCGTATTGCTGGCATTTGTAACATCTTGTTACAAGTGTGAAGTCTCGTACTGGGCAGGATGACCAATTTATGAATAATCTGTCTTGTGTGATGAGGGCCTTACGTATGACGGCTGGAACTTCTATAATAAAGTTGCAATTCTCAGCATCTTTCCTGCCAGATTTGTGGCTTAGTTTTATCGAGGTCAAAAATGTATCAAGAGATATAGTGGGCAGTTTGTCGGCCAAGTTTTGTTCATAAATACATTTATAAACCTCATTTTCAGCCATTGATGTGGGAACACCTATTACTATAATGCGAGGTTTGCGCTTTTTAGGTTCGTCGACGGTAAGCCCTGACGAAGCGAGTTGGACTGTTTGCTTGATCCTATCTAGGTCATCTTTGGTCTCAGTACTGATTATGAGTCCTCCTTTCCCAATTTTGCGGACGCCTCGTACTTTCAGTTTCATTTCTCCAGGGCATATGATTTTTTGGACCATGTTCTTGGTTTCGTCACTGGTCTTAGAGTTGTCACTGGGATAAATGGCCACGGAGCTAAGAGTATTAGGACGAACAAAGGTTTTGGAGTCCTTTTTCACCATGTCTGCAAAAGATGTAGAAGTTGCTTCCTGCTTCGTACAGGACTCCTGAATCGTCCGGTTCATCTCCATTAGACAATCTGATAGGTCTCGAGCTTCGGTCACGGTTTTAAGGGAGGTATGGGTTTGTATGGCTTTTTGCTTTAGTGACTGGTATTGCACAGCCATTTGCGAAACTCCATGTCCAACTTTCCGGCAAAGATGGCTTATTTTTAGCTTCTGCTCAGCGTTTAGCTTTCCCTCGGAAGTAATAGCACAAACCTCATTCAGATACTGTTCAATAGAACTCATCCAGTTCTGAATCTCCGGAGTAGACACAACTTCAACTTTCTCATCTTGGTCCTGTCTTGGTTGTTCGGGCGGTGTTGGTATTGGGGTCGGTGTCGGTGGAGGGCTGCGGCGCATCATCGTGCTCCGATTAAAGGGGCTGCCTTCCATCATTTATAAAAATGTATTATCTAGTCAGTTCATTATTTTACATAACACTATAATGTTTATTTGTATAACACGCTAATACACTAAAAACTAGGTCACTATTTATGCAAGCGTTAATTTATTTTATTGATATTATGCATTGATGGGCACGTCTGTATGCGTTGAATGCAAAACAATCAATCTTCTTTATAACTAGGTATTGCTTGTACAATTTACCGATTTTTTAAAGATAGTGGTTGTTATATTGACTCTGGACCTTATCTGTGAGATCTTTATATAACTCATTGAGGTGCAACTTGTCACTCATTAAATATTATTTAATGAGTAACAATTCAAGTTGGTTAATTAATTAATAACCAACTTGACTTGTTACTAGTAGTCAGCACTTACAAAAATGAAAACCAATGTAAAAGTTTGCAACATGGCTGTTACCCACAATGAGATTAACTTGGTGAACAATTAAATTAATGAGTTTTTTATGTGTAGGACCCGAATGCTGAGCCGTGTCTGCCCGAGGGCTTGCGCGACCGTCGACACCGCATGATATTCGGCAACATCGAGGCTATCTATGAATGGCACCGCGAGTGAGTACTACACCTTAGTAATTGTTATTATTATTTGTACAGTACCTTTAATATAATGGCAGTTCTTAACAGTCAACAAAACAATGGGCAATTAGGCCTGTTTATATGAGGAGACGCCACCCATAAGTGGATTCAGAAGACTTGCTATGGAAAATTACGAAAGTATTACACAAATTACCCTGAAGCTAAATTTTAACTTGACTACAATCATTTGATGTTTTATGCGAATGTGCTACAGCGCTCTGCGAATGTTTTTTTTTTTACAGAATAAATTTATGATTTTTTCTAGATTTTGGGAGTTATAAAAATAATATAAACTCAGCCAATTTCCTCGCCATTTAGTATTTAATTAAAATACGAAATAAACACTCACTAAGATAATGATGAGGTATAATATTGAACAGTTAATTAAATTGCGTTGGTTTGGCTATGGGTAAAATATGCAACGATTAAATACAAACAATATTTCATGTAGAAACGTACAAAAACTTGACATCTTTATCGTGTAAATAAATAGGTATTTAAATGTTTTATTTTGTTTAGCTCTAAATGGTAGTACCTATTAAAGCATTTGTCGTGCTGGCGTCCATCATCAAAAGTTTATTGAATTGTAAGCTTGCGCAGTACACAATTTCACTTCTATTTACATGGATAAGGCAATCTGCCTAGTCCCTAGCCCTTTCCCAACTACCTTGGAATCAGCTTCCAGTCTAACCGGATCCAGCTGAATACCAATATCTATCTTACATGATGCGAATGCCTTTTTGTCCTCCACAACCCAGTTACTGGGTGACACGATACCCCTTAGTACTTCTATGTACATGCATACATGATGAAATTTTGGTTTGTGCAGTAAATTTGTCAGAGAGTTGCATCTGTGCGTGGAAGAGCCTGAACTGCTGGGCCCGCTATTTCGCCGATTCCTGGAGAAGCGCATGTTTCT
This sequence comes from Lithophane semibrunnea, assembly GCA_947363905.1. Lineage (NCBI taxonomy): Eukaryota > Metazoa > Arthropoda > Insecta > Lepidoptera > Noctuidae > Lithophane > Lithophane semibrunnea. The sequence goes on along the minus strand of OX376186.1, from coordinate 18,368,809 downwards.
GTACGAGGCCTACTGCCGCAACAAGCCCGTGTCGGAGTACATTGTGTCCGAACATGACAGCTACTTCCAAGAGCTGCGCGTCAAACTCGGACAGAAGCTCCAGGTGCGTTGGAACTTTGTTATAAGACATAAGTGCGACGCTGATATACGGAAGCAAGCTAGGCAAGTTGACCGGTTTTGAGAAACCAATTATAGACCTTGTGGTTTATTTCCCTCAAAATATGAATATTGTTTAATTTTTGTTGTTTTTTTTAGTTCAGAATCATTTTATAATACATTTCTTACTGTATACTAGTCCATTAGAGTGAGCGAGACTATCGACAATTCGTCGCGTTGATACGACGTTTACGCTGTGTAACGCCTACCCTGGACCAACACTATATGCAAAGGCATTTGTTTGGATATGTATAAAAAAGACTTAACTATTCCTTCAGTGCTCTTCATCATTGGTTATCTTTATCAGGTCTATTTTTAATATGGACGGTATGCTATACCTACCGTTTAATTGAACGTATATCAAATATTTATACAATTCATTTTTTTTTTTAATATCTCCGTATATCAGTCTGACCCATAGATGGATAAGTGAATCTAAAAAAAAAGTTATAGCCTCCACTTTCTCAAAAAAAAAACTACTTGCACCTTTTACATCCTCGCATGATCATTAAGCACAGTGCAATGAATCGCAGCACCTGTGGAGTAACAGCTTTAAAAGTTCCGACACCGCATGAGAGTAATTTCACTGGACCAAACTCCTGCGCAATGGAACTTTTATTGCTGTAGACCTCTGAAAAATCATAGCTTTCATTATAAACTTACTTCATAAAATTAATACATTTTTATTATCACTGTCAACTAATATTTGAACATTTCATGAAACATTTTATCCTTCGAGCGCATCACGTGTGGCTGACGTAACATTCATCAATACTTGGGTGACATGTGCTTGATTGTAGGTCCGCCTTAGGGAACGGGCTTCCCTCCCCGGGGCTCGCATAACTCTGTCTCAGGTACTACTGGAGTTCAATATTAAACTATCAAGCAATGCTGGTACCTGTGTATACACTGCAGTCCCATGGACTGAACTATGTAATTGGCAACTCAATTCTTTCACAAAATAGTCACAGAGAATTAATTAGAAGAATTGGAAACTCAAAATTGGGGTTTAATACAATTCTGGTGTTACCAGCTTGCTCTGAGTATTGTTTGTTAACTGTTCACATTCGGGCGAGGGCAAGCTGCCCTGCCCGCTAACGTCTGTAGCCTGACATACGATGTTGGTAGGTATGTCTGTACAGAGTGTATGTCTTGTGCGCAACACTTTGAACCGGCCAGTTCAGTTGCGTATCATATTTGTGACATTGTTATTACGACTCGGTGATTTTGACCGACGTGACGGCAGTTCCCTTGCATGACAGGCTGAGTCTGTCCAGCTCATCACCGCACATTTACCTTTGGGCCGTTACGTTAATTTCTCACGTCACACACACTTGTCTTTCTCACACGTCCGCTATGAAATGATTGTTGTTGTCGCTTCTTGTGTTTGCATGTTCGCGATGTGTCGCAGTGAGCGCACGGTTGTTGTAATATGCTCCTGTCGTTTTTCAGCTCGGCGATTTGCTGATTAAGCCTATTCAGCGTATTCAAAAGTATCACTTGTTGGTGAAGAAGATTCTGTCGTACTCGGAGCACGCTAACGCTGCGCCGCACGTGATCGCGGCGCTGCGCGAGGCCGTCGAGTGCACCGACATCATACCAAAGAACGCCAACAACATGATGGACGTCGGCCGTCTTCAGGGATTCGCGGTAAGAACCCACTTTGTAATCCTTCAGCTCTTTTGCAAAATGTTTCAGCCAATGCGATTTTTTCTATGTTTTGAACTCAAAGCGAATCTAGCGCTGCAATGTAATTGACTGCTATAGCCGCTCAGTGCAAAGCGTAAGCCATTGCCTAAGCCATAAGCAGCGAGTTACAAATTCTTGCGTGTTTGTATACTTTACGTTGGTCAAGCTGTGATCGCTGCCACTGTGGCACACTCAGTCTCGGAGATTCTGGTGTTCGAGGCCCCAGCATAAGCAAAACCGAGTTAGGAATTGAGCGAGTTGAGCACATTGTAAGCTAAGCGTCACCAGCGAGCTGTGGCTTTAAAATAAACAAATATACTTTAAACTAAACGACAAAACGTGACCAAATTTACAAGAGCGACTTGCCATTTACAGGGCAACATAACCGCCCAGGGCAAACTGCTGATCCAAGAGTACATGGTCGTGTCGGATGTGTCGGGAGGCAGAGACAAGAGCAGGTGCATGTGTGAACTGCAGGTGTTCCTGTTTGAACAGTGCATCATCTTCAGCGATGCCGTCGGCAAGAAGAGCCAGTACAGCAGCCCCACGTACAACTACAAGGCTCACATCCAGGTTTGTTTATCATGCTCTTTACATTACATGTGCTTTAGACATCCATTTCGAAGTTTTGTTTAAGAAAGGATTTGCCTTTGTCTTTGTTTAGGGTTCAAACTATCTCTATAGATAGATAAATAAATCATGCTACCCGTGAAAACATAACAAACAATAATGCATTTTGAATCTATAGAAATAAATGAAGATCTTTAGCATAATATTTATTTGGTGTATTACATCGATCAGGTAAACAAGATGGAAATGGAAGAGGTAGAGGCACACGACGCGTTCATAGTGCGCACAGACGACGCCACTAAGCCCAAGATGTCATACATGTGTCGTCCGTCAGAAGCTACGCGCGCTAACTGGGTGTCTACCCTAACCAGCATTCTGACGCTCCAGAAGAACTTCGGCGCCGCTCTCGAGAACCCGGGCGCTTACCTCCGGGAACAGTTGACTCGAGAGCCGGCTCGCGACCCCGCCGCGTAAGTAGCGAACAAGACGCCACCCGGACGCTTCAATACCCAGTATTTGACTAACTCATATATTTGCCTATACTAACAGTTACTGATACCAACAACCACACAATTGTAACAATTAAAAAAAACATCCCAGAAACGAGATTTTCTAACATCAGTTTATAAATTGTAAAAAATACCGATCAGTATGTTTGACTGGTCTCAGTAACAACATCTGTAACTACTAACAACTGTATTTATGTATTCGATGCGACTCTGTTATCCATCCAATAAATCTCAACTGTGACTTCGAATAACCTAAAATTGTAGTTATAAAATCACGTATAAAAAAATATCTCACGTGTCGTCGGCGGACTGCCAACTAGGAAATATGAAGGTGCCGACAAACTACTTCGACATGGAATCAAAAGCTTTACATCTGTCATGCTTGCCATAAGCAATAGTGTCTAGTTTATCGGCGTCATTTAGCTGTCATCGTGTACCTCACTTTTACGTTAACATCTACTAGAACAGGCCCGGAGTGGTATTCCACCGAATTATGTGAACAAAAAGTTAGATCTGTAGTGAACTAGCAGTGTTATGAATATATTTGTAACAGCTTGGCTCCAATGTGGAGATGTATGAGCACGGTGCCGGGTTGAAGACAATCGCACGAGTGGCTAATGGGAACACTGCACAATGCACACACTTGCAGGAACGCTGCGTGCTTCATAGGTACACATGTCTACTCTAGTGCATACATAAGTATCAGCACACACAGCACTATAAACGTGACCACTTCGAATGAGTAGCGAACAGTTGTATTATTTTAACAGAACAACGTTATTTAAAACGTCCAGACCTGTGAAAGTGCTTGATCCTTTAAGATAATAAATTCATTAGTAAGTAATGTGGAGATGAATGCGATAGTAAAATAATATAATATTGAATCAATTGTGTACGAAGCCAGCGGGGACGGGCGGACACGCGAGCGCGATACTCAGACGTCACACAACGTCGCCTAGCGAATATTATAATGTCCATGATAGGTTAACAAACACTGGAATTGATATTTAGATATACATTTATTTAGATAATTTTAACGTTGAGATAGGTACCAAATTATGTTAAAGTGTAGCAATAATGAAAGTGTTGATCGATTTGAGTCAGCGGACCGTCGAGCCGTGGTCGTGACAACGTCATCACTGCGATGTCTGATCGATATCGTAGTGGTTAATTGTCATTATCAATCGACCGGGTTAAGAACAGATAAGGAGTTTTGTCAGTAATGCCTTGGACCGCAACACGATCCCATCTAGCAATAACATACTGCCATTAACAATTGCATTTAGTGTTCACTGCCCAAATTCGTGAGATGAGGTTTAGTTGTTAGTACAATGAATAGATTTAGATGTAAGCGTCTGCGAATGACGTTAGTGCACTGTCCTAATGTATTCATTACAGTATAAGAGCACTACAATCATAGACACACGTGTTATGTAATAAAGTGGCTCAGTAAACGCACAAAGACGAAGCAGAGAAGGCAGCAGCGGAGCGTCGGTAGGCACTACGTCGTAGATTATAATTGCTGCGGAGAAGTAGTGGCGTTGCATATTGTTCAGTACTGCTGCTTTCACTTCGCCTCACCAGGCCAGACCTCGCACCTGACTTGACCGAGTACTCCAAACTTGACGATTTCTGACGACGGAGAGTGAATTCACTGCTATCTCCGAACTCACCGACATTTATGTATCCTATCATCATTGAAGGGTACTCATCTAATAAACTCAAGTTACTAAGTACTTAATACACTCATTGGGTACATGTAATCGGTAGTACTTAAAATGAATTTAGAGAAACTGGCGCCTCAAAACCGTATAACAAAGGCGCGCGGGTTCTTTTGATAGACAGATATCGTACCCATCTTCTGTATCCGGAGATGAGTGATGTTCATGTAATGTTCACAGTATACTCGTGAAGGATACGCTTTCTGAACTCTGACTTCCTTCGCAGCGCTGTTAGGTGTAGACTTGTTCGCGTGAGTTTCACGCACCATCTCTGAAACTCACTGACTATTGGAATGCCGCATCGTTTTGCATCGCACCGATCAAACGATTATTTAACTTTTTGCTTAGTTGTTAAGTAGGAATCGAAGAAGACTGGATATAAAGGAATGAACGATATTTTGAATGGTTGGATTTAGAAGGTATTGCATGCTTAGGTAAGTCACCTATACATTTCACATACATATTATATAGTGCGCGGTAGGGATAGTTATAGACGCCCGACGTACACTCGAATATTCAAACCTTATCACCTACGAATCACACGCCGGGACGCCGCACCCGAACTTACTCTTTCTTTCACGAAAGGGTCATATTTATTAAGTGTTTAACGTATTTACAGTAATATTAGCTCCCAATCGATGATTGTTGAATGTTTACTATCTATAATTAAATATTAATAACCACAGTTTAATCGTTACTACTAATATGACTTAACACGAAGGAAACATTTATTCACACGGTAATATTATAAAGTATGTCATACCCAAACCACCCCGATACAAATTTCCGCCGTTATACAAAATTTTAAACAAACCCTTTGTTTAGAGAGGTACTATCAACATTATTCACGTATAGGGGCCAACACTTGCGTTTGTTTAGTTTGACCATAAATAGGTTATACTTCATCCTATCATGTATTTAAGAACATAAATCCCAGGTAGTTTTAAGAATTAACGATAATATTAACATGAAATGCTTAATGAAATCAGCTTTGGATGTTATAATATTAGTATGTAAGGTGCAGATTAAGTTATGTATTGTATATTTTTTGCTAAATTATGCTATGCTACTGGGGACGGAGGAGACTAGCAGTTGATGTACTGGAACTGCGCTAACGCATTTCGCTTGAGAGCGAGGAGGCACGCGACACGTAGTAGTGCGCGTCGTGACGCGTGATCTTTCCTGTCCACAGTTGGTCGCGTGTCTCGCCGCAAAAGGTATTAAGTTTTTTAGTAAGGAGCTGACCACGCTTCAATAACGCTATCTAGATAATTACTCACTTAATTTTAGACTGTATTATGGTTTTAGATTTAATTAATTTGAAGCGCGGCTTATTTGCCGAAGATTCGTTTGTGATTGCGCATTATTGCGTTATGTTTTCTGCTTGTCTATAACATTATGTAAACGATACTTATTCATAATTCATAATAATAAAATGTGTAGTTTCAATTCCACGATATTATACGATCGTGGCTATCATGATCTGTACTAGTATATATTTTAGTATTTACGAAAGTGTATCTACTTTTGCTATCCAATTTCGACCAAAAAGTTTTAATTTCTTATCTTCGAGTGTCACGGCACTTAGGTATTATAACTGTTCGTATGTATATATCGCCTTTCGGATCCTTAGTTATGTATATAATACTAACATCTAACAATCACTGTAATACTTGACTATTATGTTACATGAGTAACCATTAAATGTCAATAAAATATGCTTGTGGTTTTCTGCTTTTAGTCCCGCATGCTTTTTTATGTTTATAATTTGGGGCCCAGCTTTGGCTAACTGGCGTTAATAGACTATCACGGAGCCTAGCGCTGTAGTTAATAACACTAACTAACATAAGTCTAACGACACCCAGCTATAGCGTGCTCTAATATTTAGTGGATAATAATATAAATATATTAGTAATGTATCAACATCTCAACTAACAATGAAATAACTTACACCAGCCATCTTGAACACACTAAGATGAAACATATTTTGAAGTTTTTTCCCTTTTTATTTTCAACCTTATTACGAGTACTTTCTTCTTGAAGATTTTGAATTTGAATACTTAAATTTTAAGTCTTAAAGTAAGTAAACTAATTAATAATAATAATATGAACATCCTCTTAAAATGTTCAAGATAATCATTCAGATGGAAAGAAAACGTAAAACAATCACATAAAACTTAAACGTTACCCTTCGTTTTGACTCAGTGCGACACCGTAAAGATGCAAACTACTCCGCCTCTTTTGTCAATAACACAAAGTAGAAAGTACTCGCCTACACACACAGTGAACAAAAGCTGGTGCACCCGTTTTTATTTTGTTTTATTTTGATTTTAACGTTCCTATTCCCGTCCCGATAGTGTAGGTGAGGGTTGGTGCGGGCTTCGCAAGACGGAGAGCGTTCCGCCGTCTTTAGGCGGTCGCCTGGCGCCCGAACTCCGACAACGGGCCCAGCGTCCTCACGCCAAGGCGAATACTATCAACCTACCGACGACGACTATACGCGCCGATGAGCGGAAAAAGGGCGGCGGCAGTTCTGCCGTCAGCCCCACCTCGCCGCCGCAAGCCAATGTAAGTATACGACACTCAGTAATCAATGGCTGCCTATAGTCTGTCGGGGAAATCTGTTTACATGGAAAAAAGCTCAATACAAACAAAGTAATGGGGAACGATGAATACGTTCTGATAAATAATAGGCTAGTAATACCTCAACATTGTATTAGCTCACCGACAGCTCCGAGCACCTCTCAGGCTAATATCAGGTGACGGTAGGTATAACATTAAAATGATACCACATATTATCTGCAAAATCAGTGCTAATCCGCTTATCTTTTATCAAGTGAGGACGTAGTACAAGTCACTCGTCCACAAAATATGCACGTTCAAAAAACGAAAGGAACCAAAAAAACAGGCATCATGAAACCAAGACTGATACTTGACACATTTTTCACCCTTGGATGACGGTAAACAGTGTTGCCAGAACCTTGATTTTCAGCCAAATTCACCCATGTAAACACATTTAATCGACAAAGTATAAGACTAACAATGTGCTACTGCTTGAAGACGCAACGGGAGATGGGGCTTGATAAGATACTCATATACCTATTATATTTATTTGCCAGACGTACTAAAATACTTAAAAAACTTACTAGAAGAAATCGAGTAGCTAACGTTGATTCTCGATTGGCGGAACTGATCAGCTTTTGACTGACAATGATGACCTAGGTACAACTGTGAGTGATTATCATCACCCTAAATCCGATCCGAGTCACATCGCACTCGTCAGTACTGATCAAAATGTTTAAAAGCGCACAACGCATGCGTTTACGGGTCATCGCATCGTTAGTCGGTCCTGATCCGAGAAAAGAGTACTGCAGGCAGTGCTTATAGAGCAGCGTCTCTGACAAGGGGGGATCATCTCTAAATAGGCTGTCGTGATTATCGTGAACCTAAGAGTATATAGGTAACACAATAAGGTTGCCTGATATGGTGTGGCTAACTGCAAAGGCGCAGTGACTTCAAAATCCATTTTACTGCATAGTCTTAAAACTCCGGGGCAAAAACTTTCAAAACACCTTCATGGTCATAAAACTTATGATCAAGCTATTATGGGTAATTGAGACTAGTTTGCTGCCCTATTCTCGTATATTCACATTTCACGTAACCAGCATGAAAGTCACACTAACAGAACAAGGGAAAACAGTTTAACGATTCACCCTAATTAAAAAATAAATCGATAAACACTGACCGGGGGGTTGTCTATGATAAATGGAATTACCTATAGCGTGTATCTTGCTTATCATGCCTAATGATATCCTGAGCCCTGGCCTTGCTGTATACAGGATGTATTAGAAAGGTGTGGTCAAAATTAAGGGTGTGGTACAGATACAGACCATCAAACTGAAAAAAATTCTCAATGGGACCAAAATCGTTATCGCGAAAAAATAATAGGGAATATGCATGTTATTTTTATTCGATAGTTTACATCGCAAAATAATAATTAAAAAAATCGACGGAAAAAAAGCAATTTAAAATCATTTAAAAAAAATTCGGGCTATTTAAACGCCCTCCATTTGGCGCACTTGGTGTGGTGACGTGACAGTCTATGACAACAAAAACAAGTGTCAAGTCAATGTCAAACACTCCTACAAAACACTTTCATTGTTGTCATAGACTGTTACGTCACATCCCCTCTCACCAATAACGTCGCTTTTCAAGTATTTGAATATCCCACAGTTTTTTGGCACTTAAAAAATTAATTCCTCGTTCAAATAAAAAAAACATTATTCCAAAATATTGATGGAGGCTTCTTTCTTATAAAAAAAATACTTGACCCTTATTTGAATGACATGCATATTCGCTATGAATCGTCCACTACAAAACTACAACACCTACTCGAAGCAAATGTCCCATACATTTGCTTCGAGTGCTATGCCTGTTAACTTTTTCGCGATTACGACGTTGTTCCCATGGAGAAAGCTGTTAGTTGGATGATATGGTAGGTTAGGTTAGGGCCATATAGGTAAAATGGGCAGTGGAGTCAAAAGGACACTTTTGTGGATAACTCAATCATTTACTTTACTTTAACGTGAACGTCTCCAAATTGGTACGTCCTACATACTTTTTTAAGTCGTTTGATTATATTTGAGGATATAAAAAAAACATGAAATGACATTGATATCCCTCAAAATAGTCGCAACGACGTCACACCTTAACTTTCAAAATAATTTACACTTAGGACAGGAGAAGCCTAAGTACAATCAATAGACGATTAAAACTCTGAATGCGGTCTGAAAGCCCTTTCAGACCGCACTCAAATCGACGGCGGAACAAGACAAAACAGGTGCCACAGTTAATATTAGTATCGGTAAATCTGTCTGTTTACACAGCCATACTTTCTACCGATTCAGTTCTGAGTCACATTTGATACCTACAGTGGCCATCTGGCACTTTTCATTAGTTGACTAACGAACTATTTGAGGCTTCTGCTGAGAATAAGCACCTTCATACGGTCAATTTGACATTGACAGCGTCTTAAGTAGTAAGGGTGATTTTCGTAGTGCAATTGCCTAAATATCTTGATAGTTATGCTGCCAATTCAAAGTTAAGACGACCTAAATGGGCTTAGTGGGCAAGCAAATATACCATTGAGGGTATTTAAAATACCTGTGGAAGAAGGGGGCGACTGCGGCTAGGGTTATCACAAAATTATAATATTGTCGTTGGAATCCAGGCAGAGTTTACCGAATAGCTATATTTACCCCTTTGATTGGTATTTTAAGAACTTAGTTGTGGTGTCAGTGCCTATAATTAACATTTCCGGATTGGCTAGGGCTACAGACGATATATACTTATATATATATTTATCGATAATATTCATACATTTTTTTTTTTTTTTTATCGCCAGCAACAAATTAGGCTTATTAGGCTTATATTATCAAATTAATTAAAGATTGTAGAAACAAATTACATTTTTCTAGATCGCTAATAAGTTTTGTACACTGATTGTAATTATTATCAAGTGTAAAACGACAATCTTGTAGGTATTTCAATGTTTTTATTATTAGTTGTTGGCAACAGTCCAACACTTTTGTTCGGAAAATGTAGGTACATATCGTAAGTATATAAAATCAACCTGGGAATAAAACAATGTTTAAAAATATGAAAATAGAATGAATTCTAAAAGACTACAAATCTAATAACGAGAGTTTCTATTTATTGTAAATATTGCACAGGTTTTTGCTTAGGCAATAATGGTTGATATAGTACGGTCAGTTCTCTAAATTACCTGACTCCTCTTACAAAGAGGAAGAGGGGTCGGGATATGCATGTCACTGACTGTGCTAATGAAGATACAGTATGGGCAGTTTTATAGCCATACGACATTACTCTAGTCATAATGACGGAGGTAATTAGAACGTATCCGACACGTATCTTTCTTACACCCCCTAGCTATACTAAAAGCCTTTTTGATTTGAACTGCAGTGAAAACTTCTAGTTATGATATTATTTACAAAGTAATATAAAGTAATTTATGGTGAAATTGAATTCATGGATATCCCCTTATGATCGCATAGGTCATCAAAACGTAGTATGTAGACAGCAGATTTCAGGTTTTGTCCCATAGTGAATGTTGATCATAATGATGAGTACAATGACCCCTTAAGGGGATGCCCATGAATTAAATTTCACCCTGTATGAATGGTTGTTGCTACATGGGTCAAACGAGCACATTTTATGGTGAGATTTCAAAGCCAATGTACTGAGACTATCACGCTTTCAGTATACCTACGGAAGTATCGGTATTATATTTTATGAGCTTTATACTCACTTATATTTTTTATTTCACTTTTTAATCTTGGGTGTTCAGCTTTTTCTTCTTTGTTGCATGTCTTATTTTAACGCTTGTCTATATTTCTTTTGTTGTAGGTATGATATACACGGGAATGCATTTCTAACATAGACTGTGATAGCGGGCCGTTTGACTGACGCGCAACTTATGTGCTAAGTGATTTGGAATAACCGCCGTTGACTTTAAGTTTTAATTTATTAATTGTAAATACTAGTTGTAACGTAAACCGGGCGATGCCGACGATGGAGCGCGGGTGAGCATGCATGCGACGCTTGTGACGTAGAGGCGACCGCTCCCCGTCGGTAGTGCGTCTTCACCGTGTGCACACGACAGGGCCTGTCCAAGCGGCCGTGGGGCCTCAAGCTGCGGCGCGGCACAGGCACGGGCGGCGGCGCCGCCTCCGGGGGCGGGGCAGGCGAGCCCGGCGCCGACGGCGTGGTAACCGAGCTGCGCGCGCCCGAGCTGTCCGAGCCGGCGTGTGACGTCACTGTCGCCCCCGGCGCCACCGCCACCATCTCATGCCGCGCCGTCGCCAACAGAGCCTCCGCCTCGTGGCGCAAAACGGCGCCCGAGACACGTGCGCTGCGCCACGGCGGCCGGTTCGCTATCTCGCTGACTCCGGACGGGCTCGCAACACTGACTATACACGCATGCCGCGCGTCTGACGCCGGTGTGTACTGCTGCCTCGTCAGCAACGAGCTGGGCGGCGTGCAGAGCTCGGCGCGGCTGACTGTGGGTGCGGGGGGTTCCCCGGGCGTGCCCGCAGTCCGTGCACACCCTGGTGGCGGGCTCGTGGTGCAGTGGGACGAGCCCGCACCGGCGCACCTGGACTATTGTCGCGTAGGCGAGGGCGAGTGGCGGCGAGCTACTGAGACCCCCGCCGCCGCCAACACTCTGGCGCTGGAGGAACTTCCTGCGGGACAGTACAGCTTCCGGCTGATTTGCACGCGCAGCGGCGCGGCCGGTCCGGCGTCCGGGGCAGCAGCGTGCGGCGGCGGCGGTGCGTGGCAGCGCGAGCAGTTCGCGCGCCGCTACAGCGTGGAGGAGGAGATCGGACGCGGCCGCACAGCACGCGTGCTGGCCGCGCGGGATACCGGCACCGGACAGCGAGTAGCATTGAAACAAGTAACATCATTAAAAAAAATGCATTTCACATAAGTTAATTTAATTTCCTCCATTGAATATATAACTAAGTTTAATGTTGAAACTCGCAGGTGTTAGCAGGGCGCGGTGCGGACGCGATGCGCGAGTACCGCATCCTGTCGCGCTCGGCGCACGGCGCCGTCGTGCGCGCGATGGCGCTGTTCGCAGAGGTGCCTCGCGCGGGGGCACACACTCTAGTCCTTGAGGTGGTCACCGGTGGGCCACTGCTGGAGTGGGCCGCGTGCTCGCCTCACATCTACACCCAGCAGATGGTCGCTCACCACACGAAGCAGCTGCTGTCTGCGCTAGACTGGCTACACACCATCAATGTTGCACATCTTGACGTTAGGGTGAGTTTTCAGAACTCTTGTTTATAGTTTCCTTACTTTCTGCATGCCTAAATTGGTATGAACAAATATTTATTATAATAAATAATAATAGATTATTCACCAAGGGGATAAAGCAGTGTATAATGTCTAAATAATTATATTACATCTTCCAGCCTGAAAACATCTTAGTAGAACTAGGAGGCCCTGTCCCCCAGCTGAAACTGGTAGACCTGGGCTCGGCGGTGGAAACAGGCGAGGGCGGGGCGGGGGCGGCGGGGTCGGGGCGGGAGGTGCTCCCGCCTGCGCCAGCGCAGCTCGAGTTCGCGCCTCCCGAGTGCGTGCTCGGCCGGCCCCCCGCGGCCGCTTGGGATGCCTGGGCCGCCGGCGTGTTTCTATATGTGTTTTTGACAGGGGTAAGTGCTACTGTTTACTTTTTAGAACGGTATATATTTATATTATTTCTATCAAAACAAGCACCTTTAATGCACATCGAATGAACTTGCAAAAAAACACAAAAAATGTTGCAATTCACTACTTTCAGTTTTTACTTATTTTTTTGTATCATTCAGAATAATCCTGGAATAGGTACTATTATGCCATTCTTTGTCAAATCACTTGATATATGCTAACAACTCCCCAGCTATCGCCTTTCCTGGACGAGTCCATAGAGGAGACCACAGCCAACATCATAAAGTGCGACTACTGCTTCCCCCCGGAGCACTGGTCGGGCGTGGCGGAGCGCGCGCAGCTCATGATCCGCGGCCTGCTTGAACAGGCGCCCGCGCGCAGATTGGCTCCAGGCGACGCGCTGCAGGACATTTGGTTTGACGAGGTCGGTGTCATAACATAATAATTTTGGTGGCCTTATCATAATTTAATACTGAACACTATGAAATGTCAAGGAATTTATTTGATCAATGAAATTATGTAAGAAGCACAAGATGGAGGAAGAGCGTTTAAGAAATATGTTTGTTTTCGTTTGTGGTATAAGCTAAATCGAACTTTCCTTTACCGTAGAGTGCAAAATTCTAAAGTTAGCAATCTTTTTCCAGGCACCAGCAACAGCATTATCGGCTACACAATTAAAGACGTTCCTAGACCGGCGGCGCCCGGCGGGCCACGGCAACGCGCTGCACTCGTTGCGCTCGCCTAACGACACCTGACGCAACGACGCCGCACCCGCCCGCACCGACCCCGCAACGGGACCTCACTAGCCGCACCAACTCGATGCATATGTGCTGAACAACTAGACACCCACCAGTCACTTAATATGACAAGCAGACGACTCTGGACGGTGAACCAACCAGTTTTCATGTGATTAAGTACCATGTATTGCATCACAACCAACACACCACACCACATTCGACTACGTTAGACGTTATTCTTGAATATCTTGTCATAGCGTGTATGCATCGACGTCTCGTACGACACGACAAGTGAAGCTACGCTTCTCGAACTGATTTTAACTGAAGCGATATGAAAACATTGCCTTAATCAGTGTTTTCACATAATAACCATTCTTCTTGTAGCCAACATTTTATGTGCAAGTAATTAAGGAACAAAGGCGCTAGCCAAAGTAGATCTTATTCAATATTCACTCAATAGGATTACGTTATTTTCTCTTAAGCTGTAGTTTACTGTAATTGTTCTATAGTCAATGTCCCACCTATTGAGTTTGGTATTTTAGTTTTTTGAAATTTGTTCGCAACTTGTTTGCTGACTTAAAAACATGTTTTATTGGGAATTTCCACCAAAATGTCTGCCGCCGACAGCATGATTAGTCGTGACAGCGACAGGCCGCGTCTTGTGAAACTAGTGAACCAATCAAGAAAGTTGGCGGTTTATAAAATTTTAATAATATTCCTAAAGTGGCCGATTATTAAAGAAAAGTGTCTGTGATTTATGCTAAAAATGAAGTTTTCATGCTTATTCCTAATCTTATCGTATGTACTTGTTAATTAAATTAATAATAAATTGATAATGACTAACGAATTGTATATAGAATTAATTTTTAGAGCGTCATTTTTATCCTACTTTGTGACCAAAATGCAAATTTTTTAATCATGTATGTCTGATGTATCACGACGCATATAGTATATACGTGAGATATTATGTAGTACCTATATCATAGTTTTAACGATGGAATGTACGCTGCTACACTGCCGTTGAGCGCTCTGCCGTGCGACAGACGCCTTTCCAATGAAATGTAACTCGTAACCTTAGATATTGTAAGTAAAGTATTACTTTGGATAATTGTAAGCTTTTATCTCAGTCGAATATGAATACAGAAACAACTATTTTAAAGGAAACTCGTAAGATCATGTTTAGGTCACAGTCTAGTAACTGGTTTTAACTACATAGTTAAGGGTCAGTTCACACCGAGACACGAAGCGACGCGCACTTTTTTATGTTCTGATACAATATCGAATTTATTTAGTACACAATAAGGGACACGGGCTGCGCAACACCGCGCATCTCAGCGTACTTTGACACGTGTCAACCCTCGCACTTAAATTATACCTTTTCGTGAAGAAAATAAGGTCGGTAATTTTTTTAAAGTGTGAGGAACGTCACGTCGCTTTATGTCGCGGTCTGAGCTGACCCTGAGACTGCAAAATTCTGTCAAAACCTTTTTTGCAATATACTAACATAATTTAGAAACCTACACCATCACTTATCACTCGCCCTAACTTTAGTACAAGCGCAAGTATTTCAGCCAGTTATATATTGAACTTTATTCTGACAAACGTCAAGTCCTTAAAACAAGATTATTTTAAGAAGAGCAAATTAGACTTGGGGTATATCGTCAGTTTTGTTGTAATTAGAACTTTAACTTCGTCGGAATAAAGATCGAAATAAAAAAAGGCTTACTGGGTCTAATGAGAAGCTTGTTTTGTGATAAGAGGTTTTATTTTATGACCCGTTTTAAAACAACATTGTTTTTGTAATTATTCTAGATATAACTAGGACTAATTAAAACTGTTACTTATATATAAAAAACGTGTTTTTACTAAAGGTTTGACTGAAACCAGTCAAAAGTGGTTCTGACCAGGAGTTTTGACTGTAACATAAACATTATCTGCTTATTTTATTCTAAACAGAATGACATGAAAGTGGGGTGCATTCAGAGTATATAAATATAGGAACTACTACGATATGTTCTAACTTAAAATTATTTCATACATTCAGTTCCTTTTCCTTTGCTCAATTACATTTTGGCGTTTGTAATTGCATGTATTACATTACTGATTTCAGATTTCTATAAAATAACTTAATTGAGACCATGTTTAATACCGAGTCGTTGGAACATGAAAGACGCCTTAATGATCTGTGATCAATATGAACGTGTTTAGAAAAGCTTAAAAATGTTTCATGCTTACTTATCAGTTCCGGCGGTATCCTCTTTATTAAGGCGTTCAGCACTGTCTAATGCACGCACAAATCTTTAAAACATTGACGCAACACTTAAAACAAATGAAGGGAACCAAAGTTTTGTGATCTAAGTCAAGAGTGAGAGGGGAACGTTTGTGAAACAAAAAAATCACTGCTCTCATATGTAGAGTAGCCTTACTTCGCCTGCTCAGCTGCGTCAGTGTTGCCCGTGTATTCTAAGCTTTCTTTCATTTGCCTTTTTCACTGTGCCTACAATCTGTATCAATAGCCCCCTTTACAAGCACGCCCTTTGCCGAGTGCTTTTGAGCATACAGTAGCGCGCGCGGGACAACTCTGCACCGCATCATAGGCTTTCCGTTCAACATGTTCAAACGTGCGCTCTTTCATGATTTTTGTTTCATGCACGCTTGATCGAGTGTGTAAAGCCGGCTATTATGTAGCAAGCTACCCGCCAGTGTCATTTCTAGATATCATATATTATTGTCTAAAGCTGATGTATATTATAAAATCGTATTAAATCATTTTGAAAAAACAAAGTTTTTCTTTTATCCCTCAATTTGATTATGAACTATTTTCAGCAATTAGGTAGCATACAGGATTAAAAGGAGGCAATGAAAAGATTGATTTACATCGATAGCATCATTTATTTATTCACTAGCTGACCCGACTGACGTCCTTTCTAAAATGATTCATTCAAAATTCACAATATTTTTCGGCAACTTTTCTAATTACCATAAGAACTTTTACGAACATTTTATAACAAAAAATCGCCAAATCAGTCCAGCCGTTCTCAAGTAATGCGCTTACCAACTAAGGGCATTTCATTTTTATTATATAGATATTAGTCTAGTAAATATACGAAAAGTGGCATCTTACAATATTATATCCTAAACAAAACGGTGAATAACGACGATAAATTCGTTTATTAAAAATCTTAAAATACACTGATTCAACAAATTGGAACATGAAACGACGTCGAAAACTTAAATTATTTTTTGGAATAATAAAACTAAATGTACTCTGTGCATACTCTCCTAGAAAAAGTATGCACTTCGGCAAAAATCTTCGGGAATACGAACGCGAGCATGAGATCTAATAAAGAGCTGTTACAACCATGGAAGTACTTCTACAGAACTTAGTAGTATAAAATATGAAGACGTAGCAGATGGCAGGTACTACTTCTAAAGAACTTTATTTATTTCGCCCGTTTATTAAATACTCGATATTATTAAAATAAATTAATAATTAGATTCACCTGTAATATACCTGAGATGAGTGAGACTAGTCTTCTAGCAATACTGTACATAAACTATATAGAAAGATAAAAATCATGAATCATCAGAAATCCAGCACAAAACGACGAATAATACAACATCAAATAGAACACTTCAAATGCAAATAAGATTCATTTAAAAATAGACATTGATCTCTTGTAAATAAAAATATAAACAATAGCTCTAACTCCAAACTAGTTAAGAATTATTTGGCCGGCTTAACTGCAGGTTCTCAACTCAAGTAGGTTCCTATCATGGTCACAAAACTAGGAACTTCATCTAAGATTGGTCTAGAACTTAATTTTGGCTTGAAGTTCAGCCATCAGCGTCGCGGACTGGAAGAACTGCTGGCTCTCCGTGTCGGTCAGCGGCTGTCTGATGACGTCGAGCACACCGTTGCGGCCCAACACGCACGGCAGCGAGAGGAACACCTCGTCCGTGATACCGTGCTCACCCTGGAACAATAAAGAAATGAGTAAAAGACAAAATTAGAATAAAGATACCTACCTACCTATTAGTCTAACAACTAAATTTCGACATTCGATGCCTATTACACCGTAAAATCTAGAATTTCTAGTAAGTCTTGTATAGTATAGAGTACCTATGTTTCGTTTCATTAATGTCGAGTACGTACACACGGCTACACATCAAGCTATACTTTTCCAGTATAACCTGACCTCGCATTTTACGGAAATCATAAACAATGCGAGATGAGCTTATACTGTAAATATTAGTACCTACGTTCGTATAAAGATCAATAGAGAATTTTAAGTATATTCATAGGTAGGTATCTGTAGTCCGATAAAGTACCAAAATCTGGTATGCAAAAATAATAGTAGGTAGGTAATTGACAATTTAATTGAACTAACAACAAAACGTAATAAATGATAGCATCCTCATCACGGGGAAATACCATATGGTTTGGGGAAAATCCAGAACGAGACATGATTTACGGGTTTAGGAACGTTGCCAATAAAATTATTGTTGCTATCGCTTTCATTAATACACTGTATTTCTATAAGAGATCCCGGTCAAGCGTTAAATATTTCTTATAAAAGAACGTAAGTTAAATTAACGATGTCTACCTGTACACAAGTAGTGACTGCGTGCACACTGGTGGCGTTGGTGAGGACAGCTTTAATGATCTGTGTGAGGGACAGGCCGATGGCCCAAGAGGTGTATCCCTTCAACTTGATGACCTCGTACGCGCTCTGCACAACCTCGGCGTGGGTGTCCTTCCAATGCTCCTCGTCGCAGTCCAGACCAATGTTCTTGTTCAAGTCCCGAAGCCTCACGCCAGCGATGTTCACGCTAGACCAGACGGGCACTGTGGTAATGAAACATTTGATCAGTTTCGTTTTTGTTGTTCATCCTTATAGAATTCAAGCCACGTACCCTATGGGATTTTCCATCGGTAGAAATGACGAACTTCCATACAAACTTTTATCCCATAATAACCGCATTAGCGAACTAATTTTCAAAAATCGCTCCTTGGTCATAATTCCACTCAGCAGTTTAGACTGTGCGTTGTATGTCATTGAATGAATGAATTTAAAATTTTCTGTGAAATCGGGGGCCATAAGGCTGACAGACAGAAGGAAAATTATATAAATAATAACCCAATCATATAGAATCTTCTCCCCTCAGCATTCATCCCTTATTGTTTAATTTTAAAAATGTTTCCGATAACTTACCGCTGCTGTCACCATGTTCTCCAATGATGTAGGCATGGCAGGAGGTGGGTGCGATGCCCAGTTTCTGCGACAGCAGGTAGCGAAACCTGCCGGAGTCCAGGTTAGTCCCGGAGCCGATAACCCGGTGTCTGGGCAAGCCACTGATCTTCCACGACACGTAAGTGAGTACATCCACTGGGTTGCTCGCGATTAGCAGGATCGCGTTCGGACTGTATTTTAGTAGCTGTGGAAATATTAGTTATTTATTCATCTACAAGACATGCGCGGGCGCCCGGTGGGATTTCCCATCGTGATGCATCCCACAAAATTTCATCTTTCAAAGATCACTTTCGTTATAAACACACGATCAATCACAATTTGAATCATTTTGAAGGATAATGCTAACACATTGCTTCTTAAGTACAAAAAATTTGTCTGCACAACAACTTCAATAACGCAATGTTGTTGAACTGTCAAAATGAAACAGATTGTGATTGATCGTGTGTTACGTAATTAGGATGCAGGTCATGATTTGCTAGGTAGTGTACCTAATAGTTGTAGATTTCACATTGTTGCGTCGGCGTCGGTCTAGCTTTCGCGCAGCGACAAAAAGTTTAGCCAACAGACGTCATAAAATAATGCCGTCCTACTGTAGTGTGACCGCCACGCTAGCCTGACTCCTACAAGTGGTTGATGTCCCTGAGACCTTTCTCTATTCTAAACTACTTTTTTTAATACCAGGGATCAGTTGAGTACCACAATAGACAAACCAGTGGACGCAGACGAGACCCCGAATTTTCGTACCTATCTGTCTGTGTCCCCGCGCGGTTTTCATGATCATTTTGTCTTTAAAGTACCTAGGCAGTAGGTACACCGGGCGAAAAGTTGTTTTCTCGTCAAAAACCGTACGAAGCAGGGGGCGTGTAGCTAGTTTACACTTACTTTAGGAACAATCACTTTGAGAACTTCAACGTTCCTTTGCACCAGGCTGCGCCGGTCCTCACCCTCTTGCTGTCTCACACCGGCTGCTATCACGCAAATCTGGGAGTTCTTCGTTATTGCGTAATCTGGCACAAAAAAACAAAATGTATTTTATAAAACCGAATCAATTTGAAGACATAACATTATGCCTGTAGTTAATCCTCGAGAGTTAGGAGGCAGAGGTGTACACCCACATTTCTCCAGTTATGTTTAAGTCTCATGTAATGTGGGGCGAGCCTATCCCCATCAAACAGGAACAGATCCAGACTCCGGGCTGCTAATTAGAAATTCCTAAGTAACAGAAGTAACGAATAACACTGCCCGACCTTGGAATCGACCGTGTGCGACCACTAGATCAACAAGGCAGTTGCACAGTGAAACCTTTCATCTAAATATTCCTTTTTACCAAAACGAAAAGGTACCGCAATCTTTTTAACACATTTCGCGCAGTAGCCGTCCGAGGGTTGGTGCTGGTGCCCGCTGCCTTAAGTGTCTTTCGAATCTAGCGACACTATTGTATGACCTACCTACATCTGGATTAACTTTGTGTAAATTTATTCATCACAAATAATTTACAGAAAGTACCTAGTTAAATTACCTCTCAAAATAGTGACGGAAAACATATCGCGAGGAAACTGGCTTGAAAATTTAAAGACATGTGTCATCCACCGACCAGCACCGGGCCGACGTGGTGGGTTCCCTACGGCCCGCTGTCTGCCACAGATTGGGCCTGCACTGCAGGCAGGCCCAATCTCTGTGACAGACAGCCCAGCAGTTGGCACATAATCTTACTTTTCACACTTATTGTTACGGTCATAATTGTACTTGCGAGTGTTCCATACCTGTGCCGGCTTGTATGTTGTTGTTGTTCAGGAAGGCCGATCCGTGCTGCAGGTCCATCATCTCTCCTTTCAGTTTGTCTGCATTCGTGTCCACCATCACTATGTTGTTCGTCACGCCCTGTAACAAGCACATGAAACTGCTAGTAGATCACCTGTAAACATCACTTCGAAATTAGAACGTGTGGTGACTCCGCGATCATTTACTTTCTACGCTAGCCGATCCCATAACTGAGTCCGTTCCTGAGGTAGGAACGGACTCAGGCTGCGCGATGCGAGAGGGGTGAAAGTTGTCACAAGTTGACGAATCATTGAGCTCTCGCATCACAACACCACACTCCTCCCGCACCGCGCATCCACCTCAGGGACGATAGCCTTATAGGTAAGTAGGTACATGTTTGGATGATATAAGACTGTATTAGCGCATACAATTTATGTCATTGCATGGCTTGAACAGGAGTCCTGGTAAATTCCTGGTGCGTTCGTCTAGCAAAAACTGGATAATCAGGCGCGTTACCAACTATTTGGCTAATCTCAGCACGACATGAGCTTTTATTCTCGTTAACCTAAGTGATGAAGATAGATTTACACTAAAGGCCGGTAACTATACGCTCCCGGGCCTGCCCGGCATGGCAAAGCAAAGCAATAATAACATTTGCATGGCCGAATACTTACCGCAGCAGCCCGCGGTATGCTCCTGCACATAGTGCGAGTGCTTCTCTTGTGGCGATATCAACGAAATGTGAATGCTAAGAGAATGAAAATAAGATTCATAACTTCCGCTTTCAAAAATCCTATGCCATGCCGTGCCGCGCTTCGCCGTGCTGTCTGGCTTACATCGTCTTAATAACTTTTTGTCCCAAAAGGCAAGGTAGACTAGTATTTATATCGGATATCTGGAAAGGTAAGTTAATCGATACCTAACGGTATCACAGATCTAAAGGTACTTAACTATATAATAACAGGATTGCTTTTATATGTTTTATTGTCCACGACCAATAAATATATAATGGGCTTTTTCAGCGTAGCATAGCATATCGGGTTAGCCACATGAGCACAATAAAATTAAATAAATAGGAAAACCATCTGAGTGAATCGTTGCACTACGATGTATTGAAAATCGCATAAGGAAATAACCTAAGTATACGAATTTTGGACTTTTAAAACCCTGCTTACCTATTCTTAAACTCAGAGCATTTATTTCAATTAAACCATTTAGATACAGGCACTTTTCAATTTGTCAATGTTACAGTCAGTGAAAAAAAATAAGCTAGTTTGCCCATTCCAAAGCATGGTATTTATTTTGCTACGGAGAAGAACAGGCAATAAACTGCATGGACACTCTTCGTCAGGGGGCCCGCGCGGCTCGAGCGGAGTATGACATTAGCGAGTTCGCGGTCTTGAGTGCGCGGTCAGGCAGGTTAAATGATATTGCTAACCTAACATTAACTGGACAGGACACGAATTCCTAAAAAGGATAAATCGAACACATACAGGCGAGCAGACAAAAAACTTACTAGGTACACAATGAAAAAAAAACCCTGTCCGATCCGTGAGGTATCGTAATAGACTAATGAGAGTATATTTATGTGGTAATTTTCAAGAAAAACGAAAAAATTACCGGATTCTTAACTTGGGGCACGGGCGGCCGTCTGTCGTTTAGCGGGTCTACAGTCATTAAATTACTTATGACCCTTGTTGAAAATTTGCTCATTTTTAACGGATTTGGGGTAATTTTGGTACAAAAAATGTGAATTTTAAATAGCAATAACTTTTTATTTTCAATAATAATAAGATTTTCTTACTTATTTTTGGCATGTTTTTGGTACCTTATGTTATTGCAGTACCTATGTGCCCCTTTCGGATCGGACAGGATTTTTTTACATATTGTATAAACTCATGGTGTCAATAGTTTTATATTTGTACTGATTACTCAGAAATTATGTCAGCAATCGTTTAATAGCTGTGGCGTCATTTTTATAATCACAAATTTCCGACCAGTGACAGATAAGATAGGGGCTGCACCGTGCACGCTCAGCATGAGTGGCTGACAAAGCGAACACTTGTTACAAGCATGACCGCTGTAGGCACTTAGGCCGATACCTTGCTTACCCCGACGATAAAGCTGGGAACATGGTCTAAGCCATAGCAATAATGGTTTGTCAGTATTGTGACACTGAGGAATAAGGCTTAGCCAAAGTGCTAGCCTATAGCCTATAACATTTACAAAACTAACATTTGTAGATGATTAACGTTTCTCTATTTACTCCGAATCATGGGACATGGGATTAGGGTGGATTTTTCTCACTTCTAAAGGCGAGTCCACACCAGTGGACGGCCTAGAACGGCTTTTGACGCGGACATTTTGAGCGCGCACGCATATTGCGAATTTTGTTCGGGTTCGCGTGGAAGCACCACACCTGCTCCGTAGAAGCTCAAGCGCACGAACCGTGAAGTAAGGGTGTTCATAAGTACTATGTTCCTAAGACTAAGATGCACGCGATCCGTAGGTACTGTTCGTGTACGCGAGAGGACACGTTCCTGAACTACTCGCTAACAGCTCGCGAACCTGTGCAAAGGTGTCCATACTATGTCCCTAAGATGCACGCAAACCGCACTGTTCGTGCGCGTGCGCAGGTGTGCACCCGCCATGGGCGTCGGGAATCCCAGGCGGATTCCCGGCCACCATAGGCGCGGGCTTGCGGACGGCGAGCAATGGGTAGCTCGCCGTCCGATCAGGACCAGGCCCGGGTCGATGGCGCGTCGTGTTCCACGCGCGCCTCAAAGAGATGTCAGCACAATTGGCGGGGTCCGCTAGGACCGATGCCTGCCAGGGTTGCGGGTTAGTCCGAAAGGGATACCGGGACCTTGGCAACAGGCAACTGAAGGAACACGGGTGGGTTTTAGTCAGTAAAAGTCTGACACGCCCTTCCGCTCCACCCAGAAGATGATGAAGTCATTGGTGTGCACCCGCCTTCTCCTTTTCGTGTGGTCAGTGACTAACCTGGTGTCAGTTTTAAAGCCGCCCATGGGCCTCTGACTTGGCTTCACATGCGGTCGAGAAATATCTCTCAGGCATGCCGGTTTCCTCACGATGTTTTCCTTCACCGTTATTAATGCAAGTGATAATTATACAATACGCACATGAATCCGAAAAGTCAGAGGTTCGTGCCTTGGGTTCGAACTCGAGACCTATGACTTGGCAGTCCGACGTTCACACCACTAGGCTATCACTGCTGCATAATTATCACTACCCGCCTTTACGTATTGTACATACCTCTAATTACTTTTCGAACTTCGTGCATGTATGTGCTGCTGGGAGAGTTCCGCCATGTACTTTATTTTTACATAAGTAGTAGGTACCTAATTAATCTAATCATATTTTTAACTTAGTACCTACGAAGCAAGATAAACTTCAATAATTGATAAGTAATATCAATAAGCAATAAATAATGATAAAAACATTGAATTTGGTAACGCTAACCAATTTTTTATCATTGCACTTTTACATAGGCAGTCTGCAACAGATTCAAATCAGAACCTAATCGAGGGTTTTACAATTTAATCACTTATTTACGCTCTGAAGTACCCTATATGACATATACTACCTATATAAAATTATATTCAGAGTCATAAAAACGATGAAACGATTTCAGACTTTCAGGAAAAATCCACCAATGGTATTTGCTCGGATTTTCCAAATTTTAAATTCACTTACTTAACTAGTGACAGACAGCGCAAAGCCAATACCGCTGGGTCCTAAGTTATGAACACTTACCACTAGAATAGACAAAATGAGAGATTTCGATTGTTTATCTGTCATTTTGTCTATCCTTCCGTCAACAAAACCCGTTTCTAAAGTGGTCATGCTACGCGTGCTGTAGACATTATTATGTAGACTAGAGAATAAAGGGGCTCTCTTAATTCAACCAATTCAAACTCATTTAGAATATCGTGCTCATCGACAGTGAGCCACAAAAGGACGCCACATCACTCGCCAATACTTAGAACGAGCCGTAACATTAATAGCCCACACACGGCCATTCGACTGATCACGCCTTTTAGTATTTATTGCATTGTTTCCATGAAACACTATAGCGTTCTGCATATATGGCTAGCTGCAATAAATATCAACAGTTGTTTCACGTCTGGACCAATTTAGAGATTGTTGCTAATTGCTAAGTAACCTCGACAGTAAATTTTTATATCACATCATCTCGTCTTTTTTCCCCGTAGGGTTAGGCAGAAGTGTATCTATAGTACACCCAAGTTTCGCTGTCCTATGTAGTAGGGGACGAGCCTATTGCCATCAACCGGGTACAAATCTAGACTCCGGGCTGCTACTTAGAAGTTCCTGATGGAAAAACCCAATAGCACCTTGCCCGACCTGGTAAAGAACCCAGGACTTCATTCTCAGCAATAGCGATTCCAACCACTAGACCAACGAGGCAGTCATGGTATGTCATCGAGGCAGTCATGGCATGTCATCGAGGCAGTCATGGCATTTCATCGAGGCAGTCATAGTATAAAATACAAAAGACGCGTAGATATATTTAGTAACCTACCTCTCAATGATTGCTAATCTAGTTGTAAAATTTATTATTTGTATCATGATTTTTTTTACATTTTATGATAAATAAACTCACACACTGTCCTATTAGTATTACTTGCAAGTTTGTAGGAATATTGTGATATCGTATACTTTAATGTTTGTAAATATGTGAGCACCATGTATCTATCACATACTGAATTTATTTATTTGTCATTGCTCCATTTTTAATTCTTTTTACCTATTGCAATTG
Source organism: Lithophane semibrunnea (assembly GCA_947363905.1). NCBI lineage: Eukaryota > Metazoa > Arthropoda > Insecta > Lepidoptera > Noctuidae > Lithophane > Lithophane semibrunnea. The sequence goes on along the minus strand of OX376186.1, from coordinate 18,343,381 downwards.
TATTCTCGGTGCATCGTCTTCACATGTAATTATATAATTGATGTATACCAAATATATGTATACCAAATATATAAACTCCACCGTTACTCTTTAAAAAACATTTTTTTTAAAGAGTAACGGTGGAGTTTCTTGCCCATTCTTCTCCATACGAAAACTACCTTTTGGAAGGGGCAACTAGAATCAATTCAATTTCTATGTATTTGACGTTCAAAAGTGCCTTTAATGTGCCTACTTGAAATAAATTATTTGACTTTGACTTTGAAGTGAGGCATTCTCAGGATGACGATTGACCAATTGCAAGCCAGAACACTACCTGAGGATGCCTCGTTGACAGCTGAAACACGTGTCGATTTCTTACAGGGTTTTTTATGACTCTAAAGAATAGGTTACTAAATATATCTACGTCTATCTATCGTGTATTTTATGATGGATTTGCGCAAAGTCACGCCTGAATCAATATAGTATGTCATCGAGGCAGTCAGGGCATGTCATCGAGGCATTTTCATGTTACCTAGATAAATGTAGATAAGATACATGGATGAGACTCGCACAGACCAGGGAAGCATGGCACAAAAGGAAAGAGGACTTTACTCAGCAGTGGATGGAACAAGGCTGCCAATGATGATCATGGTGCTGATGAGGTGCATGTGAGCTTTATAATCAGTGATCACTATGGCCATTGGGGTAGACCGTAACTATATGTTTAAAACATTCTGGTCTGATGGTGGCTTGAGCAGTGGTGGCCCAGTGGTAACGGCCCCGACTTACGAGTCGTAGGTCGTGGGTTCGAACCCTGCCAGGCGCTTTACTTTGTGTAAATAGTTTCATCACCACTGCTCTCAAAACGGTGAAGGAAAAACATCGTGAGGAAACCGGCATGTCCTAGAACCAAAAATTCGAAGACATATGACATCTACCAAACCGCACTGGGCCCGCGTGGTGGATTACGGACCACTGCCTCTCAAAGAAAGGAGGCTTGTGTCCCAGCAATGGGAACATTATAGGCTGATTATGCATTATGCATTCTGATTTGGTCAAAATATTTTAGATTGACGTCAACATGAAACCGTGGAGTGTTGCTATCTCCCTAATCTAAAAATATTACAAAACATCTGGTCGAGTGCGTTTATTTGCACGAAGCGTAATGACTCATACGCGTAACGCTTATCTCTTAACGAATTTTTAATAGGATAGACATAAATATTTTATTTTCGAACCAACACAGCCATCAGACTTTTTTTTTTAGTTTCTTTTACCCAAAATATTTTTTTGTAATTGCAAGAATGGGAACATTACGTATTTCATTTCACTCATGTATTTCATTACAGTTAAAGTGCAGTTGAAGATATTCGGTAACTACATAGGTAAGTAGGTAAGTACCTACAAATACCTGTTTTCTAGTTGTATCTATTTCTGGACTATAGGTATATTGTGGATTTTATTCCTAAGTAGCTGACTGGACAAACGTTGTCCTGTATATAGATAGATCTATGAACCTGATGATGCGAGTGAATCCAGGGACAACAGGTGAATTCATTTATATAAATTCTGTTAATGATTAAATTACATAAATGGCTTACTTTTTATAGTGTAAAAGAATTCTTTGATAAAAAAATAAGTGATAAAAAATATTGTCACTGATTTACTGATATTTATTTAGATACTAGACTGCTTGGATTTAAAACTGTTATTAAACATAGTAAAAATTTTGAATTACAATTTAGTCGGTATACTCCATTTGAAATAAGATTAGACGTTTAAATAAACCTTTTTTACAGTCCGTTCAACCGATTTTGACTTCTATTGCGTTGGTCGCATGACAAATGGCAGCTGCAGTAGACAGTTGGTATTGTGTAACCTTTTTTGCTTTTAATGCCATCCTTATGCCTATGGTATAGAAGTCAAAATCGGTTGAACGGACTGTATAAAGGTTTGTTTCAATGTGTAATCTTATTTCAAATGGGGTATAGTATAGGTATAATGACTATGCTAGGCGCACAATTTTAAGGAACTTCTTTTCTTTAAAATAATTGTATGCCAGTCCATGGCGAGATAATAATATGTAGATCATCACAATCCGATTATTGCAAGTACCCACCATGTTTTAATGCAAATAAACTAACCTACCTACTTATGAGTCTGAGGCGAACAAGCAGACAAAGTATAGCAAACGACTGGGATTATCTCGACGAGGGAATTACTTACTCACTTTCAGTTAAACAATGATAACAGTATTCATATGGCACACCAGCGTTTGATTTAGCTTAGCAAACCATTGTGCTTTGTGCAATAATAATTAATATTCGCAATGCTGAACGCTAATTAGTCGGCTATTATGGCTATGTTGTGGGAGTATCTTGTACGTTTTGTTATAATCGAATACCTAGTTATTTTTGTTTCTTGTTAGTTAATTACTAAATTAACTAACAAGAAGAATCCTTTTACATCATTATTTTTATATTGCACAATTTTGACTTGAATTAACTAACATTTAAAATTAAATAACCATGCTAAAGGTAGGTAGTCCTTTAGCACAGTTATTTAATTTTAAATGTTTTAATTCAAGTAAAAATTGTGCAATATAAAAATAATGATGTAAAAGGATGTAAATACAGGTACTTACCTCAATCAATCTGCCTAACCATTTCCCAACTATTTTCAGGTCGGCTTCCAGTCTAACTGGATGTAAGTAGCTGAATTTCAGTAGTAATTTCCTACTTTACATGGAGCGACTACCTATCTGACTTCTACAACCCCCGATTCTGGGTAACACGATACCCCTCGGTAAGAAGAGTTGTCAGACTTTCGGTCTTCTGACTACCCGTAATTATTATTCGAGGCGGGGAGACTCGATATGTAATGGATGGTTAGCCATCCACGAAGCGACCGCCGCACTTAATTGATTAAATAAGTACCTAAATGTAAGAAAAAAATCGATTTGAAATTGAAAACCCTAAAAATAAACATCGCAATGTTGGTCAATTTTCCCGGAAAAAAGTTGAAATATTATGCTGGCAATACCTAACCAACATAACGGAAAATACTACAAAAAAATGTACACAATCAAACAAGGAAAACCGAGTCATATTTACTCCTGGATGAGTCTCTATATGAGGAGCTGACGTAATCGTGGTGAAACTCAGAACTGCTTTTATATGTAAGTAGCTATAGTATAGCACCTGCAACACTTGAAATCGTGTGGAAATACCTAAGTTAATTATGTACTGTACAAACAGTTATTTTCTTAGGAAGAACATCCGTATTTTGTGTCGTTCAGATAATATTGCCATTAACTATAAGTACTTACATAAACTAATATAAAATATGATTAAGGACACTTTTATACCTACTTATAATAAATAAATAACAATACAACAGCGCTACTATTTATACATTTACTTATCGTTCGCGGAAAATGCATTTGTGAGCATTAAAAATAATAATTTAAATAACTATGTTTTAAGTAATATTGATCACATTTTCTTTTTGCTAATGCAAAAAGAAAATACTAACTTGTACAACAATACAATAAATAATGTACTTACTTGTACCTTACCTTTTATTAAAATAGCATAGAAAATATTTGCAAATTATATTATATTAGCTGTGCCCTGCGGTTTCAACCGCATATATCGGGTGAATATCGGGATAGAAAGTTTCCTATGTCCTATTCCAGGTCATGGTCCACCCATGTGCCAAATTTCATCCAAATCCGTTTAGTCATTTTAACGTGAAAGTGAAACAAACTCACTTTCTCATTTATAATATTAGTTAATTTATGGTAGGTAGGAACGTGGATGGCCTGTGCCTGTATTGTAAGTATACCATACTGGTCTACTGGATCAACAGTCAAGTGCAAAACAAAATATGAGGATTTTCGCAAAGCAAATTACCTGTGTGAGCAACGAGAAGACCGTAGCCATGCCGACTTGTCCCACTCCGACCACCGTCACTTTGTTCCCAGTATCCACAATCTTCTCCTGCCGGGACTGAAGCAGCTTCTTCACAGTCGCCATTTTACCTAGCAAGATATTAATATGCGAGGTTAATATCGACTCTTTCTGTCGAGATCTCTTCAGGTTATGTACCACTACACTCTGCACCAAGCGTCTCATGGTGTTACCACGGCAACAGCTGGCTAGATTCTGTCGGAGCGCGAGATTTTTTGTCTGACCGTGGCCTTCGCACTATGTAGTTAACTACGCACTATGTAGTTAACTATCAAAGTATTACATCATTTTTACATCAAATTTTATCCCTTAAGCATTTCCTCGATCATTTTAGTGCTTGTTTGCGTTTGTTTTAGATATGTCGTATAAAAAAATTAAGTTAGTTATGTGCGTTCGTGTTGCGGTTTCACAAAAGTCTTGTTGTACAGAAGTTTCAGCACGACTATTACACTAAGCCTGCAGTACGCTACTCTACTGCGATAATACACGTATCTGCATACTTCACAGTAATAATAAATTGAGCACTATATTCACATATATGTAGGTTCTTGAAGCACTAAGTACTAGGTACCTACTCCACCATGAAAACCAGACAATTTCAGATTGCAGCCGAGAGTCTAATGACGACATTTTAAAAACTTGGGAGGAAAAAAAGAACCATTATAAACTTAGCTAAGTAAGTTTAAGGTAAGTTTCTAACATTAGAAACTTACTTATTATTTTAGACAAATTGGTGAAAAATGGCGCGCTTACGTAAAGCTGATTTTACATTACGAAACTAATTAGGTAGTTGCGCAAACTTATTTATTCATTTATTTTAAATAATATTTAAATAATATTTACACGTTAAACTATCAAATCAAATAAAAGCGAGAGATGAAACTAAAAACGGTGCAATAAGAGCCACTTTTCGAGAGTCGTGTTTGCTCTATAGTTTTCGGAAACAAGTTTTTAATTGGTTAAGTATCTAAATAGGTACAGACGCCAAAACAAACAGCTCGGGTCAAAATGCGAGGACACGCATAAATATTCCTGTTGTTGGGGGGATAAAACGAACCGAAACAAAAATAATTACGTTAAAATAGGTTTTTAGGTAGTTACGTACCTACTTCATTCGTAAACACTAAAATTACAGAAAGCACAAGTTTCTTTCAGTTTACAAAGCATACACACTTCACTGTTGTAATGTTGGAGCAGGGGAGATGAACCAAACTGCGGGGCCTATTAGCTCCCTAATTCCCCATCAACATATATATAAAAATAAAACTGAAAGAAGGTAATATTTACAAAGCCGTTCGATAATTTATTATTGAACTAGGAACCCACTTCCTATATTAGTTTTTATCCTAAGTACTTATTTAACAGTAAGTATTTACTTTCACTAGGTATCTATAGAACCACCTACACAAATTATTTCATATCAATTATAACAAAGTTCAACAGTTCGCAAAGTAGGTTGTAGTGGGTACACAATATGGTAGGTTCCACCCCATACAATGACCGTAAAAGTTTATGGTGTTCTACGAATTTAAAGTACAGTTACAGCGCATTGCTATGCATGCACCACAGTATGCCCAGTCAGCTGTATTTAATTATACAAGTACTACAATACAAATAAATAAACTTACTGTTGCCATTCTCGTTGCTGTGACTGTTACAATTATTCTCAGCCATGTCCGAAATAATTTATCAAAACGGTATAATTATAAAATTTTCAAAACACTAACTAAGTTATCTTCGCGATAAAAAGCGATATCTCAAACAGAAATACAAATTACAAAACATGCGTTCACCTCTCCACTGTCAAGGATTGACTGAGTGAGTGGATAAAACCGGTCTTCTTTTATGTAAGCTTACTGAATGAGAGAACGACTGAACGAATGAGTGCCCCATTCAATTGCGTGCGCGCGAAAAAGTAGGGTGCGTCCGTTACGCGCATGCTCATTGCACCAGACACATGCCATGTTGGGTGAGTCAAGGTCAAAAAGGTCACAGGAGCAAGGACAAGAACACGTGGGGCCAGAGAACAAAAGTTGCTAGTTTTGTCATTATTGATTAGATAACCAAAGCTTTATAGAAATTAAAAAAATAATGAAAATAGTTAAATAGTACCTACCATGGTACCATGTATGTGTATTATAAGTTTATAACCTATCTATATACTTACTTGTGTACTTAATACCTATTTTATTTACTTATAGTTAATTCATTATTTTATCTTTTTATTTTTTATATCTACTCTCAATCAGAGCGCCTGCCATCTTATCTCTTCACCACCTTCGGTTGACTTGGAGAGAATGCCTAAGGCATTAAGTCCGCCTTTGTGTGCGAGAAGTTTAAATAAATAAATAAATACAAACTGAAAAAAAAAAAAATGATGCCGCGAGTGAAAGTGGTGTTATAATACAGTTTCACATCAATTAAAAGCATTCATGTTGTCTATACTAATATAATAAAGAGGAAAGATGATTTTTATAAAGAGGAAAGATTTGATTGTTTGTTTGTTTGCATTGAATAGGCTCCGAAACTACTGAACCGATTTGAAAAATTCTTTCACCATAAGAAAGCTACATTCACCCTGAGTAACATAGGCTATAATTTATAAAGATTACACGCTTAGTAATAAAAAATATAAAAAACATCCGAATTGAAAACCTCCTCATTTTAGAAGTCGGTTAAAAAAACGGTGTCAGCTGGTTTATGTTTCGATAAAACATTACTGATGTTTATGTACTTTCAGCTCGATTTTCACGAACAATGCATCATGAATGATTCGTATGTTCTACGAATCATTGATGATGTATTGTTTTTTAATACTTAGGTTTTTTATTTGGCCTGAGGTACTGTTGTAAGTAGCTCAGATCAATAAAAACCTGTCATGCCATGGAACCACATGCCTCATAAGGCATTTTGGCACTCGATAGTTTGAAACTCCATCAAACCGAGCACTATGTACATACTTAGGTACCTAAAAAAATAGATGGGTAAGATGTTGAAAAAAGTTTAAAGTACAGTCTCGTGCAGGAAAACGACACCCAACACCAGATCAATCCCTTCACCCAATTCCTTTCAATGTGTCTGACGATGTCATACCGTGAGTCTGGTCACGTAGTTGCCGGCAACACGGCAAACACGGCTGATGTTGCCAGACACCGGCGGCGGCGCCGGCGTGCGGCGGTCGCGTCGGTCGTCGCCTCGTCGGGCCCGCCGGTCAAGGTGACCTTCACCAGCTTGTTTTGGACGCCACGCCATCGCGCATGACCGAATTAATACCAAGCCCCCACTAAAATACACCATAACACCTAAACATACGATCGCTTTTACAACAACCACATTTTTTTATTACTTACAGGACTTCAATTTACGAAACGGCTTCATCAGTATCCCGCTCAATTTCGGCTTTATAGTGCTCCGCCATAAGATCTGAGGTTGAATAAAACTAGTCTAGATTCTAGACTATTTTAACTGATACTGTGATAATAAATAATTTGACAACGTTGAGAGTTTGTGACTGAGGTCAGTCACCTTCTATAATCCACTTTCGTGCTTTCATTGCATTATTTGCATTGACAACACAATGTTTGCATACAACTCTGTTTTTGGAAATCTAAAATCCCAGCCAGATGCTGGGATTTGGATTTGGATTCCTGGCTTCCTGGTCAGATACCAGGAAGCCAGGAAAGCTGTCAAAACTCATGTTATATTTTAGCACACTTGTTAGGGTTCCGTACCTCAAAAGGAAAAAACGGAACCCTTATACTTAGGATCACTCGTGTAGGTATCTGTCTGTCCGTCGGTCACAGTCATTTTGCTCTGAATCTACTAAACCGATTATGTTGAAATTTGGTACACATACTATCTGCTATATACCTATCAACTACAATGTTTAGTTAGCTAGTTTAGCTACAGTTAATTAAAAAAAACGGACCTAATTAGGTAGCACCGTAGCGGCGGAGTCACTATTTGATGAAACGCACTCTACGCGTTCTATACACCCTTTAAGTTCTGCAGCCCATGGGCAAAAGGAAAAATTTGTGTCACTTTAAGGGATACTAAATTTAAATACTTCACTATAATAAAAATAATTTAATTTTTTTTTTTTTGATTTTATAAAAATATTTAAAAATGTAAATAAATAAGAAAATCGGTGTCCTCCAATCGATTAAATTATTAAAGTAAGTACCTAAATAAATATTGTAGTAAGCATATGTGTTAAATTAAAATAATATATGTTAAATTAAAAAACTTTTCAAATTATAAATAATTTATTAAATAAGCACGAAAACAACTTCTCACACTCTCAACAATCATGACAGGGCACACTACTAGTAGCCTAATAGTCTTTTTATAAAAGCCCTAGGTATAATTATAATAAACTTCAATAAAGATATTCTAAACACGATTAGAAATTAAACAAGAACTGAAGAGAAAACATTATTTTTTAAATGTATGCGAACATAATGCATATTTTTACGTATCAGTTTAACAATTTTCTGGAGATCTCTTGCCATTGCATTAAGTGATTTGCGCCCTTGCGCAGGAGTGAGGCTTCATTATCACTCAGTTCCTGCCGAACGATGTTGGTAACTCCCGCTCTGCCTATCACACAGGGCAACGAGAGGAAAACTTCGTCTCTTATCGAGTGCTCGCCCTGTAAATATAACAAATAGTTCATTCAATATTCCAGTCTGATCCCCAAATCTTCGTAAGATCCACCAAAGGATCAGATTTAAGAGATCGGATCAGAATAAGTTTTCGGAACGTGCTTTCATCGCATTAACCTGAAAACACGATGTTTGCATAAAATTCTGTTTTTTGAAACCTATAGGTACAATATCTGACAGAAACCTGTCAAAACATGTTAGATTGCTAGCTGACGAGATTTGGTAACTTGAAAAGAACAGGGAAACTACAATAATTTTATTTGTGACTTCATCAAAACTTGGGTTAACCTCATATTGAGAATATGACAATTTTTTAACTAAGTAAGTAAGTAATCATTTATTTACGAAAAACTTAGCCTAGGTAACGTCAGTGTTGTTTCATTATGGTATAGATATGGCTAGTATAAATGAGACCCCTGCCCTTCCAAACTAGGAAAATCCTGTATCTTGAAGAACAGTGTTCTCTAGGTGGGATTGACACGTTCACAAAAATTTATAACTGCGTAGTTCTGATGTTTACATACTTAACTTATGAGTGGGTTTAATTGTGAGCTGTGAGCAGAAACTTAATAGTTTCTGTATGGTAGGGGAGCCCATCAGGATATTTTGGGATTTACTCAAGCGCGGCAGATTAACATAGGGAGATACCTTGTACCCTGTTGAGTAACTATCTCCATCAAATATAAGCCCTCGCATACAGGGTTAAATTTTATTCGTTTAATGTACTCATCATTACAAACAAATCTCACAATGGGACCAAAACAGAAATCGCAAAAAAAAAATTAGCTGTTCTCTCCATTTTGACGAGCTATGCGAACATAAATTTAATGTGGGGACCGCAAAGGGAACAGCAGATTTTTAACAACATTGTTTTTTTTGCATTTTCAAAACGCCGCCACGAGCTGGCGTCACGTTTGAATCGTCAGGAAAATCAGAGGTGCTCGAAAATATTTTCTTTTCCCATTTTTTACCCTTTCGTAATCAGATTAACATACCTCCGTCATCATCATCAGAGACCGTATTGTCGTCTCCACATTGTATATACCCCATACAATGTGGAGACGACAATACAACAATAAATGAAAACTCTGGCAATATTAGTATTGCCAGAGTTTTCATTTATTGTTGTATTGTCGTCTATGCATAAAAGTATTTAGGAACTATCAAATAAATCCTAACATCGAAATTAAAAAAGTCATTTTTTCAAACAAACTAAATAGTAGTGATGGACTATAGGGTTTGCCGATCTTTGACTAGCTATCGTAACTAAACTATTGGATATATTTGATTAATTTTTTGTATGTAGACCGAGAACGTCATTAGATATAGGGAGTTTTATTTTTTGTCGTATTGTCGTCTCCACCTTGTATAAACTATCAATATCTGATGCGCTCGATTTCCACGTGAGTTTTATTACATTTTTTAATGCCTGTAGACGCTCCCCCCAACGGCGAAATGTACATGACTTTTTTTCTTTCTACCATCTGATCTTCAAAATACTATAGGTCCCCACGACGCTCGAGTAAATCCCCATTTAGCATCATGGCCTCCCCTATTATTACAGTTAGGTAAAAGAGCATATTTCGAGCGGTCCATACCTACTGCAGAAGACCGCATACCTTTGAGACGTGTCGTATGTGGTAAGGTAGAGAGGAACATATTACCTGAGTCCATATAACCGAAGCTAATGGAAAACACCACTGTAGGTACAATGGTCCTATTTTTAATTCGATTGCATTATCAACCAATTAAAGCCAACATACCTTGACATATGTAGAGACCGGTAGCACTGTATATGTGTTCGTAAAGATCGCTTTGCAGATCTCTGCTACAGCTAAACCTATGGACCACGACACGGTCCCCTTCAGTTGGCGCACTTTGTCATCAACTTTCACAGCATCCTGGAATACCTCGTGCCACATATCAGGGTCCGACTCTAAGCCAATCTGTGGGTTCAGATCCATGAGGCGCACACCAGCCACGTTCACGCTAGACCACACAGGGACTACGGAGAAAAGTAAAGTTCAACGTTAAAATGATGGTTATGTACAGTCGCCAGCACATCAAGCTACTACAACCTGTCAAATTTCTTTAGTAAATTTTAAACCTTATCGCTAAAGCATTAGGTTCAAGGTTAATTGGGAAAGTTTGACAGTTTCGGGTAGCTTGATGTGCTGGCGTCTGTACCTTTAATATAAGTATACTATTCTCGAAAGTTCGTGTTCTGAAAGGATGATGCATTTGGGTATTGCTCAAACTGACATATTCGGTAAAGTATAGCTCTGAGCGCACAATGATTTTAACTTCTATTTAGTTTAAAAAGAGCTATCCAAAGATGGCTATTAGAGGGGCCAAAATTTGCAACATCCTTTGGCATACTGACAATTAGTATAGGGATTTCGAGCTAGCAGAATGTGCACTGGTGTCAGCAAAAACTCACAAACAAAGCTTAAAGGCTCGTGCAGATTAGCGCGACTTGTCGCGACACCAGTAATTGTTCTACCGTGAAGTAGTAAAATCGTTTTGTTAAAGTTGCGTCGCGCTTGTTTGCGGGAGCCTTAAGAATATTAGTACAAATATTATCGTACCGCTGTGTTTGTAACCATGTTCTCCAATAATATACGCGCTACAGCTCTCGGGTGCTACTCCCAACTTGTCAGACAGTAGGTACCGGAACCGAGCCGTGTCCATCAACGTGCCAATTCCTATAATCCGTTGCTTCGGTAAGCTACTTATCCGCCAGGTGGCGTAAGTTAGGATGTCAACTGGATCACTCGCCACTATGAATATGGCGTCAGGACTGTTCTTCGCTAGCTGGTGTAGGAGAACTTTAATCAATTGAAACTGAAACTTACACGCTAGTGACTTGTTAGTGACTTTGTTCTAAGATGATCGATTACGGTGGTGATTTCAATTGTGAGTCTGTTTTTCAGTGCCCGAACAAACAAAAAGTACATGGTAATTTTAAGAAATTGTGCATGCAGCACCGTACTCGTAAAGTGAAACTTCATAACACATAAAGAATAAAGACTTCGCCAAATAGAACGCGAACTTAGCGCCGCATTTAGCGTCGCATTTTAAAGGGTCAAAAATAGCCATAAAGGCCATAAAGATTCCTTGGGGTGGATAAACGGAATAGCCCCTCTGCTGCCAAGCGAGGGTCGCTGAGCAAGGACTCTCTTTGGTACCTCTTGTTGCTGCGACAAACTCACAAGTACTCGCCGGCGGTGTGTGAGCAGTCAGCAATCAACTATTAATTATATGTAGGTACTTCCCTTTACAGGGACCTGCAATCTTTTGTACGTTTCTTGAGTGAAAAAATCGTTGATAGCTAAGTAATCGCTTTCTCGTCGGAGGTGGGATAGTTGCTTATGGGGAAACGGGCTACCTATATCTTCTTCTAGATAAATTATTTAAGTACCGGTGTGACGATCGCCCTCATGATGCCAGCACTCCGAGCGATATAATCATCGTCTCCTTCGTCCCTTCCTTTATATGTGCCCGAGGTGACGATGCACACTTTCGAGTCGCGGGCGTCCGCTGGATCTATGTGCAATACAATATAAAGCATTACTAAGTATTATTAGGTTCACTGCTGGTGTTGGTTTCGTCTCACACACTCATATCACTGCATTATTTTCTTTCTGTACAGTACGACACAACATAATATGTAGATGCAGCTTAAATTTGAAAATTTGCATTCGTTCATTTCAATTTTACGTATGTATTTAGTTATATGACTTTACAAGTTAAATCGTTTGCGTAAAGATCATTTTCACCTAAATCAGTAATACCTAAAGATCGGAGATTTTGAAGGCGCACTCAGTTCGTAAAACCGATCACCATATTGATCGGTTTTACGAACTTTGCCGATGCTACACCTAAGTTGTGTCATACTGTACTTACCTTATTATTTTGCAATGCAATTTTAGACCACAAAATATGTTTTTCGTAAACATATGCTATGCTGCCAGGAATGTTAACCTTTTATGTTGGAAACTGCTGTAAAGCATTGCAATGCTTTGCCCTATTAGTTAAGTCTCCTGCTTATTCTTTTGTAATAAATAACATCCAGTTGCACAAAGACGGATCATTAACGCTAATGCTTTCATTAAATTCATCAAACAACCATTAAAATCATGTTGTTTTCTGCAACAAGTTAATGAAAGATTCGTATTTAATGACAGCTTTAAACTGCAACTGGCTGTTTTTACTACACAGCATTTAGGCTGCCTTTCCACCAGAGATGAGCGAGGATGCGTAGCGAGGAATATCCGTAAATCTAGGCAATAACAACGCTAGCTTAGCTCAAGCTATGACAGTGAAGCGATGATATTGGTTAGTTTCACACACATCACTCGCTACGCATCTTCGCTCATTTCTGGTGGAAACGCAGCCTTAGGATGGTGGTTGGTTGCACATCTGACGGAAGATGCGTCTGGCGTTACTTTGTTAGTATGCGAGACGGACTAACGCATCATCGGTTGAGTGTGTAAGGTTCAATATTTTATTGTCTACTTATCCGTTTTAGATCTATTACCTTTGCTAGAATGGATTCTAGGGTTATTAAGAAACAGGGCGCTTGACTGAAGATCCAGTTGTTCACCTTGCAATATGTCTTCATTCATATCGATCATACAAATGTTGTTCGTAATTCCCTTTAATAAAATATTAATTATTAGTACGTAAACTACATATATTTGAAAATATGCGTCTGTTAATTCTGTTATAAGATCTCTTATAACCATTGAATCATTAGGGTATTTTAAAGTAAGTAGGGACATAATATCAACTTAAAAATGAAGCTCGCATGTGTCATCTCTCGGTGTCCTCTCATCTCAATACGATGTTGAACGCTTGCCTAGAAGTACGATTCCTCGATTCTGGTCGATTCACAGGTTTTTAGCTACGAGCAAAAGGGTCTTCCCTGTTTTTTATATTTCTATGGTGTCCCCCTAGGCCCCCTACTTCAATGAATGTATCAAAGAATTCTTTTGTAATTACCTTAGCCAGTAAAGTGTACACTATAGCAATTCCCGTATCGTCTAGGCCTACGACGCTAACTTTGTCGCCTGCGCCAAAAGATTTGGGCGAATAACAATTGAACATTTTCGCTATAGTGGTATACTGTTTGCAGGTTTCTTTTTCTAGTGCAGGCCCACTTGTGTTGGCCTGGCTTGCGTATTGTGAATAGTTCCTACATCTGGATTTGGTATCTGCGAAATAACTAAAGACTTAATATTCATAGGGCCTTACCATCAGGGCCCGATCTAGGTATTTTGCACCCTAATTGCGTAATACAGGACCAATCAATGAAATGTTTATCCATTGCTTCTTAAGTTCGTAAGTTACGTTTATCCATTGCTTCTTAAGTTCGTAAGTCGAGCAGATTTTTTTTCGAACTTAATAAGTAATGGGCTTAGACCAATAAAAATATTGGTCTGAGGTAATGGGTTAGACATTTGTTTCACACCGATTCCAATTCAGTCATTTACACAATATTCATCACGTATGACATATTTCTCATTGGCCCATTTATAATTCTTTTTAGCTTTTGTGGTACAGTAATCTTATTGTAGGTGCATCGTCTTCACATATGAATAATTATATATAATTCATGTACCTATACAAAATATTGTAAAACATTTTTAAAAGAGTGGAGTTTCTTGCCCATTCTTCTTCATAAAAAAACAACCTTTTGGAAGGGGCAACTAGAATCAGTTCTATTTCTTTGTTTTTGACGTTAAAAAGTGCCTTTTATGTGCCTAATTGAAATAAATTATTTGACTTTGACCGATCGTGCGTAAGTGCGTTACGCAATTAGGGTGCCGGGTAAAATTTGATATACCTACTCGGCCCTTTACATTAACACCATATAAGTCATGAGCTTGCTATTCAAATGGGATCATCAAGATGGGATGGGACCATGAAATTATGTGATACCAAGGGGTGTTATAATTATAACAGTGTTCCCTACATTTATGTTCGCATAGCTCGTCAAAATGTAGGTAACAGCAGATTTTTTTTCGCGATTTTTATTTTTGGTCCCTTATTGAAGGTTGTTCATAATGATGAGTAAAATGACCCTTAAGAGGATGCCCATGAATTAAATTCCACCCTGTATAAACCTTCTGGAATACATTCTCTAAATAATGTTGAAAACCGGGTTTTCGGTTTTCGATGAAACCGGTTTGCATTCACTATATGCTATGCACCCTGTATTTTCCTAAAAGGCATCGGTTTATCTAAAGAAACAATAAAAAAAAAAATAGATTAGGTAGGTTAAGTTCATAATTAGCTTAGGTTTCGGCCAACGAATAATACGGCGGCTTTCAGGCAGGCATTTTGAAACAGATTATTTTAAGAATGCAGACGTGATCCTGACGTGTTGGTACTTACATGAATAAAAATACTTTTCCTTATTGCTGCTTTTTAGCCGCGTCCTTATTACGGCAGCAAAGAGGAAAAACAATTAATGTCAGTGTGCGCCTGCGCACTCATAAAGAAACAAAGACATTCAATTATTTGTATCTTAAATCTGAATGATGATGTTTCTTCACTCTTTGTAAAGGCTTCCAGTAGGTACTAATATCATAATATGGACACTCTTAAGCTGTTTGATGGTAAGTCAGAAATGATAGGCCTAGCTTAATATCTGTTCTGTAACTTAAAAAACTGTAATAGCAAAGAGATTTAAGATACTAGAGAGGCTATCTGACGACCCGCAACGACTGTCAAAGATCCACGAATGATAGCAGGGACGAACGTCTTCCGAGTCACGGAGGAGTCTCGATATGTAAAGATGGTCCCATCATAGGACCAACTCCGGCAAGCGTAGCTTAACCTGATGGATCGACCCGTGCGGCTGTTATTACTTAGCCACGAATAACGAGAATATTTTCTTCAAAATACGGATGTCACTTATAACAGTTTCGTGTTTTTTGTGTCATCTTCATCACTCGAAGGCGACCGAAATTTTCTCGTGACGTTTAATCGGTACCTCTGCACAAATTACTCCGAAAATATAACCGTCAGGTCGGTGAATTATTGCAGTGTGGTATCGTTTCGGTACCGACGGCCACGACTGCGGCTCTCCGGCCAGTCGTGGCTCGTGGCCGGGGTATTGTATGGTCTGCGGCTAGTTGGTCGTGGTGACCAAGTGCGCGATTTGTATTTTCTATAGTATATCTGGTCGCTGCGACCACTGGTCGTGATCGTGGCCGTGTACGAGATCCCACACGATACCACGACACCAAGCTTTGATTCCTAGCCGTCAGCTAGTTTAATACTTATAAATTTAAGAAAATTATTTCTTTTATCTAAACACTCGGTAAAGTATAAAAAATCAAGTAATAAAAACTAAAACCCAACTACGACTTAAAAGGTATAAACAAGACACCACAGACAGACAAATTAAAAATCCGTAGTCACACGTGTTAGGGCATAAATCGAACAGATTACGTGTGACTCCGGATTTTTAATTTGTCTATCTGTGGTGTCTTGTTGACAATATCGCAATACTCGGCATATTTTCTTAGAAAATAGCTTTCTTTTTGTGGACATGAATGCGACTTGTCATCAGGGACCGGCCGGATACTCGTTGAAAGGGTTTTTGAAGGGGTTTTTTTAAGCGCTTCAAAAGACAAAACACCTTCGAAAGGGTGTAGTTAACCTGTTACGAACGGGTTACCCTTTCAACACCCTGTAACACTATAACAGGGTAAGCCATTCCAACTCAAGACATTGTAATATGCACTGTTTACAATAGATATTAGTTTGAAAATTGCATAACCATGACCGCACGTGACATCGTACCGCGCTCTGCGGTCCGCCAATCTTGCATGTACCGACTTGCCGAGCGACTTGTACTACATGCAGCTCAAGTTTATTAGGTAATCCAGGGTAACACGAAAAAAAGCTTTTCGAGAAGGTAACCTCTTCAAAGGCTTAAGTCATTGAAGAGGTTAACCCCTTCACGTTGTTACCTTAATAAAGGTGTTAACCATTTCGCTGGGTTTCGAGGATGTCACTCGTACAAAAGGTAACACTGCGATATGAGTTATCCCATGTACGGATTACCCTGTCCAAAGGCTTAACTCGGGGTTGTCCGGTCCCTGCTTAACATACAGGCGTTCCACACTATAATACTGAGCGACTTTTACCATTGTATCGAATTACGATGTTGTTTGCTAAGTCCCGTCTATTGGTACTTAATATGTAAATAATATAATGTCTTTGTTTAATAGCCTGAACTTGAAAACTGCCCTTCCGCGAAACGCAATGAATCGTATCATATAATAGTTTTTTTTTTTTTGCCTACCTACAATTATCGGTACATTTACTCACAAAAACCATAAATGCAGTGAACATTTGCACCCATCCGTTTTGGTCCATTCTCAGCTAACTGCGGGACTATAGAACAAAACACCCGAAACATCTTCGAAAAATTCTTTAGAAAAAAGAAGTTCGTGTCGTTCGTGTTTTTTACGGATCTTGACAGTTTCTGACAGTTCCGTGGATTCTTCTTCTAAACGAAGATTGAAATTAAGTCAATGATCTACAAGCGGCCTCGTAGAAAACTTAAAGAGATTTAACAGGCAAACCATAGTGCATAGATGTACTTACACTACATGAATGATAATTTATAATCAATGCAATGGCGTATAGCCACTTGGTGGAGCATGCTTAGACCATTTAGGGAGATACCTTCCCTAAAAAATTTTGAAAATATCATAATAAAATAATATACCTCTATCATAAATTCATAATAAACGCATCTGTCTGCCTGCCTGTCTATCTGAACGCGATAAACTCAAAACTTACCGAACCGGATTGTCAAACGGTTTTTTTCACCAATAGACGGTGATCCGTGAGGAAGGTATATACCTACTTAATTCATAAAATATGATTTTGGGTAAATTGGTTGACATATTGTAGTTGTTGAAAATGTCGGAAAAAATCATGCTGACTTAGACATTTCTGAATTTAATTTTTATTGTTATTTACAAAGCTATTTTTACCGGTAGGTAAGTATTATATTAATCCTTATCCAAATTTCATTTAAATTAGATTTAAATACGCCATCATATCACTACTTAAATGAATACCTACTTTAAGAGACATACTAACCGCAGATTCAAAACGACGCATACCAAAATAATTATGGTTGACGGCAGCGCGGGCGCAACGCGAGTCAATGACCTTCTCCTCGGCTATTAGGCATGCGATCATCGCTTCGCTTCCTTTTAATCCCGGTAGTACTTTCCCGTGGCCCCGTGGGATATTTTCCATCATTCACGCGGGCGAAGCCGCGGGAAAAGCTAAATAAACTCACCATCGTTGGCTAAAAGGTACCAGTTATTTTAAATTATATTGTAATTATATATTTTTAGTGATATTTATTTTAGAAGTATGTATGTAAGTAATATTCTTATAATGTATGTTTATGTTTAAACTAGCTTCCGCCTGCGGCTTCGCCCGCGTGGTATGTCGATAAAAAGTAGCCTATGTCCTTTCTCAGGCTCTAGACTATCTGTGTACCAAATTTCATTTAAATCGGTTCAGTAGTTTTGTTGTGAAAGCGCGACAGACAGAGTTAATTTCGCATTTATAATATTAGTAAGGATTTGTGAATTGTTTTTGATTTATGTATTCTGTTTCTATTCTACTCTGACACACGTTGTCTACATCTCTTTTATCTACTTTCCTATCGCAGGCTCAGACCAAATAAAAAACCTATTTGGTCTGAGATCGCAGGTATGCTGGAAGAGATTTCTTTAGAAATAAGCATTGCCTTTGTACGTATTTTTCTGTTCCTTACTTCTTGTCTGTATTTATATGTGTGTGCATAAATGGTTAAATAAATATTACACCAAATCTTTGGCTCCGAATCGGAGAAAGAGCAAATTGCTTTGGAAAGGATCGCTTTGTCTTTGCCAGTAAGCGTAGCATGGCGCTTTCTATCTCTACGAAGAATAGATATAGCTTTTTCTATACAAAGTGACAGTTCGCTTCATTTTTGACATCCACCGTAGAAATCTTTCTACAATCTGTCATTTTGTCTTTCATTTCTAACGACCTTTGTCTTGGTCTTTATAACATCCATCCACATAGGGCCATCAACGCTCTCCGAATACAATATAATAACGCGTTCAGGGTGCTGGTGGGGCTCCCACGCTACTGTAGTGCGTCTGCGATGTTTGCGCACGCGCACGCAGACGGCTTTCACACTGTGCTGCGGCGCCGAATCGTTTCATTGATGTTCCGCACGCGTGGGAGCGCCAACATCATCCTGAACGTGCTCAGCCACAAGCTGGACAGCCCCCTTCTGGGGCACTGGGTTCAAGCACAAGTGCGTGTGCCAGGGGCCCCAGAGGGCGGCAAATACTTAAATTAGTTTTTAGTTTTTTTAATGTACAAAACATAGTTTTTTTTTAAGTTTTGTACCACTAACAATTTTATGGACCAAATATGTCTGAATTAAAAAGATTTTTTATTTATTTATAAATGTAGACTATTTCGGAACAAAGTTTTCTATCCTTACTGTCAAAATCACAATGACAACCGATAAATCTGAGTCGAATTATGTAAAAGAGTGAATTTCGTAAAAAGTTGCAGTTGACTCTTTCTACTTTGCTGCCGTCTCGTACTGTCTACTGTCTACAGGGTACGTCATTTTTGTCTACTCTTCCGTCGACAAAACGGTGCTCATGCTACGCCTGCAGGGCAGGAATCTATGATAATTAAGCATTGGTATTTGGTAATGGGACTAGCTCATGGCTTTAAATGATGTGGCTAATTGGCTATCAAACAATAGATCTTATATAAACAAGACATGAATATAGATTAGTATCCTAAGAGTCGTGTTTTATGAAAACAAACAGTTGTGGCGTCACGTTATCGCCTATTGTTCATTTGTGAAAGCACATTAGTAAGTATTTATACGTGGCGTCGCCTGTAGTATTAAGTTTTTATATCAGCAGAACGTAAATAAATTATGAAAAGCTTCGTAGCTGAGTTTTAATTTAATAACTTTTTTTAAACGGTAGATAGCGTAATATTTATATTTGAAATGTGCTAATTAAACCCTTTCCTTTGATAACAAATAAGGCTTAATAAAATATATTTTTTTTTGTTCCTGACTTTATGTCCTCTGGAGGGCGCAATAGTCTTTTAATGTGACGTCATAGTATATAACCAGCGAACGATCAAGACGCTTCCAACGATACCGCATTTGTCAAATTGGGATGAATACCTATTTTAGAAGATATGAGAGAACACATGAATATATAGGTACATACATACCGGTCAAAATCATAACCCTCGTTTTGGCTTCGCCGTAGTTGGGTAAAAAATTTTGGAAGTCGGTGTCAGCAAACAAAGACACGGACTTTCCAAATTATGGTACATTACTGCTGCGGTCTGGAGAAGGGGCTTTGATCACAATGGTCGAACGTGAAAATAACCGAGGCACACATACCTGAGTCCATCAATGCCTGGTTGCGAACAAGACCAGCCTTGTAAAGTACTTTTCTCAAATAATGCGCGGATATTCAGACTAAGTAACTTACCTAAGTAATTATAAATTCCAGAGTCAAAGCCAATGACGAACAACGATAATTTTTCACGCGCCAATATGTTAATTTGTTTCTTCTTTAATTTAAACAGCTCTTTTTGCAAGTCAAACCGAAATTACGAGTAAATTTATGATAGATTGGTTGCCATGTCTGTGTTGTTCATAGTAATATATTCGACCGCTAAACACGACAGAATATGGATTTTCATACAAACGTTGCCTGCCGCGGACCATCGCATGTTTTCGACCAGTAAGTACAGCATTATCGATTTATTTCAAAAATGTTGTCAAGCAAGATAATGCTAGAATTTCCAAGCGTGTTTGAGAAAAAGTTATTTTTGCACCTTGTAGTGTCTTTTTTTGAAGACGGTTGTTTTTTTTTTCAGAAAAAATGTTTTTTTTTAACGTAGGTAACGTTGTACCTAGTACAGCTACAAACTGACTTACTTCCGAAGAAATATTTTTTCCCGTTTTTGCAACAGTTTTCATTTATGCTCCGCTCCTATTGGTCGTAGCGTGATGTTATATAGCCTATAACCTTCCTCGATAAATGGACTATCTAACACAAAAAGAATTTCAGTTCAATTCCAACCAGTAGTTCCTGAGATTAGCGCGTTCAAACAAACAAACTCTTCAGCTTTATAATATTAGTATAGATTTATATAAATGCTTTATTGAATATGGATGTAATTATAGTATAAGTATGGGAGACGTCCACTGCTGGACATAGGTAGGCCACAAGCATCGTAAATTCGTAACATCGCCCTCGGTCACATCGATCGGTTCTGCGCTGCCCACTTACAGTGAATTTCGGCGACCTTCACTAGGTCGTTGATCTACCTTGTGGGGGGAACCGCGGAACGTATTATAACATACCTATGTTATGGTACATATTCTACGTATGTACCTACCTATACAATATCCTACATATAAGGAATATGGTGTGAAATAAGTGTGACTGGTCCGTGTTGCGACGCTTGGTGGAGGCCTATGTCCAGTAGTGGATGTACGCAGTGTATTAAGTATCTATTTGCAGGATTCCTGCTGCTTGAGATTCGAGTGCCGATGGAGTTTCTTGCCCGTTCTTCTTCATAGGAACATACTACGCTAGCTTCAATTTTATGGTACCATACCAGAAGGGTTCCAAAAAGAACCCTATTACTAAGCGTCCGCTGTCCGTCTGTCTGTCAGTGGGCTCTACAGCATGAACCGTACTGGGTAGGCAGTTGAAATTTTCACAGATTGTGCATGTTTATATCGCCAATATAACAACAAATAAAAATAAAACAAAGTTAAAAATTAAAGGGTGATACAAAAAACGCACTTTATTTGCCATTTTTTTTTTGCTATGAAGTGTACTTACGGTGGTACGGAACCCTTCGTGTACGAGTCCAAATCTCACTTGGCCGATTTTTTTTAAATTACTGAATGGGCCTGCTCTTGGCCTCGATCACGCCTGACGCAAAGCGATGGACGATGTCTTTATTGATGACCGACTCCTTTGGCAATTCAAGAGTAAGTACCTAAGTACCTGTAAATGGTTTAATTGAAATAAATGGTTCGAGTTTTTGACTGCGTGTGTATAACAATATGTGCAATTGTGCCTACGTGCTCGTTGAGAAGTAGGCAAGCGCTTTCGACTGAGATGCGAACTAAATAAGTATATCGCTATAATCGCGATCTGACTCACAGCCGCGGCGACCGGTTCCTGAGAACTGAATAGGTACGTGATAAATATCGTCTAAACACCGTCTATACGTAAAACTGTGTCATGCGAACTCAAACGGATGATTTTTCTGACTAATTTCTTATGAAATACAAACGAAACTTCACGTATTCAGTTCAATGGTTTAATTGACCCTCCATAAAGTTTGTAAGTAACAACTTATATTGAGGTTTGTGTGTTTGATAATTTGAGATTGAAATTGTTGTTTGTATCCTAGGTACCTTTAGGTACGCCTCAGACCAATAACTGGGCAGAGGTTTACGCTATTTGCAAACTCATTTTCATTCATTTTTCCGGGCTCGACTTTGGTGTGTAATGGGGTGACTCTTGAATCAAGTCGGTATAAAAAATCCAGCTTTTTGCACAGATTTATTTGCACTTATTATATAAATATAAGTATATATATTTTAATAAGTATAGGTACCTACCAGGGATGTTGCGGACATTCGCATCCGCATCCGCATCCGCAACCGCGGAGCTTTCGCATCGATTTGGACATCCGCATCCGCAATTACTAAATATATTTTAATTTTTAACTTTACTTACTAAATATATAAAAAATACAATTTTTTTTATACCACTATCCAAAAAAAAAACTTATAAAATATCTAAACATCCGCATCCGCATCCGCGGATGTGAGCCTTCAAATATCCGCATCCGCATCCGCGGATGTGAGAAAATCTGCATCCGCAACATCCCTGGTACCTACATACCTACTTCATGGACTTTTCGTATATGCTAACTTTGGCCTACAGTTATGGCCTACAGTTATGTTACTTGCGACACAAATTATCTTTATTACCTAGTCAGTTGGTTAAAAATGTTTTGGTAACTGGTTAGGTCCAGTTCAACCAAAGTAGTATCATGTAAATGTGTAGATATATCTAGGGGTTAAATATTATGATCGTATGAGTTTATCAAAACAAGTACCTACTTAACTGATCATACTCGGATGATAATGAATGAAATCAGGAAAAAATTAGAATAACAATTTTATACGCTAAGTAGGTATTTTTTTCTAATCAGACGTAGGTAAGTAGATGGCGGGACGAGAAAGGCATGAAGCTGCCTTTAAAGGCGGTAAATTGGTCCAGATTGGCGCAGGATCGTGTCGAGTGGAAAAAGGAAAAGATGTTTTCTTTTTGTTTTTTTTAATGATGTATTTATATTATTGCTGCGTGTTTTACAATAGAGAAGCCAATGGCCTCATACAGCGCGTCCAACTTATAAGTGCAGGCGGAAAACTGAATGTAAGTAAGTACCGAATTTTTCATGCTGTTGCATTTTTCCTTGACAAGCGGCGCCACCGTGAACTGCACACATAAACTGGGGGCCTAGTCTACTAATTTACAAACGTGTCAGTGGTCGCACAATGATCAGTTTTTGACAGATTTTGTATGGCATATCTGTCAAAAACACATCATTGTGAGACCACTGACACATTTGTAAATTAGTAGACTTGGCCCCCTGGTCATGCTGTATGACGACTGAAAATCTTTTGTTTTTTAATGGGTCTTCAAATTTTGACATTGACATAACTGTCAACACCAAGGAACTTAGTAGATTAGAGTGCGTTTCATCAAATAGTTCCTTGGCCGTAAGGTTGGTCCCACTGTTAAATTTAATAAACGGACCTATTAGGTAGCGCCATTGTGGCATATATATTCTACTAATAATTGGAACACAGAGGTAGGTACCTACAATCCTATATAAAAGCGTACTCTGTGGTACAATCCACTTTGGAACTTTTCTTGTGTGACACTTTTTCATCTATTTTAATTTACTGCGTAACAAATTTGAAAACGTTTTTTGGGAAGTAAATGAGGTGATTTCAGGTGATGACTATCTTATAAAGTTTTTATGATTAACTGAGGATTGCATAGAAAATGAGTAGTTGGAGGAGTGCTGGACTGAAGTATGTTTACCAATTTTATCTTATCCTTACATATTATAAAACAAAGTCCTCCGCTGCATCTGTCTGTCCGCGATAAACGCAAAAACGACTGCACCGATTGCCATGCTGTTTCATTCAACAATGGATAGAGTGGTTCTTGAGGAAGGTTTTAGTACATATTAAGTAATAAAAATGAAATGCTCTTCGTTGGCAAGCGCATCAAATATTAGGTAATCACTCATCGCCAGAACGGCCGGCAGTACCAATTTGGTTTTTTTTTCGTTATAAAATCGTCGTAGGTAAAGGTAATAGTCCGAATCAGGAAGGAAAATGTTTAAAAGTTACTGGGAAATTCGGGAAAACTGAAAAGTGCGAGTAACAGTCTGTACCTAACACTTTTGATAGGCAAAAAATAAATAAAACTAATTACCTACTTACTTATGTAAAAAAAACAGAAATATGGCCCGCGAATTCCTTTTATCGTGGTGTCTTCGCAGGATGAAGGACAGGCAAAGGCACAAAGCCGTCGAACATGGTAATAAAAACTGAATATTTCAGTTTATTATTTGGATGTAGAACACGAAATAATGTTATTTTTTTGATAAAAATACTAATTTGATGCTAAGAATAATTAGATGAAATATTATGTATCATATATGTTTTTATATACAATCTAACACTAAAAATATACACAAAGCAAAATAAAAATTATTATAGAAAGGAAGGGCTCATAGGGCGTCAAATATTATGTTAATTTATCATATTTTTTATTTATACTTTTAAGCATAAAATGGCATGCAGTGTCTTTGATGAGATTAAAAAAGCGCACAACTAGTAATGGTTACACATTACCGCACTAGTGCGGTAATATAAATGTAAAAAGCACGAATGTTCAATAAACTGCATTATAATCGATCCTTGCCTACATACGTCTTCTGAAACCTTGCCACTAAGTATAATCTTTCTAAGTTCGTCAGTTATCATTTGAATAGACATCTGTGCATCATTTCAGTTATGTGAATTACTCTAACATAGCTGCGAGCGTTTTACGGAGATCTCTTAAGGGCGAACATAAGGAAGCCGCCATGAAACGTGGAAAGTCTAACATCAAGTATTACTACTGGTTTAATGGAGAAATGTTAGGTTAGTAAATTTGTTTCAAATTATTTCCTCATCCGCCTTTCCTTTTCAAATCGTGCTGGAATTGCTTCTTATATACCCAGCTGGTCTCACATCCAGGTCACAGGAGTTCGCTGGTTGAAAGAAGAACAGGACCAGTCGATGTGGCGACGCTTGGAGGGGGCCTATGTCCCGCAGTGCACTTCTTTCGGCTGAAATGATGATGATAACTCTCTGTGGCAGTTATCAGTATTCTGGATGGAGCGACCGTAGTCTTGGTATAGGACGCCAGCTCAATCGACCATCTTAAAAGGTGAAAGACTGAATGCTGGCGGAGAACCAAGGTGCTGGGGCAACTTAGAAGAGGTCAATATCCAGCAGTGACCTGAGATAGGCTATGTTATTTATTGTTTTATTGACTGCAATTTTACCTCAAAAATTAAGTATATTAGGCTGCCATCAGATGGACTGCATTTCAACTGTTTCAACTGCACTCCAACTGCAAATTTGCAGTTGAATACAGTTACTAGTACGAGTATTGCAGTCGTACTAAACTGCATTCAAACAGCAGGAATGCAGTCGTCTGATGGCAGCCTTACTGCGGACTACCAATTAGTCGCTGTTAAATAGTTTGCGCCTGAAAAACTCGGGTCGGCCTCTACGCTCGTCGTCGAGAAGCACCGAAAGAATGATTGGCGTGCAGTCTTGAAATCTCGGTCGTAATCTCGACTTTTAGGGTTGAGATTTCGACCAATACCTTTTAGATCTCCAACGAGATTGCCTACCCACAAGATTTGATAAGGAAAAATGCATTGAGATTTCGATTCCTCTATGATATTATATATGCTTTACTATTGTAATTTGTTTCAGGTCAAGGGGAGAAACCCAAACAGTTAGAAAAAGACAAAGCTTGACATTGTACCCAATGTTATATTACAAAGATAACGTTGGGTACTAAATCGTTAATATAAATTATAACTTAGCATTACTACTAGTTTAATGGCAAGGGGAGGCCGGGGTCCAAACAGCCGATTTTCAAACAACACGTAAAAAAACCGTTAAAACAAGTTCTGATCTCCAAAACTGAGATATGTAGAGGCAGACTGTATTCTAGTTCTAAACGAAATGTTCATAGTTATTAAGTTAGTAATATCTTCGTGGCCAGTTTTTTTTTGCGAAAATTCCACATAGTTTAACCCACCCCCCATGGAGTTGGTTGTTCCATCGTTGAGGTAAGACGTTCCGGTAGCAATTGTGATAATTATGGAGTAACTGTCAATGGTTGCTGGATTTCCATAAATTAAAGCATAAAAAATTATTTAGTTCATGTTTGATTTATTTTAAAAAAGAACATATAATATTTACTCTTTCAAACATGTGAAATATACCGGGTAAAATTGAACACATGGGCATCCTAAAAAAAATCAGCTGTTCCCTACATTTATGTTCGCATAAGCTCGTCAAAATGTAGGGAACCTCTTCTTAAAGAAGTTGAGTGTCGGAACTACTTACCTCCGGCACTTTGAAACCCCGGCCCCGTACTTATTTTATATCCCTGAGTGATGTTGTTACCAAAACTACTTCAACTGTGAATATTATTATGTTCTTATTCTACAAAATATAGGTTAACATACTTGTTAATTAACTTTGTTTCAATAAAGAGTTCTGATTAATTTTAATACTTACCTATAACTTTTCAGTACAAATTATATTTTTCATACTGTACACACACACATGTAGCGCCCTCTATAAGTCTGCGTCTCCAACCCATCGAATCTATATCCCAACCTTTGTAGTATCATGCATTCTGCATTGTTTATACCTAATCTACTAGATGGCGCTGTTTTAAGAGGATGCGTAAAGGCAGCCCGCAAAATTCAAACTGTCATAAGTTAGGTATAGGTAGATATATAAGAGTTCGATCAATTTGCGTCCGCGTCAGTGTAAGGTTGGATGTTGATCAAAATATAATTTGGGGCTTTCGTGTTAGGCTTCCTGTATGGGACGCCGGAGCCGGACCGCGTGTTTGTGTATAGATACGAATGAATATCGCCCATGCACTGTACCTCCGCCGCCGGCGCCATGTAGATTTTACACTCATTCTGAGATATTCTGAAACATTTTCATCTTCCGGCGAGGCTCCGGCGTCATTTACAAGAAGTATTAAACAAATATTAAATGGCTGCCAATAGTGCCAACAGTTGGACTAAAACGCTATAAAGGCAATATTTTCATACATGGGTTTGAACAAAAATACAGATTTCTTAACAACATTTTTATTACATTAATAGCACATTCAATTAAATACAGGTTATAATAAACCTATTCAGTCAAATTTTGCCATATAATAGGTATTTGTATAAGCCGGCTTCGGCATTGAAAGACCATCGCTAAGAGCTACGGAAACAGTAAAAACAGTTGAAATTCGCAAAAAGCGTTTGAGGGCTGCTCTAACCGTGTTCGGGTCGGCACGATTCGAGTTAAGCCAAGCGGCTTTTCCCGAACATATTATATTATTCAATGTTGCCGCCGAGCTGTGCCGTATTATGCCGAAGCAAACAACAAGAGGGCAGAAGAATCAAGGTTTTATCGAATATGAATTACAAAAATTTTACAACATTCGCCAAGGATACCTTTATTTCTACAGAAATTCCGTGGTCTTTTCAAATAAGGAACCGGCTTGCTAATATACATAATTAATAAAAAAAACTGTAAAAAAACGACGACAAAACTTTCCGTTGCTTTTGGAAAAGGACTTAGTTTTTGTAAGGCTCTCATTACATTTATGAATCTTGAAAGTATCAAAACGTACGTAAAAGGCGTAGAAAACGGGAAGATTAAGAACCTGGCTGGACTAACTTTATAATGACGTGGATTGATTCGCGGAACGTAACATGAAACGAATTCGCCAACTTGTTGTGTTACATTTTATGTTGCATATATTTGGACGGCTCATTAGAGGTACATTTCATATTATGTTTCACCAATCTGCACTCGGCATGAAATGTACAGTCAGGCTAAGTGAATCATGACCCACTTTGACGATTAATCGTTTGAAACCGTCAAAATAACAAAGATGGCAGATGACAAATTCGTTACCAAGGAAATGTATATTTACGCGAATGTCGTCCTAGAATGTCTGTAAGAAAATAAGCTTATGGTGGGTCAGAATTCAATTTTTTCGACTGTACAAACATATTGCGGCACACACTTAAGAATTCGATGTGCATGCAATAGTTTAAGCACAAACTTTGGAATTCCTTTGTAATTAGGAAATCGATGTGCCTGTTGGAATTTTGAACGTAGTACTGCGTTGTATGTGCTTTGTGTGTGCGATGGCACACACATTCGCAAAGCAGTATTGTTTCCATTCGCGCAGACTTTCTTCTCGTAAGAATAAAATGAATGCAAACAATGTAAGTGTACAGTATAATAAAGTAGCAGTATTATATCAGTGACCTTGAAATAATTAACTACGGCCACTCGGTAGATAAAACTTCCGCGTCCGTGCGTAACTGCCGCGCACTCGATACTGTTGCGTATGATATACACTGAGATTTCGAAGCGCGTCGTTTCGGCCGTTTTCTATGAGGAAATAGTACTGTTACTTATTTATACTGTGGTAAATAAAACTTGTGACATATTAACAGAAGGAAAACGGTCAATTTCATATCAAGTTTGAAAAACATTTCATTTTATTGCTCTTACGTCGTTTGTATTCTAATTTGGCAGACTCTGTAGTCGCGTAAAGTGCTGAAAACGATCAAATAATCGTCAGTATGCGGCCGTTGAAAGGCACATGTGCTCAGTCTGGTTTGATCATACAGCCTGACCAAGATTATGTCTGGACTTTAAAAGAGACCGCGACCTCGTGAGTTTGTTTCGACTTTTCTTCTCAGAGTTGTCAGATAGGAAACGCCGATCTCATCTAGCTTATGACGTGATTCACATATCCTATTTACAGAATAAACAATTTCATTTCATAATTTCGTGGCATTATAGAAAACGTGAAGTTTAAAAAATTCTATAAAAACACGCACTGGGCCCGCGTGGTGGGTTACGGCCCACTCTCTCTCAGAGAGGAAGCCTAGACAACAGTGGGAGCTATAGACTGATTATATGCAAGTTCCAATGTATTTGATCGTTTACAGGGCGCTTTAATTATATTCTTAAATCGATTCAGAGGACATGTAAATTATTTATTGCTCTTAAAGTGTCGTTGTAAAGGACAATGTAATATTACGGAGTCTTCGATATAATATTACTAGGCACATAATCATTATAACCAATATTATAATATATATTGTCTATATAACATGGAATTACTTCTTATAATCTATCTACATATTAACTACTATTAATAAGATGTGATTTGGTGAATAGATTATATTAAAAACAGTTCAGTGTAATATTGATAGGGAGCTTCGCTTTATAATTAAAAATACCAGCGAGTTTATTTTACTTTTTTGTCCTCTACGAAGTCCTTGAATACTTCTAATACTTTTACATATAATTATCTTCTATTGCGATCGATAAAAGTTACTTCATATATTTCCAAAATACATATGTATAATATAATAATTATCTTATGTATAAGTGTGAAAATGTCATTAGCACCAAGACAATGATTTTTTTTTTTTTGAATTGATGACGTCCTAAATCTAACTTTAGAAAAACAAGTATTCAAAGACTTCTCCTGAATAAATCCTACACTAATGTCCATACATTTGCATAGGATTTTTGTAACAATATGCTGTGTTTCGCTAAGCTCCCTAGCCAATATGCTGAGCCATTATAACAATCGTGATATTGCTTGATTTCGTTGCTATATAAAGGCGCTGTTCTATTGCTGCGTAAGATTTGCAACGAAAGGCGACACATTCGCTGTGTTTATCCCTTTCCTTGTTTATTTTGTGTTTCACGAACTGTGCCCTAATAAACGTTATTATTTTTTTCCTGTACAGTACAAGCTGACCAGGGGCGTTATGAACCATGGGTATGCACAGTTTCACGAGTTTTCTCTCCCACTCGCCACAAATAACGCTGACATTAGGCTGGCATAGCACGTTGACATTAGGTTGGTAACGGATACTTTGCCCGCATTTGATTTAAGCCGAATTCGTAAACCGAATAAGTTCGTTTCACTAGGGAACTGAATTAATGAATGCGTTGGAAAACCACGAAATAGAAGTCAGTTTGTGACCCAATACGGCCCACCTTTCAACAATTTTGTTAGTCGCAGACCCAAGCCATAACGGATGTGAACTGAGCAAACAATATTCACACTAGTCGGTCACCGTAAATGGGATATGATCGAATACGGCCCAACCGCGCATGTAGTAGTAGCCTTCTTGTCACAGTCATGACGTGCATCTGGCAACTATCTATTTTTATAAATACTCCTGATCTAATATTTCTAATTAGATCTACTATGTTCAATTTTGCTGATTAAGTACTGCTATCTTTTTGTATGCACGTGTTTCTGTGACAAATAAACCTATTTTTCTTTCTTTCTAGTACATGGCGTCATAAAACCACGCACCCGTACTTAGAGGGTCCGTGCGCAGCAATGGAACATCGTTTTAATTCTCTTACTATAATTACAGATAAAGTGAATGAAGTTACTACAATAGTTAAACCTTATAATATAATTTACACGAGTTGAGCTAAGATCTGATTTTTTTATCTAAAATTTCTAAACACTACAGCCAGTGCAGCTGTTATGTATATTAAAAGGAGTAATGATTTTGACTGCATTTTTATGAGACGTTTACTCCAAAATGAAGCTGTAACTTGTAAAATTAATTTCATAATTTGAGATTTTGTTGTAGTCAAAGAATATTTCATTGTTCTCGGAAAAATGCAGTAATACCACTATATTAATTCATAAAAGGTTAGTGTCTACGATGACAGGGACAAGCGTCCCGTTCCTCAATTTGTTTCAGACTAATATCATCCTATCTACGATCAAATATTACATAGTTAACATACAGAATATAAAAACATACATATATTTATTTGTTATATATGTCAATAGATTTATAAAATATAGTAAGATCTCGAGATAATTAAAATAATTTCGTTCTTTGTATACAGATGTCAGGAATTAAAGTTATAAACATGTGTAATAATAAACTGCTATAATCAAGCTATAAATACATAACTTAAGGATAAATATTAAGGTATAATTTTGCACATGCAACACTACTTCACTGATATAATATCATCTAGCTATAAAATTGCAATGATTCAAAAGGTTGCATCTTCATAAAATTCTAAAAAAATTCTATAATATTGACATGAATAGAGAACACACAATTATATGTTATTGCTCAGCACAGTGAGACGTGGAATAAACTTACTATATAATCAGACACATATTGCCAAAGTGAACGATTAAAAAAGAGTATTTATAATTTACTATTTACCCAACTTGTCTAATAAGTGGATTTTATAAACTTCATCAAAATAGAATGTTCCCGTATAAGTTACACTGCATAACCGTTTGGACCGTTTACAAATTCAGTGGCCATTCCAGATGCCTCGTGTGCACTGAGTGTGTGGCCGGTGGACACTGAATTGGTAACGAATGCTTTACCTATTGGTCTTCGTTCTCTGTATCCATTCGTTCAGCCTCGGTGTTGACGACCTGGCTCTCGGCATCGTCGGCGGCTGGTTCGGCCCGTCGTCGGCATCGTGGGATAACGCCGTTGTACTCGCACATGCCGAAGATCAGGACCGCGAAGCCGATGAGATGCTGCCAGTGGAAGTCTTGCCACAGCACTGCGAGTGATACCATCCAGATGACGAAGGTCCTGCGGGAACGTGTGGCGTTATAGTTGTTAAAATAGCAGTTTTGATGAATCTGCTGTATGGATGGAGAGAGATACGACTGTATTTAATCTTTCGTTAGTTTCTTCTCCTGTTCATTCTTTTGTTTTGGTGAGGAAAAGTTTTTATGGAAGTGATTACAAGAGACGTAATAGCGGCCCAAGACTTGAGCGGAATACCAAAGGAACTATGGTTGATTTTGGTGACAGTCGATATGATAATAGAAACTTCTTTAATGCTCGGTTCCTATAAACAAAAACGAATCGTTTTGCTTACCAATGGCAGCATTTTGTATTGCCAAACTGGGCAAATAAATAAATTCGTAAACTAATTTTACCTGTGGTATCTACTTCCATATGGGAGGGTCCACTATGCAAAGCTATGAGATTTTTGCTTAATTATTGGTAAAGATACAAGAGTTTTAATTTTAACCAATAACGGTCCGTTAATTATAGGAATTGGCCATAAGTGGCTACGGAAATGACGACTAATAGAGATGTATGGAAGAAGATATACTACTGCCGACCCCAAATAAACTGGATTAAGTCTTGCACTTAATCCAAGTTAAAATGGTTCTAATAGTCACTAATCTTATTTTATGAGCTAGCTTTAGCCCGCGGCTTCGCCTGCAAGAGAACCCAGGTCATGCTACGATCCTTACATACTCCTTTTGCTTCGTTTACATACTTTCATCAGGGCATACACGCACGCCGGTTGCGAGTACTATGTGTTAGATGAGTTCGTTTTTGGCCGTCAATTTTATTTATTTATTTATAGAACCAACAGCTACAAATACAATTACAAACAGAGCCAATTACAGGTTTTCACGGGTAAAAACTGAAAAAGTAATAGAAATCTTAGGATCACTAACAAGCACGATAGAAAAGAATATAATATATATACATACTAGCTGCGCCCCGCGGTTTCACCCGCGTAAGTCTCGATCCCGTGGGAATATCGGGATAAAAAGTATCCTATGTGTTAATCCAGGTTATAAGCTATCTGTTTGCCAAATTTCATCCAAATCCATTCAGCCGTTTTTGCCTGATTAAGTAACAAACATCCAAACACACAAACTTTCACATTTATAATATTAGTAGGATTATATATATATAAATAAATGTAAGGTACAATAAGCACTAAACAGTTTTAAAAAAGTCAGCGTTCAGCTGATTTCGTGCAGAATGGGATTTGGTGGTAAATGGGTCAAATGAGAACTCTTTACAAAGAATATTAAAGTCCTTACTCGCTCGCACCATGTATGAGTTTGCCTGTAGTTAGAAGATGAAAATGGAATGGAGATAGGTGGTTTTAAAGGAAACACGCATGCGTGCGTTAGCGTTAGCGTAAGGTTACCTGGATCAGCCAGTAAGTATAATATTGGTTCTCAGTTTACCTGATGGAGTCTAGGACCATCCTAGTGGTGGCTGACATTTCCTTGGTGACGCTGATACCGGCGAAGTTGAAAAACGCAATCGAAATGATGGTGCCCATTGTTGCTAAGAAAATTAGAGGGTTATTGCCTGAAAAAGAACATTTTTTTTATTTAAAAGAGTTTCCCTTGAGTTTCTTGCCCGTTCTTCTCCATAGCAACCTACTACACTACGCTGTGGAATGGGCACCTAGAGTGCGTTTCATCAAATAGTTCCTTGGAAGTGATGTTGTGATTGTTTTAAAAAACCGAGATCAGCTGGTACCGAGAGCAGCGGTGGCCCAGTGGTAACGGCCGTGACTTACAAGTTGTAGGTCGTAGGTTCGAACCCAGCAAGGCGCTTTACTTTGTGTAAATTATTTCATACCCACTGCTCTCAAAACGGTGAAGGAAAACATCGTGAGGAAACCGGCATGTCCTAGAACCAAACATTCGAAGACATGTGACATCTACCAACCCGCACTGGGCCCGCGTGGTGGATGGCGCCCCACTCCCTCTCACAGAGAGGAGGCCTGTGTCCCAGCAGTGGAAACATTATAGATGTGTGACATGATTATGTATGTGTTATGTGTAGTTGGGGTACCTACCCCACACAAAATCGTATACCGTTATCTGCAATGTAAATAACTGTGACGGAGTCAACTAAGATAATAATATCGTCTACATACGCAAAGTGGGAAATATACGTAATTATTGAAGCAAACTCAAAAACTGCGCAAGCAAAATTAATAAAATTTATATGAGACCACCTCTGAAGCATGACCTACCAAACAAAAAAAGAATCATCAAAATCGATTCATAATTGGCGGAGTAATCGAGTAACATACACAAAAAAAAACAGACGAATTGAGAACCTCCTCCTTTTTGAAGAAGTCGGTTAAAAACAGACCTATACAGGAGTGCTTTAGCGGCGTAGCGTATTAGTATTGCTCCAACAACAGTGGAGCCAACACGGCATAGGAACTATTTGTTGAAACTAATACTCAAAGCTTCTTAAAGTGCCTGTAATATGCTTTGACTTTTAGGTTGATTGATTAACCTTCTCACCGCCACGGACTTCAATAGAAGTTCCGGATTTTCGTGCCACCGGCGCCACGACTTCATTAGAAGCTCTTCATTTTAACTATCTTATAAAAATAAATTTACTTTATTTAAAAGCTTTGTTTTCTGTTATTATTTAATATAGCACTGTCTAAAACCCTGTTTTCTAGTTTTCCACACAAAATAAGCCCTTAATTGTCTTAAAATCGGAAAAAACAAAAAGTCGTATCATTTTTAATGTCCCCTGAACGCCAAGGACTTTATACAAAATCGGCCAGTGATGGGACGCGAAAGTTATCACTGTTTGATTTCGTCCGTGGAAAAATATATAAATACTCATATCGAAATCAATTTGAGGTCAGTAAAATATGAACTTATAAACTACTTTATAACAAAGGGAAAATTTACCAATTTCGACCTTCAGATGGGTGCCAAGCTGGAATTAAATAGTTGTAGTTATTGTTTACCAATCATTGTCGATAATTATATTCCCATCTCTACAAAAAGGTTAGTTGTAACTGCCCCGAGCGCCACGGAGTACTATAGAAGTCGTTCTGTGACGTCATAAGCGTAAGAGTATCAAGGTCACTTTGGCATAGTGCAGAAAATAAACGGGAAAGCGCGCACGCATCCTTCTTTCCCGCTTTGCTTGTGATAAGATAAAATTAAAACATTGGACTGATGAGTTACTAAAAATTATGCACGGTATACGTAGTATTATAATATCTGGGACGGTGTGGAATCGGAGTCGGAAGTGGAGGATATTGAAACAAAAGACGATGATTCTGATGTAATTCCAACTAGGTAATAATCATAGTCTTTCAATCGTTCTAGATAACCAGTTTACTTTAGCCACTTAAACCAATAATCCAATATCCTGCCAGGTCGTACGAGGGGCCGAAGCCAAATCGCAGAGGCCCGTACCTCTGCGATTTGGCTTCGGCCCCTCGTACGCCTTCCAAAGGTCCAGGACCCCCGGGTTCCCAGAAATGTCAGAGACGTAAAAATAATAATAACGTTATTTTTATCAAAAAGTAAGTAAAAACACGGGATAGACAAAAATCAAAGAAAGAAAGATCATAGACATCCTTAATCAGAATTGGATTTAACGTGCTCCGAGCGCCAAGGACTTGAAATGAAGTCAACAGATGACGTAATGAAACAATTAGAGATGTACCACATTTCTTATAGCTCTAATTGAGTTATGCATTTTTCTGTTAATTTTTTATAATTTATACTGTTTTTTCTTACTCACGATAATGTGAAATAAAATAAATATGGAAACATTGAATCAATTTTTATTTATATTCGTAAATTTATAAAAAAAAGCCTAACGTAGGCGTATAAATTTCATTTATCGATAGTCATCTCCCTCATCACTACTGTTTACTATATATTTCGTTATACATTTATAGCTTGGCGCTGGCGAGCGCATCGCGTTCTGTGTACTTGGGCGGTGAAAAGGTTAAGAAAAGTATTACATAACTTTGTGAAAATAAACCTACACACAAGGGCACAGCCGGGCGGTAAAAATCAACTGCAACATGCCAATTCAGTGAAGGTAGATACCCTAGGATAGGATAGGAGTTTATAAAAGAGAGACACCCGAATAATGAAGTAATTACTTCGGGTGGCCTTCGTTGTTCAATAGGTAAATGGAATGTGCCGACCCGAATAAATGTACTTTGACAGACGCATGCTATACTTTACTCCCCTGTGTATTACAGATTTCTACCTTATAGTGACGTTTAAACAACTGGAAACGTGTTAGAAAGTAATACCGTATCGTTTACGCATGACCATGATCTGCGATAAGTGTGTAACAAAGAAATTAGATGGCAGCTTTAAGTACTACTCTAAATGATAAAATGATCATAAAATCGTATGTAGGTACGCAAATGACGTCGTAAATAGTAATTCATCATGGAATACATTACGAAACTACTATTTTATTTACCGTTTATAGGTTTTTTACACACTTAGGCATAAGGATGCAGCTTTTGCCTAGCATTAGTATTATCAGCTTATAACGTTCCCACTGCTGGGACACAGGCCTCCTCTCTGTGAGAGAGAGAGTGCCGTAATGCACCACGCGGGTACTATGTTGTTTGGTGGATGTCACATATCTTCGAATTTTTGGATCTAGGACATGGTTTTCTCACAATTTTTTCTATTACCGTTTTGAGAGATGTGATCAAAGTAAAGTGCCTGGTTGGATTCGAACCCACGACCTACGATTAGTAAGTTGGGACCATTACCACTGCTCCGCCTTATGAATCAAAATGTGTTAAAAAGCTATAGTCTATTGGGGTGCATTTAAGGAGCCTTTGAAATGTTTGAGCTCACCGATCTGCACTAATCCATCGATGGCGTCTTCCATGGTTCCCCTGGCGTTGTTTCCGAAGTGTGGGGGCGCCGGGGTCCAGTAGAAAACAACCAGGAGTGACGACAACACCGAGAAACCGAACACGCCTTCCCAGCCGACAGCTTGCAGCGGTGGAATGTTTAGTCCTGGAAATTAAGATGGAGGAAATATTATTACAAGCTTTTATTTAGCTTTAACTTTGCGATCTTATTTTCAACAACTCTCTGGGCCTTTAAAGTTGATATTTTTATTTTGTTCTTGAGACAATACATTTATTTGTATGGAACCTCGAACGGAAACGACAATGATTGCAGAATTGTGTCCGTAAGAGGAAACTTTTTAATTGTTTTACTGCATTGGTATTGAAATCTATACATCGTATTAAACAAAGTCGCTTTTAGTGTCTGTCTGTGTGACCGCTTAGATCTTCGAAACTATACATTTGATTTTGATGCAGTTGTCACTACATTTAGAGCATAATATTCCGGAAGGTTTGTGAGTTGCGTTTGTTTATTATACATTAATATCCTGCTAATATTATAAACGTTTGGAGGATTGATGGATGTTTGATAGTCTTTCACGCAAAAACTACAAAACGGATTAGGATGAAATTCGGCACAAAGATAGTTTATAACCAGGATTAACACATAGTATACTCTGATTGTCCCGATATACCCACGGGATCGAGACTTATGAGGGTGAAACCAAGGGGCGCTGCTAGTTTAACATAGATTTAGAAGAGATATCTCGATGTTTTGACGTTGAAACGAAATTGTTATAAAGGCACAAGTCCGTAGTCGACTGCAGGAAGCAGCGGTAGCGTGTCGTTGCGACACTACTGGTTTCTATGTATTTCTATGAAGGCGACGTGTCGCTAGCTACGGTCGCTAGCTACAGTCGCTGCTCGGCTACGAAATTTTTACAGATATTATGATTAATTCCCAGTTATGTTAATAGACACATGTTTATTTTTTCCCAACAAAAGAATGATTCATCTATTCTTCACCATCTAAATACATCATTAAATTATTCAACGGTTATATTTTGCGAGAATGCATTTTCTATTGTCTATTATAAAAAAAACCGTGAATAATATATTTCTACACGAGCGTATACTCAGATATATTTATAGCTTTTGGATATTCAATAAATCTGTGTTTAAAAAAAGTACTTTATCAGAATATTATTTTAAATGATGCACTTTCTAACAGAATACACGGTGTACGGGACATCGACTTGCGAGCTGTTACAGACTGTTGACAGACAGACAGACGGACAACGAAATAATCCTATAAGGGTACCGTTTTTTCCTTTCTACGTACGGAAACCCAAAAAATCTGCTGTTTTATCCAAAAGTGCAATACCTACACGGTGAAAATGTACGACGAAAAATCATGAACTGAATTCATGGTAATACATGGTTTGCGCGACAACGTCCCTTACACCCTTTAGATTCTGTGGAAACAACTGGTAACCTATTAGGGCGCCTCGACCTTATCCTTACAGATAAGGTCCCGAGCCGTTGGCACCCGATTGGTACAGAGCCCTAAAAAACGCATTAGCACAATGCAAGTTCAACTAGCACAACACATTATTTGTTAAAACAGAATTTACAGAATAAACACGATTTACCATAAGTCTTACCTGTAACGTATTTCTCTTCATACACCATCTGGCAGGAGGAGACGACCTGAGCCACAATGATGAGCAGGTCGCCGGTGATCAGACTGTTCCTGCCCTTGGCCTCCCCAGGAGACTGGTACAAGGCATCAGTTACTCCTACCACCACGAGACCGATGATCACGCTCACTGAAATGGAAAGAAAAAAAAGGATACTTAATAGGTTTTTACCAATGTGGTCTATCCCACGTGAAACTTGTATATTCCGGGATAAAAAGATCACTCTGTTTAACGTAAGGATTTATATTTTTATCATGATACCTATCCTACATTTAGAATTTTCCTACGAGGCGAGTGAAACAGCGCGCAGCAGCAAGTTTCTAAATCTAACTTCTAACTAATATTATAAACGCGAAAGTTTGTAAGTATGGATGGATGGATGGATGGATGGATGTTTGTTACTCTTTCACGTAAAAACTACTGAATGGATTTGGATGAAATTTGGCAAACAGATAGTTCATAACCTGGATTAACACATAGGATACTTTTTATCCCGATATTCCCACGGGATCGAGACTTACGCGGGTGAAACCGCTGGGCGCAGCTAGTCTACTGAATAAAAATCTTAATTTCACAGTGAACGCACAGCCTAAATCGTTGGGTCTTGCTGGCCAAAATGATAACCAAAATGTCAGCGCGCGAGCCTTTTGACGCTAACATGAGGGGAGCGAGGAATTTACCATAAAATGGATAGAACTGCCTAAACAGCTCTTTCCAGGCTTCTATAAGCCTTGCTATAAGAATCAGCGGTTTTGTGGACTGTAATAAACTTTAAGTGGCAGCATACATTGATTGGCCACGACTTACGAGTTGTAGGTCGTAGGTTCGAACCCTGAGAGGCGCTTTACTTTGTGTAAATTATTTCATCGCCACTGCTCTCAAAACGGTGAAGGAAAACATCGTGAGGAAACCGGCATGTCTTAGAACCAAAAATTCGAAGACATGTGACATCTACCAACCCGCACTGGGCCCGCGTGGTGGATTACGGCCCACTCCCTCTCACAGAGAGGAGGCCTGTGTCCCAGCAGTGGGAACACTATAAGCTGATTATGTATACATTGATTTGGAAGGGAGCTATTTTTTGGTATTACGGAACAGCTCTTTTGCGAATAAAAAGGATATTCTTTCGCACGATAAAATTTCATAGAGCGTTGCTATGTTATCAGATTTAATAAAGTCGTATATAAATCTAACGATTGATGACAAGTATAGCTAATAAATAT
This sequence comes from Lithophane semibrunnea, assembly GCA_947363905.1. Classification (NCBI taxonomy): domain Eukaryota; kingdom Metazoa; phylum Arthropoda; class Insecta; order Lepidoptera; family Noctuidae; genus Lithophane; species Lithophane semibrunnea. The sequence continues at coordinate 18,303,880 of OX376186.1, read as the reverse complement.
TTCTCTTTTAGTTGGCTTTTAATAATGTAGTAGACGTGTTACTAGGGAGTTTTTCGCAGAGCTCAAGCAATAGGTACTGTTGAACCTTTGAAAAGATGGAAGAGTACAGAAAAAGAAATTCCTTTGATCAAAAGTTGTTTGCTACCCGTTTCAATTGAAATATAGGTAATACCTAGTATTGTTATGGTTATGTGTTTCTAATAACGTAGAACCCCTTCCTTTTTGAAGAAGTTGGTTAAAAATAACTTCATCTGAGGCCTAAATAAATAATTTCAATTCAGCGTGCTGGATCGTGGCTTAGTAATGCCAGGCGCACGGTTCGCTACGTATGTCACACTCTGTCCGTGGATGGGTTACCTTCCATTATATATCGAGTTGGTCCCGGCTATCATTCGTAGATTTGTCACAATAGTCAAGTCAAAAAAACAATATCTGCTGATAACCAGTTTTACCAAGGGGTATCGTGTTACCCAGTAACTGGGTTATGGAGGACAGATAGGCGGCTGCCCTATGTAAAATACTGGTATTCAGCCGTATTTGGATAGAGTGGAAGCCGACCCAACATAGTTGGGGAAAGGCTGGGCAGATGATAATGATGATGAATGCATTTCAATTCAGCTTAACCGTTGATTGTACAAACATGACGGTGCATACTATTGTATAGTTATTTAAATTATGTAGTACCTATATTTACTTGTTTCTAATTATTTCATAAGATTGTTATGCTTGAAAACAAAACTTCAAGTGAGATTATAATTTCGATGCAGCGACAATGTTCAAACGCTCCATTTTCATAGCAACTGGTAACACATTACAATCAATTCCAAATAAATATGCAATGAGTCATTTGAGTAGATAATGTTACAAACGGATCGAGCAAACATTACATGAATCACTCGACACAGATGTTAGGTTCATGTCAGCATTATACCTAATGTACCTACTCATTATTAAATTCACTGTATGTAGCTACGTACATTTTATGCATTTATTCTAGCTCTTTTTGTTTGGTAGGTAATGCTTCAGAGGTGGTCCAATATAAATTTTATTTACTTTGCTTGCGTAGTTTTTGAGTTAGCTTCAATATTACGTATTTTTTCCTCACTTAGTTTATGTAGACGATGTTCTATTTGATTCCGTCACTGTTATTTACATAGCAGGTGGTATTCGAATTTTTGTGGGGTAGGTACCACAAATAAAAAGTGGAAAATAAAAACTTTTTACAAAAAAATACAACCGATTCCAAAAAACTTTTGATTGTATAGAATACTCATATTGGGTACCTATGAAATTGGCGTGTTTTTCTCACAAATAGAGAACCTCGTCACTTCTATGATTTAAAATATTCATTAATTGCTTGGTATTATATCAAATAATGACCATCATAGACATTACCAATAGTAAAAAAACCTTATTACTTATAGTTTTCTAAACATATAACATACCTTAAAAATGACTCCTCATTTTGTTAGCAGAAATGACCACCGTTTTTTTTTTTACTTAGCCAAAACTTATTTTTGTCGCTTAATTTAAGTGGCATACGTTATCTTAGTTTTTGAACATTAGTGCATAAAAGTTTTAAAACCAATCTTGCCAAGGGGTATCGTATTACCCAGTTACTGGGTTGTGGAGGTCAGATTGGCAGTCACGCCATGTAAAATACTGGTAGTCAGCTGCATCCGGTTAGACTGGAAACCGACCCCAACACAGTTGGGTAAAGACTAGGCAGATGATGATGGTGTATTCTAGTTAGCGCATACCCGTAAAGACCCTTGCATATTTCGTCAAGTTTCATATGCATAATCAGCCTATTAACGTTAAAGGAAGTCGAAGTAACAAAATTCTTAGGTATGTACATTGACCGTAGTCTGAACTGGAAACACCATATTGATCACGTCTGCAAAAAATTAAACCAATATTCGTACGCCCTGTACATGCTAAGGAAAGTGGTGAATGAGAGTGCACTATTGAACGCATACCATGCGTATGTGGGCTCCACTCTGAGATATGGGCTTCTGATCTGGGGGAACTCTTCTGACAGAGATTATGCTTTTAGAGCCCAAAAAAAATGTTTGAGAAGCATAACTGGTCTCAAACAGACAGATTCATGCCTAGAAGTGTTTCGAAGGTTAAAAATTTTAACTCTGCCTTCATTATATATTTATGAAGCGGCTGTATTTATAAAAGGCGATATTAGTAAATATGAAACACTTAGAAGTGCACGACACAAAAATGAGTTATCGGGTATTAGATGTAGAACTGTTAAATTTAAATCCAGTATATTTGGAATAGGAATAAAGATTTATAACAAATTACCAAACTATGTGAAAAGTAGTTCAGAGATCAATAGTTTTAAACAAAAGCTAAAGGATTTTTTGCTAAACAAAGCGTACTACTCTATAAACGAGTTTTTTAACGACAAAAATTTGGGTTAGTTTAATTGTTTTTTCCTTTTTATAATGACTAATGAATGCAATGTAATTATGACTTTTTTATTTTTATGTAGTAAAATTTTACATGTATAATATTTTTAATGAATAATTTTTAAATTGACTAATGTATAATAACTTTAAATAATGTATAATTTTGACTAATTCGAATTAAATTTTACAATAATTTATTAAGTTCCTAAGTAAGAATTAAATTCATAAATATTGTACACCTTATAGGTATGTTACATTGTTACTACAATTATAACCATAACATCTCTATTGACATGTAACAAACAATAAATGATTTGAATTTGAATTTGAAAACGTTCCCACTGCTGGGATGTTTAGGGAGCACTAAAACCAACACCTGAGGAGGCTCTCGTTAGGCACCTGGATAAAGGATTTAATTCAGAAAGCGGCACTTCTGGACGACAAAACATCCGACTTCTAAACGGAGCAGATGTTAGGTAGGTACCATCGCTCAGCATAGTGCCTACATTCATAGAAAACGTCTCAATTCTATTTTTTTTTTTTTAAATAAATGTTTGATGCAGCCTATCTCCCGTCTCGAGTGGACGGCGAGTGTGAGATACAAGCAGTGTAAAATAAGCAACAGACCAACAAATCAACATAGCTATCCTAATCCTAATACATACATCGCAGCGTCCAATTATATTTACGTCCGGTGAGGGTTGCATTGTATTTCCTTCCGCCCGCCACCCTCCGGCGTAAACAAGTGCGTGCGATGTGCGGAACCGCATTACATGTTCAATATACGTACACACGGCTACACATCAAGTTATACATTACCAGTTTAGCTGATGTCGCATTGTATAGGATTCCCGTCCAATGCGAGGTAGGTGTATACACATAGATATCCGTGTATACATGATATTTTAAACTCAAAATTACATTTGGTACAGAAATGAAGAGATCCGTAGGAGAAGAACGAAGAGTTCGACGCAACAATCATGCTTGTCGGGTCCATAGATTTGAGATACAATCAATTACAATTACAAAAATCTATGCTAGCGTTGATACAGATCTCTAAAATCCAATAATAACCGTGTTCAATATTATGTTTGATATTTCAATGACTGCGTGCAGTTCGAGAGTGGCTCACCTCTCGCCCGGACGATAGACGGAAGCGGAGGGTTGGGCTGCGCGGCGCACGGGAAGGGATGCACGCTGTACGTGTACAGAGGTCGGATATTGATTTATAAGGGGCTGCAGCATCCGGCCAGCCCGGGCAGAGCTAACTAGGTACCTGATAATTGAGCTCTATACTACCTACCTTGTTTGTTTGCGTCCGGGCTACGATGTTCGAACAAAACAAAGGAATGAGTTATGACGTAAATCAGTACAAACCTTACGTGGTAGGTTCAGAATTTGGACTACTACTACAGCCTAGTAGCTTCATTGAAAAATCTTTTCCACCAGGGATGTGTTATGCTACGGTACTATGGATGCGTTTGATATCCACCAATGATATTCATTGGTCCAGATATCATAGCACTTGCACTGGTGAAAACGGGTTCAACTAAGCTGTTTTTTATATGGAAGGATGCGTGCTATGGATGGGAGCTATGGATGCGCGAGTGGTGTAGCTGTGTGCAGTGCAGTGCAGAGTGCCTTCCCTACTGTCGATGCATCGCATAGGTCGAGCATCTTCCTCGCACAGCTAACTGGCAGCCTTCCAGGGGAAGAAAGTACTCATGAAACTAAACCATTTTTTATCTCTGGGCAAATCCGAAATGTCGATAAAAAAGCTGTTGCATAAAAATGCAATATTAACCAAACCAACAGGTGGTTTTTTCCGCTTTGCATCGTTTGTCCGTGGAACCTTTAATATTCATGAGCACTTTCACCCCCTTAGATTGGCATCCAGCCAATAATGTCAAGTTCATCCCGGTAGAATGATGCACCGGAGATGAGAATGTTGAGATGGATATGTGAAGTGACGAGACTGGATAAAGTAAGAATAAGAGTAAGTTTGAAAGTCGCGCCATTGCTACTGACAGAAAAGTTGAAAGGAAATTCTTTGGCTGGATAAGGGCATGTGATCAGGAGGGGTGAAACGCATTTATGCCTAAAATGAATGATGAATATAATCAGGCATCAGGCGAAAGAAAAGATGGATAGATTCTATGAGAATTGATTTTATGAAAAGGTAGTAATAGCATGACTGTTGACATGGGAGAATGGTAGAAGAAAACCTGAAGAGGCGTTTAAAATGCGTTGCAACAAAACTGAAAAGTCGCATGTGCACAATTAAAAATAATTAATAAATAGTGCCCTTAAATGTACTTATGTATTTAGTTTCTTAATAGAGTCTACAGTTGACCAAAAAGAGTCTGCAATTGGTATCAACAGGCGAGTCGTGCATAGCGTGAGTACATTTGCGTGTTGTCATATTTTGTTTGTAGACATTTGAAAAAAAATCGGCGATTGTTTTGTCAACATCTCGTAAGTTTACGGCAAAATGCATTCCCATGTGTTTATACGTAAACACATGTGAACAGAAAATGAAATTACATGTTCGAAAACTAAATTGCAAGTGCAGTATTAAATAATTGTTTTAAAACAGCAATATTATAATTGACGATTCTGAATTATTGCGCTAATTCTGTTACTTTTCCTTTAACTAGTACTTACATATTCCAACCCACTCCCGGCGTATGATACGCCGGTCCAGGAACGTCATGGACAGCACAGCAACGAAGACTATGATGGATCCTCGGAACATTTGGAAGCTGCTCACATATGTCAGCGTCAGACCGATGTACATGATCGATGTTCCAATCTGTGTGGAAAATTAAAAAAAAAAAAAATTAAAAAAAAACAAGAGTTAGGAAATCATATTTTATCAGTGGCTACGCGCAGATTACAGTGATAATGAGAGAGCTATATATATACATTACTGTCGCGGCCAGCAATAAGAGGATTGATAGACGATCGTGAAAATGTGTTCATTTTAAATAACACGACAGATTTGAGTTTTTATAGTAACTTATCTGGCCGCATCGTGACTTGTTTTTGACCAGTACTTACAGCAATTCGATTGATCTCGAAGAAGGTTGTCAAAATAATGCTAGAATTTCCAAGCATATTTGAGAAAAGTACATAAATGTGCTATAGGTTTTTAGCAATGCGTTATGAGTTGCAGCGCGGCACACCCGAACCTGCGTTAGCCTTCAAAGTGAGGGTTATGCACTATGCAGACCAATCAAAAAATCTAGACCTGGTTGACTGTGTGATTCTACTGAAGGAATGCCATTGCTTGAGAATTGGACTGCGACAGTAACTTGAAGTCTATTTAAGCCATACACAAAATCACATTAATTTTTATATTTACATTAGGTAGATAGTCATTTATTACAGGCTTCTTATTATCAATAAGAATTTGAGTTTTCGGATAACATTTTATGCTTATGCACGTGCTTACCCTGTAGCTTTGGGGGGTATCATTGGTACCCTGACCTACCGTGATGCCGAAGGTTTTTTTGTATAATATATGAGTAATTAACTTATTTAAAGCCTCGAACAATCTCGATTTTTTTACATGTCGCCATTGCATCCTTGCGAAGCAGAGGCATATCGCTAGTTGAGTTAAAAAATAAAAAAATAAAATATTTGACTATTTAATCCTCTAAAAACGTATAGATCTTCTAATTGTTTTTCTGGCCTTTATTCATAGTTGGTCGCAGTAGCTATGCTAGGGCACCCCGACCAAACGCGCGAGCCGAGCGAGCGAAGCGAGCGGTGTCGCGGCGACCGCGGTCGTGAGCTACATCCAAAGTTGGTCACAGTTACAAGGCTAAGACATGGGCATCTCAAAAATACGATCTAGCATATTAGGATATCGATTTAGTATTTTCAGAACAAAATGGGAATTATTTGCTGTTTGAATAAAGATATAAAAATATGCAACCATTTCTACGTAAGTAGTCTATGTTTGGAATATCTAGGCCATCCGGACCTAGATATTCGTGCAATATTCAATGCAATTAAAATGTAGGTAGTTACTGTTATTGATTTATCAGCAACCGTCTACCTGGTGCCTGGATATTTTTGCTTCGACCTAGTTTAGATATTCTAGGCACTATAAATTTTGCATACAGATACAGTTAAATTGTAGAGACGAAGTACTACAAAACTTCTCCGACTGTGTCAAACATAGGATATTTTGTTTTAGTTTTGCCAATGTTAGTAATAATATATTATGGCTATCATGAAACCTCAAAAAATTTGTAATTATACGACAACATTGATGATTTTAAATACACTATTAACACTTTCGCGGAGAGTAAACGCCCATAGGCGTAATAACAATAATACTTCAATTGTGTCTCATTCAGTGTCCGCGAAAGTGTTAATGAATACTGTATAGAGGTAAGCGTATGCAAAGTTGTGTGTCGTCGACGACACAAGTTTCATTGAACGGGTTATACGATACGAGTAAGTCTCTTTCATGAATGAATACTTCGCAAACTGAGATGCAACAGGTACATACTATAACAATTTCAGGAAGACACCAGCCGGTCGCAATTGCCTGTTGCTCGGAAACGCTTAACAAGAACGCCATAACGACTATGAACAACGTACAGTTAACCGCACGTAATGCCAACAGTTGGAACGGATTCATTTGATAGCAGTATGGCGGATTTAGCAATTTTTGTGTTGATTGACGTGTGATTGACCGTACATTATGCTTCCGCAAACATGTTGGTGTCGTATCAATCACAGAGCACGAAATCGCCGTGATTGGCGCCATCAAGTTTCGGGTGTCAGGGGTGCTACACCTACACTTGTTCGGAACGGCATGATCCAGCACAGCTATTTTGCCGCCCCGGACTGTGCCGAATCATGATGAGGATGAACAAGTGTGTAGCCTCACAGACATTAAGTACCAGAATTTTCACGGGCGTTCAGTTTCTATGAGTAAACGGTGACGTCCATTGACACGCTTGGATTGTATAGAAAGTGTTGACAATAGTGTCTCTAGCAGCAGCCGCTGAGGCGTCTTCGTGCTCTGTATTGTATCAACAAACGATACGTGTGCGTGAGTGTGGTATGCAAACAAATTCATCAACTATCATTTTCAAGAAAGATCTAGAGGTAACAAATTATTTTTTGCTGTAATTTGATGTTGATAGGAACTTGATGATTTCAAAGGCATTGCCTGATAAGCAAGAAAGAGGCAAACAACCTATAGGTTATTGTTAAAGTAAAATAGCGGTGAAACAAAGGAGAGTGATGTCAATATAAAAACTTTTTAAAAAAAAAAACAAGTGACTTCCAAAAAGAAACGTAATAAATAACTTTTTGGGAGCAAAAGTTATTTATTTAGAAACATTTTGGAAGTCGGTGGTTTTGAATTTTTGTTTTTTGCCACCGATTCCTTTTAGTTGTGATACCTACCCGGAATACCACTCTAAATTCGACTAATAGCACCAGGGGGCCTAAAGGCTCGTGCAAACTGGCGCGATATTGCGGGCGCTACAGGCAGCGCTACCCTTGTTGCGCCCGCGATATTGCGCCTGTTTGTGGGAGCCTTAAAACGGTCACATTAGCAATTCCTATAAAAGCAATTCATTCGAATGGAGAACCTCCTCCTTCTTGAAGTCGGTTTATAAAGGAACCTATTGATTGTTCGACAAATCTCCACCCCTCCACATTGGTTCTAATTGAGCCATTAACAGTAGTGTTTTAGACAAACGGTAATAAAAAAAATGATTTTCTTTTATTACTGTTTCTGATACTTACAAATTCAAAACGATAAATCGCAATAAACGTCCATAACGCAAGATAGTATCGGTTATGCATTGCTGACGTCACAGAATCCATCTTGTTTTCTATTACGCTTACTGCGATAAAATCAATCGCTGTTTGTTTCGTCACATGCATCAATAATAAATAGTTACATACATATACGATAGCGGGTGGTTCTTTCCTGTCTAGATATAGCTACAGGACAGCTGACCCTAAGGCCGCATATCCTTATACATGGACACTTCATCAAGGAATGTCTTAATATTTCTAAATATACTTGCTGTTGGGAGATACTAACATAATATCACGATTAACAAGTTTGGCAAATCCTTTTTCAATTTCTGTTCAACTTTTACCCGACTACGGCAAAGCGAAAGGAGGGTTATGATTTTAACATGCTATGTATGTAGTTTTTATTTTACACTGTCACATTTTTCGCAGAAGTTTAATTGAGAATGTATAATAAGGCTACCCCTATTACCGATCGACCGTCCGTCAGAACAAACGCAATGATTTTAACTAGCTTCCGCTCGCGGTTTCGCCAGGGTGGTATGTCGATAAAAAGTAGCCTATGGCCCTTTCCAGATCATGGTCTACAGTAGGTATACCCATGTGCCTAATTTCATCCATATCCGTTCAGCCGTTTAAGCGTGAAAGCGTAAAAAACAAACAAACTCACTTTCGCATTTATAATATTAGTTAGATTGTAGTTAGGATAGTAGACCAATGTATGGACTCTTATATTATTATCCGTTAATGGGAACGCCCATCATTAATATTTTTACCCATAATACTGCACCTACGCATATCTGCAATTTAGCATAAAAAATCGGAATGAAAATAATATTATTATCATCTATCCATATTTACACAACGTCTGTCTGTACCGACTATGGCTGATAGGAAGGGTTTTGAATAATTCGTTCATAAATATTTTCTATGGATGGGTTATAGTATGTATACATTCGTCTATGCGAGTGGAGTAGTGCACAGCAAACATCCGTTCCAAAAGTATCATGAAAACATAAGCAAATGGTTCAGAAAACTTAACTTTGGATGCTAATTTTTCTAGTGCCAACAAATTGAGTGCTTTTAATTTGATTATTTGAATACTTCAACCCGAAATTCTAATTTTTTAATCACCTTAAATATGTTTTTCATTTGACTATTGAGGTTTTTATAAGCTCAATTTTTGTCCATGGTTTATAATCACAATTTAGCAGTACAATAATTGTTGCAAATTGTGGTGAAATATAAAGTTGTAACCTTCTAAATACAGATGAATGTGTTACTAGAATTTTAAAAGAGGCTAGTGTTCATGAGGTCCTTTTGAAACTGACATTAGGTATAAAAGTTAAATTTTACTTACCAGGTCAAACATTGCAGCAGGCATCAGGATAAATGGATTGAAGTTCTGGTTGCCATTTGTGAGGGGATGGCCACCGGTGTTCTTGGTCTTGTAATAAATTAGCTTGAAAGTTAGGAGGCACAGCATTTCGCCAAGAAACATAGCCGTGGCCTAAATGGGAGCAAAACAACACAAATTAATTAATTAAATAAATAAATTATTAATTACCTAATTAATTTTCATTTGTTTACAAATATTCTTGAGAAAAAAAGAAACATGATTATAAATATCTTTATTGCAGACAAAATGAAAGGAAAGGAAATAAGATAAAAGGGTATGTAAAAATACCATACCATACCTGCAGAAATGGATGTTCAAAGGGCCTTATCTGCCCATCGGACCCTTTGGCTTCTAACTTGTCTGCCCATTTGGTACTCAAAGAGTTTATGGACCCTGTCACTACTAGCATTACTGCTAGAAATTTTTGATACCCGGTCCATGCCATCCTGTGAAAGAGACTTGATGTAAATACAAAAATTATTTTAATGCCCCAATCCTGCTGGATATGCTTTTTATTTAATTGGTAGCTAGTGCCTAACAGGGCTATGTAATATAGAAATGGCTATATGGTTATAAAATATATACTGCAGCTACCAGCAAGTCATGAAAAATAATCCTTTGTACATGTTATATGGACCGTTGCACTAGTTTCCAGCACTTTCCTCTATGATAAAGGAAAGTTTTAGTAGGTATTCAAAGTTAATAGGTAGAACTTCAGAAGTAATGCAATGTTTATAAAATGATAAGCCCAGTACTTGAAATTGTGTATTTTATATGTATTAGGTACATAAACAAGATAGTTTATGAAGTATGTATGTTATCTATGATAAGTATTGATATTCAATTGTATTCATTTATTTATTTAGTGGTCTGTTTATATCCGATCCAGGATGAAAAGTAGCCTATGTCCTTCTCCAGGTCAAGGTTGCCAACAAAGTTCATATAAGTGTATTGAATTATTTTTTATTTAGTGAAATCATGACGTTTGGCACTTATATGAACTTAAGGAGATGTATTGCTGATTCTAATGATTATAATTCTGTAAATCCATATTTGTTACGGTCGCGAATCATATTTTAATCAAAATACAACCTGACACTGACCTACAAATTGCAAAAAACTTTAATTTCGGGGGCTAACTTTACGCATCCCATCATAACAAACAAACTCACTTTCGCATTTATAATATTAGTTAGGATTAATCTTGCCTATAAGATCAAAAAAATAAACAAGATATATTTGCACAACAATGATAATCTATGTTATCTCACAAGCATAAATGTGTTATTTTTTCTATTTTATATGCTTTTAAGCCATAAGCATTTATAGGGTGGCACATTGACAGTAGTCCAAGACCGGGAAGTCTTTGCCACATGCCGTTATTAAAATCTTATGGGCTGAAAATGTACAATGAAAATGTTTCCCTATTAACTTAGTTATCTCCTTAACAATAAATAATCGCTGGACATATTCAGAGGTGTTTTGGAAGCCTTGGTGAAAGACTTCTAAAAAATATTTTTGAGCCACCGTCAATTGGCTTTTTTGGATATATTACTAGATTTAGCCCAAGACGTCGTCTGCGTAAAAAAAAATATTCCCCCAACCCTCAGCGTCGCATCGCATCACCTGCCAATTACTTTACTTTTTCTTAAAGTTCTTTCTGACGTATTTTTTTTTGTTTACTTTCTAGGAGTCGTAGCATATCCTCTCACCAATCAAATTGTAGTAATTTAAATAATAATAATAATAGTCTAAAAATAGTCCATCAGAATATACAGGGTGTGATAGGTAAGGAATTAGAATCGGAGCTGTTCATGAACTGTAGTTTTATTGATATCTTATGTGTAACTGAACATTGGTTAAAAGTCCACCAGTTCTGTTCAGCTTTAACAACCACCAGGTTGCCAGCTCATTCAGCAGAGTTAATATGATACGCGGTGGGTCTCTTTTCTTTCAATTGTTCGTAACAATATGAAATTTAAAGAACGTAAGGATATTGTGAGCCTCTCTGTTGAGCGAGTTATTGAAATAGCTTGCATTGAGCTTGAGCAGTTCATTGTAATAAGCGTGTACAGTCCCCCATGTGCTTCATATGATATTTTTTGAGAAATCTATGGAAGAAGTATTATTAAAGACTTGTAGCAGTAATAAAACAGTTGTTGTCTGTGGGGACTTCAACATCAATATATTAGAAAAATCTGCTACAGTAAATAAATTGATAACTCTATTAAAGTCGTATAACTTGTACAATACATTCTCTGAGCCGACTAGAATAACTGCCACTAGTCAGTATTGACAATATTTTTACAAACTTAAGACCTTCTAGCCATTTAATAATAAATGAGTTGGACTTTGATCACTGTGGCCAGTTAGTCACTTTCCCTCTGAAAATAGTCAGAGGTCAAAGAAAACTTGTGAGTTTTGTTCCTGTTAATAAAAGTCGCTTAGAACAATTTAAAAATAATTTAATGGTAAAACTACCCACCCGGTTTGCCTTATCACAACGACCTGGATCAAGATTATACTGCACTATTTAACCTCATCAATTATGAGTTTGGGAAGGTTTTCACCTCAAAAACATTGCCTGTTTGTGACCGCGTTATATTTATTGACTGGGTAACACCAGCAATTTACAAAAGTAGGCAAAGGTTATTTGAATTATATCATGAAAAAACATATAACCATGATGAAACTTTTAAAGAATTTTTAAGAAATATTCTAAAACTTTTAAAAGAGCCTGTTCCTTATCAAAAGCCATACACATTAAAAATAAAATAAAATCTTCTGGAAATAAAATTAAAACAACCTGGAATATTATTAATTCTGAAACGGGAAGAACGACAGTACGGAATCGTGACTTCCATCGAAAAATCAATGATGAAGATATTAAGGCAGACGTGGAGGTGGCAACTGAGTTTGAAAATTTCTTCACTAATATTCCAATTTTAACAACCAAAACTCTGTCATCGTCGTCCTCGACTTCTGCTTATTCAATAATAAAAGAATGTGTACCAGAATGTGACAAACTTTTTGAATTCACAATTGCTACTGCTAAAGACATTATAGAATCTTTTAAAGAACTCGATGTAAAAAAAACTGCTGATCTTTGGGGATTATCAGTACATACAATGTCTTCAATAATTGATGTTATTTCACCCTTTTTGGCAATTGTTTTTAACTCTTGTATTGCATCTGGTGTATTTCCTGATCTGATGAAACATAGCTAAGTGATTACACTGTTTAAGTGAAGAGATCTGCAGGATCTTCGGTCACCATGGGCGTTCCGCAGGGTTCAATTCTAGGTCCTTTCTTATTTCTCATTTATATTAATGACTTGCCTTACCACATAAGGGATAATCATAAGATCGTATTATTCGCAGATGACACATCTCTCATTTTTTAAATCAAACGTCAGTTAGTCAACTTTGAACAAGTTAACGATGCACTCTCTAAAGTTGTGCATTGGTTTAATGTAAATAATCTCTTGAATGAAAAAAAGACTAAACTCATTAAATTTTTAACGCCAAATGTCAGGCAGCTATCTACCAATGTCAAAGTTAATGGAATAGAGTTGGACCCCGTTGAATCGACAGTTTTTCTTGGAATAACCATTGACGGTAAATTACAATGGGGCCCACACATAGAAAAATTGTCAGGTAGGCTTAGTTCGGCCGCCTATGCCGTTAAAAAAATTAGACAGTTAACTGACGTAGATACAGCCAGAATTGTTTATTTTAGTTATTTTCATAGTCTTCTTTCTGTCTTATGGGATTCTTCTCCGAGGAGCCTGTGCGGACATTAATGCTATCTTTATTTTACAGAAAAGGGCTGTTCGAGCCATTTACAACCTAGGTCCAAGAGATTCCTTTCAAGAAAAATTCAAAGATATAGATATTCTGACTGTAGCCTCACAATATATATTTGAAAACCTATTGTATGTACACAAAAACATATCAAAGTTTAAGAAAATGTCCGATATTCATAGTTTAAATACCAGGAATAAACACAATCTTGCTGTACATCACACTCGTCTCCACAGAGTAGGCAACTCGTTCATGGGTCAATGTATACGCTTTTATAACAAACTTCCCATTGACATTCGAAACTTACCCAGTAAACGATTTAAAAGCTGTATTAAAACCAAACTTTGTAAAAAAGGGTACTATAAAATTTCAGATTATTTAGAAGACAAAAATGCATGGGATTGAGCTGCTCGCTCTGCTAAGCATTGTGACATTTTGAATATTATGGAAAGCCATAAAAATATACCTACCAGTTTTATATACAAATTGACATTATTGAATATTATATACAAAATGACATGATGATTACTTGTAAAGTATTGTTTTATTGTGAATGTGAGGACTATGTGGATATTTATTTTTCGTTCTGTTAGTTTTAGCGAAGGTCTGGCAATTTGAGAACTTTATGCGACCTACCCAAATGTCCTTTCTTTGGTATTGTTCGTCGAGTCGTTGAGCTCCTTAAGTTCTGAGTTGAGCTCTACTATTACTGACAAATGCTTGCACTGACTGGACAGGTCCACTCAAATCTGTGTGGTTCTTTCCTCAAAATACCATTTCAGACTCTAATCTACATGGTCCTCATATGGCCTAACCAAGATTATGTCTGGACTTTAAAGGAGACGGTGACCTCTGAGTTTGTTTCGGCCTTTCTTCTCAGAGTAGTCAGATAGGAAACGCCGACCTCATCTAGCTTATTTTTGCAACTTTTTAATATGACGTGTAAAAGTGATTCCAATATCCTATTTACAGAATAAACAAGTTAATTTCATTTCATGATGTTAAATAGCCTTCCTCAAGAACTGAGTTATGAAATGCTACAAGAATTTTTCAAATCCGACTGGTATTTCTAGAGATTAGCATGTCGAAACAAACTCTTCAGCTTTATTATTAGTATAGATGTGTAGCATTGATTCAGGCACAACTTTTAAACACTTACTTTTTTAAATAATTGATGTGACTAGGCCAAGACAATAACAAACATATTATAGTCACAGTGGACCTGTTGCTTGTTATTGCTCTTTTCTCAAGCCAGTCAGTACAGGCTTGAGAAAAGAGTGATGCTGTGAATTGCAGTGTGTTTAAATTTTCCACAGAACCTTCATTGTTCTCACTCAACTATATTCACAATTTGCTATAAGCAATTTCAAAGGGTTCCTAGAATCTTTTCAAGTTTCTTTAACCATAAACCCGAAAACATGTAAAACAAACACAAAATGAGAAAATAATATTTTTCTAAAGCTATTTCAGTATAATTAGTAAATTTAGTTAGGCTTTTAAAACAGGTTTAAATAACCCATAGCTAAGTACTATGCTAATCACTACACTATCTCCTAATTAAAATAATGATTCAATCTGTCTAGACTTTTCCCAACTATGTTTGGGTTGGCTTCCAGTCTAACCGGATGCAGCTGAATACCAGTATTTTACATGGAGCAACTACCTATCTGACTTCCACAATCCAGTAACTGGGTAATATGATACCCCCTGGGTAAAGTTCTTTCCGAGGCACGGAGGAGTTTTGGTATGTAAATCTTTGCAAAACTCCTCCACGCCTCGGAAACTACGTTGCTGCGGTTGGTCCGTGGATGATTGACCATCTGGTCACCCATCCACGGACCAACCGCGGCAAGCGTAGCTTTACCTGATGGATTGACGCATGTGGCTGCTATTACTGGGTCACAAGCTCCTCGTTATTAAAATAATGATTACTTATTATATTATTATGTGTAGAATAAGGTCAAAGCAACCAAATACAGAGTATCTTTACAGGATGAGGCTTCAAGCCAGGAACAAACAAAAATATATTTTTGATAGTGAATAATTATTATTTTAGTACCTACACATACATAAATACTAAACAAGTAAATGCTAGTACCTAACAGTACCTAGGTACATAATTTTTACAATGGCTGAGCAATGTCCCATCCACAAAAATGTAGCTTTGTATGTCTTTAAATAAATTGAGGCAAGAGTTTTGTGGAATGTGCCCGTTTTGATAAAAGAATAGATACATAAAGATTTTTGAAACAGTAGACATTTTTTTGTAGGTTACAATATTGCTACTTTCACTATGATTTGAAGAGAAATATAACAAGTGTAAGCTTAGTTTTATCATATACGTCATCCGTAATAATTTGTTTGTTTCTTCCAGTCATACAAGATTATCAAATTAAATTAGATGCAAAGATACTTCTATCAAGTAAATGAATTACTTCTAAGAAAACAAAATATAGTAACGTTTTCTATTAGTTAACAAAAGAATAGTAATGACAGAAACTTTTGCAGTTTTGTCTTGTAAACAATTGCACATCGCAGTTCGGAAAGTAACAACCCACTTCTAAGAAAATATTCATATTTCTCACCTAAGTTTTCTTTATCCTGAGAGTTCAAAGTTTTACCACGGAAAACAACACTTATTTAGTCCTTTATTTTAATTATTGTAAACCTAAACACCGCCAGTGAAGCACTGTTGGCCAGTATAAATAAGTTAACGATTATCAAGACAAGAAGACAATGACTTTAGTTTTGCGGCATTTCGTATTTGACGTAACGTAATTCTAAGAACGGTGTTGTCAGTTTACCATTTAACCAGATTAAAATATTCGTCTGTAAGGTAAAATGGTAAAATATGGCTTATGTTAAATTAGGGCGCTTAATAAATTCGAGAAAAATCTCTCTCATCAGCCCTATTAATAAAAAAAATATTGAATGCTTTGTAATAAATAATGAAACATCAAAAATAATAATGATTTAAGTATGATTTTATCATTTCGTAGCAAATCTTTCAAAAGAGCCGAAATTTATTATGCCTGCAATCGGTACCTACTTATTTTTTTTAGATTTCGATTATCGAGATACCCAACATATTAAGGTTGATGCGCTAGGGTAGCCCGCGAAATTCAAATTTTCTTAGGTTTTTTGCAATTTGCAGGTCAGTATCAGGTTGTATGTTGATCTAAATATTATTAGTGCTCGTAACAAATGAGGATTTACTGAATTATAAACATTAAAATCAGCAATACAACTCTCTAAGCTCATGAAAGTGTATTGAATGACTATTTCATGAAATCATGACAGTCGGCACTTTCATGAACTTAGAGAGTTGTATTGCTGATTTTAATGTTTATAATTCAGTAAATCCTCATTTGTTACGAGAATTTAGCGGGCCACCCTAGCGCATCCCCCTTAATGTAACGCCATGACGATCATGATAACGTCAAGTACAAACTTCTAGACGCGTTGAGCAATTTTCGGTAGGGTGACCGCTGACCGCGTACCGTAGTGCTGTAACCTAAAAGATAGATGGCGCTTACTTCTATCGGCAGTCCCGGTGCCCTAGCTGGGGAGAAGCTCGGCCAAAACCTAACTTTTGAACCAGTGACTGACAAATTCTATTTGGCGATAATTTTTTTGTGTTAGGTACACACGGCTACACATCAAGCTATACATTTCTAGTATAAGCTGACCTCACATTGTCCGGAAATCCTATACAATGCGAGATCAGCATAAACTGGAAATGTATAGCTTGATGTGTAGCCGTGTGTACCTATCAAATTTAAAATCCCTGATGGTGGCCATGCCAGTGTAAGTCACACGCAGTCCCCAAGACTGGTAAGGTTTTTTTTTAATAGGAGCAATAGCTGAATAAAAATTCCTAGGTATAGACGTTTAGAGTCATAAACGAACTGTACAGTCTTTTGTATTTGTTGTTAAAAAAGTGACGTTAGGAAATGTTGAGCTGTAAAGGCTAAGTGTTATGAAAAAGTAGGTATTGAAATAAAAAACACCATTTATATTTTATTTATTTTATTCACAACACAAAAAGCCGGGATGTTACAGGGGTACATCAGTAAGCGATAATAGCTTTTTGACCAGTATAATACGTTACATAGCTGTAAGCTCCATCAAAATAATTTTAAAAGAACATACAAACCAACAATGATTTTCATTACAAATGGGTTGCCTTTTTAACCCAAAATTTTTAACACACGAGTGATGGGTACCTAGTACACACGGCTACACATCAAGCTATACATTTCCAGTATAAGCTGACCTCGCATTGTACGAAAATCCTACACAATGCGAGATCACCATAAACTGGAAATGTATAGCTCGATGTGTAGCCGTGTGTACCTACATTGGTAATAAAAAACAAAAAATGCCAGGGAAAACCACACTTGCTTTTATTTCTGTTGTCTTTCTATTGGTTTCGAATGTTCCGAATTTTTGTGAACTTCTGATATTATCATTGACGTTACACATCACAATAGTGTGTAACTGCCCCAACCACTCCACTCCAACCAACACTTTGCCCACTCCACACCTACTCTGTGTGTTTACCACATACTATTGTTCAAGCGCTCAAGCACTGCTGTTTAATGCGCAGAAATCTTGATCAGCGTAGTCCGAACCCCGAGGACCTCAGTTTTCCTGCTGTTCATAGGTTTATCAACATCACGTTTTTACATCAGATCAGATTATTTTTGACTCAACCGCATACTTTGCAAATAAAAATAGTATTCGCGTTCTTATGACAAAGCAAACAGGCAAGGGATACACAGCAGCTGCATAGCGTCTAAAAGCTATGCCATTTACGACGAACTTTTACAAGTTGTATAAATTTTCGAACATAGTTTTAATAACATCCGCAGCATATGGGTTTCCACTCGGATAGGACTGTTCGTAAGACAGCATACTCATCTTCAACTTTTCCAAAATAGTTTTCAGTTTGGTGTTATGGGGATTCTGACCATTTAGCATCAGTGTGATCCAATTCACAAAGTTAAATTTATACATCATGCGATAGTTCATCTCAGGGTCATTGCGCCAACCTTCCTTCTTATAGTCTTCATTTAAACTGTGTTGGACCACAAACTGGACGTACTCTAACTTATACCTCCTTGCTTGGTCCATGTCCAATGATCTTTGGTGTCTGACCTTAATTAATTCACACTTCTGCACAGGATGCCAAATAATCAAGCACGTCCGGACTGTACCTATGCAAGATTGATTTTGAAATTATTTTTTGTCAGGGTGAGTGTTCACGGTGTTCAACTATTCCTTATGGTGGTAACACATGAAAGTCTAGGACTCTAGGAAGCAGAGCAGCCAACCCACCGAAGCTGGAAATTTCGGTATGGCAACCTTTCTTGTCAATTTCCTACCATACCGAGTGCCTAGAATATCTTAGGGCTAGGGTGAGTGAAATATTGCACAAAGTTTACATATTATTATAGACAGTAAAAAGGAAAACGAGAGGTGTCGTTGGACTCTCAGTTGGAACGATTTCCTTTCGATTTTGCCTAAGAGCTAGACCGAAAAAAGTGTTACCGTTAAAGTTTAACCGTTAACGTGCGATATGAAACTTCGGTTCCAAAAATATTATAGTGAGATGATTAATTAAGTTAACTTTGTCCCACTTCCTTTTGGCCTATCTTGGCTATTCTTGCGCCGCGCCGTTTTGATGAAAAGGTTCATTTATTGACGTGACAACGTCTAATAAATCGATGAACGCCGGCTGCACCACGAAAAAGGATGACTCATTGTCCCGTTACGATCGGAGCGAGAGCGCTACACGAGCGGGCGAAAGGCACTTGTTATGACGTTGTCACGTTAAACTATTTTTTTTTAGATATAACCAGGAGCATTTAAGCGGTAGACGAGGATATTCGGCCTGCAGTGCCCACCTGCGGGCTGAATATCCTCGTCTTCCACTTCTGTGTCTTAGCAATCTTAGCGATCTTCGCAGCACAAGCAGTGGTAGGCTGCCAACAATTATGCTACGGCTACACTTCGCGTTATCGCGAACTTTTCTTCGTGCGCTCTCTCTCGCACACCTTTCGATTACTCGCTGAGCAACAGAGAGCGCACGAAGAAAAGTTCGAGATAACGCGAAGTGTAGCCGTAGCATTACGAATGACACAACAGCTGCTTGACGACTGTTGACATGTACACACGGCTACACATCAAGCTATACATTTCCAGTTTACGCTGATCTCGCATTGCATAGGATTTCCGTAGAATGCGAGGTCAGTGTATACTGGAAATGTATAGCTTGATGTGTAGCCGTGTGTACGTGTCGAGCCACAAATCAGTTCGCAACCACTTTAGCACGTGGCTTTTCTGCTAGAAATGCTGGAATCAACATGCCGAAAATACCTCAACTTTATTTCATGACAGAAAAGTTCGAGTCAGACGACGGTGCCTACCTAATTTATTTCCATTCATTTTAAAGATGTACAGTCACGAGCACTAATATGTATACACTTAGCAACTTTTAAAAGTGATTTTCTCCTACTGTATTGATTGTAATTTTATGATATAACGAACATAGTATTTTTGAACCCCTATTATTATGAAATAGGTATCATCTCAAAGTTAAAATCGTTATTCTACGAGAAAAACGTTATCGAATTTTGCTGAGTGTATACATATTTTTGCTCGTGACTGTACAGTATAAAAAATATACTGAGCACAGTGAGCACACTGTATTGTAGAATTCAAATCCCTTCCCGTCCTTCCTACTAGTTTGGTAATTTGGTAGATTCTAGAAAGCTTCCAGAAAGTTCATACACTGCAGCTTTAGGGATATTTTGGCGCTCAAATGACGTTGACAGGGGGCGCTGTTGGTAAACCTTTGTTTTCTGAAATGTTTAAAAAAACATTAGTTCTAGGCGGCAAACGGCCATTGTATACATTCATACGGCTACACTATACATTTCCAGTTAAAGCTGACCTCGTATTGTACGGAAATCGTATGCAAGGCGAGATGCGAGGTCAGCCTGGAAATGTATAGCTTGATTTGTAACCATGTGTACAGCTAACACTACTTTGTTGCGTTGTTGAGTTGCTTCCACATAGACATAGGGTTGACATCCGTCCGGGTTTCCCCGGATTTGTCCTAGTTTGGAGGGCGTCCGGGAAGAGAGAGAGAGACCTAGGGGTTCATTGGAACAATATAATATTTCAAAGGTTTTGGATCGATGTAGGACTTGCTTTTGGTGATATTTTTTACCTATTAAGTAAAAACTTGAATGGGGTCTGATCCTAGTTGCTCCATGTTCAAAATCGCTTCCCTATAATAGGTACATCATTTTACCTTTTGGACATAACTGTTAGATAACTACTGTATTTCCTTTATCGGCCTTAGAAACAACTAGTGGTGCTGTCTTGATGTATTTTGGTTTTTAAAGATCTATAAATTCGTATGTCTGATGAAATCCGTATGTTTTATGAAGTGGTTGCCTATCGGACCACCACAGCCCAGTTACTGCATGGGTAACACGATACCCCTTGGTAAAACTGGTTGTCGAGACTTTTCTTCGAACGAGGCAGCTTAGAGGGCATAATTCAATTTTAAAATTAGATGAATAATGTGACATTTAAGTGTATTTAATAGGCAAGGCGCATCATGTTTGTAAAGTATAAAAAAATGTAAGTAATTTTATTAAATTATTTATTTTTTCTGAATAGGTACCTAAATAATTGTTCTGATAAAATATTGGTTTCACTTATTCAAAATTATAATTGTATCAACTGTAGGTAAATAAAGCTAAGCCTTGGGCTTTTAGGTGACTAAATAAATATGTGCGTTTCTTGTCTTCTCTTCAAATGACGATGCACTCGTGAGGGAAGACCATGCCGCGTACTGGCACAGAGGGACAAGCTGGAAACAAAATAATGTTCCGTTAAATTCAAAGTTGGGTAGGTATATCAGTTACATAGGTTGACGGATAGGAGCCGGCCATAGGGCGGCGCCGCGCTGCCGCGCTTTCTTGCACCTCGTGGATATTGACCTTCACCTCATAGTGAATGTACCTTGGACAATGAACTTTGGGATCATTGACCTTGACATCGAGGTCACCGACACGGAGTGTACCGTGGACATTGAACTGTCACTGATACTGAGGTCAATGTCGGTCACCTAAAGAATGCACCGCAGAAATTGACCTTTACCCAAGCCCTGAGGTCAAGGTCAGTGTCTTTAGAAGAATCGCGGATCTTGACGTTGCGAAGTCGATTTGGTGAAATTTTTCTAAATACTTATTTTCATACTGCCAGGATGCAAAACGTAAAAATAGTGCATAGGATGCAAAACGTGCATCCTCTGACCGTCTCATTTCCTACGAAATGTATAGGAACAGTTTGGATGTCACATATCTTTGTATTTTTGGTTCTAGGACAATCATGGTGGTTTTCCCAAGATGTATTCCTTTACAGTTTTAAGAACATTGGTGATGGAATTAATTACACAAAGTCTGTCTGTTTAGGCCACCACTACTCGCTGCGTTATGTTTGAGTCTCATTTCATAGGGGGCGAGTCTATTGCAATTAGAGCAGTGGCGGTCCAATGGTAATGAGCCCGACTTACGAGTTGTAGGTCGTGGTTTCGAGACAGGCGCTTTACTTTGTGTAAATAATTTCATCTTCACTGCTCTCAAAACAGTGATGATAAATGCTCGTAAGCCAAAAAACTATCGGGCACAATCGTTTACAAAACGACTTCCTCGTTGGTCTAGCGGTCGCAAGCACTACTGTTTAGCACGAGATTCTGGAATTTCCCAGTAAGAGCCCGGACTCTAGTTATGTGCACGGTTGAAGGCAATAGGCTCGCCCTCTGTTGAAGGGATGTGACTTAAACATAACTGGCGAAATGTCGGTGTAATGTGCACACCTCTGTCTAACCCTTCGGAGAAAATTCGAAAATGTCGCTATTTTGTAATTCGGGATTCAGATCGAAGTATTGAAAAAATGGGAATACCTTTCTCGCAGCGCTGGCCATAAAATCCGGTGCCTTCACATTTGCAAGTAAAGCCTGGATCTTGCATCGTTTGTATACAAATTCCTCCCATACATGGCAAACGGCTGCAAACATTTGAACTCCTCTCTGTAAAAATAAAACGTTTGGTGAGAAGAATTTTGAAATAAGAATATCTTGTAAGTATTCAAAGTAGACTAAATAAATCTGCCTTGCCTTTTCCAACTATGTTGGGGTTGGGGTCGGCTTCCAGTCTAACTGGATGCAGCTGAATACCAGTACTTTACATGAAGCGACTGCCTATCTGACCTCCACAACCCAGAGAGTGGGTAACACGATACCCCTTAGTAAGACTGGTTGTCAGACTTTTGGGTTTCTGACTACCTGTAACGACTGTCAAAGATCTACGCATGACAGTTGGGACCAACGGCTTTACGTACTTTCCGAAGCACGGGGATCTCGATATGTAATGGATAGTCACCCATCCACGCACCGACCGCGGCAAGTGTAACTTAAACTTCAATCGACCAGTGCAGCTGTTATTATTTAGCCACCAGCCCCTAATGTCAAAGTAGATGACTCAGTTTCGTTGCAATATTTTTTAAAGGAGGTCCGACGCATTTGAAAAGTCGGACGGAAGCGGAACTGACTATAATAAGGTAGTTTTTACAGATGTATACTGACGTTGTCGGCTTTTTGGTTATCGTTTGGAATATTGTATAATTATCTTCGAGGCTATAGCCTCGAAGATAATTATATCTACTACGCGGGCCCAGTACGGGTTGGGATTTCAAATGTCTTCGAATTTTTGGCGTCTAGGACACGTTTTCCTCACGATGTTTTCCTTCACCATTTTGAGAGTAGTGGTGATGACATTATTTCCACAAAGAAAAGCGCTTGTCTGGGTTCAAACCCACTACCTACAATTCGTAAGTCAAGGTCTTACCACTGGGCCATAATGATACTGATCAACTTTCCAACATACCTCTCAAGGCATTGAGACAGGCCCGTCGAGTCCTGTAGATAAATTCGGTCCTACAGCCGAAACCACAGGTGCACGAAGCTCCGTAGATCTTGCAGCCATTGTGAGCCTGGTCTGGGTCGCAGGCCCAAACTGTCACTGGAAATTATAACAACCTACAGTTAGCAGCGTAGAAAATGGAGGAAAAGTTCGATGACCAATGAAATATAGTACTTTTTAATGAAACAGTAGTAAATTCTATTTCAAAGTAGGGCGGGTCGTTAGTAAATAAATAAATAACAATAATGTTCTATCAGGCACAAAAAAGGCTGGCAGCGCCGCTGTACAGACAGCCTTTTTTTTGTGGGCGGCAATCGTCAGTTTACTTCACTCACTGCGGACGGAGCGGGAGGGCGTGTCAGACTTTTACTGACTAAAACCCACACGCGTTCCTTTAGTTACGTGTTGCCAAGGGCCCCGGTACTTATCCCTTTCGGACTTTCTCGCACCTACAGCCACTCTGATAGAACATTTTGACCTTGAGCGGGCCAAGCGTAGTATGGAGTTTCAATACGAGGGCAGCATAATAAACTGGTTCTGTTACCACTGATATGCGGCCTACTGTACCTCTATTTCGCGGGAATAACGGACAAGTTCGTATTCTTGGTACTCGTAGAACTTGTAAAACGTTTGAACCTACAACTAGGTACGGGATGTTATATTTGTAGTTTCCGTTCATTCCTATTTAATACATCCTTTGCAATATAAAAGTTATCTTACAAAGTTACCTACTGTTTCGTTCGTATACCTAATTACATAGCTTAAACAAACCCTGTTGTGCTATTCTGTAAAAATATCACCGTGAAAACTTAGGTGAAGTGAGCTTGGAGTGAACTGTCACTGCCTTGGTATCGATGACAATGATAGCTCACTCCACGCTCACTTCACCTAAGTTTTTACGGAGAGATGGTTACAGAATTGCAATGTAGTTGTGTTAATCTGTGAAAATCTCACCGTGAAAACTCAGGTGAAGTTAGCTTGAAGTGAACTGTCGCTGCCTTAGCATCAGTAGGTATGGATGAAAATGTCAGCTCACTCCACATTCACTTCACCTAAGTTTTCACGGTGAGATGGTTACAGAATAGCAATGCAGTTGTGTTAATCTGTGAAAATCTCACCGTGAAAACTCAGGTGAAGTGAGCTTGAAGTGAACTGTCACTGCCTTAGCATCAGTAGGTATGGATGACAATGTCAGCTCACTCCACATTCACTTCACCTAAGTTTTCACGGTGTGATGGTTACAGAATAGCAATGCTGGTTTACCAAATTCATATAGGTATGTCAATTATGCAAATGTCAGAATGGCTTGGTAGTACTTAGTACTATTGAAAAAGCTGATACTGGCGCGATATCGCGCCAGTCTGCACGAGACTTTAAACTGTTATTATGCTCGAAGAGATTTCTTTAGAAATAAGCATCACCTTGCGAGACAGAAATCTCTTCGTACTTTTTGTTCTTATCTCTATAATTATATTTTTCTGTTCCTTTCTTCTTGACTGTTTACATGAGTCATGAAACTGTTTGAAGTTGAAGCACAAACTAAACTGTGCTTAGGTAGGGTAGGTACTACCTAAGCACAGTTTAGTTTGTATAAGCACAGTTTTCCAATGTTTGTATTCTTTTTTTTTTTCCAAAATTTCTTAAGTTTTTGTTTGCATAATTTAGAAAATAAATGGCGAACGTTGTGACAGAAAATTGCATCCTTTATTGTCACAGGGTGGGTAATTTCTTTGGTGATAGTTTGACAGCTTCTTAGTAATTAATTATTTTCTTTTAGGAAGATTAATTCAAGTACCTAACCAAGAACAAACCACGGTTATGTTCTTTCGCTCTTGCATAAAAGTGATCTGTTTTATTTAAAAATGATAATCGCTAACTTAAAGGCTCTTCTTACATACTGGCGCGATTCGTTGCGCGACGCGACGCCGCCGGCGCCGCCGCATTGTTCGCCGTGAAGTTTTCTCAGAAATTGTTTTGTTAAAATTCGCGTCGCGCGAGTAATCGCCCCAGTAGGTATGTAAGAGCCTTAAAGCTTTCCTTGCTGGTAAATTTTTGAACAAATAGAATAGTCAGCAGCACGCGTAGCATGACCACCGTAGAAACGTGTTTTGTCGACGGAAGAATAGACAAAATGACAGATCACAGAGACAATCAGAATTTGTCATTTTGCCGTTGACAAAACTCGTTTCTATGACAGTCACTCTGCGCGTGCACGACCGTGCAGGCAGTAAAAAAAATCATTGGTACCTATCGAGATATTATTAGCTAGCTGAGATGGGATGAGCTGAAGTTCTAATAAGTATCATTTAAAACCGGTGAAGATATTCTTCAGATATTTCTCGACGGCGTGTGAAGCCAAGTCAGACGCCCTTGGGCGGCTTTAAAACTCTGACACCAGGTTAGTCACTAACCACACGAAAAGAAGAAGAACGAAAAGTAGAGAAAAGTTCAAAAAATTTCTGTTCAAAACTGAAAGTTTCAGTTCATTTTTATTGACGTTTAAGATACATTACATACATATCGCCAGTATAATGTTGAAAATGTACGTATTACCCTGTCCAAATGCAAAATGAGTGTTTACTCAATCGACTTTGCATTTGCATTTGGGGTAGGCAATAAACGTGCATAATATAATTATGATGCAGCCTCCTTGATAATATAAGTAGTAGGAGCAAAGTGGTATAAGTCCGCGCGCGATTGCTAGTCACCACCTGAGGTATGTGAGCGGTGGCGGGAGTGGTAGACAAATGCCAAGCTAGACATAAAAAGAAGTGGCATAATATGACCGCGACGATTGCGTATTCGCGCGACGATCGCTTTTGAAAGACGACGCGGTTTTTTTTAAGATACTAACTTTAGATTGCTTGATGTACTTTTACTACCTAAAATAAGTCCTATTAAATATAGTGAAATGTTTTAATAATCTAGAATTTCTCAGTAGCAGCCCGGAGTCTGGATTTGTGCCCGATTAATGGCAATAGGCTCGCCCCATTCTACATGGGACGGCGAAATGTGGGTGTAGGTAGGTACTATAGGTGCAGGTGCAGCTTTGCCCAATGCTGGGGAAACAAGGCGTGATGTTATGTTATGTTTTAACTAGCTGGTGCCCGCGGCTTTGCCCGCGTGGAAGTCGGTTGTATACTAAAAACTTCCTCGAGAACCACTCTATCCATTGGTGAAAACAGCATGAAAATCGGTGAAGTAGTTTTTGAGTTTATCGCGAACCGACTGACCGACAGACTTTGTTTTATAATATGTAGTGATAATAGACCTAAGTTGCTGTAAACGAAAAATAGAGACATTATGCAATTTGCAACGCCCCTTCATCCTTGCTCTCGTTGGGTGCATTGCATACAATATTAACTGTCTATTAGTTTCTAGTGCATCGTCTAACACTGACCTATATTGCCTTGATTGATCCAATTTGCGCGGGAAGTGCATCACTGCAACGTAGGTACAGAATGCCCAGCCTATCCATGCGTGAGAAGAGTCGCGTCCTAAATTGTAAAATTGTTGAATTTGCATTGCAAGAAACTGTGCCAAGGACTGCTGAGGTATCCTGAGGATAATATGGGCGTCGAGGTCGTAATCCTAGTCTCCATCATCTGCTTAGCCTTTTCCCAACAATATTGGGGTCGGCTTCCAGTCTAATCGGATGCAGCTGAATACCAGTATTTTACATGGAGCGACTGCCTATCTGACATCCACCTCCACAACCCAGTAACTGGGTAATACGATACCCCTTGGTAAGACGGGCGTCTGACGACCCGTAACGACTGTCAAAGATCCACGAATGACAGCCGGCACCAACGGCTTAACTTGCTTTCCGAGGCACGGAGTCTCGGTATGTAAAGATGGTCACCCATCCACGGACCAACCCCGGCAAGCGTAGCTTAACCTGATGGATCAACCCGTGCGACTGTTAGTACGTAGCCACGAGCTCCTCCGTTGTCGTAATCCTAGTCCAATATCTGGAAAATAATTGGTCAAAGAGGTGACTCCCACCGTCAAGTGGGAGACGAAAATCGTCGCACCTAGGCGACTATTTTCCCATTCATGGCACGAAGCATTCATGACAGATTGGTTAGAAAAAGCTACGCACAGAGAAGTGTGGAAGTGTATAAGGACCTCAGTACAGGGTAAAAAAAAAGTGAGCGGTCGGGGGCGCCGTCTGGAACGAGGTCTGTACGCCTTATAAAGATGTATACTCGTATACAAAGATACAGAGAGTGAGAAAGAGAGAGACAAGTGGAGGGGGCATAACGCATTGTCCTTACGTGACGGTGACGATTTCTACCAGTCGACTCCTACCGCATTGATTGTATATTGTTTTTAATACGATGGTCGTAGTTTATATAATTCTGTGTCTTCGAGTAACAGCTATAACCACATAATCCAGAATTACACTTGCGGAACGGGCGCGCCCTTTATGCGTAGAGGATTTTTTTTGGTATTAAATCCTGTTTGCCTTTTATTTTCTGCCTGAGTTTTCAATATTTTTTATGGTATTTATGGACGTGTGCTAGCTGACAAATATTTTATTTTAATGTTTTTTTTTATATACTATTGTAAAGAATCAAGTTCCAACGTAACAGGCAGCTGTGCTGGCAGAGTTTGTAGCGCCACTTCTTCTTCCCAGCTAAAGCACTAGGAAGTGGTGAAGGGCGGCCGGGGTCTGTCTTATGTAATTTTGACGTTCAAAAAGTGCTGATTCTCAGCCTAATTTGAATAATAGTACATTTTTGCCGCGGCCTGCAAATGGGGCATTGTTGGAATGGGTGTATCCCCGTGGACCCGGTGAGTTGACCCATTACCGGGTCTACGGGGGAAAGTTCATTCCCCGTTTGTCCCATTAGGGATTGCACGGACTTCTGACTAAGTATATGAAATCCATCACTGCCTGGTTGCGGTTAAGCCTTGTCTAATAGGTAGGTACTTACTATTCTCAAATAACGCGCGGAAATTCAAAGTTAGTAAATTAATTATAAATTCCATAATCAATAACGAACAACGATCATTTTTCACGCGCCAAAGGAGGACCGGACAAAATGGTCCCCACGACCAATAACAACCAGACCTACGTCATTAGATAGGCATTTAAATATAGAGCAACAACTACTATGGCGGCTCTTTTGAAATCGCTGTGTGAAAAAAGTTGTGGCGATGTTTCGCAGGGCGGACCTAGACACTATGTTATCGGAACACTTGAATATTAATAATTTCCAGTGGTCTACTTTGAATATTTTTTAATGTGTGCGACGATAATACAATCATTTGAATAATATGGTACCATCGAGCTGATCTGACGATGGACCTGGACGCTAGATAATGGAACTCTTGAACAGCTACTAGTATACGCATTAAGTGTGGGCTCATTAGATGTATCTCAACGAGTCCTGTTCATTTTACCTGATGACGAGGACCTGATGACTGAGCTGGACCTTAGATAACAGAACTCTTGATTAGCATCTAGTATACCCATCGAGTGTGGGCTCATTAGAAGTGTCTCAACGAGTTCTGTTCATTTTACCTGATGACGATGACCTGCTTCTTATACGGTCAGTAAGTTTCGACTCCCAGAATACATATACTTCTTCCCATTGCTCGCTGGCTGAACCCGTGAGTGCGCACTTTTGACGCTTTGTTAATGACCACGTTTGCGGTCCATATTATAGGTGAGGGTGGAAACCATGCTCATGTCCATGAGTTTCATCCTTTCATTAGGTGTTTCATTGACCAATAAGAAAGAAAGAAAAATGCGTTTATTGGCATTGTCACAGAAAAATACACCTTAAAACTAAAAAAAAAAACAGTCATTACAATGCCAAAAGGGCCTCAGCTCAGCAATAGCTCTTCTAGGCGTTCTCGGTGCGTCGGGACATCTTTATCTTGTGTCGCCTGAAAGGAGACTATTTGGCTGAGGCATAAATATATACTCATGGATAAGTTAAACCTTCACACCCCTATGTCTACCTACTTTGCGTTTCGCGCTGTTGGTCAAACATAAATCTTTATAATAAAAAAAAAACAAATGGAATTGTATACAGTTTTATAATTACATACCGTTATCGTTATGAATCGCAAAAACGTACTTGTGTATGTGCTAAATGTAAAAAAACAAACACTGAGTTTCGATTCTTTCGATGGACTTCAGAACTTCATTATCCACCTTCCAGGCCAACCATCAGGTGCTCTACATCAGATACAATGAACAGGACTCGTTATGACACGTCTAATGAGCCGACACTCGGTGGCTTTACTAGTAGCCATTTAAAGGTTCCAGGTCAGTCATCAGGTAAAATGAACAGGACTCGTTGATACACATCTAACGAGCCCAAACTACATGAGTTTACTAGTAGCTATTCAAGAGTTCCATTATCTAGCGTCCAGGTTCATAATCAGACAAACTCAATGGCACCATGTAGGTGTCTAGGTCAGTCATCAGGTAAAATGAACAGGACTCGTTGATACACATCTAACGAGCCCAAACTCGATGGGTTTACTAGTAGCTATTCAAGAGTTCCGTTATCTAGCGTCCAGGATAGTCATCATGTAAAATGTATAGAACTTGCTGAGACACATCTAATAAGCTCAAACTCGATGGGTTTACTAGTGGCTATTCAAGAGTTCCGTTATCGAAGCGTCCAGATCCTTAATCAGACCAGCTCAGTGGTTCCATATTATCATCGGAATGCATATACATTTAGAAACATTCAAACTATGATCACCAGAAGTGATTAACTATTCAAAGGTTCCAATTATCTAGCGTCCAGGTCAGTCCTGCGAAACATCGCCACAACTTTTTCACACAGTGATTTGGAATGAGCCGCCATAGTAGTTATTGTATTATATTAAAATACCTATCTAATGGCATATGTGTGGTTGTTATTGGTGCTGAGACCAGCTTCCATATATTCTTGCCGATCCTCCTTTAGTTAATTTTTTTTGTTTTTTACTTTTAACAGCTCTATTTGCAAGCCAAATCGAAAGTAAAATAAAATGTTATTTTATTTTAATTTTGATAAGTCTCCTACTAACTAAGGAGGTAACTAATCAAAGATTGTATTGTGTCGAAGTAAAAAGTTCGTTCCATTTTTAAATTACACGACAGGTACTTATGAGTTTTCATAATATTTTTTCCGCAGCTAAACACGACAGTAAGTTTTCATAGTAACATTGCCGGCCGCGTGCTCGCATGTTTTTGACTACTATAGCATTTTCGATTTATCACGAATGCATGCATCAGCATGTTTGAGAAAATGACTTTTGATTTTAATAATTTTAAAGCTGCGCGCACATAGCAACCGTAGGTATCGGGCCGGGCCGCAACGTATTTTTATACAAAAAAGTGCGGTACGGCCAGCCTGTAATGTGTGATGGTTCATACAAAATGTACGAAAGTGTTGTATCTTTTAAATGCATCAGCCTTAAAAGTAACTGAATCTCACTAACAATCGTGAACGGATTCTACTAAGATCAAAAAATAATGTCGATGAAGCAAATTATTGTAACACCTAAGACTCGCAGCATTCTTATACCTAGTATTATGACCTGGAGAAATATGACGGAGATCTTAGCCCAAAAGAGGGAGAGCAGATGTTTGGAAAAAAAATTACCTAGATCGAAATATGCCAACTATGGAGACAAAACCCAGGTTTTTAAACAAATATGACCTCTCCGAAACAAATGATTTCTGATTCAAGATTATTCAGAACCTTGAGGTAGAGTTGAAACTCAATAAGTACCTACATTTTACTAAAACGTTCAAGTCACCTGAATCAAGATCACATCGTAAAGTAAAACGATCCATAAAATACTTCTCGTTTTACCCGAATGAACCCATGACCTCTCGATATCTAACTACCAAACAAGAGACTTGAGTATGCGTAGCGATAATGCATTTATTACGACATGAAAACACTTCAAATAAGTAGTAATAAAAAATTTGTTTAAATTTAAATACACAGATGATTCCCAAAAAAAAACCAATTCGCTGTTGACAAAAATAAAATGCGTTGGCGATTGCGAAGCGTACACGCAAAGTTGGTACTTACATTGGATGCAAGTGAGGATCGAAATCAGGAGCACAGTACTGGGACGCATTGTAGCTGGTGTGCACACAGTGAAGTTCCAAACTGTACTGGTCTACCGATACGCACTTCCTCCGACCAGTGTGAACGGCCGTCATATCTCAACATATCTATCCCATTTAACTAACACCCCTAAATTTGAGTGCGGACTGTCTGACATCGCGCTACAATATTATTATATTTTAATTACGGTTATGTAATATAAGCACTTGATTGACTGAAATGAAATGAAATGAAATGAAATGAAATTGTTTATTCTGTAAATAGGATATCGCAATCACTTTTACACGTCATATTATTAAAAAAATAAAATAAGCTAGATGAGGTCGGCGTTTCCTATCTGACTACTCTGAGAAGAAAGGCCGAAACAAACTCAGAGGTCGCAGTCTCTTTTAAGGTCCAGACATAATCTTGGTCAAGCCATATGAGGACCATGTAGATTAATGTCTGAAATGGTCTTTTGAGGAAAGAACCACACAGATTTGAGTGGACCTGTCCAGTCAGTGCAAGCATTTGTCAGTAACCGAGGAGCTCAACTCAGAGCTGAAGGAGCTCAACGACTCGACGAACAATACCAAAAAAAGGACATTCGGGTAGGCCGCAGAAAGTACTCAAAACTGCCAGACCATCATTAAAACAGGGAAAGAGGAGCAAAAAATAAAAAATGATCCACATAGTCCTCACATTCACAATAATCAAAACAAAATAATACTTTACAAAGTAATAATGTCATGTTGTATACTATTATGCCTTTCTGAGATAATTTAATAAATACAAAAGGTTTCCTAAATAACCAAAAACAGCTTTCAGTCCGCCAAATTCTGATCGGTTTCAGAATTTTGTGTGCCTCATAGTATATATTTGAACATTACCTTAAGGATCAGGTATATAGGGGACTCTTCTGCCTTCAAGATTCATAAAACAAGGAAATAAAAACATTTCTTACATAAACAAAGTGCCTTACTGTTACTTTGAATGATATAAAAATAATTAGATCATCATCGAGAATAATACCTACTGTGTTCACAATCTGTAACGAAGTTTATAATATTTAAAATTATTGTTGTTATCTCTGTTTGCGTGGCAGTGAAAATATTGTCGAAATCGCAGGTCATTGTCCTCAAATAACGTGTGGGATAATGCAATTTATTTATCAATTTTATGAAATAATTTTACACAGTGGCTTATCTATTACGGCTCCATAAAATATAACTGACCCAGAGGAATTTAAACTCTTGTAATTTGACTCGTCATGATAATAATGTTTTCATGGGTTTCATTCGAAAGTGTTTTATTTGTTTGTTCCACTAAAATCTTTCAAATTGTACGTTCAAATATAGCTACAAGTATACTTTAAGTTTCAGAAGAAAGGAAATTTATAATCGCAAATAATACTTTATAATTATTTAATTTGAATTTTGCGAAGATCAGGAATGGGCCTAATATCAAACCCTGTGGTAACCCATTATAACTAACGTCCAAACCTTGAGTATGTACTAAATTACTTGCGCAGATTATGGTACTATTTGTTTTTGTTCTTGGACATGTAGACATGGTAGGCGTGGTTTCTGCAATTTAATTTATGATAACAGTTAAAGGTTGTTTGTCAAAAGCCTTCGGAAGAATGTTATAAATACTTTCATTGATGAAATTCCTTGCAGTCTTTACCTACATTACTCAAATCATCAATAATCATATTTCGAAATTTTGAATAATGCTGTATAGGGAAAGTATTATTTTTTAGGTGTATACTGTTCAGCTATCAATGTTTTATGGAATGGTGTAATTACAAAGCCACCAGCAAAAAAATTTTCTTAAGTAATGTGCTTATCTGAGTATTCCGTGACAAAAAACCCTGTCCGATCCGAAAGGGGGCGCCTAGGTACCGTTTTATTTTTATTTTTTGTGATAATAAGAAAGTTATTGCTATTTAAAATTCCCGTTTTTAGTACCAAAATTACCCCAATTTCATTAGAAAATAGCTTTCTACAGAGTAACGACTGCCTTCCGCGCCCCATGTAACCAACACGGTAAAAAGGCGGCGAATTCTTCTTTTCTTTTTTACAAAAACAAACCAACTTGAATAGACCGTCAGTATGATTCTTAGTGACCCTCACGGATCGGACAGGGTTTTTGTAACACGCTGTATAATGCTATGTCTTTGTGCACCGCACTGTTATCTTTTCTCCTATTTAATGCGGAAATTGAATACAAAAAGGCATTGTCTAAAATGTTTCTGAATAAAGTTTAATTAGCATGCTTGGTAACCACTAGCAGAAGAGTGCCTCTATTGTTATAAAGTACCCGGCTTTACCCCTTGGTCACTATTCTACGACATAATCGCTCACGCGACCTGCGTCTTGCGTCTGCGACCACGGCGAGAACATAATTATGTTAGAAGTTACTATTTAGAGCGTGTCATCATGAGTCGCCGCGGTGCGACTTGCGGAGAGCGGCGCGGGAACATTCGAACGCTGTCCTATTTCGTGCTTTATATTTTGTTGCCGACATTATTAGGTATTTATTAATACTTTAAACCCATGCAATATCTACAATTTAGTCAATGTTGTAATTTCTAATCCTACTATCATCTCATTATTTAGGTAACATTGGCGCATCTGCAATACCTGCTAAGTTCTTGTTCGCATAACAAACTGTGTAGTAAATCCCTCTTTACATGAATAACTGGCTGTGGTTTTCGGTTAAGTGTACAGACAACACACCCACACAACTATGATAATGTTTCTTTAAAATAATCCTACCTATACTAATCACGATTGTATTGCGGACGGCCGGACGCACTACGCGCCTTAAATAATCCATAGCATTTAATTTTCATCGGTGTGTATTGTGGTGCCGCTTGGTCCCGGGAGGTCCAGAAATGTTTTCCGACTGAAATGATAATGACGAACACAATCAGAAAAAAATGCTAGCGGAGTAGTTACCTAAGAAAATTAAGTCCCTAGGGCGACATACTTACAAATATTAATTAATCAACTAAATTCGAAAACGCCAACTCAACGAATCAACTAGTTGAATTCGTCAACGACGGTTGACTCGTATAAAAGACATCGATAAAAATACAGAAAAGCTTATACACATCATTTTGTTTGTTCTAATTTACAACATATTATTTGCAAATATTAATTATAATAAAAGCCATCGATAAAAATATAGAAAAGCTTATCTGAATAAACACATCATTTTGTTTGTTCTAATTTTAATCCTTTGATCACCAAAAACAAAATCAAGTCACTCCCAACCTTCATTTTTTTTTACTATGGCTATGGCATCTCGTAGCTGACATCTGAGGTCCTGGCTTCTTAACCGGGATGTAAAACCACACTTTCATCCCCACAGAACTTAATTATATAGCCTGACGGGATCCCCTGCTGTAACCTGGGATCAATGATATTATAAAGTGTTCCGCGCAGCAGCGGCACAAATACCCATGTTTCGTTCATTTTTACATTTCACTATTACAATTGGAATGTTTTCGAGTCTTCACGATTGCGCGCTTATAACATATCTGTTAATTTAATATCATTGCCTGGAAATATACACAAAGCGACACTTGCGCCATGTAGAATGTACAATGGCAGAGTTTGGTACAAAATTTGACAGTTTTTAATTAATTTAACTAGTCGAAATAATAAAAATAGGAGTATATTTTCGGGCAACATTGTTTTTTTATTAACTTTAAGAATCATCTAGGTACGCCAAATATTTTAAGATTGGTAAAACCTATCCTAGCAACACCAGAATATCAACGCCATCTATATAAAACACATCACAATACTGTAGTCTACACAGGAACAGTGTAATGTATTAGTGTGTAGAAAGATGGCATTTATCAATACAGAAACCTCCTTGCGAGTTCTGTTATCCTCGTACCAGGGACGAGTTGGCTAGTCGGAGGTGGTTCAAACATTGAATGAACCAACGATCGGAGCCAACAGAGACAACATTGAGAAAAAAAAAATAAAAACATTTTGCCTGCCATTTGAGTTTCGGTACTAGGATGGCAGAAGCTTTGAGGAGTTCTATTTCGATCTGAGGTGCCCGCTGAAACAATGATAGACTGCGGTAGCGGTACGTACGGTTGCGATGATATAGTTTTGTATGCATTTTCGTCGCAAGCATCGTTACGGCAACTTTTGCGTGCAAGTTTATGGCAAGGAAATGCATGGGAGTAGTATTGTATTTTTATCATCTTATCGACTCTAATAAGTATCTTTTAACATAATGGTGCCGATTCTCTTGTACACCGAACTAAACTAACTAAACTATCACTAAAATTCCTTACTTTTTACTATGAGAATCTTAGAGAGATTCTGCCAAAAAAAATCTCTAAATTTAAAAACACAACTAACATGACATTTGACACAACTAAAATCGAATTTGACAATCGCGACTCCACTTGATACCTATTTGTTTGCCTACCACGTGATTTTTTTGAGCCGGAGAGGCGCGCAATGTGGGCGTCTCGACGTATTTTTATATGTAATTTTTCAATTTTTGGAAGAAAACCAAAAAACAAATTACCAACATGTTGAGTATTACGGGTTTGCGTTCATTATTGTTGTGTTTCATTATTTTTGCGATAAGACACACCATTTTCGAGATATAACCAAAAGAAAATAAAAAAAAGATACAGTACCGTTTTGCAACTGAATTCGAGGTTTGAATTTTAGTTCATGACATCTAATTTTATTCCACACATTTTTAATCGTGATTAAAATTAGTCAGAGTTAGTTAGAGGATTTTAGATAAAAAACAAAAATTTTGGTTAAAACGTCAAATTCAGAATAGCATTTTCACTAAATTAAAACTCAGTGCCATCTTAGAGCTGTGAAACTAAATTATAGTTAAGTTGTGTCACTTTAGTCTATTTTCAGAATGGGAAATCGTCGTTTGACAGGAATAAACGAAATTTTAGTGGTTTTTAGTTTAGTTTAGAGAATTTGTGTCAAGAGAATCGGAACCACTATTTATAAATTAGTACCTAGGCAACTAGACTCAGCTCGGGTGAAAATAGAGAAAACGATTTTTTCCAGTTCCTAGCTAGATCCATTTTTCGCCCCCGTAAACCCCGTATATTGAAACTTTCATCGAAAACGTTAGAGCCGTTTTCGAGAACGTGATTTCAAATATTTAAACATAAGTTTAATAAAATTATTGCTCATTTAATATTAAAGGATAGGATTTAATTGATTTTTTTTTTGTACTGTAAGACAAGAATCCAACTGCCTACCTACTAGCATCCATGCCTTGTTTTGAGTGATTAAATATTATGTATGTTATTGTTCACTCACAGCAATCCAACATTGTGTTTTGCAGTGCCCTGACAGGGTTCATTTTTATTGTAAATATATATACATCAGAGCAAAAATAAACAATTATATTTTTTGGATCCTCCCGCCTTCTTGGACAGACCGAAGGAAACTATCCAAGGAGGGTCTTGGATAGTTTTCTGCGCTCAAATACTAGGAACGCAGAGTCGTGCAGGGAGTTGTTCCACAGAAAGCCTAGTGAAAGTAGTCCCACCCGGCACGAATACGATAGAGAGAGAGAGATAATATTTATTATTGAAAACACTAATAAAACAAGCCAGTGTGTTCATATTTTGTGACGTACCTATATCATTCAAAGAGGGGAAGGCAGAGTTTGTGCCATATCTCTATCTCTTTCCCTTTCACTCAAGCACCATATTTATTTCTCCGTCCTGTATTCCTGTATGCCGTACACAAGTATACCTATTGATTGATTAACGACTGCATTTCACGACAAAAGCTCTGCAATCGCGGCTCTGCCTGTTGTAAGTACGCTGTACATTGTCGAGAGACGAACGGAATAATTATTACCGTCCCTTATCGTTCTTTTAACTTTGTATCCATTCCTCTCTCTCATTCGCAGTAGTTCCCCTCACTGCCGCAGGTCCTCTGCTCTGCTTCACGCACACATAGGAGTACGTTACGTTAATAATAAACTCACAAACACATTAATATCGATGCTTGTGAGTTGTGACTGAATGCCTAGTATGTAGCAATTACAACCTTATTGTCTATGGAAAGGAGGAGCCCAGAGGGTTTGAGCAAGCATATGCAGGGCAAAAAGTTGATGTTGAACTCTTCGGTGTTCTGTACAATTTGCCGAACAGTATGAATGTGGCGTGCGGTACTAATGCCTTTTTGAAAACCGGCTTGTTCTGGCGGCTGAAACTCATCAAAGCTTCTGGTGTGACGGTTCGTGACGAGCCTCACTCTCTCCCACGTGTACCTATTAGCTTTTCTCTTCTCATACAAGTGGCTCGCAAATTAGGGGTCGTTTATGGTCGCGCTAAATTCGCGGGGCCGGAGGTAGCGTTTCAAATGCTTTGAGTTCCGAAAAACCTGGAACCTTCCTTTAAAAAATCTTCGATGTCGCTTATCAATAGCTATGCCGTAAAACATAATTATTGTGTGTTTATGTAGGTTTGTATTGTATCTTTTTTCTGAAATGAATATTTTACATAAGAAGGAAGCGCAAAAAAAAAAATTAAGGATTATAAATTATTTTATTTTAAAGAAGATACATAGAACGACTCCTCAAAAAAATCGTATAAACTTATCTGTGGTATGACTGTACCTACCGTTTCCGTTCCTTTGTTTTAAGGACCATTTTTGCTCGTAGAACATATTTTAGCTATTTTAATGTCGTTTTGATAATACTTAAAAAAATTGGTACTAACTACTGTTATTGTAATGTGTATCATTTTATAAACAACACAAATATATTTGTATTGTTTTTATGAATAATAATGATTTAATTTTTACTGCTGCATCTGACTGGAGGTGGTTAATGAAAGACGACATCTATAGGTACTATCGAATACTATTTACGATGCCCGCCGTTAATCTAAGTACACAAAGAACTTCGCTACGTTACTTAGTACATTTTCGATAAAAGTGACATATATAGTTTGTGGCTGAGGGCTCTTGTGAATTATGAGAAATACTAAACAACAATCTTTGTTTTGCCGACTCGCATATTTGCTAACTAAGCTATGTTTTACTGTTAAATAATGGGAAATCTTTTATATTCGACTCTCGGTGTTGAGTCGAGCTTTAAATATCCATTTGTGTCCATTCTTTGAGTGCACACCAGCGGACTTTACTGTTGGATTTCAGCTCACGACGCCATTCCAAATTCAGTGATCGGTAAAAAAATTGCCGCTTTAAAAAAATATCCGTGGGTAGGAGGGCTGACACTCGGTGGATTTTTGAGACGTAGCAGTAAGGGCCGCAAGCGATGTAGTTGCAAGAAAACTTGCTTAGGAGACTGTCCTTAATTTTTTTTAATACTTTCCAACTGTAGGTACATATAGATTATGGAAAAATGACAGCTAGAAAAACGTCTCATGCTTTATTAAACTGCGACACCCTCTCTAAGTTAACCCCATTACTTTGAATGGGGTTAACTTAGAGAGGGTGTCGCAGTTTAAGTACCTTGGACATTACCTTACCGACGACCTTAAGGATGATGTTGACTTAGAGAGGGAGCGCAGGGCTCTGTCAGTTCGTTGCAATATGCTGGCCCGTAGATTCGCTCGCTGTGCGCACCAAGTCAAGATTACGCTATTTAAAGCGTATTGTCAGGGTCTGTACACGGGTGGTCTATGGGTTAGTTATACCAAAAAATCCCTGGACACACTGCGCGTCCAA
Organism: Lithophane semibrunnea; assembly: GCA_947363905.1. NCBI lineage: Eukaryota > Metazoa > Arthropoda > Insecta > Lepidoptera > Noctuidae > Lithophane > Lithophane semibrunnea. The sequence continues at coordinate 18,264,671 of OX376186.1, read as the reverse complement.
TACAATAACATTTTCAGGATGATGTTAGGACTTCCTCGTTTCTGCAGTGCCTCCGAGATGTTCGCGCAGGCTCATACGGATCATTTTCATGCCGTCATTCGGTAGAAAGTCGTGTCACTTATGAGAAGGGTTCGGGGGAGTCACAACAGCATCCTGAAAACTATAGCTGAAGATGTGCGTGCGCCTGTGTTGGGGCACTTCGTTCGTCTGGTGGTCCTCAGGGATGTATCTCCATATTGTTTATCTTGACGGGGCGGGGTGTCTCGGCACAGGTGCATTTTTGTATTTTTTGTATTTTTGTGCAATGTAGTAGAGTAGTGATAGAGTGTGATTGTATCTAAGTACCTACTAACAATAGTTTTCTAAGTTTTTTTGTATACTAAACCTTTGGATCTAGTTGTCCTAAAATAAATAAATTTTGAATTTTGATTTTTTTTTGAAATTTATTTTTATAAAGCAAATCGATGCATTTTCTTATTATAAGGATTATTAAATGACTCTTTTGGACCAACTGATGAGAGTACGATGAAAATAGATAAAAACATTTTACAAAAATAAAAACAACCGACTTCCAAAAAAAAAGGGAAAAATAAGTTTAATTTCGGAAGTCGGTGTCTTTGCTTTTCAATTTTCGTTTATTTGCCACCGACTTGTGGTAGTTACCCCACATAAAGGATATTGACCAATTTGGACCAAATGCTGCCCAGCCATGGAAGTGCTTCCAAATGGTTCCTTGCATCAATTTAAACATACAAAAATTAAAAAAAAAAATCTGTCCCAGGGTTAAAAAGTTATTGCCTTAATACGGAGCCGGCAGGTATCCATAGGAACTCCTCAACCAAACAAGACAGCACCATCGAGTTTGGACTCGTTGAATATGCATTGACAAGTGCTTTACACTACAATGTAAATGATATGCATAAAAATGGAATAAGAATGTGTTGTTTAACATAATTACTGTCATTATTTAATAATATGCGCCATTACATTGGTTGGTTGGTGTTCATCAATAAAAAATACTCAACAAAAAATAGTTTTTCCCAAAACTCCTCGGATAGATTTTTTTGAGCTTTGGTATACAGACTAGTACAAGCCCAAGGAACATAATGCACTATGTGTTCATTCTGGGCAGCACTTGGCCCAACTCCCAAATATGGATGGTCAGTAAAAAATATTTAACATGTAAATGATATGCATACAAATGAAATAATAATGTGTTTTTTAACATAATTACTGTCATTTTTTAATCAAATGCGCCACCGGTTGGTTGGTATTCATCGATAAAAAATACTCAACAAAAAATTGTTTTTCTCAAAACTCCTCGGATAGATTTTATTGAGCTTTGGTGTGCAGACTAGTACAAACCCAAGGAACATAATGCACTATATGCCCATTCTAGGCAGCACTTGGCCCAGCTCCCATAAATAAATGGTCAGTAAAAAATATTTAACATGTAAATGCTATGCATAAAAATGAAATAATAATGTGTTTTTTAACATAATTACTGTCATTATTTTAATCAAATACGCCACCAGTTGGTTGGTATTCTTTAATAAAAAATACTCAACAAAAAATCGTTTTTCTCAAAACTCCGCGGATAGATTTTATAGAGCTTTGGTGTGCAGACTAGTACAAGCCCAACGAACATAATGCACTATGTGTCCATTCTGGGCAGCACTTGGCCCAGCTCCCATAAATGGATGGTCAGTAAAAAATATTTAACATGTAAATGATATGCATACAAATGAAATAATAATGTGTTGTTTAGCATAATTACTGTCATTATTTAATCAAATGCGCCACCGGTTGGTTGGTTCATCAATAAAAAATACTCAACAAAAAATCGTTTTTCTCAAAACTCCTCGGATAGATTTTATTGAGCTTTGGTGTACAGACTAGTATAAACCCAAGGAACATAATGCATGATGTGTCCATTCTGTGCAGCACTTGGTCCAACTCCCATATATGGATGGTCAATGTCCTTTGTATACCACTACCTGCTATGTAAATAACAGTGACGGAGCCAGTAAGATAATAATATCGTCTACATACGAAAAGTGGGAAAAATACGCAATTATTGAAGCTAACTCAAAAACTACGCAAGTAAAATTAATAAAATTTATATGGGTCCACCTCTGAAGCATGACTTACACCCGGTTTCTGATCTGAGAAAAGTAGCAAATCTCAACTGATTATTCTCAAATACATAAGTATGCGCTTTTAAAATCGAATTTCGTTTCTGAATTAAGATTTTTTTAACTCTAATCAAGACTGGAACGTATTTGCATTGATCAGGAATACTCAAGTAAAAGATCAGTTGATTATGGTTTAACGAAATTCGATTTTAAAAGTGCATACTTATGTATTTGAGAATAATCAGTTGAGATTTGCTACTTTTCTCAAATCAGAAACCGGGTGTTACCAAACAAAAAATGAATAGTCAAAATCGATTCATAATTGACGGAGTAATGGCGTAACATAAATACAAAAAAAAAAAAGAAAAAAAAAACATTCTGACGAATTGAGAACCTCTTTTATAACTTTAAGGCTCTTACATACTGGGGCGATTCGTCGGCGACGCGACGCCGCCGCATTGTTCGCCGTGAAGTTTTCTCAGAAATTGTTTTATCTTGAATTCGCGTCGCGCGGCGAATCGCGTCAGTATGTAAGAGCCTTTACCAATTTAAGCTTATTTATGTTTAGAATAAGCTAGGTACAAATACCTGCTGCTAATTGCCCCCCCAACAATGCGAATATAGGTACAAACAGATATTCGCATTGTTGCTGTAACACAGAACCATAATTAATATCAAACTAGCTGGTCGTGCCCGGCGTCGCCCGGGTGTAATTCCTACTTTTCCGGTGCATTAAAAAAGTCATGTGTTTAAATTCATATATCTTTTGATTTTGCCGGTTGATTTTGATGAAATAAAGACTAAATGTTACCCACAATAAAGCTTCTTATTGTTCAGTAATCCAATTTGGAATCCAATGAGTGGCTTTTACGTGATGCGCTCACAAACGAACAAACAAACAGACAAAAATGTCAAAAAATGTTTTTTTACTTTCTATTACTTATTTCTCGCGGCTTCCAGTACTTTTTTTGCAAAAATCTTTAATGTACAGACACGGACCGTTTACGATTTTATTATATGTATAGATAGAAGATATCATATGATGTATTGTTGTATGGAATCGCACATCAAAGACGGATGTTAGGTATCAGTTTTGTGCTTGATTCACGATTGTTACCCGAACACAAAGGGATGCATGATAGATGGCCTGAGGCTCTTCATATTTCAGGTGATTGGATAACATAATTCCTTGTCCATGAGGTACCTAATGTGCTTGATAATTGCTTATTATTACGCGTTATTACTCACCATCCATACTAATATGATAAATTCGAAAGTAACTCTGTCTGTCTGTCTGTTACCTTTTCACGCCTAAACCACTGAACGGATCTCGATAAAAGGCAAGGAGATAGATGATATCCCGGGAATGGACATGTGACTCTGTCTGTCTGTCTGTCTGTTTGTTACCTTTTCACGCCTAAACCACTGAACGGATTTCGATAAAATTTGGCAGGAGATAGATGATATCCCGGGAAAGGACATAGGCTACTTTTATGGACTAATATTATAAATTCGAAAGGACATAGGCTACTTTTATGGACTAATATTATAAATTCGAAAAGACATAGGCTACTTTTATGGACTAATATTATAAATTCGAAAGGACATAGGCTACTTTTATGGACTAATATTATAAATTCGAAAGGACATAGGCTACTTTTATGGACTAATATTATAAATTCGAAAGTAACTCTGTCTGTCTGTCTGTATTTTATTTACCTTTTCACGCCTAAACCACTGAACGGATTTCGATAAAATTTGGCAAGGAGATAGATGACATCCCGGGGAAGGACATAGGCTACTTTTTATCGACATACCACGCGGGCGAAGCCGCGGGCGGAAGCTAGTGTTACATAAATACATAGAGGCTGCCAACTGAGTACACCTGTCGTGTGCACTCTAATTACTAGTGGAACCTGCACATAGCACAGGTAATTATCAATCTGACTAGAATCTAGTTGTTAATTGGATTGTATGTTAATCTTCTGGGGGCCTAAAACCGCCACATTAGCAATTCCTCTAAAAGCAATTCATTTCCTGAATTTCCAGCTTGCAGCCTTCAAAATTTTACTCTCCTTTTTTAAGTAATAAATTATTTTCAAAAAAGGAAATTAAAACAAAAAAAATATACAATTATCAATTATAAGTAAATACCTACAATTACCTTTGCTCCTATTCCACACACTAGGTAGGTAGGTATATTATTTCTCATAATTGGTCAATTAACTTGTCAGCATTGTATCCCATTACGATGTAACCGAGTACCCGAGTGAAACACAGAACACCACATTTTAATGTAATACAAAATATGAATAACTAGCAGCGCCCCGCGGTTTCACCCGCATAAATCTCGATCCCGTAGAAATATCGGTAAAAAAGGTATTCTATGTTCTTCTCCAGGTCATGGTCTACCCTTGTGCTGAATTTGATCCCAATCCGTTCAGCACAAACAAACAAACAGACATTCGCATTTTTAATATTGATTAATAATTGTGTACCCTACTACATACTTACGATACGGTCTTTTTCTAGAAAGAAAATAGGTAGGTAACTATGAAAATTTATAGGTAAGGCCTGTCACGCCAGCGGCAGCGTCACCCGCCCAGAGGCCCTAGACAAAGTGACATTCTATCAGCGATAACGATGATAGAAAAGGCAAAAATGTATAGGACTGACATAACCTATCGAAAAGCTTATCTCAATCCTGTTGAAAGTCGGTGTAGAAATACGAAACGCTTTCGAAGCGATTGTCACTTGTCTAGGCCCTCAGATGGGTTTGTGGAACTATGTAGTACAGCCATCAGCATACGCTCTTGTGATATTCATTTTGAACCCAAAACACACAACAGCATCTAGTCTAGTAGTCTTTCGAAGGACGGCGCTGTAAAACTAGTGTTTACTATGTGTCGCCCGGTGAGTACTTCAAAACAGCAACCGGCAAAACAGTACAGTGTTGCTCGGCGTGCACACAGCTTTATGTACACGTATGTACACAGCTTTATGTACACGTATGTACACAGCTTTATGTACACGTATGTACACAGCTTTAAATGCGCCGCTATATTTCACTAACATCACGAAAATCGTGACAGTTGTTCTGTATTGAGTATTAATTTATTATTGCAAATGCAGGGACTATTTTGGGCAACCGTATTGAGGTCTTGGCTAAATAAAAGATAAAAGCCGCACGGGTCAATCGAAGGTTAAGGTACACTTGTCGCGGTCGATGCGTGGATGGGTGACCATCCATTACATTGAAACCCCTCGGTGCTTCGGAATCGGAAAGAACGTTGGTCCCGGCTCTCATTCTTAGATATTTGACAGTCGTTACGGGTAGTCAATAAACCAAAAAGACTGATAACGAGTCTTACAAAGGAGTATCGTATTATCCAGTTACTGGGTTGTGGAGGTCAGATAAGCAGTCGCTCCATGTAAAATACTGGTATTCAGCTGCATCCAGTTAGACTGCAGATTGATTGAATGCAGACCATGATGTGACGTTGTTTCTGCATGCAAAATTGCTGAACTAAGAAGGTAATTAAAAGATTAATAAAAAAACAAACCAGTTACAAAAAAATAAAATATTTTTATTTCTGAAAATAAGAGTTTACCTATATTTAGGTACATACGTGAGACATTTGGCTTAAAAAAATATAGTTAGGTAATTTGCAGACTTCCCTAAATTCAACTTAGAGTTTTTTATCCGACTACGGCTAAACCGATTTCGATTCGTATAACCCGAGTCGCAAGTCATTACTAAGTCATGATTTCATGAATCGTACAGATTATGTGTGCTTTCGGTTATATTTTAATATACATTATGTTTATACCTTTTTAGTTGGCGTTCTTGTCGTATTTGGGTTTTAGTTTTTAACTTTTTGGAAGATTTTCTCCACTTTATACTGGCTTTTCGGAGTGAAAAGAAAAAAATATTACGTTAGTCGGCCCAGTATTCACGACGAAATCGGTGAACATACTAAAAAAATATTATTTATTTTATAGAAGTAGGTAAATCAACATTTCCAATTTGCGGAATACAGACATAATATTCCTGTCCTCATTGGTCCAGAAATCGATGAATATACAAAAAAGAAACGCATTGCATACAAAATCTTCTCCTTCATTTGAAATGGTTGGTCGACAAAAAAAAAATTATGTTCATATCGTCATTGGTCTAAAATATGCATATTGCATAACTAAAGCATCTGCGGTGTTTCATACATGTTGGAGAAAGGTGCTTTCTCTCCTTCTTGCAGCCAGTTATCTTCTGAGTATGAGTTGTCGTGTTTTTCTACCACGTGGAAAGTATAAGCCTGACGACTCTTGTCTGACTTGTTAGGGGCACTTTTGTGGACGACGTTACCGTGGAGAATGATGCAAGAACCTAGAAAAAAGACGATGTTACTTATACAGCATTAGTTTTCGTTTATGTTAAACCCGAAAAGGGGTCATTGTACTCATCATTTTGAACAACTTTTTCAATGGGACCAACCTTGAAATCGCGAATTAAAAAAATCTGCTGTTCCATACATTTTGTCGATTTAAGTGAACACAAATGTATGGAACAGCTGATTTTTTTTCGCGATTTCAGTTTTGGTCCCATAGAAAAAGTTGTTCAAAATGATGAGTACAATGACCCCTTTTCGGGTTTAACATAAACAAAAAATAATGTTGTATGGTAAAGTGGTGCTTAGCGAATTGCGATTGCTGTTGGAAGTCGTTGAAGAACATTTGAAGGAATTAGAAATGCTTTGAAAGTGATTGCCACATCTCTATGCCCTCTGGCCCTCTGGAATGGGTGAAGTAGCGTGAACTAATAGTAAGTCTCACCTTTGCTTACAGGAACTGGCGTAAAACTAGACTGTGGGTAAATGGGAGCTGGTTTGTCGTATATCAAAGTTTCTTTGCTGCTCTTGTCTGGGTTCCGTATCAGCCGCCTGTGCACCCCAGACTTGTGGGACCCTGGGATCACCCAGAGGCAGCCATTTTGTATCGTGGCGTGTTCTAAAGCTATCCAGAAGCCGATTGGAGGTACTGGGTCCGTGTGTAAGTATGTTATGTCTTGATGTGGCGTTACTGTGAATTGGAAAGATGGTTATTTATAATTATTCTAAATAATTCTTTATTGGCATTTCAAATAGGTGTACAAACAAAGGGAAGCCCTGACTCCTGCGCTAGGTAAAAACACATGTGTTACAGGGGCCAGTCTTCTCCCAATCAGTACGTTCTGAAGGCCTAGACAAGTGACAATCGCTTCTAAAGCGTTTCGTATTTCTACAAAGACTTTCAACAGAATTGACATAAGCTTTTCGATAGCTTATGTCAGTCCTATACATTTTTGCCTTTTTCATCATCTCGTCTCTCTCATCTGTCTCTCTGTCTCTCATCTCTCGTCACTTTGTCTAGGGCCTCTGGATTTTATGCAATCACATAATTTGAATTTACTAGACAATCAAAAAATTATAATTAAAATAGCAAACTATTAGTTACATTCATTGTCGGAGTTCCGTAATGTCGAAGTAAAATCATGTCGTAGTAACGTTTGTCGAAGTTCCGTTAGGTAGTCATTAAAATAGTTATTAAATAATGAAATAATTATAATACAAACTTCGGATATCTAAAAATTCTATTCGAGAAAGTATTACATGTTCCTCATTAAAAACGGGTATTACTTGACAAAATTATAATTATACTAGCTGTGCCCCGCGGTTTCACCCGCGTAGGTCTCGATCCCGTGGGAATATAGGAATAAAACGTATCCTATGTCCTATTCCAGTTTATGGTCTACCCGTGTGCCCATCCTCTCCTCGCAAACATAGGGAACGTCGCGCCGGCGTGGAACGGTTCGCGTATTGCATTTTTATTTCGAATTTAAAGGTCCGATTCGAATGAATTAAAAAGTATTTTGCTGTTACATAAATACCCTTGATGTCAAAACTATTTATTTGAATAAGAATTAATATAATGTTGATAAAACTCCTTCGCAAATAATGCATTAGTTTCGAACAAATTTGATTACCATAAAAAATGCTTATAGTGAGTCAATTTTAAAAGATAGACATAATATGCTGTCGCGGACTTTTTTTTAGAACTTTTAAAGAGGAATAATTCCATCATACATTATATTTGCGTAACTTAAACCGGTTACGCAGAGCACGCAACAGAAGCTCTCAAAAAGGAATATTTTTTCCCGATTTTGCAACATTTTTCATTTCTGCTCCGCTTCTTTTGGTCGTAGCGTGATGTTATAGCCTATAGCCTTCCTCGATAAATGGACTATCCAACACAAAAAGAATTTTTCAATTCCAACCAGTAGTTCCTGAGATTAGCGCGTTCAAACAAACAAACAAACAAACTCTTCAGCTTTATAATAATAGGTCTTTACCTATGAAATTGCCGTTCTGCAGTACTGGCCATTTCAAATCAAAATAATTTTTGTTTGGCTAAGAATTCTAATTTTAAATTAATTTTATTTTAAAAACATGGAATTCTTTTTTCAAAAGAAGTCATTTGTTTCATGATTAGTGTTACATTTTCATCGCATTTCAATCTTTTTCGTCATCATGGATACGTTAAAAATTCGAGTAATTATGGAATATAAGTACCGTCGTGGCAGCAACGCGGCACAAGCGGCACGCAACGTTTACGGAGCTAACACTACAAACAAACGCACCACCTGTTATTGGTTTGCTCGCTTCCGTTCTGGAAATTTCGACCTGAAAAATGAACCTCGCGGTCGTCCGAAGACTTTGGTCGACAATGACGAATTAAAGGCGATTGTGGAAGCTGATGATACACAATCTACGGCTGAATTAGCAGCAGCTTTCGACGTTAGCGTCAAAACAATATTGGTCCATTTGCGTCAAATTGGCAAGGTAAAAAAGCTTGACAAATGGGTGCCCCACGAACTCAATGATCGCCAGCGCGAAGTACGCGTCGAGGCGTGTCTTGCACTGCTCAACAGACACACAAATGAAGGAATTTTGAACCGCATTGTTACCTGCGATGAAAAATGGATTCTGTTTGATAACCGCAAGCGCTCAGCAAGTTGGTTGGATCCTGGTTCAGTACCTAAACAATGCTCTAAACGAAAACTTACCCCTAGAAAAGTGATGGTCACTGTTTGGGGTCTAGCGCCGGTGTGATTCATCACAGCTTCTTATCAAACGGGGTGAGCATTACTGCAGATGTGTACTGTAAAGAACTGAACACAATGATGGAGAAGCTGGCACATCTCCAACCAGCATTGGTCAATCGCTCATCTCCGCTGCTCCTGCACGACCTCATACTGCACAGCAGACGGTCTCCAAGTTGCAAGAACTGGGGTTGGAAGCTCTCCGTCATCCGCCCTACTCACCAGACCTTGCGCCTACAGACTACTACTTTTTCCAGAATTTGGATAACTTCTTGGCGGGAAAAAAATTCAATACCTGAGAGGCAGTACAAAATGCCTTTGAAGAATTTGTTGCCTCCCGTCCAGCTGATTTCTTTAAGAAGGGCATCAATAAACTGCCACTGCGTTGGCAAAGATGCATTGATTGCATGGGTGATTACTTCGATTAATACAAATAAAAAATACATGAAAAAAATTCGTTTAAATTTTTTCATACAAAACGGCAATTTCATAGGTAAAGACCTAATTAGTATAGATTACTAGCTGATGCCCGCAGCTTCGCCCGCGTGGATGTCGGTTATTATATACTAAAACCTTCCTCGAGAACCACTCTATCCATTGGTGAAAACAGCATGAAAATCGGTGCAGTCGCTTTTGAGTTTATCGCGAACAAACATACCTACAGACGCTGCGGAGGACTTTGTTTTATAATAAGGAAGGATTTTATTTTATTGAGCTATTAACAAATTGATTGCATAATAAACAGCACGGTATCCTATCTTTCAATAAAAAGCTTTCCGACAAATTCATATACATGGAAAGCTTTGAGCTCTCTTCTTAGAAGGCGAGATGTATAAAGGAAGATACATAAAGGGAATAAAACTGAGAAAAAACGGCACGAGGCCTTCTGGAGTTTCCGTGAAAAATGGAAAGTATATTTTCTTCCTACCCTTGGTTTGGCACGTGGCATCATCGGTTCATGGAATTTCAAAACTATTGCATTGCACTCTTCAGAATACATACTTTCATTACTTTTATGTTTTAATTAACTTAACTGGAAAAATTTATAGACTCAATATTGTAAAAAAATGAGAAGGCCACTATGGTTCTCATGGCATCAAATATAAAAAAATAAATCTAAAACCCAACTACGACTTTTTTGTCGTAGTTGGGTTTTAGATTTATTTTTTGTCAACTAAAAAGATTATAAAAAAGACAGACAAATTAAAAATCCGGAGTCACACGTGTTAATAAATCGAACAGATTACTTGTGGCTCCGGATTTTTAATTTGTCTGTCTGTGATGTCTTTTTTATTATATTTTTTGTCGTAGTTGCGTTTTAGTTTTACAACTTTTATTTTTCGTGACTATGTCTGTCTTGTTGGTATTGCTACTAAAGTCCAACAAGACAGACATATTGATCACTCAGCGGTCATACTAGGTACTAAACTCTAGTACTCCCAAGTATAACCACTGAGTGGTTCTGGGTTTAATGCGGGGATTGGGGAAACTATTATTGTTTTATTTTTTCCAATAGGTAGCAGCCCGTTGTCTGGACATTTGCTGCTTTGCCCCGCTATAGCTAGTATCCCCACCTATTGCATGAGACTTTTACGTCCCGGGACGGGCATAAAGTTGTCTGGCTCGCCCTCTGGCGACTACAAGCGTGCGATATAATTTTCCACCGAAATGATTTTGTTACGCACATCACAAGTTCCTTGTAAAGAATATAAAAGAACTTCCAAGTCCTTCAGAAACCTTTAAAGTTTCATGCGGAAAAAGTTAGGCGAAGCGTTCTCGGGGCGTAAGAAAATTGAATGAGGAAAGAAAGATGAAAATATCATATAAAAGATACATAATTTATAAACCCTGATGTAAAGCAGGGCTTTGGGAAACTCGGAAATAAATATTTTTGTAAAAAAGTTCCAGTTAAAAGCCAAATTACACTACACCGCTACACGATATACAGGGACTCTATTCCAAAATCGAGGTGGTGAAATATGAGAAAGTGAGGGAGGAAGAGTCTATTAAAATAACACAACACCTAAATATCGGGCCCTAAATATCGTGGAGGGAGGCCTTTGCCCAGCACGCGTAGCATGACCACCGTAGAAACGGGTTTTGTCGACGGATATATAGACAAACTGACAGATTGCGATTGTTTATCCGTCATTTTGTCTACTCTTCCGTCGACAAAACCTGTTTCTACGGTGGTCATGCTACGCGTGCAGGAGTGGGACAGCGGAGGCTAGAAAAAAAAAACCGTGTAGTGCACGGTTTCAGGCTTATCATCAGATGAGACAGAAGTCAAACGTGAACACACGAATCGATATTTTTGTGATAGCAACATACCTTCGCCACCAACGCCAGGGTTCTTATAAATGTACATGGACTGCACCACGGCTGGCTCCCTGAAAGCCAGTTTTTGGCAAACATTCTTCACGCGGTCGCAAAATGTGTAACACCTGAAGATGGGGTGCTGAAGGTGCAAGGCATGTCCAACCTGAAAACAGAAATAACGGAGTTACTTATGTGGGTATAACAGAAGGCTAAGATGCGAATGCTAAGAGGGATGTGTGGTGCTACCCGAATGGATAGAATAAGAAAAGAGCATTTATGTAAGAGGAAGCTTGAAAGTGGCTCCGGTGACTGAAAAGTTGAGTGGAAATTGCTTGTCATGATATGGGCAATAACACACATCCATATTTTTGCAAGCCAGGCATGTTTTAAATAACCTACGACCAATATTGAACACTTACATTTTATTGAACACTTAACTTTTATGCACTAATGTTAAAAACTTTTTTTTTATTCTATCCTGCGCTGTCCCACTCCTTGGCAAAGGCCTCCACTCCTTCCATCTTTCGCGAGCTCGCGCGTCCTCTTTCCAGTTTTGATGGAACCTATCCAACTCGTTCCGCCATCTCCTACGTGGTCTGCCGCGACTCCGTCTCACTGTCTCAGGGCACCAGTTCTGTGCTATTTGGGCTCACCGTTTATCCGGCATGCGGAAGACGTGTCAGTCCCATTTAAGTTGGGCAGCCTTTTGAGCCACGTCGAACAGCTATCTTTGTTTTGGATTGTGTTACGAACACGATCCGTTAATTTAAAGCCTAATATACTGCGCTCCATTGCTCGTTGGCAGACCTTGAGTTTGGACTTCTGGATGTTAGTCAAAGACAAAGTCTGTGCGCCACAGGTTAAGACTGGAAGAATACACATGTCCATGAGCCTGCGTTTCAGTGCCTTAGGCAAGTTCATGGACCAGTAGGACCAGTTTTTAAAATTAAGACTTAATATGTCACTTAGATTAAGCGACAAAAATAAGCTTTTGCATAATAATAGTGGTAATTTCTGCCACCTAACAAAATGAGGAGTCATTTTTAAGGTATTTTTTATGTTTAGAAAACTATATGTAATAAGGTTTCTTTATTATTGGTAGTTGTCTATGATGGTCATTATTCGATAAAATACTAAGCAATTGATGAACATTTTAAATCAATTATGAGGGAACAGATAAACATACATACATACATACCAGTGAAAATCATAACCCTCCTTTATGCTTCGCCGTAGTCGGGTAAAAAGGACGATAATGCTGGTTAGGATAAGTTTCAGACTTACTTTATTTAGTGATATGCTCGGGTCTACTGTAAGTTCGCCATCGGGTCCAACTGCAGCGTCTTCAAAGAAATAGCTGATGTTGTCGTTGCTCTTCAGAAAGTAATCGTCTTTTAATTGCTGTAAATCAATTGTGGCTTTTAATAAAAGTTGCCGAGTAATGCTTTTAATTAAATCGAATATTTGTATGGCTTTTAAGTATTTGTTGTTTTTTAATTGTGTCTGTTCAAGGGTCATAAAGCGGTGATAAGAAGAAATCATTGTATATCCAGTGAGAAAAACCTGTGCGGCCGGGGGAGCGTCAGGAACAAAGTTGCGCAGTCGCCATCTTGGATTTTTCGACCTCACTATCGGCTTTAACACCCTCGAAAAGTATTAGAACGCAACTATGACGAAAAAGAAAATTGACTTTGCCTGACTTTAATACATATATGATGAACGTAATGAAATGATATTTATTTCTGTAAATATGTATAATTTCATTTAATTTATGAATAAACTAGCTGCGCCCCGCGGTTTTACCCGCGTAAGTCTCGATCCCGTGGGAATATCGGGATAAAAAGTATCCTATGTGTTAATCCAGGCTATAAACTATCTATTTGCCGAATTTCATCCAAATCCATTCAGTCGTTTTTACGTGAAAGAGTAACAAACATCCATCCATCTATACTAAATTACAAACATTCACCTTTATAATATTAGTTAGATAGATACTCGTATTTACCGATTTTTCAGCATTAACAGTAGTGAATATTATTCTTTCTTCTTTTTTAGGTATGTTTTTGGTAAACTCCAGACCAGCCTCCAGCATTTCGTCACATTCTGATGGGGCCAGGAAGCAATCGAGAACCACGTAGCCATCTTGTTCTATCTGAAACGTTACAAAGTATATTTGATTTATTTAAAGGAATTTATTGACGGTTCAGGTGGACCGAGAACCTGGAGAAGGTCGTACAAATCTGCTGGCTGTAAGAAGCACGGAACCGGACGTTGTGGTGACGTGTGAGGTCATTGCCTAGCAGTGAAAATGATGATAATGATGATTTGACAGTCTCGATGGTATAATACCATAGACTGTATACCTCTAAAGTCGAAAGAGTGATTGTTGAGCAGTGTCAATAGGTATTCCATGTGCTTAGTGGCAATAGTAGCATACATAGCCTAGGACAGCAATGTATAGCAGGTGTAAAGATATTGTGTATAGTGTTTAATTTTCTTTCATAAGGTATCGCTAGCACCCTGCAAGGTTTATTTTGTTTTTTCAGGAAAGTCCGAAAGGGATACCGGGGCTCTTGGCAACAGGCAACTGAAGGAACACGGGTGGGTTTTAGTCAGAAAAAGTCTGACAAGCCCTCCCGCTCCGCCCAGAGCGGGAGAAGTCATTTGATGATTTCCCAGAACCAGAAATAAAAAAATTGTATCCTTAGCACATAAGTGTTTGTGGAAAGTGATTTTCACCGTTTTTTTTTTACTTCTTTGCCAACAATTTTTGTTCCAACTAATGATTGGATACTGCATGAGCCTGAATCTTATATAAACGAGGTGTGTAGTATCCAGAACTCCTCGCTGTGAAGGGATACCCTATGGATCTCTTTGTGAAGACAAAGTGTTCAATATATACTTAATATGTAGTAAGTATAGTATAAGTAGGAGGAGCTCGTGGCTAAGTAATAACAGCCGCACGGGTCGATCCATCAGGTTAAGCTACGCTTGCCGGGGTTGGTCCGTGGATGGGTGACCATCTTTACATATCGAGACACCTCCGTGCCTCGGAAAGCACGTTAAGCCGTTGGTCCCGGCTGTTATTTGTGGATCTTTGACAGTCGTTACGGGTCGTCAGAAGCCCGAAAGACTGACAACCAGTCTTAGCAAGGGGTATCGTATTACCCAGTTACTGGGTTGTGGAGGTCAGATAGGCAGTCGCTCCATGTAAAATACTGGTATTCAGCTGCATCCGGTTAGACTGGAGGCCGACCCCAACATAGTTGGGGAAAAGGCTAGGCAGATGATGATGTAGTAAGAATAGTCGAGCTCGCAGTTGCGTTACCGTTTTTGATAACAATTCCCAGTGAAAGAAAATTTACATTTATTCAAATTATCTGACTGCAACATAGGCAAATAGATGGCGTATGACATTGAACTTAAGGGTGGTTATGCCATACCTTCCTATTGCTACATACGACTAAAAAACCACATTATTTCCAGCCTTACTTTACGTATCCACTGAATCGATGTTTTTACGATTAGAACGGAAAATTATTAGTTAATATTACACCTATGTAAATTCTGTCTTTTACATGGAATTTACCAGCAAATTAAACAACATCGTTCTCCACCGTGACTTGTCTCCATGAATCACGGTATAGCTTATTTTAGCCTGCTATTCTAGGCAGAAACTCAGGTACATCCGGACCAATCGTAATAGACTATAAATTAGACAAACATACAGACTCCGACTGAAATATATAGTCTGGCTCGCTGTCCGTTAGTACATGCGACGAAATATTACAGGTTTAATTTATAATAACGAGTTATTACCTATAGTGTAGTGTTGGAGTTTAGTAAATATTAAGTACCTACAGAATTTCAGTATAAGCAGTAAGTAAAAAAAAATGTGCAGGACAGGATAACTACTTTGTCGCTGATTTAATGAAGTCGGCGCCATTGGGCAACATTGGTGCCAAATTATTTATTATGATAGGTATCAACAGGTACATAGACATTATAAGTGGCAAAATTTAGCTGAGCGATTCAGCTAAATTTTGCCACTTATAATGTCTAGTTGTTATCGATAAAGATGTTCAGCCGTTTTAAAATGATGAGTAGCCAACGACAATAAATTTATAATAAAATAAAATACATTAGTTATATTTTTATCAAACACTTAGGTAACGAAGTTTTCTGCCCACCCCGCTAGCCACAGTAATCGTGTTGTTTATGTTTGTGTTAGAGATGCGTGCGCGCACGTTCTGTTGCCGCCGCCCCCACGTGGTGGAGCTATTTTTGTCGGCTTATTTCAATATTGCGACGCGGAGGGCCTTGGGTACCGATAGCAAATAAATATATAGGTATAATGTACCTACTTTTACATATCCGCAATTAAAAAGGAGGAAAGTTCAGCTGTTATACTGAACACTGTAATTTTATGTTTAATTGTTTTATGATTATCTACCTGGTAGTTATTAGTATTAAAGTAATTAGTTTTCTTCTGTCGGTATTATTTACATAATAAACTTTTCAGCATGTTTTCTTTGACAGGAAGCACTTTATTATACGCCATAATTAAATTCCCATAAACTTTACCTTAGTATGTTTTTTTAGCTTTTATAATTACTTACAGGTTTACGGTTTTGGCGTCAACTGTTTTCTGTGCACGTTTTCTTTTGTCGAAAAAAGAAACCAACTATTATATCTTTTAATACATATCTCGAAAAGAAGAGGAGCTCGTGGCTAAGTAATAACAGCCGCACGGGTCGATCCATCAAGTTAAGCTACGCTTGCCGGGGTTTGTCCATGGATGGGTGAACATCTTTACATATTGAGACTCCTCCGTGCCTCGGAAAGCACGCTAAGCCGTTGGTCCCGGCTGTCATTTGTGGATCTTTGACAGTCGTTACGGGTCGTCAGAAGCCCGAAAGTCTGACAACGAGTCTTACCAAGGGGTATCGTATTACCCAGTTACTGGATTGTGGAGGTCAGATAGGCAGTTGCTCCATGTAAAATACTGGTATTCAGCTGCATCCGGTTAGACAGGAAGCCGACCCCAACATAGTTGGGAAAAGGCTAGGCAGATGATGACATATCTCGAAAAGAATTTGGCAAAACAAACTAAAACGTACCTATGTATTACCATTATATACTGGTACACTAAAGATGTCATTTTGTAAACAGACCAATCATTTTTTGTTTTAAATACACATTGACACACTAAATAATAATTGTCACGCAAAGCAAACGCTTTGGGCTATTTGATTTTAGTTTATTCGCTAAGCAATCGCATAGAATTGTTATTTAGATCAAATCGCGGAGCGGTTAGCCAGCATTGAAGTGATAATTATTATAAATACAACATTTTTTTTAATTGAATATTAATTTGCAAAAAATATTAAAATATGTACATATTGCCCGTCGCTTTCATATAAATATTAAGTTGAAAGAAGTAGTTATAATAGATCACAATTCATAATATGCTTCAGCGGTAATGTACTGAGCTGATCGTGTTCAGTTTCATTGGTGAAATTCGCACTTAATCAACACAATTACTACGTTCTAAGTATTGTTTCCATGGCGCCGAACTTGATTGGGGTGTAATTTTTTTAAATAGACGGTTTATTTCGTAACCTTACCATACTTATTTGGATTCGTATACAACAGACAGACAGACAGACACAGGCAGCCCAATTAGCAGGGACTTACCAGATGGAGCGTGACTGTCAAATTAGATGATTTGAATACTCGACTGTGGTAGAGATAGTAGTAAAAGTAAGAAATACGTACTGGGTGGCAGTAAAATACTGAAGATTGTCTGTCCCCGAGTGGAATACCCACTTAGGGACAAACAATCTTCCGTTTTTTCAATCTTTGTTTTACGATCAACAAAATTGGTTACTATTGAATAATATAGATATGGGTATTCATTAAAACTTCGAGTCAGACTGGAGTTAGTATTGTGACAACTATAAGTACGTGGCATGGTTATATTGTTATTTTAGTGAGCAGCGTCAGTTTCGTGTTGGTGGTGATTCACATTATTAAAATATTCACTTCAACGCGTTTAGCGAAAATACAATAGGGACATATTATTATTATCTCGTACTTATGAAAACGTAAATTCATTTGCCACTGTTAATACGTTGAACAGCGATTTATAAAACTAAGTTCTAATACCCCAAAAAACGCATTGCGCATTTGTATTTTTAGAAACGAAAAATGCTGTCGGAAATATTTAATAAAATATCGAAAGACACGGAATGTTTAGTACAATTGCTTCCTCACTTTCTTGTGAAACCTTTTCAAAGCCGTTCTTACAGTGAGGACGAGTAATTAAGAGCAATTATAGTAATTAGTGGCACTCTGGGAAAAGCTCTTTAAGCCATGTTGGGGGCAGTCGCAACATTATTAAATGTTTCTGTTTGAGACAAAGTCCACAAGAAATGTCGTACCGACACCAAAAGGTATAATTGTTTAAGCTAGATTTGCATTTCGAAACTAGTTGCGCAAACACGGTTGGTGCAGTGGCTCAGCGATGGACTGCTGCGCAACGTGTCGCGGGTTCGATCCCCGCACGGAACAAATATTTGTATGATCTGCAAGTAGTTGTTCCAGGTCTGGGTGTTAGTGTATGTGAGTTTCTATGTTTGTAAACGCACCCACGATACAGGAAGAAATTCTTAGTGTGGGGCAACGTTTTTAAAAAAAAAAAAAAAAAAAATAATAATAAATAAATAACTTATTTATTCATTGATAGTTTCACATACCTATAAATAGATAATTATTTACACGTGAAACTAAATCGCCCTTCTTTTTTCTTTTTAAAAATATGTTTTAATTAAGTAATAAATAATATTTTATTGACATAAAAGTATGTTACGTTAGGAAACCCTAACTCCTGCGCTAGGTTGTGACCTGTGTTACAGGAATCAGCGTCGTCTCCCAGTAGTTTTACACAAATAATATGCAATACAATTTAAACAATTTTAAAACATTGTCACCTAATTGTCAAAAGATGGCTCAAGTAGCCTGTTTAGACAAAATATGAGACACGATTTGATGGTTAACGCGACCACTATAATTCCGATTCATCAGTACTTAGGTACACTTCTTCATACATGTCGCAGGCCGATGGTATGGATCGTCATTTTACAAACGGCGGCTTTCGTTTAAAAACGCTCACGGTTAAGCAAAATGCTTGCAATAATTGGGATCGTATCTTCCATTATCATACATATGATTTCCCTTTCTGATCTACGAGCTCAGAAATTACCCATAACATGTCTATTTTACAATTTCATTTTATCTTTGATCATAGATCTATGATCCTTTATATGATAGGGTAATACCCTCTTTAACAAAAATATTTAGCGAAAAATACCAAAGCTCACAAATCATTCATGTCTGCATTACTTAATTATATTGTCATATATCTCTGATCCCAGTTAAGGCGCTTAGTCCCGTTTAGTACCGTAACACGGTCACTTTAAAAAGCCCACTCCTCATTAACGGCTTGGTTAAAAGATTTGAAAAAAATATATATTTGCCATAGATTCATGTACAACATTTTGTATTGAGCAATTTTTTCGTATGACTAATACTTTTGCCTTAAAAAATATTTAACAAAATGCAATTTTTGGCTAATATTTCCCTACTACTTCTAAACGGCTTTGATGTTTGGAAATATTTTTATACTGAAAAATTGATGATTAGAAGTACTACAGATTGTATTGAGCAGAAATGTAAATTAAACAATTTCTTTTTTTTAATTACCCCTCTTAGAGATACAGGTTCAGAGGTGCTCTGCGCGCGCGCGCGCGGCAGTCGCGCGTTAGCATTGAGACGGGACGGCTGTGTCGCTTGCTGCTCCGTGCCGGCTATTGACCGACTACGTACGTTTGTGTATGTTAGTGCAAATAATCACGAACAAATTACAATAGTGTGCGTGTCTAGACTAGCTCGCTGCAGAGAGTCTTGTTCGCGTGGATGCTTTATTAGTGCTGCGGTTTCTACGTACATACTGTTTTTGTTTATATGGTTTTTATGTAGGTCATCATCTGCCTAGCCTTTTCCCAACTATGGTATGGTCCATACTAGGTAGGTAGGGTAGGTAGGGTAGGTAGAGTAGGTAGGGTAGGTAGGGTAGGTAGGTAGGGTAGGTAGGGTAGGTAGGGTAGTTAGGGTAGTTAGGGTAGGTAGGGTAGGTAGGATAGGTAGGTAGGGTAGGTAGGTAGGGTAGGTAGGTAGGTAGGGTAAGTAGGGTAGCTAGGGTAGGTAGGGTAGGTTGGTAGGGTAGGTAGGTAGGTAGGTAAGTAGGGTGGGTAGGTAGGGAGTGTGGGTAGGTAGGGTAGGCGACCGGCTAACCGACCGACTGATGGACCGACAGACCGACCGAACGACCGACCGACAGACCGACCGACCGACCGACAGACCGACCGATAGACAACGAAGCCTTAGTAATAGGGTCCCGTTTTACCCTTTGGGTACGGAACCCTAAAAACAGTGCATTAATGATAAGATAAAATTACTACGCAGTTGAAAGAAAAGACAAATTATTTATTTTATTATGTAAAATCGAGTAGGTACCAGGGCCAAGCCACCTTAAGACACCAGTGCCAAAAACCAGGCTCGAAATACTTTCAAGTGTTTTCTTTCTGCATTGAAAATAGATCTGTAAAGTCATACAAATAAGGAGTACAATCGCGTATGCAAAAAAGGTTACGTCCAACTTCCAACCAAGACTTGGTGGAAGAAAAATACTTGCATAGAACATTGATCCTCAACTCTATAGAAATAAAGATTACAATAGCGTTTACGAAAAAAAACTTCTAAACCTAAACGTAAAAAAATACTCTCATAGGAAATTGTTCCGTGCAACCTTACCAATAAGGATCATGATCGCATTTGTGAAAGAGTAACGTGAGTCACATTGATTAAAAATCTTTGATGCGTTACGCGTTGAAGTAAAAAGTTCGTTCCATTTTCAAATAACACAACACAACAGATAATTCCCCTAAGACGACACACTGACCGCATCGTCACTTGTTTTTGACCAGTACAGCAATTTTGATTTATCTCGAAGAAGTTTATCAAAATAATGCTAGAATTTCCAAGCATGTTTGAGAAAAGATTTTATTTAAATTTCGATTTGTTTTGCAAATAGAGCTGTTTATGGAGCAGTTTGAAGATTGATAACGAATAATCGGTGGAGTACTTTGAGAATAATTCAAGATACCTATGGAGCAGAATGGGAATAAAATAATAAGTATTTTTTAATAATACAAATTTCTCGGAGTAACTTGGGAAGTAATGTATGAGATTTTTATCTTTTTAGATCAAAAGAATGGGGTACTTTGGGAATAACCCGTTTAA
This sequence comes from Lithophane semibrunnea, assembly GCA_947363905.1. Classification (NCBI taxonomy): domain Eukaryota; kingdom Metazoa; phylum Arthropoda; class Insecta; order Lepidoptera; family Noctuidae; genus Lithophane; species Lithophane semibrunnea. The sequence continues at coordinate 18,243,719 of OX376186.1, read as the reverse complement.
AATAAATAAGAAACAAATGAACATATTGGCGCGTGAAACATTATCCTTGTTCGTCATTAATTCTGGAAATTATAATTAATTTACTTAGTTTGAAATTCCGCGCATTGTGAGATTGAGAAAAGTTCTATACAAGACTTGGCCGCAACCAGGCATTGATGGACTCACGTATGTGGGCCTCGGTTTTGCCTCGGCCCACATTTTCACGATCGTCCATCAATAGCCAGTTGCAGGCCGCGACAGTAATGTACGGAAGAAAGAATACTTGCATAGAACATTGATTCGTACCGTAATATAAATAAGGAGCAGAAAAGCGTCTACAAAAAAAAAACTTCCAAACCTTTAAAGTAAAAATACTTGCACAGAACATTGATCCGTAACTTCATATAAATAAGGAGCAGAATCGCGTCGAGAGTCGACGGAGCAAAATACTTTGAAGTCTTGCGAGTATTTCGGGTCGGCACTTGGTCGGCGTGAGTACCTACTTACAAGTAAAAACCTGGTGTAAAAAACCTGGTCGCGTAAATACGCACCTTCCCTAAAAGAATAAACAAGTGAACATATTGGCGCGTGAAAAATTATCATGGTCCGACATTGATTCTGGAATTTATAATTTACTCTGTTTGAATTTCTGCGCATATTTGAGAAAAGTACTATTTAAGTCTTGGCCGCAACCAAGC